>OZ018324.1:191535195-192887695 GCA_963969495.1 Ceratothoa steindachneri | reverse complement strand
AGGATAAAAGTCTTATTAATCGAATATAATATCGACGTATATCATGTTCATCACTAAACAAAACTAATCTTGTAGAACGTGTACAAAGAACAATAAAGGAAAGACTTTTCAGATATTTTACCTTTAATAATACATGGAAATACATCGATGTGTTAGATCATTTTGGGAGGGCTTATAATAATTCTAGACATAGAATGATCGAAAAACACCTTTCAAAATTATACATAATATGCTATACCATATCAGAGAGTGGAAGGTAAAAAATGAGGTTTTTAGAAAAGATCGTTGATTATTTTCGAATCTCACGCGTTTTCAGTAATTTTAAAAACGGATACATGATAGGGTGGATTGAGGAAAGCTACAAGAGATATATGTTTTGAAATATATTAGACCTGTATTATTTTGAAAAATCAAATAGAGAACCTAATGTCGATGTGGTTTATGAAGAAGATGTAGAGAATCTAAAGTTTGAAGCCCATAATAAATATGTAGTGGAGAGGATACTTAAAGCGAAGGGACATGGAAGCAACAAGTAATATATTTTACAATGGCGACTGTACCAAAGTCATTTAACTCATACGTTAGCGCATGTGATACAAGGGGCGGTGAATAAGTTTTGGGAATCAGGGGGGCAAAACAGAGGAAGGGGGATGGCTGTTTGTGGGGGTGTTAGAGCAAGTTATGACAAGTCAGGACCTACAGCCGCACGCTCCTGCCTTGTGTATTTAAGAAGCAGTATCTGATCGCATATCGTGAGTCACAAAATTTTCAACAATGGAAAAGGTTGAGCACCGCACAGTGATGAGAATTTTTGACCAAAGAAAGCAAGAATGCAAAAGAGATCCATGAACGCATAGTTGCAGTGTACACCGACACCGCCCTTTCCTATGCAACCTTAAAGATGACCCCCGTCCATGACGCCCGTCAGAAGTGACTACTGAGGACAATGTGGCCCGTGTGAAGAGGATGATCCTCGAAAGTCGACGGGTGAAGGACGAAGAAATGGAGCAAGAACTGGGAATATCACATGGAAGTGTTATAAACATCATTCACGAAAATTTGGCCATGATCAAGGTATCTGCCCGTTGGGTCCATAGAAACCTCACGCCCCATGATCGACTTCAACATCGTCAAAGTCCACAAGGCCAGAGTTGCAAAAGCTGCCCTGCACGAGTGCGAATTCAAGGAGTTCACATCCCACCTACAGTTTAGAACTGCACCCTAGTGATTACACTTTATTCCGCCAGCAAAAGGCTGTACTGCGTGAACGCCGGTTTAAGCACAATGAAGATGTCCAGCTAGCCGTCCACGAGTGGATTGAACAGCAGTCGGGAGATTTCTGGTTGTCGGTAATTCGAAGCCTCAGGGACAAGTGGCGCAAGTGCATTGAAGTCGAGGGTAGTTACTTTGAAAAATAATAAAACACTCTTCCTCATATCTCGTTTCATTTACAGGAATTGCAAAACTTATTGACCGCCCATCGTATCATCCATCAATATCGAGCACATGTATTCTTGAAAATATATAAAGATAAGAGATTAGGAAGGTTTTCTTATCAGATGTGAAGATGGTTTCAAAGAGTTTTTATGTCACCCTTCCTTCCTCATCTTTTCTGGAATTTTACCCTCAAAAACCATGATTGACTATAGAATTATATTACACAAATCCTTTATAACAGACCGCAGTTAGTATGAAGTCATGCTTGGTTAGTTTGAATTTACACGGAATAACTATAATATTACTAAGCCTACACATGCATTTACATTCTATCAAAAAATGACGAGAGTAAATAATCAGGCATCAAATACTATATTAGTAAGAGGAAGGGAAAAAAGAATAAAAGGAATTGACTATGACTATGATGAAATATGCATAGACGTCGGGTTTATAAAAATAAAACACTCTTAGATAAAATTGATCGGAAAATGAGACAAAAATTATCATCTGAAGATTAATTGCTTCAATCTGACAAAACGAAACAGACAATGTCTACTGACTGTATTAATGCTCACTTCACGTTCATTGGCCAATGTGAAAAGGAAAGATGATCTATTCTTTCTTCTGTCACAAGACTTTATCAGGATAAAGAAAAGATCTATCAGAGATGATATCCCCAAATTAAATAATTGTATAGCATTTAATATAGATTTTCTTGCTCTTATATTTCATCTCAGATCAGGTTACATTTACTCTATCCTTGTAGAATATCAGTTACTAGGCGGCACCCAGTCAAAGCTGCTGAAAATTATTCAACCACCTTTTAATGCTGGTTCGTTCAGTATAACTTTTGATAATCCCCACTATCTGAATCTAATCTCTGAGGACTTGAGCTCAATTTATATTTATATAATAACTGTTGAAAGTGAATAATTTTCATTCTTTCTTGGTCATTTGATGACAAAAATACACATTAGAAGACATCAAAGAATAATTAAAAATGTTGAATAGCCCACACATGTTTAAAGAGTTATTCTCTCAGAGAGCGAATATCTTATTCTTTTCCCTATTCAACGATGAGGCACCCTATCTAAAGAGTGGTGTTCGCTATCTAGGAAAGAAGTCGATTTCCTCCGGTTTCAATGCCGTTCAAGGATATTATGCATGGACAAACCGCAAAGCAATCTTTAAGAGATCAGCTAGGGATGGACGAAACATGCTATTACTAAGAATACTAGACGATATATTAGAAGAAAAAATCTGAGATTGATAATGAGATGAAGTCCGGAAAAATGTGTTAAATAAATAAGCAAAAATAGATTAATAAGAAGTTAAAGAAGAGAAAAAGTTGAAAATTAATGGTGAAGAGGATGAGGTCGTTGTTTTCTCATAATATAAACAAACCAAAATTTTATAAATGTTCTTATAAAGTTATCATTGACTGTAGATCATACACGTGTTAAAATAAATGCTCTACATCCAACAAGTTATATATGTTCGAAGATAAAAATCGATTTGTTTACCGTTCCACCAACCCAAACTTCGATAGTTGAGAGCAATTATCACCTAGCTATATCTCATTAGATATCAGCCCGGTTGATTATTATATATCTGGTAGCGCACAGTATTATATAGACCCAAGTGAAGTTTATCTTAATATTAAATCAAGCATTGTGAAGGCAAACGGAAGCAAACTTAGAAATCGGGAGAATATTTTTCTGGAAAATAATATTCTTTGCACTTTGTTTAGCAATATAAACAATTGGTATTGGTAATTTTATGCTTACATTTATATATATATGAAACAACTGTAAATTCTGTTAGAAATAATTATTCATCTCGTGCATATTTAGAGACCCTGTTGAACTATACTGAAGAAAACTTCTACATTTATTTCCACTGCAGGATAATACTCTTGAATAGAACGTATAGAAACGAAATATAGCAGATCTAAGGAAAAACTAATTGATGTATATGTAAAACTACACGCCGTTTTTTTCTCGTAACATGAGCTGTTGATGAATGGAGTTTCACTAAAGATAAAGTTATCCACAGCAACGCATTCATTTAAACTCTTTAGAAACCAGACCGGTTTAGAAGCTAAAATGCAATTAGTAGGGAGTTTACTTCAACTGAGAAAAGTCCGCCTTCCAGCATCAACTTATCTGGAGATTGAAAAAAGGGTGCTTACATTAAAAGTTAAGTACCCTATAACACAAGTTCGTATGCAAAATTAACAATTGTGAGTGAAATATCAATGAAGAGTGTGAATAATATCTTCATGGGGAGAATACCTACCAGGATTGTAATTTCTAGGGTTTACCATTCGGCATTTTCTGGTAGCTATGATGCATTACCTTTTGAATTTAAACCTCTCATGCGATTCCCACCACTATCTATCTAAACTGAAATGAACTTGAATGACCATTTGAACTAGACTATTCGAGCGATGCAGATCAGATGGTTCAATGGCATTTTACTCGTTCTAAAACGGGCGTATTGGAGGTGGGCAGAGTATTGGACTTACGTATGAACAATTTATAAAAAGTAAATATATTTAAAGTATTAACCTAAATCACAGCAAGATTACTAATTTTCTCGGAGAATGTTCCAATCCTATATAACATGGCACATTATTAATACAGTTGCAGTTTAGTTCTCCTTTAATAGTCCCAGGCTGCCTTGTTATATATTTAGAGTTTCAGTCTGTTATTGAGATAGATAAGTCTAGAAACATACCTGTTTATTTTTTAATAAAATAAATGCGAGAGAAATAGAAGAACTATTGTATCAAAATAAAACTACAATACGAGTTTTTTATAGATGTTTTGCGAGAGTCACTCAGCTATGTCTACCTTTCATACTGCCAGCAGCTTATATCTTTAATCTGGATAGCAGCTATCGACCAAGATCGCATGTGTAGCTTTGTTTGTTGAAAATGTCGTTTTTAAATTACTTTGGTATCCTATGACTAGTGTTCCTGAACGATGTTTATAATCGTAAATACTTCAGAGTTACTTTTCAAACTCTCGCGAGTTATTTTGTTTGTTTCATTCAGCAGTTAAAAATCGGTAAATCATATATAGGTTTTTGAAAAATTTGATTTTCTTAATCATCAAAGAAACGAAGAAATCGTTTTAAGTGATATTTGTAATAGGATTAAAAAAAAAATGATATTGTACACTCAATAAATATTAATTTTTAACTGGAAAATATGTAATTATGTAGGCTATCTTCAAAATTGTCTATATTATATAGCATTATGTAATTTGGTTCATATCAACTAAATATGTTATTTTTTTAATTATTAATCTGTAGAAAATGTATGCATATTTGAATTTAAATGTAAAACCTATCATTATATGGTTTAAAGTTTGCTGGTTTCAGTCCTCCTATCAAGCTATGTTGATTTATAACAACTTTGACTTAAAAAAAAACAAATTACAAAAAGAAAATAACTTACTCTGTGAATGAAACTGTCAACTGCGAAACGGTGAAATATTGAAGAAAATCGCAGATCTCGCCACATAAACTACATTCAGTTTCTGCTAATAGATCCATATTCTTATGTTTAGTTAGAAAATTTAAGTTCGATCAGGTGAACAAAGACGAAAAAGTCTTCTTCCCAGCAAAGCTATTAATTATAGCTAAAAATAAGGAAGGAATCGAATAGGTTTTTATATCTCTATAGATGTGTGTATGGGACACGTACAATTGACGAAAAACAAGTAAGCGGGAGAGGGGTCCATTAGAAACTGGTAAAGGGAGTGGAGGGGGATGGGTTTGGGAAGTTTTGTGCGACAAACCTAAAGTGATCTTAGTTTCCTTGCCTCATTAATCCATAGAAATAATTTATCAAGTAATTTCACTATAAAAAAGTATAGATGCCAGAGATGTTAAATATGGTCTAAACATTTATAATCTTTTCGATTTATCTTCAAATATCTACTAATGTCAAATTTGTTGCAGATGGTAGTAATCATCGCTCGAAAAAAGGTCACTAAGAATTTTAAACAAAAATATGCATTACATCGCCTCATTAAACTCTCCTAATTTTTTTCAATTTATACTAAATGTGAAATGAGACGAGAAAATACCAGAGTGGGGTGGGGAGGAGTTGGGAACTGCTGACCTACCAATAAGTGTGTGAACGTGTACGTGTGTGAATCTGTTAATTGGTGTGTACGTTTGTGCAGACTCGGATTTCATCGAAAAAATATCACTGACCTAGGGTTGAGTGGGGTGGGTGGATGAACTGGCGACAAACCAGTAAGGTGGGGAGGTAGACTTTGGGTGCAAGGTCGTGTGTGTGCTGATGAGTCTGTGCGTATGTACTTCGTTGAATGGGGTGATGAGTGTGTGCGTAAGTGTAGACTCGGGCTCTACCTTAGAATATTACTAATGTCTCCTACTCAAAATCCATTATTTAGTTATAATAGCATAAGAAATGAGAATGCACACAAGTGAGATACCTAAAATTAAATTTCATTAAGGTCTTAGTAATTATACAATACATTTATGGCTAAGCTTATTAAAGTTTAGTTGATCAATAATGTGAGATACTTGCAATTTTTTTAAAGTATTTTTTTAATAGAAAATATTTCCGCGATTTTACCAATTTCTGCATCTCGAACAATAGATTTTGGTTTAAAAATGTCGAAATTAATGAGGAATTTTTTGTCTTATGTTTAATTAACAACGGTAATTGTAAATAAACCTATATGCTTACATTCACCAGTAAGTAACTGATCATAATAATAATTGTAATACTAAATAAACCCATATGCTAAAATTCACTTGAAACTACCTAATAATAATCATTCACTAGTTATAATAATCTTGTCTTAGTCTATATTTTCTCCAATATATTTGTTATTCTAAACCGAGAAACTAATTTATTATCCTTCTTTCATTGTTGATGAGGCTTTTTTATATACAAGGTATGTAAATGTCTAAGATAAAATAACTATCTTATCAAGGATTCACTATGAAAACCAGGAATAATTTTTTATATCTTGCATAACGCTCATAAAAAGGTTTATTATCTTTTATTTCATCTTTTATTATCAATTGATAGCCAGAAGAAGTTTAGAGAGTTACTCCTCTTTGAAAATCACTTAATGAAACTTCGTTGCACAATATTAAACAATCTGAATAAATTTAAATGTGTACACGAATAATGTTTTATTTTATGTATTATATTTAGTTTGTACAAGTTGGAATTTCTATCATTCAAAATGTCGCCTAAAATCATTTACAATACAATGTTTTCATTTTTAAGAATTTGTTTTTAAAGAAATTAATTAAATGAAAGTGAAAAGTCGCCTTCTTGATTGATTTCTCTTATATGTGCGTATAATTAATATCATATTAACTAAATGAGGCCTTTTATGCTAACTTTTGCAAATTATCAATTTTCATCGTACATTTTAATTAATCAAATTGAGATTTTAGATTGTTTTAATCTATCTAGCGAGTATATATATTTTAATCAAGCCTTTTAGGAATAAATTATAGCAGAATTATATATTTTGGGGTCTTTTTACATGAAAACCTCAATCTTTTTCCACAAGTTGATAATGCGACTTTATACCATAATCATTCCGATAAACGTTATTTATCACCGAGTTCCAAATATAAACAAAACGGCGACCATTCTTGTCTGAGGCACTATACCATCATCTAATCCAGCGAGAATAGGAATTATGGGGCCCCTATCTGATATCCTATATTTTCATCGACCGAAACTCCCAATTATGTGATATAAGCAGTCAGATATCTGAACTTAGTATTCTTTTGACATTCAAAATAGACGTTTGTGAATAATGTTGGTTTGTGTTTATCTCAATTTATTAATATATCAGGGATTCTTATTTATTTACTTCTTAAAATTCTAAGACAACGCATACCCACTAGATCAGAGAGAAATTAGCAAATTTATGTGAAGTCAAAATAATTAGAAATCGGTTAAAGATATAAAAACATATGAGGATTAATATAATTATTATACTTGATTTTAGCATTTTTTGTCATTTATACTTTCTTAAATGCAGATTCATACTAGTTACAGGTGTGAATCTTTTAAAGTCATTATCTATTATGTGCATGTTGGTATTGTTCGTATAAATGGTATTTTTATGCGAACCCCGGATTCAAACTTTCGTCGGAGCATAGTTTGGAGCTAGGAAATTGCATTCTTCTGGCTGTTTTCCTCTTCTATCTCTCCTAATATCCAATCCTTGAACAAGTTCATGTGTCTTTTAATATAAAAAGTTTTTAAGCACTTTAGATCGTCAGATAAATAGCCCATATTTAAGGAAGCATTTATTCTAAACTTTAGCTCTCTTTTCACCTTTCCTCCTCCTACTATGGTCCTCTTTTCCCTTGTCTCGCATTAAGCTCTAGGCCAGAGTTTTTGAGAAATTCTCAGGGAGCCAGTCGACCGCATGTATCTTTTTCTGCTGTTGTATTTGCCTGGCCTCCACCATCTCTATAAAAAATAAAAATTACCCTTTCTAGGAAGACTCAGTTAAATTTATTCAAACACATTGATTATTAAGAGCTTAGAAGCCTGTTAATTGGGAAAATTTGGCAAGCGAGCAAGGCGAAACACAACGACAGCATAGAAGAATATATGCATCCACTTGACTGATTAGTGGTTTCTCGTGTATTCAGTAGACTGAGTATTAAAGTTGATTATTATCCAAAGTGATAATATCGCGATCTGCAACGGGGTAAGGCCGGCGAAAACCGCGTATCGAAAGAAAGAACAAAGCACTGAAGAAGATGGCTTAGTACCGAAAGTCCCTCATCCCCTCAGATCGCAGCTTTTAGAAGCGTGATCTGCAAGAAAGTAGATATTTGGGTAAGTTTGCACCATAAGGACGAAATGAAAGACTAAATAGAAAAAAAAACGAGAGAATCATAACAAACGAAATTATCAAATATGGACATCACACACAAGTATTCAAGCCAGTGTGTTGCTGACCATAGTCACCTGATCTCACTTATTCTGATTTATGACCTTTCGACTTTAAAAACTTTCAATAAATTGTTGACTAACATTGGGAGTACCTTGGCAATTATACCATTCGAAAGAGAATGTAAAATAACATTAGGGTTCAAATTTCGTTAGAATTGGCCGAATAATTAAATGCTATTACAAAAACAGAAAAATGCAAAACGGGCACCGACCGACATAGTCAGATATACAGTCGCACGCGAGTAATAATAAACTAGAGAATGTTTAACAAGAAATAAGGATGATGATCGCTGGAAGGAGAAAAGCATATGCGACTTTACTGGGTTTAAAAGACCACTTAAAGATAAAGTGCTTAATTTTTGCTTGTCATTTTTTATGTTGCGCTTAAACATACCGACATACTATATAATACTTTGCAAGCCAAAAATCTAATAGTGTTACTGTTGTTCAAGCAATAAAGGACTTGGAATCATCTATGGGTTAATTGTAGAATGACTTCGGCGAGCTCACCTCCCAACAGATGAAGGTTATAATCAAATCCAAACACAAGAGGGAAAAAGAGACGAGAGAGAGAGAGAGAGAGAGAGAGAGAGAGAGAGATAAATAAATATCTCAAATGATATGAAGACTAGATTTAGTAATTCAGACATATTTATTTTGAGACCCGTTAATGTCTATATTCTTTTTTTAAACAATACCCGTATTGTGCTATTCAGAGAGTTATGTAATAAAATAGAATATATTAAAACAGTGTTAAAACCTTTGCAATCGAATGTATCTCATATGATACATGTCTAAAGTAGAAGTAAATCTTCAAAATAATTATTAACTTCAATATTATACCTTAGCTACCTCTAAAAACTGCAAAATCAATTTAGTATTTTCTGATGTTTGGAAAAGAAATTCGGATCTGATAGAGTTAGTGCTCACTCCTGTGTGATATACTGTTATTTATTAATAATCTTGTGTAAGATAACCATTATTAAAGATCAATGCCCTTTTCTCAGCCTAGTCAGAGGGAGGAATCCAGGTTAGCCCTCGTCCCAAATATTTATCTTGGATGCGCCACTGATGTTGCACAAAGTAAAAATGTCATCTAAATTAAAACTCATTTATTCTGACAAAAGTTTCAGTAGTAATCTTCCTTTTAGTAATTCCTAAATGAAAATAAAATTAAGGAAATTTTCTCAGCAGTAATAAAGTTAGTGAAGGTTGTTTTAAAGACGCTTGTGTCTACGGCCGAACACTGTTAGGAAATAAAATGATGCAAATCTAACTAAATGATTTTACGGTTTTTTCCAAAACCACTCTTATTGTAGATAACAATTTGTTTTCCAGAAAAATAGAAGAGGATAATAATTATATAAATAAATGTAACTATTATAAATTTCCTATGAGTGTATATAATCTAAAGTTGTCACCTGTTGTGTGGGTATATTTAAACTCATTTGAAAAGCCCCACCAGACCTAATGAGCACGAGGCACCACTGTACATATATATATAGGGTACTATGGGTAATTTGTCGGCGTTGCTAGCTGTGAGGTGGGTTCTGACTTTTTAAAATCAAAATTTGGAAAAAGCAAGCCATGCTGCTTAGATATGAATCTGAAGACGGTGCATATGATCAGTAATGAGTTGGATGAGTTAGGCTATTATTATGTGGGTACGACGGCTTAAATTGACCTTACTTTATGCGTCATGCTACTAAAGGAACACCTTAATTTATACCCGAGATTCAGATCATCATGTACAAGATCCTTGCATAACAATAGGTTCATATATAGTGAAATGGGAGTATCAATATCGCTCATCAGTCAGTTATTGTATGAGGATATCTGTTACTAGTTATCAAAGTTGAGAATGGGATAGATTTTGTAGCAAACGATGACGGAAAAGGGAAAGAAAACTGGTGTAAATCTGCTGTGTAAACTAAATCATCCTCTCAATCCTGGTATGCATTGCTTTTTTTCAGAAGAGAATAATTTTTCCAATACTGCCTACCGCTGAAAACAACGACTTGCTTGCTGTATTCCTCAAAGATCTACATAAATTCATAAAGACCAAGCTTTAACTCTACATGATGATGTTTGGGGTAGTAAATAGCGAGGGCCATGTTATCCCTCCATTTATCATTCCAGAGCGTTTCACACTCAATATGGAAGGATACCTCAATTAATTGTAGGATTTGCTGTTGCTTTGGGTTCAATAGGTGCCTGGAGAAAAGCCTTTTGGGTGGCACTAGATCTCTGCACCATTGCTATACTATAAGGAGGCCGTAGTCTTGAATGTCATCAAATATGTTGTATCACAACGCTCCAAATATCTGTAGAGGCTGGTTGAGAGAGAGAGAGATCTACATAAATTCATAAAGACCAAGTTTTAACTCTACATGATGATGTTTGGGGTAGTAAATAGCGAGGGCCATGTTATCCCTCCATTTATCATTCCAGAGCGTTTCACACTCAATATGGAAGGATACCTCAATTAATTGTAGGATTTGCTGTTGCTTTGGGTTCAATAGGTGCCTGGAGAAAAGCCTTTTGGGTGGCACTAGATCTCTGCACCATTGCTATACTATAAGGAGGCCGTAATCTTGAATGTCATCAAATATGTTGTATCACAACGCTCCAAATATCTGTAGAGGCTGGTTGAGAGAGAGAGAGACCATCAAGTCCATGCACACAACTCTCACAGGGAGCTTAGGCTGAGAGTCATCAAAGTTTTTAACCATTTAAAGAGAGAGATCGAAAAGAAAGCATGCAACAGTTTCCGACGCCACCTGAAGGCTTCGGAAGAGGCTACCAGCGATCTCATTGAATTGGAAGGAATATTACATTCTTTCCTTTCTTTAAAATGTAACGTTGGCAAATATTTCTGGATAGATGATCTATCTCGTATTTTCTTTTGCATTGAGATTTGGTGACAAATTACCTACTATAAAACTAGTTAAGTCTTAGTAATTTCTACTCTGAAGATATGATCCTTGTGAATTCGGAAAGGTCAGTCCACCATGAATAATAGTTATTAAAAGCTTTCTGCATCTCTTTATTATGAATCATAATAGAGAAACTAAGTGAACTTTGCAAAAGAAATTTCGCCAACTGGAGGCCAAATCCACAAAAAACATTAAACTGAAAGCTGATAATAAATTTATAAAAAAGTTTGTTTTTTCAGTCACAACATTTAGAGATATGTCAAATTATTTCTGGCATTAAAATTAAATCTGGAATGGAAAGGAATTCTTACATATTAAGATTAAAACCTTAAGATAGAGAACGCTGGTGTTTCTAAAAAATGTTAAAGCGTTATATCCTTACTAATAATAAGGGTGGAAAGAATTATTATATGTATATGTGAAAAACCCATTCATTACATATTTCAAAGTATACTAACATTATTAATTGTTATAATAAATCTTAACTTACCCAAGAAAAATAAGTTTCCAGTAAAATTTCAGAAAATGAGTCTATTTAGGGACATAGACAATTTTGTTATTGGGGAAAATCCTTTGATCCTTTTTTAGGAAGGAGAAAGAGAGAGTAAGAGGGAGGTATGGTTTAGTCTAAAAGAGGAGTAATTGTATTTACACGCTATTCAATTAAATAGAATTGTTGTGATGCCTTATAAGGGAAAAAATTAAATTCATATCTTCTCCACTTTCTTTACGAGCCATTCATCTCATACAATAATGGTGAAGAGAAGCTCTTCAATTATATCCTTTTATTTTTATTAATTCGCAACATAAAAAGGAGGCAGAGCATTTATTTCAAAGATTTAACACATACAGTCCAGAAATCATAACAGCTTACGCCCATTTTTATGGAGAGCTAATGAATTGACGCTCTTTAACTAATTAACGTTGGAACACATTAGAGAGAATTAGGATCATAACTAAGATGTAAACACTGCTTTATATATTAATATTTTAATAATTTTGTCTCCTTGTTTTATTACGAAATGATCTTATATTAATTTTATCAGATAAATCGTTCGATTCCACTGATACTCTGATAACGAGGCTGTATATATGGGCTCTTGTCTCGAATAAGTCATTAGGATTTAGAGGCTAAACGGTTGGGGTTTCGGACATCTACTATAGTTTTGGTGTAATGAGTTTCTTTGATCTTTTTCTAAGCAAATTTCTCAAATCATTACTCGGAGAGTTTAATCGGTGGATTTTCGTAATTCTATTTTAACACACATCTCCAAAATATTAATACCATTTATAAACCACATTGGAAATGAAAATGGTTGAAAGAAAAACAAATATGTACTAAAAAATATAGCATGTTTGATTCTAAAATAAAAATAAATAAAAATAATAGGTAACAAGTTCAAAATGAGGTCAGAAAAAGATAGCAAAGTATAGAATCAACATAGAACGATGAGTCTTATAAGGAATATATGGTGGGATACAATATATTAACGATGCATTCGAAGGATAAGTAAAAATCAGCGATTGAATGAAAAAGAAAAAAAGGAAAAAATTGCGCCTTTGAAATCTGTAGGAAGCAATTGTCAGCAAAAATAATGAAAGGAGACCAAATTAAGCCTAACATTAAATTCGTCCAAATTTTCCTATTTCTTGAATTCTCCCAGCAGGGAGAATCTAGGAGTTGTCATACTCAAAATCAAAATTAATTCTCTTTTCGTATATATAATATATATATATATATATATATATATATATATATATATATATATATATATTCTATAGGTTTGCTTCTAAGAAGGCTTATTTTCAGTTTGAGGATAAATCTCAAAATGAGACATATAAAATTTTTCTTTTAATTAAATACAACGTTTCGGGTACCTTGCCCATCTTCTGCTCTATAAAATAGATTTAGAACAAGTTTAAAAATACAAAAATTCTGATGCACACAAGGATTAGAAATAAATTATTTATTTAATTAAAATTTTGACAAATCGTTTAAAAACTATTGAAACTTTAGATATGGATTAATTATGGGTACTTTAAATATGGATAAATATAACACTAGTTGATGGAATTATTGGTGCACACAGATATTAGTCACTTAATTTTCAATTAATTAAATAATTTATTACTATTTCTGCTTCATTAAATGTCTAATATATGTGTCAACCAATTAGTGCATTAAGTAGTGTTATATTTATCCATATTTAAAATTTTCTCAAAGTGAGTTAAGTAGGCGTTGAAATCCTCTCCTTCCTTAAACACTGGCAACTTTAACGAATAGGTTTGGGGAGATTCATTTCTCGAGCTAACAGAAAGGGTTTTCAAATGATTCCTGTTAAGCTAACGCTCATGCTGACGAATTCTTTCTCCTTCTTTCTCTTCAGCTTCTCTTTGTTCTTTTTCTCTTCTCTCTTCAGCTTCTCTTTCTTCGTTTTTAGCTTCTTTTCATTCTTTTTCTCTTCTTTCTTCAATTCTCTTTAACTTTTCCTTTTACTGTCCTTTCATTTCTTACTTCCTCCTTGTATTGTAGTATTGTGGACTAACATTTGATATAAAGTGGATTCATATCTAAAATTTACAGAGATACTAAGTTGCTTAAAAATACGGGTGAGAGTGGGAAAAAGGTGAAATATATTCTGTAAAATGTTCTATTTGCAATTTAGCTTACTTCAGGCAAACTGATAAATCTTTATCTACTATAATTTACCAACATATGTATAATATTAGAAGAGGTGAAATAAACAGCACTTTATTTTTACATTTATAAAAAAATAAGCACCCCATTGACTGTAACTCTGCAAAATTCCTTTATTATTCCGCTGATTTCCCAAAAAGATATATTGTCGAGTGTTCATTAATTGGCATCTTACCTCATTTAAATAATTCCTCTGGCTTGTTTAAACTCGACCCTGATTTAAAAAATCTTGTAAAAAATGAAATAACTTGATAATGCAGCCTGTTTTTACTCGTTATTAGTGTAATATCATTTCATTGCCTCCCCCAACACGTGTCTCTGTTGTGATAGTGGATTAACCGTTAGCCCTAAATGTTTTTATTCTAATGGTAATCCTTTAAATTGTATTGTTTTTTTCACCAACCACATTCCATTCATATACACGGAATTGTGTGAATATCGTTTTAGGGATTCATATGTCTGTTCATAGTTGACAATTGTTTTTTTTATTAGTATTTTCTCTCTTTTTTTTCCCCTTGTTCACTCCGTCTAGTTTAAAGTGTAATACAGCAGTGTCAAGATCTTGCTAGATGTATTGATATACGAGTATGAAGAGTACGGCTGCGAAGTTATCGCAGACTTCAAAATACATAATAGCCTCCTTGATCGGTCTCCGAGGAGGCTTTAACAAATTTCCTTATTATCTTTGCTTTTATTACAGCAGGGACACCGTAGCACACTATCATCAATGGCATTGACCACAACAGAGCGAGTTCAGTTTGGGAGAAGCAACGTTGAATTGCAGCTTTTGGTAGAACTCAGAAAAGAACTGTTTCTTCTTCTGCAATTAAAATTGGGCCGTAGGAAACGATTCGTCAGAGCTCTAGATAAGGATCTCGAAGATTTCTTTCCTAAGGCATCAGCGGTAAAGGTAGAAACCGGGGTCTTCGTTGGTCCATAAATAAAAAAAGATCATGGAGTGCAAGGAGTTTTCAAAGTATATCTAGGCTTTCTAGGTAATCACAAAGCTGAAACCAATGTAGAGCTTGTTGAAAACTTGGTGAGAAACTACGGCAAGATGGTTTGCAGGATGTCACTAAAAGTCTATATCCTTGACGTTCATCTTGATAAATTTAAGAAGGAAACGGGAGCGTACTTCACGGAGCATGGTGAGCGCTTTCACCTGGATCTCCTTGACTTTGAACGTCGTTATCAAGGATTGTATAATGAAAATCAGATTGAAGAATATATTTGGAGGCTGATTTGTGAAAGTAATTTACATTTTAAGCGAAAATAACAGAATACTACTCATTTCTAATATTTTAATTGTTTAATTTATGTAACTTACTTCCAGAGGGAATAGGCAAATTTCATATAAATATCATTATCCTGGACACACAAGCAAAGTTTGAAATAAATAACAGAGTTTTTTCATGTATTCTAGACACAATATAATTGAAATTAACAGTTACTACCCAAAGAGAAAAATCGTGTTACACAGGGTTATTTTTGAAGAAAAGAGTGGACCTATACTTACTCTACACCAGAGTGGCAGGTGAAGAAATCTTCTAGACTACCAAGACCTCCAAATGAAGGACAAGCTAGCTTCTTGATAATGTCGCTGTTCAAGGATCGGATGGCCCTGTGCCAAGCCTGCTAACGAATGGAGCGAAACAGATGTGTAAGCCGCAGTAAACACTGTGAGGTGTATACCTTTACACAAAGGTTTCAGTTTGATAAGGGCTGCAAAAAATCCATATCTCACCAAAACAAATATAACAGATAGACCCCATTTTTGTAGGAAATAAAAAGAATGCGCAGGTAAAGAATGGGACAAAGTGATATTTTTTGATGATGCACCCTTTCGCTTGTTTGGAGCTTCTGGAACTTATCTAGTTGGGTTAAGAAAAAGAGAGCACTTTCATGAGTATTGTGTCGTGCCCACGTTTGGAGTATTAATACACTCTCCATGTCTAGGTGTGCTTCTCATCTAAGTGATATGGAGGAAAAATCAATTTTGCCCAAGAACATTATCATGAACTTATATTGGTACAAAAGCCTTCTTCACCAAAACCAATTTGGGGATAATAACTGTATTTTTTACTATGATGGTGCACCTTCCCGCAAACCCCAAATAATAAAATTTGGCTGAAAATAATGTCGAAGTTTTGAGACCTTATCCCTGCAATTCACTAGATTTTAACCAAATAAGAAATTTGTGAGGGATACTGAAAGAGGCGATTGATAAACATAAGCCTACTAATTGTGAGCAGTTATGGGTGATCATTGAAAAAAAAAGCAATATAAGTCAAGACTTAATCAAATATTTGGTCATCAGAATGCCAAAACGAAGTGAAGCAGTTTTGAATAACAAAGGATATCTATGTAAATATTGACTGAGGGTATAAATTGACTCTATTTAATAATATAATGGGTTTGGCTCTTATTTTTTGTATCTTTCTCCTTCTAATTATGATAAAAAATACTAAAACAAATGTAACATTTGCTTATTTTTATTAATTTTCGTATATAAAAGAATATATTAGTATCAACACTTTCATCCATAGATGTACATAAAATATGTTTAGCAGAGTTCTCTTCACCAACAAATCAAGACTCGCTCTAAATAAACTAGCAGCTGATAAAAATATAATTTTGTGGAGTATTTTATTTTAAAATATTGTGCGAACTAACGAATAAATAAATATCTGGTAAAATTATTTGAAAAGCCACTCAAAGAGCAATCGAATAATGGGAAGTGAAAATGAGCAGAATATGATCGAAATAAGGCGCAAATAATTTAGAAGCTAGAAGCGAAATTGACAAACACCCTCCGGTACTTTTTCCCTTATGGTTTCTGTCATCCTTTTAGAATCAAGAGAAAAAATGAGTTGCGGATAAAAATGAAATACTATATATAAAAAAATTTCCTCACCGGGGAGTGACTTAGAAAAACATAACCAAAATTGAGTTTTATGAAGAGGTAGAGATAAAATATCCCAAACACTAATAGTAAATGTGAAAAAAAAAAGATCATCAGAAAAGCCGTGGTGGTGATATTTAGTGTATTCCTTTAGAATGTGAAGAAATATAATTTTTTGCTACGGCCCCAATTGCAGTGCAAAAGACTATTTTACAATATAAGAGACCAAGTCACGGGGGTAGAATTAGAAGAGTTTGATTCCCTTTAGATTTGTAGCCCAAGAACTAGTAATATCTTCTAACTATTCGGTTTATCTACTGGCCATACTTTTCTTATATAACATTTTCATTGAATAAAGAAAGTATTTCATTATTTCTTAAAAAAGCCTAAAGTTGGAAAGGCAGACATTTGTATTCGTTGTTTGAATGTTTAAAGAACACAATAAACGCCCTTACTCTTCCTCAAGAAACAGTTTATTGGTACTTTTATGAACAGTGATAATTAAATCATATGACCACCTAAGCGAACTCAGCCGTGTTTTTTTTTTTTAACTTTGCGTGACTGAACAAAAGAAGACTCGATGCTCGAATTCGGAGGCTACAATCTTTCAAAATTTTCATAATAAAAAAATATGACGGAAAGTAAGTAGTTAAGAGATTGTGACACACTGATCTGTAAAAATGTTCTTTTCTCTTTTATACTTTTCAAAGTTACATATTAAAACTTCCTTTGCACTCTGATAGAGGTTGAAATTATCAGAAGTCAGCTCATTTCTAAATACACAGCTCTTCCTTAATCTGTCAGGTTTGCTTGAAAAATAACCTCTTCTTATTAGAAGCAAGATAATTTCTGTTCTGTGAAAACATAACTTTCAGAAACTAAACCCATCAATCAATCAATTAATCAATTAATTCCGTTTGCTGCTTCTAACTAGCGGTTGTTTAGAAACCAATATAAACAAAAAACATTCGTATGCCACAAGGTTTATAATTTTTTTTCTCTTTTGTTTGCATTATCATTACTAGAAAATAACAATTTCTTCTTTGTTTGAATCATTTCTCAAGGAATTCATTCTAGCGAACAAAAAACAGGCGACTAAATCAATAACTAAAACTGCCTTTAAAAGTTATGATTCATATTGAAAAGTAATGTTCTCCATACCAAGGACTGCACTAATTGGTAATTTGGAATATAATTTCTCTTTATATAATTGGCTCTTCGAATTCAAAAGTGGTCTTTGTAATCTCAGCATTTGAAATTAATCAGTTTTCCCCTGAGTAATCACCTTTTTAATGGATATTTTTAACTAAAAGTCCATTTTATATTCATTCACCTTCTTCAGATCATTTCGATTCAAGTAATAGTGTTACATGGCAAAAATACTCAATTCTAAAATAGATTTGCAAAAATATATGAGGAGACTATAGAAGAAAACAGAGTAAGATGGTCCTTGAGTCTTATTATTCAAGTTGACTTGAAAAGTTCGTCGAGAATCTTCTTAATTAACTTTCTTATAATTAACCTTTCCGCACTATTAGATAAAACACCTTCCAATGAATGACTTATTAAATTCTTTGACTTTTGTCAAGGCCAAAAAACATTATGATCTGCAAAATAACCTTAATTAGAGCATTACTAATCGTCAATGGCAGATTAATGATTTTTCTCACTAATGTCAAAATATGTGTGTGATTGATGACGCTCTTTAATGAAAAATATGAAAAACAATCTAAAAGACCCGTTAGGTATTTATCTTTCATATGGCTTCTTGCGTTATTGAATCAGATTGTTTCTCGCATTCAGGTTATGCACGAAAATTTATTATAATCACTCGCGATTCGCTGTTTTCTTCTTTCTAATCTTTTTCAGTGAGTAGAATTTCACCAATAAATGATTCAACAAAACAGATAATTATTTGCGTCGACTCATAATTTCAATGCTTTGTCCTATATTGAAAATCTGCTAGGCCAAAACCACTTTTTGAACCCAATTTAAGTCTGGAGGTTCCATGACATAATAAAAATAGAAATCATTAATGAATGCCATACATGTCTCAAACAAAATGCAGAAGTTAATCAGATATAGTGCGGTGTTGCAACTTAAATATGGTACAACACTGAAAAGATTAATCAAATTGTAGTAGAGCAGGTTTACACTAGAACCTAGAAAAATACATTAACCCACGCAAAATACAGAAAAGAGTGCAAACTAGAAAAAACTAAGTTAAATTAGTAAATATCACCAGTTCTTGACGACTTTGTCCCAGGATTTGAAAATAACATCTCAACAACTCTTGATGCCCTTGGCCAAGAATTTAAAAATTAAACTTCAGCAACTCTTGATGGCCTTGGCACAGGATTTGAAAATTAAGCCTCATCTACTCTTTATGCCTTCGGCCTAGGGTTTGGAAATACAACTTCACTCACACTTTATCCCTTGATACCAGGGCCTGCGTTTGTGGAAACTTTCTCCCGTACAAGATTTCTGAGACCTTGAACAATAATACGAGAGAATTAGTTAAATGTTCATAAATAGAACAGTTCAAGTCTCTGCAAGACCAAGACTGCAAGAGTTAGACTAAATGAACAGTCGATGACACTGCTAGCTAATAGAAATAGAGAAAAAGTTTGTTCTGAGATACCTCTATTATTGTGACTCCGTGTTACTCTCTCTAATTCCCTCTAACTGTATGAATATCTCTTTAACTCTTTATAAGTCTGCCTATGATTGAATGTATGACTTTTTCTCTCTCTAACTCTCTTTCTCTGTATAACGCTCTAAATCTAGCCCTCTTCCACAAGCCATCTCCCTCTCTCCTTTCCTGCACCTTTCTCTCATCAATCATCCACCCCCCTCCTTCTTTCTCTCGTTACTCATTTTTAAACTTCCTCCCTCCTTCACACTTGCTCCATCCATTCCCTCTCCCCGACTCCTTCCTGCTAGCTCTCTTTCCCTGTCTGTAACTTTCACCATCCCTCTTCCTCCCACTCTCTCCCTCCCTCCCTCTTCCTCCCGCAGTCTTCTTTCATCACTCTTTCCAAACCCTCTCCTTACCTCAGTCCTTCCGTCTCTCTCCCCCCCTCTTCATTTCTCCCCAAAACTCTTTATTTACCTCTCCCTCCGTATCCATTTTTTTGCCATGTGACTTTTTCTAGATCTCTTTAACTTTATCTAATGCTCTAATTCTCTCTCTTTCTATCTCTCTAACTCTATCTCAAGCTCTATTTCTCTCTCTAGCACTATATCCCTGACAACGCTAAACAACCAGTCCCTCTCTCTCTCCCTCCCTTCCTCTTCATCTCTTTCTCTCCCTGCCGACCCTCTCTCTCTCTTCTTATTTTCACTACCTCTCTTTTGCCCTCACTCTCCCATCACTTTCCCTACATATCCCTCTCCATCACTTTTCATCTCTTTCAATCGCACTCTAGCCATCTCCATACATTCCTTTATCTCTACCGCTCTCTTTTCCTCTAAATTACTCTCTCTCTTCCCATATATATAACTATATATATATATATATAACTATATAACTATATATATATATATATATATATATATATATATATATATATATATATAAATATATATATATATATATATATATATATATATGTATATATATATATATATATATATATATTATAGTCTTTGACAGAAAAGGAGAAGGAGGATAAGAGAAGTGGATAAAAGGTTCATTTTATAACTTAAGTTGCGCTCCTCTGGGGCTTTCTTAGCTTAGAAGATAAAATAATGAAACATTGAAGAGAGTTAAATGAGGAGACAGAATGATTAACCTTGGTAGCCATAGGTGAAACTAAAACCTAAAGCTGAAACTACAAGTAGGACCTGCTGATTAATGTGGAATCCTAACCAACATGCTCCATTTACTCCTCATTCTTTCCTCCCTGTTTAAAGTCAAAGTCCCGAAGGCAGGGTAGGCAACTAGTAAATCAAGTACACTGATTTGAGAAGAGCAGAATTTGCAGGTCTTCGTGCTGGATTGACTGGCGCGAGGCTAGAAGTTTGCGAGGCTGTTGAAGACTCGTGGAACAGTTTCAAAACCACGTTCATGAGTCTTCAATCGCGTTCAATCTCTCTGAAATGACCCCGTCGGTCTTCTGTTCAACCAAAGTAATTTAATCGAGAAATCAGCCAACTGCTTAGGGAGAAGAGAACTGTGTACCTGCAATCGAAGATCTCGGGTGACTTTGACAAATACCGTAGGCTAGCCAGGAGAGTGAAGTCCAGCATAAGGGCGGCTAAGCGGTCTGAGGAACTCCGAGTGGCAAGACTCTGTAAAGAGAATCCCAAGGAGATTTTTTGATATGTGAACAGCCGTAAACCAATCCGTCGAATGATTGGCCCTTTGAGAAATGAGGAGGGAGCATTAAGGCATTCAGATGCAGAAAATACTAACCTCCTCAATGACTACTTCTCTTCAGTGTTTACTGAAGAGTGTGGTCCCATCCCCCAGTCAATGAATTCCTACCCGGGGGAAAAGCTGGAGGATATGGACTTCACCGAAGTGGTAATAAAAAAGAAGATCACTGACCTAATGACGAATGAGTCACCTGGCCCGAAAGGGTTCCTACCTAAAGTGTTGAAAGAAGTGCGTGATCGATTGTCACGACACCTAAGCGCAATCTACAACATGACAATCCGGAACGAATGCGTTCCTAGAGACTGGCGTGAAGTGGATGTGACTCCTATCTTCAAGAATGGAGACCGTAGCCAACCGTCAACCTCCCGACCTATCAGTCTGACTTCGATAGTCATTAAACTCATTGAAAGCATGATGGTGGACAGAATGACCTCGCATTTAGAATCAAAACTGCTACTGAGGAGTTCCCAGCACGGCTTTCGATGGCAACTGTCATGCCTGAAGAACCTAGTGGAATTCTTCCACTTCGTCTTCAGTCAGCACGATTGGAACAAGGTGGTGGATGTGGTGTACTTAGATTTTTAGAAAGCCTTTTATAAGGTAACACACCGCCACCTTCTCCGGGAAGTGCGAGCGCTGGGCATAGACGGAAAAGTAGCAGGCTGGATAGAGAACTGTCTAAATGGCAGATGGCAACAGGTGGTGTAGAATAGACAGGCTTCTGAGTGGGTGCCCGTTAATAGCGGGATGCATCAAGGTTTTGTCCTGAACCACTATTATTCATCATCTACGTCAACGACATGGACGGTGACATGGTTGCCAAGATTTCCAAATTTGCCGACGATACCAAGCTTGGTAGGAACGTTGGAAAAGATGGAAATACTGCCCGCCTGCAGGAAGATCTTGGGAAGATTGGGGAGTGGTCTGATACGTGGCTAATAATGCCTTTCAACGTAACCAAATGCAAAGTGATGCATATCGGCGAACGAAATCCTCAATTACCCTATATCCTTAAGGGCACTGCTCTTTAATCCACCGACACTGAGAAGGAACTGGGTGTAACTATCACGAGTGACCTCAAGTTCTCTAAACAGTGTATTGAGGTGGAGAAGAGAGCTCAAAGGATGTTAGGGTATATAAAGCGACAGTTTGCATATCGGAACAAGGAGATAGTACTGTGTTTGTACAACTCACTTGTTTGACGGCACTTGGAGTATGCTGTACAATTTTGGATTCCTTCATTTAGAAAGGACATCGCTAGATTGGAACGCGTCCAAGCCCGGGCAACCAAACTGATTTCCTCTATCAGACATAAAAGTTATGAATATAGATTAAGGGAATTATATATGTTCTCGCTGGAAACTCGGAGATTACGTGGTGAGCTTATCAAAGTGTTTTGAAATAATTCGTGGCTTCGACAGACTAGACTAAGTGGATATTTTCTAGCTCAGCTAGAGGAGAACAAGAAACCACGGCTTTAAACTTGAACTGAAGCGATACCACCGTGATCTGTGAGTGAAATTCTTCACTTACAGTATCTGCGGTAGTTGGAACGCACTTCCGACGGAAATTGTCAACAGTGAATCTGTTAACCCGTTCAAGTCAAGACTAGATAAAGTCTTGCGAAATCACCGTTAAGATCGTCGTGAGTGATCTTCGAGGTTGCCAACGGACACATTCAAGCATTGCGCCAAAAGTACCGCCCTTGTAGGGACCGTAAGGTCTTCTAGGGTACTTATTTTCTTTGTAACTCTTTGTAGCTCTTCATATGTTCACGCTGGTTTAACGCTTCCATGAGATCAGACTATACTCAAGCACCTATTTTTGTGTATCTTTTTATAACATTTGGATAATGCCATTCATACCTTTGGCTGGATTTCATATGTTTTTGATATCATGTTTTGATTTGTATTTCTTACATATTTATTCCATCATCGGTTGGATGTTTTTTTGCTTTTTTCTGTTTCGGTTGTATTAAAGAAACTATTAACTGGACCGTCGGATTATATTCGCTAAGAACTGAACATTAATCTCAGCAGTATTTGAACTCCTCGCTGATTGATCACTTTCTTTATGGGTACAGACCAATCTATGTAGCAGTTCATTGCCGTGAAGCTATTTCCATATATCTTTCAAGGTTATAGGATGCAAAGGAAATGGAAAGGCCATTTGCTCGGCAACGTCCTGACTCATGTTGAAGAAGCCGGGGTTGGTGCTAAGACACTTTTGACGGGACAATTAAATCTGTTTCCATTCCGTTTTTCTTCAATCTATTGGATACACGTGCGACTTTTTTGCCCTCGTCTAGTTGATATGGTATTCAGCATCTCGCTGGTGTTCTGTGAGGACGTTGCTGATCCTGCCTTCCCGGATTAACTTCCCGTGCGCCCCTTTGTGTCTCAGCAAAGTATGTCAGGAAGAATTCGATACAGAGCACCCTGTATATTATGGAGTTGCTAATGAACTCGGTCAATGGTTTGGAGCGGCAGATGTCTTCGAATATGTCCCCAGTTTGAAGGGTGACTCTGTGAGATGGTGCCAGCCTTCTTGTCACTGCAATAGAGAGAAGGTTATTATAGGGCTGAAAAAAAACGTTTTGTTATGTCTCACGTCCCCTGCTACTTTTGCACGCTGTACGATGTTATTGGCCTTACTTTTTTCTTTCTTGATGCATAGATCTAGATGTAGTCTTATATGAACTTATGCTCGTATGTGATAAAATCTTAGCTGTAAATCCTTCGTGACTGCAGTAAGAACCAAATGACGAAGACCATTTTTGTTAGAAGAGTCGTGGGCCGACAAATACTGGCCAAAGTCATCTCTGGTGATGAGCTTCTAGTAGACGAAGAAGCGAGGATGCGTGGCGTTGTCTCCTTCTTCCTCTGCTTGCGGTAAATTTGATGGTTGCATGAAGATCATTGATCCGTAGAATCAAATAGAATAAATAAATAAACAACCTACATATATAACATATTGCCACTTTCCAAGAATGGAAATGAACTTCAATTAATAAATTGGTTATCAAGCTTAACGTTAAATATTGGTAAATTTTCGGAATAATTTTGAATTTAGGCTGAAAACTTGAAATATATAAATATATAGCGAAAATTTTAGTTGAATGGCCAATAAATTGTTATGAATAAATATCTATTTGTTAAATAACTATCTTTGTCAGGATGTAAATTACAATATGCAAATTTACGTTATAGTAAAAATATTCAAATTAATGACCTTTCCTTGGTTGTTTTAAATGTGTTGGAAATGCATTTCTTTCTGAATACGAATTTAATTAATAGTCATCTGCTCTGGGACACTTACTCTAATTAAGTGTCCGGTTTGTTGCAGTCTCTGAATTTTATTTTTACACGAAGATATGTTACCTAAAAAATTTCTTACTTAGTGATTATATATATTATTTAAGCTTTTACGTTTTGGGTGTTGCGATGATAAATAATTGCTTACATGACTTACATTCAGGTGTAGTCAATTATTTTGATAATTTAAAGTATTATTTCTTACATTTTAACAATACTTTATGATTAATAATGGAGCTTAAAAGTAATTTAGTCTATGTGGATTAGTAAAATTAAATCGTTAGCTGAAATATCAAAAGTTGACTAGGCACGTAAAGGTAGTGTATGAAAATATTATTGCTTCAGCTTTTAAAATTCTCTCTTTTTCTTTGCAGTCCTTGATAAGGTGTTTATTCCCTCAATGCCCTCAACTCTTAATAGGGGATTTTAATCTAGAATTAATTGCTCTAGATAATAATCCAAATTCAATGCATGTCTCTGGCGCTTTGTTTTGTCATCGCCCTTCACATATAATGCTAGGAACGCGCCCATTTTCAGCTAATAAAGCGTATTGACTCAATCAATATGGTCTAATCTAAACACTCTGTTGTATTCTACATTCTACATTCTACTTGCTAACTCTGATTACTTATCACTTCTCTCGTCCTTTAACCTAAAGCAGCCTCTTCTAATTTTTTTAAACTTTACATTTCGTGACAATAAATATTCTAATACGGAAACTTATCCGGCAAATCTATAATTTTGTTTTCACATATGTACGTAAAGATGCAAACATCAAAAGAAGATTTTCTCTACTTGAATCAATACTTCTTCAGGCATACAACGCCCCTCGTACCATGATTCGAAAATAGTTACACTCAAATGACTACATAATGCATGTATTACTACATCGTTACTGCAATCAATTACATAAATTATATATGAATGCAAATCAGGAAATTATTTCTAAGTCTATCAGATATACGAATCCTAATAAGTTAATAAAACTGGCAAAATATATAGATGACACAAAATTGAATTTTCTCAATTTTAATCCAAAATATGGAATCTCATTAATAAGGCGATTGAGAAACCACATCGACCGAAAATGGAGATATCTATATAAAACGGATAAGATATTAGTGACGATAATGCGATTACCAATGAAATTATTTCATATTAATCATCAGTTATGTGATACAATCAAACTTTATCCCACATAGAGACAAATACTTCGAACATTTCTTGTCAATAGCTTATTATAGGAAGGTTTGTATAATTCTTGTTGAACCCAATATGGTTCGAGTTACCAAAAAGGCTCTTAAAGTAGAAATCCAGCTATAAAAACTTTACCACTAGAATTTTAGAACGGTTAACTGGAATGATTTCCTTGCCACTGTAAATTATCTTTAAAGAAGAAATTATTACAGTGCATCTAATTATCTCCTCATATCCATTCTGTCTACAGTAGGAAGGTTGCCTAAAATAATAATCACTCGTCAACTAATATGCTTCTTTTCAACTGAGAGACTATTATCTGAGCACAGAAAACTGTTAGCCTGCGTGCAAAACTGGCAGGATTTCGTGTGGTGGGTATCTCTTTGTAATGAATTATTTCATAATTAAACGAGATCAATATATATGTTGAGTTAAATGGATGTAAATCTAGCCAAGTTCGTATAGAATATCATTAGGCCTACTATCTAGTTCCTTTGTTACGTGAATGATATTTCCACATGCCATGAATTTGATTCCATTATGCATTATAAGATGACATTAGTTGATATTTTAATGTGAAATAAAATCATTATCAAAGTAAAGTCAAATATATATATCTTTTCAGCTAATACTTAGATTAAGGCAATTAAATTATCTTTAAACATCAAAAAGTAACCTTATAAGATTTTACAAACAATTTCCTACATTACCTTACCTACAACGACATGCCTATTGATTTCCCGTTTGTAACATCCGACACCTTCGGGCGATTGAAGGGGGGAGGGGGTTTACTTACGGATGTCTTCTGCACGTGAGGTGAAGCCGTGCACGTGAGGTTGGAATGTGAGGGTATGGAACGTACATACTCGCATGCCGCCAGACAATCGTGAAAACGAAATAAATTTATCATTTGAGTTGACCTTCGTCTCCTCTCTATCCCACCACCCTCCCTTGACATTCTCCTGCCCTCCTCCGCCTTTCCCTTGACTTAAGTTTTTATCCGTGCCAAACTTCCCCAACAGACGACAGAAAGTCTGACGAAAGAAGGCCTATCTCACAGAGAAGCCTAAATTATATTGGCCTTCTTTATGATACCGAGGAGATCGTCCAGAAGGCGTTGCGATAAGCGAATTGTCGTATGTAGAATCTCTCTCTCGATTTCACACAGTCCGCGGTATAAATGACAACGCCGTTCATCCCTTGGCAGAAGTGTTCCAAACCTACTCGCGTAACCCTCACGTTGAAGGAGAGTCGTTGCCGTAACGTATCGACTGTCAACGCGCCGCTAAGTTAACTTGTTTGCTGTCTTAATGTGTTCCTGAGGCAAATCCCGCCCCGCAGAGTCTGTGACTAGAAGAATACGCTCTGTTGCTCAACATAACTTGAGAAGGAAAAAGGAGCATCCAAATAGTTACTGGAAGTAACTAGTTGTTAATGTCACATCCAGTTAGGAGTGAACTAACAGGAACTGCAGTCAGCAGCCCCGAACCCGTCGTCTTATCCCCCCTCTCCCTGAGAACTCGTGTTAACGCCAACTGAACCACCCCGTCTGGGCCTAAGTAGTCGTCTCTCTAATCCATCACCATTAATGGTAACCTGTAAACCCAGTGTCCCTCTATTCTTAAATTACCTATTCAATCAACAGTAATATAGACGCTTAACGTCAGTGTTATCCTCATCTCCTTTTTTAAAGAGAACCAAGTGAGTCATTCCCTGATATTATTATTTATAGTTGCTGTCAAACCGGAATAATCCGTGTTTGATATTTAAAATTTATTTACCTAAATGCCCGTTCAACTATTGCTACTAATTATTATTTTGATGTAAAGTAAAGTTTATTTTTGTACGTGTGTCTATTTTTCGCTCCTCCTTTTTGATGTACCCTTTGCAAGACTTTAATTAAGAATCCCTTCGGCTAATTTATTCAACCTATATTATGCACTCTTAATATTCAACAATCACAAACCTTCCCCCAGTAACAAGTGGGTTTTTTCTAGTGAGATTCCTGGCTTCGACACAACCCGCCTCTAACCAGTTTTCGCACGTTCAGTAGGAATTTTTATGCCTACCTATATATATATATATATATATATATATATATATATATATATATATGATCGTAGATTGAGTCATAGAGTCAATACCATCGACTTAAACAAAAGTGGCGTGTCCAGAACAAGGAGTAGAATAATTATTGGACCAGACTATGAGCAATTCTGCGACATATATACAAGTGGGGTCAGCTTGTAGGGGTCAAATTTTTGAGAAAGCGAACTCATATAGCCTAAAATTCGCCCACGTACAAGAAAGTCCAAATAAACTCACGTAAATTTTAATAATTATAGTCTATTCCCCGAAGGAATATAAATAATAACCATTAATAATCCTTTCCAGATAGCAAAAACAAAGCTAGGAAAATATTCTTTATTTTGGGGTTAATTACTAGATTCTATCGGTGAGGAACAATCGCAGCTTCTAATTCTCTTACCAGGTGCGTCAGTTCTTTTTCGAGTCACCAGTTGCGTCAGCAAGAGCAGCAATGGCTTCACAATCGTTCGAAGTTTTCGTCAAGCAAGGACAAGCTCTCGGTCTCACAGGACAGGAACTTAAAGAATTCGTCCAAAGCGAACAGCGAGAGGAAAGAGCACGTGAAATGGAAGAAAGAAAAGAAGAATTGAAAAAAAGGAAAAGAAAAGAAGAGTTAGAAATGGACGAAAGGAGAATAAGAGGAGAGTTAGAATTTGAAGAAAGAAAAAGGATTCCAAAACATGAAAGAGAATTAAGCAGAGACTAATTTGAAGTCAGTTCTGTTGGATCCCGTGATCATCAACCCCAGGCTCGCGTTATGAAACTTTCCCAATATAAGGACGAAGAAGATTTGTGCTCATACTTAGTACATTTTTAAAAAATCTTCGAAGGAAACGGATAGGCCCTAGAATCCGAAGGAGTCAGTAGATTGTTTCCATTGCTTAGTCCGCGTTTAAGAGAAATTTTCATCTCGTTACCTCACGAAGCTACAATACCACCTTGAAGGCCGAATTGCTATACGCCTTCAACTTGAACCCCCAGTTCTACCGCGCTAAGTTTAGATCGGCTAAAATCCAGCCCGGTCAAACTTACCGACATTTTGGATATATCCTGAAGCGAAACCTTCAGTTCTGGCTAGAATCCTCCAAAGTCGAATCGGAGTATGAGGCACTGATTGAATTTATGTTAAAAGACCAGCTATTGTTCACCCTCCCCCAGGAGATCCGAGCATTCGTGCAAGACCGCCGAGCGTCAACCTTTCAAGAATGCCTCGAGGAAGCTGATCTCCATGCGACAAATCATCGCCTATACCCACAGAATACCCGGAAGAATAGTGCCCCGTTCCCGAAGAAAAAAATTAGTTAATGGAAGTCCCAACAAAGGAAACCCTCTCCATTGATAAGGACCACAGCCCCGTTCCGGTCTAAAGAATAAACCTTTTGTAGCCCACGAAGACAGAAAACCCCCATTCTTCAATACCCCCTATAATAACAAGCACCAGAATAAGCAGGGTATATGCTACTCCTGCGGTTTCCCCGGCTATTATAAGTCCCAATGTGTACAGAATTCCAGCCTACGTCCCACCCAGAGCCAACAAACCCACCAAGTAACCGCTACCCTTCCCCCAGAACAGCCAGCCACGCTTACGTCATCCCCCTCGTCTCCATCCCCACAGGAATTTCAAGTGAACTTCCTGTTCAACAAGAGTTCCCCCGGAGGACTAAATTTCGAAACAGGCTCGATCAATGGCTGTAAAGTGTCCACTCTCGTCAGAGACACAGGGTGCACATGTAATGTGGTGTCAGACAAATTGCTCCCCCCTGTGTACCCCCAATATAAGAAGTACGCAGTTGTACACGACTTCTTGGGTCGAGAAAATAGATTCCCGTTAATCCGCTGCCATGTACAGTGTAAATATTTCACTGGTTGGGCCGACGTAGTGGCAGCCCCCATCAAATTTTGCTTGGTACTCAATGGCCAGAGCGCACTATTCTCCCCGAGTGAAGTGACTCAAACTGTCGTCAATCACCGCAAGCTAGCCGCAAGGCCTCTTCCCCAACGCGCCTTTTCACCCTAGAGGCCCCTTTAGAGGGCCCAACGAGTAATGCACAATTCCTCAGAGCTCAGCAGAGCTGCCCTTTACTTCAATCCCTTTGGGAAAAGGCCCAAAAGAACGAAGAGGTGATCGTTCGAGGGAACCGTTCCATAAGGTACATCATTAACGACTTTCTTCTGTTTCGCACCTCGCGAGATGAGTCTGACCCACCTTCCAAGGTCATGTGTATCCCGCGCACACATGTAGACCAAATCCTGCGAGTAGCACATGAAAGTCCCATGGCCGGTCATCTCGGTCATAACAAGACTTCTCAACGAGTATTTAAATACTTATTTGGGTCCGGTGCAGCCAAAGATATTGCAGAATTCTGCAGCACGTGCGATTTGTGCAGAAAACCACTGCAAACGGTCGAATAGCCCTAGCTCCCCTGCAAAGAACCCCAGTCATTTTGGAGCCCGTCTCGTGAGTCGCCATCGACCTCATTGGACCAATTCACCCACCTGCCGCCGAAGTTCATACACATGTACTAACATTGATAGACTGCGCTACCCGATTGCCAGACGCTGTCGCTCTAAAAAGGATCGACAGTATCTGTTGCTCTGAAGCCCTTATATCCATTTTTTCTAGAGTTGGATTGCCCAAAGAAATCTTGTCAGATACAGGCCGCCAGTTTACCTCTGAGCTCATGGAACACGTGAACACGCTGCTTCAGATCAAACCTATTTTTACCACCCACTTCCATCCGAGTGCGAACGGTATGTGCGAAAAGTTCAATGCGACATTGAAAAGCGTCCTCAAGAAGCTTTGCATGGAACAACCCCAAGAATGGCACCGATATTTTCCAGTTGCGTTATTCGCATGCCGCGAAATTCCCCATAGGACCATCGGATTTTCCCTATTTGAGCTCCTATACGGGAGAAACGTGCGGGGGCCCCTCGGGATTTTGAAGGAGTTATGGACAAATTCCCGTTTGTGTCCAGAATTAAGGAACACTTATTCTTTCGTCCTCGAACTAAGGGAAAGATTAAAAACGTGTTTTGACATAGCAGTCAGAAATTCCGAAATTAATATGGAAAAGTATCGGACATACTTTGATCTAAAGGCCAAACACCGAAACGTGAAGCCCGGAGATGAAGTTCTACTCCTACTCTCCTCGGTCTCCCATAAACTTCTCTCCCAATAGAAAGGCCCCTATCCCGTTCAGAAAACCCACGGATCGTTCGATTACGTTATACAGACACCCGCAGGTGATAAGTTATATCACATAAACATGCTAAAAAAGTATCATAGACAGGCCTGTATGAAAAATATAGTCGCATTCGACGAAGAAAGGGTAATTGACGCCGTCCACCCAAACAACCCCCTAAATATTGTTAATTCGATTGGCGTAGAGTCAAGCGAAGATTGTTCCTTCCCCGTCCTCCCGTCCAAACTGCCCCTCACAAAAGGAACCTTTCAACCGAGTTGGATGTAAACTCCGACCTCACTCCTGCCCAAAGATAAAATGATGGCGCTTTTGGAAGAATTTAGTGACATCATTTCCGAGTCACCAGGATGCTCAACTCAGTTCGAACATGATATCGCCCTCACTACGCTCGAACCTGTGCGATGTAAGCCCTATCCCGTACCAGTGCACCTAAGAGACGCTTTCAATGAGAAGGTCGACAATCTTTGCAATTAGGGTTTATCGAGCCATCTACGTCTGACTACTTTTCCCCAATAGTCATGGTCCGCAAGCCAGACCAGTCCTTTAGGATGTGCATCGGTTTTCGGAAGTTAAACACCGTCACCATGTTCGACGCTGAGCCTCTTCCCCTAATTGACCAAAATTTACATCTCTTCGAAGGAGCCGCCTACAACACTGAGATAGACCTATGTAAGGCCTATTATCAGATCCCCTTAAAGGCATCAGCGAGGAAACTAACAGCCTTTCCTACAGACAAAGGTTTAATGGAATTCACTCGTCTTTCTTTTGGCATAGTCACTGCCTGTAGTAGCTACACCTGCATAATGCGCCGTGTAATAGACGGTTTAAAAAATGTTTATTTTTATTTTTATAACGTGTATGTGGCTACACGTTCATGGAACGACCATATCTTGTCCCTCCGCCCGCTCTCAGAACGCTTAAAGCATCATGGCTTAACCTTTTAAACCCTCAAAATGGCATTTTTCTTATGAATGCATAGAATACCTTGGATTTAAAATAGGCGAAAGTCATCTGGCCCCACAGAAAAAGAAGGTAAAGGCTATTGTAAATATGCCCCTACCAGGCACCAAAAAGCAATTACGGTCTTTCCTCGGTGCCGCTTCGTTTTACCGCTGCTTCGTACCCCAATTTGCTTTTGTAGCAGTTCCCCTAAACGATCTGCTAAAAAGGAAACTCCCGGCCCCCCTCCAGTGGAACACCGACGCCGAAGCGCATTTTGAAGAGCTCAAAGAGAAGCTAGTCTCCGCCCCCAATCTTAAAACTGCCGAACCCTCAGAAGGAATTTAGCGTAAGGACAGATGCCTCCCAACTGGGTATTGGTTGCGTATTACACTAATAGGACGAGGACCAAGGACCCGCTCCTATAAGCTATGCGAGTCGCCGACTGACGGCTCGCGAAAGGGCATACGCTACAGTAGAACTGGAAGCTCTAGCGATTGTTTTGGGGATTACAAAATTTAGAATGTATCTGGTAGGTCGTCCATTCCTTAAAGAGACTGATCATAGACCATAAGCCTACTTAAAAACTAGTAAAAACCAAAACGGCAGGCTAATGCGCTGGTCATTATTGCTAGCGGAGAACCGTTATGAAATCAGGTATCTAAAAGGGTCTGACAATGTAATCGCATATAGCCTTTCGAGAAACCCAATTTCAGATAGCGATTAATAGTCAATTATTTATTTTTTGTGTGTATCTCTTTGTATAAATAATTATTTCTTGCCTGTACTCTGTATACGTTTTGTTTTGTTTTTAAAGTTAATTTTCACATTACTCCTTATTTCCTGGCGGAATAATGTTCCTCGAAATAGGTAGACGTGTGAGGGCATGGAACGTACATACTCGCATGCCGCCAGACAATCATGGGAACGAAAGAAATTTGTCGTTTGAGTTGACCTTCGTCTCCTCTCTCACCCCCCTCCCACCCTTCCCCCAACTGGCGACAGGAAGTCTGATGAAAGAAGGCCTATCTCACAGAGAAGCCTAAATTTTATTGCCTTCTTTATGGTACCATGGAGGTGGTCCAGAAGGCGCTGCGATAATCGAATTTTCGTGAATGAAATCTCTCTCTCGATTTCCTGCAATCCGTGGTATAAATAACATCGCCGTTCATGCCTCTAGAGCAGTGTCCCAAACCTACTCACGTAACGCGTAACCCTCACGTTGAAGGAGAGTCGTTGCCGTAACGTATCGACTGCCAACGCGCCGCTGAGTCAACTTGGTCGCTGTCTCAAAGTGTTTCAGAGGTAACTCCCACCCCGCAGAGTCTGTGACTAGAAGAATACGCTCTGTTGCTTAACGTAACTTGAGAAAGAAAAGGAACATCCAAATAGTTACTGGAAGTAACTATTTGTTAGTGTCACATCCAGTTAAGAGTAAACTAACGAGAACTGCAGCCAGCAGCCCCAAACCCTTCGTCTTATCATCCATCTCCCCGAGAACTTGTGTTAACGCCACCCGAACCACCCTGTCTGGACCTGAGTAGTCGTCTTTCCAATCCATCAGAATTAATGGTAATCTGTAAACCCAGTGTCACTCTATTCTTAAATTACCTATTTAATTAACAGTGATTGATACTCCCATTGAGTCATAATAAATCTAGACGCTTAACGGCAGTGTTTAATATTTAATCCTTAATTTTGCCCGTTTAACTATTGCTAATTATTATATTTGTGTAAAGTAAAGTTTATTTTTTTGTACGTGTGTTTATTTGTTGCTCCTCCTTTTTGACGTACCCTTGGCAAGACTTTAATTAAGAATCCCTTCGGCTAATTTATTCAACCTGTATTATGCACTCTTAGAATTCAACAATCACAAACCTCTTACCAGTAATAAGTGGGACCTTTATAGTGAGAATCCTGGCTACGGCACAACTCGCCTTTAACCAGCTTTTGCACGTTCAGTAGGAATTAAAGCATATATATATATATATATATATATATATATATATATATATATATATATATATATATATATATATATATATATATACATATATATATATATATATATTATGATCGTTGATAGAGTCATAGGGTCAAAACCATCGACTTAAACAAAAGCGGTGTGTCCAGATCAAGGACTAGAATAATTATTGGACCAGACTATGAGCAATTCTACGACACAGACGATCGGTTTCTCTTGGTACGGCACAACCGGGAGAGACGAAACTAGGGGCTTAACGTCTCGGTGTTCCGATGGATCGAAGTTTTTTGGTTTCGAGGGATTAGGAGCTTTGGTAAATCTGGGAACCAATTTAGGGAAGGGGGGGTCTTAGGGCCATAAAATTTAGTTTTAGGGGGTGATTGGGGAGCGTTTTTGACACTCTTAGGGTATAAATCGTGACTAGCCGCCTAAACATCGACCCCCTCGAGCACTCCTTGAAAGTAGCGCAACATTTATCCTTAATGAAGGCAAGAATTTCGGGAGCCACGGCAGCTAAAAGCTGATCCCTAAGGAAGAAGTCCAGAAGTGACTCGTAGACCTGGGGAATTTCGCACGCATCCAGCCAACACTGAAGGTTTCTTTGGAGGATTTACCCGTGTTGTCGAAATGTTTGGCCAGGGCGGATCCTTTCCTGGCGGAATCGGGAGCAGTAGAATTCGCTATTCATATGAACAGCGGCTAACAATTCGGACTTTAACGTGAAATAGTCTAAAGTTGCTTCAGGAGGAAGGGATACGAAGATATCCCTTAACTTGGCATTTAGAAGGGGAAGTAAGCGAGCGACGCCATCATTTTCGAAATCCCATCTATTGATCTTAAAGATTCTCTCAAAATGGGCCAAAAATGACCCAAAGTCCTCTCCATCATTGAAAGCGGGAAGGTGGACTGAAGAAGTTTGGGGAATTTCAGCCCGGGAACTGATGGACTTATAATCCATTTGATTTCGGCTCATTTATAGCTCATGCTGCCTAATTTGTTCCTGTTCTTTCATCTCAATTTCCATCTTCAGTTTGTTTTCCATCTCCGTTTTCAGTTTGTTCTCCTCCATTTCCATCTCCATTTTGTTCTTCTCCATCTCCATCTTGTTCCTCTACATCTCTATTTCCCTTCACTCTGCCCTTTCGTTCCTCTCTTATTTCTGTACGTAGTTTAGCAGGTCTTTGCCCGAAAGACCTAAGATTTCACCGTGACTCTTCAATTTTTCAACGGATGACATTGTTACGCAGTTAATTAAAGCAAGACTGACATGCGAACGATCTAGGACACTACCCACGTGAAACGAATACTTGAATATTCGTGAAAGCCTTGCCCCCCCCCTCCCTAATTTTCTACAGCTACCTCCCTCTGCTGTTTCTAAGAGGAACAAAAATAAAAATGGTCCTACCGGAATTAGGACAACAAAAACCTTAACTCCTTTGGATCAATAACCAGGAGACCCTCCAAAATTCAAACACTATTAAAAAATTAATTACTTTCGGTCCAACAGCAAATTTAAATAGATTAACGTTCCACTGCTCTTCAATTAACTTGAACTTGCCTTCTGCCAGTACAATACAAAAATTAAAACAAAAGGGATAGACGTGAATAACAAGAGAACTTCTAGTGTCGAAATTAAAATTGAACGGGTCCGTAAAACCCCCAAACACACTTGACACCAAATTTATATAATATGTATATTAATAAATATATATGTCGTTGTATGACATTACATTATATCAATACAATATTATATCTATGGGAGAAGGACCGACAAGGGGACGGAACGCCACGAGTTTCGACGGACGGAACAGCGAGAAAGAGTGCAACGGGATCAGGTAAAATTTGGGCAATGGCAAACCTCAAGGTTATTTAAAGAGGCATGTACAAAAATATAATTTTATTTACATAAGAATAAGAGAATTAATGGGCAAAATTTGATCGGTAAACGATGGGGGGAATTGCAGTGTTTTGCATCAGAAAATGAAGTTAAAAATTAATGTATTACAGGAGGAGACTATTCAAATTGGGAGGATTAACTTAATTAGGTTGCTAAAGGGAGGAGAGGGGTGGGCTTACGGAGGATCCCGACTGAGACGTCAGAGTAAGGTTTCACGGATGGCTTGTGCAGGCAATAAACGTGATGGCAAGGGCGCTCAGAGCTTCTGAGCAAGAAGTTAACGAGATGACGGTTCTCCAAAAGAGGGTTGGATTGGTAACGTTCGTTACAGGGGAGAGTATTTCGGCCTCCCGAAAACGAGGGCCGAACGAGGAGTGCTTCGAAAGGAGTTGATGAGTGGAGTCGGAAAAATCCCTTGGTAGCGATCGTCAAATGTAATTACCTCATTGGCTGGGGTTAATTCCATGAAACAAAAGTTCAGCCGTCACTTTGCTTTGTCGTTAGCACCTGACTTAGAAGTAGGGAAAACTTCTTGGGTCCAGGCGAGACTCCTCAACTCTGTGTCTCCCACAAGGAAGACGAGCCCTATAAATATCCGAAGCTCCCTCCCGCAGGGGTGGGGAAACAGCGCTACTCTCGAATGGCCTTGAATCTTCACGTCGAGGCGATTCTACCCGCATAAAGGTGGTCCGTGGTGGACGCGGTTCGAGGCTACCGCTTGTGGATAAGGACGGGGGGGGGGTACCAATTTAAGCCTAACCAAATTCTAGAATGTTATCCAGCGCACAAACTTTACTTCCGTGCTGGAAAAGTGATTCCACGTGTAATTCCTCCACACTGTCCATGTATATGCAATAGTGTAGTGTTTCTTTACTGTACCTCATTTTCTTGGGGTGGAAAATAAATAGATGGGGCAAGAAGGGAGAAGACCCTAGATAGATTCATTCATGTTGTTCAACGTCCTCATTAATCGGTCCGCTAATTTTTGTGGGTCAGAGGGAGGTGGAACGGTGGAAGCCATGGGGGGAACCATCTACAATCACATTCACTACTTGGTGTACAGTCGAAAACCAAACCTAACCGTTATAAGTTTAGATTAGGTTATGAACCATAGCTGATCATAAATTAAGGAGAAAATGAGTTTGTAGATAACACACTAAATGACCACACAATTCTTCTTTACGAAATTGTCTAGAGGCTTGCAATCAAACCCCCATTGAAATGTCCCCTTGCACGTGTCTTAAACAAACTAACGATTATCAGAAGTTATCGAATTAATTAGAACCTTTTTCCAATTGTTGAAAGATTGACGAAAGTCGAAATCCTCGAGATAAACGAAGAAAAACAAAAAATATTATGGCATACAAATGGGGAGAAGAGGAAGTTAAGGTTTATCGGTGACTTTTTTTTATCTCTCACTTGTATATTTTTGTTGATTTCTTGAATTTTTCTGTTATGAAAGATCAAGGAGGGCAAGCAAAACTAATCCATTCAATAACATAAGACTACGAAAGGAATAATATTAGGAGCACTAAAGGTTATAGAATACAATCAAGGGCACCACGGCTACTCCTAATATAATGCATACATAGGCTGATCCAATTTAATAAGACATCTTTGGTGTTGTGAAAATAAGTTTAACTTAAATCTAAATTAATACTTATCTTAATCAAGATTTATTACAAGAATGACGTTCATATTCCATTAGTTTATAGAAAAAAAATTAATATTGTATTAATAAAACCCGATCGTTAGATATGCCAGTTAATGAAATCTCATAGATAAGGTGCCCATTTAACATATTTGATGAGCCTACCATTTGTCCACCTTAAAGGTAATTAGTTAAAGGTTTCCCATGTTCTATCCAACCACGACCAATTAGGTATTTCTCGATTCCGATGCGAGTTCTAATATTTAACCATGCAATGTGTTCAGGGTGGGGGGTGGGGGCTGCGATAACCTTTGTTCATTTGCACACGGAGGAATGTATCTTACGTGTATAATCATTATCACTATTTCATGAATTCCATTTTAAATCTCATTTCAACCTTTTGACTGAAATGTCCTCGTTGGGCGCCATTGGATTTTTAAAAAATATTCAACTTTATAATTTTCCATTTAAGATGTGAAACTTCTTATAAATATATTTTCCACTTGAATTGTATTTGAATTCATTTATTGATTGATAACTGCTCGGTTTGGAAAGTTTCTAGCAGAATAGATGGTGCAATACTGGAAAATTTGTCCATTTCGGCAACGGAGGTAATTCAGGAGGTGTTTTCCATTTCAACAAGATCGCGTCACAATTTAATGTCTTCTCCAGCCAAATCAGCGGCTGAAATACCAGAAAGCAGCATATGAACTTGAGGCATGTAGATAAAAGGTCGAGTTTAATATCTATATTTTGACGGCCCCCTGGCACTGCTGGCACTTAATAGTAGGCCAGTAAGACCTATTTGATATTGATTCGAATCATCTTCAAAACCAACGTGGGTTGTGACTGCTAGGAGGGAAAAGGCAAGAAATTGTAGGTAATTCTTTATTAAGGATAATTTCAAATAAAGATATTGGATTTGATGTTCTATTTAGATGCATAAAAAGTAAATAAATAGTTATACTATATTCAGCGGATATGCAAAGGAAAGTGGCAAGACACAAAATATGAAATTATTCACTCCAAGGGAAAATGCTAATGAGAATTAATTTACTATTATTGCATTGAATATATCCCTTCAGTTTAGAAACTATGAAAACATTATAATTATATATGAATTTATAACTATACATTTTACCGTGTTAATTTTTTTACTAACTCAAATTTTAATTAAACAGTTTTGAGTACGGAAATTATGGAGGCATATACTTTCATTTGAGTCCTCATCAAATAGGAAAATGTTACACCCTAAAACATTGAAATGCTGGGAGCATGTGATGAGTAGAGTGGCGAAGTTTAGAATAGTGCTGTTACCAAACATATCAGAAAAGATGGAGAGATCTCTTGATGCTTAAATTTCCTTGAGTATTCTCGGTACTTGAAGGAACTAGATTGGAAACATGCAGTTCTCTGATTTGGCTGATTTGAAAATTCTATCCGTGGAGAAGCTGGTTTTATTTCTCCCCAAATTGTAACAGTCTATATTTCTAATTAAATATACTGACACCCCTCCATCTCTCCTCTTGCCCATAGTCCCCGCAGCTGTGCACGCTCTCTGCCCAATGCCCAAAGAACGACTTGCGTTTATACATATATGTATCTCTCGCTATTTTCACAGTATCAACCTTCATTTATCTTTAACAGATCTCTTTACCCTAAGAGAAGACTCTCACGTTGGTTTTTCCTTTTAAACTTAGAAAAATACATGCCACAAAAGGTCCTGTGTAGTGTGAATGCATTAGATAACTGATACCTTTTTATTATCATTGTAAAGTAGAGACTTATGATATCGCGAATTCGTTATGCAATTTTGTCTATTATTACTTATAAATTTTTTAAATAGAATTAGATTTATTCATCATTTTAAAACCAGAATTTATTGAAAATGAAACGACGTTAATACTTTCGAGTAATTTTCATTTAAAAAACAAACATTAAAATATACTATTCTTAATATTATGTGTTTTTTCATTATATTATAAAGGTTTATTATTAATATAGGTAAAGTATCACTTGAATCTTTTCATACTCTAGGTTCAAAAAAAGAACATCACTCTGTGAACGTTGCGGTGGACTGAAAAACAGCTCTATGTCATAAAATATCATTAATTTTTGAAAGGACTCCCATTCCATGTCCACCAGGAGTTACATACATATTCTTCAAGTTTGATCACAAGAAGCTTGGAGCTAAAATGTCTTGTTCACCATTTATGATTTATATGACAAATGTGAACAGCATGATATGCTCTTATATATATAAATATGAAAAAAAAATGAGAAAAAATACTTATCTACCCTCTTAGGTTGATTAAATCTTCCTTTTAAGGCTTTATTAAGCACTTATACTTAGTTTCTAATATTTCGCCTTAATATTCCTTGGTGATTGATATCTATATTATTGTTTGTTTGTGTCATTAGGTGGATGGGCAATTGAGGAAAAAGATAACTGGTAGAAATGCAACTCGCGCTATCGCGCTCAGGAGAAGGCAAAGAGAATTATTTACAATTATTTCACCCGAAAATCGCACACGTGAGGGTGGGTGGTTCCGTGAGGACAACAAACAATTTGAAATGACTCTAATCCCAAAAGTTCACTGAAGTCACCAATATAGAGGAGACTAGGGAATATAACTGTGAGAAACGGGTCTTGAGATTCGCTTCACTCGCAAATTCTTACGGTTTAGGGGAAAAGGGCTTGAAACTCTCTTCGCTTTTTGTACGATTAAGGTGAAATAACTGGATACTATAGAAGTGGGTTGTTTGGTGGAACTAACATCATTTCATTCTGAATGGTTCGTGACTTCACAAAAAAGGCGAACTCGGAAATAGTGTGGTAAAAGGGTGGTAACGAGAGGATTGGAAGAAGGGTATAACTAAGGTAGGTTGGTGGGTGGATACATTATTACGTCAAGCCAATAACTGTTTTCGCTCAAAATGTTCGCTGACGTCAAGAGAAAGGTGGACTCGGCTATGGTGTGACAAAATCACCAATGCCGTGTGGGATGGATGATCCTCGAAAATCTTCGGCTGAAGGTCGAAGAAATCCAGCGAGAACTTGGAATATCACATGGAAGTGTTATCCACCTTATCCACGATAATTTAGCCATGACCAAGGTTTCTGCCTGTTGGGTCCCTAGAAACCTCACGCCCCATGATCGACTTCAACGTCGTCAAAGTCCACAAGGACAGAGTTGCACAAGCTGCTCTGCGCGAGTCCGGATTCGAGGAGCTCAACCATCCCCCCTACAGTCCAGATCTGACTTCTAGCGACTACTTTTTATTCCGCCACCTCAAGGCTGTACTGCGTAGACGCTGCTTTGGGGACGATGAAGATGTTCAGCTCGCCGTCCAGGAGTGGATTAAACAGCAGTCGGGAGATTTCTGGTTGTCGGGAATTCGAAGCCTCAGAGACAAGTGGCACAAGTGCATCGAAGTCGAGGGTAGTTATATTGAAAAATAATAAAACACTTTTCCTCATATCTAGTTTCCGTATATCCGAATTGCACAACTTATTGACCGCCCCTCGTATGTCATTATTACTCATTTTCATTTATTCACCATATTCACACTCTTTCTAATTTCAATTTCATTATCCGCTCTATATATATATAACTTCTACTTTACCATTCGGCCACTTTCTTTCAATATTCTCTTTTCTTACTTACTATATTTTGCTCCATTTTTACGGTACCAAATCATCTTGTTTTTTTCTACTTTTTAATCCACAATTCAGTCGTTTTCTCTCCTCCTTTTTCTTTCTTATTCGCCGGCCAACTTACCATATTTTCCTTCACTTTTGTCTCGCATTCTTCCTTATCCCTCCTTATGGATTTGGTAGCCACCAATAAATTTACTTCTAATTTCTTCAACTTCTTTTCCATTTACAATTGACTCACTTTCTAACCAAATTTTACTTCATCTTACAGCCATTTTATTTTTTATTCTTCTTTCCTATTGACACTTTTGTTTTTATTTCTCTCAAATGATCAACCACTGTTTTCAATTTCTTTCCATTCCATTTTCTCTTTCACTAGTTTCTCTCTTTCTTTATATTTTCTCCTAAAGCTTTCACGCTCTTTACACATTACATCCCATATTCAGAGTATTACTTTAAATCTTCTCCTCCAATAATTACTTTCTTTCCATTTCCTATTCCATTTAATCTTCCTGTTTACTTTAATTTTCCATTATTCACCCCACTCATCCCATTCACTATTCACCCCATACGTGCCCTTTTATGCTCTACTCCTAACTGTCTCACTTTATATTTTCTACGCTCCTGCTTTACAGCTCCATTTCCTCTCACAAATTTTTGCTCTCGCGTATTACAGCTTCATTTTCTCTTTGTTTTCCAGCTTTTCAGCTTCATTTTCTCTCTGCCACCCCCTCCTGTTTACACAGCTTCTTTTTCACTGGGTTCCTTTACGGTGGCAGATAATGGTAGATACAGGAAAATTGGGAAGCCATCAGTCTTGAGAGCTCCAAGTTCTTTCCTCTTTCGTCTAATTGTTATATATAATAATAATAATAATACAAAATATAAACCGGGAAATACTTAGCTTGGGTGTCTTGATCCTGTTCTGGATAGAAAACCAATTCCTCGTTGGTTTTCGAACCTTTGAATCACAGGCTCATCTTTAAATAAAGATTCCTGACTGACATAGAGGATACAACAGTATCCGCGGTGTTCAGAATGGAAACACACGGCCGCCCAACTCCTGTCTTATGGAAGTGCCAAGAGAATTTACAAAGGGCACTCCAGATGCATTACTGCCAAATGATTGTTGTGCAGGAGTTGAGTGATAGATATTATAAAACATGCACAAATTTGTGTGGAGACATTTTCAAAAGCGTTCTCCCAACAGCTATTTTAATCTGCAGTGAAGAAGTTCATTTACATTTTCGGGGATGTACGTTAAACAGAATTTTAGGTACTGGTCTAACGATGACCCTAGAGAACTTTACCGGTGACCACTTCATAGTTGAAAACTTACTGTCTCCTTTGCCGTAAGTGATTTTGATGTGCGGGGCTCTTATTTTTTTTAAGGTTACGGTGTTACGGTGACGGAAAGGTTAGATCGTTTTTCTGAAATGATCGAGATTCTTCACTGTCCAGTAGTGAAAGTGTGCCATTTAACATACGTCTCTAGTTCACAGGGAATTCTCCAAGAATGGTTTCCGGGTCCTGTTTTCTCTTTATGGGGTGATATTGGGTGGCTGCCACGTTCGCCGGTTTTGTCCTCTTGTGATCTTTTCTGTGGAGGCATCTGAAATCACGCCTGAAATAACACCACCCACGAAATTTTTAGAAACTCAATAAAGCAATAATGTAGGGAATTGTTTCCATAACACGAGACATGGTCCACAAACCAATGGAAAACATCCCAAAGAGACTTCAATACTGCATCGATATTCGCGGCCGCAGTGTAACTGATGTTATTAAAGAAATCCATCATAAAGACATATGTTTTACATTTCCAGAAAAAAAAATTGTATCTTGTTTATTTTCCTTTTTATTGTCGTTCCAAATCAAAAAAGTCAAATTGCTTCACCCTGTAATAACAATAATGTTCAAACCCAGAAATATTGAGAAAAGTTTCGAAAGAAATTTTCACTGGTCGGAAATGCCGTCACCAGTTTCCTCCAAGACAAGAACTATTAGCTTATACAATTAGGAAACATCTGAACTTACCGTATTTCACTAAATAATACAAAAAATTTAATTATTTTTTGTTCCCTTTTTTCCTTAAAAAGCTGTAATAATTCAACGAAATCCCATAAATGATTTAATAATACCATCACGCAAATTTATGTTCGAAGATCCAAGATTTAAACGGAAAATCCAGCAACCTCTTTTTTGGCTTTTAATTATTTTCTCCTGACATATTTGAGGTAAAGGAAAACTTCAATACAGTAAAAATGGTGAAACGATTGAAAAGGGAGATTATAAATAGAAATAAGTGAGAAGAATCCAAATCACAGCAAGGATTATCACTTCTGTCATTGAAAGATGGAGGTTGGCATGGAAACAAATAGACAGCGACAGAGCTTCTTTCTTATGTACCAAAGCGAATTAATTGAAAGTCAACTTAGAAAAATTCTTTTTCTTACATTACACAATTTTTATTTTAACTGAATACAGAAATGAAGCTGTTGAAACCAGAAAAGCCATTTTCATTAGTGTATGAAGAATAAAAGACTATTATTTGAATGATAAGTGTGTGGAAAAAGGAAAGAATTAAAATAAAAGTTGAAGTTAACATTCCTAACATGTAAAAATTATTGCACGATCCTTACTTCTAAGGGCGTGAGGCGTGAAATTATACTCTGGATTTTGCCTTATTAACACCTTATTATTTAAATATGGCAATAAATAGGAAGTGAATTTATGGTAAATATAATTGATTTAACAACTTTATTTAAATTTTCCCTATTTTCCTCGGCTCTTGTTGTTCGAGCTCGTAACGGGCATCTTATCGGTCCAATGATATCGACTATGCAGGTCAAAATGAGAAGTATATTGCTCGATAAAAAATAAAATGAAAAATCGGATAAACCAAGCTGTTCACATTTAACGAGCTAATGGACAGGAATATAAAAATATTAAATGCTGGTATCTATTTCATCAACCCACCCTAATAACGAGAAATGTGCATAAATTTGACTAACAGGAAATGTCCCTAAAACGGTTTAAAAGACCTACAATACTTAAAAATTCAAACCTCCATCCAACTTAGCAAAGTAAACAAATTTTGGGGAAATATATGTAATTTTACTGTGTCTATTCTGTAGGAATAGAATATCTATTTCAAATCGAATATAAGTTTCGGATTTGGATGAGAGAATTGGAATTAGTCGATGAAATGCGCAGTGAGATTCAGGAAGTATGGAATGACATGAATTAGTGTTGAGTTTAGGGAGATAGCGGAAAAAGCAGAGAATGGAAAGGAAATATTAGAAATCTTATACTTGTTTCATTTGACAGTGTGTTCAAGAGGCTATCAACAAACACCATTTCATAATGCAAAGTAGAGAGGATTAGCAATACGGGTAATTCGGTAATTTCTTTACGATCTAGTGGAGCTTGGTTGGTTTCTGATTTTAAGAAATAAATAAATACAAATTCGTGATATAAAGCTAAGTTAAGGTCAAAACAAACTAACACTATATACATTCTCCGATTTTGAATAAAAGCAATATTAAGATCAGATTTCCCAGATTACGAAATTGTGAGGTACGGTCGATGAAAATAGAGCACAAATGAAAGGAATCACGCAGGAATAAGGTCTTGAGTAATTTTTCTTCTTGGTGCTTTTGGAGGAGAGTACCTAAGACACGAATGATTGTTTTAGCGTTACTCAAGTAACCAAACATAAATAAATTATAGGAAATGATCATGGAAAAAACACTATGTTTACTTTATTGAAAAAAGGATCAGGCGTTTACATAGGATTTCATGACTAAAGAAACCCTCCAAAATATTTGCTTAAAAAAAATATATACAAGGTGGATTTGAAAATAATCACCAATCAAAATATTATTGAGTAAAATGCATGATAGCCAATGATATATTTGAAAAAGGCTAGCAAAAATTGCATCATTTAGTTATAAGCTTATTTTTAAGGAAATCTAAGAAATAACAATCAAGAATTCTAATTAACCTTGGCTTTAATAAATATTTAGAACAAATAAATTCTTAAGAATGAACCCTTTGGGTTATAAAGGATTTTCTTCAAACAGTTTGAATAATGGAAATCGCGACATGTAGAACATAAATATTATAAATGCCTAAAATACTAACTCTAATTATTCTAAACGACGCCATTTTTAAAACTATAAAACTAAACCTAGTAAGCTCATAGTTTATCTAAGTATTTCTTATAAGAATTTGAAAGATATTTTCATATACACAATAAAACTTTGTTCAGGTTGTGTTATATTATAATCTTTTAGGCATTTTGAAAGAGAGGTAACTCGCCTATTAGCTTGTAGAATAAATTTCTGGTTTTCAATCGAAACTTCAACTGAGAATTTAAGATAATTGACTCTCTGTTTATCAATGTTAAATATGTTATCAAAGCAGTTCCTGGTTTTACAGAGATAATTATTTATAATTTTTTATTATAACGTAGATCTATAAAGACCATAATAAAAGAAATCTCATCAACAAAAAGGAGGATCGCAAATCTGTTACTCCTTTTGTACCAAGCAATATTATATCATGCCATAAACAATTTCCATTATATTTTATGATTTTCCTCATTTTATTGGCATAAAGAATAAAAATGAAGTTTTTTCATGCTAGCCTAGTCTACTAAAGTCGAAGCTAGGAATGTATTAGCCTAACCTACGGCTTACCTTTTGACATACTGAAATTTAGTCTTCATTTTATGGAGTATCTATTTTATATTATTTCCGTTCATTTAATGCAACTTATCAGTAACTGATGAATAATACGGAACTGTCATGAAAGCACATTCGCAGAGTTATGCTTTACAGGTTCAGAAAAATAAACAATGCAAAGTTAACAGCAGAAGTTTGTCAAGTATAATGTGGGAGGACACTCTTCGAAACGATAGTTTCAAAGGTGAATTTGATCAAGATCTTTAAAAAAAAATAGCATTGGAAGACAAAAATACTGATTTAAACTGTTTGATGAATGGCTGTAAATCTATATGGATCTCATTCTACTCTACTTCAACCTTTATATGAGGCTTCACGGTTGAGGAAAACCATTCCCTTTTGACCTTTCAGAGGCACACATGCAACAAAGAATCAATATCTAATTATCTCACATTATCGCCTAAAAGGTGAACCATCTTTGATTCGAAATTTACTGGAGACGAAAAGTGGATTATTGATAATAATTGTCCTAACTTGAATGAAAAAGTCCAGTATTAATTAATAAAAGAAGAGTGCTATTTGATCAAGACAACCTAGGACCTTCTATCACTATATCCCATACAAAAAAGAATAATTTTGATTAGGAAATAAAGAGGCATCCTCCCTACTCACATGACTTAGCCGCTGCACATTTATAACTTTTTAAATGAAGCGAATCATCTGAAAAGAATGAAGCTGTCAAAAAGAAAGGTTTGAAACAACTTTAAAGAACTTATGTTAAAAGGCAAACTATTTTTTAATGATGATATTTAAATGTTACAAGAAAGATGGAGACTAGTGGTAGAAAATCAGGAAAATTATAATTCCTATTAAATTAATAAATAGATACTTTGTATACAAATAAATTCAAAGTAATTTGAAATATATATAAAAAATAATTAATAACGTGAAAATATATAGGATTATTGACACCTGATGTAGTTTTAAACATAGAGACCGAAAAACAACTCATTGATTTCAATAGTGTCAAATATATAGAAATTAATTTTATTTCGAAAGTATTTTTAACTTTAAAAGAAATTAATTATGAAAACATTAAAACTTCTTACAATATTATTCAATTAAATCTAAATAAATTGGAACATAAGAAATATTTTGAAAGAGTAGAATTGCGACAAAGTTAGAGGGCACTGAAATATAATTTTAGGTAATTTCTCTTTTGTGCGTACTCATTTTTAGTGCCCTAAGAAGTGTATTAGGGCTTATCAAATCAGTAGAATTTACATCGCCTATTATTCTACATATAAAGGTACTTTGGGTTTAATTGTTCTATGCAAAGATTGTTGAATAGCCTTTGATGATTATAAGGACTCTAGTTACTTCTGAAATTTGAGTGTTTGAGTTAGTCTGAGGGTAAAGATTATTAAACTAATTTATTTGGTTTATAAGAGATTTATTGTTTTTGATGTTTTTCTTCTCTTCCTTTTAAAATGAATTGCAAACCGATGCTTTGGACAGGCTATTCTATCCTACTTTGACCTAATAAATCTTTTTAGAATGTATTCTACTCCGAGATGTTTGTTCATAATCCGAATGAGATTTACACCGTAAGCGGTTACATAGATGATTATTACTTAATCTTCCTCACGGGATATTACATTTTGCTTGCTCTAAAGTCCCTGAAAATTTAGTCCTGCTTAACTGACGGGTGTTACTAAACACTTATTGAGAAGTTATGATCTGATATCTAGAAGACATTTCCTTTATACCACTTGTGATATACTAAGAGAACCCTATCAATACTCTTAACTCTTTTCTGTGACTTAGTATCATGGTATATTCTTTATCGTTGCAATGACATCTGCCAATGGTTAGATGTCTAATCTGTTATAGGGATTTAATGTTTTTAAATAGTTTGATGCGTAGATGTTTTTTATTTATTTTTTTCTGTCCTGAGATTATTTTATAATCCTAATGAGTTAAGTCTGATCATTTCAGTGTATCGTCAGATTTGATCAAATCTAATGATTATTCGTAAGTGCAAAACTGGTGAATGTAAAGGATGGAGTTAACTTATAATTCATATTTTTAGGGAGTTATTTTGCAGTGCGAACTCTTGCAATTTGCTACTGAAAAACTTTCCTTTTTTTCATTAGAGATGGTAAGTTAGATAATCATATTTCCTGTAATTAGTTAAGATCTTTAGCTTTGGTCTTTCTTTGCTTCAGTAAATAAGATTTTTTTTACTACCGGTCAAGTTCAATTTCTGTTAACATTGTTAACCATTTTTAATCACTAGATAACCCTAAGCCACATAAAGAAAGACGGTTTATTACTAGTCAAGAAATTATATAGATACAAGAATACTGACTGGGAATCATAACCGACAGATCAAGAGAGAGATGTAATTTACTTCAGATATATTTGTACTTTACTGTTTTATGCAAGTTTTACGGCGTTTGGATTAGAAAATGATTAAAAAATTTCGTTTTTTTCAAGGTTTTGCCTTCCAAGTAGTTACTTATCAGAAAAATCGCAAATGCCATTAAAAAATTTAAAAGCGATATATAAACAAGGATGCACTCGATTATTAATATATTTTATCCTTATCAGTGACAGATCAGCGTTTTGCAATTTAAGCCCTCTTAATGAACGATGTTTTTCTTAAGTCATATAGTCATTTATCCTTTCAAAAAAAGCGAGAATTATGCAATTCGATCTTTTTATCTTCCATCTGAACAATCACTCTGATAAGTATATGATAAATGAGAGTTGATGTCGCTTCCATTTATTCATTGTAGTTTAACATTATTTGATTGACTTAAAAGTTGTAGTAATTGAAACCAAGATTACACTCGCATACTCAAAGAGCATCTGGAGTTAGCAGAAATTTAATGAAGGAAAATATATATTTATATTACATTTATTCACGTGTTACCTCTCTTGAATTATACCCATATTACATATTCTATCTAAAAGTAATTAAACAGACAAAAACCACTAAAAGTATATCTCAGTATTGAGCCAGGTTGTGCTTCGTTAGCCAGAAAAATAAAACCCATAGGAATGATAAACTCGAAGTTAATAGCAAGTTAGCAGAAACTAGAGAGCATCATATACATCTGTAAGAGAATGGTCACTCCCCTCCCCCCTCCCCCCCGTTCACTCGTGATGCAGTCCCAAGGCGGTGGTTACCGCAAGGACATCCGCCCCAGACATCGGCGGGTCAGTGTTTAACCACAGTGTGGCATAACTCGGTGCCATGTAAGACCCTAAAGGTCAAAAAGGTAAGATCTCTCCCAGGAGAGTGAGATCCAGTTTCACGTCGAACAAGAAATTGGAGACGGGTTTCTCCCAATCTCGATGGCTAACGAGGAGCCGATGTTTGACTTCGTGGGAAAGACCGTTAGGAAAAAGAACTCTCCTGGGGCCGTCCTCAAGCCCCTCTCCCCCTTTACCACTCCCCCAGTGGGGGTGCGAGGTATAAATGAGGAACTCTGAGGAAAATCGAGGTAGTATTTGTCAGTCTCTAGGTGACGAAGTCCTCGGATCCACAACCGAGCTACCGAGACTGGAGAGGTAGTGTACTTGGCTCGCCAGACCAAGAAGTACCCTGCAAGAGAGGCAGGGCTACCTACCTTAAGGGGCTAAGAAAAAGCTCATCCTTGAGCTAAGTCCCTGGTTATTAAACCAAACGATAAGTGAACTTTGGGTAAGTTCAACTTACTCTCGCCAGAGAGACTCCTCATATCCTGGTGCACCGTAAACACCAGGGGTATTCCTCGTCCTTGAGGAATTAAGAAGAAGAAAGAAAAGGCTCCCCCTCGAGCCCGTTATTCGTTGGCCACACCAAACATAAAGTAACTTATTCTCGCCAGAGAAACCCCCCTCCGTTATCCTCGCCCTTGAAGAAGACCCTCCCCGAGTTCAGTCCTCGTCCATAAGGAAATTAGTAACGAAGGAGAAAAGCTCCTCCTCGAGCTCGTTACTCGGTGATCACACCGCACTCCAATTTAACTTGAATTAAGAACCAAGTTCGACTCATCTCGCCAGAGAGACCACGACTGCCTAGGTGGCGCATAAAGCACCGAAATTGTTCTCGTCCTGAAGAACCCCCCTCCCCGGAAGAACGTGTGGACCCCCCAGCTGCTACCCTCGCCAAGACGACCGTGGAATTCCGCCCATCTACACGCGTCAAGAGTAAACATTTCTGAGGCCTTTAAACTCCACATGAGTCCGTAAGCCTAATTTTTATATTATTGTTGTGTAGAGAAAACGTTAACCAAGTTTTGTGGGTAAACTAATTTAATTAATTTTTGTTTAGGATAATCTTCAGAGTATTGCTGTAATTAAGGTTTAAATGTTATGTATTCAATTGACAAAGGTAAAATATATGTTTATTTTAGGATTAATGTTCGTTTCTCTTATATATATCCTTACGTGTTTGGTAATGGCTCTATTCTTTAAGATATTCCGATATCAAAGTATATTAGACAGCTCTTAGCACTCTTAGAGATAGAACAAAAAGGAGGGGCATTCTACGACACTAAATAAAAGTGGTGTCAGGTAAGTAGGGTTTTTATCAGAAAGAATTCTACGACAACATCTATGCATTATTATTATTAATCGAACTCATGCCTTATCGTTCTTAAATAAACCGAAGTGCTTCAAAATTTGAGAATATATAGCTGACGAGCTTTACTACTTTTTTCATCCTACTATGCTTAAAAATACAAGTTAATACTTTAAAATATTGGGGTAAAAACCTTTTATGAAGGAGTCAATCGAGAACTTGACAAACATGTGTATTTTGAAGCAGTTATAGCTTTTAATGTCATGCACATCAGATTATAGTCTGCCCAATTTTAAAAACTTATCAATCTACGAGTATATTAAAAAGTACTACAAATATTAATTTATCATTTCAATCTGTCGATGAATGACTGGACTCTCTCTCTCATATATATGCCTTTTGGGGGTTTGGTCGAAGTCGGTTGAGAGTCGACCTAACCAGTTTGTGAACGGGAAATACATAATTAAGAATTCAATCCGAATGGATTATTTTTCAATTGCGAGGTCCTTTCATTACAAAGAACTTAGAGAGCAGGTTGGCCAAAGATAACAAGGTAGCTGGTACTCGTTTAGGGTTACAAGAAAAGGACGATAACAAAAATATACCTTTACTAACAAATAAATAGAATTGAAATATATATAGATACAGAGTTTAAAGGGAATGATCGTACATGTGAAATTAAATGCTGGCACGGGACACAGAAGGGATAAATAATAGATTAGGGGTCGGGTTTAGGTCAGTGATTTAAAGGGGATTCAAATCCGGTCTCACACAAAGGATGGGAAGGTTTGGGTAGACCAGATTATAGAATAATTTATAGGCGTCAATGATTGCAACTGGTCACGTTTTTGTTGAAGGTAAGGGCAAGTCATAAGACTAGGACTGCGATAGGGTAGCTGATGGAGCACACGTAGTTTGGCATTTGGACATGGAGTTCCTCGTCAGATACTCGCTAATTGATTATGGCAGAGTTCACGAATGTTTATTTAGCCTTCGTCGTTGAATCTAAATCAGTGGTGTCTCCGATCGCCACGGGTGAGCGTGTCCTTTGCTCGTACCCGGTGTTAGGCAGAGCAGTGCTGAGCCAGGATGTTGTGTTTTGCTGCTATGGTACTACAGGGCTAGAGTGCTACACGCTAAACCGAGTCGAGGGATTATATAGACGTTTTACCGGTGGCGGAGATGGCCCGGGGCGAGTGTCTCCACGCTGATACTTGTCTTTTACTAGATGGAACACTTCATAATTTCTCCGGTCATCTTCACTTTGCTCCCTCATTTAGATGCCGTACCTCAAAACATCTCTTATTGTGGGTAACTCAGACACCATCAGCTCTTGCCCAATCCGAACAAAATTAATCAGATTAGAACTTGATTTAGGCCTTGTCTTGATTTTCGCCATGTCACATTAATTGCACGTATATCTTCAAATAAAAATATGGCACTTATAATAAGAAATAATCTCTACCAAATAATTATACGTTATTCTAAAATGATCCACAACTTTTACTATCATTCAAATAAAATGAAAATGCTCTATAAACAGTTACCAGTTACAATAATTACCAAACTGTCAACAGTACTGGAATATTGCCTTCCACTGAGTAATGAGTAGTGGCTACTTACAATTTTGGAGTTAGACCAAACTAAAATAAGTTATTTATAACAGGTTTTCTAATACATTTTTACATTTTTTTAAACAAATATCTTTCAGACTACATAAATGTATTGATGATAAAAAACGGGAAATTTGATCTTTTATGAGTAACTAAAATAATAGTAAAATATAGTAAAAGACCCAGAACTAACAATATTTCAACTTTAAATTGATGTATGTTAGATTAATCAGAATCTAACTTTTCTGCCATAGTATGTTCTTTTCACCAACATTCATCATTTAAATACCCCTTATCATGAGTTTAAAAAAAATTCTAGAGTATGACCCGCCCTAATATAGTATGTAAATAAATGCAAGATTATAAAGAAAGGAATGACAGAAGATGAAGAAGCAGGTGAGGTGATATATGAATAATTAATATTATCTCAAACTGAAAATACTCTTGATGGTACACCTAACTATTAGTTTTCTCGAAAATGGCCCGTTTTTTTTCTAGTAAGGTAGGGTGTGAACATAAATCATTTTAATATAAATACTTATCGATTTTTATATCAAATTATCAGCTAAATAAATACAATAAATCCGGCAAAAGAGATGTACTCCTTAGCGAAGTCTGAAATCGTACATTGGGATTACATTTTAAATGCTGGTAACATTCATGAAATGTATGCAGGATTTCAACATTTATGTTTCACTATGTTCACTGTTTTAATAGAGTAATTAAAGCATATATATATACATATGGGAACGCAACCGAGGATAAAAATTTCAAAAGGCTAATAATGAGCTTTTGAAAACTCGAGACTAGATATAGTGAAACGTCGTCATTAAAATTTAACTAAAAATGAGTCAAGAGGAACTAGGAAAATTAATTGGAGTCGGCATCAAAACATGAAACTAACCAATTATATTTCGATGTTAATTAACAATACTAAGCAAATGAGGGAGTGAATTGAACACCTGGAGTATTCACACTCTCTTCCACTTATCTTTTGAAGAGGATAATTTGGTGCTAATTACAAAGATTAGAGAACAGATACAAGACATTTTTATAGTAAGGAAATTCATAGAAGGAAAAGGAAATGAAATTCGACCAAGTCAATTGACCTTTCTGAAAGAGAAAGATATCCTAAATTATCAATTCCTTCCTTTAAAAAGGACATAAAAAGTGGAAAGGAATTGAACTATGTTATACCAAAATATAAGATGAAATGCACATAAACAGTATAGAAAATAATTACATATGTAAATATAAACAGAAATGAACAAAAATTACATTTACATAATAATATTTGCATATAACCATAAAAAATAACGCAAGTAAAGAAAATAAATATAACAATGAAAACCTAAATAAAAATATAGTTTGTAATATGATTTATAATAATTGGTATAATTTTAAAAAGTACGAGAGAAATATGAATAATAGGAAATTATGTGCTTGGGAATTAAAAGAGCGAAATATTCTTGCAACTATCAGTCTGATCCACTTCTGAAAAGGAGGCAACCTCCCCATTGTGCTTTCACAGAGGCACCTCTAATCCTCTTCTTCCGGAGATGATGCTTCCCTCCCGCCGCCCCGATGGAAGATACCTCGAATGGGATCCGTGAAGCTTTGGCTTTCGGCTACACCTTTCGCCATGTTCAACCCTGACTGGCTCCAGAGGTCGGTGCTTGCAGGTTGGTATCGCTACCAAGTAAAGATATTTGTTCCACTGCCGCGTAGGTCTTACTACCTCTGCTGCTACGCTTATAGAAATACTTACTGTAGAGTTGGAAATTCGGAGTTATACAAAGTCTGTGTAAGTTGCCCAAGGCTGCATACTATAACTCCATATGTTGTATGACGAAGGGCGTGAATTACAGAGAGCCATGCCATGCTTCTTCGAAGCATGTAGTGCGTATATCGTGAAAAATGATATCCTGAACGTTAAGGCTACGGAAGTTCTCTATTTTTTGAGGCTAAGTACTAGAGCTGGCAGCAAAAAGGTTTTAAACCTAGCCCCGGCTAACACCAGGGGCTCTCCTTCCTCTGCTAGCGTGATCGTTTCTAGTAAGGCGAAACGGCCTAGCACCTCCACCAAGTCGTTCGACTCTCCGGAGGTAACACAAATGAAGGTAACTATTAGGGCTTCTGCGGTTCCTAAAAATGCCTCCTGAAAGGAGGATATTACTAAAATAGCTTTGGCTTAAGCGCTCCCACCTATGGTTTAGGTAGGTGGCTCGGCGACGGTGGATCCTAAAAAGAAGGGAAGTCCTCTCCAAAGCCGCCTAGAGTTTCGAGACGGAGGGAGAAAAAGAATCTCATGGCAAGCCCAACCTCCCCCGATAATTCTTTGAACGAGACAGCCCATTTAGTGATTTTTTTAGACAAGAGCATACTGAGTTCTTCCTCCCGAAACTGTACGGGCATTACCTTTATGGTCTTCTCTTTCAAGATGGTCCCCGCATCTTCTCTGAGCTCACCATGCTGGGCATAAACTTTCGAAGGAATTGAGGCGGACTTCAGCAAAACTGGGTGGATTTACGGAGGCTATTCCTCCCCTGTTCCGTTAGCTATTTTTTTGTAAGAGACCAGTCTGGTTGTGTGCCCCCTGCCAACCTTCAGGGGTGTAATTTTTATATTATTTGTTTTGGCTTAGATTTTGTTCTTTTTTAATCTAGCCTAGTATCAGGATGTAACGTGATTAAAAAAAAATCCACTCTTAAGATTAATATTTCTCTTGGAATGTTTAAAGTAAATCATAAAGACTCGATATGAAGGAATTAGTTCTTCATTTTAATGCATTTGTTTTATTTTTCTTTCTTTAAAAGTAATATGTATTGGTATGTTTTAGCATGATTGCAATTATATGCCTTTATTTCTCTAAATTTTGTCTTTCAATTCATCCTCTTCTAATTCTTTTATTCTTTCTTTCGTTACTTTCTTTCTTTTCTTTCTTCCCACTTCTCATTGCTTGAAATGCAGTGTTCGTAGATATTATTTTATATACCACTACTATTTACCTTTTATTAATCAGAAAGATTTTTCATTTCTTATTTAGAAGATAATGAAAGCGCCCTCTCTCGTTGTATCCTTTAAGCACTAAAGGGTTGAATTACAATTATCCTAATGGCCAAGTTTAGAAGCTTTTACTGGATCTAAAATATTTTCGCAAAATTAATAGGTTATTACGGTAAAGTGGTAAAAGTCACGTGATAGCAGCCTATCTAGCCATTACCACCTCTTCCTGACGTTATGAAAAATCCTACACTCTATCAGCAGTCATCAGATATCTAGTGTACCGATGTGACGCCGAGCAGGCTGCTTATATTAATGTAACATTAATTTTTGGAGTCATAGTCGAGCATGGGAGTTCGTTTCAGATGGATGGAATATTCTATTTATGAAATTGTGTGGACATTCAAAATCCTTCATTCTACGTTTTCACGTCTGAACTGAGAATTCCTAATGGAAGGAATTACCGTCTACAGGTACAGCGCATTGGCCGACCACGGATGGTTTTTAGGGATTAGTACCAAGATGATTTTCAACCCAGTTATTTATACCACTGCTGGGTTGCACGATATGGTTCTGGTTCGGGTTGATGGTTACCGATTCAGTTATTTGGGGAGTGTATTTTCCGTGATACACTGACTTCAGGTGGTAGATTTATCTTCTTTCTTGACGGCATCCTTGGCAAATCTAATCAAGGATTCCTTAAAGCTAAAGAAATCTTCAGTTATGGATTCAGTAGATATTATTCGGCAGGAACTGGAAAATTCTTTACATGTTGCTATCTCGATCTTGAGAGACTTTCAAAATTCCCATTATATACTCAAGGGCAGCACATATCGCAGCAAACATGAGTTTCAAATGAAATTATATTTGCCTGTTCAAATTACATTAATTTTTACACCTCAATGTTTTACATAATGAAGAATTTTACAATGGTTATTTAATTGTATATAATTGTTTAATACATTCGTGTTCATTAACAATCTCTTCATTATATTTTATCATAAGTACAAACAGTAATCTAATATAACTTTGGGCACTTAAATGCACATACTTATTGTTTACTATTAAAATGATCAATCTCGTTCTTACTGAACAGAATACGACGATAGAAATACGGTGAGAAATGGTAAGATAGATATTAAAGCAGTTGCGAATATTAAAGTTTTAATTCTTTTTCTAAATATAGAATTACACTGCAATTTATCAATATCAAATCTTAAGAGGCAAGGCATGAATAACAAACCTTAGAAATTTGTAGGCATAAAATGAGGGTTTTGTAGATAAAAATTTACCAGATTATTTTCCCAAGAACGTTTTAAAAACAGTTTTGTAAAGGATTAGCTAAACTTAAGCGAATTTAGCAATCTTGTGAAATGAATGGATAAAAATGAAGAACTAAAACATAATAAAAATTAATATAAAATTAAATGATATCAATATAATATGAGAATATTTTAATATTATAGAGTACATTTAAAGAATTAATTTAGAAATGTTGGTCAAAATTTTTGTCAAATAATAGGTGAGGGTAGGTGGGAAGGAAAAAGGAAATTATGGGACAAAAGCAGTGTATGATAATCTTGCGTAGAGGCGATATGCCAGAGTCCATGTTTGGGATAATTTAAGATTCTAAAGATTGATAGTAAATTATTAGGAGACAAGAGAAGCGGCGATGCCAGTCCTTCTTACAGGAGGAGCTTGCGTTTTGCAGGCAGACCTCCGGTCGGTGTCCAACAGCCTATTCTGTTTTAGCAACGGTATTTGGTATAACAAAATTTTAGAAGGTTTCGAGTACATATCTCTTAATATTTACTCCTGGTTTATTTACTTTTAAAAAAGATGATTATTTTCTCGGCCTGAAAACAAACATTTTTTATTGGAATTCATTAGAATAAGCAAAACACAATCTTTGCGATTTTTTTTTCCATTTTAATTTGTTCAAATAATTTCATTTTGATCTACTCGCTTTTAGGGGCCAGTAGTTTTTTATTCTTAATAAAGAATAAAGTTAAAAATTTATTTCAGAAATAACCTCAATAATACTTTCAAATATACGAAAAAATGAAATAAAACCGCAGCTTTGACTATATTTTAATAAATTTTCTAAACTTCACCATGTGTTTTTGTCTTAAGAAATCAGAACTAATCGATGATCATATTTATTTTTTCTAACCTTCACCATTTTGTTTTTCTAAACTCTAAAGTAAGTCTTAGAAATAATTTTGATTAAAATTTAAAATTTATCTAGGCCATAACCGAACTAATAAAAAAAAATATCGATTATTTTATTCAAACCCTCCAAAATATCTCATTCTTAAAATATAGTATTAATAGATAGATATGTAGTAGAAACTATTTAAAAGTCTTTAGACCAAAAGGCCTTTGGTTACAGACCAAAGGCCTGCCTGCGAAGTGCAAGCTCATCCTGTAAGGAGGAGTGGCAAGGCCGCCCGTCCTGTCTAATATGCAGGCATATCTACGGTTACTGCAATTTCTGCCTTTCTAAAGGTATTTTTATGGCGAAAACGTTGAAGTAGTTGTTAATATTAGTACAATGTGTATTTTCCCTTTATATATATATATATATATATATATATATATATATATATAAATATATATAGTGGTCGGTGTGTAATTTGTCGTCGGTGAAAAACTGTGAAAAGCGCGCATGCGTGTTATCTGACGTCGGATCTCTCGTGTGTAGCTGAAATTATCCAGTCCTGCAAAAATACGTAAAAGGTAAGCTGTGCTGATTGGATGTTAATGTGAGGAACATGAAAAAGTGAGATAAGTTAAGCTGTGATTTTGAGGGGATAGCGGATCGGAAACTTCACCAAGAACAGTCTGATAGGAATGCAACCTTGAACTTTTCGCGGAGATCTAAGCCACCAATGTAACTATCTTAGCAAGTCAATTATTTACATAGTAGGGGGCAGGGAGAGTCAGTCCCTCCTTAGACCGATAGTAGTTAATTTCATCAGCTATTATTCATACAAGATGAGACTGGGTAAGTATTTGACGCAGACTGTGAAGGACCTGCAAGAGTAACGTTCAGCAAAACTTGTGAACAAACTAAAGAATCCACTCAAGTCTGGTATACTTTGGTACTTATAATGTGAGAAGAATTTCTACTAGGACCAGATGGTGAACTCGCAAAACAAAGATAGCTGATCTGTCCCCAAAAGATGTTCCGAGGGCCATGAAGTTTAACTTCTCCGTTTACGGCATGGTGATTTCTATGTTATGTAAACCAAGCTATGTAATGCCCATGTTTATTTTCCTGGAAGGTGTCAGACTCACTCTGCGTGCTATAGTAACTTAGTATAGTAGTGAGTGTTGCCTTCGATCGAGGAGATGGCCGCTTGAAGTACTTTGAGCCACACAAGCAGGAAGTTTCAGTCTTCATTGCCAAGCAATTTATTTGACAAAATGACTCCGAATATCTGTACTTCTAACTCACCAGACTGCAACTCCCTTAACTAATATGTGTGCTTTATGATTTAAAGAGGCTAACGGCCACCGTGCTCCAGAAAGAGGAGGTTAGGTCGAGGAACTCCGCATTATTCACGCATTTAAAAAAGGTTGGGACAGTGCCTCGACGCCGATGGCGATTGCCGTGAAATAAATAGTGACTAATACAATCGTTTATGTATATAATATGAAACTTTGCTAAATATTTTTGTATATATATTATATATATATATATATATATATATATATATATATATATGCATATAAATAAATCAATTATACCTCAAAGAAAGAAAAGATAAACGGAATAATTATTTCATCTGAAAAATATCTTTTCGTAGTTAGGAAAAAATTCTTGTAGGGGAGACGATCGTGCCAGGCATAGTGCCGCTCTGATTTAAAATAAAACAACCCCTTAGACAACTCAGCTACGCGTGAGAACAAAATTCTCTTGAATAGAAAAGCTTTACAAGGCCAAAAGTAAAAGATGACCATATTTTTTTTTCACTGCTTTCGGTCGACCTAGCGAAGCATGCATTGAAGAGCTTGTACTTACAACAAAATCTTTGTTCTTCTGCTTTGCCGTGTGGGCTAGGTGACTGTTTTAGTTGCTTCAGTGTGCTCAACTTGATTCTTATCCATCCACTGTTTTTGGCAATTAGGGAAATATAATTTTCTGACGAAAAAATTAACTCGTTTATCTTCTCTATTTTTGCAGTATAATTAATTTGTTTTTCTATCATTCTCGCGCATTCTTTGGCAAGATCTGTCAATGACAAGGTAAGTAAATTGCGGGGATATAAAATGGTAGCTATAAGTGAAAAAAATGATTCGTTACTAATCCCAATTATTTCTGTAATTAAATCTTAGGAACAGGCATGATATTTTGTACCCTTCCCGTACTAAAAGGTTGATTAAATAATACAGCTTCTGCCACGTACGTCATGATACACATTGCGAATTCCACCACTGCACTCTCCTCCACATCGCACAATGGTAAAATGAGGATAAACTTTCTTGTTATGGATTATCATTCTACTATTTAGGTGAAATTCATTGTTAAGTCGGATGAGATCTTACTTTATTTAAAAAAATGACGTGTGCTACACTTAATTAATTAAATAAAAGGTTACATAACACTCTTAGCTTCTTCTCTAGACAATACTTGGAAGAAAATGTAGACCAATATATTATCTTAGAACATTTGAAAATATGTAGGAAGAAATTTGTCTCGGGATCTAAACGCGAAGAGCAAATAGAGTCCAATATAGCAGAAAGGAGCGCAACCTTCCTAAAACTGCACATATCTTTCTGGAAAAATAATCAGGGGTTTTTACTTTTTCTTCTCTCATATGCTCCTCTATGCACGCTTCTCTGTAGCTAATCAGCTTCTGATCAGTGATGCCCTTACTAGCCCTCTAGAATTAGAGTTAAGTAGTAATAGAGATCTTTAGTACCGTTTCGATCAAAATTTACCCAGCTCTAGTGTTAAAGAATGACATTGAGTTACGTGCTAACATCGTCAAAACAATAAGCCTTAATTATTATTTTGTCCTTTATCCTTTATTATTTTGTATTTCTCTTTGATAAATTTTATTTAAAAATATTGCAGTAATACAAGTAAAGATGTTTTTTGTTTTATCTTTTGTTTTCACTGTGTTCTTGGTTCCGCTACATGAGCTTTAGGGTAGAGTTTCATTTTAAATCGAGAATATCAATATCACTCTCACTAAGTCCGTACTATTAATGATAATAATGAATGTACATGATTTTTTCTTTAATTGCTAAAAGTTTTTCTTCTTGCAGAAATGGGTCTGGAAAAATATTTACATTGCTTTCATGCAAACTCTAATTTTTCCAACTAATTTTGGATAATTTAGCACCGCTGAAAAAGAAATAGATGTGGATGATGCTCATAAGATATTACGACTTTTTTTCCTTTTTCTTCAACACTGGATTAATCTTGGTTACTAATGCCAAGAAGTTCTACAAAGTTAGGGACTAGAATTTCATCGCCACTTGCTGATTGAAGATATGAGACTTGTGGCTGTTTCTGTTCTTTCTGCTGTTCCTAGTCAAAGCAATAGAGCAAAAGCAACAGTCAGTGACATGGTTTGTCAGTTCTCTCCATACTAAGAAAATTCCAAACTTCACAAAACTCCTCATCCCCTTTGTTTAGCGCCGCAGATACTCGGGGCATGTTTTGCATAACATGTGTGGTGCCCAAGCTTTATCCTGGTAACAAGTTTCATACCAATATGAGAGTTTTAACCACAATTTATTAGGAAATGTGGCTTGATTCCTGTTAGAAATAGCGTTGTATTCGCTCTATATATATTTGAATACATAAGGCATATTTTTACAAGATCTTCTGTCCGAAACCATTTCATTCACCAGCAAAAAATAAGTACCAATGAGACGAAAATTCACGCATTTAAACTCTTCAGAATTCGTTCATTCAAAGAAATGAAAAAGATATTTGCATCATTTAAATAAAAAATACCCGTACATGTAAAAAAGGTTTTAAAAAATCATATGACGATAAATCAAAAATTTGACCATTAGCCACGCCTGAATTTTATTCCATACGAAACTTTTGTAAAATTGACAGAATACTCTTGTGAGATAAGGTAGAGAGTAGATGTATGAAACGTTCAGATATCTCTATTAAATGTTCCAATTCGTTGTGTTAGCTTTACTCTTTATATATATATATATAATATCTTTTAAAGTAGCGCGATAGTATGATGAAGACGAATGCAATAAACCACATTGAAAGAGAAAACGGAATAAATATTTCTGACAGTAATATATATTACCTTTTTCTGAAAAGAATCTGTGAAGGAAAGTGATTCGAACCATGGACACTGAGGCAGCGAGCACCCCTTTGATCAGTTAGTGTACTAATGGCATACTTTTAACTGTGATAAAAGCGGTGCTCGTTGCCTCAGTGTCCATGGTTCGAATCGCTTCCCTGCACGCAATTTTTTTTTTAAAAAAGGTAATATATTTTACTGGAGGGAAAATTTATTCCGTTTTCTCTTTCAATGTGGTTTATTGCATTCATATATATATTTATATATATATATATATATATATATATATATATATATATATATATATATATATATATATATATATATATATATATATTTATCGTGAGATTTTTTATGAAAAGCGACGAATAATTGCGTTTTCTTTTCAAATCTCTCGTCTTATCGTATATTCACCTTTAATTCTGGATTCAGCTGCTGTTGATTGCATTCTCCAAAATTCATTTAAAATCTAGTTTTGAACGTTAATGAGGAATATTCAAAGCACCCTTAAGCAAAACGCTATATTTAAATGATACGTTTCAATACACTTGTCTCATCCTGAGAGAGAATGTAATAAGTAGAACATTGTTTTCTAAATTGCCATGAATGGAAACAATATATACCAAAAACACACGAAGCATTCCGCAAGTGCGAACATTCTAAAAAAATATGTGAGGAAGTAAGACAAGGTCGAAAGAAGTAAGCTGAGGGGAGAATATCAAGTGCACGTTTACCGAAAAAGAATGGAGGAAAACCTTAATAGAATGAGAGGCCCGTATTCGTAAGTAAACAAAGGACCTAGCTGATATATGAGAAGAAATTCAACCTAGGAGACTGTCAGCTCGTACCCCCATTCATATATTTTAGTGAAGGCTAAATAAATTTATCAAGAACAATGACATATCAGATAAACAAAGGAGCGTTCAAAACTCACAAGAATTAAGTACATGGAACAATTCTCCATAGGAAAATAATGGAAGACACAAAAATTATAGGCTTCGCTCCAGATCGCCGACAATTACTTTTCCTAGAAGCCATCGATACAAGCAAAATAAAATATCCAATTCATTTCCGACGGACTACTGCCGAACGGTTTAATTATGACCACACCTAAGAGCGATATTTCATCTTCTCCTAGCAAAGATCTCCACTATCCCGCTTTTGCTGTGACCACGCATTTGACCTTCGCCCAAAAGCTTACCTCTTTTGACCTTGACTTCCCTTGCTCGGGTTTTTTTTTACGTTCGCACTTGCCCATTACTTTGTTTGTATGTATGCAACGGTGTGCATTTAGTTGTATATATATACCAATGTTATACATTTTCATTAATTTTTCTTGTGAATTAAAACGTGTCAGTTAAATAAAGTATTTTGCTAAATGTCTCATCTCATATTCCACTTTAACATTAAAATCTTACTTTTTATTGAATTGCGGCGAACTTATTCACGGCTTGTATCCAGATATATAGGCGAACTTACGAAAAATCAATAGATTTGACAAGAAAATCACCAATAATTATTTCTAGAGAGAGAGAGAATGAGAGAGTGCGACAATAGAAGAAAAGGATCAAGGAGAGAAAGAAAAGATCATTGAACGTAATTCCGACTGTAAGTGCAGGAATAAGTTAAGTTAAAAACTTTAAATGTCCTGGCAGGGAGTCAAACTCTGGTCTGCCGATTCCAGCTTAGTTGCTTCACTGCTCTGCAACTTGAGACAGCAAATCAAACCTATCCAAAGCCTCCCCCTATAAAACCGTCCAAGAGAAGAAGTACTTCAAGGAGTACCCCGCTCACAATTGAATGCAGAATTTGAATATGAATAAAGCCCTGTGGTATTGGTTACATACCTCAGACGTTGTATTTGATATTATTTTGAAGGGTTTTGGAAAGTGAACCTTTAAGTTTTAAGCGAGTTGTAAATACGTAGGAAGGTCAATAAGTTTTGCGAATCGGTAGGGCAAAATGGAAGTATGGGGATGGCTGTTTATGGGGGTGTTAGGACAAGTTATAACAAGTCAGGACCTGCAGCCGCAGGCTCCTGCCTCGTCTATTTAAGAAGCAGTAGCTGATCGCAGATCGTCAGTTACAAATTTTTCAACAATAGAGAAATTTGAGCACGCGCAGTGATTAAATCTTTGACCAAGGAAGGCAAGAATGAAATAAAGAGAGCCATGACCGCATGGTTGCAGTGTACACCAACCCCGCCCCTTTCTATGCAACAATTGCTCGCGGAAATAGGAAGTTCTGCCATGGTCGTGAGTCCCTTGAAGATGACCCCGGTCCAGGACGCCCGTCAGACGTGACTAATGAGGACAATGTGGCACGTGTGGAGAGGATGATCCTCGAAAACCGACGGGTGAAGGTCGAAGAAATCGAGCCAGAACTTGAAATATCACATGGAAGTGTTATCAACATCATCCACGACAATTTGGCCAGGACCAAGGTCTCTGCCCGTTGGGTCCCTAGAAACCTCACGCCCCATGATCGAATTCAACGTCGTCAAAGTCCACAATGCCAGAGTTGCACAAGCTGCTCGGCGCGAGTGGAGATTCGAGGAGCTCAACATCCCCCCCTATAGTCCAGATCTGGCCCCTAGCGACTACTTTTTATCCCGCTCTGCACTGCATGAACGCCGATTTGGGACGATGAAGATGTCTAACTCGCCGTCCAGGAATGGATTGAACAGCAGTTGGGAGATTTATGGTTGTCAGGAATTCGAAGCCTCAAGGACAAGTGGCGTAAGTGCATTGAAATCGGGGGTAGTTATATTGAAAAATATTAAAACACTTTTCATCATATCTCTTTTTTTTTATCGGAATCGCATAACTTATTGACCCCCTCTTGTATGCTATATAAATCTCTTTAAAGTAGATTCTATTCTAGGAAAATTTTGGTTTGGATAGGGTGCCGCTTTGTCTCTGTTTAATTATTTGTGCGTGGTAGGTCAGAAGCGAAGAAACTGACAATCAATCTGGAAACCAGTGTTCTACTGTGGTCTTGCATATTTAATATTTTTCTTTTACTTATTCCTGACTTCGTAGTATGGATTTCATCCCATCAGGTGTCCTTTATTCTCCTTAACCTGTCTTATACAAAGTCCCTTTCTCTAGCTTTTAAAAAATTATGTTTTTTCTCAGATCTTCTCATTCACGTCCAATAATTGAGGTGCTGTACTATATGGATATATAGCCTCACATGCAAGGTTTTTTGCGTCTTTCCTCCTGCCATATAAAGGTTTTCAATTGCAAAAATTAAATATTACGAATCCTGTGGTAGTGTTTACTAGTGGCTACTAGCTTGGCAGGAAAACAGTTGGCCAGCAATCAGGATACCTACGAGTAGTTCACCTGTCACTGAGGATATTTTATATCTTTTCCCTTAGCGTCTAGCGTCATTTATGCCTTTTCAGTATTGATTGTATCCATTGGAGTGTCTTTTGCTCTGAATGATATTTATGTCTTCCAATGTAAGTCTTTTTGCTTTTAAAAAATATTGTTTCTTGTCGGACGATCATTCAAATAAAACTTAGATTTTTGTGAAATATGGATATACAGTTGCAATACATGAGTTCTGCATCTTTCCTTATTATTTAAGGGCAGGAATTTGATATGGCCAAAGCCCTGTGGTAGTTTTCACCATCAGCAATATTTGTATTTGCAATTGGAAATTAGTTGAATGCGAAGGTTTCGGGTTCATCGCTCACGTTACCTCTCTCTGTACCGGGACGAGCTATGTCGTCCTCTCTACTCAAGAGGGATTCGAGAATAGAGAGCTATGTATACTTACGCTCTTGGAAGGGCTTTCGTCCTCGATTCCATTAGACGATTTACATATGCTGGATGAATTCTCCTCGCCACCGGGAAGTTAGACTCCATCTGTTGAGGAATGCCGAGCTAATATATATTTATTTATTTTATTAACTTTTAATAAACCAAATAACTTTAAATTGAGGCGTAAGTTCGTACCTCGGTGATCGCTTGAGGATCGGGCTCTAAGAGTGCTAAACTTGATTTTTATTCTAGTGAATGAATAAACTGGGTTTCTTTCTTGACCTTATGAAATACTGACACTTCAACTCGTTCGAGGATAATTAAAACAGTGCATTTACTAAAGAAAAATAGACTTTAATAAACATAACCCACCTCACTAAATAACATTAAACACCAGATCTAATACACGAATAAAAAGAAAATGGGATTACAGGGCTAGCTTTTGAGGCTCGAGTAGATATAAAATTTTACGGGGGAACAATTTTAAGTTAATAGCGTTGTCTTTGGCCAGACATCCGCTAAACTAATTTTTATGCACGGGGACATAAACAACAAGATTATTCTTTACTTACATAAGGTAATGGAGATTAATACCAGTTTCCAGTTAGAATTTCGTCGTGGATTATTGTTCCTGAGAAGCGTAGCTCAAGTAGTTTGCAGTTTGCTCCCCAAGATGCCGCTACTCCGGCCTAAAGGGGGATAAGTGACATCACACGGAATTTCGAGTTGGCGTAAGAAAATCAAAAAAAAGACGCCGATGAGGAGGGTTGGTTCTCGTACGTTTATGACCTTGAAAAGGTTTCTAATCTTGGGATATGTTTATATTCTTTTTTAGCGATTTGGGTCTCGCTTATATAATTTCGATTTCGGATGAGAAATCTATCTAGTTTGGAGTTGTCAAACTCAGATAGAATCAGATTTGGAGTCGTAAATCTGTGTAGGTTGATACTCACTAATCTTGGGGCTCGAACGGCGCCGAGCTTCCTTGGTACAATCTGGTATTGTACAAGGACTGCAAATTCTCCTTAACTTGCAATAACTTTGTACCGGTGATTTTTGAGTCTTCTTCTCGAACTCAAAAAATATTCTGTCAGCCGGTGACTTTCTTGTCTCTTCAGGGAGAACGAACAAAAAGCTTCGTTTACACGGGTCATCCTGTTATATACCCAACTTACTTCCGCTGAGGTGGGTGGGAAGGTGGATGGGGGGAAGGGGCTCGCAAGGTGGGACCTCGGGTTGGTCTGCCGCCCTTTTGCGTCTTGTAGCACGGAGAGGGGGTACTACGAGATCTTGTAGCTCGGAGAGGAGGTAATACGAGATCGGCAGTTCTCACTTTTGACTGGGTTGTTTATATGTACACCCTCGAAGTGCCTGCCTTTTAAGCTGAGGTCAGGAATCAGTCTCGTATCACTTACCATTTTGCCCGTTCTCCTATGTTACCGGAGAACCTCGAAGGCGCAAAGCTAAACCCAGATGTCTATAGTTATTTTTTCCGTTAGAACCGATATATATATATATATATATATATATATATATATATATATATATATATATATATATACATATATATATATATATATATATATATATATATATATATATATATATATATATATATATATATATATATATATATATATATACTAATTTCTTATTATACCTCTACACCATCTGATGCCACAACGTGCTTCTTTCTACTGCATGCCCGTGTTTTGTTTCTTCTTTTTTGTTTGTTCTTTGGTTTAGTTTTGTTATTTTGTTTTGTGCGAATTCTTTTATTGAATTTTCTTTTTTATTTATGTTAACGTAGCCTAATAAGAGGCTAAAATTATTTTTACGGCGACCTATGTCCTTGGTAGCACTCTCCAGATGGGTAAGAAATGAAAGATGTCCAAAGCAGTTTATCCTGGGTGATATTTTACAAATGGAAACACATTTCTCTTACACAATGAAAAAATTACTCAATGACCTAATAATAAAATTCACTCTACACTGGTCAATGATATTTTGATATTAGGCAGGCAATTAATTTTTAAGGTCATTAAAAAAAATGGAATCTTCAGCTAGGAAATTACTGATTCAATCACTAATGAAGTAAAAAGAACGATTGACAGTATGAGTTTGACTTAGTTTAATTAATAGACAATTTACTTTAAATTAATCAATAACAAATATTGTTATCCTCTATATTCTCATGAAAAATACCTATTTCCCTGAATTTTATTCTGAATGTCCTTAAACCTAATTACCTCTAATTCAAATCTTGCTCTTAATTCATATATATTTCCTATATTTTTTATTCGTACTAGTTAAGTACGAGAGGAAAAAGTATTCATGGAACTTATACCAGGTATCTTTTGGTCAAATTTGGTAACTTTCTGATAAAATGATAGCGGCTAACATATGGGATAAGTCCCTTGGCATTCTCGAATTAGTACCATTAAGCTAATTGCTTTTGGAACACGTTTCTTTCAATAGATTTACGAGAAATTATTACCGCGCATTAAAATGAAAGTAAACGAGATTAAATAGAATAAATTTAGCTTATATTTTTTTTTTCCTGAATCAGTTACTTACATTGCATTAATACAACAAGAAAATTAGTTTATACTTTTTTTACTACATATATAAATTTAAAATTGATAAGGATTTGAAAATTTAATACCGGAAAATATTAAAAAGGTTCTATTTTCGAGAATGATTTTCGATAAGACTTTAAAATGCTTTTTAAACTAGATATGCCAATAAAATAGAAGAGCTTACACTCGTTTCGTTATAAACTGTTTTTGTTTTGATATATTGAAGAAATATTTTAATGGTTTAACTGAAACTGCTTCTGTTCAACTTTTGTGTTGTACGTTTTATGCTGGCTTTTTATCATCACTTGTTATCAGACATTTTTTCCTAATCGTGTTTCTCGCTATAATTCCTTCAACCTTTTGATAAACCCAACTATTTACTGATGGTAACTACTACTTTCATGTTTTTAGCAGCTTTTCCACCCAAATAAGAAATTACTTTTGCCTTAGAGGAGTAATCCGAGGTGACCTGAGATATATTTAAGGAATCTACATGTCTATGTTATAGCTATCTTTCGCTCACGTCTGACATATGTCAAATTAGGACTAAACATTTGTTATTGTATAAATTATTCTTTACAAATGAATCTAGAAAATAAAGATGACAGTGGGATTTCTCTAATTTCGTGCCTAAATTTAATATAAAATAAAATAAAACAGGGTTCATTCATAGAGATATATATATTTATGAAAGGTACAAATCAAAAATTAAAAGATGGCACTAAACATTTTATTTAATTAAATAGTCACCGTCCTTAACCAAAGCCCTCAGGCAGAGTAGAAACCTGCTTGAGGCCTTCACGACGGCCCCATTTCGAAAAATTGGAAACTGAGGTGATGCGAGACCTAATCTCCAGCTTGATATTAAAGATGACTTAGTTGACTTTTTCTCAACTACGTCAGCCACATAAAAATCCAGGAGGGTACAGTTTAGGGAGTTGGGATGAAAGATCTTTGTGATAATATGGTCAAAGAAAATTTGATACCCATGCTTTGGCCTCCTACTTCTATGGAATGGTGGAGTGATATAATGACACACGCACTACATTTCAGCGACCACCTCTTTGACTTACGGCGATACCAACTCCTCGTGTCACTTGGTATAAGACTTCATCTTGAATCTGGGGCCCTCCGGAAAGTTAAACAGTGGAAAGCTTGGCCCAAGCTACTAAAGACCTGAAACACCAAAGTCTGGATACGACACATGGTATTTATGAGTATCGATACATCTTTGGGGGACATAGCAAACCAGCGGTTGTTTTCGAGTTAACTACTTGCTCCTGGTATAAAATAACTAAATATTGCAGGAAAATAACCAAATAGACTAGGCTTGAGGGCACGTTTCAGTTAGTTCAGAAGCTATGCTGCACGATCATAACATTATCCTTCATCTTACACGACAGATGATGGTCCTTTCTTATCTTATTTGATTAATAATGTATGGTATAATATAATAGCTGTATGGCGAGAGACTCTGACACTTCCTTGTTCTGTTTATGTGTAACTTTTTCAAAGCTAATGATGTTATGGACCTCCGCGAGAAATTCGGGGTTCTTTTTATCATAATGCATAGTCAGGTTTCTGACCCACCATACCCTCGAAACCACAGCCTGGCTAAAGCAACTTTTTCCAATACTGTGCACTCTCCTTAAATTTACATTCAAATACTCGAAGATCTTCGCATTGGAAATCAAGGAGTGAATACAAAGCATCATTGATTGACTTGTCCAAATATTTTGAAGATGGAATTCAGTCATGTTACTTATTCCTTCACAGACGATGGAAAATTAGATTAACTATAATTGGAAGAAGCGAACAGATGCCGGACCAGATGCATGCTCTGGATTCCGATTTTCCAACTGCGACAAATTACTCTCCCCCAACCTGTATATTGATTAAAGCAACTAATATTAATAAATTGAAAAATTAAAATCCTATTAATGTCAGATCCAAAGTAAAGTGCCAGAAAGAAGAAAAATTCTAACCCAAAATGGGTTGGCTTCAAATAGGCGATAAATACTTCCTATGCTCAAGACAGGCCTATCAAGAATAATCCAAAATTATTCTGAGAATAAATAATGTAAGAGCGTTTAAAATGATAGTAAAATCTAGTAAGATGGCTATTTTTCTGACAAAGATAATTTAAAATGGCAAATAGTAAGAGAAGATTTGGTTAAACGGAATCGGGTTAACTCGTCGATGATTCTGAACAAAGCGATGCCCACCACTTTGGGCACAAGTGTTGACTGCAACGTATGAGCGGGAATTGAGGAAATCCTGTAAAATAAAAATGAGTTCTCTAAAATTTTTACTGATGAAATGGAAAAAAACGTAAGAAAAATATTGGAATTGGAAATAAAAGGCCCATTTAAATATAAATTGCTTCCAATGAAGTAAGATAAATTTATAAATCAAAAGGATTAGAAAGTCGGGTTGGCAAGTTTCTGTACAGCTATTTGTGTGTACATGTGGGTGAATGTCTGGTAGTTGAAACCTGTAACCTTATTAGAGCTTTAGAATATAGAATATGACCATAACCACACTGCACACCCCGTACTAGATAGCGCTCCTAGCAGGTAAAATTGGAAGATCGCAGCAGGGAAAGACCTCACGCGTTATGCCCCCACTTTGCAAAGGTTATAGGAAGCTGGGAAAAATGGTCAGAAACTACTAGGATAGTAAGAATAATGTTGAAATGAGGTAGAAAAGAGCATGTAATGAAGATAGGGGCGTCCATTAAGGAATAGGTTTCTTGATCACCAATTATTTTCATAATTAGCCACTGGTTTCTCCCGGGAAAAGGTGTAATCCATGAGGTACAATGTGTAGAGAAATAAACAAGGTACCGCTAGGTGAGGCATTAATCCTCGGTTATAGCAGTTGAAATAATAGAAAGTAAAGCTAGGTTATTCCTATCAAAAAGTGGATGCGGGAAGGGTAAAGCGGAAAACACTAGCTTCTTCATGCCCTTTCCAAGAGTTCAAATCAACCAAGTCACTGGAAATTCCCCATTTGTACTCAAGCGTGGATAACATGCTTCCCCTTAACACAGGCTGGTCTCAAAAAAATTGGGATTTAAAAAGTCTTGGGCATTGTGGCGCATTAAGGGGAACATAGGTTTTCGCTTTATAATTCTCTCTCTGCTTGCAATGTACTCACTGCAGCCATTTTCTAGTGCATTCGGATTTAGAGCTTATGAAAGAGAGTTATACGGCCTTTTCGGCCTCAAGGCTCCTCTCTCGAGTTGATATGAGCAGAAAAATATTCTGGCCGTCCTTTTGACGATTAGTACGATCCAATAAGGAAATTTACCCTTTTCCACTGACTCGTGGTTTTTTTGTAAGACCGGTCCACTGGTAAACTTGTGGTCGGTGTATGTTGGTGCACACGGATAAATGCCACCCATTAATGCATCCAGAGTGGGCAATTTTAAAGTTAGAAAAACCGAAATGGGAGAGGATGGATTGGCTGGACACTGAATATAGATCAACCTCTTTTCTTCATTTTTCTCAGGATTAACAACTTTCGACATTTTTGTGTACGTTGATAAGCTCTCAAAATTTCTGCCTACATTTATCTTAGTGAAACCTAGCTGAACATTTGTCTATTGATTGGAGAATAATTCGACTGTATCATTTCAACCAGTGCAAGGGCTTTCCTCATACCTGTAAAGGGCCAAAAGGAGAAGGAGAATAAATCTAAAGTAAAGAAGATCAAGGCTTTCTTTCTTTTCGCAGTTTTTCCGTGGATGAACAAGTCACCTGATGTATGGGTAAGTGTACAGGCCACGTATCTCAAGTCAGGGCCCAGAAGGACCATCAGTTCGTCAGACTCACCATAACAAATCTAAACTTGAAAGTGAGGATAATTAGAGCCTCAGTGACGTCACGGTACCTCATGCAAGTGCTGCCTGGCGTCTTTGGGTGGGGCAACTTCAAGCCTTGTTGGTTTTTTGTTCCACTAATGGAAAAATATTCTCAAAGGAACAAATGCTCCTTCAGCGCAAGACACTAGTTATGGCTATGGATACATTATTAAGGGACTACCGTTTCTCGGACGGAACCCTACGGCTAAATGCGTCACAGCCTACAAAGTCACCATGGCGAATGTTTTTCAGATCTGTTGAACTCGTTTGTGCAGGTAAGACTGAATTATACAATAAATTTGGTGAAAGGGATGGTTTATGCGAACAAACACGTGGAATACTTCTTAGGATATATAACCTAAGAGATGGCGGACCAAGGACCGAGCAAATTTGAAAGTGTGATGAGAAAATACAGTGATGGGATCTACATCCACCCCTACACTCTTCATCACTTTCGATCTATACAGGCTCTCCAAGATGGTACTCTGTTTGTATCGAAATCGTATTAAAGAATTTATGCTACTGCTATAGAGATGCTATGGTTGTACCACTTCGGCCACTAGATCGTACATGGAGGCGTCTAAAGCAGGTATACCATAAGTCTGCGTTACTTTCTCTAAGACCGTACACGATAAGAACCTATTTACTTTAAGAAACCTTGAATGTCCGAAGACTTAATAATTAACCAGGTATGATCCGTTCCTTTCCATCGCAACCTTACGAGCACTGTTTCTTACACATACCTTCTGCACGCCATCCACATCCTTTTGTTCGGCCGAATGTAAGATGGCCTTCTGACAGAATCGATATACCTACAAGAGCTATAAGCGTCTCTCCAAAGATATCACTTGTTCCACAGTATTTGAAATTAGAGTATCCTCCAAGAATCTTTGAAGAATGACTACTGTGCTCGCATTTTACCAGATCTCATTTGAGCGCGACCGTATTTCGCACAAATTTTCTAAGTTATTGCGTATGCACGTTGATGGAGAAATTAGGAAATGTTGGATTAACTTTCTTCCTGTAGAGCGTAAACCAACTATCTGTTGCACAGTGCGGCTTTTTAAGTAATACTCTACGTCGGATGTCTTTAACCGAATGTACCATGCTATTTGGGAAATTTTTCTTCGTAAATAACAGTACAACACGGTATTTTCGATCTGGAGATAGAATAAGGAACAGCATAGCGATACTGTATTATGAACATACAAAAGATAAGGCGAGGGGACGTCTTACAATTTTATTTTAGAATTCAAATTAGATAGTCAATTTCACATATGGGTGTGGCGTTTTGTCTCAGGCTATAAGGGACAGAAGAGAGCATTCCCATGGATTTGCTCTTCCTCACACTGACTGCATTGCAGGACTTATGTCGGCCTTCTGTGCAGCCTGACAAAAAGATGGAAGAGATCCAATGAGAAATAAATTTTGCGTACCATCGCGCCGCGTCTGGATGAACCCCACAATCTCTCGACGGCTTTAGTTTGCTTTCTTTCGTCTTCAAATCGGGATCATTCGCGGGACGCAACGCCATTTTGTGGAGCGCTTCCCTTCACAGTTTTGCAATGACTGCGTTGTCCACAAGAATTTTCGGTACATTTTTGTTGAATGATCTTCTCTGGGGGATCTTGGTGCATGTTACATTCCCTGGTACAGGGAGAGCCTGTTTGCTTCAGTTTGTGCCTTATACTCGCGTCTTCTTCGAGGAAACAGTCTTGTGGACTTTTTTTATTTTCCAGTGGAAGTTGGTCGCATGTTCCTGTGTCTGGGAGGCAGGCCTCCTCCAACGCCAGAGCGTGCGTCCTTCCGCTTTTACTTCTTTCTTCTTTTATTGGTTGTTTTTTTTATTCTTTGTTTTCTTTTGCTTTTTTGTTTTATTTTTTATTATGTATTTTTTTCGGTAATTTGCTCGTTCTTAATGTAGCCTAGTAAGAGGCAAGTCATGTCTTTTGTGGCAGTCGCCTGATTAGCGCTAAAGATAGGTTCCGTATTCATCCTTACCCGCATTAAACTTTTCTTCGTTGCTTTAATTTTCGAGGCCGAAGAAACTGAGGGAATAAATCCGATCTTGAAATCATCGGGCATAGCTTAAGATTTGGATAAACCCACGCTGTGTGCCATATTCTTCTTTGGTTGGTTAGAGTTTAAGTTCATTTTAAGCTCTTGCTAGTTATGCAAAATAGGTATATGTATATAAAGCACAAATTTCGTTGTAAATATTTTTCACCGTTTGAAGACCTTCAAGGTTAAATTCTTAAGATCTGATCTAGGGACTCTTAAAAATATTGTATAATTTGTGGAAAATACTTAAATTAATACTTACAAAAATCATTCAGTCTGGTTTCTTTTTTAGCCTTGTACTCATAACAGTATTAAGAAAGTGCTCTTCCTTGCTCTCGACAAGTTGAAAATACCCTCCTTCGCGTTACAGATGAAGAAAGTAAATTGGCTCTCCAGTACTAAGGATAGATTGCCGAAAGAATCAAAAAGTGCGTAAGTTGCATTCAAGAACATCTGTTGTACCAACCAGTGTCGAACTTCAACACTTTAAGCAATTAATTAACTATCAACATAACGGGACGTAAGGAAAAAGTCCAGTCAGTTTCTCTGACTCCGCACGTTTTACATCAATATTCCTTGAAATGTTTGCGAAATTTAGCAACGTAATCAAGAGTTTAATTCTTGTAATCTTTGGCTTTTACGCGAATACTTATACTATAAAATTGGGTGGAAATTGTAAAATTGAAAGCCTCTGCCAAATCTTATTGAATTTTAGGATTCAATTTTCCTCTTAACAATTAAATAATTTACTATAAACCTAAATCTTCCAATAGATCAATTCAAGTTTCATGAAAAAAATGTTCTGAATAAAAATTCCATAGAAGAATGTAATAACTTGCATGACATTTCTAAAATCAGCAATATATTTCAGAATTGAAACAATACCTTCTTTATTATTGCCTTTTTATAAAAAATGAGTAACGATACTGTCAAAATAAAATGATAAGCGAATTTAGCATATTTAAGTGATTGTAAGCGAATAAGAGACTGGATCGGCCCTCCAAGATGCTGTCCTTAGTGAATATCAGGACCACTTAACAGATATTATATAAATGAACATTTTAAAAATATACTAACATGGAAGATACATTAATTTAATAAGGAAAAAGTAATAAATTTTGATGAATTAAATATAGTTTGAGATTTCGACATAATTAAAAATGAAATTAGTATTTATATTTAAAAGAGAACATTTCCAAAGACGTCTGTCGCGATAAAATATATCCATTTTCTCTTAAAGTGTATAATTTACAAAAAGTTAATTGGTGGGAAAATATTTCCCCAAGAACTAGTTAAAAGAAGTAAATTAAAAAACAATTTTCGAAATTAAATAAAGACGGATCTTTAAAACTCTCTGGTATTTCTCTTACATATACCTTTGTTTTCACGAAATGATCAAAACATTTGACTAAGATAAAGACGTAGAAGTATTTATCTCGAGTTGAGAAAAGCTTTGAGAGAAAAACATTAAAGACTTTTTAGATAGCCTAAATAGCACGGAATAGGTGGCAGCGTATTAAAGTGAAATGAATTCAGTCTGGCTTGAAAACATTAGATAAGAAGCTGTTGATAAAAGAAATGGTTCCTTATTTGATTCTCTTACTAGTAACGTTTCTCATAGATATATAGCACGATCGTTTGTTATAATATATATATATATATATATATATGCAGATACCCCCACAAAGGAAAAATGAAAAAACATCCTGAGCACTTCGTCTTCATACTTAAAGACCTTTTCAAGGAATGAACAGGAGGCTGGAAATACATTACATCAAAAAGTGGAAAGGAGGATTAGACTACCCACCTACTGAACCTTAATTAGAGGGTACAACATCGTGAAACAACTATATTTGCGATTTTATGTATGTCGTGATAATGGGTTCTAGCATGAACAAGCTAAGGTTGAAATTTGGGAACGCGTTAATGGAGATATATTCAAATATATTTCTAGAAATATAATTACTGCATTTTATGACTGTTCTAGTTAATGCTATGGTTAAGATTGTACATATGTAGAAAAAGTGCAGATTGTTCACCGTGATCACGTACGTTGGCTTAATGTTGCCTAACCCGGACAACTAGTTCTTTCCCTGTTTGTCCATAATAACATTTGTGGTAGGTGTTGCAGCTCATCAAATAAACAATGCCAGCTCGGAGGGGGGTGGGAATTTTTGACAAGGATTCAATTAATTGTAATCTCATACTTAAAAATAACATTTCTGTTTAGAGGCCCAAGTAAAAGAGCTAATATGTGGTTATAGGGTAAAACCAATAAGTTTTTGGCCTGAAACTTAAGAATATTAACATTAGTTTGATGATAGGAACACTTGGCGGACTTGGCATTTTATATATATATATATATATATATATATATATATATATATATATATATATATATATATATACGATCCTAGTATTGAATTACGATGCAAAAGTTAAAAGAATCCTGGTAAAACAAAACTCAGTACTAAGACAAAATATCATCTGACCCTGAAAACTTGCAAAAAGAGGGATATATATTAGTCGATTGGTAGGAAAGATGGCAGTTACAATTAAAATTGAAAACGTTAAAATGTAATGCATATTATCATAATCATCTAATAAAGGTTAACCCTATAGGTGATAAAAACTTTTAGTCTCTTATCCTTGAATAATCAGGAATTTTCAAAGGAACATAATGTAGTAAAACAGAGAGCAACTAGAGTTCTAGGGATCATAGGTAGACATTTATATTTAAATAAAATGACGTAATAGTTCACTTATACTGTATGTGGTAATAGTAATAGTTACTTTGGAGTATGTGCTACGATTTTGGTGGGTATATATAAGAAAACACATCAAAATATTGTACGAGAATCGAAATTCGTAGCTGATCTTAGAAATAGATCGTATGCGGAGAGGCGGAGACACCTCGATTTACTCTTACTGAAGACTAAGATTAAATTTTTAGTCCTTCGTTTAGTATTTTTAAATACTAAACAAGTTTACTAATATGACCTATAAATCAATATTTGCCTTAGATAATAGTGCGCCAGTTATAACCTTTTATGAACGAAAGATTTAGTTAGCTTTGTGAAAACACAAGAATTTGTTTACATATAAAATTACCAAAATTTGGATTCAGAGTGTGGTTTCATCGATTTAGTGGAAATCACTTTAATATTCTGTTTTATTAGTAGACCTGTAGGAGCTCTCGCTACCATATTGGATAAGGCGTTGGATTCCGTTCTTCGAGGCTGGTGTTCACAACACTTTTTGCGCCGTCATGCATTCGCGGCCCATTGGGGAATACGCTGATACTAACTCCAAATAGAGTAAGGAGTCTCACGAGCATTATCATGCAAATGACCAATCGCAACACTGCTATTGATTCTGTTCTCGCCTTATCACACAACCTACCCACCCTCTTCTCCCTACAACAACCTTTTGCCGATGCTCGACTAGTGTTCCCTATGGGGGGCGCTCAATTCTAGACACACTTTACCCAAAACGTGTCACGAAAGGTTGACTATAGCAGGTTTGCGTCAAAAGCGCAAAACGCCCAGGACTCCCCACCTCCAATGTATACCAGCTCTGCTGCTTTTGTACTTACGAGTAATTGTCAATCTGATCTTTATGTTCATTTCAGTATCCGATCGGGGGATCTCTTCCCATGTTCCGAGGGACGAATAGTGTTACCTACTTTCTACCATCTTTACCATTTTATTTTATTTTTGCCGTTAAATACATTATTCTTTTGGGGGTTGAAAATAATTAATTACTTTATAATTAGAAAATCAATTTTGGATAAGAATAATCCTAAATAACATAATTCCACTAATTAGCTAGCGATAAATGAATTAGCCGCTACAGAAACGCTCGGACTAAAAATTAGTAATTTTTCATAAGTATAAAAATAATAGTTTTACAGAAAATTAAGAGATTAGAAGTGACACTTAAGTTTTAGTGGAGTTAGAAGAGATAGATTTAATATTTAGATGACAAGTGACTCAAAGCTTAAAATGACTTGTAACAGTACTGTCCCAAAACTAGAGGAAAATACCTCAATCTTTATTTCCTTGAAAAGAGCAGTTTAATTTTTCTAAAACTTGCAGTGAATTTTTATTTTATTTGCCTCTGAATGGTCAAAGTTTCATTTTATAGAATAACATAAAAATTATAAAGTGTTTATAATTATAATTATTTATAAGAAAAGATACGTCCCAAATTTTAAACTTTCAGTTTGTTTGTAATAACTCCAAAGTGTCACTGGTGTATTGTATGCTGGTCCTGATGGCATTGTGCAGATGAATTAATATTCATAATTCCTTCATATGGTACGAATTAAAGCATAAAGCTGGGCTTCCTTTGTATTCGTTACTGATCAAGTCCGGTGGAAAGCAGTAAATTAAGAAAGTGTTTCTAAGTGATCGGTTATTAAGAACCATTAAAGGCGTCGTACTGGTGAGAGATTGAATCCCACATATACGAAAGAGACTGCAATTTGAAGGTGGCAGTGTTGTTTTGTCGAGCATGCTTCAAAGCGTCGGGTCCTGTCCTCTCATCCATTTATACTAGACATTAAACGCTGCGAAATATTTACACGAATCTGCTTTAGGAACTTGTTGTAAAAACAGCAGGGCTACGTGAGCCTCTCTTCTGCAGACCGATGCTCCGTGCAAAGCAACAAAGAAAGTGAGAGTGTTCTGAAATCTGAAAGTTTCGACATGATTAACTAGCCTGTCAAGAGCCCTGATTTAAGAATTAGAATTAACATACTCGTTGAGATTTTTTTGGCTTGGAAACTGAATAGTGTAGAAGAATCGATGTTAATTATTTGAAGAGGAATAAAATAAAATCCTGATCGAGCTTGCGAAAAAGTTTTGATATCCTGCAGCTGAAGATATGTTTAAATTTTTGAGAACAAGGGCTTGCATATGCACCTCTTATTTGTGTTTTTCAATTGGCTATGTGGTAATTATGTTGTTTCCGGCTTATGGCCGAATTTATACCTACGAGTATGTTCTATAGGTTGGGACGTATTCTTTCTCCAAAAAAAAATTCTCCTAGTTCTCACTATTTTCATCTGCTGTTCTATTAAATGAAATTGGACCCTATCATCGGGAAAATCCAAAAATATTCAGTGGAATCACCATTAAAATTAAACGCTAATTTTAAAAAATGTAGATATTTGGTATTTTCTTCTCTAGTTTAGAACAGTAATATATATAAACTACCCAAATTAACAGTTATATCATTCGGAAGCGAAAAGTAGCAAGTGATGACACCTAAATTAGAATAGAAGACAGCATTTTGAGAGTCATTGAATACAGAGATCAGTTAGACAATTAAAAAATCCATTACATATGATGCAAAACAAAATTAGTGATATAACATATTTGGGTTCATCACAGACCGATCAAGAGATTTAGTACCAACTGTTCGGTTCTATTTCTTTTTATTTTGATCTTATGTTGATCCACACCATCTTCCATATATCATCCTCTGCCTATTTATGCATCTTGCCTTTTACCATGTATTTATGGCCCATAAGGTTTAGTAGCGATAATGGTTTCCATCCAATCTCACTGGCCGCTCATGCTAGCCGAGTGGATACGGCGTTGGCCTCCCAACTTCGCGGTACGGGGTACGATTCCGAATCCTCGCATGAGCGGACACAAACGTCAGCGCACGTAGAGATGTGACTACCGATTGGTGGACGCGGTGAGTAGATCTTACTCCTCTCACCTCACACAAAGCCAATCACAAAACGGCTTTCTTTCCTCTCTCGCCTTCAAAGCACAATATACACACTCTCTCTGTTCCAAGGAAACCTGCCGATTGGTATCTATATTCACGTACCTCTGACGCGGAACAAGTGCCTCTTCCACGAGGTGAAGAATGCTTCAACCTGAACGCTGTTTGGTGTCAAAACATTATACTTCCTGGCACATCTCCCCATAGAGGACCGGCCCCTGGGGCCCTTGGGCCGACCAGCGATTGTCATACTGACCTTAAATAAAAATTTTATTATCCGGTCAGGGATCCTCCTAGTATCATGGAAGGATTGTCGCTAACTAACTAACTAACTAACTATTTCAAACATTTTTTCGATTATCAAAATACTTCTTACCTTATTCCCTCTTCTCTGTCTAAAATAATTTTATGATTTTCTCCCATAGTTTTGCCTTCAAGCCTCTATAAATTTAGTTTCATTAAATTTGGTCTATCTGCCTTCTGTTTTTTGTTTTTTTAATGTTGTTTCTGATTCAATTACTCTATATCTTAAAAAGAAAGAAAGAAGATCTTCTATTAAGACGTAGACCTCAGTCTTTGCGTCTACCGAGATTACAGGGATTAACGCGGGATTCAGACAATGCTACATTTTTGAAATTTTATTCATCTTGTTTCTCTGAACTATAATTTTCTTTTATAAAATAAGATCCAGACATTTTCTTACACTGTGCGAAGCAAAGCTATGCAAAGCAATTAAAGTTGTATCTTGCCGTAGAGAAATATGCTAAGGAAATATGAATTTACTTCCAGCTATAATGCATAGTAATATATAGGTCTCTTAATAAAATAAAAAGGAAAATTGACAAAGTAACCCTTTAACAGAGTATTAAAGATTCTTTTATAGCGGCTTTGAGCTTGAAACATTTCAGCAATTAAAGATTTATAGGGTATTAATAAAGAACGGTAGCTAATAGAGAGTACAAAAACTATTTTCCGTAATTACTTTTTGAAAGTTGATATTTTCTCTGTGTAATGATTACAGTAGAGTTGTTTGAGTTTTGGATTCATTTGTAGGTTTGGTCGAATCATTATTTAAAAGGGGGAGATGCAATCAGACTTTTTATTTTATTTCTTAAATTTTTAAATAGACGATATACAAGTGGTTGTGAATCACGTTCATAGATAATCAGAAAAAAGAAGAGTATTTTGAGATAAGAATCATCACCAAAATATTTTTAAGATACGAAACTCGTACTAGGGCAGCGAAATACCATAGTAAGTACGAAAACTTGAAAAAAGACTTGCCGTAAGGAGTCAACTGGTCGGAAAGATGTCAGATGCAATTAAATCACCTGATCTCGAGTCATTTGAAATTTTCCAAACAATACAATGCATGTAATTTCATAAGGACAAAATAGGGTTCTAAGATACATAACTAAACATTTTACGCCTAAATCAAAAGAGATTATTCGGGTTGCCATATATACAACGGACATATGTATATGCGTCGACCTTAGCCGGAGACGTTAAACGTGTGTATTAGGCTCGTCAAAACCCCTAAATACCGCTATCTCCCTAAAGGTGCGTTCATTTTTGTTCCCTAAGAGAGGAAATAGAATAAGGCAATAAGGCGTATAAGTCCAACCATTTTACAAATAGGATATTGGGTAATATATTATCCCTAAAAAAAAAGGATAATAATTAGCACTAAGAGACTATTGTGTAATTCCCGCGAAAATTCGCTCATTATGAAAAGAAAAATGTGGAACTGATCGATAAAATATTGATAAATAAAATGGATGATAATGTGAACAAATGTGAGCGAGTTAGGGAGTATTAGGTAGGAAATGGAGGTATAATACACAAGAATTAGAATGTACATACCTAGAGCAAAGGGTGTTAATTAATCTAAGGAGGGAAAAAGCGCGTGTGAGAAACCCCAAAAGCATAAATGGTTGTTTTAAATATTTTTTTCACTCAACCTGATATTAAATGATGGCTAATTATTTTTTTTTAATATATTACATAGAAAAAGCTGAACTTACAAACGTAAGTTAATAAAAAAGCTAACAAAGTGCACGTGAGTCAAAGTTATGATAAACACCCACAAAGGAAAAGTGAAAAATGATTCCGAGCGCTTAAACTTTTCCTTTGTGGGTGTATCTGTGTAAGTTAAGAAATGCAGTCCCGGTACAGATGATACATGTATGGCATATTGTTTGAGGGTTAAGAAATCTATCACAACTTGATCACTTTTTACTTTTGAATTCATCAATTTTCATAAATTATCAATTATTATCGCAGAAAGCCAGATACAACTAAAAAAGTGAAAAGAAAGGGTAACATTTTCTTTAGCACTGTCGTAGAATTGCTCATAGTCCGCTCCCATAATTATTATAGTCCTTAATCTGGACACACTGCTTTTGTTTAAGTCGATGGTATTGAGACCCTATGACTCAATCTACGTTCATTATATATATATATATATATATATATATATATATATAGATATATATATATATATATATATATATATATATATATATATATAGGCTTTAATTCCTACTGAACGTGTGAAGGCTGGTTAGAAGCGGGTTTTCCTACGGCCGAGGATTCTCACTATAAAAGTCCCACTTGTTACTGGGAAAAGGTTTGTGATTGTTCAATTCTAAGAGTCCATAATACAGGTTGAATAAATTTGCCGAAGGGATTCTTAATTAAAGTCTTGCCAAGGATACGTCAAAAAGGAGCAGCCACCAAATAAACACACGTACAAAAATAAACTTTACTTTCGAACAAAATAATAATTAGTAGCAATAGTTAAACGAGCATTTAGGTAAATAAAGATTAAATATTAAACACGGATTAGTCTAAGTTGACAGCAATTATAAATAATAATATCAGGGAATGACTCACTTGAATCTCCTTAATAAAGGGAGGATAACACTGACGTTAAGCGTCTAGATTTATAATGACTCAATGGGAGTATCAATCACGGTTAATTAAATAGGTAATTTAAGAATAGAGGGACACTGGGTTTACAGATTACCATTAATTGTGATAAATTGGAGAGACGACTACTCAGGTCCAGATGGGGTGGTTCGGGTGGCGTTAACACGAGTTCTCGAGAGAGGGGGGGATAAGACGACGGGTTCGGGGCTGCTGACTGCAGTTCCGGTTAGTTCACTCCTAACTGAATGTAACACTAACAAATAGTTACTTCCAGTAACTATTTGGATGTTTCTTTTTTCTTTCTCAAGTTACGTTGAGCAACAGAGTGTATTCTTCTAGTCACAGACTTTGCAGGGCGAGATTTGCCTCAGAAACTTTTTGAGACAGCAACTAGGTTGACTCAGCAGGCGCGCGTTGGCAGTCGATACGTTCCATACCCTCACAAGCACCCTTACTTAAAAGTTAGCATAAGCAATACGAGGGGCGGTCAATAAATATTTCAATTCGGATATAAGGAAACGAGATATGAGGAAAAGTGTTTTATAATTTTTCAATATAACTATCCTCGATTTCAATGCACATGCGCCACTTGTCCCTGAGGCTTCGAATTCCCGACAACCAGAAATCACCCGACTACTATTCAATCCACTCTTGGACGGCAAGCAGGACATCTTATTCGTCCCCAAACCGGCGTTCACGCAGTGCAGCCTTGAGCTGGCGGACTAAAAAGTAGTCACTAGAGGCCAGATCTGGACTGTAGGGGAGATGTTTGAGCTCCTCGAATCCAGACTCGCGCAGGGTAGATTGTGCAACTCTGGCCTTGTGGACTTTGATGACGTTGAAGTCGTTCATGGTGCGTGAGGTTTCGTGAGGTTTCGAGGGACCCAATAAACAAAGACCTTGGTAATAGACAAATTGTTGTGGATGATGTTGATAACACTTTCATGTGATATTTTAAGTTCTCGCTCGGTTTCTTCGACCTTCATCCGTCGATTTTCTTGGATCATCCTCTCCACATGTGCCACATTGTTCTCGTTGATCACGTCTGACGGGCCTTCTAGTTTAGGGTCATCTTCAATGGACTTACGACCATGGCGGAACTCCCTATTCCAGCGAGCAATGGTTGCATAGGAAAGGGCGGGGTCGGTGTACACTGCAACCATGCGTTCATGGATCTCTTTTGCATTCTTGCCTTCCTTGGTCAAAATTTTATCAAAGCGAGGTGCTCAACCTTCTCCATTGTTGAAAAATTTGTTACTGACGATCTGCGATCAGCTACTGCTTCTTAAGTAGACGAGGCAGGAGCGTGCGCTGCAGGTCCTGACTTGTCATAACTTGTCGTAACACCCTCACAAACAGCCATCCCCCTTACTCTGTTTTTCCCTACCGGTCGCGGAACTTATTGACCGCCCCTCATAGGTGTCTGTAGCCTTAATTGGTAAAAAAAAAACTTTTATTAACAGAGAATTACAAATCTATGAATTTGTTGAGAAACATACAAGTATCCTAAACATAATAATATTTATATAATAATTTATAAGTGTTAATTGTTTACCATAATAATAGGAATCATTGTTTACACAACTTAAAACTTACTTAAACGAAGTATTCCGAGAAATTTTTGAATCTAATAAAAGAGAAAAGATCTTGTGTCAGAAAATATTCAAGTATTAGAGATTCAAAAATCGCAGCTGGGAACTGTGATCTCCCATTCTGTAGGACACGACACCTTGAAACTTTTAACTATCAGATAATTATAGCCATTGTATATTACAGTAAAGATTTTCTATAATTAATCTTAACAAAGTTAATATTTTCTCTCTGTAAGGATTTGAGTAGTGTTGTTTGGGAAAAATAATTGGTCTCCTTTGTCTTCATTTGCATTTTTGATCAAATGAATATTTAATCGAGAGATGTGCAATCAGGTTTTTTATTGTAATTATTTAAGAGGTTTTGTTTTAACTTTATAGAAAAATATAGAAATAGAATAGATTTTGAGATAAGAAACACCACCAAATTTAGTTGATAATGAAAAACTCGTACAAGGGAGGCAAAATAACATAGTAACTACGAAAATCTGCAAAGAGAATTTAATAAATGAGACGAATAGTTGAAAAGATGCAGATACAATTCAATGTAAAATAGTGTGACGTATTACTCATACATACTAATAACCTTCAAACAGATTACAATATTGTGAAGGGAAATTTAAACACAACATGAAAAAGTTTAAAATGACTTGATATCGATTCTCCTGAAATATTTAAACAATCCAAAGCATGTAGCTTCACAGAGGCAAATGAGGTTTTATAATGCATAACTAGACATTTTGCGCTTAAATCCAAACATTTTTTTAGGATGGTCATCTTTATAAATACCAGGCAATGGCTTCGCTACTCAAATTAAAATTTAAAATCTAAAAAAAAGCCACCAGGGTTAAATATTTATAAATTTTCTGAACTTCGCCAATTATAATAAATTTAAAAAGGAACTCTAGACTAAATTTGCCCCCTTTCAAAATATCACGTTGCTAAAATATAGTTATAGAAGATATATAAAAATAAATTTTCTGAACTTCACCATTTATAATTCTTTGGGTTTTAAAAAATTCACTAAATTTCGATACTTATATTTATTTCTGAACTTCACGATTTTGTTTTTTGATATTATGAAAGAATTGTTTGAAATAACTTTGATAAATAAACGTAAGTCATAACTAAACTAAGATCAAATTATTATTCAACTACTCAAAACATTCTCCTTATTAAATAATAGTTAGTGATGATTATTATGATAAAAGATATATACAAATAAATTTTCTGAACCTCACCATTTGTAATTCTGTGGGTTTTAAAAAATTTACAAAATTTAGATACTTATATTTATTTCTGAACTTCACGATTTTGTTCTTTGATATTATGAAAGAATTATTTGAAATAACTTTGATAAAATAAACGTAAGTCATAACTAAACTAAGATCAAATTATTATTCAACTACTCAAAAAATTCCCCTTATTAAATAATAGTTAGTGATGATTATTATGATAAAAGATATATACAAATAAATTTTCTGAACTTCACCATTTGTAATTCTGTGGGTTTTAAAAAATTTACCAAATTTTGATACTTATATTTACTTCTGAAGTTCGCGATTTCGTTTTTTTTATATTATAAAAGAATTATTAGAAATAATTTTGATAAAAAAACATAATTCATAACCAAACTAAAATGCACTTATTATTCAAATACTCAAAAAAATCCGCTTCTGTAATTATAGAGTTAATGATGATGGTGATGATGGTGATGATGATGATCATATGATGAAAAACGAATGTGTGTGCGTGCCAATCTCACAAACGGCCCCTCAGATTTTTAAAAGATTTTGTATACAGCTGAGGTTTGGAGCCAGTCGTACATATATATATATATATATATACGAATTTTGGCCCACAAAACTATGTGGGACCCCCGGGACCCACAAAAATGTGGTTACACATATGTAACCGAAAGTCTTTGAAGATGTCATAAGCATGAAAGAAATTTTATCATTAGAAACAAGAGAAGCAGCTTCGCCACTTCTTACAGAAGGAGCTCTCGCTTAGATGGCAGACTTTCGATCTCTGGCCTACGGACTATCATAATTCTCTTTTTTTTTCCCATCTAAATTTGCTATAATAATTTCCCTGAAAAATTTGTAATAAAATTTCTGAAGTTCACCATTTGTAATTCTTTTAGTTTCAAAAAATCACGTAAGTTTTATGCTAATATATTTATTTCTGAACATAACGATTTTTTTTTTTTATATTATAAATGAATTATTAGAAACTAGCAGTTGTTTGCCCAAGGTTTGTTCTAATAAATGAATTTACTTTAAATTCAATTTCTGTCTGTTTAGAAGCTTCTCTTTAGTGTATCAGTCTAATATTAATCAATCTCTGGTTAGAGAAGTAAATTTTTAGAATCACTTGAAATTCAAGAGGATAAAAAATCTTTATATCCAAGAACCTGAGCTCCAAGGAAATCAGAAAAAGTTTTAAAAAACCTTTCTAAATTTAAAAAGAAGCACACTTTCAGAGGCGTCGATGATGTTCATTCCAGAAGTTAAAACCGGATTCAGGGATCAGTACGATGTCTGCGGGTTGCATAATATAATTCTTCTTTCCAAACAGTTTGATTTGGTTTATGGATGCGCACCTGGGGATAGCAATTGTTTATTTCATAGCCTTACCAAAGCTTTGCAGCGAGTTGATATTAAGGCAGCTCATCTGTCGCTCAGAGCTCCTGCTTCAAAACTGTTGGAATCGAAAAGAGAACGTTTGTTACTCTTTCTCGATACAGAATCTGATTACCGTGAACTGGCCTTAAAAACCTACCTGCAAGCACCTCAATCTGAGCAAAAATGGGGAGCCACATTGAAATACAGTTATTAGATTAAGCTTATTTATTATGCCACAGTAAAAACCTTTAATGGCAGCAACCAATCATTGATAAATATGAATGATGAAAACGCATAAAAATATCATCACTTTAGCATATAGGAACAACTTGTTCTACGATGTCTTCTTGTAATCTCATGAAATTTTATCTTACTCAAGGGTAGAAGAAGAAGATGTAGGCATTGCGCCTGAGTATTTTTAACAGGACCATCGTGCTGACTCTCAGAAAGATGCTGAAGCTCCCAATCAAACGCAAACCAGAAGAGTATCCAAAGTTGCAAGAGCTGAAAGAGCGCGTCAAAGAAGGGCCTCTGGAACTCAGGATGACAGGAGAAAGAGGATAGAAGCTAATGCTAAAAGAATGACAAGAGTGAGGGCTTCTGAAGACACTTATCAAAGGGAAGCCAGAAGAACAACCAACGTTGCACAAATGAGACAAGTAAGCCGTAATTTTTTTCCGATCTACATAGAGCAGCATTTAATTATGATCCCAAGGAAGATTATTCAAACCACCCGAAGTTTTACATTTGAAGTTTAGAAAATGAATGTAAGTATTGCAAAGCCCTAAAGCTCAAGGATGAGACTAATTGTCTATGTTGCAAAAATGGAAAAGTTCAGTTTGAAGAACTACCTAATCCAAGTTAACCATTACTCTCCCTATTAGATGGAAGGAAGCCAGATTCAGTTGAATATTTAAGAGTCATAAGAGCTTACACCAACTGCTTTTCTATGACATCATTTGGAGAAAATGATGTAACTTTGCCAGGGTGAAAGTCAACATTCAATTTCTAATGCCAAATCTATCACAGAATTTGTTGAATTTATTCTTTGCTGAATGAGCAAAGCGGGTTTCTTAAAATCTATTTCATTGAGGACTATAAATTTCAAACACAGACCAGAGCAAACATGTTTAAGGATTTTCACCTTTCCTTAGTGCTGAATCTCCAAGAATTCCTTCACCAAAACAATGTCTATATCAGAATATTCAAGACAGCTTTGGAAAGAAGTAAAGATAAAGAAATCAGATTGATCATTAGAGCGGGCAAAACACCGTGTCATGGTATGACCAAGTGTACGTGGTTATACACACACTGGCCTACTGGCCGAAAGAAATTAAGGCTCCACCTCGGGATGGTTCAGAGAGTTCTATAAATGCACATTTGCTAGGCCAAGGTATATTCAAACACGGCTACAAAAAATATACTTTCATAGGACTAACGATTACATATACATATAGGGCAAGTTAAATGGCAATGCAATTAAATATTGATAGTTCACGGCTAAGATAATTAACAGTATAAATTAAGTTTGAACCGAGGGATAATTAATTAAGAAATGATTTTACAACTATGCAAGTTGTGGAGCAAAGAGGGATCATTAAGGTTCGACGCGGTAAAGGTAAGAGGAGCGTGACGAAGTAGGGGTTAAATCCCATTTTACCTAGATGTGCAGCGACTAGGACTAGGTGGATAAGTTCGACCTTGAACTTGTGGGCGTCTCGTGGGACACTTAATCTAACTTCAGGAAACTGAAGTTGGGGGCTTCTTATCCTTTCAAGGCAAATGAAAGATGCTTCACGGATGGCTTTTCCAATCATTAATATCCGAAGACGTGTTAAGAAGGGTTGAAAGCGCACCTAAAACTATCTCAACGAACAACACTGAGTGACGACTAGCTCTTCCTTGGCTCTTCGAAACTCACTCAATTTTTCTCTGGACGAGAATGTAGTCGATTCCCTCTCGATTAACAAAGACATAACGGCTAACGTACTGGACGGCGACTTCAAACACAGTCTGTATGTGAATCCCGAAGTGTCGAATATATACCCTGTCATTATCTAGATGGGGAGAGAGATTCATCGCCAACAGACTTCCTTAATTGCCTTGGCCCAAAGCGAGAAGTCGCGATGCCCCCTTAATTGTCTTTCCATTGTTCTAATTTTCGCAGTATATAATGAAGTCGAATTTAGAGCAGGCAACGGTGAACTGGAGAAGTCAGGGAAGGGGGATTCCTTCCCTCTCCTTAGTATTCCAAACACCGAATGATTAACATCAAAGGAGATTCAATACTTCTACGACAAATGAAGTTGGAGTTTTGATTGTAGGACAAGACTTTGAAAAAAAGAGATAATCTACAATCTTACACATGAAAATCTCAAGAAAGTCGCTAACACTCATAGAGCTTCTGCCTCCTTATAGTACCCTTTATTATTCTAGCAAGAAACTGATGGTTATAATTTTCTTTTGAAGCCAGGAGATCGAAAAACTGGAACAAGGAATAATAAGAAAATATCTGCTGAGGATTTTTATGCCTATAGAGTAATGGTGAGGTAAAAAAATTTCAATTTGCTATTCAGATTTAAGCAGCTTTTCAATCAATTCTTTGTTGATATGTATACCAAGATTGAGTCAGAGAGACTGTTGTTCATCAAGCTGCATCAAAAAATAATCAGAGCAGCGGCCTACATCCACCTAAAAGTTGCAGCTTTAAGTAACGGTACTGCAAATAATGCTGGACAAATGGTAGTTCTGCCTTCTTCTTTTACTTGAGATCCTAGCCACATGCAGGAGAGAGTACAGGATGCAATTTGCTATGTCAGACATTATGGGAAACCTGACTTATTCATTACTTTTTCCTGTAATTTACATGAAAAGAAGTGCTAGAGAATTTTCTTCCTTGACAATCTGTTACTGACAGCCATGATATTGTGGCAAAAGTATTCAAGCTTAAAGTGGACAAACTTATAGATCTGATTACTAAAGAAAAGCTCTTTGGAGAAGTGAGATGTTGCATGTATAAAATTGAATGGCAAAAGCGAGGCTTGCCACATGCCCATTTGCTAATTTGGCTGAAGGACAAAATAAGTTCGAATGAGATTGACCTTTCATTCAGTGCAGAATTACCATATCATGGAAACAGATCCAATGTTGTTTAAAACTATCAAGAAGAATATGATCCAGGGAGCATGTGGTTTTGTTAATCCAAATGGCCCCTGTATGGTAAGCAAAAGCTGCAGCAAACAATATCCAAGGAACTCAATTAAGGAAACACGTACTGATACAAATGGATACCCAATCTATAAAAGAAGAGTAGCAGAACATGGAGGATATTCATTTGCTGTTACAAAAATAAAAATGATATTATTGTGTTAACAATAATATCGATTTCACACTTGCAAAAGTGTGAAATCGATCATATATGTTTTCAAGAAAATAAACATAGGAGAAAGTGATCACGCAGTTTTCCGCTTTAAGAATCATACTGAAGTTGAATAATTTCAAATGGGAAGATATATTTCAAGTAATAGGCAGTCTGGAGAATACTTTCTTTTCCTATTCATGACAGAATCTGGTCAAAGAGTAAATTACACTGAGGAAAATGCAAGTGACATTGATGAAAGGCCAAAAATCACTACCCTAATGGCGTTTATCGACCAGTGCAGAGAAGACGAGTTTGCCAAAACACTACTATATCCTGAAGTATTCAAATATTTTACTTTCAAAGCAGGCAAATTTCTAGGAGAACGTAAGGTGAACCACATTCAACAGTTATAAGAAATACAGAATGTTTCTTTCTAAGATTATTATTGCACCATGTGAGAGCACCAACTGACTCCAAAATGCCTTTCCATAAGCTTTACTTAGGGAGAAGGACCGCTAAAAAAGTCTTTAAGCAATTTGCATCGTCCGAAGCTATGTAATGGAGCAAGACTATTTGTGAAAAAAATAATGCCTCACCATCTTCAAGCTGATATCTTAACTGGTCAGGGGAAAGGAGAATTGGTTCTCATTCCACGGATTTCAATAATACCTTCAGATATGCCATTTGAATTCCAAACACTGCACGTTTCTAGTAGAGTCAGCTTTGCAATATCTATCATCAAAGCCCAAGGCCAGTCTCTGAAGGCTTCGGAACTTCATTTGCTACAGCCTTGCTTTTCTCATGGTCAGCTCTATGTTGGATGCTCAAGAGTTAAAAATGAGAGAAATTTATTTACTAGGGTGGTCAATACGTTTTGCAAATCGGTAGGGGCTGTTTGTGGGGAGGTTAGGACAAGTTATGACAATTCAGGACCTGCAACCGCACGCTCCTGCCTCGTCTATTTAAGAATCAGTAGCTGATCGCAGATCGTCAGTCACAAATTTTTCAACAATGGAGAAGGTTAAGCACCGCACAGTGATCAGATTTTTGACCAAAGAAGGCAAGAATCCAAAAGAGATCCATGAACTCATGTTGCAGTGAACACCGACACTGCCCCTTCCTATTCAAACATTGCTTTTTGGAATAGGGAGTTCCGCCATGGTCGTGAATCTCTTAGAGATGACTCACGTCCAGGACGCCCGTCAGATGCGACCAACGAGGACAATATGGCCCGTGTGGAGAGGATGATCCTCGAAAATCGACGGGTGAAGGTTGAAGAAATCTAACGAGAACTTATAATATCACATGGAAGTGTTATCAACATCATCCACTACAATTTGGCCAAGACCAAGGTCTCTGCCCGTTGGGTCCCTAGAAACCTCACTCCCGATGATCGACTTCAACGTCGTCAAAGTCCACAAGGCCAGAGTTGCACAAGCTACCCTGTGCGAGTCCGGATTCAAGGAGCTCAACCATCCCCCCTACAGTCCAGATCTTGCCCCAAGCGACTACTTTTTATTTCACCAGCTCAAGGCTGCACTGCATGGACGCCAGTTCAGAGACGGTGAAGATGTCCAGGTCGCCGTCCAGGAGTGGATTGAACAGCAGTTGGAAGATTTCTGGTTGTCGCGAATTCGAAGCGTCAGGGACAAGTCGCGCAAGTGCATTGAAGTCAAGGGTAGTTATATTGAAAAATAATAAAACACTTTTCCTTATATCCGAATTGCAAAACTTATTGACCGCCCTTCGTATTCTCACTCCTAATGGAAATGGAAAGACAAAAAGTATTGTATATTCTGGAGCTTGACAGTAGTTGCCATTATTCGGTTTAGTAAATTTTAGTAATGTCTACATGTTTTCTTACATTTAACTCAAGAAAAACTGTTTTGGGATTTAACATTTGATCCTATTTTTTAATATTAAATCAATAAATGTTCCTGTTCTTTTATGATTAAAAATTTCTATCCTTTTTAGAAGAGTTTTGAGTCCTAGGTTCCCTACTTGCTCTTAGCAAGATGCATCGTTAAAGTCAACCAGGGATATGTTAAAAACAAAAGTTTATTAAAATTATCAAGTTTACTTATAAGAAAATAGTACAGGGTCCTTATTGCAATTAGCCTCTTCATTACTTTAAGAAGGACTGTCAAATAATATAACTAATACATCCATGAATGGTTTCTTCTTTCGACGAGGAAGTACGTGTAACTTCAAACAGGGAATAACACCAAGAAAAAAATCATGTTAGATATGTACATCTCAAAGTGACGGAAATTATACCCGTACAACCCTGAATACCATCGTGGAGCGACATCGGGCACCCAACTGCTAGTATATGTATAAAAAGAAGATTTATGCGACGTCCGTAGCTGGAGTCGCTGTGTGCGTGTATATGGCTTGACAAAACCACTAAATGCGGCATCTCCCTCAAGGGCCAGTTATTATTTTGTTCATTACCCGAGGGAATCGAATCCGGCAACAAGGCGCAGAAATCTAACGTTTTGACCAATATGATAATGGCTCACTTCCGCCCGATAAAACGGCCTATAACGAGCCTAATCGTAACAAAAATAGATTCTGCGACATGGCTTGAAGCTTTAAACTCACTTCCGATGCACCTCTATATAAATTAAAGCAAAATCGCCCTTCAGGCGCCTCTGTAAGTTTCACTCCAGTGGAGACGTCGCCTAAGCTTCTTTCTTTCGGCATCCCATACCCAAAGAGCCCGAAGACAATAAAAGAGAAAAAAAACAAACATAAGGAAAGATTTCTCGAGCTCATCTTCCTCTGCAGCAAATACTCCCTCAATCCCTATTTTCGAGGTGACTGTTGTCAACGAAATACTGGTTGTATTTTCCATCATAAATTCAAACAGGCCGAATACTAAACGGCCTTAATTGCAAACCCAGCCCATGCTTTCGGAAAGTACTTGAGCTCAGTGCTCGCCCCTCGTTTCCCTTTCGAGCAGCCGATGAATCTTTGGGTGGCAGATCCACCCGGAATTGTTGTCGGTCGTGTGCGGTAGAATGTGTATACTTTGATTTATCTTTAATGTCCATCACTTGACTTGTGAGTTATCTTTCTTGTCGAGTATTCTATTTTGTTTCTACTGTAGTAAAGTTTATTTTCTTTTACCCAGTTTGATATACAGAAGCTTCCAGATAATTGAATTAATTCTGCCAAGTATAATTAGTCACTCTTAGAGATTTATTGGAGGCCAAAGTTCAATTGCTTTATTAGAGGCAAGGCTCAACTGCAGAATTGCCCTGCGTGCTATCTGCTGACCTTTCAATCTTAAGGTAGCACCTAAGCCAAACAAGAAGTATACAGGACATCATAATTTAGAAACCCCAAAAATGCATGACAAAAGATTCGTGGCTAAAATTACCCAATATAGAGACGGGAGAGTACATATGTATAAAAAATAATATTACAGAAGAAAACAATAAACAACAACCACAATTATCAATGAATACTTTCAAGAAGGAGGTTCACCTGCCTCGAATCCATACGTGCTTCCTTAAACTTAATTGGATATATTACATGGGCATATGTACATTGTCATGGAATGACCAGACTCTCTCTCTCTCTCTCTCTCTCTCTCTCTCTCTCTCTATATATATATATATATATATATATATATATATATATATATATATATATATATATATATATATATATATATATATATATATATATATACATACGTAGGTATTTTTGAGGCTTTGGGCCGAAGTTGGTGGAAGACCGTTAGTGTATGGGGGAAATTATTGAGTCCAGTGGGGATAGTTTATTATTAAATTTGCGGGGTCCTTTTGAAAATCAAATTTCAGAGTGAAAGTTGGGCAAAGATTAACAGGTAGCTGGTAGGCGTTGGAATTACGAAGGAAAGACAATAACGAAAATATATCTTTACCAAGAAAAAAATAATGTTTAAATATACACAAATATTGGGTTTAGAGGGTATGGTCGCACAGACGGAGTTAAATGTCTACGTGAGATACAGGTGGAATAATTAGGGGATTAAGGTCGGATTCAGGTCGGTGATTTAAAGAATGGTTTTAAACCGGGGCGCACAAAGAAAGAATGGATCGATTGCGTAAGCCAGATTCTAGATCAATCTGCAGTTGTCAAGGGTTACAATTGCTTATGTTCTCGTTTTTGGAGAGGGGCCAGTTGGGATACGATTACGACGAAGGGGGAAGTCGGGTTAACTCTTGCTTCAGATGATGGAGCACTCGTAGATGGCCTTCGGAGATGAGAATACTCGTCAGATACTCGCCGATTGACTATCACAGAGCTCACGGATGTCGATTTAGCCTTCGTTCTTGACTCGAAATCGCCGATGTCTCCGATCGCGGGGAGGAGGCGAGTGTCCTTGATCTTGTGCGCGGTGTTAGGTGGGTCAATTTTTAATTATATTGTACTTGTGCCGTAGTATAGATTTAACTTTAGTTTTAAAATATGTTTTATAGCTCCTGAAGATGGGTTTAGAATTGACTCAAAACGTAAAGAATAAAGATGGGACACGCCTTCTTCGTTTTGTCCTTCTTGCTTAATATTAAATTTCAGCTTTGTCGAAGAAATCATGGTTAATATATATATATATATGAAGAGGGAGAATACGAGAAAGCACAAGTGCTGCAAGGTTCTTTATTATTGACTTTTGCTCCTCTGGAGCTTGTTAAGAGTAACAAGAAAAACTCAGACAAGAAACGACGAGGTAAGTGAAGAAGGGAGATAGATAGATAAATAGGATGAGAGTCTATTTTTAAATAGGAAACGGAGGATGAAGTGTAGTTATGAGTCTGATTGTAATATGCCAGGTTACTGTTATTATTTTCTCTTTGATGTTTCCTTTAGTTCAGTCCTTTTTGTTCTCGATTTATTTTGTAGTTGCTTCTAGTTCTTTGTACTTGATTCTTCTACTAGTTGCGTTTGCTGGTTCTTGTTGGGTACAATTTCAGTTAACGTTGATTCTAATTATTCATTTCGTTGTGTTCACATGCACATATATACATAAATATTTGCACATACCTGCATATATACATGCATGTATTTATTCATATTTTATTATATAAGGTATTCTTACCTTTGCCTTTTGGTATGCTTATTTTTTTAATCCCTTTTGTTTCTTCTTGTTTATATGAGGATTTGATTTTCTTCTTCCAGCAGGTAATGTCTGCTGCTCGGAAATGATTTAGGTATATGATTTCTATGTGGTATTGTTAACTCTATACTCCTCTCTACCAGTTTTTCTTGAATTTTTTACCATATATTTCTGGCTCGTTTTTTCAGTGTTTTATTAATTGGGTCAATATTGGCCATTTTTATTATTTCACTTATCCTTTTTCTATCAATTCTTTTATTATTTGTTATCAGATATACTGCGTTATTTTAGAATCTGTGTAATTTATTTTTATAAGATCTCGAGATTTAGTGCATTAGAATCAGTGGTTATACCAGAACGAATGATTTGTACAAGGTCTTTTTCTTCCTAGGCTCAGATTTTTTAATGAGTATATTAATCAAAGGTCTGAGTTTGCTTTGGTGATCCTGGAATTAGTCTGATTGTGATAGCCTCTAGTACCTATGTGCCTGCCTAACACATTTCCTTGGTAGAATATTGGTACTCCATAACATCTATATTAATTTTGTCCTTTTTCGACCACATGATAGTTATAATTTTAAATTTGTTTATATTGGTTCTTATTTTCCACCTTTTTTGGTAGTCATCAATGTTCTTACTTTTCCCTCTGGGGCTCGTGGAGCGTGTTGCGATCACCTGACCAATTTCGCCGGCGGACTGTATATTCATACAGTCTGGTGATGTTGGGTTGGAAGGTCTGCTGTAAAGATGGAGTTAAGGGTCGGGTTCGAATACCATCCCCTTTGGAACCCCGTCTGGAGGTGGGAAGGTTGGTCCTTTGTAGCCTTTAATATTTATACATGCCTTCGTGTTAGTTAAGTAATCGGCCAGTAATCCCTGCATATCTATGCTGAGATTGAGCAGAAGGTGTTTCTGTCTTAGTCCTTCGACCCAGCCCTTTTCAACGGCCCTCTCGACATCTCAGAGGACCACGTCCATGTACCCCTTTTTGGCAGTGGCTTGAGCTAGCTTTTCAATAATGATCGCTAGAGCTATGGTAGCGTCGTGTTGATTATATTTTTCGGTTTCTTCGAGGAAAGGTTCCAGTCTTCTATTAATGATATTTTTGAGGACCTTTTCCAGGAAATTCAGCAGCGAGTTTGGTCTATAACTTAAGACAATATTTGATGGTTAGCCTGGTTTTGTTATGAACACCATTTTCGCCACTTTGATTTTATCCGGGATGGCTCCTATATTTATGTAGGCCTTAAATATATCTACGTGTATTATGCACCTGATTATGTTTCCGGGAGCCCTTTCTTAGTTGTATTTGGTTAGGCCTGTTTTCCCGGGCTCATTTTGTTTAAAAAAAATCAAAATATTTTTAAGTTCTTCGATCTTGTCGGTGTGCACATTGGTTCGTCCTCGTTGTTGCTTACTGTTCTTGCCGGCGTTAGTCTGTAGTTATTGATTTGTATACATTCGGCGACTCTTCTTTCTGTTTCTCTATAAAAACCTCCGTTGTTGGCTTCTTCTGTTGCATAAGTTTACTCCAGTGTTCCCGGAGTTTTTCTTCTATCTCTTCTGTACTGCTCACGTATTTGCTGTTGTCATCAATTATTTTTATTGGTTTTCTAAGAGGTCTGCGTTCAATTATATTTATTAGCCTCTATGCTTCTTGTAGGTTTTTATTTTCTTTCTCTCTTTTATGAACTCTTTCCACATTTTTCCTTGCTATTCTTCTATTGGAAATATCATCCCACTTTTCAGTCGTTTTAATTCTTTGTTTCTCTGCCGGTTCGTTCCACAGTTCTTTATTTCCCGATATTTCTCTTTTATTTTCATCGCTTTCCTCTTCATCTCCTTTGTACACTTTGGGTGGAGTAAACTTTTGTATCTGGTCTTCGGTGTGGCCTGTTCGTCAACCTTAAATATATTCTTGACTAGACCTTCTGTGATTTCATCGAATTCCTCTTGATTTTTTCCGTCCAGTTCCGGTTGGTAATATACTCTTTGTATTGTTCTATATTTTTCCCAGTTCGCCATTCTAAATTATTTTCTTGGTCCTATAGAAACAATTATTGATTTCTGGGTTATAGTCTCCAGAACTCCAATGTGATCGCTACAAGAAATGGGGACTGGTTCCATATACATGTAGTACGGAAAGTATAATGATGTTAATACAATATTAGGTGGGGTGGAGGCTCTTCAGTCACGTAGGTCTGGATATCAGGGCCTAATCTTTTGAGTATATTCCTGTCCATTAGAAGCTCAAGGTTGTGACCGGTGTTGTTCCTAGTATTTTAGCGGAGTTCTTGTATTCGAGCATTCAGGTCAACTAGGAGGATGGTAGTAGTATTTTTGTTGAATATCTCCATCAATGATTGGACTGGAATGTGGGCCGCTGCGAGAGTGAGTGGATAAATATCATTCCCACTGTCACAGGGATATAGACCTCACCTACTTCGCGTTCCTGGGTGTAACGGTTGTTCTTTTTTATCGCCATGGATTTGCCATCCTATCTTTCTCCTAATGGATTCTTTGTGATTATATTGTAGTTAGTTATTCTCATATTTTCCTTATCTTTTAGTCCATGTTTCGAGATGAAGATTGTGTCTGCGTCCAGGTGTCTAAATATGTTAGTGTATTCGGTGGCTTTATATTTCCACCCGTCCATAATAAGGTATAATATTTTATTTTGCTATTTGAGTTTTCCATTCTTGTTTGCTTAAGTATGTTTTTTTGTATTTTCTTTTGTGTTTTTGAAATGGCCGTTTTTGAGTTTTTCGAAGGTCTTTTTCTTTAATAACTTAATATCGTTAGGTGAAAACCTGATAAACCTATTGCGGTCTTACCTTCTCAGTGTTTCTATTGAGTTTTCTTCGTGCTCCGTGACATATGTTCATTTGAATGCTCCTCTTTCCAACCCTTTTTTGATGTCGGCTGGTCTTGCCCCTTTTGATAAGGGATAGGCCTTATGCACGAGTTACCTGTATTTTTTTCTATTAATTTTATCAAAATCTATTGATCTGGCCAAACACAGGACATACGGGACAATAATATATAATTATATAAATAAATTGGAACCCCCCGCTAAAACACCGCGGTTTCCGGTCCACGTTAAATTGGTGTCAATCGCCCATATAGCTCAAGTTTTATGTCTTGACTTTACTTCGCACTCTCTATCATTGACTTTTCCTCTTTTACTCCATCTATATCACACAAAGCAATTTCTCTCGGAACTTAGCAAGGCTCCGTTCCCGCACTGGCTTATCCTAGGAGGACAAAGAATTGAGAGGATCAAAGTAATCTATATCATTTCCCCCCCTCCTTCACTTTCACCAAAGTTATTATCATTTATTTTATTCCCTTCTAAGCTGAATTGAGCAAGGGTATAACCGCCATAAATGCAAAGCACGTCTCCTTGCAAGGGTAACCCAAAGAAAACTAATAACAAGGAGAAAAAAAGCGATTTCCAATTCTAAAATTGTAAATTTTCAAAACTCAACAACGATTAACCACGTGCAAGGCCACCCTGGATGCCGGAAGGAGACTAGCCTCCTTCCCGGGCCTAATTAATCCGGCAGTAATTTAAATAATTATATGGTATGGAGGAGGCCTTATTCCTCCTAATGAAACGAGATAGCCATAAGTGATCCTTCTTACAACTGTATTGGAATAGGCATCGATCACGAAGCTCCCCCGACAAGAAAATTTAACCAAAGTATGTCCTACTTTCTGGATCACAGTAGCGCTTTATCAAATCATACTACGCCATGCGCATGTGCCTGATTTAGGGGCGACAGAAAATGCCTTGGTGCTGTAACGGCATTGTGGATAGGTTGATGGGAAATATTCGAAAGGAATATCACATAACTTCAAATTCCCTTCCATTTTCTCCTATTTGACTTCCAATGAAGCCCAAACATCTCACTAGATTTTTTGTTATGTAGTCGGAATAGGGTAGAGAAAAACACGTGCTTGCTCCATCATTAACTGCCTAACCGTTAGCACTCTTCAATAGTGCATCTAGCTGCTAATTAACCAAGTGGAAGAACAAAACAAATTAAGAGCAATTAGCGCGTCTGTGAAGTCGCTAAGAAATAAAAATATGGATCTGAACCAGGTTATGTGTATTGTCGAGGTTTGAGTGAGTGGGTAATCCCAGTCTCACTTGACATATATTTTATCACCTCACCGAAATGAAGCACAGGTGAAGCGTATCCAATACACCTACCTTAGACACTTTCGGTAAATGAGAATAACCTCGGTGCGTACCCTTTTGATCAAAACTAAAAAGATGATCCCCTGAGTGTGTTTCTCACTCATTTCAAGCCAACCATGGGTGGGTCGGTGGAATATTGAGATTTAACCAGAGTGGATTGCTTAATAATTGCCAAGGATCGTCCAAATTAGTTAAACACACACATACAAAAATAATCTCTAATGTACATGAATTTGAAATAAGCAACAGCGTATATTAATATAAATAGGATTAATATTGGACTGAATAAATAAGTGTATAAAATGTCGTGGGGATTACTTGCAAATTACTCACTAGGGTGCTCGGGTGTTGATGGCACCCACCAGAACGAATGGAATATTATTATTGAGTTAAACACTAGATTAAGTAAGCACTTCTAATATTCGAGGTTACGGGCTCGGGATGAAAATTCTAGTTCACAAATAAACTGGTGAAGTCAGGTGAGGAGATAATTTAGTTAACGTTACCTTTGAGTTCGTAAGTATTTTTAAAGAGGGGCGGTGAAGATCTTCTTCTGGTGACGATGATCGCACCTAATCCGGCCGTCCGAAGTTACCGAATGAGAGGGTAATCCTAGACCGGTGATATACTGATCCTATGCCGGATCTCGAAGAGCCACACTGTGACTGAAATCGTACTTCTTCCTTCAAGTACCTATCCAAATATTCTGCTCCTGGAGTGGGTAGCCAAACCAATTACCTAGCTAGGTCTAGGGTAGTTCACAGACGGAGGTCCTGTGTAACCTTAGAATCTGAGAGGGGATGGGCTGCGAGAAGTTTGGCACCTACAAGTACCGTGACGGCAACAGCCAATTTCCCGAGAAGTTTCTTCCTTGAAGCGGGCGAACGGATTCCTATGTGGATCGAGTGCCACACAATCGACGTAGGGCCAAGAGCTTCTCATGATTCCAGGGAAAAGTTTTTCTTTTATTTCTCTCATGAGCAGAATCGAGAAAAATAATAGAATTCTCGTAAAATTCGTATCGTCGTGCTAAAGAACCTTTTTCATCTTTGGGCCGACGGTATTTCTTTCACGCCTCCGAGCCATCGCGGAGTTTACGTCGGTGCGAAAAAGGGCGACGGAGAATTCGAGCCGAGAGTGCGCGCAGCTTTTTGTTGGAGTGTTTCCGCGTACACCTATGTACGCGGTATTTACACTTCTACATGTATAATGATCTCAAAATTAGTGTTTTTCAAGGAGCTCATTTGTGAAGACAAAGGAAAGCTCAGAAATGACTAACAGGCAAGAAAGCCAACATCTTCAAACATGGAGGCTCCAGTGCGACAGAACTTATGCCATAAGAAATACGACACAATAAGCTAAGAACTGTAGAAGTGCTGGGGGTAAATTCTATGCACCACCAGCTCAAGAGCTATACCAAACTCTCGAGCAGTTTCCTAGAATAACTAGGGAGGACACATGAAAAGATGATAAAAGGAACATACTTTGAATGAGCGAGCCAAATCGCATCGTACACGGTGGATGATGTAAAGAAAGTGCTATCTCTTCCTCATGACCGTGAGAATTTAAAGATGGATTGAATTCAACTTTATGAATTAAACTACCAATCCGGAGAAATATAATTGGCATCAGTAGCCTAGATGCAAATTAAATTTGTAATGAGAAATTAGTATAGCAACTGTCAGAAAGAGAGAGAGAGAGAGAAAGTAAAAATATGAAGATAAGTAGGTATATAGAAATAGATCGTCCTGTAGCATTATATCCTGGCAGGCAAAAAACATGTATTAACAGCGGAAATATATAAAATTCTTTAGGTGTTACCCAAGACCCTTTTCTGCGATGGAAGGAAAAAAACTGGTAAAATACTAAGATTACAGCTCTATTAGATACTGATGTGCTTAATGACATCGAAGAAAGATTTTTATGAAGTGTAAGCATGAGCACATGAGGCTGCGACTCTTCGCTTCTATTCAAGGCGTTGGCCAAAGATAAGGCTAATAAAATTGTTCTAATTCATCATCACGAGGCAAGCCCAATTTTCGATTTTTTTTTTAATTTTAGGAGGCCATCTGGCGACTGCCTACTTGGGCAACCCCATTTAAGAAAAAGGCCGGCTTCGATATTGTCGATATTATCTCCGCGTTAAGAGATGGCATATGGTCGTAAACGTAAAGTGTAATTAAACGAAAATGACAATTGGATCTCTAGTGTAGCTAGATCATCTTTCAAAAGCACCAGAATGATAACTTTATTGTCAAATGAAGGGAAGTCACAAAGTGAACACTTCCATGCCGTGCATTCCCCTGTTTTCCCGTGCATTAGAAAGAGCTTCTAGTAAATTTAAGCTAACTTAAAAGTATGCTAACTTCTCCATCAGATTCCATACGCGTAATTTTGGGAAATTTCGGCAAAAACCATTAATAGGGGATCGATCTTTCACAGATTTTCGAAAAGCAAGGACCATAGTAATTCTGTAGGATTCCTGTAATTTATACTCTCCTACCCGATCCTCACTCAACAAAGTCTCGCAACATAAAGCATGGTGAGTCATCCAGGCCAGCAAAGTTTCAGTGCAGCTAGCATAATTCGGGCACAATTCTCTCAGCCAAAGTCCGTGGGTTACCGGTTCTTCGCCTATAGGTCCAAGATGCACTTATTATACTTCAGTGTCCGTGATACGTGCTTAATGCTGGTGGAGCATCATCTTGTGAATGGAGAGAATGCGGTTGCGAATGACTCCACCACGGAGAGAAGATCTAAAAACTTGTTTCCAACTTCCTAGACGACCTAGGAAGGGCCTGAATGAACACTTAAATGTATATTACTCGGTCGATCACGTTGAGTTAATTCTACCTGAAAACATCTCAACAGCTTGACGTAAAGCCCTAAACCTCACAACTGTGAAAGAGTGTTAAGTGATTTTCTCGAAGGTGTACCACCGTGCTCGAACCAAACATCTTTAAGTTATTTAAGCTTCGATTGCCAATAAAATGAGACATGAATTACAACTTAATTTTTTTCATGTGGATTTTCAATCACTTCCCAACTAAAATGACCAGAGAACTTGTTTACACTTAGAAGTCTGATCTTAAGCCCTCCAAAACGTTCTCGTATGAGTCGGCCCCTGGAACTGACAGAATCATCTCTCCGTTTAGTCCAGAGTAGAATATATGGCTTAGGTACCAACGATAAAGAGTATAGATCCACCTTGTCGATGATGAATCACCTTAAAAGGTATATTAAAACAACAGAAAGCGTCCTGTCGAGGTGAGACTAAATTACATCCACCGGGAGGTATTGATAAACAAAGTAATAACGGAGAAATAACAGAGTGTACAGTTCGTTTCGATTCGAAAAAAGGAGACAAAGAAAACATGTTACGTCGGAAGAGTTTGTAATAGAGATTCACACACCTAGTGGACCGTAGCTAAATCGCTAAATGGCAACAAATGAAACAGACTTCTTATTTCCCATAATTATCTAAGAGTCTACTGCACTTGCATTGAAGAAAATGCTCTCTAGCTCTAGTACGAAGGAGGTTCAGTAGTTTTCTTCTAATTGACAAGGTCGTCCTAAATATAGCCCGTGAATTATATTGTTTTGGTAATAACATCATAACTATTCAGCCCATTCTAAAGAAAATTTGAGACCCTTATCTTGTTTTATATTCACTTTTGAATGGTCTAATTGCCAAAGTCCTACTTAGGTTACCCTTAGAATTATTTGGCAATAACATCATAACTATTCGGCAGATTTAAACAAAATTTGAAAGCCTTATGTTATTTTACATTCTCTTTCGAATGGAATAATTCCAGAATTAGTCAAAGTTTTCAAGGTCGCAAGGTCATAAATCAGACTAAGTGAGATCACACGGCTATGCTCAGCAGAGCTTGTTATATTTAGTCCCTTGGCACTGATCCCTTCCTAAAAACTATTTTTATACAATATTTAAATATACTTGGTATTGATTAACTTAGATTTAAGCTTTTCTAAACCTATAGTTGATCATAAGCAAAAGTTTTTAATGTGTTTCTTAATTTGTATAAGCAAGCAATTCAGATCTTGCGTTCGACCAAAGTGCAACCGGATTAGAATCGTATTGCAATTAACCAACAAACTTCTGCATTATGCTTGTTTTTATCATTAAATTCTGCTAAATTACTGAAATATCTTAATATCATTCCGTATTTAGTTTACTACAATTAAATATAAGCTTTAACTTAATTTGATTCTAAAGTCATTTATCCTTTAGACGAAATTATAGTTTCATTGTAGCTTTATTTTGGTAACACTTATAATAAAACTCCATATAGTAGTGTGCAAATTAGTAGGTACAGTGGTGAAATAATACAATTATTTGATAATTGTTGTTTATATTTGAAAAGAATACGTCAAGGATAAAAAAAAATAAAAATTTAATATAAAATATGCCGCCCTTTTCCTTTAAAACCTGCTTCATTCGCTCACGCATAGAGTCAATCAAATTTGAAAATATTTCTGCCAATTTTCCGTAATGGTACCAAAAGTTGGTTTTCTCAATCTACATTTGCTATAGCCCACAAATTATCAATGGGGTTTATGTATAATAATAAATAATATTTATTATACATAGTTTTATTCAATTCTCTCGGTATTTGGAAACCAAGCAAATTTCTCCTTGCTGCCACTTTTGTTTGTTAATGTCAGTTTCTTAGTTTTGTATTGATTAATATATTATTGTGTTTAATAATTTTGCTAGCTAAATTGTTATATTTAAATTGCAACTTTTTAATTGGAAAATATAAATGAACGATAATGACACTTTGAATGAAAAACAATGCAAGTGATAGAAATTATTACCTAAAATTCCTCAGAATACTTACTTCTAGTGTATCCCCACCATTTGAGGTAACAGCCCTTTAAATCCGCCATTTTGGAATGAATTACGGTATCCACAGCAAAAAATTGAGTGAATTCCTGACTCGTTCCAGAGAATTATCCTATCTTCCTCCTGAAGATTTAATAGGAAAATTGAAGTATGCATTACGGTATAATATAAGTCTGGAGTTTCTTCAAGAATCTTTGCTTCGATGTCCACACTCCTACATTGAAGAGGCGCTCGAAATCTTATCTTCGGTGACCCTTTTTCAAAAATTCGTTACTCCCGACACAAAAGCTGTGACTCTGTTCGAATACAAGCTTGACTTGAATTGAAAATGATTCTTCCCAAGACTGGCCGCACTTTTGAGGTCGAGAAATTACTCAAGGAGATGCTCCGCATTTCGTGGGGCAGCACTTTTGCAGGAATTGCAACTCTTCTCATAGAACCACATAAATCTCCCACGGTTCAGAATGGAACTTCTTGTTGCCACCAAAAATATGGTGGCCAGCCAAACTGTTGTACATATTTTTGAAATGACAATTATACCTTGGGCATCCTCTAATATAAACAGAAATGAAGCACGTCACATCTCTGTTTTTTAACAATGCCTGCTTGCATATAATCAAATCCGGCACCAAAAGAATGCTCCTGATCAAGCAAGTATCAGTCATATTATTTAATCCTGCTATGCGGATACCGAAATTCCCCTTCAAACCTTAAAGTATGTTCAGCATAGACGTAATTTAAACTTTGAATTAAGGTGAACTTTTACCTTGAACATTGTAATTTGTGATGTTAAGTGTTGAATCTTGGGCTTTATTTTGTACCAAATTATGTTCATTTAGTTGAACTTAAACATTCAGGATTAGTATATGGCAAATGCAATCTATCAAAAAATGTTATAAATCAAAGTGTGAATTCCACATCGCTCTCCTTGGCAATTTCAACTAAGTCTGCAATAGATCAACCACTTCCTAAATACAGCGTGCAATAAAAAACCAATAACGATACTATAACAGTAAAGAGTCACCCAATAATTCATTTTATATTTTGACCATATTCTAATGCAAGAACGAACAGTTGCAGAACGTCCAAGACGTTTATCACTAATGCTTTTGGAGGTTGTAAATCACAACATTAAATTTTATCAAAAACAAATAAGATCGGACCAAGTAGATCCCCATATGCTTCAACAATTCAACTTTTAAAAGATTCTGATAATAAATACCATGTCAATGCGTTTCCCGTTTTTTTAAATGCTGTGAAGTTTAACGATAATATCTGGGTGGTTATCTTACTAACTTTATCGCAACCTTACAAAATTGGTCGGTGTTAACCAAAACCGATTTAAATGATGCGTTTTCAAAATACCAATGGAACTATCGTTAAAATAATACACAGTTTAGTTCTCCCCAATTGGTCTTGATGAGTTTCTTGTTCTCCCTCAAAGTTTGTCCAACTATTCTCAGACTCGTAAACAGTAGATTAATTGGGTTTTGCTTAACATGAACTTCATTTTCGCATGTGTTGATTGCCTGCAGACTGCAAATGAAAATGAGGATCAATACAAGCATCATTTAGAACAACTATTTAGCTGATTGAGTTTGCATAATTTGTAACTCAATATATCAAATTGTGCATTTACAGTAGAATAACTTGATTTCTTAGGATATAAAGTTAATTATCAAACAATTTCCCCGCAAAAAATATAACATAAAAGGTGTCAGGGATTATCTTAGACCAAAGACGTTTTAAGACCTACAGAGATTTTGTCGTTTTATAAATTTAAATGGTAGTTATATTAAAGATCTGCCACCACTGTCATTCCTTTTACTAGATTGTTAAAGACTGCAAATACGCTTCGTCCTAAAATTAATATTTTGATGTAATGACAATAAAGAAATCTTTTTTAAACCTATGAATGAGAATATAGTAAAAAACACATTTTTAATGTACATAAAATGATTGTCCTAGTTGGTTTGGTAAATTTGGTATGCCAGTGATTTGCATGTCGGAAGCGGATCACAACAATATTTTTAGGCAAAATGTGAGATATTAGGATTTTTATTAATGTTTTCAATGATCCAGAATTATAGCAATAAAAGAGTACGAATAAATAATTGCCATATCTCTTTAAATTAAACAAATCAACCAGTTACGTCAATGCAACACCTACTTTTTCTCACTAATTGCAAGGCGATTATTGGCACAGTCAAATCTCTCACAACCATCTACTTCCCCAAAGGGGCCCACACATTTGAGTCCATTAGCAGTACATTTATGACATTCATCATAGACACAGAAGATAGAATCTTAGTGATGCTGCCTCCCAGGAACCCATTAATGAGTGAAACACGCAATCCTTTAATCCGATAGCATCAACCCCATCACTAAACCACAAGTAGACGATCTCACTTCTTCAAGTAATTTAATTAACTTAACCATTCTCTCTTTTACTATTATTGGTAGGAAATTTAGAAAAAAAGCTAAGAAACTGATTAGCAATTGACAAGCCAACAGGAAACTGCCCCCACCTCGCTTTAGTTTTATAGGATTGCATTCCGCTCTTTCTCATATATTATTATTTATGATAAGTCAAAGGGCTTTGTGCGTCCTCCTATTACCCCTGATTTCTACCGGATATTTTTCGAATACTATCATAATTTAGGCCATTTAGGAAAAATCCCAACCTTTATATCTCAAAGAAATTTGTCTCGTGTGAGACGAGAAAAGCCATACATAAGTGGATTAGAAATTGTCTACAATTTCAGAAATCCAAAGTAGATATGCATACAAAACCACTTTAGCACAGTTTGTTGCTCCAGCATCAATGATTCACCTCATCCATGTGGCTATATTAAGGGCTTATCCCAACAACAAATGAAAGTTACGAATAATTAATCATAATCAGCCGCTATGATATATGGGTAAAGGCATATCCATTTAAGGACATAGCATCAGATTCTGTAGGTCAGACATTGTTTTCTAACTATGTATATATCACGTTTTGGTGAACCTGAGAAGATTTTCTCGGATAATGAATTGCAATTGCTTTTTTAGCTTTTTCAGGATTTATTAAAACTCACCGCCATAGATCGCATTTTCACATCTGCGTCGAGCGCTAATGGTAATGCTATAATAGAAATGCAATAGCAATCTATTAGTGCTGCTCTCTTGGAAATGGATGTAGTGGAAAATTATTACATAAACTTCCCTCTGTTCTAGTCGTTATGCGAAACGCAGTAAACCAAGAAAAAGGATTCATCTCCTCGCTTGTTATTATTTTCGAGATATTTTCAATTCAACGAATTGAGAGAATCTATTAATCAGATGAATTTTAAGAGAACACCAAAGGAAAATCTGAGATTGAAAATAAAACTAAAAGACGAAAGCGGTAACATAATCCAAGAAGATCGAGGAATAGAAAAAATATTCAGGGCATATTTGGATTAAGTTTTCCCAATATCACCAGACGAAAATTAAGAATTCTGTGCGGAAACGCCTGGAAGATTGAATGAGTACCTACGTAATAACATCTTCAGGATAACTCTAGCCTATTCAGTATACTCTAACAGGGAAGAAAAAGTGGGGCCGGAGTATATAAAAAATGATGAAGAAATAATGACCTTCATCTTTTATTTACAAAGAAAGCGCTACGACCATCATGGTTCACAAAGATCATCTTCATTAACGTCCTAAATACCATAAGACTAGCATTAAAAACAGCATTTATGCTGTGGGGATTATTCTATATTCGAGTGCGGGTTAAATCAGATGTCCGAGTATGACTGTACGTTAATAAATAGGCCTGGAGAGGGCTTATTTATCTTCAATATAATTAAGAAGTGGAACGGAGCCCAAGGATAAATAATATTACAAGCATTAATAAAATATAATTTTATTAATTAAACTAACAAAAAAAAACACAGGGAAAAAATTTACATGACCGGGGATTAAAAACGGGAGATACACATGAAATGAAAAAGGTCATAGGATGCATTTGACTAGGCGGAAGATTCAGATTTGGAGAGATTTAAATGACAAATAAAAACAAGAAAGGAAAGGGTTGCTAGATAAGTGTTAAAGCACGGAGTTACGTTGGCACAAAGTTAAATAGTTAAATGCAATTCGTAGCTTACGTATTTATAAAGTCGTTGTGCAGATGAAGGCGATTTGAAGAAAAGGCTTGGGTCTGACTGGCGATTTCCTTCACAGAAGGAGGTGATTTGAGGGAGGTTGTCCTTAACGAGGGGGAAGGACTGACTTCAAGGAGTGGGAGCGAAGGCGAAGTGGGGCTCGGAAGTACGAGCGATCCTTGAGACTGGATATCGGAGATGTTCTAGATGAACAATTTAGGTTATCGGAGTAACTAAGCGTTCTCTTAAAGAACGTTAAAACGGGGGAATTAAATTACCACTGACGTGATATCAGGGGAGCAAGAACCGTCTCTTGTCAAACAAGCTCGAAGAACAACGACTGTTCTAAATTAGTTCTCTTCTGAACAATTTAAATTATCATTGACGTGATATACGGGGAGCAAGAACCATTTCTTGTCGAACGGGCTCGAAGAACAATGACTGTTCTAAAGTTGTTCTCTTCTAAACAATCGAACGAAAGGGCGGTGCCCTGTTGCCTTGGCGTCTCGAGGGGCACAAACCTTGGCACTCAAGGATATTGTCCTCTTCTGGACAATAAGTGGGTTCTCAAGGTAGAGTTTCTAGGTGTACAAGGGAGACCGGATCGGCGTGATTCCTGGTGAAGATAATCGGGATCTCAAAAGGGTAAATTAACTTGCCACTGACGTGATATCAGGGAAGCGAGAACTATTTCTTGTCGAACGTGCTCGAAGAGCAATTACTGTTCTAAAGTTGTTCTCTTTTGAATAATTAAACAACAGGGGGCCCTGTTGACTTGGCATTTCGAGGGGCACGAACCTTGGCACTAAAGGATATTGTCCTCTTCTGGACAATAAGGAGTTCTTGAAGTAGAGAGTTCCTAGGTGCACAAGGGAAACCGGTTCAGCGTGATGCCTGGTGAAGATAATCTGGATCTGATTCAAATGCAAAACTCCATCGCATAAAAAGCAGGAGCCAGCCCCTCGGGGTAGGGACAATGGGCGACTTTCATGGAATGTCCCGCTAGCGCTTGGAATAACCTTATCTTCCCATAAGCCTAATTCAATCTGGCCAGATCGACGCCGGTAGGCAAACGGGGGGTTGACCCTCCTTGATTAAACTTGGAGCGGGGGAAGATACTCGGGAAGATACTTGGGTGAAAAGGACGCCATGCTACTCTCTTATGGCAAGATGCACGTGGGAAGCATGAGTTTCAATATGTGATAGAAGCGAGGCGCGGCCGCCTTAGGCAATTCTATCACAAAAACAAAGTAAAATATAGAAAAGATCCAAAGATTTACCGTAATTATAATTGCTGAAGCTCACTTTCATCTTGAAGGAAAGGTAAACTCGAAGACAAATGTCTTCTGGGGACCTCCAGACCAAATGAGGTAGTCCCCCCCCCTCCTCTCCCCTAAGTGCATGGAGTGGAATGCAATCTCGCCAGAGGCATTCTCAGACCATTCTTCTTCGAGGAATCTAGCGCGACAGCGACAGTCACCAAGGAGCGATGTGTTTTGGCCCTCAAAACCTTCAACAGGGAGTTGCAAACCCTTTTCTCGTCGCTTATGGAAAAGTTCTGGTTCCAGCAATATGGAGCAAGCTCTCACACCTCAAACCTGTTCCAAGATTGGCTGAAAGGGAACTTCAGTAGCCGTGTGATCTGTTTCAAGACTGATTTTATGTGGGCACCTCACAGCCCCGAAATCAGCCCCCAGATTTCTATCTATAGAGATACGGTAAAAACAGAGTGTACACAGGGAGACCCAGGACCATTACAGAACTCAAACAAGCCATCAGGGAGATTAAAGCCATTAGTCGGTCGGTTTGTAAGGACGTCATCGACAACTTTGTGCTTTGCCTCAAGAAATGCACGGAGTTAAATGGAGGTCATCTCGATCACGTGCTCTAGAATAAAGAAGAAAAGTCCAAAGACTCGCATGTTTTGATATGATGTTTTTAAACACAATAAACTAGTTATCACCAAAGTTTCATTCAATCCTTGCAGAAAATTGAGAAATGAGGCCTATCGAAACTTAACGCCCGCTTTGGGGAGGTGACCCTGTTAATGGCATTGTACAGGGTAGCGCTAATGAAAATAAAACTAAACGATAATACCATTATATATGGTGTCACAAGCAAGAATAAAAGATATGCAAAGAGTACAGAATAAGGCACTAAGATTAACAACGAACACCAAGAACAGTAAAAGGGTAAAATGACGGTGCTACACGTAGAATCAATATGCTACCAATAAATAAAGGCCTCAGAAAAAGCTCACGGGATATATTGGAAAAAATCAATATTCTTCCACAAGTATTCGCAGAGTATATCTATATCCTCAACATGCAACCCACTCAACTTCATTTCCCAATCTCAAGATATCAACTGAGCAGAGCAGGACAAGAATAAAACCCGAAAAAGACAAAATTATCAAACCGCGAAACTTATCCTGCGGGAATAATCATTGAATAATGAAAACCGAAGTAAGACAACAAAACTGAAAAATCAACTATATGATAACCGTGACAGAAACTGAACAAACAAACAAACAACCGAAGAATAAAACAACATAAAATAGCAAAAATTTAAAACACGATATACAAAGCATATAAAATGAATCCAAAGGCATATATTTATTGTGGAGAAGGCAATTCTTGTCTGAACAATCGCAGGAGAATCACCTATCCTGCAAAGTGGTTGATTACACTAAGCAACAAAATTTCTTTTTAGAGAATTCAAAATAGGTTTTCCTAGCCTGTTTCGTTATGCTGATTTTCACATAAATATATTTTTTCTATCACGTCTAGATTTGTGTAAAATACAAATCACTTTTAGAAAAATTTTATAACACGTCAAGATTTTTATTTTAATCGGCTTCATGCCAATAATATTTAACTATCAAGTAGATTTCTTTGAAAACTAAAGCCCCAGTAATCAGTTTTATATTGCATTGCTTATGGCAAATTTACTGAAAATTTCCGAACAAAAATTCAATTAAAGACAAAACTGACTACCTTATCCTATAGAATATTTTCGATAACTATTCACTCAATATCCAACGTGAAAAAATGCTAATCTCCTAACCATTTTATAGAGGATTTATCTTATAAACAACTTCAAATCAAAGGTCAAACATTTTGGGTAGGGATGATTGGGGATGGTAAAGTTGGTGGACAAACTTATTGTGGATTTTATTAAACATTTAAAATTTTACTCCGACTTCTTTCACATACTCTTACCCTTATGTCATTAGGCTCTAAACTGTGAGAGCATTCTTGATGACACATTTGCCATCTGAAATTTCAGCCTTAACTAAACCATGAACATGGCGGAATTGTAGGCTATTCTCTTCTTCAAGTCTAAAAAAAATATCGGCCATTTTTGGGTCAAATCTAATTTAAGCCTCGAATTTTCCATAATAAGGGTTGAAAACGGAGTAACTTCTATTTGAATGAACGGGCGGCTATGGATGCTGCCTCTAGTTCGGGTGAAATATTTAATTGGGTAGTCAACTGTTTCCTTTAAAATTATTTGAATGAACGGGGTACTCTGGGTGGCTATGGATGCTGCCTCTAGTTCGGGTGAAATATTTAATTAAGTAGTCAACTGTTTCCTTGGCGTCAACATGATCCATTAAGCGAAGTTATACCGACGTACGACGAGGTTGGAAGTGTAAATCTCTGTGAGCTGTATGAGTCAATACCATAGAACCCGCAAAGATGTAAGATTTTTGTTCTAACCCCTTCGTAGGGCGCCCAACTACAGATATGAGTCGTGAAACATCTCGGATAAAAGCTTGAAGCAGATATTAAGTTGACCTTGGGAGAGAGAGAGGATTAGAGGAAGTGGACGCCAGCGTTACGAATCTTGCTGGAAGCAGTAGGCTTTCCTCATGCTTGTGTCGAAAGACATCCCATGTGTAAATTATTCCTAGTGATTTCCCCATTAATTAGATTCAACAAAAAATTAAACCTAAACATGACAGAGAAGTGACGTCACAATAAGTAATCAAACGGGGCCTTTCTCCTTTCTTTCCATGATCTCGTTGAAGAACGAAGCAGAAATTAATTCAAACCCCTGAAAAGCTTTCTAAGTTAAAATCTAAGACAAAGGCAACCCTCGAACTGTCCTCTCTATATAAAATCGTTATTCCTCCCTAAATTTCGTCACGACATAGATTTGGGGATTGATTATTTGTTTATTTTAGAGTATTTAGTCATAAAAAATATATATAGATATTATATTGCCATGCTATAATTAGAAAAGATCTTAACTCTATCGAAAAACGAAAGTAAAAAAAATGGTCTCAATTTACTTTCTTTTAGAGGTGAAGAACGGTTAACTCTTTACATATCTGTAATAATGGTAACTATTTTGACTAATTAATTCACTATGCTACTTAATTGTATCATAAATAAAACTACTATACTTTCCCACTAAACAACCTTTAATCTCAATTTTTTAAAACTATTTTTAATTTAACATCCAATACTCACGAGTTCTGATCCTGAAATCCTCAAGGAAGTTTGAGCTTGGATCGTAGACTCGAATCATCCCACGCTTAAAAGCCCATTTAAAGTAAGAAAAATGTCTAAGAATCATGATACCTGTCTCGAAAGAGGTTTTATTAATGCGTGATTTGGAATAACTGTGTATCAGTAATTTCTTTCCAGGTTGATCCCGTTATTCAAATTAAACTACATAAACTTCTATCAGATCCCTAAAGTTTTCGACCCTATGGATGTTTTCCTGCCAGTGGCAAGTTGAAGCACTTTTTAATGCAGAGTCTGTGATAGAAGAGGGTGGGTTGGAAATTTCAGGTGCAGGAAGCAAAACTAGGGTATTGAATTAATTTTATTCCTGAATTGCTGATGTAGGGAAATGTGAAGTTTCTACGTTTCGACCTAGAAGGTGACAATATAAATAAACTCAAATTCTTCTGTGATGCGAGCGAGGCTAGTCGTAGATTTGCTTTCGATTCTGTTATTCAAAATAAATCTCACATTATTTATAAATCCAAAGTAGCTCCAATTTCAGGAAGAAACCTTTACTATGGCTAAAGTCGTTGAGCATAGTCTTTGATTTTAAACTCGATTTTCCTTGATTCTTCCTATATCTCTTTTCCTTCCATTAAAATTATAATTAACGGTCTAAGCCCTCCTTCTTACCTCTTCAACGATATCTTTAAAGTATAACAACAATCAATTTTCACCAAAAGTCTTCTAAAAGATCTTAAACTCATATGAAGGAACTTTCAACCAAATATAAACTGGACGTCTACTATATTTGTATTAAAACTCTAGACAATCCTGCTGATTCAAAAAGTCGTGGCGTTTGCTCTATGGAATTTAATTAATAATTAAATAGTTATTTATAGGACTTATCTTGGTTTAGAATAAAGAAAAATCTTGGACTGAAGTGTTTCCCTACGATTCTTCCAAGAATTTGATTTCGTTCCATGTAACCATCCCAAATAATGTTGAACCCTTTTAAATCATTAAAAGATATTTGTACCTTAATAATTTATACATGATACGTAGCTTGTGGTAAACATAATTTTTAGATTAAGAAAGAAACCAAAGGAGAATTCTCTGATTTTTCAGAAAATTATACTAGCTCTAGATTAATCAGCAATTGCAATCCTTTTCTAATTAGAGCGAATTGATTGATTACACATCTTAACTTAATGATGTCGTAGTAACTGTTTTCATTAAAAGCTTTGACATATTTCTCGAAGTGCAACGTTAAATAACGAGAAAGAGAAGGATGGTTGAATCAAGCTTTTCTGAAAATCGGTTTATTAACATCCTTTTGTTAGGTAAGATATATATTTTATCCCTTATAATAATTTGACTTTGTCATTTAAATTGCAAACATCTTCGATTTTGGACTGAAGCTGTATAATTTTTTGGCGTTAAACACGCAAAAGCGCCTAAATTCAAGAATAACCTGTATATATTCAACTCTTTTTCATTTTTATAATCAAAAAAGAGCAATTGAAATAAGATTCAAAACAATTTTTTAAGCCGTTTGTTGTACAATTGCTCACAGTCTGGTCCAATAATTATTCTAGTCCTTGATCTGGACACACTGCTTTGGTTTAAGTCGATGGTATTGAGACCCTATGACTCAATCTACGATCATTATATATAAAGGCTTTAATTTTTAATGAACGTGCGAAGGCTAGTTAGAGGCGAGTTGTGTCACGGCCAGGATTCTTACTAAGAGAGTCCCACTTGTTACTGGGGGAGATTTGTGATTGTTAAATTCTAAGAGTGCATAATACAGGTTAAATAAATTAGCCGAAGGGATTCTCAATTAAAGTCTTGCCAAGGGCACGTCAAAGAGAAGGATCCACCAAATATACACACGTACAAAAATAAACTTTACTTTACATCAAAATAATAATTAGTAACAATAGTTAAACGGGCATTTAGGTAAATAAGGATTAAATATTAAACATGGATTAGTCTGGGTGGACAGCAATTTTAAATAATAATATCAGGGAATGACTCACTTGAATCTCCTTAATAAAGGGAGGATAACAATGACGTTAAGCGCCTAGATTTATAATGACTCAATGGGAGTATCAATAAATGTTAATTAAATAAGGAATTTAAGAATAGAAGGACACTGGGTTTACAGATTACCATTAATTGTGATGGATTGGAAAGATGACTACTCAGGTCCAGACGGGGTGGTTTGTGTGGCGTTAACACGAGTTCTCGGGGAAAGTATGGATAATACGACGGATTTGGGGCTGCTGACTGCAGTTCCGGTTAGCTCACTCCTAAATGGATGTGACACTAACAAATTGTTACTTCCAGTAACTATTTGGATGTTTCTTTTTCTCTCTCAAGTCACGTTAAGCAACAGATCGTATTATTCTAGTCACAGACTCTGCTGGGCAAGATTTGCCTTAGGAACTCTTTGAGACAGCGACCAGGTTGACTCAACGGGCGTGCGTTGGCAGTCGATATGTCACGGCAACGATTCTTTCTCAACGTGACGATTACGCGAGTAGGTCCGGAACACTTCTGCTGAGGGATTAACGGCGTTGCCATTTATACCACGGACTGTGTGAAATCGAGAGAGAGATTCCCTATACGTCAATTGGCTTATCACGGCGCCTTCTCGACAATCTCCTTGGTATCATAAAGGATGCAAATAGAATTTAGGCTTCTCTGTGAGATAGGCCTTCTTCCTTCAGATTTCCTCTTGCCTGTTGTTGTTGTGGTGGTAAGGGGTGGGGGGGTGGGGGGCGGATAACTACTTAGGTCAGGAGGAAGGCGAAGGAGAGCGGTAGAATGTCGGAGGAGGGGAGGAGAGGAGACGAAGGTCCACTCAGACAACAAATCTCTTTCGTTCCCACGATTGCCTGTCGGCATGTGAGTGTGCACGTTCCATACCCTCACATTGTTTAACTTACTGGTGTGACTTCATGGATCAACTTCAGGTTTTAATAAACAAACAAATCTCAAAAATGTGCCTGCTTCTTTTACGTGCCTATGTGTTCGAGCCATTCATATATAAGTTAAGTAATATATATATATATATATATATATATATATATATATATATATATATATATATATATACTCGCATATATATATCATCATCACCTTTTCTGAAAAGCTTTCAGCTGTATTCTATTATGTACACCGTTCTTTAATATGTTTAAAGCGATAATGCATGAACATTCATCAAGAGGTCGCAAGGTTGGTTGGAACTATTTTTATCGAATGAATTTCAAAATGATATGCTCCCCCACAGTATTAAATACTTTACGCTATACGTTTATTCCACTGAGATCAGAATAATCTAAGAGAAAGTGATCAGAATGGCAATGTCCTGCCTTTACAAATTGGCCAATTCTGGATACCATTTGGCTGAATAGGATCTATTCCCTTTGAATCAGAATTGCCTTTTTAAACTCCCTTAAAAATTTATCCTTTCATTCGTAACCTGTGAAAGGGATGACTTCTTGTGGGAGTCTGAGGGTTATCTTCACGAATAGCACAACGAAGGGTTTACTACCCTGAGGGAAAGAATACATAAGAGGCCTCTACGAAAGTTTTTAATGTTTTGAGACGAACTATGTAAAGGAACATCATTTAGTTCTCGTTAAAATTCCATTAGAAGCAAGACCTCTCTGGAAAATGTGGCATATGCTACAACCTGTCCGGGGCAAGTTGTTACTGTCATTAAAGTTGCTGGAGAAATCTTCTAATCACCCATCAAATTGCAGTATTACTTCGAGGTCGTCATAAAATTTGTGGATCAAAAAATTCGAGTGCCTAATCTTGTGACCAAGAAAGAGAGGAGCAAGACACTATAAACACTGATGTCAACGCTGAAGTTTTGATCGTTTCTTTGAAGTACGAATTTGCCTTGCAAGCCAAACGAGCCTAGTCGGAGAGATAAATACCTTTTTTGACGTCTTACTCTATCCGGGTCAAACTAGAAGAGTTTATCTTAGTTGAGTATTGGGGATGTTTTCGTGAACCGTTTTATCCAAACTCGATCTAGGCCAAGTTTAATATCGCTTGTCCAACTTTCTCTGGTGTCTAGAAGTTTTTTGAACTGATCTCTTGTATTTATTCCAAAGAGTTTTAGTTTTTCGTTCAGAATAAACGACATTCAGATTATTGTCAGGTAGTTTAATATTGTTAGTGAAAAGCAAGGAGTGGAAAACTAACAATAAAATAGCAGTGAGAAAGTTTTTAAAAAGAGATCTCAAAGGGAAGTGTTGCTATTCGATAAAAATTAAAATATGAAAAGATATGCATATAGGCAGAGATGCTCATGCTGACACTTAATTCATCAAGGCAGACAATCAGTCATATGCCAGTTGCGCTATTACAATATTAACACTCTTTGAAATTATAGGGACCAAAATTGATATAATTTAAGTCAAAATGACCCTCTAGCTATACTTATAACGATTTCGGATCACTTTTAATTACAGCTTCTCAAATCTAGTAGGGAGCAATATTTTAAAATAATTCAAGACAGAAAGTTTTATTTAAAATTGTTCAGTTCTTTGTTGTTTTCCCTCTTATATAAAGGACGATGCTAACGAGATTGCATCATGTATAAAGATTGCAAGTGGATATATGTAAAAAAGTAGTGAAGAATAAGGAAGTACAAATCCGAGGAAGATATATAGCTTCAGATTCTCTTGCAAGCATTGCATCTGGGATGGTGTTGGAGTCGAAGGACACATATACCTCCGGATGTCACGCGCAGCAATGTTGTCTATACAAAATATGACATCGTTTTGTAGACTGTTTCTTTATGGATGTAAAAAACAACGATGCATTTTGTGTGAATTTTCGAAATAGCCTGAAAACACATGGGTTAGTTTACGTGTTGCATGTTACATTCATGAAAATAAGACAGCAAGAAGTCTGAACTTAATAAATACGAAGCCTTATGTTTAATTCTTTCCTATGGAAGCAATAAATTAAAGTAATTTTGGATTTCATGTTTAGATTTTTATTTATTCATTTATCTATTTCAAGGGGATACGAAATGTTTCGTTTTCTATCGTCAGAGTCGTAAGGGATACATTTCTAAAATTAAATAAATCCTCTGCAGAGATTCCATCTCGCGTCATTTGCAGTTAAAGCCTTATTACTATGTAAAGCTCTGATTAGGTATAAGTGACTGCATTAAAGTGTAGGTAGTTCACATTTTACTAATTTTTTTTAGATTTTGGGGTGATTTTTAGAAGTAGGTCTTGCATTATATTCTACGTTTGCTTATCCATTTCATATATCTCGATGAGATGACTAGTTTTATGACTTTTTGCTATCGATTTGTTAATATTGATATATAACAAGGACGCATGTAAAAATTGAAAACAAGTGTCTGAATGTTTGGTTGAACAATTTTCATTATTTCTTTGTGAGAAAATGCTTCACTTCGCTAATATTTTATAGCAAGTTTTAAACTGATTATTTAAATCAAGAATATCTAACTTTCCGGGATGCCAGAAATTTTCGGCGCCTGCCTGTATTATCCTTTCATTTTTTGTAGTGGCACAAATTAATCTACCTGGCTGAGAGGCTGGGGAAGTAATGAAACGAAAGCCATGTAGCATAGAAGCCGCCTGACAAAAGTGTTCAACCAAAGGTATACGATTTAAAAAGCAACACAAGTGTTAAATTTTATTGATTGTTTTCCAGATGGAAAAGTTAGCCATATCATAATAAATTTTAAAAATTAGCAATTTCCGCGTATCCTTAATTAGCTTACGATTAAGCATTTTGATCTCCAAGAGAGCCACAATTACATGTATTGCTATTTATTCATATCCTATTGTTGTAAACTTGTATGCATACTATAAAACACATTTCCAGCTCACAACTGCGAGCAGGTGTCTGTCCTATCAGCCATTTTCCGCCTGTCAGAGGAATATGGCTCTATTTATCCAAGATGCGAAATTTTTGGACTCGAACAGAAAAGAAATAAATTATTCTATGCCCAAATAATCACAATTCTTATATAATTTCATTGATAGCTGAATAAAACTATAATCTAAAGATATAATGATAAAAATGTCAATAATTTACATTGTTACATTTTTCAACCTGACGAGGAATTTCTTCCGTGAAATTTGAGATCAGTTTTCATAAGGGTTCTCCGCAATTTTTCAACCTCGCACGTCCCTAGAAAAAGCAACGTAGTTTTTACTGTTATTTTACCGAGATGGATTATTCCTCGATTTGGAGAAATTAACCTAACGCCGCTGTCCCTAGATCCTACAGCCTCCTTTTCATTTGTGTGAGGTTATCTCATAAATAAGATGCAGCACAGAAAAGTGTAAGACAAGAATTACTGCAGTTTTGGCTTCGACCTCTAGAGAAATGTTTTGCAAAATCGTGGAAGAGTTTTCAAAGAACATTCAAGACTGGGAAGCGTGAAAATGGCTGGCCCCTATTACTCCTTTCTTAACATATAATTTTAAACGTTTATCAAAGATATTGCAATTATTTTAGCATATATAAATTTATTTGAATCCACCCAAAAATGATATTTGTGATATAAATATTTCAAGAACTCGTATAAAACCCATTAATTGTGCGTAATTTATCGTAATTTTTCGAAATAATTGAATACAGCGATATGGTACGGCAGCTGAACATCTTATTCGCCAAAAACACATCAAAAACTACTTAGCAGAAAAGATTAATTTTAGCAATAATACATATAACGATAATTCGTGGTTCTTAATTCTAATAAAAAATTTCGTGTCCCTTAATAAGAAAACTACTTGTACCTTTATACTCTTTCATTTTTGCTAACTTCATCACTTTCACAATAAAACTCGTCCAAGCACCTGTTGGCAAAATTCTTGTTTAGGTTTTCTCTCTAGTATTTCCATTGGCATAAATCCTGTTTATATCTCTTTGAATTTTTAAATATATTTCAGTTTTTACATTTAAATTCTCGTAGTCTGGAATTTGTTACAAACTTACTTCAGCTTTTGCTTATAAATGTAGCAAAGATTCCGAGTGCGATCAAATGTTCTATCGATTTCTATACACTATTTGGATCCACTTAATTCATTTGCTTTTCCATTTTTATGTTCTGTATTTTAGATTATGCATATTGAATTAAAAAGTCTTTTAGGAAAACTAAATGGCTTTTTTTTCTAGAATTTCTAAAAAGCTGTTGATAACTTCCATGTAATGGAAACTGATAACCTCATCTTGATGGGTAACCTGAAGACAAAAATTTATCACTTAATTCGATGGATGAATAAATTAAATGAAACTTCTCCCAAACCTTTTACCACAGAAGTTATCATTGATTTTTCATCATTTTAAATAAGTATTAAAAAAAATTAACGAGAAATATAATAAATATATCAGTTATAAACACACTAGTAGCATATTCAAGGGAGTGGTTGAAACTGATATTGTAGCAAAGGACTTTCTCCAATAACTCTATCTAGAAAACGAGGTTTATCCCCAAATAACGCATGAAGCCACCTGTCGCCCTAGATAATGAGTCGAGTGGAAAGAAATTCGAGAATTTTGTGCGTCGGTCCGTGTGTTTATTCCAAGCTCCAAACTGCAAGTGCCAACTGAAATTACTCCTCCCTGGAGCCTCATCTGTAAATATTTCACTCGGAATTTCATTTCTTGTATTTAATCTTTTATTCATTATCTAGCTCTAGTTCATGTAATCATTGCATATTGAATCCTTTTCAATTTCCTTCTCTCTCATTTATTTATTACTAGTATTATTTGTAGTGTACACGCGAGGTAAATAATTCAGGTAATATTTAAGTATTTATTTTTATCATATGCCTCGGTACAATTCTTTTGCCTTATAAAAAACAATCGATTTTTATTATCGTTGTCATTGTCTAATTATCAAGCTCGCTTCGAACCAAAAAGCTTCGCAAATCTACCTTGTGAGAGGGAAGGGTATTTATTTTCGTTATTGGGAAATTTTGAGAGATTGCTGGAATTTTCTACATTAATGTTTCATTATTTTAAAAGAGGTTTTTACTTAATAATGTAGAAGTCTAAATAGCGGGTACATAAGTGTACGCAGAAATACTCCAACACAAGCTGCGTGCCCCCTCGTATCTCAAAATGCACCTCTTGCTTCGAATTCTCTGTTGCCCCTTTTCGCGCCACCGTAAACTCCGAGATGGCTCAAAGGCGTGAAAGACATACTGTCTGCCTAAAAGATGAAAAAAGGTCGTTCGCTAGACGATATGGATTTTAAGATAATTTGATTCTCTCTATATATTTCTGCTTACTAAGGAAATAAAAGAAAAACTTAACCCTCGAATCAGGCAGAAGATCTTGGACCTACGTCGAGTTTGTGTGGAGCCCGATCCTCAAAGGAAACCGTTCGCCCGCTGCAAGGATTGAACTTCTCGGGGAATTGGTTGTTGCCGTCACGGTACTTGTAGGTGCCAAACTTCTCGCAGGCTCCCTTCTTCCTTCAGAGTCTGAGGTTACAGAGGACCTTCCTCTGTGGCTTACCATAGACGTAGCTAGGAAATCGGTTTTGGCTACCGACTCCTGGAGCTGAATAATCGGACAGGTACTTTGAGGAAGAAGTCTTATTTGAGTCAGCGTTTGGCTCACCTTCGTGATCCGCCATAATATCATTATATCACCGGTCTAGGATTACCTTCTCATCCGGTAACCTCAGAGTGCCGGACTAAGTGCGATCATCGTCACCAAAAGAAGATCTTCACTTTCCCTCTCAAAAATACTTACGAACTCCAAAGGTATGGTTAATTGAATTATCCCCTTCCCTAACTTGACGAGTTTATTTGTGAACTAGAATTCTCATCCCGAGCTCGTAACCTGAAATATTAGAAGTGCTTACATAATTCAGTGTTTAACTCAAAAATAATATTCCATTCGTTCTGGTGGGTGCCATTAAGACGCGAGCACCCTAATAAATAATTTGCAAGTAATCTCCACAACATTTTGTAGACTTAATTATTCTTTGCAAGATTAATTATATCTATATTTATATACGCTGTTGCTTATTTTAAATTCATGTACATTAAATATTATTTTTGTACATGTGTGTTTAACTAATTTGGACGATCCTTTGGGAATTATTAGCAATCCACTCGGCTTAAATCTCAATATTCCACCGATCCACCCATGGTTGGCTTTTACTGAGTTAGAGACACCCTCAGGGGATCATTATCATAGTTTTGATCAAAAGGTACGCACTGGGGTTATTCTTTTTTACCTCCGCTTCACCTCGGTTTGGTAATAAAATATATGTCCAGAAAGGAGGACTGGGATTACCCACTCACTTAACCTCGACAAGTAACATCCCCAAAGTTTGTCCGTTTACCCTCTTACTAAACTTCATCTACTCTTAGGTTTTACTCACTTTTTATACATTTGTATTATTATTTTTTACTTAAATTCTGAAGCGTGATAATAAGAGAGAGATGAAAGGCAAAAAAATCTATGAGAAAAAATATCATGAAGAAAATGGATTTTGGCATCGACCTTTGATGCTTCCATTAAAAAAATGAACAAGAATTAGAAAATTCAAAAGTACGAAATTCATTTCCCATGTGAGTTTCTTTTTCATATTCTCTATAGGTATGGTTTTTATCCACGCTAAATTATATAATATATAATGTTAGTACTGAAGATGATATTCTAAAATTCATGATGTAGACTTTATATTTAGCTTTCAGGTCATTGCAGATTAAAGGTGTTGTAGTGAGGAAAAATGTGCACCAAACCTGTCTTTAGTTTGTAAGAAGTTTTACAGCCAAAATTGATTTTCATCTTATTACGCCAAAGTTTCTTTAAGGTTTGTGTAATTTTCTCTGATTATAACATCTAAACTGAGTAAGAAATGGCTTTGTCACTCCCCCTTACGACGGGAGCTTGCGCTTCGCTACTAACATTAAAATTTATATCTAAAAAAACGCAGCCTGGTTAAATTTTTAGCAATTTTCTGAACTTCGCAAATTATAATAATTTTAAAAAGGAACTCTAAACTAAATTTCCCCCCTTTCAAAATATCACGTTGCTAAAAAATAAAGATATAGAAGAAGATATATAAAAATAAAGTTTCTGTACTTTACCATTTGTAATTCTTTGGGTTTTAAAAATTTCACAAAGGTTCGATATTTATATTTATTTCTGAACTTCACGCTTTTGTTTTAGGATATTAGAAAATAATTATTAGTAAAAACTTTGCTAAAAAAACATAAGTCATAACCAAACTAAGATGAAATTATTATTCAAATACTCAAAAAAATCCCCTTCTTAAATTATAGAATTAGTGATGATGATGATGATGATGATGATGATGATGATGATGATGATGATGATGATGATGATGAAAAGGAGGGCATAGCCAAAAGCTCGGTCCCAAGGGTCCTCGTTATAATCGCATCTTCCGAAAGAGCCCATTTGGTTATGACAAAGATAATAAGATGATATTATTTTATTTTTCAGAATTAATTTCCTGTTGTTTAGTTCTATAATTTAGACAGGAATCACTGCTAATCAGCCGTTTCTTAGGCATGGGGCTTCTACTTCTTCTTCCTCTTACTTATTTGTATTTTCATTAATTTTATGATTTTTTTCCCGCCTCTGGGTAATAAAAAATGCCAATACCGTTCTCTTTTGCTTGTCGTAAAAGGCGACAAATCCCGAATAATGGGTCGGTGGCCTGGATTTCCATGACGCAGAAGATTCTTTCTTGCAAAATCTATGCGAAATGGTGGTAACACTTGAGACTGCCTTCAATTACAACGATTAGTTGCGTTAAGGTATGAACAGAGTGTCTATAGCTAAGGTTAGGCGTGTATTCAGTGAAGAGAAGTGCGGAGAAGAGGAGAAACATTCGTTTAAAAGAGCGAAACGTAAATTTATTGTACTATACGGCAAAGGTGAAAGTAAATAATTGTTTTATGAGTGGTAGAGAGTTTAAAGGCGTTCATTTGAAGTCATGGGGTTAGGCATAAAGAGGTTGATGCATTTCTCCTGAGTAAGGTGTAACATGATGGAGTATGAATGAGTGAGCTGAGAATTGAAGAGTGTGTATCATGGAGGGCAAAGATATCCAAAACTGTGTAAAATAAAGTGAATTTATTATCTTGAAACGATTGGAAATTTTGGACCAATACTAATAGATGATATTGTGTATGATAGATCTCCAAGACAGAATTTGGGATGGGGTTTGTTTTCAACCGAGATGAACTAGGCCAAAATCAGGAGAAACAAAAGAGAGCACCATATTTCCAAAGGAGGCAGTCTATCATGCAAGATATTCTATGTGTTCTAGATAGAATATAGAGAACCATAAATATGTTGGTAATTTAGTGATTGCATTGATGCGTTCCGAACACATTTTGTATGACGTGTAGTCTGAAATTATGATTATATTCTCTCTCTTTTTATTTTTATAAATGCCCAAATTGAGGTAAGATAAATAAAAAGTGGCAGCAAATTTCCTCTAAGTGGCAGTTCGTCACACTGACATTTATGCTTACGCAAAATTTACTAAAAAAAGGAACTAAGTTCTGACCTGTGAAGAACAAAATTTCCAAAGTACTATCGTGGTTTTAGTAAAAACTTAGAAAAAAAAGGGTGGTTCCTTTCCTCAGCATTAGATCGATACAAGCAAACAAATTCAGTATAGTTTAATGTATTCGTTCAAACTTTATACCAGTAATTAAGTGACGTAAAATCTAAAAATAATGGAGGGAAAAATCCCATCGTCCTGTCTGATTGAGTTTAATTATAACAACTAAAATATCACTTTATATAGATGTATAATACTCGTTTGTATAACATACGATTACCTTATTAAGTTCATAACGTAGTAGAGTTATGATCTTTGAAATCCTGAGAGAAAGAAGCTTAGTTTTCCGGGTAGTTTTTATTAAAACAATGATACTAGTTTCTGATGTATCCTCTCAACATCAGTGATGGACGCGCAAAAGTTCCAAAGTACTGTCGTAGTTTTAATAAAAACTTAGAAAAAAAAGGGTGGTTCCTTTCCTCAGTATTGGATCGATACAAGCAAACAAATTCAGTACAGTTTAATATATTCTCTCAAACTTTATACCAGTAATTAAGTGACGTAGAATCTAAAAATAAATAAAATACATAAAAACACAAAAAATATTACAAGGCTGTTCAAAGATATAGATGATTGAAGATTTATAAGACATGATCTCTTACAATTATTTTAAAGCTAGCATCTTTTGTAAACTCGATAATGCCTGCAAATGGATATTAGTTCGTGTTATAACTTTTAAAACTTTCGAATAAAGCCAACTTTTGAAAAAAAATGCATTTAGCTTTCATCAGAGTTCAGAATTACGACGTTTACAGGTCTTCTTATCTTTCCTTAATCTCTCAAAGTAATCGCGTAATGGAGGGAAAAATCAAAGGTTTGATATTTATTTTAAATGAACGGTTAATTTTTATTCCAATAGCAGTTTTGCCGTAGTAAGGGGTTGTTTACCAATAAATGTTCACGACTGAGTTTTGGTACCACTCTTGAGTTGGTTCAATGGTTTGGTTTGGTGAGTACCGATTTAATTCCTTTTGAAGTCCCTTGCCGTGAAATATATTGATTGCATATGGTAGAGTTCTGATCTAATTTTATCGAAGGCCTTGAAGAGATGATCAGGGATTCTTTAAGGGGTAAAAAAAATCTTTGCAGGTCGATTCTTTATTCTTCATTTGATAGGAACTTGAAAAGGCTTCAAATATTGCTGTCTCCATCCTGAGACACTTTTCAATTACCATTTTATATCAATGGGCCGCATACCCACGGAAAACTTAGAATAAAATTGGATTAATTTTTGTATATATAATCCCTGTTTGTTTGTGGCGACTTATGCCCAAGTGGGCAGTCGCCAGATAGCCCCTTCAAAAAAATATATATATAATGAGCTTCAAACAACATTAAATCTGTACATTCTACTTACATTAAATTTTCCTCAATGTTTTACATTATTTAAGAATTTTACTATTGTTATTTAACTATATTTACATGAGTTTTTAAATAGGTAGTTTTCCGTAGTATTTCATTAACAAAATTGATTCGTCATTAGAGTGATTTATAGGTTGGACATAGCGTTTCTACTCTATTTTATCATTTATTGTTTGATTTTAATAACAAATATTTTAATCATAGCAGCAATAAAACGAAGCCTTTATATTAGTTGTTATTATCTGCTCAAAAATATTTAGAGAGGTAAGATTTGATATTTGAATAATTAAAATGGTGCCATCTAAGAAACATCCTTTATTGCTTTTGGGGTTTTGCAACTATATTATTCTTAGTTGCACCTCTTAACAGATTGTACCATAATACGGAACAAAAACAAAATCGCTTCATTTTACCACAGTCCATTGGGACTCTTCCAAAGGAAAAGCAACAAGACCTTGGGAATCTGTTCTTTTCAGACCACTATTAATTATTATGACTACCTTTATGCAAATACTCTTTTGGTTCATATAGAACCCATTATAATATTTCAAAAAATACATCAAAGTGATCATTTTTGAGGTTTCTTTGCGTCCCTTGTTCCATATTACAAAGTGAACACCACGGATGCTATCCTCCATGAAAGTGGAGAATACAACAAGGAAATGTAAATATTTAGAAATAATATTTTTCACACATATTTTTGAAAATTCGAGATAGGTATTACACTACCTATAGGGTATAGGTTTCTTTGTATAATACTCGTATATTTGCTAAACATTGTAAACAAAAACTTCATCAGGGTGTGTGTGTGTGTGTGTGTGCTACAAGTTGAGTATTTTTACTTTCTTTTTTATTCACTTTTTTTAATGTCCAAAACATAAATTTTTAAGTGCTCACCAATTTTGAGCTTCTTTGTATCATTTTATGTTCTGCCAAGCTTTTAACATTTCACTGATCTTTCTTTCCCAGGGGAAGACACTCCTTATCACGAACAAAACCTCTTTTATGTATACATTACACTGTATGAAATTATATACACCAAACGACTTCTCTTCAACTAAACGGAGCTTAGTAGTACGGATTTCTATCTTAATATAATGATACGACGAGTTTTTTGCCACTGAATTTTGTTCAATATGTAGGCCATCGGCCGAACCGAGTATAAACGTCGGCGTTTTTATCATTTAATTGAATATTTGGAACTGATTGTATGTACTAGAATTATTGCTATCTCTCTCCTTCTCTCCCGTAATTCCCTGTCATTCTTCTCCGGTTATCTAAAGTTTTTGGTATATTCACAATTATTTTACTATTTGTAGGTTGCGAGTAACTTTTATCCGTGTTATTAAATATATTTAAGAATTTTAGTGCTTTCACTATGTCAATCAATACCGTATCTTGCCGCCTAATAGGAACGACTAGTTTGTATGCTTTTTCGTTGCGTCCGGCAACGCGGAAAAGGCCTGTATAAGGCGCTTCTAGATTTTTTCGAACGCAATCAACTCAGACCCGTACATGCGTGGCATCTTGTGAGAACGATTTCGCTAGAGATTGTAGATGCCCGAAGGAAATGTGTGAGAAGTTAATTTGTGACATGATTTTAGCTAATTCATTGATGGATTTGAATCAATTTTTGAAGAAAACGATGCGACTAGGTGATTTGACAAAGACGACGTCCTTGTGACGGCAGTAAATGGAAACCAGAATCATTAGGAGGAGATGCCCATAAGAACAATTGGTAGGGCCATTAGCCATCCTAGACGACAAGCCATAATAGCGCTCTTGAGAATACAGTATGATCTTTTCCCCCTATCGCTTTTGTGGTCTGCACTCGAGGAAATTCAACGGAGGCTTTTAACTACCGAAACGTTTATATTCAAACTGGGCTCCTTTCTCCGTAAAAACATACCGTGGGACACCAACTCTTACAAAAGAGAGGTAATACGAGCTCAGGAATAAGTATTCTTTTAGACCACTGTTATCCTTTCAGACTTCCTTAAGACAAATGTTATTCTGGTTCAACTTCAACCTCTTAAATATTTCATAAAAAACAAAAGGATAATTTTTTAGTTTTTATGAGTCGCTTTTCCATATTAAAATGTGAATACCCACCATCAAAGGTTTTTTACCTCTCGTCAGAATATCAACTGGCTTAAGAGATATTTGAATAAATTAAACGAAATTCTAATTAGAATTAGAAATCTTTAGTGGAGATAGTTAATAGTCACGTGTTGATTTACTTGTTTTAATCCTTAGGAAGATCTCAATTTAGCAGAGGAGATAGGGGTTTTCCTAAAGAGATTATGAATGAAATAGTGAATAGTTCTCGTTACAGTAGACAATGTAGTTGCTAATAGATTAATCTACTTTTGAATCGATGTTAGTTCTAAAGTAACGAAATTTATTTATGTTTGTTAAAACCATAAATTAATGTTTCTAACACTAAGGCGATATATTACTAACTACCCCAATGACATCTAAAAACTTCATTAATTAAACTTTCACTATTTTCGTTGTTTTAGGCTTCTTTCAAATTTCTAATGGGATAAATTTGTATTGGTTAATCTAATATAATGAAACCATCTTTAGAACACTATTTAACAGTTCTTATTTTTTTTTCTTATTTCACGCCATTATACCTCTCTTCCTCTCTTTTCGAACCCTTTTAAATGAATATCAGGTTTTAACTCTCTACAATTTAGTTCAAAATCTTTGCCGTGCTCGTCTTCCGAAGAGGTTTTCAACGACTACGCCTTGTGGCAAGGAGGCATTATCCTTCAATAAAATTTCAGGTTAGGGCTCGGAAGCTTCCTCACTGGGCAAGTAATACAATGGAGCAATTATTTCTGCATTATATGGGCTCTTTGAGTGCACAATTGAAAGAATACCTTCTACTAAAATCATGCATCAGACAAAAACACTTCCTCTATCAAATTACACATTCATTTCGGTAAAATGGGCAGAAAATCTTTCGCCTAATCTGGGAAAACGTTCCACCTACCATTACATCAGAACAAATTAAACTTAGATTAGTTACTGAAGTTGACTTGGTTCCATTGATCATCCGGCCATCTTGCAAATAAGAAACGAGTCTGCTTCTTCGTTGTAATAATTAATTCTATGGTGGCGCGTATTCAAGCGTAAAAATTGTCTTCATCCAGCATACATGACACACCCTGGCTGTAGATATCGATAGCCAATTCTTAGTAATCTCTATAATCTTCTACATCTTTCTTAAAGAGGATTTCACCCTATAAAAGAGGTTTTCACTGACGTATCTGTTGATTTGCCGGTCCTACATAAAAGACTTTTGATCCAGATTGACGGAATCTTATTGACTACAATTTCCTCCCACTGAAAGAAAATCTTGGTGGCCAGCTATTTTATCACCTTGAAGAGAGAGTGAGAGAATTATATATATATATATATATATATATATATATATATATATATATATATATATATATATATATATATATATACATATATATATATATATATATATATAAAGAGAGAGAGTGAGAGAGGCGTCGCAGACGTTTTAGGCATGTTATCAGGATGATAGCGGGCAAGTTCATGAGAATGATCTGAAAGAAGTTTATATACAAACATCGCTTGCTATTTATCTTTGCAAGAAAACTAATCCTTCACGTCATTTTTAGACGCTGAAATTCTTCTAGTAGATTTTTCTAGCATTTTTTAGTAAATTGCTTATCCCTTGATAACTTTCATTTTCTTTATCCGAATTTGCATAAGCTTAACTAACATATGTAGGTTAACGTACATGAACTTTGTAAAGCCTGTTTTTTTATCACGCGAAGTTATGGAAGATATTGTGATTAAAATAAAGGTGCTCTGATTCTTTGTACATGTACTCTGTTAAAACCAAAGACACCTGCTTTTCAAAAGACAGGATTCAGTCGGAGCAACAGTAGTTGAGCAAAGATTGTTTTCAGCAAACCATTAAAAGCTAACTACACTATATTTGGGCGAAGTTTCAGAACATTAAGAGCGAAATAAAAGCTTTATGCCAACATTGCGACTTCTAACACACTTTGTACATTTATTCCCTCAGTGCCATCGTTTCATTTATTAGGATTTTTATCACAATTTATCATTGATTTTGTTTTGTCAAAACGCAACCAAAGCAAAGTAATTATATAATGGACATAGGACATATCAGGAACAAACCCTTATCGGTGTTATTTTTTTTAACTAAATAAATCTTCTGTTCTACAATAAAGAAATGTCGGGAGATACGAGAATGGTCAAGCGTGGCGCAACTTCAGCCACTAAGCTGGAACGGTGGATTTCGTTATATGATTCATTTGTCAAATGAAATCTTATGACTATGACCAAAAGTGATTCAATCTGTTTAGCATTTACTCTAATAGCCTAATCATTAACGCTAGATTAGGGTAAGTTAAACTAGACCAGATAGAATAATCAGATAATGTTAGAATTTTCCAGGTAGCTCTATAAATAGGAATCTTAAAGTATTAAACATTGCAAATATGTTATCTAGTAAAATCACTATGTCAACACTACTGCAGTGTTGACGTCCCGTTTACTACATCCCTCCATCGCAACAGCCTTTATTTCTCACTCACTAGCCACATGAGTGCTTATGCTTCAGTCGAGCAATATAAGAGAAACAAACGTGTTTCTGGCATCTCCACCACAATTTTGCGCATGACAATAAAGACCCAATTTTTATTAATTCATTTAACAGTTTACATACTTTGGTCATCTGAAGATTATATTTGGATATGCCAATTTTCTTTCATAATTTTCGGAAATTTCTTTCAATCTACCATTCGCTGATAAAATTTAGCTCAATTTATATCTTTCAAAACAGTCTTTGAAAATGGACATTCCCATAAACCACCACCCACGCCACAAGCTATCTCACAATGAATTAAGATACGACAGTCAATAAATCCAAGGGACTGAATGGAGTTTATTCGTTTAAAGCTGTAAAGTCAGAGTTAGTACATTTTTCCTTATTTTCTAAAACTACCAAAATCGAATAGAGATAATTGTAATACTAAAATAATTTTAATAAGGTAAATAGAGGTACTTTGAGCCTCTATACTTATAACCTTAATATCAATATCTGAACATTTTTTACTCAATAATATGGGAGAAGTTTATCATAAATCTCATTATATTAATAGGAGAAGAAAACATTGGGAAAGAGGAGCAGTTGATATAATATATTCGAATTTTATGGGTTACTGAAAATAATCCTAATAAAAGATCTAGCAATGTGTTGTTATGAATGAAGAAGCTTCAGAATTTGTGAATGTTACCAATAGATTAAATCAGTAGTCTGTTTTTCGGCCCTTTTATGATGTCCGCAAGTGACTTTAATGCTAAAATAAATAATAATATTTTATGATGATACGAATTTACATTGAAGTGAAAGTTGCAAGGAGAGAAGGTCGGCTTGTGAAAACCGGTTCAAAGATGGGAATCGGATGTTGTTCCAGTTAAGGCTTAATTACCTCAATTAAGCAAACGATATTATATATACATGACACTTAAAAGAAACACCAGAAGAAAAAGATTTAAAAGTAATTCGGTTATTTTATGTAAATAATTCCACGGCAATTTCTCAGACAATGAAAGATTTTTTTACCTCACTGAACCTATTTTACTCACTCTAGGAAGATAATTATAAACACGGAATCGTGAAAGTTATCAAACTAAGTGATTCTGTCCTTTAGCGAAAAAATAATTAGCATCATTTAAAAGAGCCTAAAATACAAATTTACCAAAAAAAAGAATTATGTGGAAAATCAAAAGAGTCGTTAAAATTACAGAATTTCTTCTCTTCAACTGATCAAACTTTGTCCTTTACCTTGAAAAAAGTATAAACACAGAATAAATACCTACAGTCAAATTATTATACTTTGAGTCTAGAATAAAGGGGCGAATAAAATCGAGAGAATCTCAGCTAGAATGTGAGTGAGGAGAGGCTCATAATATAAGTAACAAAATAACAAAAGTGTAAATATGAGTAAATATTACCTAACATAAGTATTTAAAACTGGAGACTATTTTTAGCGTACAAATAAGGCAGAACACCCCTCGACCAAGAAAACAGGCAACTCTCCAGAAGTATGGAAACACCTGACTCTGAAATGGCACTAAATGAAAATTTAAGGGAAGCCATTCCACACCTACATTGCAAACAATGGATTTACATAAAGTTTGGCTCTTGATGCACTCCTCTTAATAATACTGTTGAGGAAGTCCACATACTTATTTTATCCTTTCGATTACCCACAAGAATTGAAAGACATTTATAATGTGGAGACGATAAATGCAAATTACTCAAATTTCAAGCTTAGATTGTTGTCACTAATCAGAAGTAAAGATCGCATTTGCTGCGCTGTTTGCCTTTATACCTATTTGCTCTTTGCCAAGTCAGGTCACCACAATCTGATGAAAAGCAACCACAGTAATGAGGACAGAATGAGTTGAAAGATTGCATTTCTTACATTCCACATAATAAATCCTATTTTTATTTTAGCATTTTTTCTAGATAGTATTTAGGGAATTTATTTAATAATTATCAGAACGTGCTTTGAATGGATAAATCCTTACTAGCTTTTTCTAGCATAATTTCTGTTTAACATGTTTGGAGAAGGCCTATCTAATCCATAGTCATACAAAATCCACCCATACATTTCATTACGAAAGATATTTTATAATAGCTGAGGGGAGGGGGGTTCTTTAGGTAGTTTTTGCTCGCATTTATTAACAAAGAAACCATGAGGTTAGATACATATCGATATTTTAGTACCCCCCCCCCCACAAAAAAAAAAATAAAAAAATTTAGGGCAAACAAAAATAGAGTAAAATCTAGAAAGATTTTATGAGTAAGATAACCTCCCAATGATGACGAATCTCTAAGACAAGCTTAAGCGTATTAAGTGACCCAATTGTTCCTTTGGATTAAACTCTGTTGAAAACCTATTTGATTTGTAAGAGAATTTATGTACAAAGTAAATATTTTCTCCACAATTAGAATTTAAAAATTTGAATGAGGCTTGATAGCTCTATACACCTTTACCGTTTATTTAAAGATGGAAAATAAAATAATTTGGAGTACATTTCTCTATCTACACTACGCATTTTCCCATTTCATATGATTTACGAATAACTCTAATTTATTTTCATCCAAACGTAAAGTATATTTAATACCTATGATAAGCGTGCCCAATAATGATTTTGCTACAGAAATGAGAAGTAGTATTTTTATTTTAGTTTTTTGCGTAGATTACGAAATTGACCTTTATTTTTCATGAAATGACTTCAGTTTTTGTAATTTGCACAGTTAGTTTTTCATAAATATTAGATTAGTCAATATATAGAGGTATGAAATATTTGTTATTATTTTTATTGTATTTGTCAAAAGTACAAAGGTAAGTGCAAACAAAAAGTTTATTCATCAAAATAAATTAATAACTCCTTTTAATACATTGCAGAGTGGGGGTATTATAAAATATATTTAAAAAAAAAAGAAGATTTAAGATTTTTTCAAAATTGCTGAAATCTATACAATAGTCATATATTTTTAGAATATTTAGGCTTCTTTTTATGTACAACATCTTGTCTGTCTCTGTGAAGGGTCCAGGAGAGGTGAGCAAGCATTGAAGGACTCCATTTTCCTTTATAACGATTTTTTATAGCAGCAATATCTTGGTGGAATCTTTTACTATGCTCATCGCTAACGTTCGCTAGATTCTCTGGACAGAAAGACAGGTGGGAATGTGCAAAAAATGCACCTTTAGCGATATATTTCATCCCAAGATATTATAAGACCTAATTAAATTCTGAACAAGAATGTGGTAATTTTCTGATTTGTGCCTTCCAAGGAAACCATTACATACATCTTTGAAACTATGCCAGGCCTCAAATTCTCGCTTCCTCAATTTTGCTTCAAACTCACTATCTACCCTAAGTTGTAGAATCTGATTATACAGAAATAGTAGTTCAGTATTCAGTTTGCCCGGCTTTAGCAGCATTAAGGGTTTGTACTTGATGAGGCATTCCACGAATTAGTGTTTTGCAAATATCCTTGAGTTATCTGAATCAAGTCAAACACCTATGAGGAGTTTAAGAAGCTGTTTATTTCGCGGCAATGTGGAATTGATTCTGTTTATTTTCAACAGAGGCCATAAATCGCGATGGAGTTAAGGTCAGGTTAATTTCCTATCCATGGTAACACACTAAAACCATTTTCGTCGCACCCCTTATTTAACGATTTTGCTGTATGTCATGGGGCCATCATGTTAGGAAATCCAAGGCCTATCTTTATACTATTCCTTTACATGTGCTAGTAGACGGCCTCTATATATCTCTATTATCTTTATGCGACTTGATAACTGCCTATAGATTGGTGTCCTTAAAGTTAAGTTTTTATTAACTATTCTCCTTATTCATTCCTGAAGTGAGTGAGGAGGTCATTGTTGGGGAATGGCAAACTTAAAATTTTGATTTTGCTTGTGTTTTTGTTGTATTATGTAATCGCCTCTGGTTGTTTAGAGTAAATTTACTGCTTAGCGAGTAGATGGAATTATATGCCTCTAGTGTGTACATGAAAATAAGTGTTTGGTCGAACTATGGGTTGAGTATGTTTGTGATTAGTTGGACAAACGTCTTCGAGAGTTTCAAATATCGTGTGGTATTAATGTACATTTACTTTTGTCTACGTGCAGTAAAGGTAGAGTTGTTTTGGTACCAATATCGATTTTCTTTTTAATATTCCGATGGGGTGAGCTTTATAAACTGTACCTTATAAAAGCCTCTCCACACTATCGCTCACTGCCCATATGAACGAGACTCCGGAAGTAATGAATTGAGGGAGGTGAGTGTGGATCTCAATGGGGTCCTCAGAGCGTGTAAAAACATGGACGGACATATTTTGGCTATTTAAAGTTATTCTCAACATGCACAGATACGGTTTTATGTGGATCTGTGGTACTTATTGGACCCACAGAGTAAGGTAAAAAGTAACCTACCCGTAGGTTATAACTCCGTCCTATTCCAGCATGTCTTTTGAATTCGGGTTCCGCAGTGGGCTAGACCACAAGCCTTTTTTCACCGAACCTCAAATTGTGCCTTTTAAAGAGTGTATGTTCACGGGGCAAGAGATGGGGAGAGGGTTAGGCTGTCATGTTAAAATCACAACATTAAAAAAATTGTCTATTAAGTTACTCCTTAAATGGGAAGATTTCGTGTAGGTTCGGGGTGGGTGTAAAAGGTTGGAGGGCGCTCCTTGCAGCGCTTAGGTTGCCAAATTCTTGGGAAACGTCAGTTCACGATCGCTTAGAGATTCGTCGAAATGCCGTTGGATGTCATTTTCTTCAAACTTCCGTAGACCGCTTCAGGCTTTACTGGGCGGTGAGCAGGAAGAAGATTCAAACTTCGGAGTTTGTTTAAGTGATGAAATTCACATCTTCTTTGCCAGTCAGCTTGTAGGATAACTAATTCTTGCAATGGGCGCAGTGTGATGAAGTGCAAAGCCCTGCTGTTGTGTCTCAGTCTTCGCTCACTTTTTCACTCCCTGGCCGGCGCATTAATTCATCGCAATTCCTACATATCAAGAAACCAGCATAAGGTAGTCTAGACATAGACCCAGCTTTCGGCAATCATAGTGTCATATATAACTTTCACCAGGTAGTGTGGAGAATTTAATGCATTTAAAGCGCTTTGTTGCGGTATAGTGATCAAGCTTATCGCGAAAGTTGATCAAATCCACCTATGTATAAGATGAAAGCATATTATATAGTTGTCAAGTTCGTATTTTTTAGTCTAGTAAGGAAGTAAAAGAATGTAATTGAGAAAGTATATAGGAATGCCTCAGCCCATTGGACCGAGATTATTTGTTCGAGCGAATGGCTTTTGTGCGCAATTAAGTGTAATTGTGTGTTTGCAGAAGAATGATTTTATGTTCGAGGTTAGGTTCTATTTGAGTGCAAAAATTGACAGTAAGGAGAGCGAGAGAGAAAGAGACATTAGCTACAGAAAAAAATAAAAACCACAACCGGACCGTTTGTGCATAGCATAAGAATTTGGTATTATTCACGAGGAAGACCGTTAGGTTGATTTAAACTTTCAAGGCGATTAGAATTTAAGTGACACTCTGATTGAAATTTTATGGCGTCTGTTGAAAAGGGGACTTCTAAGGTTGACTTTGACCAACATATTTGAGTTAGGTGACATCATGTTCATAGGTTTGAGTTCGAGACGATCTCTATATTTTCCTTGAGTTCAGAATTTTTATTTGGGTTGGTAACCCACTTTCAGTCTATAGCTTCCCATAAAATACTTTGTTCTTGTATATGTGTGCTGATGAGTAAGGTACGAGCGTGGAGCTTGCATGATGGAGATGATCAGAATGACTTGATGAAGGTAACATGGTAGAGCACGAATCGCAACCAACGCCTCGTGAATTCCTATCATGAAGTAAGTCGGCTTGCGAATGAGGTGTCATCAAGGAAATTCCTTTATTACAAGAAAAAATGGGATGCCATTCTTATAGAATTAATTCTTGGTGAGTTATGCTGCATTGGAAGGCAAAATGATACAAAGAGAAGTAAACAGGAATAGGAGTGCATTACAGAGATAGAGATTGATCTTTGAAAACGAATAGAGATGTGGTGAGGGGAGGAGTATCACATGAATCTAGTCATGTGTATTGTGCTAAACTTAGCTCTGATGAGTCCAACCGATTCGATTATACTCATTTGAAGAAAGTTGAATCACAATGTGAGCTGTTTAAGGTGTTGAAAATAGGGGGAAATTCTGTATGTTCAATTTGCTTGCTCCTACGAAATTAGAGAGGGGGAGAGGAATCTTCAACACAAATCACTAAGCACATAGTAAATATAGCCAAATAATCCAAATAAACATTTTCAAAGAGGAATATTTACTTTTACTTTAAAATTTGCGCGATTATCTATAACTGAATTTGCTAGATAATGACCCTCAAGATTTAAATATTTAAAAAATCCACTGCATTTTTGGAAAGCCAACTTATAATGTGTAGTTGCGTCATTTGTGTGTGTAAGGGAACCCCACGTAAAATATCTTGAGCAGACGGAAATTCCACGCGCTGCAGAAGGCCCAGCTAGGCCTAAATTGGTAAGCATACCCCCCTCCCCCCTTCCACAAGCGGTAGCCTCGAACCGCGTTCGAGGCCATTCGAGAGTAGATCTGTTTCCCGCTAACCCCCCTCGGGGAGAGCTTTAAACATAAATAGAGTTAGACTCCCATGAAGAGACACAGAGTTGAGAAGTCTCGCCCAGAACCCAAAAGATTTCCCCATGGTTCCAAGTCAAGTCATAGCAACAGAGAAAAGTGACAGCTGGATTATTTTGTGTTTTTGGAATTAGCCCCAGCCAGGAGGTAATTCCACTGAACGATCGCCCCGAGGGATTTTTCCGACTTCTTTCATCAACTCCTGTCGAAGCACTCCTCATTTCGGGTAGCCGAAATACTCTCCTCTGGACTGGAAGTTACCCTACTCCTTGCTTTTGGAGAACTGTCATCACTCCAACCTCCCGCTTGGAAGTCCAAGTGGCCTCAACTCAAGTGCCGAAGACAGCCGTAAGCCAACCCCTCTTTCCCTTTTAGTAACCCAATTGATTTAACCCCCCGCCCCATTTGAATAGTCTCCTCCGGGAATATCTTAAGTTCTAACTTCATAGCCTGATTTATAACTACAATTCCCCCTTTCATTTACTGATTTGATTTTGCCCGTTAATTCTCTGATGTAATTTTACCCATCAATTCTCTCATTATTTTTGTGTAAATAAAATTATATTTTTGTACATGCCTCTTTTAATAACCTTGAACTTTACCATTGTCCATAATTTACCTGACCTCGTTGCACCCTCTCGCTACTCAGCCCGTCTGAACTCGTGATTTTCCGTCCCTTTTGTCGGTTCGCTTTCAAGTTATTGGTCCTTGATAGATATAATATGGTATTAATATAATGTAATGTCATACCCCGACAGTGTGCAGCTTGAATTAATATTAAAGACAGACTGTGGATTATTAATTTACACCTGATGAATGGCTGAGAACGATATTCTCTTTGAGAATGAAGAAGAAAATTGAGAGGATATTAAATGGGATAGATGCGTAAGCTGAGATCTATCTCATTACTGCGAGCATCTGAGATGAGCATCGTCGTTCTGCTGTTGTTGATTTGAGCTCCTAATCCTAAAACTTAACGTTAACTGCCCTTTGAGTCATCCCGCTTGGGAGGTGTATCTATCACCATTTTTCTTTTTTCTTCCCTACACCCGCAAGGCAATAGATGTAGGATCATAGGCAATCCAGGTTTCGGCGAATATTTGCATAATTGCCTTCCCTTTCGGCCTAAAAAGCTGCAAATATCCTTCATTACTCTCAACCCGTAGCGCACTCCCATCTTATCACACATTTTCATTTTCGCATCCGTACTTTCTTTCCAGAGCGCTTCTTACAAACTCTCTCTTGAAACTTCCTTTTTATTGTATCGCATTAAATTCAAGGGAAAAAGTCTCACACACACGAATTGACCAATAATCACGATTTCTCTCCAGTTATATTTGACGTTTGTATATATATATTTATGTACACATTAACACCTGCTATGATGCTCTATTGCGTCAATGTAACTCTATACACTTTAGAATGCATCTAAGATAGAAGGTCACTATTGTTCAAATTAAGGACTTTAACGATTTCTTTCTTAAAAGCTATTTTCTGTCCAAATAAATATAGCGTGATTGATGAGACGAATATATTTATTCTTCAAACGGCTTTGAGGAAAGAATAATTGTGCATCATAATTAATCTTCCTCCATTCCATCACCCCTCACGCAAATATAAACCCTTTAAATATAATTTGCTTGCGCCAACAATTAAGCAGGCGGAACAAGTTTCATTATAATTCTATTATAATCAATCGATCAATGATATATTCAATTGTCAGCTATTACAGGGCCTTTATATAAAGGGTTCAAACAAGTCCTTAATGATAGTAGGAACGTGATTTATTTTAATAACTATATCTAAAGAGAATATATAAGATGTCTATGCATACGTAATTGATCCTTACACGTTTAGAGCCTATATACACAAATACAAAGAGTATGACGAGAATCAAAAGTTAATTTTCGCTCTTTACTCTGACTTAATTGATCTCTTTGAAAGAAAATTATGCTAGCAAAGTATAATGTCGATGAAGTGCTCAAAACCATGCGTTCAATAGATGGATGGAAACCAGTGTAAGAAACAAAAAATTCTTTGGTAAGACCTTTAACGGACCTTACATGGTGTTAAAATGAAAATAAACCGACCTCTATTAAAGCTTGGCCAAGTAGGCATACGCAAATTCACATGTTACATATTATATAATCTTACAAGCAAATCTCTCTCTCTATCTATCTATAGATTTCTGAATGCAAAATGAAGTTCAAAGACGAAAACTGCCTGAATAACTAAATTAAAGGGAAGCAATATCCTTACGCCCCTTTGCAAGATCATTCTGGCAATTGATGAAATCGAATTTTCCACACCAATAAGTCGCGGAAGTACGATACACCACTGACTCTACCACTCTTTTCCCTTGCCCCTTTAATTACTCCATACCAAAGAATTTTTCAAAGATTTCAGGACAAGTGGATTTTAGCAAATAAGACCATTGCAACTTAATGAGGTATGGAGAAAAGGATGTAAAAGGGATGGAAAATGAATAAAAAGAAAGGAAAGATTTGATTACGAGTAAAAGGTGTTAGAAGTTTAGTCGTGCTAATAGATTTAGTACATTGCTGTGAAGAAAGGGTGAAATTTATTTTTGTTCAAATGAGCAAAACTATGCTTATTTAATGTCCCTGGTCAGTTAACTGCATATGTCATATAGGCGGGCCTTTTCGTTCATATTGACATGTAGTTACGTACCTTTAAAAGGAATATTATTAACCTGAACATATGTTTTGCAAAACGGTAAACTTTCTATTTCTCCTATTTATTAACTAAGAAGCCATACTTTCCTAAAGAATCAGACTAGTGTCTCTATGGTTATGCTCTTCACGTGTTTCACAGAGTTCATTATCGCGTCAATTAGGGTTGGAATTGCCTGTCAAATAGTGGCCGATATTCTGCGCAATTCGCCGTAGGTATTTTAACCCTTCAGTCAACTTATTGCTTTTCATATTTATTGGATAACTTTTGCGGGCGATATTTAGAGACGTAAACAGCACTTGTGCGCGAGGAGCTTCTCAGGATTGATCGGCTCGGAAAACCGAGATATGTAGATAATACTTCTCATACCTTCACAATTATCACACATAATGCGCCCTTATGCAATATCTCCGTGTACCTAACTATCACCGTATTTTCTTTGATAACATAAATAGTCTCTATTTTTCAATTACACCCCAGTCTATTCCACATAACAACTTTGCCAATCTCTGCATTTTTTTCAGACAAGAAAATTCGATTTTAATAAGTGATCCCTCTGGCCCTGATTTTGCTATGTAACAATTCCTCTACATCTTCCCCAACACCACTTTATCTTTCGTCTTCGTGTCAATACTATTTAGAGAGCATAGCAGAAAATTTAAGCGCGCGAGGTGGGTGGATTGAAAGTTCTGGCTAGGGTACTGAGACAGCTGCTTCCTTCTCCGCCTACATCTTTCAACTTACTCAGACAGCGCCTTTTTAAAATCCCCTCATGAAGCCATAGCGTATCATTTATGATAACAAAAACAATCTACAATCAGTTTTCAAACTTCATATCTGTTCATCTTCTGCCTTAAAGCTAACTCTGACTTCCTCTATATCCCCATAATTTCCATGTGTTTTCTCATAAAAGAAGGTTAATATTTTATGATAAACAGCCTGACCCAGAGCTTTCCTATATGTTAATTATCCAGTAGCTCCCGACCCACTATTCTATATCTCTGTAGTGTCTCCTGAGGAACTAAGATCCCTTCACTCTGCTTATAAAAAATTATCCCTCCATGTATATTGTCGGTTACCTCTTCCTATTGACTTTCAATTAATTAGTAGCTTTAACATCCTTATATCATCTGTTGTGACACAATTGGACTTGAACCTCGTTGAGGGTCTTTTGCTTCTCAATAATTGTCTCCAGCAAGGTGAAAATCTTTGTGTCTGCGTCCAGGGTCTCCTTGAAACTTCTATGGTAGAAAGGACTAATCGCCTTCGTACCATGACTGGTTTAACTTCCATTTTAGTCATTCTTGATCCCTTGGCAGGGTTTGGAGTATGAAAACTAACACTTCGTCGTCTGTCTGAATTATATTGTGTTTCCTGAAAGAAATTTTCAAAATTATATCAGACAACTTAATATTTCTTAATTTCCAGATGTCTCTTGGCACCTGTTTGTAATGTGAATCCTGGAAACTAATCACAGTTTCTTCAGAAAGTGCTCTATGAGTACTGCGGCGAATGAAACAAAGAAAAGAAGACAACCTAGCAGAGGGATTTTAAAGTTAATAAGCAAATCCTCATTGCAAATTCTCTCACTTCTGATTCTCTAAGTTGTAAAAACGTTAATTATGTAGATTCAAATCCAAATTACTTCCTAGAAATCAGTATTGGCTGTCTTCCATGCAAATTCATATCAAATTATCCAGAAATATAAGAGTTTGTACTATTTTCAAACCTATTTTTCTACTCTAATAATAAAATAATTTGTCTTATGATAAAATGAATCATTTCCTTTTGTCTTTTAATAAAAACATTTCAAAATATCTTGAATTTTAGCTCAATTATTTTATCGTAAATTAAAAGCAAGATATACTACAAAGGAAAATGTCATTAGATGATGGCATTTCAGCCAGTCTTATGAATTTAGATTAAATATATACATTGACATATTCGTGACCTTAATTTTCATCAATTTAAAGACACGCAAACTTACATGTTCATTTTTTTTTCCCCTTTATTCATTTCATATAACTTTGCCTAGCAATTTTCTCTCGTAGAGACATTATTTAACAACTAAATTGGGAAGAATTCTTGAAAGAAGCGTAATGGTCATTAAACGGGAATGGGATGATTCATCACCGCAAATTCATCGCCACCGACCTATCGCCAGCTAACTCATCGCCGAATTATAGTTAATATTATAGGAAAGCTGCTTAAATTATATAGAATCAAAAGTAAAATACCATCTTTTCATATTTATTAAAAAAAAAGGCTAATGCGTAGAAATTTGAAAAAGAAGTTATTACCTATTTTATTAAATATGCCACTATTTAGTAAATTTATTAGCATGCTGTAAAATTATTTAATTTTCCGAAAAGAGTTATGGCTTAAAAAGTAGCAGCTGTTTTACCCCCTTTCCATTTAGAACACATCTTAATCAAACTCTTTCCTGATTATAAATTACTTTACTTTACAAACTAATACCGATCCGTTATATTTATCTCTCCACACAGAAACAACAAAACTTAGGAGACGGGATGGTGATTTCAAAATTCTGTCATTTCTAACAACTTGGAAGATGTAAATGAAGGCTTCATACAAAGAATGGATGATGATGATGAATAACCAATTCAGTTTTAAATGATTTTAAATGAGGTTTTTCCCCACGTTTTTCAAATGGCGCAAGTAGCTCCTCCAAATGCCTCAGATACACAAATTTTTAAAATATTGGCGTCGAAGAAAAGTTCTTCTTGCCGTTAATAGTCCTTATTGAGATAGAATTTTAATTTGTAGGAAAAAATGATGGTTTCAACTTATAGTGAATTCAAACATATGGTGAACTGATAGGGCATTTAGGATAGCTCCATTTTATTTTCACAAATATCCATTATTATTGAAAAGAACTATGGTGGAGGCCATCTAATATTTAATGCTTTTTTACCTAAGAAAAAGAGGGTGATTTATTTGAAAAGGACATGATATGTAACCAAATTGGAAACCAAAATCAATTCTATTTGATTTTGAACAAAAAATATGTAATGTCATGAAGAAATGTTTCTTACATTTATCTCTAAATATTGGAAAGCAATCAGCTGCGTTTGGGCATTCTCATTTATATAACGGTATTGCAGTATTTACATTGTGAGCAAAATTGGTCTTTGCCTTGAATTTTTACCATTTTGGCAACTGAAATTATATTTTAACTTTAACTGCAACAAATAATTAATTGGTTTGAAGACAATTACATAGGTCGCTCAAATCGACACGGAAATAGGAAACATCCTTAAACATTTCATGAAAAAACATGACCCTTCTATTCCTGCATTTTCAATAGAGAAGTCAGTACCAATAATGATGAAGAGGCCGCCAAGAGACGACTCCAAATGGAACTTGGAAATTTCTGGCTGGATTGAAAAAAGTTAAAAGGGCCGAATTATTAATATGAACAACTTGTTGGAAGACAAGTTTGACCTGTAAAGTTAAAATTTGATTTTATTTTAATTTTAAATTTAATCTCAATTAAATGTTACGATAAGTTCATTGTAGATGAGACAAATACTACAAGATGTTTGTGCACCAATCAAGCCACAGCATTTACTAATGAATATACCAATGCAATCTTTTTACATTTTTTATACTGTTTACTCTATCATTGTATCTGTTTTATCCTTATGAATGTATGTTTTTTTCTTATTTTTCTAAATAAACCGACTCAGATAACAAATAGAGATAAAAGGCATTGAACATATGAAAAACAAATTCAACAAAATATTCATCTTAGTGAATACATTATTGAATGGACAAGGTCATTAGTCTTGGTCCGAAATAAGACTATTGATATGGTGGGAATAATTGCTTGATTAGTCTGATTAAACTGCCATTTTGATACCAAACATTTCACATATAATAAAAGAAATACCAAATAAATGGAACAATGAAGTTATGATGAACATAAAGTTTCGAAGGTGGTTTGTTTTTAAAAAGTTGATATTAAGGGAGGGAAAATATATGGAAAATAGTTGAACCGAGTAAAATATTTTAAGAAATAATAAACATCCGAAGCTCCAGAGGCAATATCCTCTTTCTTTAATCATATCAATTTCCTTTGTGTTGTACAGATATGAAAAAAATAAAGGGGAAATGGAAGGACAGAATAATCGCTATTAATAATTTAAAAGGAGTTTGGTGGTAATGATAGGAATAGGGTTATTGAATTGTACTCCAAGAGTAAATGGCACATGTACTCAATTTAGAGAGAATAATAGTAAATATAGGTATTCTTACTCACAAATTCCTAAATTATTTCAGTGGGGAAGATAAAACTAACCAGCATATCTTCATTGAATGAAATAAGGATAATAGGAAGCTCAGAGCAAAACAGAAAGAAAGGTTTATTGGGTTTAGCATCATTATATTTAAATAGGTTTTGCTGTTAATTCTAGTTAGGTCTATAAAATAAGTAAAACTTATACAATCTCTAGTATGTTCTAAATTATTTATCTGGCTGTGTACCGTAATAATCATGTATCTAACATTTTTCTATCACTAAGATTGTTACTCTCTCACTTTTTATGAAGAAAAAGCCGTCTTGGAGCTTCCAAAGAAAAAGTAAAATGATGAATAGTCAATGGCCTAAACGCAGGGATATAAACTACAGGAATATCCAAAATATCGCTACCATAAAAAATGATCTCAAATTAAAGTTCTATTTAAATGAATCCACAGTTTAGAGAAACTCAAATGGAGTTACCAGTTACTACTGTAAAATAACAACATCTGAGACCACGTACTATTGTATGCCCCCGTGGACGACGTCATTTCCCGTTCGAAAATTTTGAATTTTCGACTCCTGAGCACGTTGGAAAAATATTTCCGAATCCTACGAACTCGTACCAAGCCTCCCCAACCAAGGTCACAAGGTTTGAAAGCGGCCCTTGCTGCTAAATGATGAATCGACTCTGCCTCCGGATTAAGATGTCTGGAGCTTGTGACTCCTTTCTCCAAACTCCTCCTTCCCCTCCAGAAGCAGGCATACAAATACTCGGGTTATTCCGTAGTTCGAAGATTCCAGCTCGCACCCCAAGGCCGTCTTTATCGTCTCATCCCGTGATCATTCGTCAAACAGCAGGCTTGTTCAGCCGTGATTCTACCTCAGTCAATTAGTAGTTACTGTGAATGACAAGCCTTTGAATTTGCGCAACCCTCTCCCTTCGTTTAATTGAATCGAAGAAAATCTCCATCGATTAACTTTGAAGAAAAGAAGATTCCTCTTTCAGTGGAATTACGAGAATTCCCACATTCCCCGTCAAACGTCATCTTTGAAGTTTGGCTATCTTCATCAGAAGGTTGGTTCGGATCGTGCCCCACCTGCCTCATGGGATCGTTCTATAATCGCCTCATTAAAAGAAGGACCTTGCTTGAAGTCATCGGCCAGTAAGACTAAAACCACCTCCATTATTAGTATTGTCAAGTTCTCCGTTTGATCTGAGCCTAGTTACATTAATCAATTAATTCGATTTGAGCATCCCTTCTTATAATAATTATCAAGAGACTATCTCAATTTAAATAATTCTCTTTTGCCTATTTTTATTCATATTTTAATCTTTGTAAATACAATTATATTTTTGTTGTTTCATCTTTAACTAACTTTGAACGATACTCTCTGCCTATTGAAGTATTCTCGTCAACCAATTATGCACTCTGTCTGATTATTGAGGATTTGAAACCCAATGCCTCAAGTGTGACCTACTAGTTGGCTTGAAATCTCTGTGAACAGTCCTTTATCGGTTTGCGTTGCAGTAGGTGATTAAGTCAACCCCAAATAATATAGGAGTAGTGTATGGTATAGAGTGATGGAACCACGATAACTACATAAAAATTCATTCCACACAGCTAAGCAAGTTTTCAAAGTCGTTTTTCTTCTACCCGCAAAAGACACAGCGATGTCTTTCCAAACCACATTGCTGAGGAGACTCAGTGCTTTGTCAGACCCAAGCTACGCCTCTCCTACTTATACTTCTAACACCTACTTTATGTACCAAATATCCCCATCTTCCTTGCTGCAAAGGGATACCATGCGTAGCTCGTTACAGTTGGGTCCTGGAAGAACTGCAACTCCTCTTGGGCTCGGTATATTAAAGAAGCCCCGTCACTTGTAGAAATTAAACTATTGGGGGGCTGTGGCCAGTTGTTTTGCTTCCTGCTCGGTTCCTTGCAGTATTCCTGTGTTTTTATATGAATATCTCCTTAAATCTTTATCTAGGCTTAAGAACTTGAACAACGAACTCATGAAGTATCTGAAGAAAGGCCTTTAAACCTTTATAAACAACGCACCTCTGGGTTGCAAGAGACCAGTATTTCAGAGTTTCTAAGCGTTAGGTCGCGATAATTGAGAAGATCGTTTTTGCCTCATCATTATATCACTTGTCAACCATTACTATTCGCAGTGGCTCAACAGGGTCAACCTTCTCATATGCGCAAGGGTTAGCGGGGACTATAAAGCAGTACCGCCTAGTGTACTTTACAAATTGGTCGTGACATTTTTCGCAGCCAGATACCTGCCTGCTTTCTTTATCAATGTAGGTCTACTCAGTAAGCCATATGCAAACTGAGTTCCCGGGCGTAATCAATTACATTTTGGGAGGAGTTACTCCTTAAAGGGCCCTTCTAAAGTGGAAATGCTCAGGGAGGTGACCCGCACTATAAAGCATAATACTCCACGGGCGTGAACAAAGACACTTCCAATTCAAAGACCGAACGCTGAAAGATGTTGCTGAAGCGGCACGGACAACAAGGACTCACAAGGAAAGGAGGTACCTCATACACGCCCAGAACCTTCTCGATTTCGGAGAAGGACATTACTGATTGAGCGCCTTCTGGAATTGGAGTCACTTCCGGGAAGGATAAAAGAGGGCACATTGCCAGCCCTCTTCTCTTAAAACGATGAAAAATAAATGTGAAAAGATAAAATGTATTAATGGTTTCTCTCCTTACGATAGTCTTTCCTGGCAGGAATGGATCTATAGATGTTTAGACATGTGATCTGGCCACGATTGGTACGTCTAGTTCAGAGGCGCCATCGAGCAGCGAAACTCAAACAATGATAAAGACTGAATTTGCAAGTAGAATGAGTAAATCTACAGTGACGACGCGGCTCTTCTTTCCGCAGTGGACCATTCCCTGAAAGGCAAAAAGGCCGTGCTCCTTTACCGACTCGTTAGTCTCACAGGAGAAATAATCACTGAAAGTGATCATGAGATCGTATTTGGAAGTCCTTTAAGCTGTCACCAGAAAGAAAGACAGCACCAAAAGACCGTCAGCTTCCACGCCCTAACTTGGAGACTCAAAACACTCAAAAAGCATGTCTCTTGCGTCCAAAATCGCCACACCATCCAAAGGCTCTGTATAATGGAGAGGCAATGACTAGCATGGCAAGCCCAGCCGCCACTCATAAGTCTTTGGAGGTAAAACAGCTTTCATTCCGTTTGAAGGCCATCAGCTCCCGAACTGGTGTCCAGGAGCTCGCAGCATTACCTCTCATTCTCCATGAGAACGGAACAGCAAAATAGGAATCCGCATCTGTTGCAGAGTGGAATGAGAACCGTTGCTACTAGAAAGAAATCTCGATTTGGGAATTTCTTGAAAGGGAAAAAGATGGGTAAACACAAGATATGATACAACTGAGCCTTTTATTGGAACATAAATCGCTATATATAACAGCAATAATTATAATCACCGTGTTGTTTAGTAGAAAGAAAGATGATAAAAACAATTTTTTTTGCAAGAGTAGATAGTACCATAGGATTAACCGAAAAATTGAGGGATGAGAACCCTTTTCATAGGAACAATGACATTTAGGTATGCCGTAAGGGTATGAAAAATTTTTCACAGACATATTAAATCAACTATAGGTTTAGGAATGTGACGGCCTACTAATATGGGAGCTTTAATCTTAGCATCACTTATTTTAGTTTTGGGGGGCGATTGGGGAACCTTTTTACTTTCTTAGGGTACAAATTGTGACCACCCATGGAAAAATCGGCATCTCCCAAGCACTCCATGAAAGTAGAACAACGTTTATCCTTAATGAAGGCGCGAATTTCGGGAGCCACGGCAGCTAAAAGCTGATCCCTAAGGAAGAAGTTCAGAAGGGACTCGTAGACCTGGGGAATCTTGCATGCATCTCGCTAACACTGCATGTGTCTTTGGAGGATGTACCTGTGTTGCCGAAATGTTTGACCAGGGCGGATATTTATCTGGTGAAATCGGGAGTGGTAGAACTCGCAATTCATATGAACAGCGGCTACCAATTCGGGCTTTAGAGTGGAATAGGTTAAAGTTGCTTCCGGGGGAAGGGATACGAAGATATCCCTTAACTTGGCATTTAGGAGGGGAAGTAAGCGAGCAACGCCATCATTTTCGACATCCCATCTATTGGTCGGAAAGATTCTCTCAAAATGGGTAAAAAGTGACCCAAAGTCCTCTCTATAATTAAAAGCGGGAAGGTTGACTGTTTGAAAAATTTCAGCCCTGAAACCGATGGACTGAGAATGCATTTGAATTCAGCTCATTTCCCGCTCCTGATGCCTAATTTGTTCACGTTCTTCCATCTCCATTTTGTTCTTTTCCATCTCAATTTTGTTCTCCATCTCCGTTTTTCTTAGTTCCTCTTCCCTTCGCTCTGCACATTCGTTCCTCTCTTGTTTTTGTACGTAATTTAGAAGGTCTTTGCCCGAAAGACCTAAAATTTCACCCTGACTCTTCAATTTTTTGAAGGATGACATTTTTCCGCAGTTAACTATCGGAACACTAACACGCAAACGAGCTAGGACACTACCCACGCGAAAGGAATACTTGAATATTCGTGGAGGCCTTGTTCACAAAAAATAATTATGATACAGCTGCCTACCTCTGCTGTTTCTAAGCGAAAAAAATTTAAAATGGTCCTACCGGAATTAGGAGACGACAGATCTTAATCCTCAGTATTAATAACCAGGAGTGTCTCCAAAATTCCATCACAATAAAAAAAAATAATTAAATGGGGTCCAACACAAAATCTTAATAGATTAACGTTCCACTGCTCTTTAATTAACTTAAACTTGCCTTCTGCCAGTACAATACAAAAATTAAAATAAAAGGGATAGACGTGAATAACAAGTGAACTTCTAATGTCAATATTAAAATGACACGGGTTCATAAAAACCCCAAACACACTTAACACCAAAATTATATAATATGTATATTAATAAATAAATATGCCCTGGTATTGCATTAAATTATATCAATACCATGTATATCTATGGGGGAGACCCAATTACTTAAAGGCGAGCCGAAAGAGGACAAAACGCCACGAGTTTCGACGTGCGGAACTGCGAGAAAGAGTGTAATGAGGTCAGTTAAAATTTGGGCAATGGCAAAGCTCAAGGTTATGTTAAGAGACATGTACCAAAATATAATTCTATTTACATAAAAATAAAAGAATTAATGGGCAAAATTACATCGTTAAACGAGGGGGGAATTGCAGAGTTATGCATCATAATCTGAAGTTAAAAATTAATATATTACAGAGGAAGACTATTCAAATGGGGAGGATTAACTCAATTGGGTTTCGGAAGGGGGAAAGGGGTTGCCTTACGGAGGGTTCCGGGTGAGACGTCAGGTTCAGGCTTTATGGATCTCTTCTGCACGTGAGGCGAGGGTTCTCGGAACTTCTGAGCGGGAAGTTAACGTGATGACGGTTCTCCAAAAGAGGGGGGGGGGGGTAACGTCCGGTCCAGGGAAGAGTATTTCGGCCACCCGAAAAGAAGCGGCGAACGAGGCGGGCTTTGACAGGAGTTGATGAGTGGAGTCGGAAAATCGCTCGGTAGCGATCGTCAAATGGAATTAACTCATTGGCTGGGGCTAATTCCAACACACAAATAGTCCGCCGTTACTTTGCTTTGTTGTTAGCACCTGACTTGGAACCAGGGGAATCTTCTTTGGTCCGGGCGAGACTCCTCAACTTTGTGTCTGCCACATGGAAGATGAGCCCTATATATATCCGAGGCTCTCTTCGCAGGAATGGGGGAGAAAAAGCGCTACTCTCAAATGGCCTCGAATCTTCACGCCGAGGCCATTCTAACCATCTTAAAGGTGGTCCGTGTTGGACGCGGTTTGAGGCTACCGCTTGTGGAAGGTGGTGGTGTTGGAGGGGGGCTAACTCATTTAAGCCTAACCAACTTCAAGAATCTTCTCCAGCGCAAGGACTTCATTTCCATGCTGGAAAAGAAATTCCACGTGGAATTCACCTACAATTAAATACCAGGAAAGAAAGCATATTGAATACCTACTTTAAATATCTGTTAAGCAGAATTGCTGATCCATTGAATGGTCATTTGGCTCCTTCTAGATCATTGGTCCCCCAAACAAGAGGCTAGGCCCTTTGCCTTTTACCTAGGAGGAAAGGAAACTTGTACACCTGACACAACATATGTAAGATGCCCAGCGTTTCTTCTGGTCACCCAGTTTACATCCAAAGTACAGCTCATAAAGTTTTTTCACATGTTAAGTTAACTGTCTCTTGTATTGTCCTTATGTAACTGATCTACCTATATAACAGAAACTATCTAGGGAACTTTTAAAATTTTTAGGCATTTTAGCTCTGTCTACTGTAAAGAAAAACACTGAGAACGTGAAAATAATATAAATAGTAACAGCAACAAATATTAAATGAAAAAGTAAAAATAGGAAACATTTTTAGTAAGCTACAAAATTATCAATCTCTTTCTAAGATTTACGACGGATTTGGACGCATATAACTAAAACATTATAGGGTAACTTTCATATATTTGATAGATTAGGTTGACAAATACCTTAGGAACAGCCCATTAAAATATATATAAAAATCCATTTAAAACTTTTTGAGTTGTCAGCTTCGAACCAATCTTGTTTTCATTCAATCCCTACGGAACCATCAGTATATTTAACGTAAGTAAGATGGTTGTACAGTATAATTCTCAAGAAAATGTTTCCCAAATTAGCTACGATTAAATATCAGTCCCAAACAATTGATTTTTCCTTTTTAATTAAGCCCCATTCAAAATACACTAGCTTAAAACGGTTTGTTAATTTAACTAATTGTTTTGGGGAAAGGATTTAATGGAGGACGTTAGGACCGGGATATCTGCTTGTTCGAGTTCTAGAGAAGAGGGGTAGATTATTTTGTGAGGGTTGGAAAGGGTGAAAAATACAGCGACGTTGTCATTGGGTATGAGTCTGAAAGCGAGTCGAAATGGAACTGATTGCGCGCATGCATCAGATTCGGCGCCAAGTGTTTCCAGTGTGAGCTTACGCTGAATACCCAAGTCTTTAGTTCCTGTCCTGCTAGAAATCAAACTTGATAACTACACATCTAAATTTCGAGGACTGATCACAAAATAATTGTCCTTTTCATAAGTTGAGGCAAATTGGAAATCTTATATTTCCGTCGATCGTAAAACTAAAGTTGCTATTGAAACTCGCTAATAAGTTTCAATACCTTTTTTTATTATTATATTGTTGCAACTATTAAGAGATTCTTCTAAAATAGTTTAAATCATTTGCATACTTACTAATTGAATCTACTCATTTATCTCGAATTTCCTCATTACGAGTCTATAACATGGAGCAGGCACTTTGTTCCATATAATTATTTTTTGCTAAATACAAATATTGTTTTTATAATATATAATAGGGACAATAATGTTTTATATTATAGATTCAAAGGTCAAATAGTGAGATAATTTTAATATATAAATTACACAGCTAAACTATTGTGTGTTAGTACGCAAATATGGGTACCATATGTATTCATATTGCTAAATCAGGTGAAAATTTGACATTTTCACCTGAGGAAAGGAATCGTTTTGATTATTGGTTTCATCCAACTTTAATAGAAGAAATCCAGGCACAAAAAGCCTATTTATCTCTATTGAGATCTCAATGCTATAAAATTTTGTGACAATAATTTAATAAAAAATCTCTCTAAACATGGATTATCCGAGTGATAAATGCTATTATTTTGCCGCACATTTCTGTTTTGTGAATAACTTTGGTAGTGCAGAAGTGTTTATATATTAGTACAACTCAAGTCTTATTTATTTTTGTTTTGGTTTAAATACGCTGAAGAGTTTGAGCTTCCATTTAGAAACAATCTTGATATTCTTATTTAGGATTTTGCAGAGGAGCTTTCCTTATAATCAAATAATAAAATTGCAAGAGAGTCCCTTTTTACTTACCTGCTTTAGATGCAAATTTCAATCTAGAAATAGTTCCTTGCGCTGGAAAGTGCCTAGTAAACTAAAATATCAGGACCTTTAAGAAATGGAAAGCTGGTTAAATTATATGAATGAAGACAAAATAAGCGAGTGAATCCGCTAAGTGCCGAAGTTATTAGTGACTAGAAATGAATACGACCATGACTAGTTTATTTGTATGAACAGAAGTCATTCTCAAATTAGTGACCATTAATAATATCTATATTCCCAAATAATATGTTTTAATTTAGTATTTTTTCTTTAGTTTAGTAGGGAAAATAGATGGGCTAAATTGAAGTTAGGAGTTAAAAGAAAGTTTGCTGTGCCCTAAAACACCAAAGGTGACAGGAGGCGTAAGAGACCAAACTCGGAAGTACGAAAATAGACTTGGAATTACAAACATAAAATAGAAAGCCAAGAAACTCCCTATAAAAACAAACCCAATATTTCATAGCGAGAAGTGTAATGACCGCTTTCAAGGTTTCGCTTGAATGAGTCGTATTCTAGATTCAGGATGGCGCAGTGGATCCGCCCCTCGCTAGCAGTGGTCAGGCGAGGCAGGAAGCTGTTTGCAACTCGCTTACGCTTCTTTTGTTATTTATTTTTTTACTCACTCCTTTTCCTAGGCCCCCTCTATCTACACAACAAAGGGATATATTCTAAAAAATATAAAATTTGAATCTCCACCACTCAGAATTTCAGATTCGGTACTTTGTAAATGTGGGTTCAATATCCATTTAAATTTAACCTAACAAACTCATATACTGCAGAAGACTTTTGTGAAGAAAACCCAGTGGTTTAGGATGAAATTATACTGTAATAGTTGTGATTAATAAATGTTTCTTTTGTTTCTTTCGTCCCTAAAATATTTCGGGTATAAGACAGTAGTGATGTTGGTAAATATATGTGAAAACGTAGTTTATTTATAGTATTTTATTAATAAGGTAAAGTGGTGAAGTTAGGTGAGGTATAATATGTAAAGGTACATAACCGACGTAGCAAATTTCAGTGATTATCGGCGATACAACGCCATGCTTCTCTTTGAAACCTACCCTTCCTCTTCAACAATCGTAAGTGTTCCTGGAACTTAGTGGGAAATAAAACTTTCGTGGCAGAAATAACTAAGAATCTCTCTTGGTAATGTTCTCTCCTCTTTAAAAGTTTTATTTGGTCATTCTCACCGAAACTCAATTAATTTTTGTACATTTGTTCCGATATAGCGTTGTTTTAATGTTTGCTGAGTCGAAAATGACCTGGAAATTAGCTACCAACCGCAGCCAGCTATTTTATTTAATCAGTGTAGCCAATTCAGCCATGAGAAGCCTTAGTAGGCAAAGATTTTTAGTTTTTAGTAATTCAAGAGAACAGAAACTTCATTGAAATCTGATTTTCGTACGCAATCAACACCGACATTTTTAAACGACTTTGCGGTGGTCAAATTTACATAACTTCAGATTAACTTCAAAATGGGAAGAAAGGTAGAAAATTATTCCAAGAATAGCATTTAATACTCTTCTTTTCTGCCACTATTATCAAATTCAAGCCTTTTTTTAACTACGTTTATTCTAATTAAAAGTGAATGGAAAACAGGTTCAATTAAACGACCCAAAGAACTATATATAACTTGAAAATAGTAAATATCACCACCGAAGGAATTTCTCTTGCAAGTCAAAATTTTCCCATGTTTCGGTCAGATCTTGAGTAGGAATCTGAAAAGGATCAAAATAAGACTACGATATAAACAACCATATCAATGGTTCCTTTTAGTATCAGACAGTGGTTTTAAAACGTTACTGTTAACAACATCAATTATAAAACACTCATATCGTTGAATAAGGATAAAAATGTTTCTATTAATTTTTCCTTTGAATATATTTTAGATGATTTTTATACCCTGTACACGGAAATTTTTATTTTTCAGGGAATAATACGAAACTACATGAATACAATATGAATACAACAACTAGTAAATATCAAATGTAATTTTGGTGGAAAAGAGTTTAATTCAAGTTCTGATACAAACTCCGACTCATAAGTGATTAGCAGTTTACATAGGATATTACTATCCTTCCAAACAGCAGTATTTCCCCTGAATATGTAAGATAATTATTGAGGCCAAGTTTTGTGTAGCATTTTGTTTCTTACTACCATTAAATTAGTTAACTCAATTGTTTTTCCATTCATAATATGAATATTCTACATGTTGACCATAAAGTCTGGGCAAATAGGAAATATCACTAACTACATATATATTCTTTGATCCACAGACTTGATATAAGCTTCTCCAAGGAAGAGAGGATTACACTGGTAGTTCACATAAAAGTCATATCAAGAGAGCAGATATTTTAATGCACAAACACCCCTGAAAGACCACAATTTGGTTAGTACGTTTAAAGAAAGAGGTAGTGTCATGGACCAAACCTTTCTGAAAGACGATGTGCATCTTACGAAATGAAAGAAACTATCATGGCTAAGTCTTTACACTAGCCCTCCAAAATTAATTCGTAAGACGTTCCATGGAGCTGAGTAATCCCAAATCAACCATCACTCTTTTCTGATAAACGCAAAGGTTTCATCCGTAAGAATTAAAAATATTGCACCACTTAACAGAAGAAGACCCTGATAGCTGACTCGAGGTATGAAAATTGTTTTCCAATAAATTGGATAAGAATAAACTTTTACCCGAAGCTTTGTTTTATATGAATAGTGAAGTTATCTAATATAATATTAGATACTGGTTGAAAAACAAACCGCATTGGGTTTACCTTCTTAAAAAGCAAGGAGCGCAAAGGAATAGGCTGTGGTTTTGTTTATAGTATGCCACGCACGGTTTTTTCTCATAAGCGTGAGTTAACAAGAATGGCGTAAGAAACTAAGTCGAATTATGTCAGATATGACTTCGAAAAGTTCGCTCAGTCAGACCCATCATGGCAGCTAAAATGGAGGCATCAAATAGAATTACTGCCTTCTAATACGATTAATCGAGATTTTTCTTCCTTGAACTACAAAGGCAATATCAACGATAGGGTCTCTCGTTAAAAGTTTGTAAAGAACTTTCTGCAAGCATTAGGATCAAGCTTGCACTAACAAGAAGGCAATATCGCTAAACCAAGAAGAGAGCGAATTTTCAAACAGTTCTTTTTGAAAAAACATTTTGAGTTACATGAGGGGGGCATGTTAGTTTGAGTGTAGTATCAACAGGTGTAAAGTAAACACCTTCCTGATTGCGTTTTAACCTCTGTCTGAGGGTCACTGAGCATTCTTATCTTCTCTCGGCTCGAAACAGACATCGATTGCACACCTTCTTTTCCGTAACTTCACTATTTTAAAAAATATTGTTAAAAGGCTTTAAAGCCAAGATTCCAACGATTCTTTTTATACTTAATATAAAACTAAACTGGCGAAATTTTCAGGAAAATAAAACAAGTGCTAAAATGGAATTTTTAAGATGATATTTGTTTATTGATTAAAAAAATCCAATGTGGACATATGAAAGACAAATATAAAAATGAAGTTATGGGAAGTGAAATATCTGGCACAAAGAAAGAGACTTAGCTAAGGGACAAATGGATGTGCACAACTCTTCCTATTTAAGCCCTGCTCTGCAATGAAGGCAAGTCCTCTAAATGTGCATGATGAAGCTCTTTTTGGTACTATAACACCATATTTTTTTTCTGCAAAAGGCATTCTTAACAATCTTCCACATATATAAAATGTGAAACTTTTACAAAATTACAAAGTATTTGGGCCTATATTTTATATATTATATTTTTTTCCCCTTTCTACATATTTTCTGACTTAAATGTTAATTAAGAACAAATACATTAAGAAATGAGAATTTTGGTGAGGAAAAAATATTAGAAAAGAAACAAAGAAAACTTTAAATAAATAGAACGAATAAGATTTGGGTATAAGATAAACAAGTTAAGTATTAGCTTGAAATTTTGAAGCTGGTAAGGTCATAAATCAGAATAAGTGAGAGCACCCGACATTTTGGTCATCAGACCTTGTAGCTCTTCACCTTTAATTACGCTCTTATATACAGCATTCGGGGAAATACCACTCTGGATTTTTATTTCAGGTGTCTTTGCTATTAATTGCTATAGATCAGTGGTCGCCAACCTGTGGGCCTCGGAAAAAATGTGTCAGTATTTATATTTCATGAACATTCAAATAAAAAAAAATAGGATTAACAAAAGTTATCATAGACATAGATAAGTGGTTCTCAACCAGGGGTGAATTCCCCCTGAGGGGGAATTTCAAGATTTCAGGGGAAAATGAGGATCACAGATTGGCTTGCTCTAGCTGGCCCAAGGCCGCCTAAAACGCAGTGGGCATCGCGTCGCGCTACTGACAGGTCACGCTAGGTTTTCTTTCTGCTAGCATGTGTGTACTCCAACGACAACCTAGTTACACGCATCTATAAATATCAATAATTAACAATAATGCTTTCAGAGTTAATTAATTATCACTGTAATTATTTATCAGGAAGGCCATGAAGTCCTGACTCAGCTAAGATGTAGAAAGGATGAATAATGTTTTGGAAGCAACGACAATATTATGTTAGGTTGGCCTTGAGACAGGATATTTTGTAAGGGGAATACCATTCTGTCATATGGTTAAAAGGTGCATGATCCAAAGAAGGTTGAGAACCACTGACATAGATTATATTTTTTTTAAGCTACCTGTATTAGCGAAATTTCTTCTGAATGAGTGACTTTTTAGGTACTTTTGCAGGTGAACTTAGTGAAATTTGAAAATAAGAGTTGGCATTAGAAAGAACATTCAAACTGGTGGCGAAAAGAAATAACACAAAATATTAAGAAAATATGATTCAATCTACTTGAAATTTTGATTTATTCAAGAACCTGGTAGTGAGCTGGACCCACGGCCTCTTTGTATTATGTGTTGTGAGAGTTTATCTAATGATGTCATGAAACCATCAAAACTTCAAAGACACTTACCATCAAAACACCCAGATTTAGCTAAGAAACCACTTGAATATTTTTAAAAATCCATGAAGGTATGAATAAACAAATAGGTGGCCTTTTATTTTTCATAATTTGAAGTGCTATCAAATAGGAAGCCTATTAAAGGCTTCCTAATTTATAGTACTTCAAATTGCGAAAAATAAAAAGCCATATACGATTGGAGAAGACTTAATCAAACCTTGCATGTTACAAGCCTGTGAAGCAGTTTTGGGAAAACAAGCTGTCCAAAGACTGAAGGTAATTCCTATGTCTGCTAACACTGTTGAGCGCATAATTGAAGAAATGGCTGAAGATATTGAAAGTCAAGTTATAAAAATGGTAAAAAATTCACCCTTTTATTCAATTCACTTGATGAATCTACGCACGTAAGTAATAAGGCACTTCTCCGTTGTTTTGTGTGGGTTGAGGGCAAAGGAGAATTACAGGAAGAACTTCTTCGCTCACTCAACTTACCAGGCAGAACTTCTGCCTTTGAGATTTTTGCAGCACTTGATAGTTATTTCCTTGAACACAGAATTGATAGGAAAAATGTATTGGAATATGTACAAACGGTGCTTCAAACATGACTGGACATCGCTCCGGAGTTGTTACAAAGGTAAAATATGGTAGTCACCCAGACATTTAGTCTACTCACTGCATTATACACCGTGAGCATCTTGTGGAGAAAAAAAATGTCCCCAGAACTAAACGAAGTATTATCAGATGTTATTAAAATCATAAATGAAATTCAACACAAAGCGCTCAATTCTAGAATATTTGAAACCCTCTGCGACGAAATGGGTTCGCGGTAGACTCACCTTCTCCTTCACGCTCGAAGATGGCTTTCGAGGGGCAAAATACTGACCCGACTGTTCGTTCTGCGTGAAGAAGTTAAATTATTTTTTCAGCAGCAAAAAATTCAAAAATTTCAAGAACTCTTGACCCACGATAAGTGGGTAGCCAAGTTTGCATACCTGACAGATGTTTTTTCTCTGTTAAATAAACTAAACATATATTTGCAAGGACAACTTAAGGACGTGTTTACAGTACGAGGTAAAATAGATGTTTTTCGAAAGAAAATATCACTGTGGTCAACGCGGTTAGCAGAAGGAGATCTACAAATGTTTATAGATTTTGATTAATATATGGGAGAGAAGGGACTCAACCGGCAAGTGGTATCCATTATTCAACAGCACTTACAGTCACTGACAGAATATTCTGATTTTTATTATTTAATTGAAGAAGATCCTAGGCCTGGAAATATGTGGATAATAGATCCATTTGTAGCTAACATCAAAGAAAGCAAATTAAGCATAAATGAAAAAGAAAGCCTCATTGATCTATCTTGTGACGACAGTCTCAAAGCTAAATTCCAGTCATCTTTATCAAGACCTCATTTCTGGCTCTCTGTAAAAAATGAATACCCATCACTGAGTGAGGAAGCAATGAATATTTTGATTCAATTTTCAACAACATATTCATGCGAAAAGACATTTTCATCAGTCACAGTAATTAAAACTCGGTACCGCTTTCGGCTTGAAATAGACGCAACTCTCCGTCTTGTAGTGACGTCATTGGAGCCTAATCTCCACATACGGATGTCAAATAAACAGCAACAACCATCACACTAAAAATGGGTAATATTAACTAAACTTCAGGTTTTCGGGGGAATAATTACTATATAACCTTTTACCTTTAATGTGTGTATTTCGTATTAAAAAAAAATAACTTTCATCATTAATATTGTATAAATATATTTACAGTACCTTTTAATTTAAATTCATATTAGTGGTCCGCCAAATAAAAAATTATACATTGAGTGGTCCAATAAGTTCTAAAGGTTGGGAACCGCTGCTATAGATCACTGAATTATTCTTAAACATGTTTTCCCCTGAGATTTCAAAATGAGCAAAGCTTCATCCACTACAACCTTTTGAATTGTATGTGTCTTTGTTCTGATTAATTTCTCCTATAAAAATATGCATATTCTTTGTTCATTGCAAATTTCTCAAAGAAATGGAGGGTCAATAACGTTCAAATTAGTGAGAGCAATTAGGTTTCATCGTTGGTTGTCCTTTATCTTTATATAATTAGTGCGAAAAAGGCTTCTCTAAAGGCTGTAGATTTCGTGCTCTTTTCCTTTTTATCCCACTGTCAACCGTTAAATGCAATTGACAGCATTGAGAAACTTCAAGTGTCAGAGAGAGGACAGATTAAGGGAGGGAAATAGAAAGGGGATAGATATAGGGATTGAGCATTGAGAGTGAGAGAGTCAGAAAGAACTACAAAGGAAAATGATTACTTGAAAGGACATTATTATCCTTTAGATGAAAGTAAATTTTATGCAAGGCTTTGAAATACAGCTTGGGAAAAGCAAAGTACAGATAAAAGTTCACTTCACCCAAATATTGCACCCGCATCTGCGAGTGCGGTAAATGAAAATGTTACCTGGCATGCCAAATGAAAAGAGCACAACAAGTAAGGTAAAACAGACATAGGAACAAAACTGAATTAAGTAGTACAATTTTAGTCGCAACAACGAGAACGAGTTACACATTTGCAACAAAATTAGTTTTTTACGATAACTTCAATTCCTCTTTATGTAACATAATTGTCAATATGCCCGTTTCATCACTTTAACTCTCAATCTGAAAACTTTATGCTGCTGTTTATCAACACACGAAGGTCCTTATCTACGCCGGTTGCCAATTGTCGCTTTCCTTTTAAACAATCGTCCTCTATGATTTTGACAAATGGGATGTGTATCCACTTACCTTCCTCTATGTTTAATAGAATCTGCAAAAAGTCCGACCACTCTCCTATCCAGCAAAGTTCAACTTTCAAGGTCTCATTGCTGGTAGAACGTTTCATTCCATACAAACTTAACTCTGCTACTAAATATTATATTTTCTATTATATGAATAATAAATTAAAAACCGCCAAATAAGAGGTCATAAATTACTTAGCTCGTAAACGACCTCCAGTGAGAGGCCGGGCCGTTGCAATCAACGAGCAACCGAGGCAAAGTTTAAAGAAAGTTTTGAAGAGCTCCGTTAAAACCAGTTACGATATTGGAAGTGAAAATTTGTGGCAGGTAAGGATGGATCGTCGAGTATAAAATACGGAGAAAAATAGTGAGAGAGAAAAATATAAATACAACTGGAACAAAATTGCCCGCGTTAAATTGATAGAGCATTAACTCTTTAGTTCTATGGAATTCAAGGCAGTGAACTGACCTTTCTCATATTACTATTATCAATGCTAAATGAAAGTTCCTAAGTTTTCTCAGCTTGCTTGAATAAAATGAAATACATTTTAAATAACATAATTCAATCTAACAATATATTTTTCAGCCATTTATGGACTCATTTCCGAATAAAATTAAAGTTTTCTGTCTAATAAATAGCACTCTATAGACTTTGAATGAAGCAAAAAAATTAAATAACTCCTCCTGTGCATCTTTTCAAAAGAATCTTTCACATTGAATATAATCTGATGCTCTAAGTAAAAAACTCAGTTACTTCGAATGAATGTTACAGGAGAATATGGCAGGTAAGGTAATAGCTCACACGACACATGCAATGTCTGGTCAATCCTTGTCTCTAGGAAATTTAATTTCCTTTTTATTTGCGATCTTTCTGGAAATCTGATAAATGCCTTAAATTACAAGCTTATACAGCGCGATTTAACATATTAAATTACAATTGCTTTTGTGACTAAAAAGCAGAGTATCGTCCACAATTATGCTCCTATTCATTTTTTCCTTTATATCTAAAACTGATCAATTCTAATCCAACCTCGCGTCATAAAAGAAATCTAAAAGATTCTCAAGGCTTAGAGATGATTAGTAATTAGCGACATGCACTTTTAATTTAATTAGCCCAAGAGAGGTCAAAGGTGCAAACATTCACAGACATAGTCTGGCCATATCACTTTAGTTTATGGCCCCCAGAACGTTTAATCAGTTTGAAAAAACATCGGGCGCCTCCCTCAATCCATTTTGCTCGGTTATCATGCCAAAATGGAAAGTCGAAAACGAGAACTACCCCTTACCCCCAGCCGCTGTAAAACGCCTGAGACTTGGGACTGTTTACGCGGTTAAATTTCAAGTATCCCATGTGCACGCCAGGTGTCTTCCCCATCTCTCCCTAACCCCATCCACCACAGAAACCCGCCGTATTTATGCGAGCTACCGACTCCATGGATTGTCAGCGAGAGTTTCTTCCGAAGTTCGTTCGTGAGATCGTTTTCCGTTGGTTCGCCGTGTCAACGTCTGTGAACCCTTGAGCGGATCTTACCTTCGTAACCTCTTTGGTCAGAGACTGATTACTCTCCTTCGTTATTCCCAATTCAGAGGTCTAACCTGGATCAACTCCCCGTCCATTCCCTCCATCCTACAATGTCCGTGTACCTTAACCTCAACCGTGAGGCAAGAGCAAGGAAGTCCGAGACGTCCATCGGTGCAGATTTCCATCTGGTCATCGAGCCGACACCAGTCCCTGGAGGAGACTCTCCCCCCCCCCTCTTCGTGAATCTCATTTGGGTGACAACCTGGAACCTGATCTACGCTCATCTTCCGCTCTACAAAGTCATCCCGAGGCTTCATCGAATTCACCGCCGCAGAGGTAAAACTGAGGTCCCAGTCCCATGATTTTTCGTCCATTTAATTCACTCCCAAAAACCCCAGTAATTCCCCGCATTCAATTAATATTATCTCAAACTGCATTTAATAACGGTCTTTCAAGTGATGGTTAATTCCCGGGCTATTCCTAACTAGTCCTTGCCCGCCTGTATTAACAACTGGTCACTTATTCATTATTATATTAGTTTGCTTAGTTTCCGTAACCAATAATGATTCTATTATTTACTTGTATATTAAAAATTATTTCTGTAAGACGTTTTTCTTCCAATAACTTCTGAGTTGAAACGGCAATCTCGATTTCCCCCGTTTATTGGCCAACCATGGATTAACTCAATCGAATATAAATTGGCCACAAGCCCTTAGCTGGGACTTGCCGGTCTTGTTAAATACACGTGGGCCCGACTCTGTATAGAGCGTGACACCACCGTGTCATTCTTCGACATTCATACATACTTCCCTATTGTGTTAGTTATTTTGTATTATAAAATAAAGCAAAACAAATAAGATAATGATCGGTAAAATATTGTCTGATTTTTTGAGTATGACAAGGCAGTTCAAGTTACTGCATACCCCTTACGCAACTCTCCTAAAACTGGCTTATCTTAAGTTTGTTAAGTAAAGGGTCGTTCCCTAATTTCTTCATAATAATATTGCAGAATTATTTGTGACTAATTATTTACAGAACATTTAACCATAGTCAATGACATTACATAAACGACATTTTCATCTTAGTTTTTGAAGGATGTTACCAAATAGTTTTTCAAAATTGAATTTGAAATTTAAAGATTAACACTTCCTTAATAAAATGAAAACTACATAAATATATTAAATTTTTAACCTTTCTAAGTTTTATTTTACGAGTTCAAGATGTAGTATTAAGCAAGGGATGTTCAATTCGCTTCGGTAAAAGAGACCATCGTCATCTTCTAACTCTTTTACTGACGAAGCACACGACAGAAACAGTGGCTTCAGTACTCTTTAATCTTTATAACTTTATAAAATTAACAATGGTTAGTTGGTAGTCGGTAGGCAGTTTTTGTACCATAGTTCTACACCTAATTTGAGTCATTTTATTCCTCAGTAAGACCTAACATGTGATTCGAACTACGATATGCAAATTCCTCCAAACCACAGTTCCTGATAAGTATGAATTTTAGTTTATCGATTGTCGTAATGGGAGAAAACTTTTAGGAAATTGGTTTATTTCTACCTTAGAAGGGAAATTTTAAGACTTTTTGTAAAAACAAAATCAAGGTTGTTCTTATTTTCAACACGACAATTATTCATTTTAATTTCAACGGAAAGAAATCTTGCGACTTCTTTCCAACTTCCTGGTTATCGAGTCATTACTTTTTGCCGAGCGCATTAGATATTATGTAACTCGAGTGAAATGACTTTAAATAAAAATAGGTAATTTGTTTTTAGTAATCACAATATTCATATTTGTTTTTATGATGTACAATTAATGGGATAGAACAATAAAGTTTGTTATCCCGACGATTCAAGGTATCGAATCCGCAAGACTTTGGGTTTCAGGCTGACGACCCAAATAATAAAATCGAAAGTGGGTGTTCAAATTCCCAGAATGGTACTCCAACCACTTAGCCAAGACTAACTCAAACCCATAAACATAACTCCCCCCCCAATAGCTTATACCTACAATTATCTCGAGTTCAATGTATGACCCTTTAAATCAAGAGCAATTAAAGCAGTAACAAATTTCTTTCATCTTCTGCAAATGAAGCTGGCCATTTCTCATCTTGTATGAGTGGTAGTGAATGTTGTCATGTACCAACTGTATGATGAGACAGCTCTCACACTTCTTAGTGACTAAACATTAGTAGGCGGAGTACCCAATTAAAAGATTTCCAAGTTATACGCCCAACCTATCACTAGAGATTCAAGTTATTTACTTGAGTTATGTACCATTAACACATTTTCCTTTCCCCCCATCACCACCTCTTTCTTAACAAAACTCTTGTCACTAACTATGGTAGAGATGCGCCAGTTAGGTTTCACTTTCTATTTACTAATAAGTAATAATGTGATGAAACTCTGCCTATCTCTTATAATTACAACAAATTTGGCATCAGGACATGTAATGGTGCAACGTCTGAAACGCTCTTTTTGATTTTGTAGTCCAGCTTAAATTTCCTCACTTTAAACGAAAATTTAAAATATATAAATTACTTCTGTAATTAATTACACTATTAATAAACTATGAAAAATCTATAGTTTGCAATGATACATACCAAATTCAAATTGAATATTCCGGCTCCAAGCAGTAACATTATTCAGCTGTTAAGCAAACACCCTCTCGCCTCGGCAAACATATCGTTCTAGGTGGACCAATTAGATCCTATAATTAAAGCTTTCACTACACTCCGCGGAGGCAATAATCTCTAGAATAATTTCGCGGGCTTATTTGCCCCAAGCAATTGACGGCCGTTAAAAGGGAACTAATTACAGGCGGAGAGCGTGTTTGGGTGTTTTGTGTAACGTGTCAGTAAGTGCTCTGAGTTCAGATTTAGCTTGGTTTTGATAATGACCTTCCAGAAAAAAGGAAATCTGTTAAAATGGAAAATACAACGAGCAAAAGTTATATTTACATTATATAATGGGATTAATTATAAAAATAGAAACTTTTGAATATTGATAAGTGAGATTTAATTTAAGAAGAGAAAACTTAAATGTGAGTAGAATATTGCTCAATCCAATCAAAATAGGCACTAATGAAACCTATGCCAGGCAAGTTTAAATAGAGATATAAGATGAAGGAAAATTGGATGGAAGCCAAATTATGTGAAAGGTATATATTATTAAACAAAAACACTTCTTTGACTCCATGAAAGACTCCTATCATAAAACACACACTAGATACTCGAAGAAAGTAATCAAATACCTAGGCAGCTCATAATGGTTCTGTCCTGTACTTCAAGTTATCGAGACTGAGGTCTAACGAAATATGGTAAATAGTTAATCCGTAATGGCTTTCGAATCCTGCTGTTTTTTTCATATTCCTATTCTAAAACATAGATCGATAACGTTCTTGATTTACTTCTCTAAGAAGAAAGTAATTTTACAAAAAGTATAAATTTAAACACATTAAAGTTTTAAATAATTTTATTAAGTTTTTATTGGCGTACTTATCAAATTTACATTTTAAACAAATATCAAATTACTACCTAAGCGTAAAATGAATGGGTATAACAGTACATTAGAACCTCTGCAAAATTAACGGAATACATACAATTTACTTGTGAAATTTGGAAAGGTATAAATATAATTATAGGTGTATTGTTAGAGTGTTATCTGCTTTGTTTATTTTTCATCAACACTAATTTAAATTTTCCATAACTTAAATGGCAAATTTGCATATGTGTTTTTGTAGATGAGGACTTTAACATTAAGCAGAACTTTGTTACAAATCACCTGAAATTCAGTGAATTTATAGTGGTTCGAGTAACTAGGAAGAATGAAGTTCATAACCTTACAGGATCATCATAAATCACGGTTTTATATTTCCAATACCAAAAAAATCATAACAGTTTACTTGCTGGGTAATGGGTGTCTCAGTGAAAGACATATAAATGAAGGGTTTTAGTTAGGAAATTTATTAAAAAGTGTTCCATGGTGGTTGTCTCTCTGACGAACAGTTAGGTAACAAAAAGAAGAAATCTAGCAGATAATAAAAATATTTTTTACGACTAGTTAAAAATTTCTAGGTTTTCGTTTTCTCAATAGCTTTTAATTAGAGGGAAAATATAGACGCAGCCTTGTTTATTGTCTTTGCACACGGGCTGAACATAATTTTTTACAGTCCGTACTCACAGCAGTCCGAACCTAAGTAAGTATCTAAAATAACAAATGGAACGCTGGCAGTGGTTGGCTAATATATCTTTCTGTATCGAGATTAAATACACTAAAAAAACTCATTAGAAGCTGTCAGGAATTATTCTATGCTAAAGTTTCAAATTTGCTAAAAGGGTTGAATATTCTAGTGAAAACAATAAAACTGATCTTGCTTGGGGGATTGAACTAACATCAAGTTCGGCAACTTTCAAATGATCAGAGCAGGGAATTACGTTATCTCTGTGGTATTTGCTAGCTGAGTCGAAAGTAAATCCTAGAAAGCAGATATGCACTTACAAATTTAAGTGCAACAATTTTTCCAGGCTACATTTTGGCCTAATATTTGGTATCTTAATTTGAAAATGAAATATATAAAAATGTAGATCCCAAACTAATTTTATTAATAAATACCATTAAGTGATGCGCGAAGTCAATATTTTCCATGATATCTCCTGCTCTTCAATAATAATTCAATCTGTTCTTTGTATGCTAGATAGCAAATTTGCGATATCTTTAACTAATATTGGTCCATTTTCGTTTCATAACCAACCGTAACTTCTTACAACTGGATGGCTTGTGTTTAGTTACTACAAGTTTGATTATTGCCACTTATTTTCTATTTTAGGTGAAGAGCTGGCGGTTTCCCAGGAAAAAGTCTCAAAATTTCAATATTATTTTAAGCAAAGAACTTTCTTATTTCATTTGATTTATAAAAAAGTGTGCCATACTGATAAATATAGTAATAGTCCGGAAATTGGTCCTGAACTATTGAAAAAACTGATAATAAAGGAATGAAGCTGATTTTGTTTCCCATTTGAGTTTATGGCAGTGTTCTTGTGCAAAGTTATTAGTGCTGCAATTGTCTTGGATGATAAACAGGCCAAAACATGGAGTTTGGAAAAAATCAACCTGTGCATGGCACAGGCCTCGTGAAAGCGGTCCCTTTTCTAACACAAGCGAAAGGAAGCTTCCTCAAAGAATATCACTTTGCTGCAGTTTTCACTCGTATGTTTATTCTCACCAAGGTTCTTCTTAGTGAGATGAGGCTTCTTCCCTGCCCTCAACGACTTGAGAGATTTTTTGAAAATTGCCGCCGCACTGTATGCGCAGAATCTTCCATAGGCACTCCTTTCCAATCGAGAGTGAGTTTGCACTAGAAGCAACTTGATCATTGAGCTGAAGACCTTAAAATGATTCGATCAAGAGTTTGGGCATCGAAAATGCTTATTCACAGGAGTATAACGAGTAATTTGAAAGTCATTAATGATACTAAAGTTGGTGTTCGTTGATGCAAAAGCCTCAGCAACGATCTACTTACATTTTAGGCACTTTTGTGAACATAAAAATTAGGGGCACGCTTAGAATTAATCTATTTGGAATTGAAAAAAGATATTCTGAAATACAATAGATTATAATACGCCACCATCATGAATTAGCCAATATTGGTCATTATTTTATCCGTTATATCAAACAGGAAAGCTTTAGGGGGAGAAAATTACCTTCTAAATAAACTGGTGCATAGAGCGTGTTTTCTTATTAATTTTGGAAATGCTGACTTTTAAATATACGTGTAATAATTTAAATATTACTATAACTATTGCCATCAGGTAGGTTTTAAAACAAATGGAAAAATAATTATACCAGGCAATGGCTTCGCTACTAAGATTAAAATTTAAAATATAAAAAAAGGAGCCATGGTTAAGTTTTTATGATTTTTTTTTAACTTTGCCAATTATAATTACTTTTCAAAAGAACCCTAAACTAAATTTCCCCCTTTCAAAATATCACGTTGCTAAAATATATTTATAGAAGATATATGAAAATACTTTATCTGAACTTCACCATTTGTAATTCTTTAGTTTTAAAAATTCACAAAATTTCGATTGTCATATTTATTTCTGAACTTCACTATTTTGTTTTTTGATATTATAAAAAAATTACTAGAAATAACTTGGATAAAAAAAAACATAAGTTATAACCAAACTAAGAGGAAATTATTATTGAAATACTAAAAAAAATTCCCATTCTTAAATTATAGAGTTAACAATAGGAACAGCTTCGCCACTCCTCCTTACAGAAGCAGCTTGTGCTTCGCTGGCAGACTTTCGGTCTTTCTCCTACGACCTATCATGATTCTTTTTTTCTCCATCTAAATTTGCTCTGATAATTTGCCTGCCAAAATTTTAAGAAGTTCTCTTGACTTCACCATTTGTAATTCTTTTAGTTTAAAAAAATTTAGAAAAATTCGATACTTAAATTTTTTTCTGAACTTCACCATTTTATTTTTGATATTATAAAGGAATTATTAAAAATAACTTTGATTAAAAAATTAAATCTACTTAGGTGACAACCGAACTAAAAGAAAAAATTAAATTCAAACCTTCCAAAAATTTCGTTCTTAAAATATAGGGTTATGGATGATAATGATTAGTTTTAAAAGTTTTGTCCAGGATGGTAGTAATTCTCGTTCTGTGATCATACTTAAAACTATTTGAATTTTATCAGAAGAAAATAATATAATCCTTCCACAAGTTTGCCTTCGACAAAATATGTTAATCATTTAGTTATGAATTTCGGCTTCTCTACACTATAGAAATTAATTTCTAAGTTTTTTTTTTCCATGAATGAAATCTTCGCAAATAAAAGCGACTGCAATGAATCATAAGTTGTTTTTGTCAGCGTGTAATCATCAATACATATGCAAAGCAAATATCCATATCCAGACTCAAAATTAGAATTGATAAAATAACAGTAAATGGTAATTTATTGTATAAAATATCTTTTCGTGTTTCTAATTAAATCTTCCCAGAGAAATCAATGAATCTTTTCAAAGATCCATTTTTGCAATAAAAATGCTTTTTTTGAATTCTGTGTTTGGTATGGGCAAAAGTGTTTTTGTGAAGCCACTTAGAGCAGAAGGGTGTATCGAATTCTGTTTTTTTAAGACACTTAGAGAGGGAGAGTGTATCGAATTTAGGCTTTGGTAAGCTATTTAGGACAGGTGATATTATTGATTTCTGTTTTTGTTAAGCCACTTAGAACAGGAGAGTGTTTCGTATTCTGATTTTGGTAAGCCAGTTAGAAAACGTGTGTTTCATATTCTGTTCTAATTAAGCCACTTTAAAAACAGCAGTGTTTTGAATTCTATTTTAGTAAGCCACTTAAAACAGGAGTCCATTTTGAATTCTGTTTTTGGTAAGCTAATTAGAACAAGAGACGGACGGCAACATATGTGACAAATTTTGTTGCCTCCTACTTGCCTTTGCTTTGATTCACCTCTGAAACAAACCAAGGCTTTGAATAATCAGAATAAATTTTAAGGGACCTTATATAGTTATAATTTATTCTAGAAGATTCCAAGAAAATAAGTTGGATTTTTATGCTTTATTGTCAAAAAATGAATAATTTCACTATATTAATTATATACTCGTAACTTGCAGTGTAATAGAGAAAGTGGACTTCAATCCCAGAAGGAGACTTTGATTGGAAAAATAGGATTAGATCAGAGTTGATTATTTAACGGCCCCTTTTGAAATGGAATCAATTAGTGAAGAATAACTCCCGTGACAGAGGCGTAATGTCCAATTTTCTTGGCCCGTTAAAAAATAGCTCTTACTTTACTCCTCTGAACTGATCTCTCCTGCTCCCTAAGACCCGGTTTTATTCCTCCCCAAATTAATGTTCTGGATATTCTGCTTTGTTAAGTAGTTTCTTTTAATGGAGAAAGTTCTTATAGTAGAAAGAGAAAAAAAGGCGATAGCAAGAAATTTTATTTTATTTCTTCTTTTACTTTGTGATTGTTTGTTAAAATTTGAGGGCTGGCGTCCTCCAAAATGCACCCCCTCACCTGCAGCTGAACTTCCATAATGGAAAAAAGCAAGAGAGGAAAGATATGTATCTTTTGTGGTTCACATTACGTGCGGTCTTGAAGTCAATGGTTGTCATGGAAACGGATTCAACCCATGACAAAAAGAGGTTAACCATCCTGAGCAAATATTCCTTGTCTTTGCAGTGGTAATAGAGCTTGCGATATGGATCTTTTAAACTTTCTGAGACTATAGCACAGAGATACACATGGGTGTCAGCTCAGGGACGAATGTCTTTGTTTTTTCCCTTCCATATACCTTATACTTCGTTGTGAATTCTTTTAGGGAGTCTGTAATTTTTGTATGAGAGAGGTAGTGGAAGGATCATAGAATATACTACTTCAAAGCTACAGGATTATAAAATGGTAGTTTGGCTATGGGATTGTTAAGGTATAAACGGAAATTCTCGAGGGAGATGTTACCTTTCTGAATTGAATTGAACCTGAAAGTTAAAGTAGGCTAGATAGGTCGGTACCATCGTTCTTCGCGATTGCATTTGCATGGTAGTCGAATTTTAACGGAAGTGGTTCGATTTGTGTGACAATTAAGAGAGAGAAGTCATTAGCATCAATATTGTGTCTCTTTAATGTGGTGATTGTTGGTGGTGAATTACGATATGTAATCTAGCTGGCGAGATTCCTTATGGCAATGGCAATCTAAAGATGTCTGCATCGTTTATTCGAGTTGCTAATGTTTTTTTTATATATACGGTAAACATTTTCCGTTCCCTAGAGTAGTGAAAATGTATTACAGTGAGAAATACAGGAGAAATATTACGTCTATAGGTGCTCTATCGTTTCTCAGTAGATTTTTGAATCTTGGAGAAAAAGAGAATAGACCCATGATCTTTATTTGATTTTGTAATATTATGGCCACGCTGTCCTCAACTAAATGGGCGTGAGAAGCCAAAATGCTTTTAGCCCCTTAGAAATCATCCACTTTCTCATCTGTAGACGCGAGCGGATACGTATTTTTAGTAGTCATCCATTAACCCTTTAAGGAAAAGTGGGCTAGATAGTACACTTAAAACATTAACACGTAAGAGCGTCTATAATAACAACTAATACCAGTATAAGTTAATCTTATCTTTTGGGCGAAATATCTGGATAAAAGTGTTAAGGGTTTGCAGTTAATGAACATAAATGTTGTGCCTAGTGTAGGATGAATGGATCATTGCAAGAAATTGACGCAATTAGACAAAAGTACGAGGCTCTACTAACTTCATTTGATCACGAAAGTTAATCTGTGCTAGACAAAAGGTACATCTGACTTTTTCAATAAAAGTTCATGGTCTTGAAGACGTTCAAAGGATGTTCAAAGCTTTGAGATGTAGTATTCTCGATTTAAAGTTACCACCATAGTGTGTCTCAGGAAAATGAAGATGATGTAGAGAATTCCTAAACACCGTTTACTGAAAAGAACGATCAATAATATGAAAATCCCTAAGAATTTGTAAAGGATAAATTGAATTAGCCCTTGATAGCTTTCACTTTTCATCAGGAATTAAGTGAAATAATTTGCTGCCAGTCTCCATTCACCTGAAGATTTGGAAATCATATGAATAGCTGAGGCCCACTCTATTTAAGAAGGCTTGATAATGCCTAAATGTAACATATCCCAAAAAATCCTTTGCTGTTGGAAGTTTGTGAGAAAGGAACACACGCGGACCGAAATCGGCTTGGAAACTGTGTCATAAATTCTTCACAAGCTCAACTCCTTGAAGTGGATGGGATAAGTCGGGATAAAGAAAAATAGTTGTATGCATGAGAGTTAAAATGCAAAGAAAAGATAAAGGAATTATCCTTCTGTGTTTCGATTTGCCTATTTCATTTTATGTCAACAAGTAGGTAAAAATAGTTGAGGAAATCAGCTAGAAAGTATTGTGGAAAACCTTGACCACAATTAAAATACATATACTGTAAAATGGGTTTGTAACCCTGAGGTAAATGTTAGCGGTTTATCGACGTAGGCTGGGATTCAATTTTCGTTTGCAGCCAGTTGGTCTATTTTAATTTGAAAAATTCATCATTACTACCATTTTTGATGCCCAAGTTTCAACCAGAATCCAATCTTGGTGATAAAGTCAATCAGTAAAAGAGAGCCATTTTCTAATTTGCTTCGCAAGCTAGCAATTAAAGAAGGTAAGTGCTGGGTTAATCCGAAAGTAACAGGGAGAAAGCACTGGAGAGATTTCCCTCAAATTCGATGGAGAAAGAAACACCAGTGTTCATCCATAATTATTTAGTGAAGAGAGTGAGCTGCAGGTGGGTGAGAGTTGGTGAGAGAGTACATAATAACCTTTCTCGAATATATGAGAAAATATTTTCAATTCACCCTTCACAGCATAGATTTCGCCTTGCAGGTGAAAGGAGAATTTTAGTGCTACAGTTGGGATAGATAATTTAGGGGAAAGTATCTGCAGGTTTTGCTAACTGCCTCTACATATTGCTTGAAAAACTAATTTGACATGAAACTTAATATTCATGGTGTTTTAATAAGAGAAATGAATCCAGAGCGAAAAGTTCTGATATAGTAAATTCAGAGTCAAAGCGATTCTGTGTGTAAATAAATCCCTATAATGTGACACCCATTATAGGCAAACAAAAACTTTTTCTATGTGTAGCGCTGAGCTAAGTCATTAAGTTCAGACCTCCATGCAAACCACTTTTCGGCATTATCTCAGCTCTACAGTCTGACGATTATTACGAAGATTCTATTAAACTCTTTTCGACGCTCTCAACAAAGAACACAATGATAGTTTTGATGCAGATATGCAAAGTTTTATAGTTTAACATATAAAAATGTATTAAATTGTAACATTAACCAATGTGGCCGCCTTCGTTGGCGAGCACGCGCTTTAGACGAGTCTTGAAGGCCGCGCACACGTTGCGGACAAACTCCTTCTTAATGCTGGCCTGCACCCGGTTGAAAGATGACTTCCGCTTGTGCGGTTGCCGTGGCAGAACTTGCAGGCTTTGCCTTCAAAATGCGCTAATAATCTGTAGTCGAAGGGATTGAGGTCGAGCCACTGAGGTGGCCAAATGCACTTTAGCAGAAGTACATCCTGAACCCCAACCACTCTAGCATGGAATTGGTCGTATGAGCCGATGCACTCTCATCCTGAAGACGTAGTCCACCTTCTTCGTGATCTTTCTTTGTAAGATGATAAGTTCCTAGCTAAGGTATATCTTTTAATACGCCATTTTGTGCCTGTGGCCCGCCACGAACCACACCGGCAGCATTTGCTCGCCATATGAAACGACGAAGTCGATCATCATCAAGGAGGCCGGGTGATTGCTCAAAGACACGTAACAGACCTCGGAGACATCCTGCTCGAAGCTTACACGCGCTTATTCTGGTTGTTGATGATTGAATCAAGCGTGAAGTTTTTTCATCAGAAAAAATTAGAATTCGATCGCCATAAAGCTTCAAGTCGTTAAGCCGGCGATGACAGCGCTCAAGAATTTGTTCCGCACAAGATTCGTAAGCACAAGCGTTTCCACGCACCTTTTGCTCTATTTTTCCCTTTCCTTGCTGACACTGGCACTGTGGCCACCCAAAATTTCTTTTACTTCGCGAGAGCTGTCATTTTGAGCTTATAAGAACTTTCCAAGGTCTTTGTCCCAGACAAACAGCTCACAACGCGCGGTGTACCTGAACTCGGTAGATCTTAAAAGACTTCTCTATTCTTGACCCGCAAAATCTCGCAAAAGATTTGTGAGCAAAGGTGTTTCCATGCAACTCATGATATAGCTACCCTCCTCTTTGATGGCACTGGGCACAGTGTCCACCGAAAAATTTTCTTCTTCGTGAGAGCTGTCATTTTGAGCTTAGGAGAACTTTCCAAGGCCTTTGTCACAGGCAAACGGTTGACATCTCGAGGTGTACCTGAACATGGTCTATTCCTCTCAGTTTTTGCTCCACTCTGTGGAGGTTCATATGGTGGACATTATTCCGCTTTGCAATGTCAGACCTGTCATGTGCCACAAAACGAAAGCAAAGATCTTCATAATTTTCACTTTCATCTCAACACTACTAGGACATGAATGAAAAGCCTCTTTAATGAGAAGTGCTGGAAAAGTAGAACATTCTGTTTGTTTGACGAAACATTTTCTATCACACAAGTAAACCTCTCCAAAAAATAAAAAAGCCGGGCCGAGTCTAACACAACTTTTGCAAAACACAGTATGTGTGCAACCTCTCTTTTCCCGTTCTCTACCACATTTACCATCGGTAGTGAGCAGTTGTCTCTTCGCTTATAACGCATGAGTGATTGGTGGATCGTAATGTAATTTTTATACCTTCATTAGTAACAGTGTTATTTCATTATTATTTTATCATTAAAACTTATCATATTAATATTCAAAATTACATTTAACTCAATTTAATTCCACTAGTTTGCCTATTCCCAAAATTTAAAATGTACTTAGAATTATCAATTTGTTCTGAATCTCTTTAGATTATTATTAATAGTTTTAAGACACCTGCAAGCCTTCGCTACTACTCCTTAGAGGAGGATATTGCGTTTCGCAGACATACTCTCACACCTATAGCAATAACTAATGTATCCACTTGATGAAGAAATAGATGAACATCTTATGCAGAATGACATTATGAAGGAAACAAAGAACGATTTTCGAGAGGACGAAGACTAGAGGATAATAATCTTATTTTACAATACGGTATTTAAGATAACCTGTAATTCTATTAAACGAAGTAGTTTAATAGATGTAATGATCCAACTCAAAATACAACCAAACATTTGAAAAATTATTACTAATATCGATCAAGTTGACAAAACTATCATAAATTTTAATAAGAACGCAATAAAAATGCCACTAACAGATGGAAAAATACACTGGATCTACATTATTATTTAAATTAATAAAAAATATAATAATGAAGAAATTTGAAATAATACAGTCGGATTTTAAACCTAATTAATTAAAATAAGTAGTCTATTGTTTGCAGAGGATCGATAGGCAACTTCTTACACAATTGCCTAAAAGATGCTATTTCTGAAATAAACATCTTTACTGAGGGAAGTAAATGAAACCCTTACAATCAATGCATCAACAAGCAGCATAAAAAATATGAATATGAAAGAAAAAACAACTGATATTTCAGGAATTAAGGTTGTAATTGAGATTAAAGTTTTAGGAGTAACTACAAATGACTCATTAATTTTTTTAAAAAAACTATAAACACTCAATAATTAAAAAGAAACATGAACTGCAGAACAGTTCATGTTCCTTTTTAATTATTGAGTGTTTATAGTTTTTTAAAAAAATTAATGAGTCATTTGTAGTTACTCCTAAAACTTTAATTTCAATTACAACCTTAATTCCTGATATATCAGTTGTTTTTTCTTTCATATTCATATTTTTTATGCTGCTTGTTGATGCATTGATTGTAAGGGTTTCATTTACTTCCCTCAGTAAAGATGTTTATATTAGAAATAGGTAGGTGATGGGTAAGACCTATTGGAAGAATGTTACTCTTCTTCCCATTCTCTATGGATCCAATTTAATTAATATAAATGATTTAGATGTCAAGAAATTACAAACTATAGAGAAGGCTGTGTATAGGGAGATCTTAGGAGCCCAAAAGTATGGCCAAAATTGTACCTTGAAGGCAGAAATAGGATCATCATTAATGAAGACAAGAATAGTAAAAGAATAATATATGTATATTAAAAGTATTTTGAAAAGAGAAATTGTGGTTTTGAAATGTATATTGAATGATATGATGTAAAAGAAGCATAAATTCATTTTAAAAACACGACAAAATTATCAGGTGTCTTACAGAAATATACATTCAAATGGAAATTCAATGTGCCCAGTTTATAAAGGTGAGATAAAGAATCCTAAACACTTTCTATTGCACTGCGAGTCCTAAAATTGGTGTAGGAGTGAGTTGGGTATAGAACACTATGAATCTGAAGATACAATTCTTAGAAAATTGCTCTTTTAAGAAGATAAAGTTAAAAAAACAAAAGAAATAATGCACAAAATATTGAAATATATCACAACCAAAAGAATACGAAACGATTAAGAGAAAAATTTAGCCGCATCGGAAGCAGCTGCTTCGGCGAATGGCAAGACACACGATACTGAATTGAAGATTTGGTCTGTGGTCTACAACCTATCTGGCTTTAGCATCGTGGTATTGGTCTAAAAAAAGATTAAAATATTTCCATTATATATTCACTAATATTTATTTCTTGATCTACTTAATTCATTTCCATAATTATTTTCTAGTCCTAAATTCAATAGAATAAATACTTTTAGCTGAATTAATTTCCTATAATTCCAAATCATTTTATAAACTTCGTAATTTATTATTAATTTTTTTCTTAGATTCCGTGATTAAAAAGTATAATTTAAGAAAAATGGTAACCTTTAGAACTTACTTGGATGAAAGCTTCCAAAATACCTAAACATTACCTAAGTACTATTTTAGCAAACTAAATATATTCTTACAAATAACTTTAAAAAAGCTTTTTGTTTACTAAAAAACCGCCCTGAAGTCTAATTTTTTGATTTTGAAATAAACTGAGAAATAAATTGTATAAAAACATTTAATATACAAAAAACATCGTGTGTCCTAAGAATTTACTCGGGCTGGTTTTAAGATCCACGTTATTTTCTAAGTCTAAAACCAAGAAAACAACATTGGAATTGTTTTGAAATACGGAAAAAATTCCTCATTTCCCATTTTTTTCTGATCTAAATAGTATTTACTAGTTTCATTTTCATTTACCCGTTGTGAAGGGAGGGATGATATTTTCTCTTGCTAAGGATTAAAATAAAGAATCTCTTAGAAAGAAGTTGGATAAAAGTTTCGACTATACGAACTAACACTCCCAACAAACACCCATATCTGAATTTTAATCAATATTTTAAACTTCCTCATTTGTAATTATTTTGTTTTAAAAATTCCACAAAACTCTATAATCAAATTTATTTCATCTGAACTTCACCAATTACTAAAGGTTAGTTTTTACATGGAAACTAAAAAAGGTTTTTATTATTATTCAACCAATCCAAAAAGTCCGCTTCTTAAAATAAAGTGTTAAGGAGAATACTAAAAGCCCTTTATTTTAATTTCTTTTATTAGACTAACAAAAATGAATATATCAGAAGAATATAAATTGAAAGAGTAAGAAAGCTTCCAGCTCACATTGTTTCAAGTCTCGGTCTTTTGAGTAAGAAATTTTACAAATTTTATTTTGTGACAATTGCTTCGAAACAGCCTCCGTTGTTTTCAAAGGAGAAAATTCTATGATCGTTGACCATTTGTTGCTCTTTTCTTTGGCTCTTCCTATGAGGAGTTTTTCCTCAGTTGTTTCAGTTAGTAACGAAAGATGCAGTTATTTTCCAAACTTCAATGAGCGAGTATCAGTCTGATAATACTCCTTGTAAATGAAGTAAGAATTTACAATAGTAGTTCCAAGGATGAGCTCAAAAGCAGCTTTCTCATATCATTTTATAGTTTTTTCTCGTAGTGAATAGTATAGAGCCTTTCGATCTGAAAATTCCACCCGTATCCTATTCCTATTCACATTCTTTTTGAGTTTATAATGGTTTCCTTGGTCAGGTAAGACCATGCGAACGTCTCTTTTGCGCTTACACTTTATTTTATTTATGCCATTTGGTTTTAGCCTGCATTCACCTCGTTTCCTTTCAACTTTAGTGTTATAATACTATTTATGATTTACTTGCTCTCCATCCGTATAGTCCCCAAAAGATATGTGGGGCTCAAAAAAACATTGCGAGAATTGTTGGCGTAAAAATCATAAAGATATAAGTATTTACATTTATTCCCAAGCACATCCATTAAGAATTTCACCAGCAGACTCAGAACCCTTTGCTAATTATAAAAAAAATCCATGTATAACCTTAAAATTATTTATAGAATATGAGGCTATATTTGTGTTTTTATCAGGAATATATAGTGCGTCAAATCGGTCTCCCTCCTTATATTTATATTTACATGACTCCTTAAAGCTACATATTCACGACACCTTTTACTCACTGTAGTAGAGTCAAACGAGGCAGAGAGAGCCGTACCTCACTCAAAGGAAGCCGAGAAGCGACTGAGTAGAGACAGTGGATTCCGGAGAGTGTGATAACGTTACGTTTGGACAGCCTAATTTGTTCTTTTAGCGGCTCTTCATTTTTAACGAAATCTAACCCATTTTCTGTAAAGCCACAATTTCCTAAAAAGAGAAGGGAGGATACTTTGAAAGGTACAATATCTAGTTACTAACTACATAAACGATTTAGGAAACGTATAGATATCTACTATGCACTGCATGCATGACCCATTTTTGCTATCCGAACGAGTTTTTATAAGGCATAGAGAACCCTTAATTTTGAGGTGTGTTCTGAAAAATTAAACTCATTTAACCAATATAAATTGTGAAACTTAGAAGATATGGGAAAATGCTCCTTTGATAATATGTAGTCTATCTTTTTGCCGTTTGTAACTTTTGGAAGTCTTGAGATTTTTTGTTTAATCTTGGAATTTTTTGAAGGAAAAAATTAAATTCCCAGTGGCAGCCTTGAACGTGACTGGTCATAATTGGTGGAATACACCATAAGATAAATTAGCATGAATTATAATTTTTGTATGATCTTAATTGGCGGCTGGTCATATATTCCGAGGGTCATATTAAGCGGAGTAAAAGTTACGCAATAAAATAGGCATGAATCGAGACATTGGAATTGGTTATAATTGGCAGCCAGTCATAATACCCGATGTGTTTGATGTTATAGAGATGATAAACAACAAAAATTTGGGAAGTTGATTGAATTTGCAAACTAATATGACAAAGTATTAATGTCGTTTTATTAAAGGGATTCAAATAATTTTTAATAGGAACTTATAGAGTTAAGGAAATCTAAGGTTTATTCTACCTTAATAAAACCTAACCTAAATTAACCTAGCTGATTCTGGATTAGGTACTGTTATGATAGCCTAGGTAAATTATAGAAAAATTACTTTAGTTAGGTTAGGTTATTATATTAGGGTCGAAAAATTTATGATACCTCATGATTACAATATTCTATTAATATATAATAAAATAAATTTATTCATCAAAGTTGGTTCCATCATTATCAAAAATGAGGTACCATTATTTAGCAAAGAACAAGGTAACTTTCTAAAAGATTTTTTCGGTTTTGATAAGAGTTATGATTTGATATCCTCTTCTCTCTCTTTTCTGACTGAGTAAATGATGTCATTTACATTATATTGTATGAAGTAAATAAATAATAATCACATGATATTAGATATATCGAATTTAGAGAATGATGGAAAACATCCCAACATAAATTTATATTTTTTCTTTCGTCAAACGTACCTCGTGTGACCGTACATTGATCTACCGTGCAAAGGAAGAACACTAAATATACAAATTTTCTAAATTTCAGTTATATATTGACTCTTATATAGTTCGACACGTAGATTCCATTTCTGGAATTGGTTTACGCCCATCTTTCACTCGTTTTGAGTTATAAATTGGCCACACACCGAATATACGTGACACTACCATGTTAACATAGAAGAAACACTGAATATGCTAAATGCAGAAGTTAAACACCGATTGTACTGAATATTCGGTCTGTTCATTTATATGTAGCACGATATCCAGACGTAAAACACCAAATATGCAAACTTTCTATCGATTTATTGCAGCTCCTCTCATGCACCAACCTGTTTTTTCCTGAACAAATTGTGAGCTACGCGTCTGTATTGAAATGGACAAGAGAGTTTTTTCTGCATATGTCAAGTTTTATCTTTTTAATTCAGTCGGAGATCATCTCGCTGTTAAAGCAGAAGGGCTGGTAGCCATGGCTTGCAATTACAATACAACATCAAACGTCTTCCAATTTTCAAATGAACAGTAAGTATAAAACTTATTAAGTTTTAATTTTAATTTAGTTTTGTTTTCTCTCACAAAATGCGTTTGCCTCTTTATTTTTTTTTTATTTATAAGTAAATGTTTTCTTTATTTTTATAATAACTAATTTTTTTAATAATACGGCCTGTATTATTAATAATAGTCATAATTACTGGAATGAAGTTGCAGAGTTTGGCTGGTGAGAGATGTTTTTTTTGTGTTGTCTCTCGTATCATATTTAATCTTTAATCAAATCAAATCATATTAAACTAAATATGAGCCTACAAGGGGCTTCAAGCTTATACTTCCTTGTGTGTCTGTTATTGGAGGTTTAAACGCCTTCCCGACCCCAGCAAACCTTTCTTTTGTTGATCTTCTCTTTTGCTTGTTTGGCTTCATCTATTTGTTCAGCCTTTTTTCTTTGTTTCCTCGGTAGCGTATACTGCTTCACCCACTATGGGGAAATTGTCACGCTATAAACCGGTATATAATAAACTAAATATTAAGCGTATATAATATAATAAAGCTAAAAAATATTTCTCAAAGATTATAATGTTTTGTTTTATATTTATACTTATTTATACTAATTTGTACGACTTCAAACTGGGTACACTGGGTGAAGTATTAGTGAGAAAGAAAATTAGTATACAAATCTGTCTTAAAATAATGTCGCAAGTAATTGAAAATGATCTGTCTGTTCTACACGACCGTGACACTTATTTAACCTTTTTTTATTTGGATCCAGATTATGTTCTCTTTTGTGCGCGGCTGCCTGCATCTCTTGCTGCGTCACCGTCATTTAACCTTCAATATCGTTTATCTTTAATATATCATTGTTTATATATATTTATATTCAAGAGCAAGCCTTAAATATTTGTTTGCCTTTAATTTATATGTATCCATTTGTTAACACAAAAATACTTGCACCGTTCTGCAGTGTATACAAGGTAACAAGCATAAATTAAGGTGGTGGTGAGGGAGGTAAGGGAAGATGATGATGGTGATGACCATCATTATGCTAATGCGGTAATTCACGAAATTATTGTATATGCTACTTAAATGCAATTTATAAATATTTTTTATTTGTCTGCCTTCAGAGGTGGTTTGAAGACAGAAGAGCAAGACATTTCATGCATTTAAGAGAATAATATAGCAGCTGCTATCGAAGTTTAATCTCCTGGAGTTTCCGATGCTCATGAAACAGTTTATGACAATGAAATTGCTTCCCATCACACTTCTGTTGTTTTCGAGGTTAAAAAAGGAGGAAAACAATGACACAACAAGAAAAGGCGATTCAAGAAAAAGAAAAACACCCAGTATTCAATGGATGTGATATAGATAAATGCCCTTACAAATGCCATGCCAAGTTTTCAGTTGAAATGCAAAACCACATTCACTCAGAATTTTAGAAAAACTGCTACGATATAAGGCGAGCAAGGTAACTGTTAAGTAAAGAAACAGAAAGAAGGCATATTCGGGAAGATTTATCCAGGAAAAAGTCATCGTATGTGTATACACTGAGCGATGCCCATGGTCATGCAATCAAAGTCTGTCAGAAACTTTTTCTAAGCACTTTAGAGTATAGTCAAGATTAGGTTATAAAATAATTATTGCATTCCATTGATGCAGCTTCTTTAATCAACAACTAATATGTCAGGAAATATTGCAGTGCCAGATAACAGAGGAAAACATGAACCTACCAATCGAGTTAATATAGAAGTAATAATGAATCATATCGAATCCAGTTATTTCTCATTTGAGAAGAGACCATGCTCCACATGTAAGATACATTCCCACAGATTTCTCTGTTGCTTCAATGTACGAACTATTTCAAGTAAAACATACATCAGTCCGTTGTTCATAGGAATCCTATCGGAGTATACTAAAGAAAACGAACATAAGTTTTTCTGAACCTGTTATTGACAAATGTTCCACATGCTTATTTTATGAAGGAAGAAAATATTGAAAAGGCTCAATTGCAAAATGAAATGCAAAAGGAAGCAAGAAAATAATACAATAAAGATAGTGAGATATACGAACAAATGGATGGCCTTCTAATACTTTACGTCGATATGCAAAAGGTTTTGCTCCTGCCAAGGATGCCTGATGTTAAAAAAAGTTTTTTCTGCTGCTCGAGAATGGTTGTGTTTGATAAATAAAAATCATTATTGTGTAGTTTTGAATGAAAGTCTTGGAGGTAGGAATGCTCTTGATGCTGCATCATCCTATATCAAAGTATTGAAGGAAAATAGAGATACAAATAAGTTTATAGTTTGGGCCGATAATTATGTTTCCTAGAATAAAAACAGGACATTATATTCGGCATTCGCTTAACTTGTCAATGAAGATCTTGTACCGTCGGAAATAACGTTCAAATATCTTGTCACCGGTCACACATTCTTTGCCGGAGATGGCATTCATGGAAAAATTGAACAGGTATATATGAGGGACCCCTGCGATTCATTGGAACATTCAATGAAGAGAATAACGGTCTTAGAAATGCAACTTTATGATTTTAAGGCGTACGAAAACTTGTCAAGCCTGAAAACAACCTTAAGAGCGTCTTCTGAGAATGGAATTCCTTTTTACAAGATTTATGTGAATTCTGATTTGAGAAAGGTCTTCACGGAGTGATCTATAAAAAAAAACATTTAGGGACTCTGGACTTAAAGTTAAATTTATGAAAGAAATTATTCCTCAGTTATTCGGAGAGATATTCATCAAAGCCAAGTGGAATTCAAAAATAAAAATTGGGTTAAAATTCCCTCAGGTCTTGTTATGAGAATGTTTATTTTCCGTCAAGCATTTTAGAATAATCTCCCTACTAGTGATAATATCTCCGACCTCTTAAATTCTAGAGTAGATTAAACATCAAGGTCTTATGAATTTTTCCGTTAAGTATTAAATGGATTTACTTTTTGTGTATTTAGTCATTTTTCCTTAAAAAGGGATATAACTACAGTTTTTGTGAAGTTTTATAAATTCATTGCATTTTTTAAAGATTCTGTTTGGTTTGTATCTAAATGGTGAAAATATCAATAAAAATTACATTGATTTATAGGATTGTCTATACATTCCCAATGAATTGTTAAAAATTCAAATAATAAACAAGAACAGTGATGAATGTATAATTAAATGTGGTTGCCATAATTATACTGAATTCTGATTGCTTAAAGTTGTCATTAATTCAAAGTGAAAAAAACGAATATAGGTAAAATCAGTGTTTCATTGCTTAATATTAATGGTCATTCAAGAAAAAAAAACACCGAATATACTTATATTCGGTATCTTTCCTCTGCATTTGTGGTGAATAGCAATCCAAAACCAAAGGAAAAAGAGTTTTTGTACAACGGAGCCAAAACTATAAAATTAATGCACAAAAGAAAGTACAAATATGAAAGATGATGCCCATAATGGAGTAAATACATTAAACGTTTCACACAATCTTGAAAATATACCAATATTTTTGGCATTAAAATAAAGGGAAACTATAAACGTTTCTCCTCTAAAGTTAATTTTTTGTATATTCAGTTCTCTATCTCTGCACGGCAGTGCTATGAGGAACGTTTTTATTCGATAACTTCCCTTCAATTTTGGCAATTATATCTCATAGGAATGCGGTAACTGCTTATTATTGAGCTGTTCAAAGTGAATCTCTTTTTTTATATGGCACCAAATTCAAATAATAACCTACTACTCTTGGAAAGCACCTGAATTAAGAGGAAAAGGCAATATTTGCGATCAATCCATTGCTTTTTACTTCTAACTGTGCAGTAGAGAATATACTCTACATCTACTCTACCCATAAATGGTTCGAAGACATTTTGTTCTAAAAAATATTCACAAGTTGTACACGTTTCATTTAAACAGTTTATATATCACCTCAAGAGCAATTTCTTTGTATATTCATATTTTTATAAGATAGTTAGTGAATATTTAAAGGCCTTCATATAGCTTTAAAAATGCCTAGGCATTGAAATCTTTGAAAATAATCATTTCTCCAGCCTTATAAAAGGCGTAGGCATTAGTGTGGATAACTTGATACAGCAGGAGTAGTAGTGAAGGCCCTCAAATATCGTTAAATATCTAAAAAATATGAGTATCGTATTTTAACATTTTAATATATTTGTACTTAAATTAAGCGAAATTTAGAGCTCTTATGGAAGGGTTTCCGAAAGGGAAGTGAAGACCAAATAACTAAATGTTGTGTAAGCTTAAATGCAATAGCAATTTTTTGCATAATCCTGACAAAATATCCGGCCTTAATTTACTTGCAAATGGTTCATGACAAATACTCTACACAAAAATTGAAATAAAAAGTTTCTATTTTCAAAACACAACCATTTAAAAAAATAATTCTACAGGAGATGCTTTTAATATCTAAATTGAAATTTAAGAAGAAAATATTTTGGTGGGTTCATTTAATCATCGGGAAGATATGGCGATGAAAGTAAATATTTTAACTAACATCTCATTATGCCCACCATTGAACTTCTCCCATTATAAGAAGCAAGTTAGCTTCAGTATGATGAGAACATAATATACTTCTTGTTGTTATTATTGGATATTAATTCGTCTTTTTAGACAAAAACTTGATAATTTAGGTAAACATGGTAGGGCTTCTCTGTGATTTGTGTACTTCGCGAACCTTGAAAGAAACAGAAATTGCTACCGAGTTTAATGTAAGGAATTAAAAAAAATGACTGGAGCAGATTTTATCTTTTTAATACTTATTTCGTAATGTGATGTTAGTAATTCCGCCTAAAAATATTTTTCCTCCTTATATTTCTAAAAAATATTTATAGATAAATTTATATTCTATATTTTTAATTTAAAATGGAAGTTTGTGTCTGTACAAATTTTTAGGCTTTCTCCAATACCTCTCCAATTATATTTTTGATTAGACATTTTCAAAGCCCTCCATTACATGGAAACAGATATAATTTCTAAATATCGAAAATCAGGGCGAGGAAATATGACTCAGGGTTGCGTATTGATTGAAATTTAGAAATTCCAATGTCAAAGCTTACAGATACTTGCTTGAATTCTGGTAACAGAGGTAGATTCTAAAATTTTACACATCTAAGTAGAGTTACTTTATCGAATTGGAAATATAGAAGATAAAAATAGTTCTTCTTTTGAGATATTCGGGGCTCTATCATTAATTTCGTTAGAGAAATAAAATGCTACCAATGCAATTTATTCTTTAAATATTGTTTTAAATTCCTGGGTGCAGAGAAAGCAACTTAGAATAATTTCCTAGAAATATTTTTAGGAAATACTTTATATTTTCTTTCAAATAATGCTTACAATTTGAACACTCTATTTATCTCTCATAAATATTACTTTTCCTTTTCATTATATACGATTGATTCTCTGAAAATAGTCTCATATTTCCCGAACTATATTTTCCATTTTAAGTTCTACAATTTTTACCACCCCTCTTTGAACCTTAAGTTCAAATACTAAATTAGTTTTACCATTTAAATTTTTTTACCATTTTAGGATAGTTTTATTATAATTTTAGTTCCTATAAGGTACTCTACTTCCATCTAATTTTACATATCAATAATAACTACAAATCAGTTGACTGTCAAGGCTTCATAGATAGTTTACTAAATACAAAAATGTGGACCCAATGATAGGTCAATTTAGAAGGAAAACAGAGCGTACTGATAGAGAAAACTTGGACGTAGTTAATAAAAATTAATTTTCACTCTTACTTTTGAAATTATATGATTGCGTGCAAATTTTCCGCCGGGCAATAAACGTAAATATTCTTGCAATTATGATGTCGATAGCGAAAAAAGTTGTTTAAGAATATGGATTTGATAAGCATTGCATATTTTATTTGTCGCGCTGCCTTGCTTTCACATCCCATACTAGGCAGGAACTAATTCGCTTATCAATTGGCAAAGGTCACGTCTGCGGTGTTTATCCAATTTTCTAATTTTGAGTTTAAAACTTGTCGATTCATTTGTCTAGACTCAATTCTATTAGAAAAGTTTAGTAAAACTGTAAAATTCCAAATTGAATTTTTAATGGCAGATAGCCAATGAAAAGAATAAATTTGGATAATTGTTCGATTACAATTTAACTCAAATTAGAGTTCAGAAAGCTCCTTAAATATTTAAGCCATGGATTTTAAAACTAAATTAAAAGAATCAGTTCTTAATAAAATTTTAAGAGGAGAACATCAGGAAGGATAAAATAATAAAAAGGACTGAAAGATTCATCATTGCTTATAGTAACTCCGATCACTGAACCCGAATATCAATCAATTAGATCTCTTTGATAATCTGACTCTTTTGTGCCACGGTTCTCATCACTAAGAAGATAAATATATAATCAAAAGATGTTCTTGCTCGCGCTATGGCCAGATTTAACGAATGAGAGTATTTTCTAACACGGGCACTCATGCATTTACGAATTTTTTATCCCTTGAAACTACTTTTTCGTGTCTGCAGCTGCCCAGCCCTCTCCAACACTACTTGACATGAAAAAATTGGCTCATTACCAAATAAATCTTATGTCTGAGGTCTCTATCTCATTTTCGTCTTTAAAAATACTTTTTGGCCTTATGATATAATCACCGAGTACCTCACTGTGTTTGTTTTCTAGCGTTTTGACCTCCTTTTCATATATTTTTCACTTCTAATCCATAATTTACGCACCTCGTACCTGGTTCTTAATGAAAGCTCGAGAACCTATTAGCTCAATATGACATATGTTGTGGATTTTTCGCATACATCGCAACCAACAAAGGTTCTATTAAACCATTTCTTTTGTATTCTGGTATCACACTCTACCCATTGTGGTTTTTGTACCTTATAGTCTGGTAAATAGAAATTGTTCAACGAGCTAGTAATTCAGTAGAACTAAGCATTAAATTCTCACTATTCACAACCATCCTCTCCCCTATTGCTATTTAAGAAAGTTAAAATACATACATATTCGCTTGAGAGAGTGTTAGCCCGGATCTTTCCCGGAAACCTTTGTACGTTTTCTTACCCTACTTTCAGGAGGCTAAGTTAAATTTAGCACAGACAACCCCATGTAACAACCTTCTACCGTGACCACTAGAGCTCTCAAACAAATCTTACTAAGGAGAGTATTCTCTCTCACTAAGAGACTTTATATCAGCTTTTTCAGCAAATGTAGGTCCCAATGCCTCCAAGAAAGTAATTAAAGATCAAGGCTGACAAGGACAACAAAGTAGTGATTTTAATAACATTTTATACATAGATAAAATGGATTACCTCCTCTCCGATTACTTTACCTATAGTAAGGGCAACATATGAATATATCGCAGCTAAATTGGTAACAAAAACCTTTTCTCTAATATGTTTGTAAAGGTTTGAATAACAAGTTTTAAAATGCTGAAATTCAACTCCTGTGTGAAACCCGGAACAAAATTGCTCACTTAGGGTAAACGATTGTCGAAATTTTGGGGGGGTTTTATCTGTCCTTAACTAAATTATGAGGCGTCAAATCATGTTTTTTTTCATGATTCTGAGTTATATTTCACTACAAACACTCATTTGTGAAAAAATAAATTCTAAATATATGTTATAATCTACTTTGCAAGACATTGTATTCTAGCAATCTAGATGAAGGCGTTACTCCACATATGCTCAATTGCTTTCTCCTTGCAGGCCCGGATACACCAGCTCGTAGGCTCATACAGGCAACTCAATAGCTTTATTCTACTGACTTAAAACATGCACAAGCTGTCAAAAATGCTCCAGTTGTGGAACTAATGAGGGAGGTTCTAACGGAAGGAAAACTGAGGTAACAACAAGGAGTAACAACAAGGAAAGAAGGTACCCTAGGAGACCTTACGGTCCATTCAAAGAGGGTACCATTGGACTTGCAATCGAGCGGGCACAAGGCTGCTCAATTGTTTTGCGTCCCTAAAGGGCCACTTTTCAAGACTTTGTCTAGTCTTGACTTGAACTGGTCAACAGATTCACTGTTGACAACTTCCACTGGAAGTGCGTTCCACTTACCACAGATACTGCAGGTGAGAAAATTTCAACACAGATTGCGGTTGTAACGCTTCAGTTCAAGTTTGAAGCCGTGATTGCGCGTTCTGTTCTTACTCAGTGTGAAAATATCCCGGTAGTCAACATTGTCGAACCCTCGAAGTATTTTGAAAACTTCGATGAGCTGACCACGCAGTCTACGGGTTTCCAGCGAGAACAGATCTAATTCCCTTAGTCTATCCTCATTACTTTTATGTCGGATAGAGGGAATCAGCTTGGTTGCCCTGGCTTGTACGCGTTCCAATCTCGCGATGTCCTTCCGCAATGAAGGACTCCAAAATTGTACGGCATACTCTAGGTGCGGTCGGACAACGAAGTTGTACAGGCACAGTACAATCTCCTGGTTCCGATAACCAAACTGGCGCTTAATATAGCCTAGCATTCTTTGGGCCTTTTTCTCCGCCTCAATGCACTGTTTTGAGAACTTGAGGTCACTAGTGATTGTTACACCCAAGTCCTTCTCAGTGTCGGTGGATTACATAGAAGTGACCTTAAGGATATACTGATATTGGGGGTTTCTGTGGCCGATATGCATGACTTTGCATTTCCCCACGTTAAAAGGCATTTGCCACGTGTCCAACCACTCCCCAATCTTCCCAAGATCTTCCTGCAGGCTGGCAGTATTTCCATCCTTTGCAACGTTCATACCAAGCTTGGTATCATCGGCAAATTTAGAAATCTTGGCAATCATGTCACCGTCCATGTCGTTGACGTAGATGATGAATATTAGTGGTCCCAGGACAGAACCTTGAGGCACCCCGTTAGTAACGGGCACCCACTTAAAAGACTGTCGAATACCCCCACCCGTTGCCGTCTGCCACTTAGCCAGTTCTCGATCCAGCCGGCTACCTTTCCGTCTATGCCAAGTGCTCGCACTTTCCGGAGAAGGCGGCGGTGTGGTACCTTATCAAAGGCTTTCTGAAAGTCTAGGTAGACCACATCCACCGCCTTGTCATGATCGTGCTGACTGAAAACGAAGTGGAAGAATTCCACAAGGTTCGTCAGGCATGACCGTTGCCTTTGTAAGCCGTGCTTGGAACTCCTCAGTAGCAGGTTTGACTCTAAATACGACGTCACTTTGTCCACCATCATGCTTTCCATGAGTTTACCGACTATCGAAGTCAGACTGATAGGTCGGTAGTTCGATGGTTGGTTACGGACTCCTTTCTTGAAGATAGGAGTCACCTCCGCCTCACGCCAGTCTCTAGGAACGCATTTGGTCCGGATTGACATGTTACAGATAGCGCACAGATGTCGTGATACTTCATCGCACACTTCCTTCAACACTTTAGGTAGAAACCCGTCTGGTCCAGGGGACTTATTCGTCTTTAGGTCAGCGATCTTTTTCTTTATTTCTCCTTCGGTGAAGTCCATTGCCTCCAGCTTTTGCCCCGAGTAGGAATCCGTCGGCTGGGGAATGGGACCACACTCTTCAGTAAACACTGAAGAGAAGTAGTCGTTGAGGAGGTTAGCATTTTCTGCATCTGAATGCTTTAATGTCCCCTCCTCATTCCTCAAAGGGCCAATCGTTCGACGGATTGGTTTACGGCTGTTCACATATCCAAAAAGCTCCTTGGGATTCTCTTTACAGAGTCTCGCCACTTGGAGTTCCTCAGACCGCTTAGCCGCCCTTATGCTGGACTTCACTCTCCTGGCTAGCCTCCGGTATTCGTCAAAGTGACCCGAGATCTTCGATTGCCGGTACACATTTCTCTTCTCCCTAAGCAGTTGGCCGATTTCTCGATTAAACCACTTAGGTTTAACAGAAGACAGATGGGGGCATTTCAGAGGGATGAAACGCGATTGAAGACTCATGAATGTGGTTTTGAAACTATTCCACGAGTCTTCAACGGCATCGCACACTTCTAGCCTCATGTCAGTCAGTCCAGCTCGAAGGCTTGCAAAGTCTGCTCTTCTCAAGTCAAGTTTCTTTGATTGACTGGCAACAGACCTTACCTTCGGGATCTTGACTCTAAATCTAACTAGCTGGTGATCACTGCCACCGAGCTCTTCGCCTACAGAGATATCCTCAACGATATCATCCTCAGAGGTAAAGACCAAGTCGAGGATATTGTCTCCTCTCGTCGGTTCTCTGACCCATTGAGTGAGGAACTCGTTGTTGGCGAACTCCAGGAGTAGCGCGCTCTCGCCACAGGCTGCTCTGGTTTCCCAGTCAACTTGGCTGTTGAAATCGCCCATAACGATGCACACTCTGCCTTGAACCAGATCACCCAGCAGCTGGTACAGTTTCCTGTCCTTCTCAACGGGTTGGAAAGGGGGTCTGTAAAGCAGTAGGGTCCTGTATCTGACAGGACCGATCTCTAGGTCAACGCCTAGGAGCTCGGGGTTAAATATAACGTTGGAGTTCGTAGATTTGATTGTATCCTTGACATACAACATTACACCGCCACCCTCTCTGTCTGGCCTATCTTTGTGGAAGAGGTGGTAGCCAGGAACCGTGAATTCGCCTTCAAAGTCTCGGTTTGAGGTTTTTATCCACGATTCTGTTATGGCTACCATTTCGGGTTCTTCCGTCGCTACGAGGCCACGGAGCTCAAGAAACTTGTTCCTGATTGACCTCGCATTGAACAGAAGAACTTTCAGGGAGTCACCTAATATAGGACTCCCTATAATCTTCCGTTTCCCGGCTTCTTGTTTGTCGCGGTGGCACCATTTTTGACAACCTCCGAGAAGGTTGTTTGGGGAGTGACTCGGGCGTACTGGCGTACGTCCGCCTTTCCAATGGGCCGGACACTTCTTTGGGTGCGCTCCACGACATCCTGGATGAGGTTGGCTAGGAACGCCTTGCCCTTAAAGGAGAGGTACCACATGAAGTGTAAAAATGATTTGTACAACTTAGTTGAGATCACCAATTAGTCAGCTCATGCATCAAATGCAGAGAAAGAGTCATCAAAGTTGAAGAGAAGACGCACTTTCATCTATTGGCTGTAGTTCTAGAAGTTCAAGGTCAGTTCACCTCCTGTATAGAGATGTATGCATTCATAGCAACCAACCCATTTAGCTCTACAAAAATATTCTAGCAGAAGCTATAAAGGAATATAGAGTGCAAGATAATTTGACTGCAGATAAGCTGAAGGCAAGCTTGATGAATACAGCAGAATTAACGAGATGACTGCCACACTGATGTCAATGAACACCTGAAAGGGATCAACGACTTGGTAGCAGAGGAATCACTGTACCATTTGCGTTGCAAACTTTTTTTTGAGAGATGTGACCATCAATCCAAGACTGAAGAGGAAGGAAAAAGGAAGAAAGGACTGAGGAAAATTGATGAGGAGCGAGATGAAGTTTTTATTAAATTTGCGAAAGTTTTGACTCAAAATAAGAGCATGAGGTGATGACGCTTGACCGAATCCATGAAAGTCTGCAGGAGTTTGATCAGTCACCAGATAAGAGCCTCTTTTATTCAAAGTATTGGCTAAAGATAAAACTTCAAGAGAAATACCATGCCACCTTGTATTTTACAACTCAGAATAGAAGGGCAGATGTTCTCTGTCTCAAAGATGGGACCAAAAATATTCTGTGAGAGCATCATGCTAATGTGGAACATAGAGATGTGACGACCCAGGTCATAAAGACAGCTCATATGCAATGACATTGCCACAATTGATCTAGATCCGAAGTCATACCCCACCACACACAGCATGGCTGACATCAATAGTCAGCTGTAACTTGTTCCTGTAAGCCTTCAGATGTTCTTGAGATCGATTATCACGGCTGAGAAAAGAGTTGCTGTTTGAGGGGAGAACTCCATTAAGGCCTGTCGACCGTGGTCAGAAGTATTGCTACACCAAATACAGCATGCAATACAACTTGATTATAGATTTCGGTCTAATGGATGCTCAACAAGTTACACCGGCTAGGATACACTGAGTCGTACTCGGAGACACAAAGCTACAATTACTGCTTGCTTAATAGCAGGAGTGGAGATGATAGCCTAGGTACAGTACTTCGGCCACTCTTGACACCATTGTAGAAGAAACCGATGATCAGATTAATGATCAGGTTACAGTTGATGCTGCACTTGAGGATTAATCAGTGATGGCAGCCAGTGAAAGCGTAATGTCGAGTACCGATCAGGTGGTCTCTTTGGAGGTTGGGAAAACAAACAATGCAGTCAATCAGTTTGTTGGACATAATATAGATTTATACATTTTCTCTATCCACGGAAACACTCCCTTCCACTAAATGGGTTGGAGAATAGTCACCTCTCCAGCACCATTTTAGCAAGATTCACAGACAACAGCAGCTGCTCCCAGAGTGAAGGTGAAGGCATTTGACAAAGGACAAAGCTAATATCCTAAGGGCGCACAGCTGTACTGTCAACTCATAAACAAACTCAAAATTAAGCCTGCTTACAAGGACATCTTAGAACGTTTCACTGGCCACGGGAAACACGTTGCATATTAATCAAGTCATGAGAGGTCCGGCACTTGGTGTAACATCTGCATTGAGTAGATATTAATGAAGGCAGGCAAGTCAGAAGGTGGACTGAGCAGAGGGAGATTGAGAAACAGCATTTCTGGCCACAAATGCTCGGAGCTCACCCGTAGTAACTCCTCTGATGAAACCAGTGTATGGAGAAATACGAAGGTAAACATGCTTCACTCCAAAAAGACCTTGACAAGACACATCTGGCCGGATGTGTTTCATTATACCCCAAGAGCAAAGTTCCTGGACAACCGTAATAACAAGAGTAAACTCGCTCACCTCCTTTTTTAACTTTCCGAAAACATCACATTACTGAGGAGCAGTGTGACAATGATGCCGTCACTTCGATTGTAAGAAACGCATTGGCTGTTGCTTTAAATTACTTTGTTAAGGTCAGTACCATTTGTGTCTGTATTTTCCTTCATTAACTTCTAGATCAAGGTTAGGTTAGGGGGTATGTGGTAGTTTAAAAAGAAGAGAATACACATTCTTGAAAAGTTTGATCTATTTCTGAACGGTTCATTATGCTTTTTATATCATTTTCTGTTATCATGTGCGTGCAGATGATGCAGATTTGCTGATAATGATGGTGCACCATAGCTTAGATAGCCAGCATCTAGTCTTCTTCACCACATTAAACGGCTCTTGCAACTTACAAAATATCAAAGAATATCTCTCTGAAGAACAGAGGGGCTACCTACTCTATTGTCATGCCTTCAATGGGTGTGATATTGTTTCTTCAATCGCCGGCCATTAAAAACAGTTCTATTTGACAGTTAATGATTATAATACTACTAATCCTTTGAAAAATAATAATAATAATAATATAATTGTCAATTAGTGCATTTTTTCAGGTTTTGTGCCGAGAACATCGATGAGTACATGGAAATCTTCCTTGAGATAGAAGCCACCAAGGAAGCAGTGATTCAGGCTGGTACTGCGATTTTCTAGTACATTTACCATGGACCAGATAATACATTGGGTGAAATTCTGGACAACATGTTCTCAAGGAAGGCGGCAGCAGGAGTGATCAAACCAGAGACTATACCTTCAACAGAGGGTGCAGATGCACAGCATTTCCTCGTTGCCTATATACAGACCCGGGACTGGATCCTACTACAGAGCATGTCTCTGAACCTCTATGACTATGGATGGACATTGGGTGTGCATGAGTATGAATCAGTTATAACACTAGACCCCTTGGCTCCTGAGGATCTATGTACTGAAGTTCACGAGCTACAATTTTCATGGAGATTGCAGCAACCGGCGGTGCAGCTATAAGAAGAATGAGATGTTGTGCATCTCGATCTGTTTAGTTTCTAAAGGCATTAAATTCAGAACCTGCAATCATGATGTTGTTTAGCCTGAAAAAGAAATACAAAATGACTTGAAGCTTCTGGCATGAAGGACAAATGTGAATGACAAATAATTCTGTTTGTAAGTATATGAAATAAAAACTACTTCGAATGTAAATGTTTAAGGGGGTATGGCTTCCTTCACTAATGAAGTGTTTTTGTGAAATATAAATACTAAAAATTAACTCAGCATCATGAAAAAACCCTGATTTGACGACTTAGTTAAGGCCAGATAACCCCCCACCCCGATATTTAGACAATCATTTATCGGTACCCTAACTTGAGCAGTTGTTTTCAGTGTTTGCCACGGAAGTTATTACACACCTTTACAAACATATTGGTGAGGAAATTGTCTGGTGAGGATTTATTTGGAAGATTTGTGAAATATCTCATAAGATGCCCTTACTACTATACTTCCATCCGCTTAAATCCTCTTGTTTTCTTAGGCCCATTTTAATAATGAACTTTGCCATCTGCTTAAGGCTTTTCCTTAGTTAATAAAATATTTAAAGCCTTCTTGCTGCTCTTTCCATCCATATATCATATATATCTATATCTATATATATATATATATATATATATATATATATATATATATATATATATATATATATATATATATACGGTTTTCTCAAGAATTATAAGCCCAGTAATCCCTTCCGCCTTATAAACAGCTCCTACAGATCCGTTTTCCCATTGTAGGAAATATCTGAGTTTTCCCAATAAGAAATTTTGTAGTTCCTATTAATAAAGCTATGATGTTTCTTTCTTAGTTACTAAAATTTTCGCAGAATTTATGCTCGAGCGATTAGAAGCATAGATTAATTTAAAACCTTCTAAATTCCATAAATCCTAAATTATATATTGATCTCATCAATTTGTGTAGCAAACACAATATTTTAGTTTCACAGTAATTCTTTGAATCAAAAGGTGGGGCTTCCTATAGAAATAAATCCAAATATAAAGGAACAACTAGGTGCAGAATCAACGAATAAACAAAACTTTGTCCCTTCAAAACTCCTCACAAACCAGCCCGCGATGCAATCAAACAACTTAATAACAACCAGGATATAGTCATAAATAAAATGTTTACGTTATACTGAAGAAAGAAGACTATATCTCAAAAAATACAAGACATAATAGAAGACACGTCCAAATTCAAACAAATCTAAAAGGACCCTACGGAAACTCAAAAAAGATATCAACCGGCGAATAAGTGAAGTGAATGAAGTGAAAGGAGGTGTACATTTTCAAAAACTCACAGGCGGGTTAACTTCATGATACATGCATGGTAATGTTAAAACACATAAAAATTACAACCACTCAAGACCGATAATCTCGCAAATTTCCATACCAACATACAAAATTACAAAAGAAATCAACAAAATTATCAGTGCCTACATCCCAAATGAATATTCTATTAAATCAACAGATGAATTTATTGATATAATTTACACTACAAAACCAGATGTAATCATAGCCTCATTGGATGTAGAAAGCCTCTTCACAAACGTACCAACCGAAGAAACAATAAACATAATAATTGACAGAGTATATAAAAACACAAACAAACTTGCTCCTAAATTAGACCCCAACAGATTGAAGAATCTTTTGAAGGCGTGCACAATGGAAGCACCATTTTGCGCACCTAACGGAAAACTCTACAAATAAATTAACGGAGTTGCAATGGGCTCACCAGTTGGAAGCGCTTTTGCAAACTTCTAAATGGGTCACCTAGAAAAAGAAATATTGACGGAGAATTATCTCAAATCTTCAACCTACTGCCGTTACGTTGACGATATATATCTTGTAATTAAAGATGAAAATCAACTGAAAATACTTAAAGGAAGAATGGAAGAGCACTCTGTACTAAAATTTACGTATGAACTCAATTCTAACGGAAAATTAACGTTTCTTGATATTGAAGTGACAGCTAGTGAATATGAGTATACAAACTAGGTATATACTAAACCACAGAATTCTGGAATTGTCTCAATAAAGATGGCCTATGTCCAGAAAGATATAAAAAAGTGTCATAAGAACATATATTAGACGAGCATACAAATGCAGTTCGTCATGGGCATTGTTCCATAACGAAATTCAAAGAATAAAGCAAGTCCTCATCAATAATGGTTTCTCCAACACTATGGTGGACACAGAAACAAATACATTCCTGAAAAACTTACATGAAAATAACAATAATAAAAATAAAGACAATAAGAAACACCTATTAAATATCTTCCTTATGAACCAAATGAGTAAATCGTATAAAATCAACGAACGAACAATCAAGCATATTATACACATAAATACCTAATGCACGAATCCAGAAAAAACGCTACAAGTCACAATATATTATAACACTGAAAAAATAAGTAATCTCCTCATTATCCACGACAAAAGTACGAAAAAAGAATTGAAATCTTTCAATGAAATTTATGACTTCACCTCTCGGCATGAGTTGAAAGCTTCATAATTCAAATAAATACATTCGAATAACAACCACATCGCTATCTCGTAGACCTACCATGCATCTGCAAAACAGCGCTATCAAGAACCACTGCATGTAACATGGAATTCAACAAAGACGAGAAATTTTATTACAAAACACCATTATCAAAAGAAGTGACCACACCCGCCTTCATATCCTGGAAGCGATCCTAATCCACGAAGAAGAACCAAAGATTAATGCCCAATTGACCACTACCCAGCTAACCTTAAAACTTTTTACGGATTAACGGTCAATAATGACCAAAATCAAATTCCCAAATATACCTTTTCTAACTACTTCGTGTCAACCACATTTCCCCTTATTTTCATTATCTAAATTATCTTTAGTATATAAATGTAATGCCTTTAAATGTTTTTATCAATTTAAAATTAATTCACTCCGAAGATGGTCAAACGTGACCGAAAGCTCAGCTAGCTAAAATAAACCATAAATAATGGAACTATCTATAACCTTTCGCAAGACGAAAAAAGAATAATTAAGTAATTAGAAAAGCAAAGAAAGAAGCTAATCAAGGTTCAACTAGTCCTGATCTTTAATAAAACATGCATATATATATATTTATATATATATATATATATATCAAATCTTACTGACAAGAGCTCAGATTGGGATGAGATACGTGATATATGAGTGAGAGTAAAATAATTTGCTTAGAAAAGGCCATAAGTTTAAAATTTCTTGGAAATTCAATGAAGGTGCCATGGAATCAATTTGAGCCTACTCGAAAATGTCGCCTAATACATTATTGTCATTTTATAGTCATATATATGTTCAGTTTAATTCCTGTTTATTTGATGGGGGTTTTTTTAAATAGGATGTTAGTATAGAGGGTAATGCAAGTGTTTCTGGGGAATACATCATAATCGTGTTCGTATATGCATTTGTCCAACTTTATACGGGTTATTAAAATATGTGTGGAGTGTTAATCATTCTTTTTTTTTACTGTTCTAGTTAAACTAAGTTTTTATAAGTATTTTTTATTAATTCTAATTTAGTGTTGTAACGTATTGTGATATATTCTTCGGAACGATAATGGGATACGAGAAGAGAGGTTGGTAGTATTCTAAAATGAAAGTAAATTATGTGAAGCAAATGCATTCTTTTAGGGCAAGAATGTGGACAGATTCACTTGGGTTGTGGAAAAGAGAGGTGTTATACTCATTAGTATCAATGATCTGTGTACAATAAGAAAGAATCTGCTGTGGGAGATATTTGATGTGAAAGCTGTAATAAGTTTGATTATGAGGCTATCGGTTCACATGATTGTGCTATGAAATCTTAAATAGGGCGGCGCATTAATAGAAAGACGTAAGGAAGGTGATAGTGAAAAGACAATAAATATAAAAATAGTATTAAATCAGAAAAAAGTGGGAGAGTATGTGAGAATGTTTGTTTAAGAGAATAAATAACAGCGAATATTGTAAAAAGATATTGCTTAACAAAGTGAAGCAAACGCTAATTAAAGTGAAAAAGACTGTGCGTAGCTGGGACAAAATTGGAAAGAGTTATAAAACTGCGAAATGTTATAATATAGTTGTTTACCGTGATTTAGGTAGCAAGAAGGAAGCTTAATATTGTTAATTTGAATATTATTGAACAGTGGTAGACTGCATACAGTAAGATATAAATGAAAATAAAACAAGTGAATAATAAATAGCACATGAAAGCTACAAATATGTTAAGTAATGTGTCAAATAAGAATAGGGATATCGATGATAACCTGAAGTTACTTTGGAAGCAATCTTGGGGTTAAAGAACCTGGCGAAGAATGAACGTATGAACATCAAAGGCAAGAATGGCATTGTATATGTGGGCATTTAGAAGGTGAAAAGTAGATTGTGATGATACAGGAATGAGTAATATAACGTTTATATGGAAGATGATGCAAATGTAATTATGATTGGATTCGTTGGTAGAAATATGGTTTGAAGAGTTAAATATGCGAGAGGTTGTTAGTGATGTAATTGAGGTCAAAATTTGGAAGTTTCCTGAAGTAGATAATTTAGTCACTGAGATACTAAAAAGCGTTGAGTCTGTTAAAGTATGGGTCTGGTGTCTGTGTTGTAAATAAGGTAAAATTGTAAAGAGCTTGTGAACTGTAATAGTGAAGATAGCTGCATTGTATACAAATAAAGGGGAGAAAGGTGAATGCAAGTATTACAGGGGGATAAGCTCTCTAGTGTTAGGCGTATTAGTCCTGATTAAGCGTATATAATAATAAATGGGATATTTATAGATGATGAATAAGAAGGGCTAGGCGGGTACGGACGGGGTTGGATCAAGTATTTGCACTGGCGCAGCCAGCTAAAAAACAAGGGGTAAGAGTGCTAAAGCTTTTTATGTTTCAAAGACATGGAAATCTCATTATTTGGTAAATAAAAGTGTAATATCGTACGAGCTAAGAAGGTATTTGCTGAATATATAACTAGTGAATCATGTGGTGACTAATTAGTTTGGAAGTAATTTGTCGATTAAGGTGACTGATATTCAGAGTGATTAGTCTAACATACGTGGAAGGGTAAGATAAGAGTGTGTTATGTCGTTATTCCTGTTTTATCTTTTTATAGAAAAAACCTAAGAGAGTGCTATGGCAATGATGGAAATGAGTGTGTGTGGGATTGATGAAGAAGGGTGAAAGATGGTTTTATATATTTTGGTATCTAAATGAAGGGGTACTAATAGAGTAAGTACTGTAAACAATGATGAAAATGAGTTTGGAATTGATGAAAAATGTTAAGGGATGGCTTATATATATTTAGGTATATGCCCTATCTAGTGTTAGTAGCTGAATGCGACAGTAATTTATTATTTTCGATCGAAGCTTTTGAGAGGATATGTGAGACGAGGGGGCTATTAAGTGTGAGCATGAATGAGGAGATAAGAGCATTTAAGGTTGAGAATGGGATGAGAGGAGGGGGGCATATCTCATTCAGTGTTGATACCTTTGAACAAGTGAATACTTTAAATTATCTTTGGTTTTAAATGCAAGGAACTCTCTGTTACAATAGAAAAGTATGAAATCTAAAGGTTTCGACTATGAAATATGCCAGGAAGCGGTATCAGATTACTGTAATGTAGAATTTACGGCAAGAAATTAAGAATATAGTATAAAAGGAGGAAGAAAGATATCGACTTAATGTTGTGCGAATAGACAACTTGAGGCGAATGCTTGTTTTCCAAAAGGTGTTACAATGAGGAAAGTTAGCGAAATACATGCATACGGAATAAAAACGGATGTGTATGATATTGTTACTGAAAGTGCTCTGAAAGTGGTATGAACATTCAATAAAAGTAGATTTTAGTGAACTTTTAAAGGGAATATAGTAGCGTGAGTAACAGGCTGTAATAAGGATTGCTAGAGCGCGTAAAAGGAAAGGTGATTGTGCAAATGTGTAATTGAGACAAAAGGATCTAATCAATTAGTAGTGTGTTGGGAAGAGTTTTGGACGACGTTTTTTTGTTCTTCTGCTCAGGGATGAAGCTTGATTGGACGAAATGTCACATTAAATAACCTACCATTACAATAAAGATTCTGCGACTTGAACAAAGTAATGAGTAGCTTTGTGGTTAATTAGAAATAAAGAGAGGCAGTAGTTTTAGTGTTATCAAAGGCGCAAAACTCAATTTTTAAGGAAATGCAGATTTTAAATTCTTCTTTAAATGCTTTATTATATTTCATATTACATTGTTCTTAAAATTCTTTGGTTAAAACCTTTTTTTAAATTCATTTAATATTACTCATTACCTATCGAGAGTGGTAATACGGCTTCCTCACCTTCTACCCAAGTTTACCCACCTGTGGGAACATTGTAATATGCATCCTCTACATAAATTAGTTCTTATTTCATCATTTTCTTCCTTTCCCTAACTATGCCCAAGAAATATCTTCCGTTAACTCCTGTTAGTTTCCTAAAAATCTAAATTAAAATGGAAATAGACTTCGTCCAAAAAGATTACAACGCACGTATTTCAACACGACATCTTCCATAACTTTTGCCAAAGAAAATCCAATTTTACAAAATTGGTTGACGAGAATATATAGATATAAACTAGATATGGGTAAAGGTTATGTAAATATGAATGAATCAAACGAAAGATATGAGCAGATAATCCTAATTCTAGAAATATTATTCTGTCAAATTCATCCAAACACTCCCGTTTCATGTAGAGAGAACCTGCATTGTTTTTAAGGCAAATATCTTATATTCAATCTTGTGTAAGTTAGGTACAGCTGGTGGCTAAGTAATATGCCCAAATGATCTGTCGTTTCTCTTTGTGCGCAAACTGATCGTAAGTTTGGGTTAACAAGATGTCTTTATAATTGGTGCCATTTCAGAGACTTTCAAGTGCCTCAAGTTACAAACCTATGACAAAAAAGGTTTAGGAAAGGCTGCTAATTTAACAGGTAAGGGAAGAAGACATAACAGAGGAACACCAAAGCATTAACCAAATTGTAAAGAAGGACCGATTCAAGACAGCTGTAAGAGGTTTTCGATAGATGAGCGAGATTTTTGCAAACAATGCTTTCTGGTAATACAATGTAGCATTAGCTAGAGAAAGACAATCTTTAGGCGCGCACACTCCTGGCAAACCAGATTACAGTGCGATAAACAAAAAGCCTCTTCTTGCATTCGCAAATGACCACGTTACATGGCTCGATATAAAATGGAGGCAAGTCCACTTTAGTGAGAAATATAGGGTATATTTGTTGGTATCCGATGAACGGGGTGGGGGATTTTAGTTAAGTAGACTGGGCTCTGTGTGCAGCTATGGGGCACAGTGGATGCGCAATCGGAAATAAATGTTGTACCAGCATGCGTTACTACATCTGAGAGTGCATGAAACCCAAACTACAATTTTTTTATGATATCTAACGCTCCTTGAAACATTTTGAACTAGTGAAGACCTCCCCATTGAAAATGTTTAAAAAAGAGTCGGAAGAGAGATCTAAGAAGAAGAATTTAAAAACAGTTAAATAACGTTCATGAACTTTGAGCAGATATCTCCTGTGGCAGGAGATATCAAAGAATTATGAAGTATAAATGACTCTACAAAACATGATATTTAACTGCATTTTTTAAAAATGCGTTTAACAGATAATTTAATCGTTATATTCTAATATATACCTGTTTATGTTGTTGTTCGTCTCATTTTGGACACTTCAATTTTGCTATTAATATGCTTATCAGGTGTTAACTTTCGTTCTATTCTTTCAAATTAAAAATAACCTTTACTCACATGTAAATTCTACATCTAGGTTATCGTAGGCAATGTATTTTGGAAAACGTCGATTTTCTCTGGCAATCATTATGCATAGCACTGTACAATCAAATACTTTTAATTTATAAAATACTTCTCTCAGTTTTTTATGAATTTTTTTCCTATAATTAGAATTTTTTTTTTAGATATTCTACAAAACGGTTCATATATTTCTAGTGCATTGTATTGGTCTGTCTGTTCTCTATAATTAGAATTTTTTTATTAGATATTCTACAAAACGGTTCATATATTTCTAGTGCATTGTATTGGTCTGTCTGTTCTCTATAATTAGAATTTTTTTATTAGATATTCTACAAAACGGTTTATATATTTCTAGTGCATTGTATTGGTCTGTCTGTTCTCTATAATTAGAATTTTTTTTAAATATTCTACAAAACCGTTCATATATTTCTAGTGCATTGTATTAGTCTGTCTGTTCTCTATAATTAGATTTTTTTATTAGATATTCTACAAAACGGTTCATATATTTTTAGTGCATTGTATTGGTCTGTCTGTTCTCTATAATTAGAATTTTTTTTAAATATTCTACAAAACGGTTCATATATTTCTAGTGCATTGTATTGGTCTGTCTGTTCTCTATAAGCGTGAAACAGGGGCACTGAGAGATATAGAACAAAATATAAATTTTTAAATATTTCCTGCAGAGCTAAATAAAAGGATTATATTAGGTTAGGCTAGGTATTTAAAGAGAAAAAACATACAAAACAAATGCCTTAAGCTCATAAAAATCTAACACACCGCAACAATCTAACCAAATATTCTACACAAGAACCAATTCATAATGGTTTGAGAAAACCAACAATGCCAAACAAAAGCTTCACAACAAATAATTCCTACTCATTAAATAAACCAACAAACACAAATACATTGATATGTAAATCATAAAATACCAAAAACTAATAAGCGTCAAATAAAATCAACATATTACAAAACATCACCCAAAGAAACCTTCGCTTAACGGCAAACAAGTAATAAAACTACAAAAGCAACAAAGAATATCAAACTGATCATTTAAACAAATATATTTGGAATTTAGAAGGCAGGAAGGCATAATCTAAATATATTTTTAAGGGTAAGGTCTTGTTTATTTTATTGGAAGATGCTACGAGAATATAAGAAAATGTCGGTAAGACAATTATTTTTAAATCACAAAGGATATTTTGTTTAAAATTTTAAAATATAAAATACCAACTAAATTAGAATATATTTATAAAAATAAATTATGGTTAAAAAAGAGGAGCAACTTCATCAATTTCCCTTACAGCAAGAGCTTGCGCTTAGTATGCAGATCTTCGGTCTGTGACCTACGGTCTCTCTAGCGCTAGCAATAGGCTTTTGGTCTTAAAAATTCAAAAGATTTCGAGTAAAAATCTTCTAATAATTTACTATTTATCTACTTTATTTAGAATTCTTGCTTATTTTCTAGGCTTAAAGGGAAGAAAAACCAGGCAAAATATTATTCAGAACATAAGTTATTATAATTTTTCTCAAAAGTGCTGAGACAAATATTAAATTATAGCAAGATTCAAATAGTTCAAAAACGACAGTCACGTTTTTTTTTATTTTTACAAGCGAACAAGTTGAATAAAAATGATGATTTAGTGACAGAAGCAGTTTGATCAAATTAAAATTAAATTAAAAGATAAGTTCATTAATTAATATTGTGCAGCTTTGTCACGTAACAACGTACGAACTTAATCTAACACATGAATAAATAATTTCATTAATGCTCGAAAAGACTTTTAGAGAAAAACTAAAATATGAGGGTGAATAAAACAAATAGATAAAGATGGAATACATTAAAATTAATATTCTTATTAAAAGATTCGTCAGTAGAAAAATCAACATTACAGATCGCCTAAATCAATATTAAAAATAAATATCACTGAAACATCTGAAGCAAAATCTTATAATTGGTAGACATCAAATAAATACTCAAAAGGACCAACTTAGCAACACAATAAATTAGTATAGAACAATCACAGATAGTTTAAGAATTATATCAGGAATTATTTGAGAGTAATTGACACCATACACAAGGCAACAATTTCTCAGCAAATTAAGAGAAACTCCACCAAGGAAGAAGGCAGGACAATCCATACGCAGTCAGAACATGAAATGGGGTAACTGCCCTCGAGAGAATTGGGTAACTATTCGAGTAATGATGGCTATGGGTTATTATGATGCTCTGTCAACGAATGGAAAGTGTAATTCCGGTGGAATGGTCTAAAGCTTCCATCGTTCATTTTACCAAAGCGCCAGGGAAGAATCAAAGCAATCCATTCCAATCCTTCTCTTATCACTAATATATAATATAATGGTAAAGGTCATAAACAACATAATAACACAAAAACTTGAGTTGCATCAGACTCTGAGTCATAATTATTTAGTAACAATGAGTTTTGATTATCTTCTTACTGTTCAACAATTAATGGGGCTAACTTAAGAACGCCAAATGCCTGTCGAGGTGACATTCGTAGAGTAAAAGAAAGACTGATTCGTTAATCAAATATTTAGTTATTAGAACTCTATAGAAACAATAGTTTAACATAACTTTCCTTTTAATATTCTCTTACACTTATTTTAGTCAACCCTGACATGTAAGCTGACTAGCTCAGCAAAACCTAAAAATATTAAAAGAAGTGAGACCAGTAGAACATAACTCGACAACTTTGTTTAAAGCAGTCCTTGATGATATATTCAGGATATTGGAGCGGGTAAAAATGAGGTTCTTATATAGTGCGACATATTTATGTCACCTTGGTATGTTTTGGCCATTAATTAATTGGCCTCGATTCTCTAAGAATTATAGTTCTAAAACATAACTCTCTTAAGTCTCAAAGTAGACTCAAAATGAATTTTCCTCTATATAATTAGTTTAAATAACCTCACCTACAAAAAAGCAATCTAGACACATATATGTGACAAACAATTTATAGTACCACACAAACAAATTAAAATTATTTATATAGAATTAGAATGTTTAGGACATTAGAAAAAATATATTAATAAAGATATTATTTATCTTTTTGCCCTTTAAATTCAGGATTTATGTAAATTACACAGGCATGCTGGCTATTAATCTCTATAGCATTTTCTGCATGATCGCGCATCCTTCTTGCCCTAAACTTGTTTCAAGTTCGTGGAATTCTGCTCGTCCTCCAACATACGCGATAAACATGACCCAAAGTTTGTCGAAAGTTTTGAGATAAAGGGAGTTTTCAGGCCAGGAATCAAACGTAATGTGGGGGTGGAAGCACTTTGTGTTTACTTCTTCCCTTATACATTGAGCTTTATCTTGTTAAAATAAATTTCTATCATGCTAAAGATACTAAAAAGTTGTTAACATTCTAGAATATTTAAAAAGTATGAGTGGAGCTTAATCATAAAAATGTTTGTTGCATGCAACAAATTAAAATTGCTGTACCTTCTTCAGATTGTCAGTCTGTCTTAGAAGTTTTTCTATTGAGTAGATGCGATTTTTCTTTCTTCCTATTTAACACCGAGCCATTGTTCAAAAGTCTATATCACATAATAGTGTTAAATGCACTATAGCTTACGACATAAATTTTTAGTCGCATGCTTTTTTTTTAGGGGATGGGGGATTATTTTGTAACTTTTCGTACGATTCAAACGAAATTTGAAACCCTTATGTTGTTTTACATTCTCTTTCGAATGATATAATTGTCAAAGTCCTCTCAAGTTTCGTCGGTGAATTATTTGACAATAAATTCATAACTATTAAGCCGATTCTAACTAAATTTGAAACCCTTATGTTGTTTTATATCTTCTTTCGAAATGTATAATTGCCAAGGTTATCCTAAGCTTAATCCGAAAATTATTGAAAGTTTTGAAGGTCGTAAGGTCATAAATAAGAATAAGTGAGAGCACGCGATGCAACATTACCGTATAATACCGAAGCTAACTTTGCTTGAGGAAATGCTTGTGATGCCTCAAAAAGGCTCTGATGTTTATCTTTTTTGCCTTTCTTCGGCGCACATACACCCGTTTTCTTGAACGATTTACCATTCCTATTTAAGCTCGTTACTAGCGTATTAATTTTTGACCTAATATCTCTATACGAGAGGTTATTTTTTTGCAAGCAATAATAATTACACGAGCTTGCCTTTGGATGGCTTTTGTTAAAGAAAATTTCTTGGCAGTTTTACCATTTCAATTGACGCTGGTTAATAGCGTACTAATTTTAGCTGCAAGTTATTACAGGAGAGGGCATTTATTTGCAAGCAATACACGAGTTTGTGTGTGATGGCCATTGGTAAGACAAGTAGAAAAAGATACGAATGTATCCGTTTCAATATAATTGCATTATTTGCAATTACCCTGAGAACACATATTTTATTGAATGATATCTAACACTTGATTGTAAGTAATTTTTTTGCGCTGAAAACGAATTTCCCTCCTGTTTGGCTCTAACTGGTCCTGATTCTTGTAAACAGCCCATGGGCCATTTTCCAGTTTTTCTCAAAATTAGGATTAAAAATGAAGTCATGCGTTAACATTTATTTCCAATTTTCATGAATACATGCAGTTTAAACTATTGTAAAATTACATTATAATGATAGAAATTTCTTAAAATAATTTTCTTTTATAGGAATTTTTAGAGTATTGGATTGTTGACGGTAGGTCTTTTTTCCAGAACCAGTAATAATCAGCTATCATCTGGCAATCCCAGCGTCCTTGATAACGTTCCTTCATAATTTTAAGTACCTTGGTGGAATCTCTCTCCTTGTTCGTCACTTATAGCACCTAAAATACTTGGAAATTGGTCAAGATGACTATTAAAAAAAGGCATTTTGATGCTCATATTGCAACCTAACTCTTTTTAGTACCTTAAAAGACTTCTTACAACTTCTTCGTAGTTATCTTCCCTATAATTTCATATAAAGCTTTTGATCAACTCCACGAATGGTAAACAGGCATTTGTAAGGCGTTCATTCATGACATTAGGAAAACTGCTGTCATTAATTAATGTTCTTATTTGTAGAACGTCGAAAATTCCAGCTTTAATTCTTTCATATTTGCAATTATTTGTTTAGAATCATAGATTTCGGAGAAAATATTACTTTCTACTCGCTAAAATATGTAGTCAAATTGTTTATTTGGGAATTATATTTTGTCAAGGGTAAAGTAATCGGAATTGGTGATGAAGTTAACTTCTAGTTTCAAATTAAGATAATATCTGAAAACAAGGAGAATGATTATGCAATACAAGACATATAAAATGATTATAAGTTACAATAAATAGCACACGAATGTTTATTGCACAAGCTTGAGACATATTTACCAACCTATATTAATAATTATGATGCATAAATTTCATCCCGACTAAATTTTTTAATTTTGGAATAAAATTATAAAAATTCGCTCAAAAAAATGTCACTGTCAATTTTAACCACTGCTTCAGGAATACCAGTATAATTTAATCATGATCTTTTAAAATATCAGGGGAGGAAAATCTGAATGCTACTTTTGAAAAAATATGCATAAAATATTTACTCGTCATTTATAGAAAATAGGTAATGTTTCACGAATGGCGCTGTAAAAAATGCATTTTCAACAAGGGATCATCCTTTGTTCTTTTTTTTATTTCTTAACTTATTAGTAAGCACTTTTTAGTAGGCTTGGTATAGTTGACAAAAAGTAGTGTATGTACAATAATATTAAAATTTAAGTCAATATATTAGTCATGAGTAAAAAACAATTAATCTACCGGAAGAAGAGTATCCTCTAAGAAAGATTTTCTTATGCCTTGGTGCGCTATATATGGCATAATCCATTTTTAACTCCTTAATCCAAAGTCGAACGTTTGAATGTTGCGTTTGAAGAAAAAATTCGCTATATTCAATACAATAAGATTACTTTTTCTGCAAGATATTGCGTGATCTCTTATCGCAAGATACCATGAAAAAAAGCTTACCAATTTTAAATTGGGGACTAATAAGTAATCCATTATCTTCATTTGGCAGAGCCCAAACAGACTACTATGGTTTAAAAAATCATCTGTGGAGAATGGAGATTGTAACAGTAGGAAATGTCGAAAGAACCTAAAAAAATAACCCTCGAAATCAAATGGTTTTTAAAAGATGTTAAAAGGTAAGTAGAAAACGGGGATTAGTCCTAGAATATTATGTAAAGTATATTAATTATAATATTAGGAAAAAATACTCATTTAATTATTAATAAGCATAGATTTATTTGACTTCTATCCCCCCCCCATAAAATTACATATGAAAACAAATGCCGCATTACCTATGCAATGGATTAATGCATTTTCACTTGAATTTCGTTTTGAACTTTCCTTTATATGATGCACATGTGGATAACGTAAAATCAAAAGATTTCCTAACATAATAATCAATCGCAAGAAAACTATTGTTCATTAATGCATCTAAGCTTTGATGAAACAAGTGAAGTTTTTTTTTGAGAAATATTTAACAATAAGAGAGAAAATAAACTAAGAAACAAGGTCTGAATTAGTTTATGTTTATTTCGAATTTTTCCTATTTCATTGTGTTCCTCGAATTGAGTTGGGAAATTTATGGTAGAATTTTCTCCTCGTATTAAAATGCGTGAGTTTTATTTCCTGGATTTGTAATATTCCACCGTTTAACATGGTGGAAAGATAGGAAAATATTATAGTTGTTCCGAATGAAAACTTAAGAGAAAGCTGAAAATACATTCGTTTGAACGTAAAAAGATAGGATTTAAATTAAAATTAAATAGATGTATTTTTTATTTAACTAGTGTTAAGGAATAGTTCTAAATTATTATTTCGAAAAATAAATAGAACCCCGATATGAACATTTATAGGGGGTTTAGCAGAATTAAGTGTAAAATGTAATGAATTTTAGAATAGATAGTGCAGAAAGAAGCGGTTTCTAGAATTATTAGAATTCTATTGAAAGAATCGTTCTTTAAGATTTACATAAAACCTACAGTAAGAACTATTTAAAATATTTGAATTTGGAGAAATTAATTTTTATCTCAATTTCACCTCTCTCTATTTCTCAAATATAACTTCCATTCGTCTATTTCTAGAATGTATGATCGTTTTAAAAGACAACCGTTTACCTAGGGATCAATGGAGTGTGAAAGAACTCTTCAAGAAAAGCTTACCCTTAAAAGCGTCTTTATGCTACTTCGCAACCTGTGTAGTTTTTAAACTAATTTCGAAATTTTATTTTTTTTAAACCTTTGCACGTCTCATTTTTTTACTTTTTAGTTTCTTTAGTTTGTGCTAAATTAATTTATTTTTTGTGCCAAAGCATATTAATTCATTTAAAAATTCAAATTGTGAGAAATAATAGTAGATTAAAAAGTAACCATTAAATCCTGTCTTCTTGTTTTCGTTTGGTTACTATTCATGATGATGTATAAAAAATTAATAACAGAAAATATGTATTTTAAAGTTTTACATTGTGGCGATTTAAAAACTTTAAGTTTCATAAATGCAACAATAGTCTCTTGTAATATCACTTTACATATGTTTGGGAAATCCTTAAAAAACTGTAACGCAAAGCATAATACCAGCAAACTCCTGTGTTTAATATTTAAAATCAACTTTACTAATTGTTTGATTCAATCCAGAATGATCTTATTGGAAATGCCTCTATTGCTAGGGAGTTCAATCTAAACCTGTTTAAGATGATCTCCTTTTTAATCCTCGAGAAAAATAGAAATTTGGGCATTATCTTTCGCAAAGGACATAGTTTCCAAGAAAAAAGTAATCTAATACAACAACATCTAATAAACTAGGATTAATATGGTATTCTAAACCAACTACACGTTGTACAGATGAGGATAGATCTTCCTTAATCATTGGTTTGGGCGAGTTATTGAATTTATATTTGATTCTTCATTTCTTTAATCTTGAATCTCTAAATCTCGATTAGGACAAATGATGAACGCTGGTCCATGAAACAGGAAATCTCAGCCACAAAGGCGATTTAAATCAATTCCCAATATACAAGACCACATTTAAGAGTCTAATGGAAATTTATGTCTAAAAGAACCTTCTGCAAGTGAGATATTAGATACCGAAAAAAACTTTTTTTATATTCCATCGAGAGTTTAATGGCTTCCTTGTAACTCTAAATCGAATTTCTTGAACATCTTTTATAATATTAAGTCATGAAAAATTGTATTCAAATGTTTGGAATCATTTTGCAAATCGAATTTATAACTGTACTCCAATTGTTAAATGGATAATTTCTCCATTTTGGCATAAAGTTTGAGGAAGATAACATTTTGCATGTATCATTAGAGTATAACTGAAAAGAGCTCACTACTAAAGTATTAGTGATCAGGATGGGCCTTAACTCTCCCATGAACTCTACGGTTTGGATTTCTTCTTAGAAGGGATTTATTCTACAATATCACAAGAGTTTCATAATCAGCGTAAAAGATATATTTCGGTCTTTAAGGTTTAAAACTTCCTAGCGTAAGCAAAGCGTTTATTTATTTTTTCATTTATCATTTCTTTTCTCTGCAATATTTCATAGAAACGCACTATTATTACAATATACGAGAATTTTAGGCACTTACAGCATTAGTGTATTCATTGCCTGTATTAAAACATAGATTTCTCTTAATATTCTTATATTCTTTTAAAGGAAATGAATTAAGTTTTTGTCAAAGTTTATAAACTTTAAATTTTTAAAAGAAACTTCATTCCTTTATTCAGTGGTACGAAAAGCGATAACTTCTTCCAGCATTGCTGTTATTCGGGGTCGTTTTAATAGTGAGATATTTGAAGGAGATGAAAAGTTTGAGAGGATATTAAAATGGAAATGGAGTCTTAACATTCAAACTAAATTGAGATGCCTAAACTCTTTCTCCCGCGGTCTCCTTTCCCTACACACTCTACCATACACTCACAAATCATCACACCATTTTTTACTACCACACACCTTGATACATGCACATACATAATCAGACACTTTTACACAATATAATAGAAAAATTTTAATACACAGGCTCATATAGTCTCACACTCAATCACACAATAACACGCACTCTCGCACAAACTCTCTAACACACTTTCTTTCTCTCTCTCTCTCTTTCGCTCCATAAATATATATATTTATTTATATAGAGAGATTAAAAAAAAACAAATACAAGTTCTGCCAGTGATAACAACCACCACAGGGCTTTCGCCAATTTTATTTACTGCCTTTCAAAACAATTTTTAAGGCCGAAAGAAAGATGCAGAAACCGTGTATTGCAGACTATATAACAATATAGAACAAGAAAAAGAGAAATTTGAAGCGAATCAGCAATGAGATAAGAAACACGAGTTGTTGGAGGTAAGAGAAAGGGTTATTAGAAGAACATTAGAGTCAAAGAGAGAAGATGGCGGCACAATGAAGGCAATCCTTAACCGAGAAGAGAGAAATAATGGTAAGGAGAAAAATTCTAAAATTCCTGGTCGAGACTCGAACCTGAGTCTTCTAATTGCCGGTCAGATGCTATATCGTTAAGCTACCAGGCACAGTGACTCAACCTCGCCCAAAGCGTTACCACATCAAACCCAGTATCTCCCTAAGCTAGGAAGCTCTAAGGAATTTTTATACCACATCATCTTACCCGCTCACAATTTAAAGGCTCATTATCTATGCCACATGGATAATGAGCGGGTAAGAAGATGTGGTATAAAAAAAAACGCCCTCTGATCTCTTTGTTTCTAGTGTTCTTCTAATGTCTTTTTTTCTTATCTCTAACAACTCCTGTTTCTTGCCTCATGCTCCTTCGCGTCAAATTTGTCTTTCTCTAGTGCTATATATATATATATATATATATATGTTTATATATATGTGGAAAACTCACAAAGTATCGCGTGAGTAAGCAATAAATGCAACAAAAAAAACAGGAAAAAATAATACGAGGATTCCAAGTACTTTCGAACTTTATTTCGAGTTCTTTCTCAAGGAATAAAAAGTATTAAAAATTTTAATATTTATGAAGATGATACAGAGGATAGGGAACGCCCACAAGACAAGCAAAAAAACAATCAATAAAATGAAATAATATAAAATGGAAACTTTAGGAGGAGAGAAGATAAATACAAAATAAGATCATTAAAACAGGTAAATTCAAAAGACTAAAGGTTGACAAGAAGATTGAAATATCAACTAGCCAATTAAGGAGGGAGAAAATCTTAACGAGAGATTAACCCCGGAGGTCAGGATCTTAAAACCAAGGTAAAATAAGTAGAAATGTTCTAATAACCTGACTCAAATGGAAATAAATAAGACAAATCATAAGTCTACATAGATGCACACATAATAAAATTAAATTGTTTATTAAGATTAAAATAAATATTGGGTCTCAAATTAAAAGTTTCGACAGTACATTGTGAATATAATTTAAAAAATAACCAAAAGGTCTATATAAGCCAGGACTTAAATTAATTTTAGGGTGAAATTTACTAATAAATTATATATATATATATATATATATATATATATATATATATATATATATATATATATATAAGAGAAAATCACAAATTAGCGCGTGAGTTTAGCAATAATTGTAGAACATTCAACAGGAAATATTAAAAGCACATTCCAAGTACTTTCGAACTTTGCTCAGGTGATTCTCAAGAAATACCGAAGATATACCGAAGAAATCCTAGTGACGCTCCGCTCACGTACAACGGAAGGATACAAAACAGAGTAGGCGTTAAAAATACAAATAGTTTACCCAGAAAAATGAGATTAAATACAGGTATCGAAGGGTTAATACCCATAGATAAGATCTCTTCCAGAAAATCCAGGCGTAAGAAAGTGAGTTCGAAATTTAGAAATATGAGTCACATAAGTAGGAATACATACATATGCAATTATAAATGAATCGTTCAATAAACAAAAGAAATATAACAGATTTGATAAATGAAAGGGCTTAAAATTATAAAGGCCAATTTCGTTTAAAATATGCTTTTTAATAACAAAAACCAGTTTAAAGAGACCGCAAAATATATAGAAATTAGGCAAGGAATTAATGAATGAACATTATACAATATATCTTTTAACATAGTCGTAAATAGTCGTGGCCATAGTGATAAATTCAAATGTTCTGTATATACTTCAATGTTTTTCCGAGGGTTGCGGGTCACCAGCCTGGAATTTTTAGATATTGAGCTTTAAAGATCTTTGAAATAGGTAGCAACATCTGCTAGCCTCACAACTTTCTTGTCAGTGCTTAGATTCGGCAAAAAAGAGGTTTTAAACAATTAAAATTCCTTCCCCTTTCAATTATAAAAACTTTCTTGTTTTACCGTTTGTGAAGCTTTTTCATTTCTTTCCCCATATCCTGAAATGTTTTTAATATTTCATTCCTATTAAGTATGAGTCTACTATGTAAGAAATGTTGATTTAAAATAATAGTAAGAATATAGGGGGAAGGGGTTATTCTCTCGATTGTGCAATTTGCCCTAAGCAATACTTTGGTCAAAATGGAAAATCATTAAATGTTCATTTGTCTCAACACAAATACAATATTAGACGAGGTTAAAAAATAGTGTTTTCTTTGTTCACTTTTCTGTAAGTAGTACTCCAATCAATCGGAATTTTGCTAAATTTATTTACAACTCAGATGACTATGTTTAAAATAGTTATGTTAAAATATCGAACTTTCCAGTACTGCTATCAATACCGCTGATTTTCTTAATACCGGTATTCATTAAAATATGCATCTATCAGTGTTTCAAAGGTAAAAACAATGAAAATATTAAAGTGATATACTTTATTACTTAAAGATTCGTCCTAATTTTCTTCCTATATTCATTAGTGTTCTATAAATAAGAAATAACTGAAAAAATCAAAAACTTTTGCAATTCGCTAAAATATATCTATAATTAATGTAGATCTTTCTCAAGCAAAAACAATTTAAACTATAGAGCTAGTTTAAAAGTATATAATGCTTCTTTTCAGGGCATTACAATAAATTTTTAAGGAAAACGTTTTCAAACTATAAGAAAATGTGAATTCCATAATTCAATGCAATAATAAGTAATAAAAATAAAGATTTTTTGAAAAAAAATCAATACCTCCCTAATAGAAGCAAAATACCAACCTTATAAAGAAAAGTAAACTAATCATATTATTTTTCATTTGAAATACAGACTTGAGAAAACAAAGTATATTCAGAGAGTTTTAGTAAAAATATGATCGCAGTTTTGTGAGGTACAACCTCACTGCCGAGAGCGCCCTTTCACATCTTGCACATCTATGCTTGACTGCAAGGAATGCCATATAGAGCTTGTCTAGCTTTTATGTTCTTTTCACCAATAATTCAAAGACTTTTAAATTAGATGTTAACAACTAAATGTACGGAATGATGCTTTCTAACTGGAATTGTCTCTAACTCTTTTATTTCTTGCAAATATTAAGCAAGCAATGGGTCATCATTTGCCACTTTTCCAGTTTCTATTGCCACTGCATTTTTAGAGCAACCATTGTTCTTGTTGGCTTACACTTTCTTTTTTCTGCTGATTTGACTGTACAGTGTTTTCTGAGAAAAGCCTTTTTAAAAATATATCTACAGTTAAGAGCTATCTCAAGACGACGAAATATATTACTAATGTCTTCGAAATTTCCCACTGTTTTGTAAATGATTGCCTCAGTGTAACAAATTACTCTCAATGCTTTGGGGGTGCATTATATCGGCTTAAGACATCTTTCTATCATGCTTAAAAGACTATTCCATTCCGTCTTGCAGTATAGAATTAGCTTGAGCTCTTTTCCATTAAACCGATCTCTTATAAAGTCTTAGAACTTATCGCATTTCAGTGGGGATTTCCAGCAAATTTGACATATTCTTATAAATTTATTTATTATAGAAAAGTAGCTGTCTTGAGCTAATAGAACTCCAATATTATTTTGCAGTTCTATTAGCAAAATATTAGAAAACGGTCTTTGAATTCTTTATCTGCATTCTCTTCATTTCACTTGCAATTTCATTAGGTGTGACAGTAGATATATCTTCCTCCTTTCCAATTTCTGTACTGATATCCTTTTCATACTGGTCACGTTCTAATCTCTTTTGTGCAAAACTGAAGGGATAGCTAGATGCATTGCATGAACTAAACACTGCGGCTGCTCAGGTAAGATTTCTTTTCCGAACTTTACCATGACTGAGGTGCCGTCGGTTGTACGCCTGTGATTATCAGCTAAATGTTTTACAATGAACAATTTTGGCATTATTAAGGCTTCAAAGAAGTTTAAGCAAACCCAAGGACCAATACTAGTTTTTGTGATTCACATTATTATTAATGTATCTCGCATTTTTTAGGGATGTATATAAATCAAAAGTGGCACAGAATTGGACACCTTAACTAATCAGAGTTTTGAAATGATTTACCAGCTCACTATTTTTCTTATGATAGAAACTGCTCACCATTTTACTCACAGTCTGTCTCGTATTTGCAGGTAACTTATCATATTTGTTTTTAGCCAAACTCTCTTGAATGAACTTACTTGAAGCAATAGAATTGAAGCTAAAAACATCGAGGGCGGCCCGTTTTGCAATTGCTTCTTCAAAAGAATTGTGAGTAAGAAATGATGTTAATATCTTGTGTCGTTAACTTATGTACGGATTTCAAGTGAACAAACACACGTTAGCACTTTTTAAACTCTAAGCTTTAAGTTCGTTATTTCCTTTTCTACTGATAAAATTGCAAGCATTTGATTTCTTTCTTCGACATTGTATGTAAAGAGGCACAATGCTAATTATTTAAAAAAAAAGTATTATCTTTACAAAATTAGAATTGTGCTCGATGATAGTGGAGGCCAGTCAGCTGAATAAAAATGGTGTTTATTACACAGGAACAGGATAGCAACTGTGAGTCAAGCAGCGCGCGCAAAAAGCTCTTCATGTTATACAGGAACAGGACAGTATAGGACGTTACTGTACGTCGTATTGCACGCTGTCCTGTAGCTCACACTTGTACTAAAACGTTTATATTCATATGACACTGTTTTTTAAATTTCTTTAACAGAAAAATGTACTTTGATATTATTTTTTTATATTATCTAATTATTGCTTTATTTTATAATATTTAACCAATTACAACAAGGATAATTACTGCAATATATATATATATATATATATATATCTGTTTACAATAGATCCACAATGATATTATGTCTAATTCCCTGCTTTCGCTTAAAAACAGTGAGAGATCTAAAGTATAAGGTTACCATTTGAAATAGACTTTTGGGGGTCGGCTAGAAACGAGCGACTAAAAGTTGGTGGTGACAAGGGCGTCCCATAGAGTGCTATAAGAAGCGGGCGGTATCATTATGTGCTCTATGCATATATATTTTTATGGAAAATTATAACAGATGGTGCCATAATTATGAAGATCAAGAGCATGAAAGATCAAGTTTCAGGTAGCCATTTCTAGTAACGCCGAAAAAGTTTATTTGAAAGAAGAACCTTGAACTTATGATCTCTTGCTATTTTTAATGAGAAAACAGAGAATTAAATATAATTTCTTGGGTGTCAATGCTAAATACTTTTTGACAAATATGGAAAATTATAAGACATGGTGCGGTAATTTTATAGCACAAAATGATACCACCCGCTTCCTATAGCCCTTTGTGCCACCAGGGAAAATCAAGTATATGTTAGCCATTTCTAGTGACCCCCCAAAAGGTCATTCGAAATAGGAGCCTTAAAATTAAGTTCTCTTGCTTTTTTTAGGAGAAAACGTGATCTTCCCTATTGGCTACTAGGGCGTTCCTCAGGGTGCTACTTATTTTCCGAACCATATATAGATATATTTATATATTTATATATATATATATATATATATATATATATATATATATTATCTTTTGCGTGTGCATGAATATTGTACACATATGAGTCCACTTCAATTACTGGTATTGTCTCTTTGGTAATGATATTGATATCTAAAATTTGATACCGGCAGAATATCAGTGTTTCAATAGCGGTATTTGTCCGTAGTTAAATGAAATATTATTGAATAGTCACTCTACATATCCTCAAATAATTTAAATATATCCTCCGGTCTCTTTAAAATCGCCCCTGTCATTAAAAAGGTTATTTTAAACGAAATTGTCCCTTTTCAATCATAGCCCTTTGAATTATTATTTTTTTTATAGATCTTTTGTTTATTGAATAATGTACTTATAATTGCATATGTATGTAGTTATGTGACTCATATTTATACATTTCAATCACACTCTCTCAAATGGGATATTTTTGAAGAGATCTTATCCATATGTTTTAACCCTTCGTTCGGTACCTATATTTAATCCCACTTTCGGATAATAATTTTTTTTTCACGCCTACTCTGTTTTGTGTCCTTTCATTGTACCTAAGTGGAGCATTTCTAAGTTTTCTCTTATAGATATACTATTCTAGTTAAGTAATTCTTTATCTATTCCTTGAGAATAAACTGAGCAAACTTCGAAAGTATTTAGAATCTACTTTTTATTTTTCCTGTGTTATTTTCTGCCTATATATATATATATATATATATATATATATATATATATATATATATATATATATGTGTGTGATATTAGAGGCTAAAATTTGACGGTTTACATAAAAGAAAATAACCGCAATATCGTATCCACAAATATATGTATTTGATAATTTTTAAAAAACTATCCACATGATGTTGGCAAAGAGATAACAGTTTACTTTGCCAACAGATTGGCCTTAGGGTTTCAGAAAGAGCACTTGGTGTCGCTCTCAACCGTGCCCCACACATAATAATCTATGGAATTACAATCCAGGTAATCTAAGAGCCTAGAGGTTGGGGATGGTGAAGTTGTTGAAATTCTCCTGATGTATGTATGGCCTTTCAGCAGCATCCCTCTCCAGCCAGGGTTTAATCACAATCTCTTGCAGCTACACATAGCTGTCTAAGCTGTGCCTATGACCTTACTCAATCATGTGGGTTTACATAGCATCACCTTCACTGGAGACAGACCCACAAACATATAAATGTTTCCATTACATTCCGATTAATTAAAACCCATTAGCATTGAAACCTCATAAATAAAAATATATGTGATCATTCTCAGCACAAAACATTATCAACATGGATATTTTTCAGGGGCTATGATTATTTTACCCAATAAAAACAACGAAAAATTAAATAAAAGTAAATAACCAAGAGCATGGAGAACTAAAATGCACAGTCTGCTACATCAATGTGTTAAGTATAAAAAGAATTTTATGAAATATAATATTGGTTAATTTATCTGAGAGTAAAACCCTAAAAGATGAAATATAATTGGCAATTTTAATTACAAAATAGGTGTTAATTAATAAAGCATTAAAGTTTTCAGAAAAGGGGAAGGGTCGAGGCACAATGTGATAGCATATCTATCAAACATTAATTAAAAATAAGTGTTTAAATATGTGTGAATATACGAGTAAGTAAAGATGTACGGAATTTACATTAAGAGTATTGGCAAAGAGACTATTGTTGCTCCAATGAACTTATCGATTCAAGATTCTTAATCCACGAATTTCAGCTCATCTTTCTGTTATACTTCTCAAGCCGCTAACACTAACACAAGATACATAAATAAAATGACAACAGGTAAAGATTTATTGGTATTGATATGATTTCATTGGGGAGAAAATTATATTTTTTCAGTGTACAAACAATTTCCTATATTGCCTCTTAATCGCAAGAGGTAGCGATAACACGGGTTTTGAAAGTATCAATTATATATCCTTTTTGTATCAATCTTGTCTCAAAATGAACTAAATGAATCATGTCAATGTAACTTCTATGTTTTTCTCTCGGAATCATTATTACTTTCCTTCTTATTCTGAGATTTGAAATTTATGAAATCCCGAAATAATCGCTGCCTGGGATTAAATTCAATGTAAATTAAGCAAAATGAATCAACTTGCCTTTATCTTGCGAGGTGAAAGCGGATAAATAATTCTTTGATTATTAAAAGGAACGTATTAAATGCATGTAGACACTGTCAAACTTATTTTTTACAAAAATGAAAATAGAATAGTGCGCAGCCGCCCTAGCTTTTCATTTCAAATTCTCATCACCTTTTCTTCTCATTATTACATAGACTATTGAATGCCGCCAAGATTTCTAGTGGTAATCAATAGAATAAAATTACAGGTTCTCTTTGATTCATTTCCTTTGTCATGTCTTTTTATTGATTATTTTATTTTTCTAAGTTGTTACTCTTTATGAATTTTTTATCATATAAATCGATACAATCTGATAAAGTTCTAATTATTAATCTAGATTTATATTTTTCTTTAAGCCATGTCTATAAAGGTGCCTCCTCAAAGAAAGTAGGTTTCTCAACGTGGCATACCGGCAGCGAGACTAAAGAGAAATACACAACTGTACTCTATCGTAGAAGAAACGGGCTCAAGCATGATTGAGCAAGCCGCATCTTATGTGCCTCTTTGTAGATGGCTGAATTCTTAGTAACGGTTGGCGACAGTAGCCATCTTGTCTTTGTGTATGCGCCCGTACTCCGCTGCGATCTTGAGAGAAGACTAAAAAATGGGGTTATATTTAATTCTCATGAAACAACAGTTTTTTAGACTTGAACCTTTTTATTTTTATTTACCCATAAAATTTGTAGCCATTGACCCCAAAACCGTAGAAAAGTTTTGTCCCAAATTTCTCTCTTCATCAAGGAATCTTTAAGCAATAATAGGTGTAAATCATTCGATTGCTAGCTGAATTTTAACGTCGTTTATGTCACTCCTATTGATTAAATCTTAGCCATACGTAGGAGGGGCTTATTTTTTATTGAGTTTTGCTATTTATAACAGAAGAAAAGTTATTGTTCAACGACAGAATAGCGTAGCTTCAAATGTTTCAGCAAGTTGTTGCACATTCAGCATAAACTTCATCAGACTGGAGCGATAATCATATGTACATGTATATAAGCAAATATTCTTATTTTATATATCTAAGAATAAATAATTCCAACTGGGCAACCGGTGCTAAAAGGGTAAAATAAATATTTATCTTGTTATAAAAGTGATGCTTCAATTTTAAGCAATTTTTACCCGCACTTATTTTACTAAACATTATCATTGTATTAAATATTAAGGAGTGACTATATTATTTATAGCTTCTATTTTTAAACCTACCACTAAAATTTAATATTTCATATTAGAAAAAAAATAGAATCCATTCTAATTGCTCTACTTCTTTTTGATTTGCCCCCATCAATTTTTTAAAACTTATTTTTACTTCAGGATATAATATAAAATATGCAAATAATAAGAAAAATACAAGTTCCGTTTATTTTATAAACAAAGTCGGTCGTTTGCGAGTGAAATGTGCAACGCTACTTGTTTTTTACATTCTGTTTCAAGTTTCTCTCTTATTTTTTTAACTTACCTTGTAGCAACAGTATTTTTACATACTTTAAAGTTAAAGCACCGAGGGCATCTCTCGAGGAAAGTTTGAAGGAGGCATCTATAACAAGAGTGGCGAAGAAAGAGAAAGAAAGAAAGTGGGCAAGATATAAGTGAAGGATACTTTTGTGAGCATTGTGCGATAGAGGTGACGCACTCTTCCAAATCCTGCCTTGTGATACATATGATACTCTCTTGCGAGCAAATTATTCGTAGTATTAAAAATCAAAAACAAACTCAGCAATGTCAGTCCTTATGTTATTAAAAAAATATTTAAGGAAATTGGTTAGGTAAGTATGAGTAAAAGTTGCATGTTTTGAACCCCTTAAAGAAGATATTTCTCAGATCACTCTTGACGAAAAGGAAATGCAACTCTCCTTAGTTTGTCGGGTTGGGAAAAGAATCATACATTGTAATTAGTAGAAAGTTGCAGGCAAGATTTAAGGTGGACAAACTTTTAAAATATTTTCAAAGTAACCTGTCCTCAAAAAAGCAAATCCAGAGAGGAATTAAAATATATGATGCATTATATAGTTTCAATGAACTTATAATGTAAAATTGACGAGACAATTCTAATCATCTCCAAATTTCCAAGAAATCAAAGTTTTGAAACATTGAAGCCTATTAAATAATTTTAGCCTTGAAAATACTTGCTTAAATATTCCCAATATTTTCTAATCCTTTTTTATATTATGCGCTTCACACTACCTTTAACCTAGCTAGGATTTTCCTACGGAATTAATTGTTATTCTTAGAACAATTCGAGATTTTGCGCTGATATTTTTGCCTCTGAGTTCGTTTTCATGGATGACTCATAACCCCATAGTCAATAGGAGCTCCTTGTTGGACAATTATGATCAATTCTTGTTCATTTTTTCCCTCTAGATTCATTTTAAAACAGTTTTATTAATCGTGCAAATATATTCACTCACGTGAGATATAATTGTCCGTACTAATCTTGACTTTGTACTCATTTAAGCCTTTAAATTGCAGTGATACCATCCTCTACTTAAGAGACTTCAGTAACACTTTCTTTCATTGGTTATACGATTATTGGTACAGATTTCTCCCATATCCTATCAGGTTTCTTCCATACCTAAGAGATTATGGTAGTCCTAACGTTACTCCTTCATTTTATATAGATGGAGGTTGTAGGAGGGAAAATAGGTGCGATTTATTTGATCTAGACAATTTGTTGCTCTTTATCATAAGGATAAGGAAATGCTGATCCTAAATATATTGAAAGAAATTTTTTTTATATAAATACATCGCAACATAACACAGAAGATTGGCTTTATGTCGGACTAAGTCAATAACTAAATGTAACAGGAGAAAGCACAGGTAGAATGTAAGTTTAAAAGAGCAAGACGAGTTCTTACTCCTACAAACAAATTAAATGCATTAGAAGACTCTAAACGGACAACTACCAATCTTCTCCCTACAGGCTGTTTTTGTACCCCTGAAATATATGAAAATGTGTAGAGGGAACCTCTCGAAGTGTTTTATATATCGCTATTTCAAACAACATCATAACGTCATAAGCATGAATCACTTCAAATTGGATACCAATTTATCTAAGACGAATGATTCTTGTACGTTATCTTTCAATTAATAAGAAAAACCTGACATGTCAAAGAATGGAACTCAATAGGAAAATTATATAGATGACATCACACTTCTTCGCCTTTAATTTGATGAGATTTAATTCCGTGTATTGTCGATCCAAAGACTGAGAAAGGATATGTACGTCTGTAGACTGATTAGATGCAAGGACATTGCTGGCGCTTACAGCATCTGCTTTTCTACCTTCTAATAAAATTGTTGATCGAATGAATCGACATATCGATCAAAATATTTTCCTGTCGATTAGTTTGAGTACAAATGGCTCGGTCATCCTGACAAACGTGGAAGACGGCGTGCTCCAAATATTCAAATAGAACATTGGTCTTTTTACGATAGAGTTAGGAAAGATTTGCCGAAGACAAATAAAGCAATCGCGAGATGGCACCTGAGCTTTTGGGAGCAGATATCTGATCACCATCAAACTATTTTTGAAGTTTTTAACAGCACTCCTTAAAAAAGAACAACATATGAATGAGATGAATTAAGAAAATATTATCTGGCATTGAAAATACAACAAAAAAGTACCAAGCAGCAAATGAGCGTCAAAAAAAGAAGTTAATGCTTTCAATCCTAATGCTGATATACATAATTATTTGCGAGGAGTAGCTCATAACCTATATATTTAAATAAACTTTTTCTTAATTAACCTTTTTTTACAATAAAGTAGTTTTACAAGTCTTACAGTTTCAAATACTTATCATTTTGTTCAAAGATCGTTTTTTCGAAGAAATGTTATCAGAAGTAGTGTCTGGATACGATGCAGTCCAGGTCAATCCCATTCTCATAGATTTATTTTTAAATTGTGTTAATCATTCAGATTAACAAAATTTGATTCCGAACTTCCGTTTCTCATTATTTCATTTGAGCGTAGTAATCTTGTGATTTGGTCAGTCAAGGTCACTCTCAATCTCATTGTCAAAGATGTGAGAGAGAGAGAGGAAGATATGATCTGCCTCGCCTTTCAATAGAGAGAAAGACAACAGACACCTGTGTGGCCCATTTTGTCTGCGCTAATGGAGGTGCGAAATTATGAGACGCCGTGAGACGCCGCGATGACCTAAAATGCAGCCATCAAGAAAGCTGCGACAAGTGTGTGAGCTCAGAAGGTTCCATTTGAAGTTAGACAAAGTTCGCCACGCCGTCTTAAGAACCTTCTCTTGCCGGTGCTCGCGCTAAAAGGCCGAGTCTATTCTCGTCCCCTGATCCGTCTGACTTTAGAATCCTCCCCTTCGGACAGAGGGGGAAACCTCATTTGATCACTATAAATCCCCCGGCGCCAGATTTGGAAGGCAGTATCCGCCGTCCACCCAGCCCCGTCAGTATCCTTTGTCTTCCCTGTCAGTACCTGCTGTTCGTGTCCCGTTGGAATCTGTACAATTATCGCAGAATCCCTCAAGCTCCCGGTATTCTCGTAAGTTCACGTGAGTCTGACTCTACTCACTTTCCCCAACTCCTCCAACTCGCGGCCCTCAATTTCGATTCTTGTTCACCCCCGTAACAGTTATTATCCAGAGACTATATTTTAAACTTTGCGGCAAGGCAAGGATTACTCACTCGAACCAAATCTTCGAGGTAACAGCAACGCGCAACTCTTCTGTGCAAGTGCCCTCCCCCCCCAGTTGAAGCCTCATGATCGGCTTAGTTACGCTCAAGGTCGGTCGATCGTCCCTCGGTCAATATTGTCCGTTTGTTGGTACCATTACCATCCTCAACACATCTCTCACCCCCTTTCCTGTTGATGTCCGTGTGCCTTCAGTGTGTTTATCGTTCATTTTAAATCTCCTTTTAACCTTGTAAAATATTATTGATTTGATTTTGGTAAAGTTATTTTTGTACCCGTTTTTCTGTTACCCCGGAACTCCAAGATAGGTGACTATTGGCCAACCTACTTTCAGTTAATTTACGCTCTGCTTATATTGTGAACTTCCCACTCATTTGTATAGCGGAGAGCGTGAATATGACCCTACTCTACGACATCTATATTAAACTGGTGTAAAGTGTATAAGGTTAACCTACGACATCTATATTAATCTGATATCAGGTTCATGGGGCTAATCAACTGAATTAATTTTTGATCAATCTATTGGTAGACCTTGCCTAATTTTTTGATTGATGGCTAATCTTAGAAGCGGTTCTGGAGTTTAAAAGATGAGAAATAACCATTGCATAACTATTTGCGAAGTGTATTTGTTCCCGTGCTATTTACTTTTTAGGGGTGACTTGATTGTTAAGTGACCGAGCTTAACTATAAATTTTATTCAGCCACGGAGTTGAATTTTTGTCTTAGAGGCCTCCTTTCGTGCACTAAGTTGAAGGTATAGAAAAATAGTATTATTGTTCGTATTGCTGTTCTATGAGTGCTGTAACTCTCTTCTCAATTACAGTGGAATCTCGAACGCAAAAGGTATCTCACAAGTGTTTTCCCCCCTTGTTGGCGGTGTGTTCGTCGGTTTGCAAAACCATTCACACTTCCGTTCGGTCGTGAAAGAACTCATATTTCCTCCATACTCGTGTCGTGCGTAAATTTAATCCTTGTTGTTGTGCCCATCGCGTAAATCAGCAAGCATGTTGCCGTTTGAATGTATTAAGGCACAAGGTGAGTCACTCAGAGTCAGTGGAAAAGATTTGATGTCCTACATTCAGGAAGGGAAAAGAAGAAAAAGAGCCGAAAAAAGAGACAGAGAAGAAAAACAAAATGAAAGGGAGCAAGAAAAAAGTAAAGAAGAAAAGGAACGAGAGTAAAGAGAGATAATTCGCTCTTATTAATTGTGGGTGAGCAAAGCGAAGAACTAGCCGCTCTCCATAAACTACTCGAGTGTTAGACTAGACCCACCGCACTTTGCGACCATAAAACTCCCCGTCTCTAAAGAAAGCGAAAACTTCGGATCTTATCTCACCCAATTCGAGAGGATCTTTGAGGTGAACCATTAGGATATTGAGACGGATGGCGTAGCACAATTATTGCACCTGTTGAGCTCTCAACTCAGAGATATTTTTATCTTCGTTCCATCAGAGGCAACAATTGATTATTTATCGTTAAAAGCCGAGTTGCTCGCCGCTTACAACATGACCCCGGATTTCTATAAAGATAAATTTAGGCACTGTCAAATATAACCAAACCAGACCTTCCCAGAGTTTGGATTGACGCGTTGAAAGGTGCCTCAGGATCAGGAATACGACGCCTTGGTTGATTTCTTCCTCAAGGACCAATTTCCTTCAGAGTCTTCGTGAAGGAACGGAGGTGCCATTCTCTTAAAGAATAAATAGAAGAGGCAGACCCCTCATCTCGTTGGAACACCGTGATGTTAGAACTTTTCTCCCACTTCCCCCCCCCCCCCGCTTCATTGTTTTTCAGGAAGACCATTGTCTGCTATTCCTGTGGAGTTCCTGAGCACGTGATTTCCAACTGCCCTCGTAACTTGCAGTTTAGAAGCATCAATCCTCCTCACCTGGTACACCAGTTCAGTATCACTTCTACGCACCAACTGTTGCAAAATGAAGCCTCCTCTTCTTCGAGCAGGCCAAATACGGGTAGCCACCTGGTGAATTATTTGTTCGATAAAAGTACACATGAGGCGCTTGAATCTGAAACTGGAGCCGTGAATGGGTGACGAATCTCCACCCTCAACCGTGATACTGTGTGCACGTGCATCGTTATATCCGATCTACTACTCTCCTCTTGGGACTCCGGACCACGATAAGTTTGCCTTAGTGCATGATTAGTTGGGGCGCGCCAATAAACTTCCAATTGTTCACTGCTACATTGAGTGCGCGTATTTTACTGGTTAAGATGAAGTCGTGCAGATCCCATCAAGTTTTGCTCTGTCCTAATTAGACAGTCCCCCTGAGTTCTTCCACCCCCGTGGCTCAACTCATTACTACCTGTTCCTGCGCGAAGAAGAAAATGAAAGCTCCTACACCTCTTGAACCCCATTGTGCTCCTGAATTCCAGAATTCGATGACCCATGACTTTGACAAAAGCTTGACGAAATGTGAATCTATTCGTCCCCTGTATACCGAAGCATAGAGTAAGACCCACAAAACCGTCAGAGGGAATAAGGTGATTTGCTTCCTCGTTAAGCACGAACTCTTCTATCTAGTGTGCACCAAGGAAAACGCTACCGAATCTCGCACACTATGTGTACCCCGTTCTCACGTCCCTCCCAACCTTCAGACGGCTCACGATAGCCTATTTGCTGAAACTTTAGTTATAATAAGACCGCTCAGAGGATCTTCAAATACTTTTATTGGCCTGCCTTGACCAAAGAAATTCTTTGATACTGTTGTTCGTGCGACATTTGCCAAAAGACGGCCATAAAAGGACGAGCCAGACCTTCGTCCTTGCAGAAGGAATCTATAATCTCTTAACCCTTACCCGAGTAGGTATCGCCCTAATCGGACGGATCAATCCCCCCGGAAGCGAAGGCCATATTTAAGTTTTAACGCTGGTTGACTTTGCCACTCGATTTCAAAATGCCGTACCTCACAAGAATATCGATAACATCTCCTGAACCGAAGCACTCATTTCAATTTTTTCAGTGTGAGCCTGCCCCTCAAAAATATTCTCGGATCGTGGTCGCCAATTCACATCCGAATTAATGGAGAACGTTGGTAAATTATTGATAATCAAGGCCCTATTTACCATTCTTTTTCACCCAAGTGGGAATGGAATATGCGAAGTCTCTAAATGGAAGTCTCAAGGGATTTTCTCAGTAAGTTCTGTGCAGATCAGCCCAATGAATGGCACGGCTTCCTCCCGGTAGCCCTCTTTGCCTAACGGGAAATTTCTCATCGTACTTTAGGCTTCGTCCACTTTGAACTTTAATATGGTAAAAACATCAGAAGCCTCCTGAGTACCCTCAAATAACTACATTCCAATCATAAATTGGATCAAAATATACAAACCTCTTATTCGTACCTTCTGGATTTAAGAGAGAGGTTGGAAAAGGACGCCGAAATTGCATAACAGAACGCTACGTCAATTTTGACAAGTATAAGACATACTTTGATTGCAAATCCAAAAGAAGAAAAGTTAACCCCAGAGAAGAAATTTTGCTTCTTCTCCCTATGAAAACAACAAATTGTTGAGCCAGTGGAAGGGCTCTTACCCCATAGTCGAGAAGCAGGGCCCCATCGATTACCTTATTGAAACACCCTCGGGAAGAACTTCTTCTCCCTATGAAAAAAAAACAAATTGTTGAGCGGGTGGAAGGGCTCCTACCCCATATTCGAGAAGCGGGGCCCCATCGATTACCTTATTGAAACACTCTCGGGAAGAAGGCTCTACCATATTAATATGTTCAAGCGTTAACACCGGCGCGCGAGCATCAACCAGATAGTTGCAATCGACGAAGAATCCCCCATGAAATCTGACTACCCCCTGAACCCCTTAATCGTAATCCAAGTCCACTGCGTGGAGCAAGACAAAGAATACCCGTTGCATACTTACCCAACTTTAATAATTCCCCGCTTGCAGAACGTAAGATATGCGACCAGTTACCATCTATCAAAAGGATCAACTGCAAGTGCCCCTGAGTCGTTTTGATGGCGTTATCACTGAGATTCCCGGTTGTGCTACCCACTTTGAGCACAATATACAGCTAACCACCCTGGAACTCATCTGTTCCAAATCCTACCCCCGGTATATACACTTCCGGGAAGCATTTAATAATGAAGTGGATAAACTTCTAAGGTTGCAGATCATCAAACCTTCGGAGTCGAGCTACTGATCCCTGATTGTCATGGTAAAAAAGGCCGATGGTTCTTATCGAATGTGTATTGATTTTAGATAGCTAAATTTGGTTACCGTATTCGATGCCGAACCAATCCTCACCATAGATCAGAACTTACACCTATTTGAAAAGTCTAAGTTTATATGCGAGGTGAATTTATGCAAGGCCTATTATCAAATCTTCTTGAGAGAGCAAATGAAGAAATTTAATGCTTTCTCCAGCGAAAAGGTCCTTATGCAATTCCGGAGGCTTTCTTTCGGTCTGATAACGGCTTGCAGAAATTGTAACCAGATGATGAGGATGAGGATCTTAAAAGGCTTACCGAGCGTCACCTTCTATTTCGTTAATGTTAATGTGATTAACGAAGATTGGGATCAACACTTAACGACCATTCAAGCACTTCTGTATCAAATCCGGGAACACAACTTGACAATTGGCCACGACAAGTGCCACTTCGCTTTTGGCACTATCGATTACCTCTGCTTCCATATTGGAAGAAATCGATTAGCACCCGACCAAGAAAAGATCCGGGCCATCATGGACATATCGTTGCCCACTAATAAAAAGCAGCTGCGATCCGTCATAGGCTTTGCATCGTTCTATTTTCGCTTCTTACCCAACTTTGCGACTGTTTCCACCCCCCCTCTACAAGGTATTAACGAAGCAGGCCCTCGAACGTCTCGAGTGGACGCCAAATTCAACTCACGGCTTAAGCAAACTCAAAGATAAGTTGGTATCCGACTCTATACTCCGCCTCCCTACCTCAAAAAAACTGTTTGGCATTTGCACCGACGCGAGTAGTGACCGTATAGGATGTGTACTCCCCCAATATGAGGGTCACGGTGAAAGCTTCCCCATCGCTTACGCGAGCAGAAAATTACTCGCGCGTAATAAATATTACGCGATAATTGAGAAAGAGGCCCTCGCTATAATTTGGGAAATTTTTAAATTTAGAATGTATTTAATAGGCAAATAATTTGTAGCGCAAATGGACCAAAAGCCCCTATCATACCTCCGTAATGTTTAGAACAATAACGGTCGCTTGATACGTTGAAATTCGTTCCTCCAGAAATTACAATTCCGCATTTCGTACTTAAAAGGCACCGATAACTGTATGGTTGATATTTTTAGTAGGAACCTGTTAGATCCTTCACCAAACTAATTCCGAGTCATTTCCTTTTTTTTGACTCGTATTAATTTTGTTCATAGAATAGGTTTGTATATTTTACCATATAATTAGAAAATGCGTATCCTTTATCTATATATATTTTGTTTTTGTTTGTTTATATGTGTAAAATGAATTCTTTTTATATCCATAACTTCATTCTTCATCGTATAATCGTAGGATAGCTTACCCTCAGGCCAGTGAGCCCTACTTAATGGTACCATAGAGATAAAAATCCCTCGGCGCAATGATGTGGCATTATATAACCTTCTGTATGTGTGTGGTTTACGCCCCCACCCCCTCCACACTAACTCCACTACTTTGTATTTTGACTCAATTTGGAAAATGTTTCCTAGGTACTCTAAACTTTATCCGCTACTTTCATGCGAATTTAAGTTATATTCCTTTCCGACTAATCATTCTCCGATGTCACCTCCCCTGAAGTCCCATTTGGGGATGACGTGTCAGACATCACAGAAAGAGAAATAGAGAAACATACGCGCCGCCTTGCACTTCAATATAAAGAGACAAGAGACACCTTGGTGACCCTTTTTTGTATGCGCTAATGGAGGTGCAAAATTATGAGACGCCGTGTGACGCCGTGATGACCTGAAATGCAGCCATCACAGAAAGCTAAACGGCCGTCTATTCTCGTCTGCTGATGCGCCTGATCCTAGAACCCTCACTTTCGGACGGAGGGGGGGACCCCCATTTGACCAGTATAAATCTTCCGACGCCAGAGGTGGAAGGCAGTATCCGCAGAATACTGCGGATATCTCGACCCGCTTCCTCCCGCTCCTCGAACGAAGCGCGCTCAATCTTGATTCGTGTTACTCGAAAGAAAGATTTAAGTTCACCCCCGTAAAAATCATTAACCAGAGAATAATGTTCGAACTTTGCTTCGAACCAAATCTTCAAGGGAACAGCAACTCGTAACTCTCCTGTGCAAGTGCTCTCTCTGCCCATTCCCCCCGGCCAAGCCCCATCATCGGCTTAGTTACGCTTAAGATCGTTCGAGCATCCCTTGGTCAATATTGTCCGTTTGTTTGTACTGTGACCCTCCTCACCAAGTCTCTGCCCCTTTAGCTATTGAGGCCCGTGTAACTCTAGTGTGAGCATAGCTCATTTTCAAACTACTTGTATACTTTAAATTAATATTGAATTGCATGATAGTAAATATATTTTTATACCTGTTATTCTGCTATCCCGGAACTCCAAGATAGTCGAATTTTGGCCAACCGACTTTCAGTTAATTTAATATTCTACGACATCTATATTAAACTGGGGAAAGGTGTATTGGATTAACCTACGACATCTATATTAATCTGGTGTAAGATGTGCGTGGTTAATCTACGACACCCATGGATTTTGTTTTAAATTGTGTTAATCCTTTTGAACAGACGAGAATGTTATTTAGGGTGTTCAGGATACGATCGTTAGGTCAGTATCAATGTTCTATGATTTTTTAAATTGTGGATTACCTATATTATGGCTGGTAATAATTTTAAAAGTGAACAAGATCAAGTAAAGTTGATTGACGAAATAAATTAAATTTATGATTTCCATATGCTTAGTGTTGTTAATGAAAGGAAATTTTGGTGCTGTGAGATGCGTAATAGGTGTCATGCTCGCGTGCATACATAGAGCAAACCTGGTGATGCTGTAATTATAAAAAAGATCAATAATCATGAACATGAAGCTGATCCTAATGTAACAGATGCAAGAATCTCCATTTCAGAATTAAAAGCCAAACTGAATAAGAGCGCTGCATCAAGCACTAGAGCTCTTATTTCAGAAACAGTAAGTGGTGATGGAGAATATGCAAAGTGTAAATTTTCCAAATTTGAAAACGGTTTCAAGAAATATAACTAATTGGCGCAATTGTTCCTTTTGTGCACCCTCTTTGCATCTTTTTCGTAAGGGATTTAAAATACCAGATACTTTCACTATCCTTCTCAGAGAGCTGCATCGTTCTTGTAATGTGACCCTGGTTCTAATGACGAAAAGAGAATCTTACTTTTTACCACAAATGAAGGCCTTGAAGATTTGAAGAATGCCTCCTATTTTAAATCTACTCCATCAACATGGTATCAGTTGTTCACTTTAGACGGTACATTTTCTTCTCATGCTTTTACTTTTTTGCCTGACATGACTGAAACAACGTATAAAAAATCCTTTTCATGAACTAAAAATATTGGTACCAAATATCAACCCATAAGAAGTAATGATTGATTTTGAAAGAACAATTCAAAATGGCTACAGTCGTTACTTTATTGGTGCCAACAGCTTGGGTTGTCTCTTCCATTTTAGTCAGAATGTTTATAAAAAAATAAGTCAACTAGGATTTAAGGTACAATACAGTACTGATGGCAACTTTGCGACTAAGATAAAAAAGGTTTGTGCTTTGGTATTTTTACCAAGTGAAGATGTCATTAGTGGCTTTGAAGATTTATGAGAGGATGAATTAGTGCCAATAGAATTTATAAGCTACAGTATTTTGAACTAATATTTATTGAGCCCGCAGAAGGAAGACGTGGTAGACGAGAAAATCCTTTGTATCCAATAAATCTTTGCAATGTCCGCCATCGAGTGACCTATGAATTGCCCAGAACAAGCAATGCTTTAGATGGCTTCCAGTCGGCTTTGAGAGCATTGGTCACCTGCAAGCATCCTAATATTTAGAAGCTGATTGTTGCTCTTCGAAAGGAAGAAGAACTCAGGAAAACGAAAATTATACACACTAAAAGAGGAGATAATCAACAAAAGAAAAGGAAGTATGATAAAATAGATAAAAGGTTATTAAAACTTGCACAAACTTACGATAAAGATAACAAATTAACCTTTTTAAAAGACATTTCTTATAATCATAAATAACAAGTTAATTTTCAAGTTCCGTGTGAGACGTAAATTTCTGAGCTTGAATTTTCCAAGACGAAAATTTCTTATTTTTTAAAAATATTTTTAATAAAAGTTTATGAGATAATTGTGTTTTAATTTTTCCTACTCCTTTAGTTTTGATTTATACTTTAACAATTATCATTTTTTTAGTGTTCTTCTATTTATAAGTTGTTTTTTACAAGTATAGCTAGTACCAAGGGAACATAATGGTAGTTTCTAAAATACTATATTTAAATTTTTCAATCAAGTCTTACTGTAGATCCAGAGGAACTTGCTCGCTAAAAGTTTATTTTCTTGGATTTCAATACATTACATTAATATGAAAATGTGCCTTTAATATCCTTTAATTAACATAAAAATATGAAAATATATTGTTTATTAAATAAAACTGAATGTTCGTAAAATTATTGGTTAAAACCTAATGTAGGAACACTGAAGAAATTATTATATTTTTCAGCCGTCAATAGTAATTAAATATTCAGAAGGGCTCATGCACGAAACAGTATCAGAGTTGGCAATTAAAAGTTTGATTATCTTGGCTTGGGTAGGAAGGTTTACTTCCTATTATCTTTAATCAATATTATATTATATTTATTAATTAATAACTTATAGATAGTAAAATTCAGTAAACATTATTCAATTGGATAACGCTAAAATAATACTGAAATAATATGTTATCCCTGAGGGTCGACAGGCCAAAATTTATTTGTGTCCAAGCTCACTCCAAAGAAAGTCTGGGAAACACTGCTGTAGATCTTTTTCCTAGCTAACCTTTTTAACGAGGATTCTACATAATGTTCTCATCTTAGCTTCTCAAATTGCATTACTATTTCCACCCACTCTATGGTATTTGTGGAATTTAAATCCCTTGTGATGTAGTTAATTAAACTCGTTTCTCTTCTATTTATTAGTTTTTAAAGTTTTACTCATATGTCCATCTAGTTATTCATTACAATTCTTCTACATATGTGGTCATATTTATTACATATTTCCCAGTAATTGTTGCTCATTTTTAGATTGGTAGACTATTTTATTATTAATCGGTAATTCGAATTTTTCATTTGCGCTAATTTTCCTTGCACATTTGTCTTCCATCTTTGAGTCATTTTATTTTTTTTTAAAGTACTCGTATAACGTCCAAAAATTTAATTCATGTACAACTCTCATTTATCTAATCTTGCTAGTTTTAGAACTTAAAAATGAATAATTTGATTTTGTTTTTATTCACTTGCTATTTATATTAGATTTTAAATTTGTTTTGGTACCCTTTTTATTCTATATTTATTACCACCTAATATTTTCATTATTAAATAAGCCCCCACCTAAAGTTAAGAAAGTTCTCTGCTAGTAAAACTCTGAAGTAGGTAAAAATAGTTTTTAGTCCATTACTTCTAAAAAAACTTTTTTAGAATATTCCACCTTATATTGTAAACCTCTATCCTTTTCCATCAGAGTATTACAGTACTATATACACGTAGATATACAGATCCAGGTTAAAAGAAAAACAAATTTAAATTTGACCTAAAAAGCAAATTTCTCTTTCGTCTTGCTCAAACAGAAAATTTCATTCAATTGTCTAAATTTAAAGGTGAAAATCTCAGTGTTATCTACCAACAAAAAGTTAAAAAAAGATCAACTATAGGGGTGTAGTTAGTAGAAATGAAAATCGCTAGGTAGAATTACCAGATAGCATTGAGTTGATAGCACCGGCGATAATCCTGTGCCTAATACAATACGGGAAAACTCGTTGTAGCAGCATTCCGGAGATCTTCTAAACTAACTCTACACACAATTTCAGAACTTGTGAAACTGTGTGTAGGGGAAGAAGGTGCTCAAAATATAGATAAGGAAATATTTATACATGACTCCTTCCCCCTAATAATGTGTATAACGAATTACTATACAAGGTTACAACAAGAGCTTGGGTCTCTATTTACGGCTTACCTAAGCCTGTGTTTTTAGAGGATTTAGTGCTGGTTAAAAGTGACAAAAATTTGTTTGTACCTACCTAAGGATCGGACATTCTCTTTTACTATTTATTTGCCCTATTTTTCTTCATTCTTACTTGTAATTTTACTTTTTTATTTACTCCCGTATTGAACCGATCTCCGAGGAATGATTTACGGATCAGTTTTTCCGACAGTATGCGAAGAACCTTTATTCCATCATTCTTTCGCTTCAATCACATGACCTTCATGGAACTAATCCAGAGATTCCATAAGAATACCCCACCCTCTGATCCTTAGCGAAGAATGAGATCGTCTTTTCCCTCCGGATGTTTATATTACAGACCTCGAAAGTGGACTGATTTCAGCACTTTACTAATCCTTTAAAATATCATTTCCTTCAAATTATTTACATTTGCATCGTTAAATAAAACATAGAATTCGCTGCATCTCCATTAAACTGGAGCTTGGAGAATAGCATGCAGAAAGCTTTTATGTTTCTTTCCATTAATATTACGTAAATAATTAATCCTTTAGTTTTTCCACCCTTTTATGTTTTATACTTTAGACATTTGCAGTTACCTAAAATAATGTATTTCGCTGAGTTAAAAAGAAGTTGAACGTATCGTCAACGCAGTTTTTAAATATCATCTTTCTTACTTAGTGTTACCTCAAAAAGGTAGGAAGAAAGTGGAAAAATGAAATAAATGTTTTTCTCACACTTAAGATTGCATGGACAGGACGTTTTAAGAAATTAACACAATCTAAAATTAAGAAAGTGTTTGTGATTGTGTACCTTGAAAATTATAATAAAAGCAAATGAAATAAATGTTTTTCTCACACTTAAGATTGCATGGACAGGACGTTTTAAGAAATTAACACAATCTAAAATTAAGAAAGTGTTTGTGATTGTGTACCTTGAAAATTATAATAAAAGCAAATGAAATAAATGTTTTTCTCACACTTAAGATTGCATGGACAGGACGTTTTAAGAACTTAACACAATCTAAAATTGAGAAAGTGTTTGTTATACTTTAGACATTTGCAGTTACCTAAAATAATCTATTTCGCTGAGTTAAAAAGAAGTTGAACGTATAGTCAACGCAGTTTTTAAATATCATCTTTTTTACTTAGTGTTACCTCAAAGAGGTAGGAAGAAAGTGGAAGAATGAAATAAATGTTTTTCTCACACTTAAGATTGCATGGACAGGACGTTTTAAGAACTTAACACAATCTAAAATTGAGAAAGTGTTTGTTATTGTGTACCTTGAAAATTATAATAAAAGCAAATAATAAACTATACACACAGAGATAGTAGATACTTTTTATATGAATAAACGGGAAACCGCTAATCCAATAAAGAATTATAGAGAAAATAGATAAATATGCTAGCATGGCTGGAGGAAATAGAAATTTTTGGCAATTACATAGCTCCAATAAGAGTAATAAGAATGTAGGAGACGTATTGTGTCGCGTAACTCTCCTATATCAGAACTTGTTTTTAGAAGGGTAAGAAATTGGAGTTTTGGAGAAAGAAAAAGGGTGAGAAAATAAAATAATAAAATACTAACGATAAAAAGGACTCGCAGATGAAAATCGGTTCAATGAAGTGATTCGTGCAGAGAACAAAGCCAAAATGTAGTAGAAAATGAATCATCTGTGTGGTTAAAATTTGTATTTTTTCTATCTTATGGCAAAAATAAATACATATTAATGTATTTAAAATAATGAATTAGAGAAGCGTGGAATCCTATTCGTAATCATGAGAACTAATTAAGTTTTTATAAAATGATTTTCGATAAGAGCATAGATTCAAACACAAGATATCAGCCATCCTAGTAGCAATTCAAAGGAAATACACACATCACGGTTATTTGAATAAAATCCACCATCACATTATGTTTAAAATGTGGAGACATAATTTTCCTAAGGAGAGACTACTCAGGAAATTAGAATTGGTAAATCAGCTGACAAACAAATAAAAAGTAAATAGTGACGATAGGATTTACCATAAAGGATCCCTTATAAATATATATGTCCATATTACACATTATTTCCAGTATTTTACCTTTCAATTCCGTGATTATATTCATGTCTGTACATTAGTTAAGCGATTTCCTTTAGGGTTTGATGCTTAGAATATCTTTATTAGTAATTTTAGGATATTACATGGCGATTTAAGAGTATGTGGCATTTTACTGCTCTGATAAATTTTTCTATAATAAGGGCAGGCAGAGTTGACGTCTCAAGGCCTTCATTATTTCATAGATTTTTTATGACGCTTTTTATTCCACATTACTAGAAAGTCTAATATCCTGGTGTTATATATATATATATATATATATATATATATATATATATATATATATATATATATATATTGTTTAATATTGAGATTGATCTTTTTATGTACGAGTAAGTGAATCCATTTGAATTTAATTTTTGTTAATTACATCAGAGAATCGATATTTTAATGGTAGCGTCAAAAATAAAATAAAGGCACCGAATGGCCATCTGTTATAAATTCATTTGCCCTAATTGTTTGAACGCTCAACCTTCAGGTGGATGAAGCGTTGCAATTCCGCACCTGGGTACCGTCGAGACAATTCCTGCCCAGATCGCATACAAAAGGTTAATTCCACGCTCAGAGCAGCTGGTTATCTAACGGTTTATGACTCTAAGAATACAAACATCACCCTCGTCCAGGTAAGTTATTACACTACCAGTCAAGTATAAGAACGCAGTGCTTTATTACTAACCCTCCGGGTGCATCTTTCTTTCAAACGAAATGTGGGTTCTGTTGATAAAAGGTGTGAATTTCGTAATCTACTCGATCAACCTAGTTCATGATTTAAAAGTGAGACAGCTGCAATTAATTAACTTAAGAAAGTTGTTTAATTTGTTGTAAAGAGAATTTTTAAACCTCCCTGATTCACTTACTAATTATTCTTTTCATTCTTCTCCTATCATATTTTTCACAAATGACAACGCAGTTCATGCCGCTTTTAGAGTTTATACCATGAATTGAAAAAAATTGCTAGACAAAGAAATATTAACCTTGTTTAAAGCGCGCAGTGATTTATTGTGTGCATTAATTACCACTTTGAATTTAAGAGTAGATTTATAAAGGATTTTATCGGGCTTTGTCCTTTTATGGCATAACTAAGAACTCATAAATATTAATAATTGTTAACGGCTTATCCGTGATCCTCTTCTTTGCCACCTCTTCAATGAGAATTCGAAATGATTTTCCTATCTTATTCCTTCAATCGATACTACTTTTTTTACCCCAATAAATGTAATTTCTTAAGGTTTATATCGCGAATGATGGGTTTAATTGTGTCACAGCAGAATTACGATGCTTTTCTTTATAGAGAAAGGCCACCAAACATAATATTGAAAGAACAGTCGCAATACAGATAAACTCCCGTTGTCGAACATTACTTCATTGCATATATTAAGAAAATTATAGATGTAAATTATTACAAATTTTCATTTATGTGAATGAAGTATTTTCATACACTTTCTCCTCCTCAGCCAAATTTCATTTACAATAACTGAATAAATTATTATAGAATTACACGTTTTTTTTATTTTCAATTATTATTTAATTCTCTGGAATTATTTATGAAATCAATTCATATAGGAATTTAAATTTCCCGTCTATTTTCTAGTTTCAATGTTTTACTTATAGGGTATCTAGTTATTCCTAAATCTCATATACATATGTCGCAGTATTTATCACAAGTTTTATTATTACATACAATTACTATTGTTCTATACTCCTTATTTTAAAATTTTACTGTATTTGAATTTTTTAATATTTATTATAATAGTAGATTTTAAGCTAGTTTTCTTACTATATTTTAACAGTCATTGTTACTCATTTTCATAGTGGTTAAATCCTCTATTATTAATCGGTAATTTGCATTTGTCAATTACAAAAATTTCTTTACAAATTTCTCTTCCATCTTTAAGGCATTTTATTTTAGTGGAAAAAATTACATCTAAAAATTCATTTTGTGTACAACTTTATTTAGCAATTTAGGTTCGGTTTTTATCTTAAATGTTATAAAGTCAATTTTTCTATTATTCAGTTGTTATTTATATTTGATTTGAAATTTTTTTCTACATTTATGTACAAGTATTGTCATCTATTATATGCTATAATAGATATGCCTCCCCCCAAAACGAAGAAATAACAGGGAATTATTTGTGGTTCTATTCAAGGATGTTAGGCAAATATTGATGCTCATGAGAAGCGGTTTTAACCTTTTACAATTAATAAAAAATGTGGTGATAATGAAGAAAAATAATGGTAAATTATTTTAAGTAAGAATTATCTTGATCAAATTGTTTATATTGAATCACGAGGTCACAAGATTCTAAGTAATAAATAAAATTTAGTTGATTTTGTCTCCGTCGAAGCACATAATGGCATAAGCCTCAGTAAATATTATATCAATTCAGCGATTCGAATTTAATAGCCTTTGTAGTAAAATGAACGAAATGAACTGAAGAAAACTCCTAACAAAATTTTAGAAATTAAAATGCGACCAAACAAGATAAGAAATCCTATTCGAATAGATAGTTGCCATGGATTAATAATTAAATAAAATTTGCTAGAATAAAAAGTAACCACTTTTCTCACCAGCTAAAAGATACGAAAATCAATAGAAGCCTTAAGTTATTTTGTACATTATCGGCATTGAGTTAAAAGCAAAGTAGAAATGAAGGACTACGAAGGTAATTTTTTTTAATCCTGTTAAAGAAATCCAAAATTGTTCAAATCGTATGAAGATATTTGAAAAACAAATATATATAATTAGAGCCCTAATAAATATGAGGAAGTACACCTGATCAGTGACAAAAAGTATTGCGCAGGTCATGCTGTGAACATTTTCTTGGTGCTTATGTTGGATGAGATGACAAATTATTATTAATCAGGATGTAATCGACATCGATTTTAGTAAAGAATACAGAGTTGAAAATCTGAATTAGTTAACGATCGATATGTCAGAATAAATAAATATAATTAATAAAAGATGGAAAGATAAAGAATTAATAAACTGGCATGGTACCTATAGACATCAAGTGTTTCACATGAGAATGATGGTTAAGATAAAGTGGGGAAGGAGTTGTAAGTGTTTATGGCTGAGAGATCGGAACAAATTACATTAAATTAACGATATATGTATTATGTTGATTTTACTAAACTTCTGAAAAGGCATTTTAGATTATTTAAGTTGTAAAATAACTACCAAAATCAATTGAGAGATAACTGTAGTAAGGCATTGAACATTGAAGTTGTAAAAATGTATAGTCCTTTTATGGTAGTAGTTATTACGCATTTTTGAACTACAAAATTGGTGTTGGGTAGTCGTGTGATGTCCTTATAGACAACGTTGCCAATGTATGAATGCTACTTAATCTCTAATGGATGAAAAGGCTCGTGAGCATTTGCGGGAAAAAAATCTCTACATATAGAAAACTTTTGTTGTTCTTTACAATACTAAGCGCGAAATAGGGCTGTATCTGAAATTAATTAAAAGATTACTACATCCGGACTTTATACCCAACCTACTATGCTTTGCGTTTGGTGGAATGTGAAAGAGATTCATTATAAGATCATTCTTAATATGCAAATAAATATTGCAGAATTATATTTACAACAATTTCAAATTTTAAATGAAGATATATAAGAAAGGTTTTCTTAAGTGGTCAAACCTAAGGGTGTCTTTCCCTTACCCGACTATGTGAGCCCATAGATGGATGTTTTGAATCAAAATTAATTAATTATTCTGGTTGTAAATATTTTTTCCTCAGCCATATCGACCAAAACTTGCACTATGGGGAGCTTTAACGCTTCACCCAACAAAAAATGACATGACACCTATATTTTACCTGCCATACACAGTTTTATGTTTTTTTGCCTTTTAATTTGTGTCTTTTTTTCCATATTACTAATTCTTCTTTCAGTTCTACTGAGAGCAAAACTCTTTGAATGATGCCCTAATGAAATTTGTTGGTCATCAGTAAAATTTTCTAATATTGTTTGCAACGATATTTTTAACTGGAAATGATTTAAGATTCACTCAATATTAATTTTAATTAATTAGTGAATTTCTACGATGCTAAGTAAGAAAAAAATATCTAAATGAAATACAAAAAAGGATGAAAAGCATTGAAGTGAAAAAGTATTTATTGGTTGGGCCAATGTCAAGTCATTAAGTTTTATTGTTGTAATTGCATTTAAAAAACTTACCAGCTACCAAATACAATCATTATATCAATAATTAATATAAAATAAAAAAAGTTGCCTAGTCCAACAGTCATATTTAATAGGCTAGTATCTTTGGTTATTTGCCTAAATCGTAACGTCAAACTTTTTAATGTCATATAAGGTAAAGTATTTAACAAAATAAAAAATATTTGCTCACACATTTGTATTAATTTTTGAGCCTTTCTTCTATAAAAAATAAGACAGATTGGCATCAAAACGAAATAGAGGGGAATAAAAAGTAAGGAATACGTTTTTAAAATCTTTCTCTGATAAAACTGATTTTTCACAGTTCTACTCCTCAAGGACTAGCCATAACCCATTTTAGATAGCCAACTCCTGGTAATGGCAATCAAAATGTTACTATAGGGATACATTTCTAACAAAACGTTAGGAAAGTAAGTTATTCTGGTTTAGTTTTTGACATAGAGATTAGAATTATTTTAATATAAAAATAATTAGAAAAGTAGAGATATTCGAAAGGAAAACTATAATGTATAAGTTTTCGCATCTTCACTAAGTAAACTCTTTCTTAATTGGCCTAAGTACCTTTACCATAAGTAGGAGAAGTATAATGTGAGTGTTCCTTATTAAATTATTAAAACTGGTTTGCCGAGACTAGGATACGTTAAAGTAAATAATTTTAGTCCTATATTTTAAATAGATAGATAAACAACAACCAGGGTATATGCCAATATTTGTTACTAAAATATTTACTTAATCTCCCTAATATCAAATATATACTATTCTAATTGCTTAAATCTCATTTTTCTTAGTGTGTTTCCCTGACATTATTTGTACTCACGCGCTACTTCTTAGTTAGTGCGCACATTATAAATATATATATATATATATATATATATATATATATATATATATATATATATATATATATATATATATATATATAAACATATATATATATATATATATATATATATATATATATATATATGGTGCAAAAAAATAATAAACAACAATATTTGAATCCGAGGCAACTTTTAATCCCGGCGAATGACCGAATTTGGCGATTTGTAAATGGACTGGGAGACAGTGTTCCAGAAGTATTTTTAAATTTATAGTGTACTTCAGAACAATTAAAATTATCCACCTGGCAAATAATTATTGATTCAGGAATCTTCCTTTCTATATAATAATTGGATATCTAAATAATTTTGGCTTAATTAAATTTTATGAGGCATAGAGCTGGTGATATGGGAAAAAAGGCAGGATAAAACTTTCATTTTATTTCCCCATTCCAAAAATGTAACTGTAAGAAAGTCATATTCTTTACATATGGCTCCAGCTTGAGACCCCTTAAAATCCTATTCTAACCAAAATAAGATAAATATAAGAGTCAAATATACACATACCATTCAAAAGTCTTTAAGCAAACTTCTTCGTACTAACCAAGGGAGGTGAATATTTAATCCCCTCTAAATATTGTAATAAAGCCTACATTGGAAGGTTTGGTCACTTTTGTAAGAGCTTTAAAGAACTCGGTGCAAATATTAGGAGAGTCTACTTTCCTCCAGCCTCTTCGTCCATATGAAAAATTATGATCATAGAATCGAATTTATCTAAGCCAAAAGTAGTTATATATCCAACAATTATATAGAGAGGAGGATTGCTGAATCAATCATTATTTGCAAATTTGAAAACTTTAATTGTTCTCAAGGACAATATAAATTAAGCTAATATACATATGTCGAACACTGTCCTCCAATCCATTTATAAATAGCCAGATTCGGTTATTTTCCGGCATTAAATTTTGCCTACCAAACCACAGACATATTTATATCTTTCATTATAATTCCAATGTTTTCATTTGGTTAATTTGATTTTCTGCCTCTATATACGAGGGGGAGTCAAAAAGTTCTCAGATAAATGGCATAAAATTTTTATTTGTAATATTACTGTAATCATTTTTCTACATAAGCTCCATTAACATCTATACACTTTCTTAATCTATGAATCCAACGGTAAAGACCATCTTTGTAGAATTCACGGGGTTGTCTCTGGCACCAAGTAATGACCTGCTTTTTTGCTTCATCTAATGATTGAAACCGGGTTCCTTTTAGGTGTCCCTTTAAATTTGGAAACAGAAAAAAGTCAGAGGGTGCTAAATCAGGGCTATAAGGGGGATGAGCAAGAGTTTCCCATCGAAATTCCCGTAGCTGAGATCTCACAGCTTTGGACGAATGTGCAGGGGCATTGTCATGGTGGAACAAGATTTGCTTGTGGAGCTTTCCTCGTCGTTTTTTGGCTATTGAAGTTTTCAGCTTCCTTAAAACTCCTTCGTAATAGCTGGATGTAACAGTTTTTTGTCCTTCTAAGAAGTCTATTAAAATAATTCCCTCCGAATCCCCCAAAACTGTAGCCATTATCTTCTTAACGGACCTCTCTGTCTTGAACTTGATAGGCCCTGCTGCCCCCCTTGGGTGCCACTCTTTTGATTGATTTTTACTTTCAGGATCAAACTGATACACCCAAGTTTCATCTCCCGTTACGAGGCGCTCAAAAAAACTATCCTCGTTTGCTTCAATCTTGGTCAAAATAGCCAAAGAAAGGTTGGCCCTATGATTCAGCTGGTCTTCTCGCAACGCTTTTGGGACCCAACGTGCTGAAAGCTTGCTCAGGCCAAGATTTTCAGTTAGAATTCCAAATGCTGAGCCATGAGAGATTTCACATGCATTGGCAACTTCATCAATAGTAATACGGCGATCTTTATCCACTAGATTCCTCACAAGCTCGACATTTTCTGGGTTAATGGAGGTGGAGGGTCTCCCTTCACGTGGATCATCTTCAACTTCTTCTTGCCCCCCTTGAAGCGCTTAATCCAGTCGTAAACTACCGCTCTACATGGCGAAGAGTCACCATAAACCTGTTGTAGAGCGTCAATAATCTTAACAGGCTTCCAATCAAGTTTAGTCAGGAATTTAATGTTCGCTCTTATCTCAAAATTTGCCATTTTATGGGTTCAAAAAAGTAACCTTTTTGAAGCACATCTAATACAAAGAGTCTCGACAAATTGAATGACGAATTTTGTAGGAATTGTTCAGAAAACATGAAAGTCGTGTTTGACCCTGTATTTACTTGTACAAAATCGAACATTTCAATAATCTGGCATTTGTCTGAGAACTTTTTGACTCACCTACGTATACTGGAGTCAAAAATAATAGCTTTCATTATACAATTGATAATGGTGAAGCCAAAACTAGTTCTGTTTGTGAATAAATCGAATTCAAGTATTGTGATTTATTATTTGTTGCAACGAATATATATCTCGTCAATGTGATATCTTCTAACATACATATTATATATACATACAAATATACATATATATATATATATATATATATATATATATATATATATATATATATATATATATATATATATATATTTATGTATATATATATATATATATATATATATATATATATATATATATATATATATATATATATATTTAATCGATGGGGTTGCTGCTAGCCAGACGAATCTTTAATTTTATCAGGAATGAGAGTACATAGAATGCGGAGAAATTCATCTTCATTTTGGGGGTATAAACAACGTTTCGAGCTATCCGCTCATCTTCGGGTTCTATGATATAAAGGAATACATAATTTACAATGAATTATAATATTAAAAAAATTGTCTTAAAATTAGAATATTAAAAGTGTTGACAAATATCTACAAAAAGAGAGACTTTCTTTCCTATAATACAAAACCTAAGAAACTACATAATTTATAATGAGTTAGAATATTAAAAATCCTAGATGAATATAAGGAAGAATTATCAAAACATTCACCTATGTTGGTCTAACTCCAGAGAGAAGTGGGAAGAGTGGATTGGAGTGGACATAGGTAAGATTGTATTGGTAGTACAGTTATGTCATAAGTAGGGGAGCAACGGAGGAGTCACAATTAAAACTAGGGGCACGGGATTTAATATAAAAGGATTAGAGTATTTTTAAGCTTTGCTCATTGTTATCTGGATCAATTATTGTAAAATTATCTTATAGTTATATTCGTGGTGCCTATGCTTTAATAGGGGATGGTTCTTTACGATTAAGTGTTTTTTTAGTACGGGCGCTGATGCTCCTGTGCGAGGAAAACCTTGCTCTCAGGAAGAAACTCCAGGAGAGTTTTCTGGAGTATTAAGCAATTCTTACTATTACCCTTAACAAACTGCATACTGCATATGCATATATATATATATATATAAATATATATATATATATATATATATATATATATAAAATACATATGTGTGACGTATGGAAAGAACTAACAAGTTAAAAAATACATCATAGACTTCACAATAACCAATAATACATCATAAATAATCAAATACTCGTTGAAGAAATTTGGTAAAGATTGGATCTTAGTCTTTCATGCGCTACATGGTTCTCAATCAACTGATTTAATCAAGTCGCTACACTCCACTTCTACCCTTAAAAATCTTTTGTAAATTACCATAATACAAAAGTGTTGGGGCAGCCAAATGTCAATTATCTCGCGATAGATATCTTTGATCTAAATTCTAATTATCTCTATACTCCTTGCTTCTTTTCCCTATAAGCACTTTCAGTAAAGCTAAATTAAATAGTTGAGTTGTTCTATTCTCTAATATCAAAAGTTTTGATGAATTTGACGGTCTGAGTTTATTCTTTAGCCTTATAAAAATTATTTTATCTCTTAAAAACACTTTAAAAAAATCTCCAAGTTCTTATAAATAGATAGAAAATATTAAGAGCGAGAAGTTTAATATAAGAATAAGGAATCGAAATTCTTTAGAACCATAAGATCAATATAAATCATTTATTAGAAAATTACGGTAACAATGGTGTTTAATCACGTGAATATTTGATTTTTATTCATTGAAGCAACTAAAGATCTATAAATTTAGGCAATATGAGAATACCATCTCTGCGAACGCTTTAAATTCTATAAAGAGCAGCGGCCCTCGTATTATGGTAGGAACCAGTGAATAAAGGATGAAAGCATAAACGGGAGGTTTTCGTGTCACTCAACCATTAACTGTAGCTATACAAATCTGAAAATTATGTAATATAATGGCGACATTCATGCGATATTAGAATCATTTAAACAAAAATATTGGGAATTAAGGACTATCAAATCTTTTTCAAAGAATATAAATAGAGAAGTGCAAACTATAATTTTGCTCTAAGACCAATAGAAATGATGTCCTGAATACGTTACTAGATTTTACATGTTTTTGCTGATTTGCTTATACAAATCTAGAAGAGAGTTCAAATGCATATAAATAGTGCTTGTTTGACTGAAGCAAGAAAGGTTTACAGATTTAAATCACGGTACTTAACAAAACCAAATGTACAGAAAATAAGCACAACACAGAGAAAGAGAAAAATCTTAATTGGACACAGGAATTATGCAAAAACTACTCTAACTGCATAAACCTTTATTAAAGATGAAAAAAGTCCTCATTTACATATTTTGGAGGATATAGGATGGTGGATGCACTCTTCTTTACACAAATATGTAATCTCTCATGATTTGACAAGGGAAATAATTAATGGGGCAAGAGCAACCGTATCATGATTAATATCAAAAGTTGGGTGGCTGCTATAGACACATTGGAAATGTTTCTTCATTATAATAATCTAAGGAACCCGAGAATTTACACTAACCCAAAAACATCATTAAAGGAACATTATCCAATAGTAAGACACTTTGCTAAACGCAACGGGAGGCAGTTGTTGAAGGCTCGTTAATTTGCACAGTGAGCTCTTTGCTTCTCTCACCAAGACTCCCCTGGCAATCCCTTCAATGGATTAGATATATAGCACATGTTTTAGAAGGGGGGGGGGTCATTGCTATTAATTAAAATTAACGAGGGTTTTCTAAGTCCAAAATATTGAATTTTAAATTCAGTTGAACCCTTCTACCGACATCAACGAAGCATCTGCCTCTTGGGAAAATGAAATAAAATCGTCTCATACAAATATATTTGTTTATATTGCATTTAACTGCTCTGTTCTTCATTTGCAGAATATATAGTGGTCATAGAGCCTCTTTTTTTCATCCTTTACCATTACATTAGATTTTTTGTTCCTTTCATTAATATCCAGGGATGAGTAAAAATACAGAGGAATTGCTTTTCCAAAAATACCACAATTCCACTTTACAGTCTTAGGTCAAAGCTAATGCACCAGTTTTAAGCTGCAGCATTTTTATAATGTTGCGGGCAACTAGTTGCAGCGGCATTGCCAGTGGCTAAAATGATTCAGAAATGAGTAGCATTATTCCTCCTCGTGTGGCAGAGGGGAGAGGTTGCGCAGAAAGGTTCAAAAGCTTCCGAAGTGTAACTAATAAGAGTAAATAAGATAACTAGGGTTCACCATTCTACCCTGGCGTAAGGTGTAAGTATAATGGTCCTATTAGGCTTTTTCTAGGTTATGCATTGATGGTGGAACCAATCATGGCTCAAAATGGGTCCACTACCACCCATCAGTTGTATATTGATACGAGTGACCCTACCCTAGTTCACACAAGTACTCCATCGACAGGGTTCTTCAACAGAGAGGAGGCTGGGGATTTTGTGCTTTATAATGCCTGAATGGAAATGATAGCGGTGTTGTGATTTATTAGAAATTTGGAGACGCTTTTATATTTTATAAAATGCGTAAATAATAAAACGCATTTAGACATAGTAAAAATTTATGGTTTTTTCATACACTGACTTTGCCAAGAGAATAGTGCGACATGTGTGTGGGTAAACTTGCAATCTGTTTCTACGCAACGTAGAAATGTCTGAATGTGTGGTTGAGATGAATGGATTATTATGGAAGAAGAAGGGTGAGAGGGAAATTTCTTCTTGCCCTTATCAAAGTCATTGTTTTTAAAAGTAACAAATAAAACACTTTTTTACCATGCCATCATTCCAATCCGTTTTAGGAATACCAGCAAAAGACACTGGATCAGGTGCCCTAACTGTCAACTTAATTCTCTTGTCAATTTTTTCACCATTCTTCCTCAACTGTATGCCCTCTTAGGCCACGGTCCTGCTTAGTCAGCATTTTACTTTCCTATATTAAGCATCTATGGCACAAATTCGATCGTTAAATTCTCCATCTTCAGGAAAGAATACACTATTACCTCTACCTTACTCTTTCTTACTTACCTTGTTTTAACCTTCTAGTGTCTTATTTTGTTTCCTCGCTTTTTTACATAGTCTCTAACACAACACCAACCATTTACCTTAAATTTCAGATCACAGGATTAATGTAGCCCTCGACGAATTACTACGTCATAGCGGTAAACCTCAGTGGCTAATTACATGACGAAGCTGCTATAGCTATAAATAAAGGCATTGATTATAGGACTCATGAAGAACTAGATGAATGTTAAGAAGAAAATTTCCTCCAATAACCTGGGGCGTTTTGTGATAAGATGATAAATGGTTATTGAATTGATGGTTTGCCATGGTTCAAATCACTTGCAATGCCTTTAAATGGCTAAATGAGGGTTCTGCCACTAGTTGGCGCAACAAAATGCCAAATATGATGTCACATTTAAAATCTCCAGGGTGAATAACCATAAGTTCCATGGTCATATGGCTCATTTCTTGGCGCAAAATCAGTACAATTGAACATTACCCATTTGGAAAATATAGCGACGCTTAAACCTAGCGCTTCGCCGCAGGTAGAAATGGAACTGACAATTGAACATTACCCATTTGGAAAATATAGCGATTCTTAGACCTAGCGCTCCGCCGCAAGTAGAAATGGAACTGACAAACATAATGATAAGATGATAAATGGTTATTGACTTGATGGTTTGCCATGGTTCAAATCACTTGCAATGCCTTTAAATGGCTAAATGAGGGTTCTGCCACTAGTTGGCGCAACAAAATGCCAAATCCGATGGCACATTTAAAATCTCCAGGGTGAATAACCATAAGTTCCATGGTCATATGGCTCATTTCTTGGCGCAAAATCAGTACAATTGAACATTACCCATTTGGAAAATATAGCGACGCTTAGACCTAGCGCTTCGCCGCAAGTAGAAATGGAACTGACAAACATAATGATAGCAAAAAGATATCAATCTTCAAAGAGACGTGAATTGCCAATTAACAACCTTATTAAATCTGCAAAAGCATAAACCTGCGGGTTTTCATGGGCGCCTTAAACGTCCACTGTCAACAAACTGCTACAGAAATACGAACAGAGCAGGAAGAACGTTGGAAAAGTTGTTTGCAAGTGGCATCTGCCATCAAATAGGCGCTGGTTAACTAACTTACATAACAGGGACCTTAACCATTAAACTGGATATCTGCCTAGACGATAACTTTCCTCCATATAAAATTATATGCAGCCGATAGATATTCTCTTCTTTGCATCAACTAAAGACCTATACAGATCCCCTATAGTGTAAGTAAAGCATATTACAGAGCGGACTAAGATAGATACAGAAAAGAATTGAACACATATGAACCGGAAGTACTAGAAGAAGCAACGCTAGAAGAAATTCATGCAGAACTAGTAAACATAAGGAACTTGATGCACGCAGCTGATGAAATAGCAATTTCCCCCATCCCCCTTAAATTCTATAGGACAATAAATACATTCCCGTTAATCACAGAAATGGTCCCAAAAAACAGACAACTAAAAACCTCTCTGATAATGTAAGATGCTTAACGGAATTGAGAAGAATAAAAAGAGAACTGAACATGAATATAATAAAAAAGGAAAATGAGCCCTGGAACGAGACAGTACACAGGATTGACAATGACGTATCTACAAAGGAATGTGGTGGAAAATAAACCAAATGAAAGGCAACGCTGGTACAAGAAAAATTAAAATCAAAGATGATCATTAAAAGCATATTGAATAAGAGGACAAGTTCGAACAGATATTCATTAAATATTGGAAGATAGTTTTAGATATAAGTGCAGAAAAAAAATGAAAAATTCGACATTAATCTTGAACATGAAATCATGGATTCACCCAACAAGCTTCTAGAAAGAAAACACACCTCTATCTCTTTGTAGATGCAAGAAGAGACATCTACAACGGTGTCGACGCCAAGATCACCAATCAATTTCTCTCTTTAAATAAAAAGTTCCAGAAAAATCATACTCACTAAGGGCAATTACGAACGAGCACCATATAATATAATATAGGAAATAACAGTAATACTTAACTCAAGCCATATCACTGAATATTGCTTGGATGAGTGGAAGGTGGCAAGCAAGAATGATCTTCATACCGACAAGGGCAAAACCAGCAAGTCAAGTGAAGAATCATATACCTATCTCTCTACTTGACTTGATCGGGAAAGTGCTCGAAAAATAATCAATCAATGGCTATGTAAGCACCTGGAAGCAAATGGACTCCTAAACAATTACCAAGTTGGCTTTAGAAAAAAAAGGAATACAGAAATAGCTCTCGCAGTCATCACGAAAAAATATCTATAGCGTAAAAGGAGTTGGCTAGCGTCAATATCGTCTGTAGAGATGTGTAAAAGACATTCGAAAGGTTTAAATAAGAGAACTACAGTACAAAATCATTCAACAAGGAATGAACAACAGAGTAGAAAGACTACTCAGTGACTCTATGATGGAGGGGTATGCATACTTCGAAATTGAAACCATCAAGACGAAAACTTCAAAATGGAAGCTAGCTCCCGCAGGAACAGTGTCTGAGACGGTCGTTATACTCATTATATACCTCCAACATCCCACTTCTCATCAAGGAATGATGTAGCAACAAGATTTAGAGCAACGGAAATAAGAAGGATCAATGAATACAAAAGAAAATAGAAAATCAACACAAACAGAAACAAGTTTAAAATCGTATCAATATACAGAAGAAAACTCTCGGACATATACGTTGAAGAAAACAGATATTCATATACCAACGAATCTAAAGTATAGGATTAACGATAACCAAGACCGAATACAGCAAACATGTAAAAAAGAAAATAAATAAAGGAAGAAGAGGACTGGGTCTTATATACTGACTCAGATCACTAAACTGGAAGAACAAAAAGAAAATATATCAAGCTATTTTTCAGACAGCTATGGTATATCCAATAATTACTATGAACTCAATTGCAAAACAAACGTTACTAAACTGCAAAGAATCCAAAACAAGGCAGTATTTTTAATCAAGAATACAAGAGCAAACGATAGAAGAATACAACGAGACATACACGCAGAAGCACAGTTAGCACCACTCAACAAGATTAGAGAGAAAAGAGCGAGGAAGCTAATCGAAAAACGTAAGAGGAAATAGGAGAGTACATTTTAGCTTTAATAATCAAGAGAGCGGAGGGGAAAACGCAGCGATGCATACCCTCATACAGCTTGAAATTCGATCAAGAAGAAGGGGAAATCTATTAGTTAGATGTAAGAAAGAGAAAGAGTAAGTATACGATACTTATCTTTCATAACACAAGGTTAGACTTGGAAACAAATAAACAAAGAAAAAAGAGCTAATAGTCAACTTTACCAGTAGTAAAAAAATGGAATAAAAACAATGGTTTAAACGCCCCTAAACACTAACAAATAATAAGATTAAACGACAAAAAAGGATAGGCTGAGACTCAGGAAACAACTCAACTTAGGTAATTTCAAGCTATAATACACTAATAAAATAAAATAGATTAGCATGACCTTTATGCAACCTAGCATTCAATTGCAAACAATTTATGTATTTCCACTTATCTCTGCAACTTTCTTCTATCATTCGCACCATCTGGTTAAAGAACCTAACCTGGTCTCCTCATCTACGGCTCTGGGGGAGGCGGAGAGGGACTTAGGGAGGCCGGGTCTCCCGTTTCTCTTGTTTCTGGCCATCTTTCTCTCTCTCTAACCTCCCATCTTTTCTTTAATTTCATTACATTTCATTTTTATTATCACTATACTTTCATCGGTAAAGGAATAAAAGGACGGAAATATCTACTCTTAAGATGATAGCGCAAGATCGAAAGCTTAGTAATTAGAGATTGGTATTACTAAACAAAGTAACTTGAAAAAAGAGATGAACTTAGAACAAATAATTTACCATCTACAAGAGGGAGAAAATAAAATAATGACAAAAAGAGAAAGTTACCAAAGAGAATTAATTAAGGCTAAATATACAATGGTCTTCAACAATATTAATATATATATATATATATATATATATATATATATATATATATATATATATATATATATATATATATATATGGTAGCTTACTGTATCTCACTATTAGACAACTGACTACTTCAGGTACCCCTAAAACGATGCATTTCAAAAGACTCCCTTTCTGTTAGTTTCATTTATCGTCGTAGTAAACTGATGATTTGTAAAACATTTCAGCTAATCTTTGCTAAATACAGTTTAAGGAAGGAAAAAAATTCCAAAACCAATTGTTCTGGTAAATGCATCGCAATTATATGCAACTGATTCTATTTTAGTTCCAGATAGATGCCCTAGTTCTTGACCTGGAAGGTTATATTTTTCATACATCTTTTGGGGGTGCATTAGAAGGACCCCTTGACTGATACCTTCCAAAGCGAGGACTATGGCGTCCCCCTGGCCGTAAAATAGAGTCAGTTGTCTAATACTAATATGTCTTGGAATTTTTTCCATATATATATATATATATATATATATATATATATATATATATATATATATCAAATGAACAACTCAAAGAGTAGCAAGGTCAAACCGAGAGGCAAGAAAGAGTCAAGAAGAGATATAAAAGGGTTAAAACGATTAACAGCTAAAGCGATAGTCTAAAGAGGGAGATTAGGAGAGACACGAGAATTAAATTCCAATTAATTAAGTGGTTATTTTCGGACATAAGCACAAAAAACGCATTATTATTTACAGCTCTCCTCTTATTGTATGTATTCTCATTAATACGGACAGATAATTGCTTTCTTGTCTGTCCAAATTATTAACATGGACAAACAGAACATTCGAGCGAATAGCTTCCTCTAATATTATTACAATTATTGCGAACTAGAATGTTTTTTATAGTTGACTCGTATTTGAAAGCAACTAAAATGTTAAAGTTTTTAGAAGACGGGAAAGTTCAATGAAAAAAACAGAGAAGGGTAAAACCAAAATGTTTTTTGCCATTAAAAGGGGTAGCAGGAGCTGTATTATAGAAAGGCATTTTTGCAGAGGAAAGACAGCTTAAAAGAAAGGGATAAGGATAACATAGTTTATGGCCAATTTTAAAGATATTGGAGAATTTAGAATCCATATATTCAGGACTAGCAACTCGTAAAACCCGTAAAAACATAAAAGAAAAAACGGAACGTTTGACTTTGGGACTTTGGAACTAAAAGTATATTGATGATGTCATTTGCCTGTGGCCTAATTTTAAGGATGTTAATAGCTTTGCTACAAAACTTTATTTACTCGTCCCTTCCATTAAATTTTCCCATGAGGTTGAAAATAATAGAACTCTTCCATTCTCGATCTTCTTATTCTTAGAACACCGACTGGTTTTAATTACTCCATCTATCGCAAACCAACTAATTCAAATTCTTATATTCGTTTTTACACTTCGTATAGTCTCAAAGTCTATATATATTGTCGTGGTATTGTAAGGGCCTAGTGGTGATGTACGTACGTAAGTTTGTTAAGTAGTTGAATAACTCCTTGATTACGTTTTCTCTAAGAGTGCTATATTATTTTACTTTATTTAATATTTGAGGATTTCTATTGCCATCTGCAGCGTTTAGAGGATTGAATTAAATACTACTAAAAATATATATCTTTAACTACAACATAAAATAATTAAATCTAAAAAAAAAACTATACAACTTTGAATAAACGAGTTTATTTTAGACTCACTAATTCAAACCAAATGAATATAAAGTAATGGTTGACCCAAACTCATTAAATATTAGACGCTAATTGACACTCAAAGATAATTGAATTTCTTTACCTTAAAAAAAACACACGTGAATTCAGCTGAAGAATGACCTTGGTCTTGAATTTTTATGTATACGGAAAAATGTTTTTGCGGTTAGGTGCGTTGGCGTGTTCACAGACACCCAGCTATTTGACTGGTGCGGAGACGGTTTTGAAGCAAGAGGTGATTTCAGGGAGGGGGAGGGATGGCGTTAAGCACGTTGTCTTGCCTTAGTCAGATGATTTAAACAACAAGAAATGCAAGGTATGCTTTTTCTAATCTTCGGGTTAATCCTGGAATGGTTTGCACTGAAAGGCGATGAGCAAACAAGTAAATCCTTTGTCCAATGGGAGGGTTTGAGGGAGTTCACTTTCGGTATTCCTAATGGCGAGGACTATCTCTTGTTTTTGTTGCAAACCGAGATAGGGAGTTTGTCTGACAAGAGATGTAAGAGAGTGATTCTCAATACAAAAAAAACTAATTTTCGGTTCGACCACCAGGAACTGATTCAGCATGAGCTTCTCTGTTCCTTTCTTTGATTGCTGAGCACTGCCGCCGGACTTCCTCGTGTCGATCACTAACTCGATCTACCTATAAAAGATGCTTATTTTTGGTGGAGCCAACAGGAACTGTCTCAGAATGAGCTTCTTCTCTGATCCTTTCTTTGATTCCCGGGCACTGCCACCGGACTTCGTCGTGTCGATCGCTAACTCAATCTTTCTATACAAGATGCTCATTTTTGGTGTGACCCCCAGGAATTGGCTCAGAATGAGCTTCTTCTCTGCTCATTTCTTTTATTGCCGTGCACTGCCGCTGGAATTTATCGTGTCGATCACTAACTCGATCTTCCGTGTTCTCTCCAGTTATCCGCCTATATACTTCACGAACCCACTGGGGGTAGGGGAAGGGGGGGATGAGGACTTAGGAATTAAGCCTCCCTCCTCTAACGACTCTTCTCTGAGCGTTTTTCACTTAGCCGTATAAGCATCTTCAGGCTTTTGGGTGCCGCTCCTCTAATTTCGTCTATGACACGAAATTAGATCCCAAATCTGTGGGGAAATAGTGCCTGTTTACCCATTATTATGGCACCTAGTCTCCTTCCCTTCGTATTGATATGCTCGCTGGCACATAAATCTAATGATTCGTACTTCTCGTGGTTGGAGGAGGCCTTCTGTTAGCCAACGGGTCAAGGGGAGAAAGGAGGTGGGGGGGTAGTAATCGTGTAAACAATGCAAAGTGCCAGAAGGTTGTGTACTGACCTAAACATGGCCTATGTTAATAGGGTTGGATATCGATTTCCCTATATATATTTCACTAACACGACTCTAAATTTGAACCCAAGTTCCATTCCCCACCGTCTGCATTGTAAGTTGCACCATCCTTCCCTGTCATCAGAGATCAGATCAAGTACAACATAATAAAATGCCCATAAAGTTCAGAAAGACAATTGCTCGCAAGCCTCTCCTCACTAGGGGCCCGTCCAGACTTCGGAGAGTGTCGCCTAGTGATGTATTTTGACATTACCTGCATTCTTTGAACCCGTGGAGGTGGTGCTTCAGGATTAATGAACATTAGGGAACACTATTACTCGACGTCTGGTTATGCGGACATATTACTCCATCGTAAGTGTTCAGGAACAGAAAAGAGGGTAAGCATGTTGTGATGTGGAATCGGAAAGAAAAATGAAGGCAGTGTTGGGCTTGGCCCTAAAAATAAGGATACATTTGTAACTATTTACTATCGAATTGGTTAGAATCAGCGTTTTCGCCACTGGGCAGCAATTCACGAGAACGCCGAAAGTTATGTTTCCGCGCTCGCTGGTATCGACCCGTTTCTCGACGCTGGAACTCCTACTATTCTAGCAAGACTTCAGTATTTCTGTATTATTGTTTAAAGCAATAGTTTATTACGCCCACTTTGTCATCTTCACCCTTTTCAATTTTCCTCTCGCATTATATAATGTAGCCATCTTCTATAGGAGAGGCATTTTAAATATAATGTGTATATTTATATATGGGTAACATTCATATCTTCTATAGTATCTTTGTTTTCTATATATGTTCGAGACTCGTTGACCTTGAAGAACACATAGATATCATAGGCACATAGATCCCTAATATTTCGCTTTTCAACAACCCGACGCTGTGGCACAAACCCGATTATGGGACTCTAAGCATAAATGATATCAGAATTTCCACGAGGAGAATTTTTACGGCGACCTTTTTATTCCTATGGACAATACATTCACCTTCTCGCTTTAACCAATTATTCCCTTAGGTAACGCTACAGCATTAAATTGATAATGGTCTTAGCTTTCCTCTGCGCCTATGTAAAATTTCACAACACCGGGGAATAAGAGGTTGGATATTTGACACAGAGGTGTGGATTCAATTACAAAGATCGCGGACACAAAATAAATAGGGATGTTCTGAGCTGGCCACCCATTAGTGAGGCACGCTGATACTACTGCATGTATCTATTACACAGTATGCCACCTGGAGGCATGAAGCGTTCCACCATTCGTTTAAAAACTCTGTTAATATTTAGAAAATCGCAATCACTAAAAAACAAATCTAAATTCTTATATTGTTTTAAGCATTTTTTTCCTATATAGAATATATTAAGTTTTCTCTTTTTAATATTTATGACGTCTCAGTATAGGGAAATATTTTGGCAAAAAATTGGCAAAGTGATGTCACATTGTCTCGATAATTTTTACCAAACCTATTTCATCACCAGTTTTTCCCATTTACATCTGTTTCGGTTTGGAAAGTTTTGCGTTCTGACTTGTCTTCGATCTGAATTATATTTAAAATATTTATAAAATAGGTTCGTAGTGACCCTAATAGTGCATTGGAAGTTTACTTGAGGTTATTTATCGCAATCTGCGGCAAAATTGAGGTTTACCCTGAGGTCGACCTAATTGATATAATACTCTGTTTTCCTGCATTTTGCCTTCAGACCGCAAAAAAAGAGAACGGATTTGAACAAAGCACAAAAAAGTGATTACGGTAAAGTAAACTAAAAAAACATAGAAACCGAGCACCTTGACTTAACTCAAATTAACAACAAAGATGCACCTATCACCAAGAACGGGTATGTAAGCAAAATTATATTGGCCATGTTTATGGATAAAAATATGCAAATTGCATTTTTAATAAAATATAGCCCCATTTGGATGAGCCATAATTCAATTTTAAACTACAGATCTAAGACCAATATGAGTTTTTAAACAACTTGCTTCAGAAATAACTGCCATAGGAGTTAACACTAACATTGTTGTGGTATACAGCCGAGTATGTATGCAAGGTTTTCCGTACATGAATAACTCCGTTCCTTTTTTTCTCTAAGAGTGCTTTACTTTTTTACTTTTGATTCTTTAACCAGGGAGCATTCGTAATATTATATATCTATTGCCATATGCAGCGTTTCGATAATTTAATTAAACAACTAGGGAAAAAATATACTTCTAATTACATAAAAAAACTGAAAGATGAAAACTTTAAATATACTAAGGCTATAATAACAACATCTAAATAAAAATTAATACTACCAATGAGTCTTACGCGATGGTTGACATAAAAATTCACTTTAGTATGGAATAGTAACTAAAGAACATAAATAAGTTGGATTCCTTTTACATTTAACTAAGTAGCAGTCTGGCGTGGGATGAACTTGACCGAGAACCTCTTTGATACGATGATTCGAGGCTGTCCGTCTCGCTGCGCGAAGGATAACATTGGTGAAGGTTATTTGGGAATAACAGCTGACTTCGAGAAAGTGGGGAGCTCGTGGCGATGCTTCTTGAGTTGACGATATAAATGAGGGAATTGTGATGTAAGATTATTTAAATCCTTGGGTTACACTTGCGACTTCTTGATGATGAGACTTGAGGATATAAGCGGGGGGATTGTGGATGTACGATTATTCCCCTCATTGGGTTAACCTTGCGGGCTTCTCGATGATGAAACTTGAAAAAGAGGTGAATCTTTTCTCGAGTGGGACTTCACATTGGTATTCATCAATGATGAGGGATATTTCTTTTTTTATTCGAAAAACTGAGATAGGGGGTTTCTTTGAACGAGATTGGTATGAGAGTGATTCTCTATTCCGATGGTCTACTCTTGGATGTGACCAAAAGGAACAGACTCGGGCAGAAAAATCCCGCTCAGTTCCACTTCTTCTGATTCCCTGTTTTCCTCAGGGACTGCTCTTATTCTCTCGATCGCTACCTCGATTCACCTCCGCTTTTCTCCAGATCAAATGATATATACTCGTACCTCGATTATCCCCTGGGGAGAAGAGAGAGGAAATGAGGGCCCACCTTTTCGATTCTTTCCTAGGGCATCACTTTTCAACGTTGTGACCCTTAGCCCTTCTAGTTTACGCCGCAGAAAGTAAAATTTCGTTTATTCGGGTAAAATATACCTAAAAAATAGAAGGGGGCACTGAGCCCGATCATAGATTTTTATTCTAAAGACTATCCCACCCTCCTTTGTTTATATAAGCGGACTAAGAAATCTGCTGATGGTAATCCTTTTTTTGTGAGCGATCTCGAGGATTGTTGGGACAGCCGGGCAAAAAGGAGGGGTGGATAAAGTATCATACCATATGGAACGTAACTGTTAACGCTGTGTAACTAAACAAGCATCTGTTTGTCCTCGCTATAGAATGTTTTCTTTTACAAATTTATTATTATTAATTGACAAAAAACTAATAAGATCTGTTTTTTCAATGTAAACATTAAACTTTTGTGTAATCCTATACCAGCGTGGCAAATTCCTAGAAGACAATCTTCGCTCAAGAAACTCGAGGGAAACTACACATTTTATAACAACTTGAGAAGGGCGGTCAATAAGTTTTGCAATTCGGATATAAGGAAACGAGATATGAGGAAAAGTGTTCTATTATTTTTCAATAATACTACCCTCGACTTCAATGCGCTTGTGCCACTTATCCATGAGGCTTCAAATTCACGACAACCAGAAATCTCCCGACTGCTGTACCATACACTCCTGGACGGCGAGCTGTACATCTTCATCTTCCCCAAACCAGCGTTCACGCAGTGCAGCCTTGAGCTGGCGGACTAAAGAGTAGTCCATAGGGGCCAGATCTGCACTGTAGGGGGATGATTAAGCTCCTCGATTCCGCACTCGCGCAGGGCAGCTTGTGAAACTCTGGCCTTGTGGACTTTGACGACGTTGAAGTCGATCATGAGGCGTGAGGTTTCGTGAGGTTTCTAGGGACCCAACGGGCAGAGATCTTGGTCATAGCTAAATTGTCGTGGATGATGTTAATAACACTAATATGTGATATTCCAAGTTCTTGCTCGATTTATTCGACCTTCACACGTCGATTTTCGAGGATCATCCTTTCTACATGGGCCACATTGTCCTCGTTTGTGACGTCTGACGGACGTCCTGGACGGGGGTCATCTTCAAGGGACTCACGACCATGGAGGAACTACCTATTCCAGCGAGCCATGGTGGCATAGGAAGGGGCAATGTCGGTGTACACTGCAACCATGCGTTCATAGGAACTCTTTTGCATTCTTGCCTTTCTTGGTAAAAAATTTGATCAGTGCGCGGTGCTCAACCTTCTCCATTGGTGAAAAACGATCTGCGATCATCTACTGCTTCTTAAATGGACGAGGCAGCTATCCCCCTTCCTCTATTTTGCCCTACCGCTTCGCAAAACTTATTGACTGCCCTTCGTACAGTAAACAGTCCAAATGTAATTTACTGTAAAAAATTACAGAACAATAGTGTCAATTCAAACCAATATATTTTCAATACGCTTTCAAGCATATTACACCACTCTATTTGAATGAAGTTTCTTGAGAATTTCAATTGCCGTTTACACCTGCATTAATTCAAATTATTCACACATTTACCACTAACACGATACTTTAATAACTAAGCTTTCCTTGGAACTTTTGTCCCTAAAGAAGTGCCACGAGTTTTAATTGTATTGAAAACTACCTCCAAACAAAGAATATGCATTAATCTCATATTCAATAAGTTAGATCCATTAAATTTAAACAAAATATGTATATATTGATATATAATACCGACTCACTTGCAACGTAGATTCGCTCAATCCCGACCTTTTGAACCTCAGGATATTTAAAAAAGCAATTTAACTTCAAGCATATTACAAAACAGCGATAAAAAGAGAAGTAAGCAAAACCTTTGCCAATAATATAAAATTTAATACCTGAAAAAAATATCAGAAGCAAAATTGGAAAGAAAAAATTAAATAACTTATTTTTTCTCTTTATCAACATTTTAGATCAAAATTTAGAAGTTTCAATTTATTATTTTAGAAGCTTGGCAGTCACTATTTTCATTAAAAACCTCTAACCTACGGCTCTCAATTTAATAGGTTTTAGAATTGTGTGGGCTAAAGCAATAAATATAAATAGTAGTTAGTTGTCCGTCGATTTCGGTAATGACGTCACTTCATGCCCTTAAAAAGAATAAAATGCGCATAAAGAGAAACTTGCACAAAAGATTTTAGAATAGGAAGGGGGTTTGCATTCCCCAGCCATAGATGAGCTGTTAGCAAGGTGGTCCATAACGACTGGCCATTGTAGAGTGTAGCAGGAGACTGCCGAGTCGTCGGTCTAATAAAGCTCGCCTAGTCTGGGTCGCCACAGCAGATTTTGCATTAGGGGCTAACTTTCTTAGTCTTTGTGCAGTCAAGGACATCCACAAGACAGTGGGTCAGGAGTTGGCGAGGGACAAGTGTGTGTCGACACGTTAGGGGGCCAGGTCGAATACCTCTGGGACCTCCCGTTGCTTCGAGATCCTCCTGATTCGTTTTTATACTCGAAGCTGCTCTACATTAATTGAATCATTTTATAGGAGGAGCTTGTGCGTGGCACAGGTAAAAAACCAATAAATTTTATTTTTATTTTCTGCTGTGGTGAAAGAAATGGGTGTAATTTGATAACATACCATGGAAATTGTAAAGTTTTTGTTCGTATTAGCAGAGTCTGTTTTAAGATTCTTTGAATATGATACTGATATTTGTAGTGCTCATTCGCGTTTAACGTAGCCTAAAGTATATCAAATGGAGAAAAAGTTGTTACTTCTTTAGTAGGGTATACAAAAGGAGGAGCTTCACTTATGCTCCTTAAAGGAAGAGTAAATGTATGCTCATCTTCAACCTATAATAGAGTAAAACAATATTAGTTGACAAACAAGCAAACTTAGAATGTATAAAGAAATATATATGTATTACTGAATACAAAATAAGTTTAAAGTTTGTTAAATTTGAGAGAAAACAATGCGACAATCTATTAATGAATTAATTTATCCATTAATAAATCGTCTCATTATTATCGCACATTCAGAAGCAGCTAATTAATGAAGAACTAAAATTCGTCCTAAAAATCTAAACGTAAGTAAACTACACTGGTATGAATTTCAATGGTCCCCATGAGGACTACAAGCGTCTTCCTCTAAATTTCTACATGGGCCTGACAGCAAAAACCTTCAGGATAAGATTGACTATGCGCCTACAACAATTTGCCACTAGACTCCACTACGAGTGAGAGCATGAAAAACAAATAACAAATAATCTCATTTTCAAAATCCCCAATTTCATCAGAAAAGATCAGACAACCCTCGCTTCAAGATTTTTAAAGCTCTACTCATCAAAGAGGTGAAGCCTGGGCTCAGCCCAATACACAAGCTCGTACAGGTTTCTACTAATATCCCATTAAAGATTAAACACCCTCCTACACCCCATTTTATATAAGTACACTACGAAGATTCAAAACGTTATTGTTCATCATCAACTTCACACAAATTCGTTTCTCCATCAAATTTGCCAAGACTCTTAAAATGCTAAACTCATTCCAATTATATTAACTTTATCGAATCTCTCATTATACAAATTATATGTATTATTTATTATCAACACTTGTAAATACGGAGAATAAACGCAACATATTAAACTCCTTCGAATTTTGTGTGTCCGATCGTCTGAACACTTTCGGCCGGATTGTGTCAGAATTCCTTTAACTCGTGATAGGATGATTAATTACATTATGAATATTATCCTAGGCAAATATAACCCTATGAAAAGAAATTTGCCTTTATTAATTTTTTCTATTTATATATAATCCTTTCGTTTGTAAGAAGTGATAATTTGGCATTGAGGATTATCAGCAAAGTATAGATTGTGACAGAAAATATAAGTTTATAGTTGTATTTCGTTGTTTTTTTTAATTTTCTTTGTTAATTTTTTTAAAATCGATTTTCCGGTGAAATGTGAATTATAATTTAATAATTAAGTTCTGCTATTCAATTAATACGTACATTTTTTATTAACTAGTCCCTATAAATCATAATATTAATAATTCTTACTAAATAATTGCGTTATTTTCAAGGCATGTGTATATTGTGCTGTATTTCGTTTTTCTTTAAAACACTGAAAGGGAAGAAATGTTTGGAAAACGCAGGCAATTTTTACTCATTGTTGAAAGGAAAAGGAGAAGTGAGGAAAAATAATACTCATTTGTTCTTTCAATAAACTAAGCTCGCTGGCAATTAGGATCTCTAACATTGTAAAGCCATAGCGGTGGTCGGTAAAGTAATGGAGTTAATTATTCGGTTGATTGCCTGCGTATACAGAGGGATGAAGCCGGTTCGGGGATTTTTTAAGAGAGGGGTGGGATGGTTCACAAGTCCCAGAAGAAGAGAAGGCTTACGGCCGATTTGCTGGACAAACTTACCACACTTATTATTAGCTCAACTGAACCGAGAGGGAATGGCTTGGTAGGAAGTCCAGAGCAAGGTTTCTTAGGGAGTTTATAGTAAAAGATGGAAAAATGAAAAATACAAGAGCGAGAAGTTAGTGAGGAGGCTTAGAATGAGATACCTCGGGGTAGTCGAGTGTAAAAAAAGAATACCCATATGGATTACGAACTACTATACTGCATTTACCCATCATTCATTTTATCTTTTCACACTTTACATTGCACATATTTTTTATGTTTTTATATTCTTTATATAATGGCATTTATGCATTTAGATACATTTTCTATGCTTTTTATATTATATATTGATTTATATTACTTTCTTCTTATGTATTCATTGGTTGCATGTTTGTTATAATTTTCTGTTTCGGTTGTCTATTTGTGACTTGTTCATTTTCGGATCTCATATTTCAGTTCTCTTAGTATGGTTGTCTTAATTTCGGTTCTTATCATACATTACTTATTAGTGTAGGAGTATTATTTGTCTCTGTCCGGTAGTTTTTCTTGTTCTCGGTATTTTTTATTCCTTCTTTACAGTCGATTTTTATGTCCCCTTTGCGCCTCTTTCTGAATTCTTCTCTCCTCAGGTGATGTCCTGAGCTCTGGAAATGAAGTTGAGTGTGCGTTTTAGCATTAAGATATAATGTTCTGCAAACACTTGTGGGAGTTTATTGATTTTCTCCCATATATCATCTGCCCCTTTTTCTGAGGACCTTATTAATTGTTGTTAAATTGGCCAATAGCGTTTTACGTCGCTCATTTTTTTAATTTCTATTTCCCTGGGGTTCATTATCAATATTCGGGCATTGTTCTGCCTACTTCCAAATTATTGTCTTGATTGTGACCTAACTTTTGCTTCATATCTTTTCGTAATAGACTTCAGTAAGGTTAGTTTTATTAAATCATTATTTTATTTTAATTTCTTATGGATATAGCCTCCTGGTTCACCTTCCTTTCTTTGTTGTTTCCACCTTTTTTACTCCATTACCCCCGCCCATCCTGAATTTTCTTCAATTTTCTGGCTCTCTTCATTTTTCTCCCAAACCCATCCCGTCCCAAAAGCTAAAAAAAATTATTTGAAGAAAGCAACTTTGCTTTATTGTTAATTAAAAAGTTGAAAATACTAATTAACTTTTATTTTGAGGGATTTTAAGATATACTTCCCAAAAGTTTAATTCATGTATTTTTAATATCAAATCGAAATCATTTTTATGTGTAATTATATTTTTGAATATCAATCAATTAACCTATTTTTCTTAGCAAAATCGAAAATATTTGTATCTGTAATTGTATATTTGCAAGTCAAAATCAAAACTATTTGTTCTTGACCTCACAAAAATTGTATCACATCTCAGTTGAGGAATCCGAGATTGTGTCACTGACAATGTATAGGCTAGATTCACATAAAGTGGTAGTTGAAAAAGGCAAGAGTAGTCGAAATACACTCTTAATAACATTTAGGTATGAGTGAGAAAACGAACACTAGAATGCGATCAGAGATTTTTCGTCATAGAGATCTTTAGCAGGAGTATCATTTTTTAGATTAAGGAATTTGTCTTGAAAATCATTGGGAATGGTAGTAATATCAAACATGCCAGTAAATGTATGCCTCAAGAACTTCTCTTCTTCGTACATTAATTCTGAGAAGTAAATCTTAAGTTTATTGTCCAAGGCTCTCAGGGGAGGAATAATTTATTTTTTAAGAGAGATATCAAGCAGACGATCTTCTTCACTTTCGTCAAGTGCGGTTGGAATAGCTTCAAGCATATCAAAATTGCCGGCGCCGAGTTTCCTTTTCCAATTCTGGAGCTTGGCAAGAAATGCAAGAAGACATTCCTTCAGGTAAAACACATTTATATTTAGCACTATAGACTGAGATTCGACCTGCTTAACTGCTTAAATATATCTGCTAAGTAGCAAGACGTGGTTCCCACCAAAACTCATGGAATTGTCTCAGGGAACTATCTTTCCCATGAATTTCCAAGAACAATTTAACCTCCCTCCGAAGTTGAATCAATCTATTTATAACATTGCATTTTGAACCCTGGCGCATTTTGTATGAAAAGAGAAATATTTTATGCTCCTTATCAATGTCTCTACAAAGGTCCTAGAAAAAGCGAGACTTGAGATCTCCAGCTTTTACAAAATTGGCACATCTGCCTATATCTATGATCTTTCAAAGTTATTCAATGAGAATTTTCGACGCCAATGCAAAACGATAGATAATCGATCTATGATGTTTCAATTTTGACATTAATCATTCAGTTTTGCGTTTTTTCTTTAATTATACCATTAATTATGTAACTGTTAGAATTTTATTGCCGATGTGAGTAATTAAAAATTAATTTTTTCTTCTGACAGACACAATTTGTGAGAAAAGTTTCTTTTTTAATTCAGAATCCTAACATTATCTAGTTTGCCTTGACGCCCAGGTTAAGAACCGTTGGCCTAGACATGGAAGTAGGGAAAGTTAAATTTTCCATGGTTTATTTGTTTATATGTTCCATATGGGAGGCTAACCACATCGCATGTTTAAACTCTAATTATTCCTTCTTTCAATTTGTCTTCAATTTTTTTTCTCTGCCATATAAGTCTATTTTCCCTTATTTTCATTAAGTGCTTGGACTATATCGTTGTGCTTTAATTTTTATTGTAGAGTCAAGGATTCGCTCGCGTTGATCATCAAACTAAGATCTCTTGCTTCGTTAACATTTCTTCCTTTTACCAACGTTTAAATTGGTTTCTTGGTGCTCTTCATCTGATTCGTTTGAAATGCCGGTTTTTTGGATGATTAGTATTTTCCATTTTTTTTCTTAAGGTTGAATTTCCATTTGAATTTCGTTTTCTTTTTTTCTTATGTCCGTACGTAAGATTTTAGACGACTCTATATTTTCTGGAAACCACATTTTTTGTTTTTCGTTTTTAACTAATAATTGTTTCATCGTTTCATTTAATGTTCCAAATTTAAATATGTTGGCAAAGTGTACATATAATATGTATAATAGGAGGTCCCAATCTAGTCCTTGTGGTATTGTTATGTTAATTTTCGCTTCCTTCATCTCATTTCTTGTTGCTTATGCCACTCCTACACAAGTTGCATTTTTAACTATTTGTTTTACTGGCATTTCTCTCTTTATTTACTCTCGATGATTTATTTTCTTTTAGGGAATTAGTCACCAAGCTGCGATGGTTACCTTCACAATTTAGGCAATTTTTATGGTAAAGCTACACTCCCTTCATCCATGTTCCCGAAAGCATTCTACGCATTTATTTCCTCCACCGTGCAGTTATTCGTATTTTAGTTTTTGAATGCGTAACATTTTTAGCACATTTGTGTATTTATAGAGTTTTCTTATTTGATATTATAAGCTGGATTCTCATATTAAATGCGACTAAGCCATTTGTTGGTATCAATTTTGGCATTTCACTTTTAATAAACACCACCTTGAAAACATGGGAATTTTGCCCGAATGTGATCCAACACATATTTCAACCTTTCTGAAAATTAAACTTCTGTTTGCGATAATGCTTGAAGGAATAACTGGGTTTAGCCATATTTTTCTAGGGTTCTCGATTCCTTCACCGTCTCTTCAATGATGACATATTGATATGTATCCTGATACTTTTTCTAAAAGTTTTTCCAGTGCCACCTTTATTTTAGAGTACAAAGCTTAAACCACCTTCAGAGATTCCTCTGTCCCATTGATTGCCACTCTTTTGTACTCCATCTTCATTTTTACTTTGGAGCGCCAAAGTGCTCTGATTAATTTTTTTTCTTCATCTGAAAAACTCCATTTTCCCGAGTATTATTATTTTGTTGACTATTGAAAAGCTGTCCCCATTTATGTCTATTTCTTTCTTCTCTACCTATTAGTTTTTCACACTTAACAGCAGTCATCACCCGGTTTCAGGCTCGTGGTCGATAACCGACCCCCCTTTCCTGGCTCCCAAACAGGGTCACCTGCAGGGGTTGACTAGACCTTACTTTCAATTGTTTCTAACGATCATAAAAGATAGAAGGTGTGGGGATAGCGTGCAGAGAATATGTAGAAAAAGGTGGTATTTTAGGTTGAGAGTACGTGTGCTAGATTGTCTAGCTACCTCAGTAGTTGTTCATTTGTTCTACGTTTGTAATATCATTCGCTTACTCACTTTGAAAGGTCAGCCTCCAAGCCTTTGTCATCGATAAGATGACCTTTTGTATAAGAGTGAGAGACTTGTTGTTGCACTTCTGTTCTTTGTTGTCTTTCATTTTTCACTTTTAGTCGGGTTTTATACGTAAATACGTTGTATTTTTTGTGGGATTTATTACTTCTTTTTTTTTTCTTTTATTATTCTTCTTTATTAAAATTAATTTGTCCTCTTCGGTTCTTTTTATAAGTTTGTCCACTTAGGATCTTTTATGTTTTTATTTATCTAAAGACTTTGTCTTTTTCGGATCTTTTTGTTCTGAGCTTGTTTTAGGTTTGTTCTTATATGTTGTCAGAAAGAGACGGATAACTCCACGTGAGAGACCCTGAAACGGCCGTGAGCCCTAAGTGTATATACAGTGCCTGGGAACTGGTGCACTTTAGGCGCAGATAACGAGCTCAAAACTGAACGGAAACTCCACGTGTCCGTGAGAATCACGCAGGACGCGCCTCATTTGATAAGACCCGCTCCCTTCCGGTACCTCGGGCGATGCACTTCCGCTGAGGCCCCATAAATACTCAGACAAGGGCCACCAGAAATCAGTACAGTAGCGGATAGCAGTACCGTGCAGACCCCATGCGTAGCACACGCCATCCCGTGGAGGGGCGAGCCACCGTCGAATGTGTCTTGCTAGCAGCCGAAGCCAAGGGTTCTCGCCAGATAGACACTAGTCAACAGACAAACCTCTATCAACCTCTTGTCAGCTCCGTTCTTGCCTGGCGTACTCCCTCGTTCATCTTCACCGAGGTTAAACAAAGTATTTGCAATCAGACATTGCAAACCCCCGTCGTCCTCCCGCCTCAGCCTATCCGATTAACGTAAGTCTTTTTTGGAACATAGACTACCCGTTTTTCTTCAAGAGTTCGTTCATACATCCTGTGAACGAGCCTCATCAAGTGCCGTTATACCCCGTGACCTTGAGTTTGTACTTTCGCATTCCGTCCTTAATTTTGTGTTGTTTATCCATTGTAGAATTACTTATATTCTTTATTTTTGTATAGAGTAAAGTTTCTCTCAACCCTGAACACATAGAAGATGTTTAACTTAGGCCAACTATTGCACTCAGTTTGATATTGTTTTCCCATATATTCTAATATATTATCCTCCCTAAAGTGTTCCGTCTGAGGAGAGTCATTACAAGGTCACTCAATGACCTTGACTCTATGACATATGCCGTTTATTCTCTTGTTCTTTTCGTCAATAAATAGGATAGGTTTATTATAAGGTTCGCAGTTGATTGCGTTTGAATGCTCGTTAAAATCTTCAATCTGGTAGTTCCTTATTAGGTAGTCAAATTAGACTCAGCACATCCTCAGGGATGTTTTGGTATATCATCTGCCATATATTTATTGCTCGTCTATGTATGCTAACGTTGATTGTCTCAATATCCGTTGTTTTGTGTAATACCTCGGATGGTATGTGGTACCACAGGGTGACGTTAGTAATGATCTTACAGCACTTTTTTGAACAATTTGCGCTTTCTTAACAGTGGTCTTCCACAAAGTATAGATAAGGATGATGGGATACAGGATGAACATCCTTACTAATAACATGTAGTTTTCTCTGGTTGCATGGAGAGAGCTCTTTAAAGCGGTAAAAGCACGTAAAGTTTTCGTGGTGGTGGTAATCTTCTCTTTGTAGTGGGCGTTATGCCAGTCTGAGGTTAATTTCAGGCCAAGTGCCAGGCCTTATCTGAAGTAAGCGTAAAATTCATTTCACACCGGCATAGTTATCATTTTAAACTTATTAACATTAGTATTGATTTTGTTCATTCTTTAAAAGTTATTGATGTTTTCGATTTCCCTGCCTGTCCTGTTTGTGGCCTTAACATGGTTTTTGTATATGCTGGTGAAGAACTGTGTGATGTTATGCACCTGCTGGCCGTACTGCGCGAGGTCTTGGTTGGAGTAGGGCATGTCGCGTCGCCTGCTGGACTTCCTTCCGGGATTTGGACGCGTCAGAGAGAGGCAGTTTCTATATAACTTAAATGGCAGAAAGGTTATTCGAACCAGATATGTGCTGCTCTGGTGGTAACAGGTAGATTCCTTTGTGAGCTTTCTTAAGCTTCCGAATTTCTTCGTAGGCGTTTCCTCGTGTGCGCCTGCTGTTGGCCCTGTGAAAGACCAGTTAATTTAACTGGATCCAAAACGAAGCTCTTCAAATTCTGATTATCCTATTCACCTCCAAATCTCAGTAAAGAATCTTAATGTCGTAGGGCTTTGCTTTTCCAAGTGCACGTTAAGTCTTGCAAAAGGAGTAATCAACTGTATCTAAGACTTTGCCGGTTATTTATTTAGATTTTTTCTAGTTGGTGAGACTAACGTGGAAGACAATAAATAGTTCAGACGAAAACGTGTGAAAAAATAAAGTAATTCTACATTGAGGTATTAATTCTTTCCTGGAAACAGGAACGCAATTCTCTTTTCTTCAACCGTAGTTCTCTTTTTTCAAAACCATCTTAAAAATCTGGCAGAATATTTGAAATGAACCAAAATAATTACAGATCGTTGAAGCTCCAAAATGAGCCTGTACAGGCTCTGTTATTCTTTCTATCAAAGAGGCTTTTCTTTCCGAGCGAAGGGAAAAATTAGGCCAGGCGGTGATCCTTTCTCTTTCTTACCTGATTAAATTAGCAGAACCTTTTTACCTCTCATGAAAGCCTGACTTGCTGTAGAATTGTCGCACTTTCTGGGAAGGAAATTGCAAAGGGCAAATATTTTTCCATCAATATGTTCATAAGAATGACAAATTGACACGCTTTATTACCCGGTACTGACGCGAAATATATTGTAGGAGTAAATTTGAAGGAGGGGAGAATTACATAATGTTTTCTAGGGTGATGTTACATCCAGCGCCTGACCTAGCCGCATTCCCTATTTGCTGCCCTCTTTCCGTTCTACTTGACTATCTTTATTTCATATTAATAGCCCTCGCAAGGGCATATAAGGTAGAACATAAAACACTAATTCAGTTAACATCTGGGAAATTGGGTCCCAATCAACTCCAAATTCACGTAGATAAGTTCCTTTCGGGTTTCAATGCCTAAGTACCCCATTCAGAATATTATGCATATTTTTTAAAGACCATTGTAAATTTATCCTTTATTAATTTTCTTGAGAAACTTTCTATTTTCCGTATTTTTTTAATCTTTTAGATGGTAAATTACCTCTCCTAAGTTTATCTTTCCATTTTGAATTAATGCGTTTGGTAAAATCCAAACGTTAATTGCTGAGCTGTTGCTCTTTCCAAGGATAAATAAAGAGTGTAATCTGCTGATACATACGACGTGTATACAAATGCTGTTCCACGTGGAAACTCTTCCATCATAAAGTCTCCCGGGTCAAACAAACCGTCCTAGACAACGGTTTTCCCCGAAGAGCTTGATAGAACAACATCTTCAATCATTTTTAATAATACCATTCCAAGTCACAGATAAAACGAAATCAAAATTAACAATCACACTGTTTAATAGAACCCAAATGTCATCGGCCTACAAAGTAGATGAAAAAAATTAACGGGATTGTTAACCGTAACCCTTGAAGTTAAAAGTCAAACAAACAAGATTTAATTCATTATATATCATAAAACAACAAAGGTTAACAATCTCCCTATGAAAAATAACATCTGCCAAGACTTATCTAAACTTAAGTCTTTCAACATATTTACGAGTTTACTGCCCGCATAAAGACTGCAAGCTACATAATTACTCTAAGTAGGTTGGTATGACAGCAAACACTATTTCGTGGAATTTAACAAGCACCTTCAAAGGGAAGCGTACAGAAATCATATTCAGAGCATATATAAGATCAGCCTAAGATCGGATATATTAGTGAAGAACACCACAATAAAAAGAAAAGAGGAAAATCAATATAGATTGAACATCTTCGAAGCTATCATAATCAACGAAGAAATGCCAACAATTAACACTCATGCTACAAGTTGCAATCAAACATTAAAATTATTCTAATATGTAGGACCGGCACCTGGCATTGAAGATCGCCTGTTTACCAAATAAAAAAGTCTTGATATAAGTAGGTGGTGTCTAGCCTACGCGAGAAGCAACAAAGGAGGAATGAGCATGCACCAACTGACCTATTATTTCCCTTCGTGAGAGAAAAATGGAGATAAGTCACAAACCACTCAGTGCACGGATGACAACTAAGCATAAAATTATTATTTGGAAAAGAGCGTATACATATGGGTTTTGAGGGGCTGGATAGGTTTATTTAAGAACAAAGGTAGCGACGAACTTTGTTATTCAACCTTTCATATAACAGAAGGAGGAACACGAAGATGATTCTTTATCGAATGGTTATCTAGTTAGATTAACGGTGCACTGTATTGCTCTAGGGAATGGTTGGTTCCAGAGAAGATTGGTAGCAAAGTTAAAACTTATAGAATAGGTCAGAGAGGAGAGAAGCGGAATGTAAATAAAGAGAAAAGTAACGAAAACTTGTACTATAATCTTAAGTAATGGGATAAAATCTGAAGTGGTTGTGGAGAAAGAGAGAGGATTTGTACAATCTGGTAAAATGAATTTGGCAGAAAAGGCACCGAAGATAAAAAACCCGAGAAAATAACTGCAAATAACACTAAAGTTTTTCATGATTAAATTTCCCTTAGTTGTCAGAGTGTTATTCATTAATGATTTAAGCCAGTAGTTTCCAAACATAGGATCGAGACCTAAATGATGGTCAGAAGGGGAATCCTGAGGGTTGCGAAATTGCTCCAGAACTTAAAAATAGATAAATAAATAAAAGAGGAAGAGAAATGTTAGTAGTAAAAATTGTTCAAACATAATTATTAACATCACAATTGCGGAATATGAATCGTTATTAAAAGTGAGACAGAAAAATAGTTGTAAATAATAAAGTACGATCAAATAAAGTAAAACAAAACATATATGAATATGATTATGTCCAATACCAAGGTGGCTGGAGCTTGACTCGATGTGTTTCTTCAGTATCTTCAGTTCTGACATAGCTGAGTTGGTGGACAGACCTGCGTATAACGTAATTTTTATTTGTTTGCTACTTGTTATTTAATGTTATTGTCCAGATAATTGAAGAGTAGAATATATAAACGTCTAATATAGAAGAAACAGCATAAGCTTGGCAATTTCCACTCAATAAAAAACCCTGATAAAAATAAGGTCATTGTTATGATTAGTGTGATAAGGTTGGCAATTTATACTTGTGTGCTTTCTGTCTGAAGTAATTTACATTGAGTCTGTGGGTGAGCGTTTATGCCACTTTATGAATAAGTAATTTAGAACAGTGTATGTGGTTCATTATTGCTTATTTAATATTTAAACTTTCGTGCGTTAGCTTAGTCATATTAATTGAACGTTAATCACTTAAATTTTAACTTTATTGAATTACTTGCTTTTCTTGATCTATTAATATCCGCTTTGATTACACACCCCCTGATCTAACTTATTTTGGATTGTTTACTTTGCCCTTACAATTCTTTCTTGCTATAGTTTATATTTTGAATTTTTGTATTCTGCTTAAAACTTAATTCATTTTTATTATTCAAATTTGCTGCTCATGGGATTATTTAATAATTTTGTTGTCACTATTCTTAATCGATTTCTTCATCCCTTGTTTTCGACTGCATTGCTATAATTTATAATTTTTGTATTTCAATAATAAATTAATTCATGTTTATTATGCATATTTTATACTCATAGGATTATTAATTAATTTAGTTATTTTTACGATATTAATCAAATTCTTATCAATAGATTTTTACCCCTTTGCTTTCAACGGTTTAGGGTTATATATTTCATTTTAACTTCTTGCTTTCGGTTATCATTTTCGAATCTTGTTTTGTTTTTGTTTTTTATTGCTGTGTTTAGTTATTCGTATAAAAATAATTCTTGGTATTCAGAATTCCCTGATGGTCATCGTTAATGACCTAAACGTCTGGAAAATTAAATGTTCGTAACCATCGCATATGTCTTCATATTCCTACTCTCTCTCTCTCTCTCTCTCTCTCTATATATATATATATATATATATATATATATATATATATATATATATATATATATATTATGCTGATTTAAGGTATGAATTCCCGAGGGAACGATGTCACAACATAAAAACATTTGGCGTAAAACCTAATTTTCTAAAATACAACGTAACACATCTAAGGGGAAAGATCATGGAACGTTCGCACTCATCAATCGTCAATTGATCTCATGTAATTAAATAATTTGTATCAATTAATTGCGGTACTGAAAAAGGCAGGTCAATTTTCCATGCAGACTGATAAATCTGTGAATATTGCTCGCGAACCTCAACTCATGGTTTTTGTGAGGTACAGAGGAGATGAGAGAATTTTCTAAGAATTTCTGTTCTATAATGCCCTGTTAACAACCACCACAGAATATATCTCTGTTATGGTAGACAAGTTTTTAAAGATACATTATATAGACTGGTTGAACTGTTTGGAGTTGTGTACTGATGGATTACGATCAATGATCGGAAGTCGAATAGGTTTTGTGACTCGATTTAAAGGAGAAAATTCTCATGTCATAATAATCACTATTTCTTACATATGGGAAACTTGGTCTCTCAACGTCTGGATCTATAACTCAATGTTGTGAGGAATGATGTTATCTAAATTGTGAATTTTATAAAATCAAACTATGGTAAACCTCAGTGAAAAATATACATTATTCAAGAAGAAACTTGCACTTTGGAAAGAAAAAGCAGCCACCCAAAAAAACAGCAGATTTTCCAGAGCAGACTGCAGTACTGGAAGAGTCATCAGAAATAGAGCTTGACGATATCAAATTGTTTTTTTCAAATATCATTTTCAGGAACTTCATCACAAAATGGATAAATATTTGCCAGAAATGTTGATGTATTTCAAAACATCTGGTTTAAGTTTCTGTTAGAAGTGAACGTCACAGATGATGGAGAAGATATCTTAGGATTTCAAGAAGAACTATTAGATCTCCAAGAAGATCAAGTGCGGACACCACATTTTAAAAGTCTCTCATACTCTGAATTCTGGGCTCAACAGAATGATAAACTATTCTTCGCCATGAGGCTGAACAAGATCTTATTCTATTTTCCACCACATACCTTGTGAACAAGGATTTTCAGTTCTTGTGATGATCAAAACTATAGCAAGGAACCGTCTGGGTCCTCAACATGATCAAGCCAAATCTAGAGAAACTTTCCATTATATAAAGAAACATCACGGTAGTTACTAATACACTTTCTTTCAATTTTTCAATGAAATCTACTAAAAGAACCAAAGGACGTTTCTTGCCAAAAGTTTATTTTCTTTCTTTGCTTTATTTTAGATTTATGTAAAAATTTGCCTTTAATATCCATCAATCAACAAAGAAATAGAAAAATATATTGGTTATTAAATAACCGTGTAGGTCCGAAAAAGTATTGGATAAAACTAAATGTAGAAACAATGAAGAATTTTTTATAATCATCAGCAGTAAATAGTAGTTGAACAGTGAGTAGGGCTCATTCATGAACCAGTAATATAGTTGGCAGTCAAAGTTTGTTTATCTCTGGTGAGTATGAAGGTTTGCTTCCACTTATCTTCAACCGGTATTATATTATATATAATAATTAGTAACTTATAGTAAAATTCATTAAACTTTATTCAATTGGATATAACCAAAATAATACTGAAATAAAATTTCCTCCCTGAGGATCGCCAAGCCAAAATCAATATGTCTTTAGAGTGACGACAGAAAATGCATGGAAAACACTGATTTAAGTGGAAGGAACATTAAGAAGTTTTCAAAAATTCAGTCCACGTACACTTTCGAGTTGTCTACATAGATATGGAATGAGAGAGAGAGAAACAACTAATAAGAGTGCCGAAAGGAAAAAGATATTTGCGCAAAAGGAGCGTTACGACAAGCAAGCCTTGCTGAAGGCCACCAAACCTCAACTTCGCTAGCCTAGAAATATCATTCCCCATATGAACAGATTAAGTTCTTTATGGTAGGTTCTCTTAGAACTGGTCTAAGGCAGTAATAATCACACGCAGCAAAATCCATTAGGGCAATGAAGAACAATGTCATTCACAATGTTACATGTTGGGGAGAAAACGAGACGTAAGAGAAATAAATGTAGCCCAGCGTCTTTGAAATTTCTACAAATGCGGCCGGATACATTTAGAAGAATCATATTATTGTTGCTTTGAACACAGACTTCAAGATTGCATCAATTTCACAATGGGACATGTGATTTCAAACCTTATTTTGTACCAACCTTTCAAGATGTTTAGAAAGGAACAGGAATTGAGAGTTTTGGTGGTAGCTTGCTGGCTCCTCTGTATCCAAGCTACCTTTATTCCAAAATGGGTAAGCAGCAATAATTTTTTTAAAGAAATGTTGCAATAAAAGATAAGAGGAAGGTGAAAAACTACCAATAAGGTGGCAGTGTATTCAGAGGAGAACTAATGATAAAGGCTTTAGGAAAACAGAGCTCCTTTAAAGAGAGAAGGAGAAAAGCTAACTACATTTGGGGCTCTGGGACGAAAGAAAACGTTCTGAACCTGATTAAAAGGAAATTTATAACAAAAGGTAGAAAAGGAAACAAAATTTAGATATGAAATATCTTCTCAGGGAAGAAGTAAGATAAATTGTCAAGGATCATGATTGGAAGAGAATGGGTAGTAAGTTGAGAAGAGATGAGAAACGGACAATTAACTTGAGCTGTTTGTGTGAAATAAGAGTTTATGTTACCAAAGACATTTACGGAAACAACTGTGTTTTACATATAAACTACATTCGATATAATTTATATTTATGGGCAAGAAAAATCTTGCTTCTTAAACTATATTGTAACTAGAGCAATCGGCTCGCAATGTGAACCATATCATCTCACTGAGAATGAGGAATATCTGGGAAAATAAGAAGGTGAAAATATAGTGCAATAATATAACACAACACTAAAGGTTACAAACATATCTTTAACAAATAGAACAAAAAATGAAATTGACTTTTCCCTTGCCTTTTCATTCAACTGTTCTAACCAGAGACCAAGTTTATTTCCCAGCATAATAATATTCCAGCTACCATGGTAATGTCAGTTCACTCTTTCACTTTCTTGGTGAAATCTTCCACTAGACACTATATAAGTTTGTTCACACATCAGAAAAGCATTACTGAAAATATAGGAATAGCAGTATTTTTTAAAAATATAAACAAAATTATTATATTCATTTAGCCTATTTTTATTAAGTTAATTTTATAAATATATTTAGGTATTGAGAAGGAATAATCATGTTATCCAATAAGGCATGCTTAGCGGAACGAGAGGAATAAAAGTTGAATAATAAAAGTCAATTAATATATTATAAAGGAAATTGTGAAAGAGGAAAAGTTAAACGAGGTGACAATTATAAACAAATCGTCTTTAAATGTTTTGGATGGGAGGGTGAACAGAAAAAAGCTTACAAATATATTTGTTGATAAAGAGCTGAGGTCCTAGAAAGATAAGATTTAACTGTAGAGAAATATTAATAATATTAATAAAAATCCTGCCATAAAATGAGCATTATTTAGAAACTTTGGTCTGGTCTCTTCCAATATGACCACTATATTAACTTAATTACTTTTATTATGAGGATTTCCTAAATAAAATGATTTCAAATAGCAAGTGGGAGCCATGTTCTAACTTGCTTGGATTTCCTGGTTGGAAATTTATCATCCTCATCGGGCAAGTAACTAGATCTAGCGGATCTCTCTTACATGTCAAATAAAGAAAAGGCAAAGGTAAGGGTCAAAATAACCTTAAAATTCTGTTTTTTTATACGAATCTTAGATTTTAGTTTGTTAAATGCAGTAAATTCCATTGTTATGGATGAAAAGTGTCCCCTAAGGCTTGTCTAACAGAGTGACGAGGCTCAACCATTGATATAGTAAACCCATACAATAAATACGAGCAATTCATGGTTAATGTCATAATTCTGACATATTGCGCTCACACACGACTGATAAACCCTGCCAATGCCTGCGCATTTCTAAGGAAACGAGGGTTCTAATGGCAGATTAAAATAGATCTTTGGTTTAGGACTCTTAAATATAGCAATTGGACCCAGATATACACCCCTTGTTGCATAATTAGACGCTTCAGACTGGGGAGTTCGAATCTCCATTCCTAGTGGATCCCTGGCTATACCTTCCTTCCACTTGGAATTATGAAACATCTTCCTGAAGGATCCATTACCCTTCTTCTTACGTACCTTCTAGTTCCCAGCGCCACAATTTTTGCGGACAATATACCAGCTATCTTGAACACGGCCAAAAGAAAGGTCCCCCTGCTTATCCTCCTCCGATTTACTGATGACACCAGTTACACCTTCTCAAGAACCTTCCGTTCTTTTTCTCTGAACATCACTTATGTACGCTCTTAAAACAACCCTGCGATCGCCGCTTACAGAAGTTTCGGCTAACGCCTCTGCTAATCTTCTTTTTGCCAGGCTTGTCCTCTTTTTCCATATGGGTCTATAAAAAGGTGCTTCGCCTGGAAACGGGATGGTCGTTTTCTCGCTTCACCTCCGTTAACATCTCCGGCTCTTCTCATTACTTCCCCCTTCCTTGCTTTCTATAGTTGTTCCCCCATTTTTATGTTCTCTTTACTTTTTAAATAAAGTAATGATCCTCTTCCCATTATGGGAGGATGACCACATAATGGAAGAAGCACGCACTTAGCAAACATCTCCGAGTCAGCGCAGCTCTCAGAATCAAAGTGGCAGATTTTTAGCTAAATTTAATCGTGGACTACTTACACGCAATACAAACTATCACTAACTTACACCCAGGCGATCAATTTAGTCTTAAACTTAATTAAGTTCTGCTTCAAAGGAGAAATAATGAATATTTATGGTATCATATCTCATCTAAAATGCAAACTAAATACTACTGAATATTTATAATTCTCAATTATCTTCACGAAAAATTTGTTTATTTATTAATAAAGGGTCTTTCAACAAAGACGCTCGAGCTTTGTCAGGTGATAGTGGCCATGTTATTAAAGCGACATCTGGCAACTGCACTGTTAATTGTTCAGTAGTACTCGCCAAGTCACGATGCAAGGTTATAGCGCTGAACAGCGTGTTCAAATCAGCAAATGTTATTATCAAAATCAGTGCTCCGTTCGACAAACGTTCCGCGCATTACGTGATTTATATCCTCGCCGCAATCGTCCTTTCGAGTACACTGTTCGATGCTTGGTGGTCAAATTAGAGGCAAAAGGGTGGATCAACAATCAGCCAACACCCGTCGGTCGCCGAAACGCAAGGTCTGCTGAAAAAATTGCTGCCGTAAATGAGAGTGTACGGGAAAATCCGAGGCAGTACATTTTTCGTCGTTCACAAGAACTTGGCCTTTCTGCGACTTCAGTTTGGCGAATTTTGCGTAGAGACTTGGGTTTGCACAAGTAGAAAATCCAACTTACCCAGGAACTTAACGTAAACGACCATAGACAACGCCGTGTGTTCACTGATTGGGATTTAGAGCAGTTAGAAGTTGCCTCAAATTTTCCCAAAAAAATCATCTTCAGCGACGAGGCCCATTTTGGGATTAATGTATTTGTGAAAAAGCAAAAGTGTCGTATTTGTAACGTAAACAATCCACGTGAGATACACCAGCACTAATTTCATCTTAACAAAGTCACTTTTAGATGCGGATTTTCGTCTAACGGAATCATCAGTCGGTATTTTTTCAAAACAAAGATGGGATTGCCATAACCGTCAACGGCGAGACATACATATCGATGATAAGCAACTTCTTTTAGCCTCAACTGGATTATATGTCTGATATAGCTACTGACGACATGTGGTTCCAACAGGACGGCGCTACGCCCCACACTGATAACGCCACGATAAACATTTTGCACCAGCGATTTCAGGGCAGGATCGCCTCGCGTGGCGGCGACGTCAAGTGGCTAAGAAATGCGCAAACATCGCCTATGAAAATGCCGATGTCAATTTGGAGAAATACAAAACCTATTTTAATGTCAGGTCCGAAGATCGTAAATTTAAGCCCGGTGATGAAGTACCCCTGCTCCTTCCCACAGCCAGTAATAAATTACTGAGCCAATGGAAAGGTCCGTACTCGGTCTGCGAGGAACGAGGACCGATAGATTACCTCATTGGTACCCCAGCAGACGATAAGCTCTATCACGTCAACTTATTGAAAAAGTACCACCAACGCGCCCATGGAGATACGTTCGTAGCACTGGACGAAACATCGGCACTTGAAGAGGATTACCCTGCGGATTCCTTTAATGTAATACAGACAATGTGCATCCAACTTGATGCCGATTACCCTCTTCCTTTCCTACCAGGCGAGCCTTTTGAACCCTCTGAACTGGATATCGACGCGCAGCTGACACCACATCAAAAGAGTCAGCTACAAAAACTATTATGTCAGTTCGACGACGTTATTTTAGAGAAGCCTGGATGCGCTACTAGTTTTGAGCATGATATCAAATTAACAACCTTAGAGCCCGTCCGTTCAAAACTCTATCCCATGCCGATTCATTTACGCCAAGCTTTTAACGCCGAAGTTAATAATTTAATTAGTTTAAACATAATAGAAACTTCCACCTCTAGTTATTGTTTCCTAATCATCATGGTCAAGGAACCTGATAGCTCTTATCGGATGTGCATCGACTTCCGAAAGTTAAATTCGGTAACTGTGTTCGATACCGAGCCCATCCCCTTGGTAGACCAAAACCTCTACCTTTTTGAAAACGCCAAGTTCATCACAGAACTCGATTTGTGCAAATCGTATTATCAAATCCCCTTCCAGCTTGAGGTGAAAGCATATACCACCTTTGCAACGAAAAAAGGCCTTATGCAATTCAAGCGCCTTCCCTTTTGGCCTCGTCACTGCTTGTAGCAACTATAACCGTCTCATGAGAAGGTTGTTAGATGGACTTCCGAATGTATCCTTTTACTTCGATAAATTCTACTTCGCTACTCGCTAATGGAGGTACCATTTAACCACCCTATTAGCTCTCTTCGAGCGACTGCGCGAAAATGGCCTCACCATTGGCCCCAGCAAATGCCATTTTGCCCACGAAACCATAAAATACTTGGGTTTCAAAATAGGACAAAGCCAGTTAGGTCCCCAGGGGGACAAGATTAAGGCAATCGCCGACATGCCCCTCCCGATTACAAAGAAGCAATTAAGATCGTTCCTAGGATCAGCTTCTTACTATCGGCGATTCGTCCCGAATTTCGCTGCAATTTCTGTGCCCCTCAGCTCCCTTTTTAAAAAGAATTCCCCCGATCGTCTACGTTGGACTGATGTCTCTGTTTTCCGTTTTAATCAGCTCAAGAGTAAGCTCATTTCTGCCACCATTTTAAAGTTGCCCACCTCGGAAAAATCCTTTGGGATTAAGACCGACGCGAGCAACAAGGGCATTGGAGGTGTACTCCTTCAATACGAGGATGACGGAACGAGTCATCCTGTTGCATATGCTTTGTGCCAATTCTTACCACGCGAAAAGAGATATGCCACTATAGAGAAGGAAGCTCTATAAATTATCTGGGTTATAGACAAATTCCACATGTACTTGATAGGAATAGAATTTCAGATAGGAACCGATCACCGCCCGTTAGCATATATTCAGAATGTACGACACTCCAACGGCCAAATTATGCGCTGGAGTTTACTCTTGCAAGAGTATCAATTTAAAATAAATTATATAAAAGGTTCCGATAACCAGGTCGCTGGCGCACTCAGTAGGAATGCGTTACCAAATAGCGTAGATTAATCGTATTCGTAGGATTAGGATCTCCATGTATGTTTATACCGTCTTGTACGACTTAAATTAGATTCTCTTGTAATATAATTAGTTGATGTATATGTCTGAATTTTGTAACGCTCAATGTCTATTTTTTTTGTATGTATATATATTTGTACCCATTAAATTACGTAAAAATTATTTTGTCCCATATGTACTAATTTTATATCATTTCATTGCTCCATCCCTTTTATTAATTCAGTTTGTATTAAAGGTTAGTTTCCCCTATAAAGAAAATATCAAAATAATCATATGTATTGAGGTAATACTAGTTAGGTGCATGAAGGTACGTTTGGTACAAGAAAACGAGTTCCCCACAACGGACCTCTATCGTTGTCCCTTCTCTCTTTTTTTCGAAGTGACAACTTCCCCCGGAATGGAGGGGTGTGATAAAACGGTTTGAGGCCGCCTAATATTAACCGTTATCACATGTTGTTTAAAAACACGATGCTACCCACGTGTATCTTCGCCTTGAAGCCGGGCGCATTATAGCCGCCACCTAAGTCAATGTTTAACCAAGGAGGTCTAATTTCCCCCGTTTCGCTTCATGCACCGACCTCGCCAGATTGAGTTAGGCTTATGGGCAGATAAGGTATTGTTCTCAGGCGCGGCTGTGCATTCCCTCAAAACCCCACTCCATTGTCCCCTACGCCAAGGGGATGGCTTGACTATTTAGACAAAAACTTTACCACTAAGAGCAGATTCGAGATCCAGATTTTCTTCGCGAGACATCACTACGGTCCAGTCTCACCTTGTGCAACAAAGGGCCCTCTACCTCGAGATCCACCATCATTTCTCCAGCAGAGGACAATATCGCTTGAGTGCCGAGGTTTGAGCCTTTGTGAAACCAAGTCCCCAAGGCTTCCCATGTTGTTCAGAAAGCGAACACCGTTAGAACAGCCATTGTTCTTTGAGCCCGTAGACAATATACGGTTCTCACCTTCCCTGTTGTTCAGAAGAGAACAACGTAGAACAGCCATTGTTCTTTAAGCCCGTTCGCCAAGAATCGGTTCTCATTTCCAAGGCACAACGCCAGGATTATTTAATCCCCCCCACCTTCGGCTGGAACTCGCCAGCGGACCGAAGATTACTTCACGTCGCCTTCCTCTGCACAACAATTGTAATTACGTAAGCTGAACTTTACCTTTAAATATTTAACCCCTTTTTTCAACCCTATCCTGTGCTTTAAATGGTTTAGCAAACCATCCCATCCCTTTAATTTTTATTTGTTTTACCTTTTTAAATCTCTTCCAAATCTTAATACTCGGATTAGCTAGATTTCCCACGACCCTTTCCATTCTCTGTTTATGTCAATATTTTCCGTTTTGTTTGTTGTTGATAGTTTTATTAATAAAACTCTATTTTAATAATGATATCCATATTATTATCCTTGAGCTCAATTCTACTTCTTAAGCATACTGAAGATAAATAACCTCAGTCGACCAGACACCACGCACTCTAAATATAATTGAATAAGTTCCCTCAACGAATAGTCATATATGGTATATCATCGAGAGTCCATTCTACGATAAATGCCTTTCATTAAACTTATTTAACAATAAAAGGGGATCTATTAAAAAGCATATTTTAAAAGCAATAGAGAGGTTCTTTGAGTGTTGTCTACCTTATGAGAATGATGATCTGCCTTCAGGATATAAAGCAGTGTCTCTGACAATCTATTGTCGTGGCTTCCACTGAGAGTTTTGCCATGGGCTTTTAAATAGTCGACTATGCCTTGCTAGCCGCAGGAAAACTAATATGCCTTATAACTACTCGCTTTTTTGTTAGGGAAATAAAATCCCCCGTTTATCCTCCATTTATTTGCTGAACACTGATTAACAAATAGTCTAAGTGTTTTTGTACATAACACATTCAAACAGCACATATTTGAGCTATTCTATTGTTTTGCTCATTGTTGTGTTAAAGGCACACAATCTCTATACATTCCACACAAATTCCTTGGCCTTAAATATGAAGAAATATCAATAATCTTGTTAGTACCTGCGTTCCCTGCCAGCAAACGCACACGATCAAATTAACCAAACATCAATTCAGGCAATTTTCTCTATCGGACTCGAGGTTAAGCGTAATTGATAAAGAGATCACATAACCCTACCCCCCAACTTATACGTCTAACTCCATTTTATCTATTGTAAAAATATATATCAAATTTTTGGATTTTGTAACCATGGGTGATTTATCTGCTGCAGAATGTATTCAAGCGATTGCCAAAATGCTCATATTTAACAATGGAACTAATTTTTATTCTTCCCTATTTTTAGAACAGTAGGACTCTTGGCATTAACCAAGTTTTGATTTCTTGTTGAGACCTAAGATAATACTGTAGTCGATGCAATTTATGTTACGCATAAATGCTTCCTGCTTACGTCAAACGCACCTACTATATCGTAAAATAATTTACCATTGGTGTTTCTTGCCCACCGCTCTGAAGGTAAAGAGGACTCTGCTATATCCTCAGCACAGGCATTATACGGGCAATCTATTGGTTCTCCGTCGAGACGTAATCATTTCGCTGCATTAATATCCCCTGAACATTCTTGGAGGCCATGGAAATTCAGCAGAAAGAATTGCGATCCCTGTCATCACATATGCTTCTTTACGAACAGAAGGTACACATTCCTAAAGAGCTGTAACTGGCAACGATTCGTTCCTCGAAACCTAAGAAACTCCACGAAATTTACAAACCAATCTCATGATCGATTTCTTGTTAAAGTGCACAGACGGCAGTTATTCTTGGTTGATGCCTACTAAACCGATTTGAAGAAAGTAGTACTCCATAATCTGCAGCCCGCTATGCTTCCAGCAAACCCTCCAAAACACCCAAATTTATATTTTTAGGCGTAAATCGCCGCTATTGAAGACAGAACAGTTGCTATTTCCGACCAGAAAGCACCTCATATTTTACCTAAACAATATTACCTTATGACACACATAACCTTCTCATACGGATACTAACAAAATAAATTACTTTATTTCCTGACTGGAATAGAACCTTGACGTATTGTGGGAATGGCATATATCGATAAAGATATTTATGCTCTGTGCCATTCGATACTTGGTCAGGTTATAGATTTGCATAGAATAGAGGTTCTAATTTTTAATTTAGAATGATTTAACTTCATTCTTAGCTGGGTATCCTGGGGCAGCCAGTGACCGCTGGCTGCCCCAGGATACCTGGCAACCTCATGCCACTTGAACCGATTTAGTGGAACTGAGAGTGAGTGATGCGAATCATGCTGTGTTGTTATCGCCTCCCCATCAGTTCAATCCCTTTCCCTCTATCACGCCAAGTGACAGCCTCACCTTCAAATTTTAAACTCTCCATTTATGCGAGCTACACTCACTCCACTTGAGCAAACATGAAAATGCCAGAGTAAATAAATATAATATATAATTGCAGCTTGTTTAGATAACAAACCGCCCTCCTATTATAGAAAGGCGAAAAAATAGATAATTTTTCTAATTTTGATATAAACTCTATAATTTAGTTTTATAAAGAGGGAAAATGTCAGGTGGAATCGATTAGGAAAGGATTTGCTAGATTTTATAAATGCCCGAAAACACTGCTTTTTTTTAATGAGTAATAATTTGTTTGGATATAAACTGTTTTTATGAAGTGATATTGAAATATTTAGCAGTTGAAAAAATAATGAAACGCACGGACATGTTTACCTACTATAATAATGAATGCTGACGAGATATTTGATTAATTTTTCGTCTCTAAATCTTTATTTGTTTTCAAAATGTGACAAATGGAATGCAAAAGAAACTTGGCTAAGCCTTTTCAACCAATTCAGTTAGATGTCTCATGGGATAAAAAACAGCAAAAGTCCTTTGCAATGTAATTTCTCTGCTGTAATTTTTCGTAAAAAATATAAATTAATAATGATTTATTAGAGAAAGTTAATTTAATTAAAAAATATAAATGGTCAAATCATAACGATCTCTAGAAAAATATTTAAATTTTAATGTCCCTTGACTTGTGTTTAATGCTTTAAATATGAATTATGATTAAATGGCGCTTATTTTAAGGTTTGCACTATAGCATAAAGCTTAAGAGATGGATTATGAAGAAACCATTTTTAATATACATCTCACTAATCTTCTAAAAAAAATCATACAGATTGAGGCTAGTAAAGTATGGAAATGTCCCGGGCTTAGTTATATGGATTATCGTAAGCCCATGTCATTGGAGATTTAGATCAATTATTTGCAGTGAAACAGGTAGCTGAAAAAGCATGAGATAAGAGATGTAAATTGCATGTAGAGTTGAGGACCAGGAGATTGCACATGAGAACTTATAACGAAACATTATAGCAGGTGCTAAGATTATAAGGAATGATTACTACATCATCGGATGGTGTAAAGGAAATACATGTTGAAATTAAAGCATACATTAGGATGAAAGTAAGCGGTAATAAATAGTTTGACACGTGAGAAGAAGGAAAAGGCTCTGGGATATCATTATGGTTGGTCAATATCATTTTGGATGGAATACAGAAATAAGTAGGTATGAAATGAATAAAGAGGTAAGAGATTGATATTGGAGGGTAAGGGATAGGGTCGGTGTATGTTTGAGAGTGAAAATATGTAGAAATGCTGAATTCAGTTATTGGCAGGTTGTGTGAAAAGCGGTATCTAAAAGTTACCACAGAAAAGAGTAATGAAAAGGTTTTTGGAGATTAAATGGGATCAAATATGGTAATTGAGTCCTACTTTTGCGCAATATTCCGTTGTAATCTTCATTGTGTAGATGAATGTTTAAGGGAACACAGAATGGTATGAATGATATTAAGTATCGTTGTTGTGCATGGAGGGCGTTTAGGGCGCGGCATTGTAGAATTTTTTTTTTTCTGAGATGAACCCTAAATAGACAAAAGGTTGCATGACACATCAGCTTTTCGCTATTAAGGGCCAATTTAAAGTGAAAAAAAAGATAACCTTGGGCTTATTAAGACAAATAGGGAGTGGGAATAACAGCTAGTTTATAGAGGCAGGAAGGAGCGCCAACCGTTGAAACTAGTTCAACTTGAATGCTTAGATGTAGTACATTTAGTGCTTTCGGCGACGGCTGTTTTGTGTCTGAGGGGGAGTTAGAAAAGGGATCGTCTTAGTATTTTTGTTATGCATAATCTATTTGGATAGACTGTTGTTAATAGAAATAGGTCGGGATTTTACCATCAATCTGCACTGATTAACGATGTCATGCATTATGATGGTACTTATCAAGATAGTACCTCTTTCCAGTGCAGACCAACTGATGAACTCGTTTCATAGTTAAGTTGAATAATGTATTTTCTGTTGTGTTGTGTAGTTAAAAGTAATTAGAGATTCGTTTTTAGTAGCGGTGATTGAGTTCAATAAATTTTCTTTAGAGCTATGTAGGTTGACATTGGAGTTCGTTTGAGAGAATTTGTTCAGGATTTGATTCAATACTTTCCGCTTTTTTTGTTATTATATTCATGATGCGGGTATTACAAGATTAGATTAGATGCAATTACTGTTAAGGATCTGATCTGTTTTGTTTTTGTTTATATCTATCTTTAAATTACTCATATATTTCTTTTGTAATGTTTAGGATGTATGTTTCTTTAAAATTCTAACTTATTTTTTCATTTGAATCCATAGTGAATGCAAATTTTGTACACTCAGTATTCGCGTATTTTAACGCATTATTTTATATATTTTGTTGATTGAACAGGTACTATGCAAAAGGGTTCAGGGCGAGCATGAACTACCATGTTTTTGCTGACATGTGGAAGATTGCAGGACCTCTTATTCCCAACGCCCGCACCTGCGTTGATTAGGGTAAATCTAATACTCAATTCTTCATTACTTTCTTTACAGATCTATTCCACAAATATTCTGGCTAATATGTAATGCACTTCGTGAACACTCATTGACCTAATCAACATTTATTCAACCTACTCTGGATAAATAGTTTGCTCTTTCATCGAACCAATTATTATTCCCTCCTGAACACTCACTTTTTCCATAATCACCCATTGAACATCTATTATGCAAGAGGGTATCAGCACGAGTATGAACTACAATGTTTGTGCTGACATGTGAAGGATTTCAGGCCCTCTTATTCCCAACGCCTGCACCTGCATTGATGGTCGTTTATCCAATGTGAGGTATGCGCTCTCTCATACTTCTCATTGAGCCAAAGGTGAACAGACTTTTAAGCCATCCTGAACCCTCTGTAAAAAGAATTAAAAAGGTAATAAACCTCCTGTGAGAAAAACTTGGGCTCTCCTCAGACGATGCATATAATGTATTTTACACGAATTTAGTAGCAACTAAAAATAGGGTAACTTAGCTTATTTGTACGGAAAGTAAAAGAATCTATTGTTTGTGTAACAAACTGTAAAAATAAATACAGTCACATTTATTCGTATAAAAACATTCACAAGAAAAAAAAGTATCACTACTAAAGGTATTATTAAATTTTGAGAGAACATTTCAAGTAAAATTTATTGGTATTGATCAACATCCTTATAATTTTCGTTAATAGTGAAAGTAATCTGATCCATATACACATCCTGATCTAGATATAATAGTTTAAGTTTATAGACCCTGAGAAGTTGCCCATCTCTCCGCATTTTTTCTGACATTGGTAAAAATCGTAAAAATTGTCCTTTCTCATAATCATCAATAAAAATAATAAATGATTCAGAATCTCCATATAGACCAGTTTGCTACAGTTTCTGAATAACTATTGTGCAAAGCTTCCCATCTACCAAAAATTCCTTAGAAAGCCCTTAATAACATTTTGAGATATCTTGTAAACATTAAATAGCCCGAACGACAACTATGTAGATAAACATAAATAGGTCATCACATAGCCTCCGACAACAGAGCTGGTGCAGTTAATAATTAGTAAAAACAGCGAAATAAATCAGCCACTTCTTTCTTAATGCGATTGTGTTCACTTTCTCTGATAATGCTCTGTATAGCAATACTTCCACTTTATGGCAAGGTTCTGTATTGGATCTTCATGAAGAGGCCTTTGAAATGAAATACTGGTAATGACAACTTGACTTTTTTTTAAATCCTAAATTACTTCATAACAGAAAAATATATCTTGGTGCGTTGGTTATGAGATTTGGAGCTAATTTTCTGGATGCTGATAAAAGACTATTAAATATTGTTCCTAGTTCAACGAGATGTTTAAGTCCTATCGTACATAGGTCGATATTTATCTATCATAAACAAATGGATAATGGGTTTACGTTGATAAGTTCCAGGTTAATTTCAGCCTCCTCTACTAGTGTTAAAACCTCTTCATTTTTTAAGAGGTTGCCATCTGGTAAATGGTCGGCCTTGATATGAGTGTTTTCATCTACTATTTTGAATTTATTTAGTGTTATTTCATATTTTACACTATTTTTTTAATAAATTACACTACATACATAATAATGTCTTTATGTATTTTTTCATGTCATTATGTATTTCTTTACGTTTAGTTCAAATAATACCTCAGGTTGGCATGTGATTAGTATTTTTAAAAATTGCCTTAGTTTCAGATTTCTTCATTATATATGCAATCTTCCCCTAAGCTGATATAGCTAATTAATTATACTTTGATTTTTCGAGGATATTGAAACCGCAACATGTGTATTTTTACGTATTACATCCTATTTAGGAAATTTTAAGAAAAAAAAAAGTCCAAAATACTTAAAAATGTGCACAGAAGTTGTTTGAAATTGCGTTTTATAGTGGGAACACTTTTATATTTTGTGACTGGAAGCCTTAGATTGTCTTCCATCATCACAGTATCCCATCTTTCTTTCCCTCTTCTCTCTATTTTTCTTATTTACTGATGGATTATCTCACTATTATGCAAACTGACATCATCCAAGTTTTCCCGAAAGAAAACTAGATGGGAGTGAAAAATTACACCTTTAATGTCATAGGACAAAGTCCTTGAAGCACTAAATAAGCTTGACTACCAGTGGTGATACTGGTGGAACTGAGAATGGAAGATTAGTAGAAAGATAGCATGTGAATCTTCGTCACTTCCACGTTCAGAAGAGTTTATCTTGCAGAAGTAGCAGTTCCTGGATGGGTCTGTGGGTTCACCCCAAATCTTGGGGATCACAAAGTTCAAGACTTTTTTTCCCCTCTATACCATCCTCTAAAACTAAAAAATATCAAGTTTATTACATTTTTTGGCTTCGATACAAACTTAATAGGTTAAATACTTGTGACATTTAATATTTTACTCCTTACAACAGAACAATTTTCTTACCTTCCATTCCAATCCTTTTTTAAAAATAGGATTTACGGTTTTCTAAAATACTTTGAAAATAAGTTAACCATACCTAATTCGCGTACACAAAATTTTCAATAATTTCAGGACTACCCTTGAGACGACCTTGGCAATTATAAAATTCAAAAGAAAATATAAAACAACGGAAGTGCTTTAAATTGTCTTAGGATAGGATGAATAGTTATAATGTTATTGCCAAAGAACTCATTGAAATGTTAAATGGTCACCATCTGACGCTTTCACCTACGAATCGACATAGTAACAATTGCAATTACCCCAGTTTAATCTACAGTAAAGTATTTGAAAAACTGCCCTCTAAGAACCTTTGTAAGTTTGCTGAAGATAATAATCTGCTACCAACATTACAGTTTGAGTTTCGCAAGTGGCTTGGAACATCTGTTGGACTCAGATCAATCTCTACAGCTTTGCAAAGTGCTATTGATGAGGGTACAGAGGCACGCATGGTAGGTTTAGATTTCAGTGCAGCCTTTAAAGGGGGGAATCATAGAGCAGTCTTCTACAAATTAAGATTAGTAGGGATTATTGGCTCTTCTTAATATGTTAACTGAATTCTTACTTGGCTGAACCCAGAGGGTATGTGCTGATGGCCCGTATATTAGTGTTAGAAATGTATTCTCAGGTGTCCCTCAGGGTAGCATTCTTGGTCCCTTGTTATTTATTATTTATAAAAGTGACATGTGTCATAGTTTGGTAAACAAATTGATTGCTTTTGCTGATGATGCAACTCCTTTTGCTGTTGTTCCTTCTCTCTGCCTGAGGAATGCAGTTGCAGATTCCATGAATATAAACCTAACACGTATGTATGAGTGGTGTAAGCTTCGGAGCATGAAGCTTAATCATTCTAAAACTCAGACTATGTTCCTTAGTCGGTCGAGAACACTTTTCACCTGTGCATCCTGATGTACATATTGATGGAACATTATTAAATACCAGTGACTATTTTAAGGTTTTAAGCGTTACTTTTGACAAGAAATTGACTTTTAAGAAGCACAGAAGTAATATTTCCTCCTCTGTTTCCCAGAAAGTTGTTTCTTGCGGAGATGTATTAGACTGTTTGGAGTCCAAGCCATTATAAATGTTCTAATTCCTACCTTCTTCACTGTTGGGAGTATTACTCTCCTGTGTGGTCTTCAGCTGCACATTCTCATCTTAAGCTCTTGGATAAATTTACATATACCATCGATCAAGTAATTACCAAGTATTAATGTTGACCTGTGGCATAGACGTAAGGTGGGTTCTTTACAAATCCTTTGAATTTCTACTTACCTGATCTAGCTGTTTTTGCTCGTAATACAAGGCAGGCAGCCATTGCTAATAGTTTGACATTTTTTAGTACCAGGTATAGCAATAACTAGTTTGCTAGGAGTTTTATTTGGCTGCAACCGTGATGTGGAATTGTTTGCTTAGTGCTGTTTTGAAGTCTACTGATCTCCATCTATTTAAGAGGGTAGTTAACCAACTCTTATTATATGCTGACATCACCTGATTTCCAGTGTTTTGTTATGTTTTTCCTGATATTTAATCTTTACTCTTCTTTTGTTTTAATCGTCTTCTTAATTACAGGCAGATCTCGCTCTGGAGAGCCTTGGGCTTAATGTATTTTGACTTTTACCATGGGTGTGGTCATCTCAAAATTAAAATAAACAAAGAAAAAATAAGACTTTTAATCTGAGCCATGGGAAATTTAAAGTTTAGTTACATAGGGTCAACCTAAATTTGTTAGTACCAATAGCAATAAAATGTATATGCCCATAGAACCTATTTGTTCTCTTTAATGCGCCTTTTTAATTTAATAATATTTTTCAGACGTTTAATATTCATTTAGTTTAGAGGATAGTAAGAAAAAAAAAATTATTTTATTCTTTATTGCCTTATTATATTAAGTAAATTTGGTAAAATATAGAAACATAGGAAATAAATTATTCACTGTAGGGGAATAGTCACTTCCCCCCGTTCACTCGCGGGGCAGTCACAAAGCAGTTACCGCAAAGACAATCGCCCCAGGCATCAGCGGGTCCATTGCGTAACCGCAGCGTCACCTATTTTGGTGCCATGAAAGACCTTAAAGGTCAAAATTGAAGATCTCCCCCAGGAGAGTGAGATCCAGTTTTACGTCAAATAAGAAATTGGAGATGTGTTTCTCCCAATCTCCAAGGCTAACGAGGAGCCGATGTTTGACTTCGTGTGAAAAACCGTTAGGAAAAAAAACTCTCCTTGCGCCGTCTTCAAGCCCTTCCATCCCCCCCCCCTTATCAGGAGGGGGACGAGGTATAAATGAGGAACTCTGAAGAAAATCGGGGTAGTATACGTCAGTCTCTAGGTGACAAAGTCCTCGGATCCAAAACCGAGCTACTGAGACTGGAGATGTAGTGTACTTGGCTCGACAGACCAAGAAGAACCCTGCAAGAGAGGCAGGGCTACCTACCTTAACCAGCTAAGAAGAAGCTCATCCTCGAGCTAAGTCCCTGGTTATCAAACCAAACGATAAGTTAACTTTGGTAAGTTCAACTTACTCTCGCCAGAGAGACTTCTCATATCCTGGTGCACCTTAAAGACCAGGGGTATTCCTCGTCCTTGAGAAATTAAAACAAGAAAAAGGAAAAGGCTCCCCCTCGAGCCCGTCGAGTTAACTTGGTAAGGAACCAAGTTCAACTTATTCTCGTCAGAGAAATCCCCCTCCGGTATACTCGCCCTTAAAGAGGACTGGAACTAAGAAGAAGCTCATCCTCGAGCTAGTTCCTTGGTTACCGAACCGAACTTAAAGTAACTTATTCTCGTTAGAGAAACCCCGTCACTTCGATCCTCGCCCTTGAAGAAGACCCTCCCCGGGTTCAGTCCTTGTCCATAATGAAATAAGTAACGAAGGAGAAAAGCTCCTCTTCGAGCTCGTTACTCGGTGGTCACACCGCACTCCAGGTTAACTTGATTTAAGAACCAAGTTCAACTCACTCTCACCAGAGAAACCACGACTGCCTAGGTGTTGCATAATGCACGGTATTGTTTCTCGTCCTTGAACCCTCCCCCCCCCCTCGGAAGAATGTGTGGACCCCCAGCTCTTACGCTCGCCAAAAAAACCGTGTGATTTCGCCCAGCTACATCTGGCACGCGTCGTGAGTCAATGACATTTCTGAGGTCCTTTAAACTCCAGATGAGTCCGTAAGAATAATTCATATATTATTGTTGTGTGTAAAGAAATTAACCAATTCTTGTGGGTAAACTAATTTAATTAATTCTTGTTTATGATAATATTCAGAGTATTGCTGTAGTAAATGTTTAGATGTGGGGGATTCAATGGTTAAAGTTAAAATATAAGTTTATTTGGGGATTATTTTGCGTTTCTCTTATATCCATAAGTGTTTCGGAACGGCTCTATTCCTTTAGATATTTAAATATCCAAATATTTCAGACAAATTTAGCACTCTTAGAAAAGAACAAAAGGGGGGGGGGGAATTCTACCACATAAATCAAAGTGGTGTCAGGTTTGTAGGTTGTAATAAGAAAGAACCCAGCAGTATCAAATTTAGATAGAGCCAACACGTAAAGCAATATCCGATTAGGGAATTTGAGAATAATTGAAGTGAGGAAAATTGGTAGAGTTAGGGGTGGTAACAAGCTGAAGGTAATTGGTAGGTCAAGTGTTAAATTGGTTTTCGGGAGTGGTATTTCAATCAACATAGTAGTGGAATTAAGGGTAAGTTATGATCAGCGCTACCTGGTGAGGGGTGTCAAAATTACCTGAGAATACAGCAAGGAAAATTTGAGGGACCAACACAAAATGAAACCGGTCGAAAGATTCAACCTACAAGCCCAAATCCTGGGATTGGAAGGCAAGGATATGGATACCCTCATCCTTGAAGAATTTAGAAAACAAAGAGAAGAAGAAGAAGAAATAATAGAGTTTGATAGAAAGAGGGAAAAAATAAAAAGAGAGGATAAGAGAAAACGGGAAGAAATTGAAATATGGATGAAACGAAAAAGGAAAGAAGCCTGAACACCGCGGAAAATAGAAATGGAGGTAAGAAGATTCTCAAGAGAAAGTAAGACAAACGAAAGAATAAGACAGTTGAAAAGAGAAGCACAAGAATTCAGAATAAGGATAGAAAGGGAAGATGAGAAAAGGAGAATAAAGATAAAACAAGAAGATGATGAAAGAAAAATAGAGATAAACCTGGAAGATAAGGAAAGAAGAACCCGATGGGAAAATGAAATAGCGAAAGCAGACAGAGAACCTGAGGAAAGGAGTATGAAGAGAGAAAAAGAACGTGCTCAAGCTGAAAGAGAAGAAAGAGAAGAAAAGGAAAGATTGCTCGCACTCGAAAGAGCACCTATCGAGAATCTCATAGAGGCTGAGGAAGTTGTAGCCTGGCCTGGACCTAAGAAAGGACCATCGAGGGAAACCTAGCGAAATGGAGTAACGATGGAAGAAGTTGGAAGTAGGGACGAGGTACCAGCAGGAGTACCTAAAGAAAAACCTACCAGGAGAACTCAGGCAAATCGAGTTATCAGGGAAGAAGTAGAAGGTAGAGTAGAGGTACGAGCCAATGTACCTGAGGTACTACCTACTAAAAGAATTGAGTCAATTAAGATGACAAGGAAGAAGAAAAGAGGTGCTATTGCTATACAACCAGCTATGACTAATCAAATGGTAGACGCGGATAAGTATCTCCTACCCATAGTAGGCTTCTCCCCGAACGGAACGTCCACGGAGTTACTGCTAAATCGCCAAGTCTGTGTGAGTGCAAAGCGCATTAGCGCCCTAGCAGGGAAAAGTTTTCTCGATCCCTAAAGATCGAATCCAGACACGATCTTCCCGTGTACCTGGTTAAAGGAGAGCTATGGGACCTACGCTCCCATCAATTATGCCCCGCTGCAACAGGCCGCTCTAGCCTTAATGTTTATTTCAAAGGTAGTCAAGTACCATAATATGGGTAAGTCGAGTAGGTTGAAATACCGCTACCATTTAGTAACATACTGGGGTAGAATCAATAACCCGAACTGCCGACTTAGGCGCGGTAAATTATTGTTATTAGAGCACCATTTTAGGATCAGCTACATTAAAGGAGCCGATAAAGTACAGCTGCTTTATAGGCGAAGACGAAAAACCATTGAGGGTTATTTCGGTATCTTATGTGCGTGAAACCATGGTCTATTTGTTGTACGTGTTAAAAGTTATCGGTAGGATTTAAGTTGTCAAAAACTTAGAAATGTAAGGAAGTAGCTTGTTCTGTTGTTTTTTTGTGGGTAATCGACGAATTAAGGTTTTGTTTTTTTTATGTAAAATTGTATTGCGAGTAGGTCTAGTTCGACACATTGCCTGTGTAAACGAGTGTGAGGGCGCTCCTGTGTAAGGAAACTTAATGTAAGAGAGGGCTCAAAGAAAGACAACCTTGCTAATCTCCACGTGGTTGAGTAAGTTGTTTTGAGTTCCCGGGGGTCTCGTCTCCCATTAAGTTCTTTGATGGGAGGTGTAAGTAGGGGAATAGTCACTCCCCCCCCCCTGTTCACTCGTTGGGCAGTCACAAAGCGGTCACCGCAAAGGCCTCTGCCCCAGGCATTAGCGGGTCCATTGCGTAACCGCAGCGTCACCTATCTTGGTGCCATGAAAGACCTAAAAGGTCAAAATGAAAGATCTACCCCAGAAGAGTGAGATCCAGTTTCACGTCAAATAAGAAATTGGAGATGTGTTTCTCCCAATCTCCAAGGCTAACGAGGAGCCGATGTTTGACTTCGTGTAAAAAACCATTTGGAAAAAGAACTCTCCCGGGGCCGTCCTCAAGCCCTCCCTTCCTTACCACTTCCCCAGTGGGGTGACGAGGTTTAAATGAGGAACCCCGAGGAAAATCGGGGTAGTATACGTCAGTCTCTAGGTGACGAAGTCCTCGGATCCAAAACCAAGCTACCGAGACTGGAGAGGTAGTGTACTCGGCTCGACAGACCAAGAAGTACCCTGTAAGAGAGGCAGGGCTACCTACCTTAAGGAGCTAAGAAGGAGCTCATCCTCGAGCTAAGTGCCTGGTTATCAAACCAAACGCTAAGTTAACTTTGGTAAGTTCAACTTACTCTCGCCAGAGAGACTTCTCATATCCTGGTGCACCTTAAACACCAGGGTTATTCCTCCTCCTTGAGAAATTAAGAAAAAAAGAAGGAAAATGCTCCCCCTCTAGCCCGTTACTCGGTAGCCACTCCGAACTCTTAGGTTAACTTGGTAAGGGACCAAGTTTAACTTATTCTCATCAGAGAAATCCCCCTCCGGTATATTTGCCCTTGAAGAAGACTGAAACTAAGAAGAAGCTCATCCTCGAGATAGTTTCTTGTTTACCAAACCGAACTTTAAGTAACCTATTCTCGTCAGAGAAACCCCGTCACCTTAATCCTCGCCCTTGAAGAAGACCCTCCCCGAGTTCAGTCCTTGTCCATAAGGAAATAAGTAACGAAAGAGAAAAGCTCCTCTTCGAGCGAGTTACTAGGTAGTCACACCACACTCCAAGTTAACTTATTTAAGAACCAAGTTCGACTCACTCTCGCCAGAGAGACCTCCTTATTTCTTTTCGTCCTTGAAGACCCCCCTCCCCCGGAAGAACGTGTGTACCCCCAACCTGCCACCCTCGCCAAAACAACCGTGTGATTTCGCCCAGCTACATCTGGCAAGACGGCACGCGTCGTGAGTCAATAACATTTCTGAGGTCCTTTAAACTCCAGATGAGTCCGTAAGCCTACTTCTTTTATTATTGTTGTGTGTATAGAAATTAACCAATTTTTGTGGGTAAACTAATTTAATTAATTCTTGTTTATGATAATATTCAGAGTATTGCTGAAGTAAATGTTTAGATGTTGTGTATTCAATGGTTAAAGTTAAAATATAAGTTTATTTGGGGATTATTTTGCGTTTCTCTTATATCCATACGTGTTTTGGAACAGCTCTGTTCTTTAAGATATTCAGATATCAAATTATATATTAGACACTCTTCGAAAAGAACAAAAAGGCGTGGAATTCTACGATAGTCCTTATAATGACAAATGCTACGAAAAACTATTAAATTATTTTAGTCACGGGGTTGCCAGACTATTAGTTACTATATCGGATCGTAGTCGGTCGGTGGGATAGGGAAGGTCTTACTTTTCAATGAGTGTTTTGTTAATAACATCATAACTATTCGTTTGGTCATTTCAAAGGAAAATTAAAACCTAAATGTTATTATATATTATATATTCTACCTAGCTCGATAAAAAGGCTTGCGGAAGCTTGGCCTAGCAGTTCTCGTTGGTTGCACGGGAATGCTCGACTAGGTTTACTGTCAAGTCGTCTGTGTTAAATAGAGGCAAGGATTCCCCCGCACTCTTATTAGTCCCGATTATATTATGCATTTATTTTACTTTTAAACTCTTGTCATTGTTTTTAACTTTTCAAAATTTAGAGATTAATATTTTCTCATATATTCTTTGTTTATGACCGATTTGCCGTAAAAGTGACCCCTACTAATAATGTTGCTTTCTTTCAGCCTATGAAACTGTTGGACAGTTTCGTTATATTACCATCAGAGCCTTTAAGAGTAAAAAGTACAAAAAGTGTGTTGTGTTTAACTGTTAGGAATTAGAAAATCCCAGTCTAATTTCCATCACTCTCCCATTATAAACAAGTAACTCCAATAGCTCTATGAAAAATGAGTAAAGATTAACTTTCCAGGTTTGAATGGTTACATGGAGAAATGTGCTCCTGAACTTCATTAGGATGTGTAGCAAATCTTATTCCTTCCATTTACAAATGCTCCACCAACTGATTATTACACCATATACTGAGAAGTGCATAGAGCTAAAACAACAAATTTCCTAACATTTAACCAACCGTTGTTTATTCAGGTTTGTGAAATTGTTTTAAAATGGGAACAAGAATCACCACTCAGTAGTGTTTGTTCCATCTTGGTCGTTTTCACTGAGTGATGCGCATGGGTGCAATTAATTTCATCATAAAATGAAGTTAAAAAATAGAACTTTGAAGTGTTGTTTTTATAAGTAAGTGCAGCTGTGGAAAATTTTTTGACTTGTTATGCTTAGGCAAGATCATTCAAGACAATTATGATAGTGCCTACCTAAATTCTTGAAGAAAGATCTTTTAGCTGATGAACGCTCAACAATTGCAGTAACTTTACACGAAAATGAATATACACTGATTTTTACTGAAATTAAATCATATCATAAACTTTATGAAGAATAAGGAGGAAAATAAAATAATTTGATGTAATAGTTTAAATTGTCGACACAGGTGAAGAAGTTTATTTAAACAAGACGCTCGGACAACTGGCACTTACAGGTTGAAACTATTCAAAAGATGACACCTTATTTAGAAGTCAGTTGTAAATTTCTGCATTTAAAATCAGGTCATTTGTATTTAGAAGACATGTTTGGTCTAAAAGAATGGATTATTCCTAAGGAATACGAAGATTATGTTCAAAAGGCTTTTTTACAATCAGATAGTTTGAAGAGTTTGGGTCCGAGATATCGTCTGACATCACCATTGAGAAGACAATGATGCGATCCATGAAGAGTTTGGAGGACTACCGTATAGCAGAGTAATGAGGGACTGGATTCTGAATGAATGATTTCTCGGAATGCCTATCACTTTGAGAATCGCAGAAAATAGGAGGAAAATTGTGATGCTGCTTACATTTCTGGAGTTCAGCAGGTAGGTGCCAGGTAAGCTCGCATAAAAAGAGACAACTAAAATTTGGGGCAGTTTGTCGATTGGTTTTTACCTCATCTGTCATCTTCATACTTTAATAGTATTATTTGAGTCAGTACAAGATTAAGAGGAGATGTAGAACCTAATTCTCTTACTGCTTCTGATCTTAGAGTTTGCTCAATTTCAAACATTGTTGCTAACATCTTTGATTATGAACTATCTCCATGTTGCATTTTTGTTCCTTGAAGTTACTTGTAGGTGCCAAACTTCTTGCAGGCTCACGTGCTCTTCAGAGCCTGAGGTTACAGAGGACCTCCTTCTGAGGGTTACCCTAGACTTAACTAGGTAATCGGCTTTGGCTACCCACTCCAGAAGCCGAATAATCGTACAAGTACTTCGAGGAAAAAGTCCGATTGAGTCACCGCTTGGCTCACCTTCGTGATCCGGCATAGGATCAGTATATCATAGGTCTAGGATTACCCCCTCATTGGGTAACCTCGGACGGCCGTACTATGTGCGATCATCGTCACCAGAAGAAAATCTTCACCGCCCCCCCTCAAAAAATACTTATGAACTCAAAGTTATCGTTAATTGAATTATCCACTCCCCTAACCTCATCAGTTTATTTGTGAACTGGAATTCTCATCCCGAGCCCATACCCTCGAATATTAGAAGTGCTTATTAAATTCAGTGTTTAACTCAATAATAATATTCCATTCGTTCTGCCTGGTGTCATTAAGACGCAAACATTCCAGTGAGTAATCTGCAAGTAATCCCCACGACATTTTGTAGACTTATTTATTCAGTGCAAGATTAATCCTCTTTATATTTATATACGCTGTTGCTTATTTCAAATTCATGTACATTAAAGATTATTTCTGTATATATGTGTTTAACTAATTTGGATGATCCTTTGGCAATTATTAAGCAATCCACTTAGCCTAAATCTCAATATTCCACCGACCCACCCATGGTTGGCTTTTACTGAGTGGAGAACACACTCAGGAGATCATGATCTTAGTTTTGATCAAAAGCGTACGCACCGCGATAATTCTCATTCACCACAAAGTGGCTAAAGTAGGTGTATTGGATACGCTTCACCTCCAATTCGCCTCAATGCAGTAATAAAATATATGTCCAGGCAGTGGGACTAGGATTACCTACTCACTCAAACCTTGATATAATACACAACCACTGTGTGCACTGGTGTGAGTAAAGTAGCCAGGTCGAAAGAGCCATAATAAAATCTTGTATTATTTGTCTACCTATCGAATACGAACTGATAAACACCAATCAAACAAATATTTTTTTATAAAGGCAATGAATAATCTAATTCTTTCCTTAATTACATGCAGCCTAATGTGTCTTCCCGATTCTGAACGGTTCGATTATATATTTGATCGTCGAGCATTTAAACATTTATTTTGTGTTAGTTTCCATTACTATTTATTCCAACCCTCACATCCAGGATAATTTACTGAATTTGCTATACATTCCCTCAAAATGAGGGAAAACGAAAATGCCAAATACCCCTCAATCGTGAGTTGGTAGCAGATGTTGATAAATTCGCGTGAATATTAGCGTACTTTTATTGCTCTAAGACTTCCAGGACGAGAAGATGGCGACATCTTGCGCATAATTGAAGCAATTCAAGATATATTTTAGCAGGAACAGATCAAGCAAATACTCGAACAATTCTTATCATTCCTTTAGTCCAACCTCAATTTAAACCAGGAGAAATATCGTAATCGATATAGAGCAAGTTTTTCGAGTTTTCTTTATTCGATCACCCCTTCTTATTTTTATCTATGCGTTTGACTGATTATATAGCACATGGGTCGTGGTTCGCAAGGTTGTAGCTATATCACCTATCAGTTATTACGGAAAAACGTATTAGACCTTGTGAATTAATCTGTCGAGGTTTCCAGGCTTGGTCTTTCGTGCTCGACATTTAATTCCAGAGGCAGGATTAGATTATAAAGGATAGATAGGGGAGAGTAACTTTATTGTACTCGATCGTTATGTCGGCGTAAGATTTTTACTCTTTAGATCGGGTCCTAACTGACATTTATCGTTGCTCTACAAATTTGGTAATAGGGATACGCGGATAAAAGTCTTGTTCTCATTGCTTGAAGATACCTCGTATTACCAGATGACCAATCCTATTTAAAGGATCGAGTATGGTGCTGGATGGCACAGGAGTTCAGAAGCGAGATACACCCACAAAGTAATTCCTCATCTGACAAAATGAGTGACGTCGAACGAAATGAGTTATACTCTCGATATACACACTGTGTGTATGATTTTAATGGACGAGGCTATGAGACATTGTTTCAACAATGTGCGAGCGATGAGTCTATGATTTAAGTAATTAAGAGACCTGCACATTTAACGGTCTGAGATCGATTTGTTGAAGATTGCAGCTACGATATACTCGCTTTTCGTTACCATCTACAGATCGATGTTTATGCCATCGCCCCCCCCCCCATTGGTTTCTCCAGTGATAAATATTAAATCATATTTTACATAGGAATGGTTTAAATAGCGAAGATGTTCTGTGTGCGAACTTAATGCATATTATATATATACCTGTATTAGCCAAATTTTTGCATAGTGCAACCTCTGAATATATTGTTAAAATCACTAGGGGGCTACTTAGACCTCGTGTTTAATGTGAATCTTCCTTTTGAGCGATGCTATTCAGGGCTATCATAATGGAACATTTCATTACCTGAGGATATGATTGAAGTAGAATTTTGCCATTAAGTATTATGACTGTAACACTTTCTCTAGTCCACATGATTTTCAACTTTCGAAAAAATAATACGCCAGAAATTTATAAACTTTAACTTATTCAGTCAAAGATCTACGAGGAATGTGCGATCACCTATTTTTTTGTATTCTGCGACTAAGTAATTTGCCATCCTGCATAATTTATATCAGCTTCTAATTTATTGAAACTTTCAGAATTGGTTTATTTTTGGCTTTGGATTGTTAAAATGAACGATAACATACGATTCTCTGCAACGCCTATATAAAAGATCGTATAAAAGGAAAAATAATTGCTCTATGGGAAAATAGGCTGCAAAATTTCGCCAAAATTGCAAGAGAGTTAAGGAGCTTCAGTCGCCATACATTTAAAAAATGTGTTGGGAGGAGCTAAGAGGAGCATAACTAATAAAAAAGAAGAAGCCATAGTTAAACCTTCATGATAGAGACCACAGGCAACCACAATTTAGATTGGATTTGAGTAAAATCTTCAAACCATCGTCTAAACCACCAGATATAGAATTAGAAACCTAGAAAGGAAAACATATAAATCTCAATTGAAAATACTTCTTTTTGCAGATCACAACGTCAAAGTTTGGCTTATCAAAATGATGAAATGGAATTGTTAAGGAAGTAAGCGATTTGCTACGTCTATATAATTTATTAAAGACAACTTAAAACGGATCCCTTAAATATGTATGCAAGGCACGATCCTATTGGAACTGGTTTCCCTCGTCCGAAACAACTTGTAGGATTTATGCATAAAGTTTTGAGTTTCTGTGGCAGCATTGTGTTTGGTGACAAGGCAGCTCTTCTAATGAATGTGAAGGTATATTGCCATAATATTTGACAGTATTTGCAACTAAACAATCCCCCAATTTCATCTTTGAAAGACGTATTTGACGACAAAAGTGTCTCTGTCTATCGCAATATTGTCTTACGACTATAATTTCACTTAAGCTGCCTACCTAAACATGATCAACGAAATGAGCATCCCAGTACTTGTCCGTATTTACTGCGATCAATTCAAAAGGACTTGTTGGATTTAAAACGGAGCACCATCTTCTACACTGCCTTCCTAAAAGAAAGAAAACTTTTTAGCGATCTAATTTTCGTGCTAAATCATACAAATGAATTACCCCTGGATTTAATACCGTGCGTTTTTTTATTATGTTGACATCTAAAGAGTAAAGTATATTCAACCACACCGGAAAAAATAAACCATTAAAACACTTAGGTGCTCGCTTCTGGTCTTGTATCTATGGCTTTGGCGCCAATGAGCCTCGTTCGGTAGAGGGGGCAGGCATTTAAGCGGATCAGGCAGTCGGTGCAACGGCATCCTTCTTGGTGAGAGGGAATTGCCTGGAAGTTTGATATACGGTGCAATCTGACGTTGAATGACGATTTTAGATGAGGTTCGATCGTAGTAAAAGGGCGTGTGACCCCAAGAAGTCACAGCAATTCGACGTAATGTTTCATTTTGCCCTGAGTGGCAACAGTACCTGTAGTGTTTGCTTGCCCATCTTTCATAGAAACCCGGTACGACGCGGGGGGAGTGGAAGCAAAAGAAGCTCTATGACTTTAGCTTTATTCAAAATATAAATTTGCTTAGACTGTCTCTCTGATCTACAATTTACAAGGGTTTTATACAAAATTTATATGAGAGGAGATAGGGCTCATCTCCCAAAGGATTCACTAATAGGATACTACATAGTAGGAGCTATTGAATAATTTAATGTAACTCTTCTAATCCTATATTACGCGGGGTGGGTTTTTTCACAGTGTTTAAGTGGATATACGAATAGTAAGCTAAGAAGGACGTTGTACTTCCATATTAATGATGTAATAATAGAAATTTCTATAATCTATAATACACAAAAATATGTTACTAGCTACTCAATAAAAAGCTCAACTTACCTGCTTTTGTACAAATTAATTGAATAAGATGATAAATTTAAGAGTAAAATAATTAACAAATAATGGTTGTAATAATATTCTAATACTGGACCTTACTTTCGATTGATAAGCTTAAGTTTCGGTAATAGGGATTTTAGTCATTGAAAGTGGTATTTCGGGGCAATTTAAAAAAAAACAAGAAGCCAGAAAAACTTGTTTCATATGTTCGGGGTTTTGGGTGGGGGCATTTTAGTATAATCATACGTTATGGGCTCTATATCATCGGTGTTACTTTGTATAGTTAATACAGAGTGTAAAGCCTGTTTGCACGATTCCTGGTTTCGATAAATGATGATTGCTATTACTATAATTAAAATAAGGGATACAATGAATATAGCAGTAGTAGAATGCGAAATATGTTGCATTATATCAAGGATTTTTGGAGCTCTTTGCAAATATGGCTGAAAACGGGTCAAGAGGTACAGGAATAAGCAACAAATTAATTAGCTCGGTTTGACAAATGTGGAAGTTCACATTTTGGAGATTTATGGAGTTGTTTTGCAATGAGATGTATGCGTTGGAGATTATATACTCACGTATCTTTAGTTTTGATAAAGCAACCAGGGGGTATTTGGGTGATGTATGAAAGTATGAATGCCGTTCTATTGGAGGGATAATTTAAGCTCGTCGTTTTAAGTCTGAAGAAAAAAATCCAAGTAGCCGGGTCGATACGGATTGAGATTTGTCGATTTGTTGGATGCTCCATAATTTCACAAGCGGAGAGGTGACCATTTTCAATTATATCTAATAAGCAAGGGTTGCTCTTAGCGACGTGTAATATATGAATCAACGGACACACAACAATAGAATGGTTTGTAGGGTGTTTATAAAATTTGTTTCTGCCTCTATAACCTTTAAATACAAACTGTAATCACTTGAAACAAATACGTAGGTTGACGCTTTAGAAGAGTACAAGCGACTAATACGAGTATCATTTGAGAAGGGCGTGGGAAACAGTCTTTGGCGATTAACAAGGCAGGGGGGTTGTCGAAGAAGGGGATGATAAGATGGAAAGTGTAAGGTTCATTTCCAAGGAATGTCCAAGTGTAATTAAAAAATTGGGGTAGGTTATCTCTTGTGGAGAAAACACAGGATTAAGTTTCAGCGGTTAGAAGATACAGTGGCCAAGGTAAACATGGTAGTAGAAGGGAAAATGTTTAGAGAGAGTAAGCTGTTGCGACGTAAACTGTTCAGCTTGTAAACTTTTCTCTGAGAAACTTTATATTTTCCAGGTATCTGGTCATCATTCTAAGACGGATGATAATAATACTGGTAAATTATACTTGAAGTTCATTGCTGATATAGTTTTGTATATGATGGTTCATATTCGAAAGATCTCTACTGAGGTTCTGGGGATACACTCCATTCTAATGCTGTAGTTCACTAAGTCATTCATGACGTGTTCTATTTAAAGTTTTCCGCTGCACGCTGAGTTGAATTCTTTGTACGTCCTTCGTAGTAGCGGTTTCGTATATTCCTTTTAGTATTTATCCACCTAAGTCAATTAAAGCACGTTTTTCGCGAGTCTTCCATAAGCATTTTTAATCTAGGGTTCTTTTGCTATGTGGAGAATTTCATTTTCCATAAGTCGGAGGTATGACATGTGTTTGTCATCTATTGATGGTCTAGGTCAATGGTTCCCAACCGATTTTGACTTATCGCCCCCTTAGAAACCTTATTTTTTGCTGTAGCCCATAATCATTATTTTTAGTCGGTAATATGCAGATAACCTCTACTTTAAAGGATAAAAGATACTAAATCAGCTATTTTTATTCAGGTACAAATATATTTGTCACATATATAGGACTATAAATATAGTAAAAATTAAACAGTGGTTAACAAAAATGTAGTCCTCTTTTAAAATAAATAATTACTCCTACAAAAAATAAAATCCTTTCGCAAAATGAAATAAATATATCATCAACTCTTTATTCATTCAATGCGATCCTTGTGCTTCATGCAGTTTCACAAGTTTTTCAATATCAGGGTCTATAGTTGTTAGAGACAGACAAAGATCACCTCTTCTTATTATTAATATAGCTTTTGATATGAGCTTTTGATAGGAGGTGTGACAATTTACTAAAACCCAACTCAACCAGATAAGAAGTAGGAAAAGCAATAAAATATAATTTTACTTCGTCCCAAAGCAAAGGGTATTTCATAGCAATTTCATCACTTGTCCATAAGTTCCTGACACCATGCTTAAGTCTAGCCAGAGAATTTTGATCACTCTGTAACTCAATGAGGCTTTCTTGTAATCTCATATGAACCTCAGCTGCATAAATTCCAAATGGGTCTACCACCCAACCTGAAATGTTCAGTTGTAGAAGATCTCTGAACCTAACTTCCATATCACTATTAAATTTCTCCAAATGATTAATGTATACTAAAATATCATCTTCTTTCAGCTCACTCTCAATAGTGCGGAAGGTTGGAAACTGTATCAACTCTTTTCGCCCCATATTTGTCTTGAACACCTTAATTTTCCCCATGAATTCACAAATAGACTCTTTGCAAGTTAGAATATTTGAATTTTTACTTTGTAGCCCGTTGTTCAAGATATTTTGCTTTTCAAATATATTTGTAAGGTAGAATATGTCACATTTGGCAGCAATGATTTTTACTCCGAGCTGCTTACCATCCAGAAATAACACAACACTATCCCATAGTGCATTGAAGCGATTCAGACAATTGCCCTTAGAAAGCCATCGCACCTCTGTATACAAAATTAGGAGCTCAAACCCTTCTTCATTGGTAGCACAGAGTTGAAAAATTACTACAACTTTTTAGTATTAGGGTAAACAAATAAAAGCTACTTACATACTAGAACACAGAACCACTTGATAAACAGACTGTAAGGACTAAAGGTTCCACCTGAAGTATTTTCATCAAGCCAACAACGGTGCCAGGCGCATAACGATCAAGCGCACAATAAAGCACGCCACAGAATAAGCTTGTAAGATGCAAAAAATTTATTGATAGATTAATGTAAATCCTATTATGCTAATAAAATATTTAAAAGAAGGGAAAATATATGCGTTAATATTTTTGAAATGTAATTCAACTGCATAAATTAAAATTAGCTACTGCCCTAACTATAATTCAGGTTTCAACAGGTTGAGTCCTGTGGCCCCCTTCATAGATTTTTGGCCCCTCTAAAGCTTAAAATTTTCCTGTGGCCCCATAACCCCTAAAGGGCCATATGGCCCCCTGTTGGGAAACCCTGGTCTAGGTAATCGAAGCCGAATGATAAGTTGTAAATTTAATTTTAGCTTTATTCCTTGGTAAGAGCGTCTGTGATGCGAGGGGAAAACATTTGTAGTCAAGAATAAAATAATGACAGTTAACTTAATAGGGTACATGCCTTCGGAGAATATATTTTTGTGGAATTTTACACGTCTTGGCGGGTAATGATTGTTTGTATGTAGGGTCGGCATTTCGGTCGGCGATCGGAGATGGAGGTAATAAAGGAGACAGGTCTCGGATTTCGGGGGTTTCCAGCGTTCTTTGACCTATGTATTTCACTTAGCGGTAGACCAACTGTTTCGAGAAGTTCTTCCTGTAAAGGTGAAGGTGGTCTTACTATTTGCGGAGTCAGTAGCTGGACTGGGGGTGTAGTTTAATCAATTGATTTTAGGTACCAGAATTTTGAAGTGTCGGTTGGGTCAACAGGTAGGTTCACTTCTAATGTGGGGGGTTCTCTCGTGGGCCGTTTTATTGGTCGTGAATCTCGTTAGGGATATGCGGATCGAGCATTGTGACTCCCCTTTTGGGGCATCCCCCTTTTTACTTTTTATTCCCCTAAGATCGAGGATTATGAACCTCTTTCTATCGGTCTTTCATTATTCTATACGGTCCATCCTATCCTGGGTATAGTTTCGCTTTAGTGTTTGGGGATAGGATGCTTTTTTATAGCATCGCATCCCGATGAAGATGGCACGAAGGGGTGAAGTCCTTCAGTGTTGTTGCTGGCCTATTTGGGTATTCTAGTGGTTTGGTTCCCTTCGAAGAAGATACAAAATTAATAGCACGTTCTGTTAATTCATTTGCGACGTTTGTGTTGTAGAGGCGTGCACTGTTGTAAGGGTTCAAAGCGACCACCGAGTATATCCTATCAGAAGCGTTGGCCAAAGTGAAATAATGCAAAGTGATGTGTATCTTCAATAGCTACATGATAATCGCCATTAATTTATGGCAGTCTTGGTGAGGGCTAGACATTCATCCCAATGGGGTGAGATTTTTACTATTGATCGGAGAAGATTTTCCCAGTCCACTAATCCATTTGAGGCGGGGTGGTAGTGGACTATGAGCACGTTGGTTATTTTGAATAGCATACAGATTTCTTCCATTAGTTGGCAGCGTTGTCGTATATCAGTAATTTGGGTGGGCTCTGGGTTTTGAGGATGCGATCTACAAGGGCTTTGGTAACTGATTAAACTATTTGGTTAGGAATCGGTATTAATTCATTATAGCGAGTAAAGTGGTCAGTAAATACTAGTATATATTTATTGTTACTTGGAGTCTTCGTAAGAGGTCATAAAATATCCATGCAGGTCTTTTTCCAGGGCTGTTGTCGAAGTGGATATCTGTTAATATACTTTGTTTTGGGACGACCCCTTTTATATTTAAGACACTCAGGGCATTCCTAGATGTATTAGCGAGTTCTGGTAAGTATATTTGTGAAATTGTAGTTTTATTGCAATTGATTTGCGGTTCTTTCCGAAGCCATTTGGCTAAAGATGGTTGTATCAGGTCCTAAAGCAATGCACATGACAATTAAATCGTCTGGGATTTAGATTAAAAGTCGCCTAGCCGCATCTTTATAGCAAACTAGTTTGTCGTGGATTTGGTGTTCCATGGCTCGTGAGGAGTTGGGCGTTGATATTAATTGAGCAATGATGTCTCCAATTTGTTTGTCGTTTTGTTGTGCATCCAGAAGCAACTGATAGTCAAATGGTTTGAGGCATGTTCACTGTTTTTTTTGCGCAATAGGCCATGTGAGATGATTTTTACTTTCCTTGTTCTATATTCTACTTTTGGGTAGTAATCTTGTAATTGTTACGCACAACGATTAATGTATCTTCTAGTAATTGGGCTTTAATCAAATACACAAGAGTTTGATGATCAGTTCTCACGATAATATCATACCGTTATATTATGTCTCTGAACTTTTTTATAAACCCAGACTAGAGCTAGTGCTTCACGAAACGTTGTGCTGTATTTTTTGTGGTCCATTCTATAGTTTACTAACATATGCAATCATCATTTCTTTTCAATTTTTTAATTGCAGTAAAAAAACTCCCATGCCGAAAGAACTTGCGTCAATAGCTAGAATAAAGGGTTCTTTATCATGCTGGAGCCTGATAAAGTTGGTTGATAGATCCTTACTAAAAATTATGATGTTGTCTAGATAGGATAAGGCCTATTTTCCCAGTATGTCAAAAAAGGACTAGTTTCATTAACCTAATAGAATTCGCAGGTCCGGCTCGGCCACCAAAAGGTAGAATGTTGAAATGGTAGTGACTGAAATTTATGCAAAGGCTGTATAAGGTCTGCATTCTTAAATGACATCCATTTTGCAATATCCACTGGTCAATTCTAATGAGCAAAAATACTTCGAGTCTCCTACATTTTGAATCGTTTTGGTCATGTTTGATATAAAAATTGTTTCGCGTATTGTCGCACTGTTTCAGCGTCTAAAATCTATATATCGTCTTATGTCTCCGTCATTTTTCTTTACCCAAATTTTTGACAAATCAAGAAGGGATCCAGTTTATACAAAATATAATGAATGGACTGTTGAAGACTGGGACAAAGTGATAAACTCAAATAAGGCTCCCTTCCGTATGTATCGAGATTCTGAAAGATCTGGCGGTTGAAGGAGTAAAGGGGAGTACTTTTTCAAGTCTGGTGTCTTGCTTACGGGGAACTATCTGGATACTCGTCGCTTATATAACGACGACGTTATATGGTAGCTCTGGCGATGAACATCGTGGTCATATAAACGATAAGCCCTTGATGAGACTGCTTCAAATCCCACTTCTTTATTCATTTTCATATAAGAGTTAAAATAGTTTACCCTATCTTTTCGTTTCTAAATCTTACATTTTCCTTCTTAAGCTTTCATTGGTTTGCATAATATTCTCCTTAGCGTTTTTGCGGGTTGTGTTACCAATTTCCATTTCTTTGGGCCTTTAGATACATATTATTAGATATAATCTATTATGTAGAAAAGAGGATGCGATGGGTAAAGTTTACCCTAATCTTATTATAAAAAGAAGTAGATAGTTCATTTCTCTAGATATTTTTAGAAAAGTTATATGTTAAAGCCTCGAAGGATTGTGCACTTCATTTAATTAAATAAAATCAGCACCAGAGTCAGCTATAGCCTAAGGGTGCGTCGTAACCTACTGCAGGCTTTCTTGAGGGTCGCTGTGATTAACTGGATGAAAACATAGGTGATTCTGGACCATAGCTCCACTTGGAGGTTCACGCGGACCAAACTTACACATACTACTCCACGGAGTTGCAGTCTCAGGATTTAGGACGTGAGATGTTCAGAGCGATGTAGTCAAAAGGTTTTCTGGCAACTAAGACTGTCTTCTCTTACTTGTATGCTATAGTGCTGTGTCCTACTGCCACACAGACGACAATACAACGGCCAGTTCCTCTATCCAAGGCAATATCAACTCCTCCAGTTAATTGATGTAGCCCTCCATGAATATAAACGATGGCATAAATTTGCCCTCACTACTGAATATTTCAAATATTATGATATGAGCCGGGTACTTGGTTTAATGACTCTCAGTACATATCTAATTGCGAGTCTCAGCTATCCAGCGGTTGATGGGATGCTTCAGTTTGTTTACAAGCTTTGCAGCACGTTGCTGGTCCTTGCACATCTTGAATGAGTAGTAGCGTATCTCTAATGAACTATTAACTCAGATCTTTGTCAATGATGGCCTGGATCCCCGCGATAAATTTTGCGGGGGGTTATTATTTTCTCAGGATTTAGATCCACTTATTCATTGATTTTATAGGTCGCCGCCTAGCAAACCTAGTACTGAAAAATATATTCTATATTTATGATACAAAAAAGACCATGGGAGCTACTGGATAGCATTTGATGATGAACCAAATGCTATTTTTTCTTGAACTTATCAAAAGAGGCAATACTTAGTTTATCCTAATGCGTAACTCATAAATATCGTAGAAAAACGGAGCCTAAATGGCACTGGATAGCGAATTATGCAAACAATGATAGCGTTATATATTTTGACAGTTTAAGAATTCACCTTAGAATGACGTAACTTTCGAAAAACATCAATTCATATATAAACAAATTGTGTACTTTATATAATATGTTCCTAATGTGGGGTTTATCTAATTAATTTAGTTCATTGTTCAGCATAAGGAAAGTCTTATATTTTCTTTTTAAAAAAATTCATTATGAGATTGTATGTTAAACAATTATTGCATATGTACTATTTAGGCTAAGTAGCATCGCTTAGATTTTTCGATGTAGTCTGTAAAAATAAATAAAATAATTTAATACATCTCTTAATTTTAATTATCCCTAGAAAAGTTGAAGGAATTTTGGGGAGTGTTTGTGTGCCGTGAAATTTAGATTAATGACAAAAAGGTAATTTATTTTCTGGAGGGACAAGCGGCAAGCATGCAGGAATTAACGATATTCTGTTAAATCTCGTTAATATGAAACGAGCTCTTGCGGTAAATCTGGTTAATATCAAATGGAATAATCAAGTAAATCTCGTTAATACCAAATGAACTAATCGGATCAATTAGTTCATACAGCCCTTTAAAATTTGCTTTGTTCTTTTTTCTTATTTTTTTTGATTGTATGTAGGTATGTATGTATTTATGTGTCTATGTTGTATGTAAGATTATAAGATGTCATGGCCGGCAAAGACCGTGTGATCTACTTCTGGGCCAGCTCTCCTTCAAAACACGCCGATGCTCTTAAAGTGTGCATCCAAGCGGTTCTTAAAGATGTTTGTGCTTGTTGATTTAACAAAGATCTCCGGTAACTCGTTCCACCAGGAAACCACCTTGTTTGAGGAAAATTCTTTTCTATATTTCTTTTAAATCTTCATTTCTTGTTTGTATCCGTGGTTTCGGGATCTTGAGGAAGCGTCCAACTCGAAAAGGGTTTCAATTTTTGTTTAGGAACTTAAAGACTTGTATGAGTTCTCCTCTTAACTTTCTCGTCTCAAGTGATTGCAGGTTTAGTGCTTTAAGTCTCTCTTTGTAGGACTTTTGACGTAGTCTAGGTATCATTTGAGGAGCACAATGTTGAACTCTCTCAAACATTTCTATATCTTGCCGCAAGTATGGATTTCAAAACTGAACTGCGTAGTCCAGATGAGGTCGAACCAAAGTTTGTATAGGTAAATTACTATATTTTTCGATTTGTAAGCAAAATTTATCTATATGAAACCGAGCGCCCTGTTTGCTTTTTTGCATGCCTCCACGCACTGTCTTCCAACTCTCAAATTGTTGCAAAGTATAACACCAAGATCTTTTTCTTCTGATACCTTTTTCAGTGGCAGGCATTTTATTGTATAGATAAATTCTTCGTTTCTTGCTCCAATATGTAGTACCTTGCATTTATCAATATTGAGTTTCATCTGCCAATTTTCTGACCATTCAACAATGCTGTTTAAGTCTCTCTGGATTTTATGTTGAACAGCAAGTGCTATTGATTTACCACCCAGCTTTGTATCGTCAGCAAATTTGGAGAATAGGTTCGCTATGCCTTCATCTATTTCGTTTACATATATTAGAAAAACAATGAACCCAGCACGGACCCCTGGGGCAGTCCACTTGTTACGTCTTGCCCTCTTGATTGGTGACCAGTTATGACTGTACATTGTTTCCTACCGTTGAGCCAGTCTTCGATCCACTTCAATACGTTTCCACCGATTCCATGAGCGGCACTCTTCTTAAGTAGACGCTTGTGGGGTACCGTATCAAAGGTTTTTTAAAAATCTAAGTAGATTACATCTGCTGTTATATTCGTGTCATACTCTTCAATGATGGTTTGAAAAAATTATTGCAGTTTTGTTAAACATTATTTGTTATTAGTAAAACCGTGCTGTGATTCGCAAATGATATCCAACTTGCTGTTATATTCGTGTCATAATCTTCGATGATGGTTTGAAAAAATTATAGCAGTTTTGTTAAACATTATTTGTTATTAGTAAAACCGTGCTGTGATTCGCAAATGATATCCAACTTGTGGGGTACCGTATCAAAGGTTTTTTAAAAATCTAAGTAGATTACATCTGCTGTTATATTCGTGTCATACTCTTCGATGATGGTTTGAAAAAATTATAGCAGTTTTGTTAAACATTATTTGTTATTAGTAAAACCGTGCTGTGATTCGCAAATGATATCCAACTTGTCTAAATCTTCGATTATTTTCTCTTTTATAATAGATTCGAGCAATTTTCCGATTAGAGATGTCAGGTTTATTGGCCTGTAGTTGCTTGAGATTTGTCGGTCAACTCTTTTAAAGATCAGAGTAATGTTTGGACTTTTAAAGTCTTTTGGAAAGACACCTACTTCGAATGATTTATTGAATATTGTGGTGAGTGGCGTGGTCATCGTTTCTTTCAACTCTTTCAGGTGACGAGGATGAATCAAATCCGGACCTGACGATATACCTAGCTTCAAATTTTTAATATGTTTGATTACATCTTTTTCTGTTACCTGAATACTAGTCATAAATGATTTTTTTTCGATAACTATTGGCGATCAATGACTGGAATGGTGTCTATGTTTTCCGTGGTAAAAACTGAGGCATTTTTTATCGTTTAAAATCTTGGCAGTGGCACCTGGGTCATATATTAAGTCTCCATTTTGTTTTTTAAGTGGGTCAATTGAGTCCTTTGCCGTGTTGCTGTTGTTTACATACTGGTAGAACATCTTTGGATTTTCTTTTCCATTTCTAGCTAGCTCAATTTTGTAATTCTTCTTTAATTTTCTAATTAGCTTTGTGACACTGCATCTTAGTTCTATGTATTTATCTGGACGTTTTCCGCGAGTATCTCTACAGCGTTTATATGCCTTATATCTCTTTTTGATTAGATCATTGATTTCGTTGTTCCACCACTTTGGTTTTACGAAGATTTTGCTTATGATGTCTTGAGACATATATTTGGTCAGCGTTTCTGAATTTTGTTATCAAATCTTTCCACATTATAGTGACGGTGTTGTTATTATTAGGCCTAAAACAAAGGGCGTCCTTCAATACACGCTCAAAGTCTTTAAAATTAACTTTTTAAAAGATAGGTACCAGAATTCCGATTTGAGTCTGTGTTTGAACCTGTAGCAATTTTAAATCTGAGAGTACTGTTTCCGAGCGGTTCGCTGACTTTAACATTTTTGACAAAGTTTTTGTTAGTCATTAAAATAATGTCCAGGATCTTGTTTCCTCGCGTAGGTCAATCAACTTATCGCATAAGGAAGTTATCATCTAGAAAGTGAATTAGTTGTGATCCAATTCCTTCAGCGGAACATAAGCTGATATGACATTTCCGTATGGGATCGTGCTCTATAAACAACGACAGTGTTGAGTACTATGTTTTTATCTAATGATTTCGAACATACAATATACGCATCACTCTCATTCTCCCCGGCAACCTCGATGGGATTTGATTTTCTTTGCAGTACAACATTACGCTGCCCCCACTTGTACCAACCCTCTCCTTAAAAAAAGTGATTGTTACCTAAGATTTTAAATTCACCGACAAAATCTCTATTAAAAATATCCGTCCAGCTCTCTGAAATTACCATTAGATCTAAGCTTTCATTTTCTATAGGAAGCTTAAATTCGTCGATTTTATTTCTAATACTACGTGCGTTGGCATAATAAAAGTTTAAGGAGGGTGGCGTTTTATTCGGGCCTCGACCGCTGCATTCCGCTACACGGGCTCCGCGTCCTAAGACTGACCTGCAAGAAAAACCTGTACATAATTATTTAAGACTATGCCAAGTCTTGCAGCTCCAACCTGATTCAAATGAAGTCCATCTTGCTGTAACAAGTCTTCACGCCCGTAGAAATCGTTTCAGGTTTCGATAAAGTTCACTTCTTTCTCCTGGAAAAGACCTTTTACACAGTTACTGATGTAAGATGCCCTTTCGTAGAAAGCTTTCTACGCCCTTATTCATGTGAGAATGCTTAAAAAAGAAAGATTCCTCCTCTTTTCTTTCAGTTTACGCAGCAGCTGTCGGTACTTCGCCAGAAGGTCTTCAAATCTGGTAGAAAAAATATTATTAGTTTCGATGTAGATCATACAAGCCGTCTCCTGCGTGGATCTACTCATGTAATCACCGAGCGAATCTATCAGGTTTTCGACTCTTCCTCCTGGGTAGCAGTATCATCTCCTCTTCGCAGATCCCCTTCGACAAAATTCTTCCAGTTCTTCCGTGACGAAGGAGTCTCCTTCCGGGCGAATCTCTATTTTCTCATCCTGTAAGTCGTCTAAAACAGAAAATTTATTTGCCATTATTGTCGGTAGCCTTCACTTCTGGAGTGTCGGTGCAAGTGCTCGACGAACGGTCACGAAAGGTTCGTCTCCCTTCGCACGCGTCTCAACTCTTGTGCGTCTGTGAGGCACGGGAACTTATTCACGCGATTTCCATGTTGTCTGCCTTCCATGGGGCTGTCCAACTACCGCAGATGTCTCCGATACTCCTTGTCCGTAGGGGACAGACGCTGTGGCAGGCACCGCTGCGTGCTCGGACATTCTCTAGTCGCTATTGGCTACCTGTGAGTAACTATGCTACCCATCATTTCGCCTCTCAAGCTATTCAAACCTGCCACGTATTTCTGCTAGCCTTCGGTTTAGCTGACAGAACTCAACTTCTAACTGGACACGAGACACACAGCCTCTTCAACTTGTTCCTTGGCCTTAAAAGTGGCCTAACATTCAATGCCCTCTGCACGTCGCGTAGACACGTTTCTGTGGAGTCATCTTAAAAATAAGTTTAACCTAGTAATAAAAAGAGAATTGTTATTTTACCTGAAATATAAATAGATGTTATATTGATGAAAGAAATGGAGAAGTGTTATGCCGTCTGAAAAAGTAAGTAATGATTATTTTGCCTGGAAGAGGAAAAAAACCCCATAAAAACAACCTGTTAATTTTCCTGAAATACGAATGAGCGTTGTATTCCTGAAAGAAATGGAGTGTTATGACAGACAGGAAAAAAAGAAAACTATGTTATTTTACCTATAGGAGTAAGGAAAAAACAACCCAAAAAGGAAATAGAAATAAACGTTATATTCCTGAGAAATGGAAAAGTGAAAGGTTGCCTGAGAAAAAGAAGGGAGCAATGTTAGGTTGCCTCAAACTAAGGCACCACGTCAGCTTTATCGGCTGCATGTATTATTCTGACAACAAGGATAAAGAATACATAAAGTATTATGTAACAGGAACCTAGTTATTATATTGACTAGAATTGAGCGTAAAAATTTATACCGCCTGCAAAGAATAAATAACTCAAAATAAATTCACTTGTGCAGACGACTATTCGGGGCGCAACCTTGTGCTGACATGATGTATATATAAGATTGGTTAATGTATACTTAGTAACTTTGACCATGCATTTACTTCATGCATAGATTGGGGCATTTTCTCCGTTTTCCAAAAGATTTGCAGAGCTCGGGAATCTTGCATCGCTTCTTTCTCTTCCGTTATCGTTATTCATATCAATGATTTCCTCATTCATTTCTCCTATTCTTTTCCTTCTATATGGTGGGTCTTTCTTTTTTTATGAGTTCAAACTTCACCATGCTGGATAGTTCTTCCTTTTATTTTTCTCCGCGAAGCCTTACTTAGATACACATTTATTCTTCCTTGTCTGTGGTTTTGCCTTATGTGTTTTTGAGGGAAAAAGAAGTGGGGAGGGGGAATATAAGAGCAATGCTCTTACAGATCGTGTAGATTTTCTACTTAAGCTCTCTCTAAAGGAAGAGAAAGAGCATTCACATTTGAATTATATATGAGACGTGCTTCTTGTACCCGTTTGAAGTAATATTAATCCAGATTACATTACATTCTATGGAGTAGGTATAGCGACTATTCCCTACGATATATATGATAGCATGTTTATTCTGATCATTACTTCGTTGAATTTTTGTTCTTTTGTTCCAAGTAAGCAATTGAACTCGAATGTTCATAAGGATTATGGGATAAGAAATATGAATGGGTCGATATTCTAGTCCTATACTTCTAGATCAAAGGTAATCAGATAAACCATGGTAAAGAGAATCTTTAATGTTCTCTTTTTGTATACAAGTACTACTCTAAGGAATAAGAGTTACATTGCTTTAGTGCTTTTACGTTTCAAAGCACTGTCACTAGTAGTATATTAGGTAATTAATCATAAGGTAGGCCCTGTCATAGCCAAGGGCAAGATTGTGTGGAACCTCTTACGATTCATAAAGTTAAACAAACTGATGCTCTTCTCATCAAAGATTATTAAAGGAAGACAAAGGATTCTTCATCCTCTTAATAGAAAGCCTATCCCAGGCACAGAGGAACAAATTTTAGTAGAAGTGGTCTTGCCCAATAAGTATAATGATCCATACGTAAATGACAAGGTTTAAAAAATTATGGCTCTCATCCATGGTTCTGTGCCCGCTTTGTTGATTACCAGCCTAAACCATAGTAGCTTGTTAACCAAGATGAGTATGTAAAGGCCAAAAAATCAAAGAGTGGATTTTGGATAGGGAGTTTAGGCCGGAGTGGGTGCTTATTCTTGATATAACTCATGTTCTTCCCCTTGTACACAATTTCTCTCTGCATTTTGACATCATAGCACACACCAACTTTCCTGATCTTGAGAGGTAGATAATGTATACCTCGTGCTTGATATCTCATCCGAAGTGTATCTAAAATCTTTCATACTGGTCGGATCCGAAGTGCAAATAGGTAACAATTGCCGAACTTTCTTTCATTACTAGTTTCTTGCTATAGAAATGGCGCCAATATCTACCCAGTGTATCTGTACGATACCGGCTCTATTCAGGTTAATCGTGAGAAAGGTTTGAAAGAAACGTATATTCCTTATTTACTTGCTTGCTATTCGCTCTATTCATGTGGAACTGGTACCAGATGGAGATCAAGAAACTTACTTCCGAGTATATAGCAGTTTTCCGCAACTTTCTCTTTTCTAAAAGGGTATATAGCGATAATAAGACTACCTTCTGAGCAGCTGCTATATAATTATATTAACATGACATTTGAGAAAAGAAAATTAAAGTGGATCAGATGGCCTTTAATCCCGCCAAGGCATCCTGGTACGCGGTCTAATTGCAAAGGTTTTTGGCCCTCTCTAAAGGCACACTCAAATCGATTCTTGCTAAGTGGTTTGTTGAAAAGGATGTGATTACCGCTCTGTTTTCCGAAATGGAAGATATTATCAGCAATAGACTGCTGACCGATGTTCCATATGACGTAGGTAACTTAGATCCACTGTGTAGCTCCTTCGTATTGCATTTTTGTTTAAAGAAATGTTTCTTTGCAGCTCCCTTTCAAGGATGGAAAGTAAGACCTTGACGTGAGGTCGCAAAGAGATTGAGCGGCATTCAATGGAAGGCTTTGATCCGAGATCACAATTCTTAGTCTTCACCTATGGGACTTTTCTCAGTACCAATGTCTGTACCTCAATGGCGTGCATCAACCTTATTTTCTGGCTGACAAATAAAAGAATACTCAACAAGAGATCTTAAACCACATTGTTCCCTTTTCTGTAAAGTTTGCCTATTGAAACATTTTTCGCCTGAAGCAAGTCAATCCGTTTCAATGCCCGGACAGCCTCATTCTTTGCAGTGTGTTGGAAAATGTCATTTCCAACATTCAGTCATTAAAATATTACAATTGTTCTGTTTTTATTCAATTTGATTGTATTTATGTATATAGAAGAAGATCGAATAATATAAACTTCGCACACTTATATCGTTTTGCTCATCATTCTATTTTTGTATCTCTCGCTGTCGCAAGCGAAAGTGATACAATCTTGTCGACATTCGTTATATGGACTCTGTTACTTCCTTTTTATTTCCTACGATCACTAATCTGTTCTTAGTAAAATTGAACTTTATCAGTCATTTTTAACCGATTTTACTACTTAACTCGCTTGATAAATTTAATATATCACAACGATACTTTGTCTATTTCCTATTTTTCCATGATCCACAAGTATGGAATTAGTCTAGATTAAGTACTATGAAAAAGATTAATTCGGGTAGAATTACTTACTATAGGATTTAAACTTATTTTGAAACCAACTGCCTTCGAGGACAAAAGAAAAAGTAGGAGCACGCAAGGGAGAATTACAACACCATGCCCTCCTGCCCCACACCACCAAAATCTGCAATATAGACAGTAATATCAATAAAAGCTTCCATAATTAATTGCAGCAAAGTTCAATAAATTACAATTAAGCCGATATTTGGAAGGTGCTAAATGCACTAGCTGGGCCAAATAATTTGGCCCATTGTTAATAATTTAATAGGATGGAATACGATACAATCGCTTGGAAGAAGAAATAATAACTGATAAATTCCCGATCATGAGAGAAAATTAATTATGAGGGTGAATTCGAAATAACAATTTTAATGCCTGCTTATGCCCATCTTGTAACTTTTAATTTGTTTTATTATAACTTTATTTGAAATTGCTTCTATTTTAAATAAGATATAAAATTTAATATACGATTTTAGACGAATTGCAGGGCTGATCTAGTTTACAATTTTCCACTTTACCATTAATAATAGATTATTTATAGATTTTCTCCTTTCTTTTACTGACAAAATTGCCACCGAAGAACCGCTCTACCTACATCCTTAAACTTTAGCAGAAGTTTCTTGCGTGAAACTGAATCATACTCTGCTGAACATATAGATAAATTATATCGGAAAGTTTATTCTGGTCACAATTTGATATTATTTTGACAACAATTCCAAAACCTTACGTGAAACTGAGCGTTGCCGTCCAAAACAATGAAAAGATTCGCTTTTCAATATTCTAAATCCCAATGATCACGATTTAGTCTCTGATAATGAAGAGTTTAATTTGTGCCATCATAAAGTTTGGGAAATCGGTCTAAATTTCCTACCATTAGTTTAGAAATATTGTTATAATTTATCAAGTAAAGGGTTTGGATGTATTAATTTCTTACATGAAAACTTAATTCATTTTTACTTTAATTACAACGGATTGCATGAATGATTTGCAGGAAGAATTGACAAATTTCTTTCATAGCACGGATGGGGTTCGTCTTAACCACTATTACGGGCAAATGATAAATCCATAAGAATTAGCTATGGTACAAAAATAATAATAAAAATATAATAATTATAACTATATTCTATAGAAATGAGCAGTTTGTTTGACAGCAGATTTAACAGCGTTATTATTTACAGGAGCGCAATAACCAATTACATAGTTTTATGACGGAAATTGATAATTATGATTGTGAAATTATTGATAGCGCACAGCTTCTTCAGAGCTGCCAACATGAAAAAGTTAGGTTGTCGTTCTTTGTGGCAATAATCAAAACATGGAAGTGATAATATTTCCCTTTTCGTTGCAATCATCAAAATAAAATATTCTTTTAGAGTTAACATTCAAAATATTAATGCATTTTTATACTATTTTATCAACTTTAAAAAAGATTTTTAATTATATACTTTAATCACTATAATTTATATTATATAAATAAAACAAATTTAGATAGATTTCCTACATGGTAATAATGATAATTGTTGCAAACCATAAAATATATAATTTATATCGACTTTTTGTCTTTTTTAGGAGTAAAACTGCTTTGAAGCCAAGTTATATAATTATTACATATTGTCCATACTAGTCCCTATTTTGACGAATAACTAATGTATTAATGAAAATAAGACTTCTCTCTTAGCGAAATACTGGATATACATATATAACTAATTAATTTTATATGAATCAAATAAATGCATTTGGAAGTGAAGTAATTGTAAGTATCTTAATCATTTATACATAAGGAAGACTTAGTAAATGAAAGAAATATGTTCTGATAAAGCTGCATAGCGTAAAATGCACTCGGTAAGTGCTCATGGAAAAACTAAACGAAAAAATATACTCAAGATTTCCCAAACTAATTTAACGCGGAATTGTTCGGGGGTCCATGAAATTATTAAAGCTCACATAATACTTCAATTTTACATATTCATAGTATATTCAATAAGGATACCTGTCTTTTCTATTTCTTGCGCATACACATTTCCACAAGCATCAAAAAATCTTTTGCATATTTAATGAAACAACCATTTATAACCATTATATTTTTTCAACTCTAATATAATATATAACAAAAAATTTTCACGGGCTAATAAAAAAGTCAAAGACAAAGATAAAATTATTTCGCATCAAAATATAAAATCCTTTCAAAATAAAGAAAACTCTAACAAAATTGAATTTCAAATGTATTTATTCTTCAAGATCCTTGTCTCTGATGCAGTTTAGTAAGTTTTTCTATATCAGGATTCCTGCTTGTTAAAGACAGACGAAGACAGCGTCGGCTTCTTAAATACTTCTTTAGTTATTGTTGCTCATTTGATATCTGTCACAAGATTGCAAGGCAAAAGCACTTCTTCTCTTAGTTCACTTTTATCAACAAAAACCTAAAATAAGCCATAAAATTGGATTGATTATTAGGTTAGAGTGTTTCATCAATCTGTAATGTAAAATTCCTTCCTTTTTATGTGTAAATAGTTGCTTTTCAATATCAACTGCAATTTTATCGATGCATCTTTATACTGTATTGTCGCTCAACGGAATAAAATCAGTAATTTCTTAGGGACTTTGTTGCCAAAGATTATTAGAGCAAAATCAAATCTTCCACCTGTAACATGCAGTCTTCCTGATTTTTTTGCTATTAGCTTGGAAATTTCCTAAGATGTAGTGAAGCCTTTGTCTAATTTATTGTGATACTTGGGTAATTAATGAAGTAACACTGCTCTGTCTAATGAAATCATCATGAAATTTTGGAAAATAATATAATGATTTGTCTTTTTATTCCTTTTGCTTAATCTCCAGATGTTGTAAGTTTACCTGCGCGCATACTATCGTTAGATAAGTCATTTATAAATATCAAACATAATGGCTTTGTTAAATTGCTTGGCGTGTATGAAGCTTATATTGTTATATGATTAGAAAATTGACTTAATATAATTAAGGAATGATTTGCCTATTTTATGTAGCAGTTGTTTAGGAATGATTAAATGATGTAAGAAAGTAATAAACTTAATGAAAAAAATTACACAAAACTATCAGGCAATTATTCTAGGTGTATTACTTGTGTACCGTACACGAAAAAAAATAAAGTTTGAATTTTTTTATTAAAATTAAAATTCATGCAATAATATTTTTGGATTAAATAATTATTTGCATTTTATTCCCGCTCTGATATAGGAGCACAGCCTATTGCTGAACTCACGGTATGCCACTGAAAACTATAATTTACAATTATCTTTAGAGTGCGTTACTGTCTGGCGGCCGATATTATGTATCTTCGATATGCTTAAGAAGTGGAACTGAGCTCAAGGATAATAATATTGCTATCATTAATAAAATAGAGTTTTATTAATAATAACTATCAACAAACACAAGACGGAAAATATTGACATAAACAGAATGGAAAGGGTCGTGGAGACTCGGGCTAATCCAAGGATTTAAGGGATTAAAAAAAAGGTAAAACAAATATAGAGTTAAAGAGATGGGATGGTTCGATAAACAATTTAAAGCACAGGATAGAATTGACAAAAGGGATCAATACTCAAGGGTGAAGTTTGGCTTACGTAACTTTTGGCACTAGTGGTGCAGTGGAAGGTAGCGCAAAGGAGTTTCGGTCCGCTGGCGAGCTCCAGCCGAAAGGGGGGGGGGATAAAAGGATCCTGACGAGGCGTCTTGGGAAGGAGAACCGTTTCTCGACGAACGGCTGGAAGAACAATGGCTGTTTTTAGGTTGTTCTCTTCTGAACAAAGGGGGGATGAGAACCGTCTCTTGTCTACGGGCTCAAGAACAATGGTTGTTCTAATGTTGTTCTCCTTTGAACAACAGGGGGGGTGAGAACCGTTTCTTGGCGAAGGGCTCAAAACGAACAATGGCTGTTCTAATGCTGTTCTCCTTTGAACAACAGGGGGGGAAGCCTTGGGGGACTTGGCGTCGGAAAGGCTCGAACCTTTGGCACTCAAGGAATATTATCCTCCTTCTGGACAAGTGATGGTGAATCTCGAGGTCGAGGTCCCTTGGCGCACAAAGGGAGAGAGGGTCGTGGTGATGTTTCGCGACGAAAATCTGGATCTCCAATCTGATCTTAGTGGTAAAATTTCCATATAAATAGCCAGGACATCTCCTTGGCGTGGGGGAAAATGGAGTGAAAGCTTGGAGGGAACGCACAGCCAAGCCGGAGAACAATGCCTTATCTGCCCATAAGCCTACTCAATCTGGCGAGGTCGGCGTATGGGGGCGAACGGGGGGACGATAACCTCCTTGTTTAAACATTGACATCCGGTAGCTGTGATAAGACTCCAAGCCTCGAATCGAAGATGCACGTGGGCAGCATCGTAGGTTTAAATAATACGGGATAGGAGTTGAAATTAACGCAGTCAACTCGTTCTATCACACCCCTCCATTCCAGGGGAAGTTGTCACTTCGAAAAAAAAAGAGAGAAGGGACAACTATATGTAGAGCTCCGTTGTAGGGAACTCGTTTTCTTGTACCAACCGTACCTTCCTGCACCTAACTAGTATTACCTCAATACATATGAATATTTTGATCTTTAGATTACAGGGGAAAATAACCTTTAATATAACTTAATAAAAAAAAAAGGCATGGAACAATGAAATGATATAAACTTAGTACATACGGGACAAAATAATTTATACGTAAATTAATAAGAACAAATATATATACATACAAAAATTAGACATTGAGTGTTACAAAATTCAGAAATATACATTAATTAATTATATTACAAAAGAATCTTAAATTAAGTCGTACAAGACGGTATATACCTACATGGAGATACTAATCCTATGAATACAATTATTCTACGCTATTCGGTAACGCATTCCTACTGAGTGCGTCAGCGACCTGGTTATCGGAACCTTATATCTAATTTATTTTAAACTGATACTCTTGCAAGAGTAAACTCCAGCGCATGATGCGGCCGTTTGAGTGTCTCACATTCCTAATACAGGCTAACGGACGGTGGTCGGTTCCTATTTGAAATTCTTTACATATCAAGTACAGCTTGAATTTGTCTATGACCCAGATAATTGATAGAGCTTTCTTTTCTCTAGTAGCATATCTCTTTTCGCGTGGTAATAGTTGAAGACTAGCATATGCAACTGGATGACTCGTTCTGTCATCCACGTATTGAAGGAGTACACCTCCAATGCCCTCGTTGCTCACGTCGGTCTTAATCCCAAAGGATTTTTCCGGGTTGGGCCACCTTAAAATGAGGGCAGAAATGAACTTACTTTTGAGCTGATTAAAATTGGAAACAGCGACATCATTCCAACGTAAACGATCGGGGAAATTCTTTTCCTGAAGGGGGGCATAGGGAGCCAAAATTGCAGCGAAATTCGGAACAAATCGCTGATAGGGAGAAGCTGATCCTAGACACGATCTTAATGGCTTCTTTGTAATCAGGAGGGGCATGTGGGCGATTGCCTTAATCTTGTTCTCGTGGGGACCTAACTTGCTTTGTCCTATTTTGAAACCCAAATATTTGATGGTTTCGTGAGCAAAATGGCATTTGTAGGGGCCAATGGTGAGGCCATTTTCACGCAGTTGCTCGAAAAGAGCTAATAGAGCGGGTAAATGGTGACTCCATTTAATTAGTTCTTGTAGCTGACTCTTCTGACGTGGTGTCAGCTGCGCGTTACTATCCAGGTCAGAGGGTTCTAAAGACTCACCTGGTAGGAAAGGAGGAGGGTAATCGGCATCAGGTTGGATGCACACTGTCTGGATTACATTAAGGGACTCCGCGGGGCAATCCTCTTCAAGCGCCGATGTTTCGTCCAGTTCTACGAAGGTATCTCCATGGGCGCGTTGGGGGTTCTTTTTTTCTTGGGGTCCACGAACAGTCTCCGTGTCCTTGTCTTGGGCCTTATCACCTAAGGGTATTAGTGATTCACACTCCTCTTTTGCCGTCCTAAAGTCCTGGTTAGGGGTCTCCGAGAAATCAGACGGTATCGGGGTTCTAAAGGGGACGGGCTCCTGGGCTTCTTTCTTATCTCGGCCTTGAGGAAGGGTGGCCTGAAACACAGGTTCGAAACTTACTTGGGGGCTCTGTCCTATAAGTACGGAACAGAATTTTATGGGTGCTACAATGACTTCAGCCCAGCCATTATAATATTGACACTGCAGGTAACATCTAGCGACGGGGAATCGGTTCGCCCGCCCAAGGTGGTCATGTACCACCGCAAATTTTTCGTGGTTAGAGGCCACTGGGAGGAGTTCGTCGGACACGATGAAGCACGTACATCCTGTGTCCCTGACGAGAGTCAATACTCGGCAGCTGTCCACGCTGCCCTCCTCATATTTCAAAGTTCCCGATGAACTTTTACCAAAAAACAAAATTTACCTGGTGGCCTGACGGAGGGGGAGAAGTTTCTGCTTGGGTCTGCACCACCGGGGGAGCCGGGGCTGCATTAATCTGGTGAACTTGGCGGGCTGGTCCGCTTTTAAGCCTAGAATTTTGGGGGCAATTCCAGCTCATGTGGTTTTCTACACCACAGGTGAAGCATATGGTTGGTCGCTTCGAGAAGAGAGATGGAGGAGAAGTCTTAACGGGAGGTTTGGAGTCCCGTTGTTGGTTTTGGGGAAAGAAGTTTTGGGGTTTTACGGGGCTCGGAAACTTTGTCAGCTTTCCTGGGAAGGAGCGCGAATCCTTCCTTCTTTCTTCTCGTTGGATTTCTTTTTCTCGTTCTTCTCGTTGTATTTTTATTTCTCGTTCTTCTCGTTGTATTTCTCTTTCTCGTTCCTCTCGTTGTTTTTCTCTTTCTCGTTCTTCTCGTTGTATTTTTCTTTCTTGTTCTTCTCGTTGTATTTCTCTTTCTCTTTCTCTTTCTTCTCTTTGGATTTCCCTTTCTCGTTCCTTTCGTTGTATTTCTCTTTCTCGTGCTTCCTTTTTTCTTTGATATTTTTCTTCAATCCGAGCTAGTTCAATCTGATGGTGAAGGTACACTTGTCTTATCCATTCCTCTCTTATGTACTTAATTAGTTCTTTTCCGGAAAGTCCCAAGGATTCTCCTTGCGCTTTAAAGATTTCAAACTGAGTCATCTTTGCACTTGGGGGCGCACTAGTCAACCAACTAAAATTCCTCGCAACAAGAATTATGCCTCTATAGAATTAGCCTACCTAAATATGGGCACTGACCTATTCGTACTTGGTTTCTTACTCTAAATAACCACTGACTAAAATCACCAAAAAAACACAAACAAATTATTATAACCGTTCCTTGAGCTACTCCAGCTTCTTAAGTTTGAAAAAAAGGGGATAGCAATCGTTAAAACAAAAGGGAACTACTATATTCTATTATTGTAACGAATAACACTATGCTTTCCTTGACTGAGACCAGTGTTTGCAAAGATATAGCGTTAAACCTTACACACCTGATACCAAATTTAAATAGTATATATATATATGTCGTAGAATGACTCCCGACGATACCATATATATATCAATATTCGTTGAGGGAACTTCCTTAATTATCTTTAGAGTGCGTTACTGTCTGGCGGCCGATATTATGTATCTTCGATATGCTTAAGAAGTGGAACTGAGCTCAAGGATAATAATATTGCTATCATTAATAAAATAGAGTTTTATTAATAATAACTATCAACAAACACAAGACGGAAAATATTGACATAAACAGAATGGAAAGGGTCGTGGAGACTCGGGCTAATCCAAGGATTTAAGGGATTAAAAAAAAGGTAAAACAAATATAGAGTTAAAGAGATGGGATGGTTCGATAAACAATTTAAAGCACAGGATAGAATTGACAAAAGGGATCAATACTCAAGGGTGAAGTTTGGCTTACGTAACCTTTGGCACTAGTGGTGCAGTGGAAGGTAGCGCAAAGGAGTTTCGGTCCGCTGGCGAGCTCCAGCCGAAAGGGGGGGGGGGATAAAAGGATCCTGACGAGGCGTCTTGGGAAGGAGAACCGTTTCTCGACGAACGGCTGGAAGAACAATGGCTGTTTTTAGGTTGTTCTCTTCTGAACAAAGGGGGGATGAGAACCGTCTCTTGTCTACGGGCTCAAGAACAATGGCTGTTCTAATGTTGTTCTCCTTTGAACAACAGGGGGGGGGGTGAGAACCGTTTCTTGGCGAAGGGCTCAAAACGAACAATGGCGGTTCTAGGTTGTTCTCTTCTGAACAAAGGGGGGGATGAGAACCGTCTCTTGTCTACGGGCTCAAGAACAATGGCTGTTCTAATGTTGTTCTCCTTGAACAACAGGTGGGGATGAGAACCGTTTCTTGGCGAAGGGCTCAAAACGAACAATGGCTGTTCTAATGCTGTTCTCCTTGAACAACAGGGGGGATGAGAACCGTTTCTTGGCGAAGGGCTCAAAACGAACAATGGCTGTTCTAATGCTGTTCTCCTTTGAACAACAGGGGGGGAAGCCTTGGGGGACTTGGCGTCGGAAAGGCTCGAACCTTTGGCACTCAAGGAATATTATCCTCCTTCTGGACAAGTGATGGTGAATCTCGAGGTCGAGGTCCCTTGGCGCACAAAGGGAGAGAGGGTCGGGGTGATGTTTCACGACGAAAATCTGGATCTCCAATCTGATCTTAGTGGTAAAGTTTCCATATAAATAGCCAGGACATCTCCTTGGCGTGGGGAAAAATGGAGTGAAAGCTTGGAGGGAACGCACCGCCAAGCCGGAGAACAATGCCTTATCTGCCCATAAGCCTACTCAATCTGGCGAGGTCGGCGTATGGGGGCGAACGGGGGGACGATAACCTCCTTGTTTAAACATTGACATCCGGTAGCTGTGATAAGACTCCAAGCCTCGAATCGAAGATGCACGTGGGCAGCATCGTGGTTTTAAATAATACCGGATAGGAGTTGAAATTATCGCAGTCAACTCGTTCTATCACATGCTTACCAAATATAATAACAAAACAGTGTAGAAAAATAATAACGCAATAATAAACAGCGTCACAGTAATATAATAGGGGTACAATTGATTGTCATCTGTGCAGTAATAATTTGAAAAGTTTCTTTTTACAGTCAAATAAAATTGTATTTACAATGGTTGAATATTTAAAATTCATTAAAACAATAATTAATTAGTAGATCACCATAATCTAAATATATTTTATTTATATACATAGATTTGATTTTATTAATCCAAAGATTAGGAGTCAATAAATGTTTTATGTACCATTTAATGACCTCTGGCCCATATATTAGCCCTATGGCACACTAAATATTCTAAAATTTCTGTGGCCCGCCTGAAATTTGCCATGGCCCACTTTGGCCATGTGGCCAAAGGTTGGGAACCGCTGATATAACATAGCAGTTATACTAAATTAAAACATTCAGAATGAATACAAATCACGTTACTATAAATTGGTAATTCTTTTATTATAACTACTAATCTTGCGCTATTTTGACTAAGTTTTAATGGGAACGTTTCATTCCCAAATTGTTGCGAATAAGGTTTGTATTGATAAAATAAACAATCTAATTAAACGTTGGTCTGGTGTTCGTGTACGAAAAATAGTTTAAATAAGGAACACTTTTATGTATATATATATATATATATATATATATATATATATATATAAATATATATATATGAAGGCATTTTTTGGCTAACTAGCTTTTCATCGAAGCCCTCGGAACGAGCTCTTCTCATATTTTATGCCTGCGGGTAAGCTTTTTTCAAAGAAAGATTTCACCTGTATTCCGGTAGGGGAGAGGGCTAGACGCGAGAGGGGCGTGGGGGTTTCAGGGCTAGATGATGGAGGAGCAGGAGCAGCGCTCACTTGGTGGGCTTGGTGAGTGGAGTTATTCCGGAGCTGAGAATCCTGGGGGCAGTCTAAACGCAGTTTTACTCTGCACATAAAGCAAACTATCGTTCTCCTGGAGAATGACTACGCAAGAGAATTCGATATAAAAGGTAGGATATTCCTTGCTTCCAATGGAGGTAAATTCTGGGTTTAGAATGGCCCAATACCTTAGCGAACTTAGCGGCGCTACGCGGAGGGAATCGTGAGTTATTAATCTTGGAATTGGGAGATGAAGGGCAGTCTTCTTATTGTCCTGTGAATAGAGGTTAGTATAGTTATCAATTAAATTTACTTAGCACTTCATTCTATAACCCATCATGTTCAGATATGGGAAGCTAATGCCTTATCTTGGTCCCCTAGTTTGACCACAAAATAAGCGTAATAAACCTTCTTCACAAAATCCGTAAGATTCGCTTGACAGTCTGAAAGTACCACGTGTCAGCAGATTAAATTTGTTAGGATGGTTCTTCCCCTTCCCATTCATCGTACTGCACAACCACACCTGAAAAGAGAAAGAATAACTAGTTATTTAAGGGAACCCATGACCAATTGTGTCAAAAACAAAGCCCATCTACGCTTGGATGATAGCGCAATTTGGGAAAAGTATGCTGTAATTTAAATCGAGTGTATCTTAGAAACCAGACCTGACCAAAGAAAATGAATGATTTTTTTTAATTTAGCTCGCAAAATGGATCCTAAATCATTTGTAAAACCGTTGATCTTTAAAAAAGTTTAGAAAGGCAGGCCGGTGTAATAGGCTTCAGAAAAAAATATCCCAAATATAAAAACAGTTTTTACTAATCTTTAAGATCACAAAGGTAACCTGGACAAAATAAACGCTTATAAGTGCTCATACCGGTTAATGATGCTCATTGCAAATTGGGCGTTGGGCAAGCTGAAAAATGCTATACTCTAGCAATAAACGGTAACAAAATCGTTTGCCACTAATCTTAACAATTACATACATTAAAAATTGCAATGAAAATATTTGTAATTACACCTTATATCTAAGAACAGAATAAATGTTTCTCCTGGGCGGAATCCATTTCGCATAGTTCTGGAATTTTTTCTAATTAGAAATGTGAGGAAATGCATTTTTGCTTTTTTAAACTTATTAAGTTAATATTTCATATATATTTTAAAGATCTTGCTGTAAAGGTATTTATTCGGTTAGTTCTGGTTTGACTGAAAACTCAATATAGCAAGATTTAGGCGTTGTTTTTAAAAATATTATTTAAATAGATTTAAGATTGAATTTGTGAATTCACGTTAGGATTATTCTCTTAGGCTTGTATTCTATTAGGTAAATAGTCATGTTTTTCTTGAATTTCAGCTATTATAGAGAGCAATTGCTTAAAAGAACAGTAATGTAGACCTTCATTTATTTATAAGTGGTTTTGACCTCGAAGAGAATTTTCATTCATTGTTCTGCAAGTAAATGACGAAGGTTGAGATAACATGAAGATATTTTATTGCGTCGAAAAAACACAGATGGCAATCAAATGAAAAGCAATAAGTTAATTCCAGTATCATGAGGTAATGTATCTTTAATTATGAAACTGATATCTACAAAGATTTCCTAAAGAAAAATATTAAGAAATTTTAAATCGAAAGAGTTGTTTTTGTTTGCTTGTGATTTGTATTTTTCTTCACTGACCCTTAGGCAGTAAAGGAAGGAAGGAAGAAGTATAATACTATTAGTGATAATTATTTTTAGAGTTATAGGTGTTTGATACTTTGTTACCTTCACCACGTTGAAAATTTTCCATAACCTAATTATGGTACTTGTTTCTTCTGACGGTCTTTTACTTTATCAATGACCCGTTTCCCTCTGCTATAATAATGAAATCAAAAAGATCAGTTCGTTTCTAGTCTTATGTTCTCACATAAAGTTGTAATTTATCTTCCAATAGTCATCACGTTAAGTTTTATAATTGGTTGTGCACTTCGGATTCTGGCAAATTATAGTACCTGTGTTGAAGCCTCTCCTAAGGCACTTAGTGGCATTCGGATATTGAAGTGACTCTTACAAAATGGATTTTCAGTATGATTAGTGTCGTAAGTAGCTTGAAAACATTTTAAAAAGCAAGTGATTGGAATACATGTTTGGAAGAAACGAATACCAAATCCCTGCAACAAAATTAGTACATTATTTCATAAAAAAGGGATGGCTCAACTTATAACTGATAAAATCTTTATTTGTGTGGTTTTTAAATTATCAGGAGAATTTAGCAATTAGAGAATCTTTCTATTCAGTCACCTAAACCCTGAAAGCAACCGATGAACGATAATTATCTTTTATCTCTTTTCTTGTTTTTGAGAGGATTTTGTAACTGTCTCGTTATTCAATCTTATTGAAAAAAGCTGGGTCCTACCCCCTGTAAATCTCTACTTAGGCAACTTTTCTTTTCTTTCGATTGCTCAACCCCCGCAAGATCCGACACATTCAGGTGCTATTCTAACTCCGCCATTTTTTATTACTAAAAATCAGAGTAATTTCTTAAATTTTAGAATATCAATATTTATTCATCACTTTAGAATTTAGCAGAATCTTTGAATATAAAAAGTAAGCACGTAACTGCTGATTCTTTTATATTCTTTTTATTTGTAATTTTGCTAAATTGTTTTGGAACGAATTTATCAGCTATTTTAAGAAATTTGGTACATTTATAAACAATCTAACAAGATTTTCACTGGAGGAGAGAGTAAAAATAAGCACTATAGGCATTAATTCTTTAAGAGTTCTTAAGTTTACGGTTTGAACCTAAAAGGCAATCATTGTTTAAATCCTTTTGTCAGGCCAGTTAATGGTGATCTGATGGACCGAAATTAGATTTACCTGTGATGTTTGAAATGGAAATATGTGTTCTGTACAAGGAAAAGTAATTTTGGCTTAAAAAATATCAGTTAAAAGGTATGATTAGTGGTAAAATGCAAATTTTTCTGAATAATCTAGGTATGATTAGTGATAAAATGCAAAGTTTACTTGAAAAATCTAAATATCCTTTTTACTCAAAAATAGATTTTGCTACTTAGAGAAGGGATGGATATTAAAGAGAATTGGTGTCCTTGAGCTCTGAAGGACAGAGAGTTATCTACCCTAGCGTGTTGATAAGTGCAAGCGAGGAATTTAAAAGATTGGTCTTAAATTCTTTGTTTGAGACTATGGATGTCTCAGCCGATACCTCTTTCGACGGCACAACGTTTATTTCCTATAATTTTGTCTGTTTTCCTACACTCCTCTATCTAAACTACTTTCTTCCAATAAAATACATTATTTTGGAGATTGGTTTTTGTATTTAACTCTATTATAAAGAAAATAAATTCAAATAAATAGAGTTAATTGTCATTTTACTTTGCTGAGGAATCGAGGCCAAAGAGGGGTGAAATTTCTTTTATCATTATATTTATTATATTGTTATCATTGTATTCAATATTTTTTTCTATTATTTTCTTAGAAGTAGGATGCAAAAACTAACGAGATCATCTTTACCAGAATGATTTTAAGGAAGTGTTCACGAGAAGAGCTTAAACGATGGATTAATAGAAAATGTGTTAACGGCACATATATAGCCCGAGGAATTTAATGAGAAAATTACTCGGGTCAAGAGATTGGGTCTAAGGGGTAAAAATTCCAAATTTGGAGATTCTAGCGTATGACATTATATCTATTCTAGCACTCCTTTCCTTTCCTAAAAAAAAAACAATTGCCTCAGTCTTTTTGTGCTTTTATTCCAGCATTGATCCCTTTATTCGTTTACACACTCACAATATCAACGTTATGGAGGATAAATGATGGTAAATATGAAAGAACGATTAAGGAACCCATTGGTTTATAACCTATTTGACTAAAATTCCAAAATTCCAACTGAATCAGTCAATACACAAGTTTAAAACTTTTGTAAAATGGGGTCGCGTGAATGTAATCAGCTTGATTGTTTAAATGAAATTTTTCACACATATATATCTTTTGGAGATGGATATAGAATTTGGATAGGATAGAAGCACATAGTTCGTATCCCATTGTTTCTCTAAATGTTTTCATCACCTTTCATGCATTTTATGTCTGGTAACAATAGATTTTAGGTAAAATATCATCGCATAATTTGTATTCATACAAATTGTCTACTCCAGCGTCCTCTTCTTAGTTTACCTTATATGTCTAAATTGGTCTAGTATTCTTGTAATTTTTAAATTTTCGACGATTTTTCTCCCGAAGCTTTAATATTCTATTACAGGTTTTACATATTTACGTGTTAAGGAATCGGTGTGAAACATTGCACTACGTAACAATATTTTGCAAACATTTGTTTATTAGTCAACATTCTGAACTGATTCCAAATGCCTTACGATTTATCTTGTATCATCAACTGTGCAGAAATATTTTGATCTTCTTAATATTAAAAAAGAACATTGACATGATTTATATATTCTACAATTTAATGTATTTTTTATGTTTCAGATTGTTTCCTGGGACATAGTTTTTGTTTTCTTGAGAATGGCTACTAGAGGATGCAACAATTCACCTTATACATTATGTTACATTTGTGGATATTAAATTGGGATAGAGACATAAAATCGCTAAAGGTACCGAATTCTGTATAAGTTACAAATTTAACATTGCAATGATCAAGGTTCACTAAGAAAAGCCATGGATACATTTATATTTTTGGAAGATGTTGATATACTCAACATAGAATTGTAGTTGAGCGGTGAAAGAATGGCAATTCCTCTTGCTATTGCTAGACTATGGAGAGACCCGAAGAACCAACATGTTGACTACTATTTTCAAATGATCAATGTTTAAAAGTACAGATATATTAAAGAAAGATAAACTCTTTTGCATGAGTACATACCACTGTCTTGATAAATTACATGTATGACTTCTACCAAAAAATGTAAAGAAGAAAACTTCCTGTAATATTCTACATATCTTTTACCACTATGCAGAATGTAATATTAATTTTATTCAAGTTTTGAATAGTTACTAATTGTAGTCATTTTTAGACAGAAGATATAATGGATATTTAATTAACATAGTAAGCAATTAATAGCAGCCAAAAAATGGATATAGGAATCGTGCCGAGAATGAGTGCCCAACCAGACTTTCCTAATACAAATTAACTAGATGATTTGATTAGGTAATTAGGTGTCACTAAGTCAGGAGCCTAACTTTCACGATCCAGACTGAAGGAATGGAATTTACTAGGGAAAGACTAAAGAGAATTTTGAAAGAGTAAGAAAACATAAGAAATTGGATATTTACTTTGATATTAATGGGAATCTGCGTTTATGCATTGAAGTAAATGGTTTGTTTACTCATGTTGAATTGAAGCACGATTATGCTAAATGACAACTGTTCATAGGCAGCTCAAGGAGAAGTCTCGAAGCAGTGTTACTCATGAATGGAATTGAATATCCTTCTTTGGATCTTGCTCCTCTTGCATAAGGAAAAGAAGAATATAATAATGTTAAAATCTTTTTGAAAAAATGTTAAATTTAAGTTGGATCTTTGGGAGACTTTCAAATGCTTAACTTCTTGCTTGTCTTACAATGAGGATCGATAAAATATTCGGGTTTCCTTTTATGGTGGATAGATAGTCCTCAATACCTTAGAGTTCATCATTCTTTACAATACCTTTTGTCTAGTTTTTATCTAAATATTAGTTGGTTTTAATGTGAAGATTGATTAATCACAATATTTTTTAGTTATCAGAAAACTGCTCTATTTTCAGCTGAAACATCCGATACCATCGTGGCGTCATCTTTAGATAGAAACATAAATGATAACATTTGTCTGGATATCGAAAGCAGCATTTTTTGATACCTCGTTTGAGAAAAATTATCTTAGATTATTCCATGTCCTTGTCACTGACCTTGTACCATCCCGATTATGCTAAATAACAACTGTTCATAGGCAGCTCAAGGAGAAGTCTCGAAGCAGTGTTACTCATAAATGGAATTGAATATCCTTCTTTGGATCTTGCTCCTCTTGCATAAGGAAAAGAAGAATATAATAATGTTAAAATCTTTTTAAAAAAATGTTAAATTTAAGTTGGATCTTTGGGAGACTTTCAAATACTTAACTTCTTGCTTGTCTTACAATGAGGATAGATAAAATATTCGGGTTTCCTTTTATGGTGGATAGATAGTCCTCAATACCTTAGAGTTCATCATTCTTTACAATACCTTTTGTCTAGTTTTTATCTAAATATTAGTTGGTTTTACATTCTCTAATGTGAAGATTGATTAATCACAATATTTTTTAGTTATCAGAAAACTGCTCTATTTTCAGCTGAAACATCCGATACCATCGTGGCGTCATCTTTAGATAGAAACATAAATGATAACATTTGTCTGGATATCGAAAGCAGCATTTTTTGATACCTCGTTTGAGAAAAATTATCTTAGATTATTCCATGTCCTTGTCACTGACCTTGTACCATGTATAGAAGTAGGCATTTTACATTTTCTGGAACAAAAGCTTTATAACCGGTGTAATTCTGTGACATCCATACATATACTATTAACACGAAATTTTACAAATCTTAGATAAATTTATACCTGAGTGGGTAATTCCCTCAAAAATCTGCTTGTTTTCATCTAAGTACATCTAAGAAAAAAGATCGATAGATAGAAGGTAAGTTTGTAGTCAAAGATATCTTGAATGAAAAGAGGTTTATACAAAGTAATTTGAACTGCTGATCCATATTCGGGAGTTGGGAACAGAGAGTCATGCAATCTTCACGATGCCTACTTCTGCATGCTGACCCATACTACACTTTACACTTTCTCATGAGCTTGCTAGTATAAATTGAAGTAGTTGCTTCATGGTGGAGATATTGAATCTTTAAATGAAATATGTAGATTTAGAAAATAATCCCTAACCCTTTATTTTAAGAACGAGATTTTTTGAAGGTTTGAATAAGATTTTTTCATTTAGTTCGGTTGTCACCGAAGTAAATTTAATATTTTTATCAAAGTGATTTCTAATAATTCCTTTATAAGAAGAACTACAGAGCTACAGAATCTACAGAACTACAGAATCTAGGACCAGCAAAGACCCTAAGGTCCGCTCGAGGCTAGTCCGCTACACTAAATCCAAAACTACGATACACACTTATCTACGAGTGTATCACTAACATGCTTTATTTTTTTTATTATTATTTTTATTTATTTATTTATTTTTTTAATATATAATCTACTGTACACACTTATCTACATGTGTACATTGTCATGTATATTAACTACTTCAACCTAGGGGGGGTGATAGAAAGTTTTTCTTCTCAACTTGCTCAGCCCTCGATTGCTAGTGGTGAAAATCTAGTTTTAGGATAGTTAGACTATTTATAGGATAGGCGGGAAAGAAAATGGATATCTAAACTACACATGCAAGAGAAATCGCTGGCATCATTTTTAGTCATCATTTTTACTCTCGTTGTTCCTCCGCTCCAAACTCCTTTTGCAAGACGTTTTTATTTACTGTGCCCAGACTACGTTATATTTATACTATTTAAGTGCGCGTCGAGACGGTTTTTAAACATATTTACCGACCTACTATCCACTACGTGGGTGGGTAGCCTATTCCAAATTTGAGTAACTTTAAACGTAAAATAGTTTTGGTCTATACTAGAGTTAAATCGCTTGTTCACTAATTTCAATCCGTGTTGGCGAGTGTTTCCCCTATGATCCAATTCGAACAAATTCCTATAATCAACGTTTGAAAATCCTTTCAATATTTTAAATACTTCTATTAGCTGGCCACGTAATCTTCTGCCTTCGAGAGATGGCAAATCTAATGCTTTTGAATCTTTCCTCGTACGGCCTGTTTCTCAGCTCGGGAATTAATTTTGTAGCCCTACGCTGCACTCTTTCTAATTGCGCAATATCTTTGTTTAAGTATGGAGCCCAAAATTGAACCGCATATTCGAGCAGTAGACGCACAAGTGATTTATACAATGGTAAAATTATCTCTTTGGATTTGAACGTGAAATTACGCGCGATATAACCCAACACACGATTTGCTTTTTTACATGCCTCCGCGCATTGTTTCGTGACTTTGAAGTCATCCGAGACGAAGAAGAAGAAGAAGAAGATGTATATTAAGATGAAGATGAAGATGAAGAAGAAGAAGAAGATGAAGATGAAGATGAAGATGAAGATATAGGTGTAAAAGAAGATGATGATGAAGAAGAAGAAGAAAAAAAAGGTGTTCAGGGTGTTAAAATAAAGAGTCTATAAAGGGGATTATAAAGGGCGGTTAAGAATAACAAATAAGGCCGTAGGCCACACCCCGCAGAGGTACCTGTGTAACCAAGCTCTTCTTGTTAAGGAAGAGAACAGCGGCTTGTTTATTGATAAACAATGATGACTCCTGGGGATTATTATTTGAACATTTGAGATTTATTATACTTTTAATTCTCACACATGGGTGATTTCGAAAAATAACAAAATTATATCAGGTGCTCAAAGATGGATCCTTTTCTATACATATTTCTCATTCCAACAGCACTTAATGATCATATCTTTATTCTTACTATAATCATTTGCGGATATCACAAACTAATATCGATTTCTTATAGTTGAGTGCGAAATATTTGTTAAACTATCAATGGTTATTGTAATATATGGAAGACCAAATTGTATTTTTTATCTTTGAATTATCAAAATTTAAAGTGGAGATTTGGGCGTTGGCTTCATCAGTGATATATAGAAAAATGGTGTTGGGAGAGAGTTATGACGCTGTAAGTAATTAAATCTGGCATATCTACCATCGTAATGCAGATTAATAGAATGCTTTCATGGGGTTATTACAGCAAAACCAAAACATGGGTACGGTATGCGTTCACTGATGAATTATGAGAAAGAAAACTACTCTTTATATTATTTTGTAATTTACCATTTTTTTTAACTTTATACATTCCTTTGTATTTTAGTTCTACCTTTAAATATTTTGCGATGATGTTCAGATGGTTTGTACAAAATTATTGCTTAAAAGCGCATTACCCCGTAAGGGGCGCGGCGATTTGCCATCCTGGCCACCGTGCTGACGGGATCCAGCGCTCCGTCCTGCCCCAGTTTAGCCTCTCTTCCTTCCTTCAGATAGCCCGATTTCTCCCCTACCAAGTCGCTTTTCATACAACCTCTCCCACAACTTTCTCTGGTCAGCCTCTAATTTCACAGGGTAGATGCTGACCTTCTTCTCAAGCCAACCCCCCCGGATCGGGGCTGAGGGGGGAGGGGACATTGTTCCCTAACCCCTCAGCTCCGGTTCGGGATGGTTTTTTTTTAACAACCGTCATCCCCACCCATACCTTCCTCACATCCCTTTTCCTCTCCTCTTCAAAATCTATCTTTTTTACGCCGTGTTCAAGGTGGAGCCGCCATGCCGAAGGACTGCCAGGCCACCAGGCGGGAGGGGTGGTCCCAAATAGCGGCGCCTGGCTCTGCCGGGCCTGTAAGCATCTCTTGCAGTGCGGGCTACTGCAAGAGGTGGTGAGCGATTGCGTCCCGTAAAACAAAGAGGGTCACCATGCCCAATGATGAAAAAAAAACATATCTCCCCTTAATTCCCCTAAAACAATGGAGCCGCCCTCGTGCAGCTCCAAAGAAAAGATGGAGGTCCCCCCCCAGTGCTTGCGCAGGGGACCCTTCATACCTCTTTAACCGGAGAGGAGGCTTACTCCTCTCCTACGCCTACAGGTGTAGGGGACTCCCCCTCACCCCCTTCTCTGGAGGTGCTTTCGGGCACCTCCCTATCTCCAGCGGCAGTCCCTCCTTTGCTTTCTAAGGGGACTGCCAAGAAAGCCAGCAGGCAGCCCATTGCCAACCGCCCCTCGTGCAAGCGGCTCTGTAGGGCAAACCCCCTTAGGGGGGAGAGGGAAGCCAGGCCCAGTCGGTCGCTTCCCTCAAAAGACCTATTGGCAAAAATATTAAACCTTACCGGGGTCAAGGCCTGTGCTTCCCCACTAAAGACTTATGACGCTGCCAAGGGGACCTGCGATGTCCTGGAAGGGGATGGCCAACTGGAGGCCCCTCCTGTGATAGACATGGTCTTTGAGGAAAACCAGCCTCAGACGGTAGGGCCTTCCATGGGGGGGAATCGGGGCTCGGCGCCAAGCACCGAACCCGAAACCGGCCCTATGCAAGGTCCTCATCAAACGGCTGTGGATTCTCAGGCAGTACAAGGAGGGGAGAGATCTCCTCCGGATGATGCCCCTGCGACCACTAGGACCTTCTCCATTTCAGGGAAGGACCTGGCTAAGGCCGGTCCATCTGGCCTGGGGGCTTCTACCGGCGGGGGTGAGAAGCGGGCTCATTTCCCGCCCTCCTCTCCATAAAAGAAAAGGACGAAAAAGACCAAAAAGACGAAGAAGACTCGGGGCTCCTCTCCATCCGCGGGGGCTACGGGGACGGATGGGTCTGCTGCTAATTTGGAAAGCGAACAAGCCAAGATCAGCACATCCGGCCCCTTTTCCATCCCGGGTACGAAGCTCCTGACGATGACAAAGACTAAAAGTGCACAAGGTGGAGCTTTAAAGACATCGGGGCCCCTCATTCACAGGTTACCTGGCATTTTCGAGCCCGCTGGCTTCAAACGCTTTCTCGTTATTTGCTCCACTGATGGCACCATGTTGCTCAAGGGAAAGATGATCCATCAGAGGAGAGGATTAGCAAGTGCAATTGGTAGAGAGCCGAAGGTAACCCGTTTCTCAGACGGTAGCCTTCTGGCGAATCCGGCGAATCCGGACGAGGCGGCCAAGATAAGTGCTCTTCGGACACTTCATGGCACCCCGGTGAGTGTGATACCGCACTCTACCATGAACTTTGTGAAGGAAGTAGCTTATGCGAGGGAACTCGTTGACTACTCCATTGAGGACATCACCCTAGAGCTGGCCGACCATGGGGCGGTCAAGGTCGAACGTGTGATGAGAAAACAGGGAGGGGCCTCGAGACCCACCCCTACACTCTCCATCACGTTCGACTGTGACAAGCTTCCTGAGTCGGTGCGTGCCGGTTAGTACCGCTACCGCGTGAAGGCATTCGTGCCACTGCCGCGGAGGTGCTATTACTGTCACCGCTTCGGCCAAACGAATTGGTCATGTAGACATGCAAAGTCGGGGTCACCCGAAGTATGTGTAAATTGCTCCAATGTCGCACACGATAAGTCTAAATCGTGTGTGGCAAAGTGTGTCAATTTCGGAGAGACGCACCTTGCTTTTTCGAAGCAATGTGGTGCATATCTCCATGAGAAAGAAATCCTGGCCGTTCAGGCCCAGGATCGACTTTCATTCCGCGAGGCAAAGAATTTGGTCCTGGCGCGCCCGGCTCTGCCTGGGATGTCATATGCCTCAATAGTTAGAAAGGCCCCCTTTGCTCCTGGCCCATCCAGGCCGACGAGCACGGTTGTTTCCGCGCCCATTCGGAGACCTTCTGCGGGGCTCTACCTAACCCGTGCTCTTCCCTGGTAAAGCTGGCGGCAAAAAGGGTTCATACCCTGCCCGGCTAAAACCAGGGCTCCCCCCTCTTCCCCCAGCGTGACCGTTTTCCGTAAGGCGAAACGGCCACGCGCCTTCTCCGAGTCGTTAGACTCACAGGAGGCAACACCCCTGAAGATGGTCGCTAGGCTGTCTTCCGGGGTTCCTAAAGCTGATCCCTGAAAGGAGGACAGCAACAAAGGAGCTTCGGCTCCTTCACCCACGCCCTGAGGTGGAGCGAGTGGCTCGGAGACGGTGGTTCCTCGAAAAGAGGGCCCCCCGCCTCCAAGGCCGCAACGGTGGCCTAAGGTTTCGAGGCGGAGGAAGAAAAAGACTCGCATGGCGAGCCCAACCTCCCCCAATAAGTCCTCGAAGGCGACAGCGCCTTCAGCGCTTTGTCCGGCCAACAGCGCCCGGGGTTCTGCCCCCCGGAAGCGTACGGCTATTCCCGTGAGGGTCTTCAATTCGAGGAGGGCCCCCGCGTCTCCTCCGAGCTAGGCCTGGAGGGCATATTGCTTCAATAGAATGGCTGTGGACTCTGAACCAACTGGGAGGAGCTGCGGAGGCTTGTCTCGTCCCGTTCCCCGTTAGCTATTTTTTTGCAGAAGAGCATGCTAAGCGCGTTCCCCCTGCCTGCCCTCCCGGGGTATAAGTGTCTTGCGACCCCACCACCGCGGGATGGCCAGACTGGGGGATGCGCGAATTACACCTGGCATGATGTCTCCGTTCTTCCTTTCTCTTTCGATACCTCCTTTCAGGCAGTGGCTGTGCAGCTGCACCTGGATAGAAGGTATACTATCATTTCTGCGTACATTTTACCGTCAGCTGACTTCGACGCGGGGGACTTCCACCGCGTCGTGGCACAGTTGCCGAGGCCCTATCTCTTGCTTGGAGATCTAAACGGCCGGCATCCTCTCTGGGGAGATTACTCCATAAATCCCAGGGGACAAGTCCTTGCCGATCTGATCAAAGAGCTTGAGATGGGTGTCCTAAACGTGGATGAGTTTACGCATCACTGTCCGAGAACCGCTTCATTTTCTTGCCTTGACCTATCTTTGTGCTCTTCGGATGCACAGCCTGATTTTGATTGGGGGGTGGTCGATGACCTCCATGGTTGTGATCACTTTCCCATTCAAATATCATTTACAGGGCAACTGCCGCCTGAGAGACCACCTTGGCGGTGCTTGGCGCGGGCGCGGTGGCCTACATTTCAGGAAATGACTGAATTCTCTATCTCAGTCGAGGAGTTTAGGTCGGTAGATGAGGCAGTTGAGTTCTTCTCCGGCAACCCCATCGCCATGGGCCTGACTACTATTTCTAGGACGTCTGGCCGTTTTACACGCCGACCACTCCCATGGTGGTCAGGCGAGTGTGAGACGGCCTCAAACAGAAGCGTTATGCCTACATGCGCTATAAGCGCCGCCCGAACGATTTCACTGTCGCTGAATTTCGTCGAACTAGGGCTAGGTTGCGGTATATTTCGAAGCACGCCTGCCCCTCTTATTGGCGGGCATACATGTCTTCACTTAACGGGAAGACCCCTTTAGCTGAGGTGTGGAAGTGAGTCAAAAGGATTCGGGGCAAGTTCTCGCAGGACCCCCCTTCCGTTCTCCAGGAGAATAAGACCGCAATCTCAGACCCCGCGTCCGTAGCGGAATCCTTAGCGCCTGCTTTTTCCGCATTCTCTAGCCGTGATGCTGCTCTGCCATCATTCAATGCACGTCGTAATGTCGCGGAAGGCCGCCGGCTGGACTTTACCTCCAGAGGCGGAGAACCCTTCAACGACTCGTTTACTGTGAGTGAATTGCATTCCACTCTCGCTTCGTGCGCGGACACCGCCCATGGTCCGGAGCCGCTATCCCGTACGCCATGCTTCGACACCTGGGTGAGCGGGGCAGGCCTTTCTGTTAGATTTGTTCAACAGGATCTAGGTGGAAGGTCTTCTCCCAGACTCCTGGCGAATCGCTACTGTGCTCGCCTTTCGCAAGCCGGGGAGAGATCACTCTACTCCGACCGGTTTCCGCCCAATCTCTCTAGCCTCTTGCATGTGCAAGTTGATGGAGAAATTGGTAAATGTTAGATTAGCCCTTTTCCTGGACAGCGGAGACCATCTGTCTTATCAACAGTGCGGCTTCCGCAAGTTCTACTCCACGTTGGATGCTCTGCTTCGACTGGGAAATGCCGTCTGCGAGGCTTTCCTTCGTAGAAAGCACTACGCTAAAGTGTTTTTTGTTCTGTAGAAGGCCTATGATACCGCATGGAAATACGGTATCATGGAGACTCTCCACACGATGAGGGTTAGGTGACGCCTCCCAATTTTTATATCTGAATTTTTGCAAGATCGTCGCTTCCGCGTACGGGTGGGGGGAGCCCTCTCCGGCCCAAAGGAGCAGGATCAGGGTGTCCCGCAGGGAAGTGTCCTCAGTGTCACACTCTTTGCCCTGAGCATCAACGGCATCACCTCGGTGCTGCCGGAAGATGTTCTTGCTACGCTCTACGTGGACGACCTTTCGATCTCTTTTGGTGCGTCCCAGATGCCAACTCTGGAGCGTCGACTCCAACAGGCATTGAACCGCGTCTTTCGCTATGCCGAAGCGCACAGGTTTCGGTTTTCTTTGGCCAAGACTAAGGTGGTGCACTTCTGCCGCCATCCACGGCTTCACCCCGACCCAGATTTGTTTCTTAATCGGGTGCGCCTGGATGTGGTTGAGTTGCACCGTTTCCTTGGTCTTGTATTCGACCGACGCCTCACCTGGGAGGCTCATATTCGCAGCCCTAGGGTCTCTTGTACCCGCGCCATGAACATTCTCCGTTCCGTGACGTTCAGTGCTTGGAGCGCTGATAGGGCTACTGCCTTACTTTTTTATCGATCCTTTGTTCACTCGAAGCTCGACTACGGATGCGAGTTTTATGCATCCGCAGTCGAGCGTTTATTGCGGAAGGTGAATTCGATCCACCACACCGGCCTTTACCTTGTGACCGTTGCCTTCCGCACTTCCCCCATTGAGAGCCTGTTGGTCGATGCTGGGGAGATGCCACTCGCTCTGCACCGCGTGCAGTGCATCACTCGCCTGTACGCGCGAGCCCGGTGCCTCCCTCCGTCGCCAACAGCTCTCACTGCATCCGCAGCTGATCTCGATGGTTCCTATGCCACCGTGAGACGCCAGTCATACCCTGAGCCCTTTGGGCTTAGAGCCAGGAAACTCCTTCGAGATGTAGATATAGCTCTCGGGCCGGTGGCGCCCCTGGTTATGCCCAGGACGCCACCCTGGAGGGTACCACATTTGGCTATTTGTCGCCACGCCTCTGCTCTCAAAGCTTGTACTGCGCCGGAAGTATTGCATTCGACCTTTTTGGAGCACACATCGTGTCACGCTGGTACCGTGTTAGTGTATATGGATGGCTCCAAGTCCCAAGAGGAGGTCGGCTTCCATGCCGTATCCACTCTGTTCGAATTCAGCGGGGCTCTACCAGGCGCTGCGTCTGTCTTCACGGCCAAGCTGGTGGCAATACACCACTCGGTACGGGAGATTACGCGACGTGCCCGGTTCGGAGATCGGATTGTGATCTATAGCGACTCCACAAAGCGCCCTGAGTGCTCTCGGGGCATTGGAATCTCCGCATCCCCTGGTTCGCGAAATCCGTGACCCCCCTCTTTGGAGAGCTGGGCAGATGTCGATATTATCTTCTGCAGGGTGCCTGGACATGTAGGAATTGCGGGGAATGAGGGCGCCGATTAGGGCGCTAAAGAGTCCGCGAGGACTCTGTGACCAAACCAGCGTTTCGCTCTTCCTCACACTGACTACATGGCAGGAATACGGGCAGCTCTTCGGACTGCTTGGCAAAGAAGATGGGAGACGGTCGAAGGGAACTTAATGTTGCGTGCCATTGCGCCGCGACTGTTCCCATGGACCTATCCCCCAATGCCGCGGCGGCTTCAGGTTGCTTTCTGTCGTCTCCGAATCGGGCACACTCATGTGACGCATCGCTATTTGATGCAGCACTCGCTGCGCCCTATTGCAACGCCTGCGTCGTCCCCCAGACTGTTCGGCATATTCTTGTCGAATGTCCCAGTCTGGGTGATCTTCGCGCACGTTACCTGTCCCGGTACCGGGATTGGCAGGGTCTCTACCGCCTGTCCCTTGTACTCGGGACGAGTGCGTGTACTTTGACTGGTGGACTTATTGACTTTTGGGGGGAGGCCGGCCTTCTCCCTTTCATTTAACCCGGTTTAATTGTTGTTGTTGTTTTTGTTATTGGATTTGTTATTGCTTTGTTATTGTTATTGTTATTTCTTTTTATTGTTGTTTCCTGTTCAAATTTTTAATGACGCCTAGAACTAGGCTGTTTTTTTACTGCAACTTATGCCTAAGTCGGCAGTCGCCAGATAGCCCCTTAATTAAAAAAAAATAAATAAATAAAAGCGCATTATTGTGAATTTGTTTTTTACTTCAATACAAAAATATTTAATAAATTAATATGATCAACACCACCAGTCACCTTGCTTTTTAGATCTAGAAAGACCTTTCAGCCATGGTCTGTTTCTTGAGAAAGAGTTCTCCCTCCCCTGCTTATCAATCGGTAAGTAGCTCTCATTTGCAAAATCACAAAGAGATGTCAGGTGTAATGTGGGAAGCCCTGTTGGAATGACATTTGGAGGAGTGCACTTTCACACCCGGGCATAGCATGATGCGTTTGACTTAATTCGCGTTTTACATCCTCTCTTCCGTCTTGAGAATCCAGAGAAACTCTCTGTCAAAACACGATGTATACAATGAGATATTCTTGCTTAGATAGTTTTGAGTAGATCTTAGCATCTATTCAATTCTGTATTTTTTTAACCTCTTAGCGGGCAGGTAACCCGCGCGGGATAGTTAATACCAATTTTTTGACGAAACCTGATGCAATACTTTGATGGCGTAGCAAGATCTCCCTCGAGTTACTCAGACACACACGCCGCCCACGCCTGCAATAATGGAGGTGGGTGCATATAAATCTAAGAGCACATGGGAAAATAAATGTGTTCCAATGTAATATGGGTGTCAAGTGTAAAATGTGAAAGAAATTGGTGAAAACTGATGGTGAAATAAGAGCGTGTCCTGCGCGGGACTTTTTTCCGGCTTACGGGCAACCATATCAGTTTCGTACGGGATACTGTACCCGGCTACGGGGAGCCATATTAGACCCGCACAGGACTTTCTGCCCGCTATAGTCATCTTATTTAACGAAATGTATGTTGATTTGTTTATGGTAAAACGAACTTATGGTGATGTGGAACATTTATCTGGTTTGTGTGTGAGACCCATGTTGCATATGGCCTGAAAATACTGGTGTTTTATGTGATTACCTGCATTGTATTTACTTTTAACGAAGGTTATGGTTCATTAGTATTGTGTTTTTAGATAAATATGGCCCTAATTAATGCCATGCTTCCTCATTTCAGCTTTCAGCATTCCGGTCGATGAAAATCTATTTAAATGCGGTTCAAGCAATACTAATTTTGTTCATAATATTCTTATAATATCATCCAATCACACATATGGTATATGCATATTTTTATCTAATCATACGGCACCGTACTAAATATCAAATTATTATGCTTTGTAATAAGCTACAAAATTCCCTGAATTACATTGCAATCTTATATGGTTGCAATTTTTTTTATTGTCTTCATTTTATTTTTTTAAATTCCAAGTCTCAGGAACGTGAGAGGCGTTCGACCGCCTTTATATTCGCACAAAGCCCAAGCTTGATATTATTATAGTTTAATTTATTTAGGGCCTTTTATGCGATTAATTTGTAACTATTTTATCGAGCATGTGATCTGGTACTACCTCATATTTACCATTTTAATTTTCCAATAAAAATTAGATTGAAATTAATTTGCATTCAACGTGGAAGGAGATATTTCACAAATTACCTATTAGGTAATAATAATTTTAATTGCAATTTCTATTTTTTCTCACGTGATAAAATCAATATCCTTAGACATTTCTTCAAAGACAATTTTGTAAAGTAATTGTAAATACAGGTTAGAGGCGTTCTTGCAGTCTGCCTGTCCTTGAGAAACGATGTTAGTAACAGCATCGCTTAATGAAAAAGAATTAAATTCGAGTCCATAAAAATTAAGAATAGTAGTAATTTATATGGTAAAGAATTCATCGGATTCAGAAATAGGAAGATTTTGGTTGAATTCATGTGACATATTCTCATAATAAGTCTGTTCAATTTTCTAATTGAAACCTGAAAAATTCCGCAACTTCCCATACCTCCCATTTTAAGTTATCTATCTGGTGGGATACTTTCTCTCTTTCCCTTCTAAAAAGGAATAACTCAATACAAGATTGAGCTATTAATGCGTTAAGTAGTGAAAAAATATAGAATATCGGATAAAAAATATTAATAAAATAAACATTATGACAAAGGTCAGAGGGTTTACTGGAATATTTTTAGATAAAGGGATTGAATTATCCTCCTTAGAAATATGCTCAAAACTTATGTTGTTCATAAAATATTACAAACATTGAAGTTTAAGAAATTTATATCGAGAAGTCATATTGATCGGTATCAAAGATAATACAACCATCCTGACTACGCAACGAGGTCATGTAAGTATGAGTATACAGACGATTTCGAGCTCTCTTGACAAAGTACAATCAACCACAACAATTTGAATTCAATCAGAATTAGAAAGAACTTAATGTTTGAGACCTTTTAAAATATAAAACCACCAAAAATTAAACACAGAAAAATTCGAAGCCTACCTGAATTTCACAATTCAAATAAATTGTGCAAGACATAAATTCTATCGGATGTAAACATCAGTTTTTTTTATATAAGTGATTTTCGTGGACGGGCAAATATGCAAACCAAACACGGCTTCAAAATCGTAGCACGTGATTGTTTGCTTGATAATTTTGTTAATGGTTTCATATGACGAAAGAATAGCATCATTTCTCAATAAAATTAAATTCAGAGATTAAAGAAAAAAGTTAAACGGGGTGGAATTCAACAAGGCAGGAAAAAAGAGTTTCTCGTAGATTTTCTCTCAGTCAAACAAATTGCCTTTATACGGTGAATAAATTTAAATAATAACTATTTCTCTTCTGTAATTAACTGTTTTACTACTACATCAAATTACATTAAAAAGTCGAACAGAAGAATTATTTTGCCAGAAATTGTTGAAAAAGGCGTTCATATAAAAAGTCATGAAGTAAGTGGAAGTGAATTTGTGTAGATACTCAGGTCAATTTGCATAATGTGGACTGTACTGAACATACCACCGATCTACACAAAAGAACCCCCGGGGTTGCACGATTTTGTTAGATGAGAGAATAAATGTTAATAAAAAAAATCGAAATTTCTTACTATAAAACGAAATAAACTCCCCAAAACTCGCCCAAAGAATAATATGGAACTTTGGTGAAAATTAGAAAAGAATTTCCCATCTCCTGTGGAAAGGTACAAGCTGTTTAAACTTTTACTTTGACACCTTTTGTATTTTTAAAATCATAAAGGACAAAGTTTTCTGTTTTCTGCAGGGCGATGAGATTATAAATATAGCCGTTATAAATGAAAATATAAGAGTATCTCATAAATAATTCGGCATTGTTTCATCTTCCTTATTATTCTATGGTTAGAAATCAACCACCAACTTTCAAGTAATTTATATTTGAATAAGTAGTTATTTATTAGTTTATTAAGTAATATAATGTTCACCAGTTTCTACTAATAATCTACATCGTTCTACTAATTATGAATACAATATTTGTAAAAATCGTTGGACTTTGAAATAAAAACAGTTGTTCAAGTTATTTCAACCGCTTTTTTGATCGAAATCTTCGCTAAAACATAATCAACCAGTGGTGTTCGAAGAATGAGTCATTACATAGGTTCAAATCGTAATTCTTAAGCTTTTGTATAAATGGTATCTCTTACGATATTAGGCGCTTTTAATTTATGAAAGCGCAATATTCTTATATCGATTAATGTTGGCCCTCTTTCTTCAAGGGCTGCATTTAAAATGGCGAAATGAGTACAGAAAACCTCTTTAGTAATATTCCGATTGGTTTAAAAATTTTAAAATGGATTATGCCAATCACATCCCATTTTACACACAAGAGAATAAGCCATGGATAAACCACCGGTTTGTGGTAGCGTATAGTTTATACTGAAGGAATAATTCATTCTATGGATCTTTAAATATAGTTTTACATAACCAACTTTACGTCTCTTCTTCCAATCCTACTCAAAATTGATTCATATTTTAATGGAGAAAAGAGAGATGAATAAATGGTGATACCTTGTTACAACTGTATCCCTGATTGGACATGACAAATACATTGCTCCAATCGTGAAACCTTGCTTTTCTGCTTTAAAAAAACGATGCACAGTAAAAGAAAGAGATGAATGGAGTTTTTTAGTCAATTGTTGAAATATTATAAGTGAATTCTTTTCACTACTATTTTTAAAAGATCCAGATCGAATTCTACTTGTCGTCTTGAACGTTCATCGGTTAAAGGAAAGTTCTCGAGGGAAAAGATGCCAAAATACAGCCGCAGTCAAAGGATTTGTGAGATCTTGAAGTTTTCTTATACTTTTGGTGTGTCTATGACTATGTCAGTGGAGGTTGTATGCATTTGTCCACGACATGTGGAAAGCAAAATAAACTTACAAATTTCCCTATAAATTTTCTGTAAAATTATGATGCTATTTAAATGTATGAAATAACGCTGTTGATAATTTTCACTCAAATTGTTTTAATATAAAATACCAAATTTAGTGATTAATATTATAATGATAAAGTATGAGTGCCTCAGCCTTTGAAAAAACGGTCGGAGAGTCAGTGGATCACATTCAGGTATTGCAGAAGTGTTTAAGAGGATCGGAGAAATAGTGATCATAAAAGACAGATCTTTTTCTGGACGCCCAACGGTCAGTAGACAATGTAAAGACAGGTATTTGCTTTGCATGAGCCTTAGGTATCGTAAAAAGGCCGACGTCCAGTCGCAACATGAAAGGAAAAAGGGAGGCCAGGTTACTGCATCCGTTAGATGACTCAGTATCAGAATGCTTGCGTAAGTCCTTAATTCATGTAAAACCAGCCAGAAGAAACTGATCAACATTCTGCAGAAGCGGCGTTGACTGATTTGGGTACGCGCTTAACACACTTAAAAGACGCGGCCATGGGAACGTGTTTTAAGGTCCAAACTGTCCACGTTACATTTGTTTCCGACTCCAGGCAGCGTTAGAGTTTGCAGGAGCCCCAAAACCATAAAATTGAGAGAGCATAGTGTCAAAGGTAAAATAGAGTAGTTGTTTTCGAATGTTAAAGGATTGCATTTTAGTTTCAGGATAGGTAGTCTCACCATTTGTGATGGCATCATGAATTCAGAGCAGTACCAAACTGTCTAAAGAGACTACATGCTTCTCTCACCACCAGAACCTTAATGAATGGACCGGAATGTAATTTTCTAACAGGACCATGCCCCATATCACAAGTCATCATCCACCCTACCATGACTCAGAGAAATTAATACCAATCGAAACTTCTAACGAGAACTGAAGCTGGCTGGAAGAGGTCGTCAGCCAGCTTCCAATGAGCAACTGATACCAATCATCATCGATGAGTTGTCGCACCATCGGGGAGAACATGTTTCCAAGATTAGTACTCACCTCTCTTCCAAAAGACTCTCGACAGTTTATGAGCGTTCTTGCTCATGATAGTTTGGCTGTATTTTCTACAAAGCTACATCCACTTATCAGTTATATGTTGCTGTTCTTACATCTTTTTCTATTTTGTTAATTCATGTCGAATGTTTGGGGCTTATATAAGTAATTAGTGTTTATTCCTTCTTATTTGACTATAATGATTATACTGATATGCACATAAAGAGCCTAAGACCTTTTTTTATCTTATTTGCTAAAATTACTAGGTTGTCCGAAAATGTTGGCGGTGGCTATACTTAAAGGATGCCTCCCAAATTAGACCTTTCTATTTAAAGCAGGTCAAATTTTATTGAATAATTTCTAAAATTTTCATAGGAAATCAATTTGAATGAATTTTATATTATAAGAAATTTATTGGTTAATTGTAAAATAAAACAATTCAAAATCATAAAACTGCTTGGGAAGTTCGAAGGCCGTGATGGCACAAGACTTTCCTCTTGGGTCACAAAGCTAAGCATTTAGTTCCAGGGCCACATTATTTCTGTTTTCGTTTTGGTAATTTCTTTCGTATAAATTTGTCAATACACTACGAGTTAGAACAGAAGATTCATTTAAATTTATATATATTGTCCTCCACGACTAAAGATCCACGTCTGCTATCTCAGGGATATTCTAAAATTCATAAAGTTATTTAATTTCTTTACGAAGAGATAAGTGTAATTTTGTCACGCAAAGTACGAGTATAAATCTGCTATAATATTATGCCCATGGAGAAGCTAATTAACTAAATAAACCAACTACAAAACATATTTCAAATATAATATATGCACATCTTATAGACAAATGGGCAAATACTGATTAGCTCCCAACCAATACTAAAATTTCTCTGCCATTCTCAAATAAATGGAATCTTCCCAAATATTTTTGTTCTAAATTGCAATTTCCTAGGAACACATTTATATGTACACTTGGACTTGGAATAAAGTCCAAATGAAATCTCTCAATGGAATATTTATTTGGGGAAATATTTAAAATGATTTCCAGGGCCCTGTCCCAAAGTTGAATTTTTGTGCTAAATAATAGTTCAATTTGAGAGGAAATGCAGCAAGATTATAAATAGCCTTCAAATATATTAGGTTTTAAAAAATTTAAAATTATTAATTTGGTAAAGATATTAAAAAAATAACATTACAAAGACACATCAATAAAGAAATTTTTAAATACAAACCTAATTATGAATGTGCATGATTGTTTATAAGCGTGTACGTGTTTTCTCACCTTTTAGATCAGAAACTAGTGGATGCAAGCCTACACAAAGAACTAGGCATAGGTAAATGATGTAGACTATTCCTTACAAGTGACCGCAATCTTAGGTCTTGTTAAATTTTAGAATTATGCCATAAATCTTGTTTATTTCATTTGATTTTGCTCTAAAAACAGTTTTAATTTTATTGGTCACACGTTTCTCTTCACCAGTTCTAAAATCCTATAAATATTAAAATTAATAGGTAAAACAAATTTTAATTATGTACAATGGAGCATCTAAATTTATTTGATTTATTTAAAACAACAAAAATATAATTCTTCATAACTGTCAGAGGTAAAAGTTTCACGTGTGTTTAACAACGATCCTCGAGTTCTGATGAGTACCCTCTTTTTCTATCATTTTAGATTGTCTTCAACAGCGTTTTATAAAAGAGGCACAATAATTTTCTCTTTTTCCTAAGTTTTTCTTGATACCTATTCTATATCTATAACCAGCCTCTGTTAAATTTCTTTATTTTCAAGGCAAGAAAATCATAATTTTAAACATAACTCGTAGGTAAAGTTGGCAAATATATTGCGAAAAAAAGAGATTGAGTAGCGATAAAAGAATATTTAAATGCATACAAAACTTAGCCTGTAGAAAAATCAACTTTTTTTATTTCCATAGGTTTCATATATAGGTTTTTTATATAGTCAAGCCTAAAATCACGACTAGTTTGATATTGGATGTAAGGAAGCATTAACGCATGGAGTTTTATATTGGGTAAAAAGCACCAGCTAAAGTGGAAGATTATGGAAAAAAATGAAGTTTACGTATAATCCGTTTTCAAGTCATACAATTATGATAGTCTTGGAAAACAAATGGCAGATTAGTAGATAAAGTGAAAGATTATGGAAAAAAATGAAGTTTACGTATAATCCGTTTTCAAGTCATACAATTATAATAGTCTTGGAAAACAAATGGCAGATTAGTAGATACGAACTTTCAGAAATTCGTTTGTTGACACTCAACAAAAATTGAAGATTAAACTTTTGTTAAGAGTCTACTCGATCAAGAAGTGAAAGCATTATGTGAGAATTGAATTCATAATGACGTTTGCAGTCAGTTATCTAGAGTCTGGTTCTTGAAGCATTCAGTTATATGATTGCTAAGTTCCTCATCATCTTAAATTCACGTTCAGAAATGTCATTCATGGCTTTCAGATTATTTGGCCTATAAATAGTTTAAACTTATTTGACAATTGCTTAAAAATCTTAACAACCTCCATCCCACTATCAATTTTAAATTAAAGTGGGAAAAAGATAGTTGTATATCCTTTCTTGATATAAAATTGTTACTCATGAACAAAATTACCTTCACTGTGTACCAAAAAACCCACCCATTCAGCAAATTTTTGTATCCATTTCTTTTCTCATCATGAAATTAACATTAGGCGAGCTGTTGCATCAGGTATGTTTTTGAGAGCACTCAGGAAATGTGACCCTTGCTTTCTAGAAGACTAGATTACCTATATAACCTGCAGTTTTATTGAATTAAATTATCCTCTCCACGTGATCAATGAAAGTTTGTCTAAAGAAAGTCTACTCTTTACCTTCCCGAGGATAAAAACAAATGTATTAATACTAAGTGTCTTTCCCTCCCTTTTACTCCCCTCTTCAAAAGAGTGAACAAAGTTATTTATTCCAGCCTAACCACATTTAAGTACCCTTTTTCTATCCTTAAATTTTCCCCCTCTTCCAAGCCCGTGGATTAGCCATATCAAGCAAGTGTATATTTAATCCCGGGTGGCTGTACAAACTGTCCCTTATTCTACATAGGCTAGTCCAGATGAACCTTAACAAAACAAATTTATGAAAATAAATCATATTAGCAATTTCAGCCACCTAATGAACTGTTCAAAGCACAGGTCATATATAATTTTAAGGATTTCCGTAAAATAAAGATAGTAGAATCTATATTAATAGGAGAAATTTACAATTTTAATTTATCAGATGGGCAATTGAAATGCAGCCCTCATTCCCGTAACCTCATCGTAAAGAGCAAACGTAACTATCTTAGAATCGCACCCCCTGAGTAATGAGCCTAGTTTTGTGTTTCTTTGTGTTTTTGTTTTGGTTTTTTCTTATCTGTACGCTACTAAAAGACTTCTTTAACAATTGCATTCTCAGTATAGGACTGAAGAGGGTATTATAAACTATATACTGAAACTAGTCTTGTAAATTAAACTTTTGGCTCCTATACACTGGTTTCAATATCATATATAATAAGTCGCCATTGAGTTCTTTTACTTATATATATATATATATATATATATATATATATATATATATATATATATATATATATATATTACTAACCGTGACGAAAAACTTCAGGCTAAAATTGTCCAATTTAACAGACAAAATCGCTTGACCCAATTTATATCTACATTCAATGCAAGAGGTACCAGAGGTATATCTACAACGATATTACAAAGTTCTTCACTTTTCATATGATATGGTAGCCGAAGACAACGAGAATATCCCTGTTAAACTCAAGATACCGGACATGGCGCCGCATTTAAGCTCTTGATGTCGATAATTGCACTATGGAGGAATAGCACCATGTGCCTTGCTTCAAGTAGTAAGGCTTATAGTTGTTTCTAGCTGATGTTAAGGAATGTTTTGATGCCGTCTCCACCTCTTTTAAAAGTCAATGAACACCAGTTTTTAATTTACCGAGTATGCTAAAGTTTCTTAGTATCTATTCGAAGAGCATTCAGGAGAGATCCAAAGAATGCTTTGATCACCATGTTTAACTCAAATGAACCAAATCGAGGATTTATGAGACTTGCGGGGGGATTGGGTCAGGTCTCTTATGGCGCTCCCTGCCCCAAGTTGGAGATAAAAAAAGGTCTGTCAAATGAAGATCCTTTAATCTACCTACCACAGAATAATATTCTTCCTCAATTAACAACCTTATACATGAGAAAAAGAGAAAAATTGGTGTTTTTACAACTTCCCTCTACACATAGCTATGTATGATATTTAGCAAAAAGAAAGGCATCGTGTCTTTTAGCAGTATTTCTTAAAGTTTGAGATTTTACTTGTATTTAAAAGGCATCTGTCCGGGCTAAGAATATTCATATTTTGTAGAGTGGGAAAGGACGGAGGAAATTTTAAAATATTATTTCGAGAAGATTGTATGGAAATAGGAAAATGCAAGAAGCCACCAATTGAAGACCATTAGGTAAAGTTAGGATCTGTATATCAGATAGAGTACCAAAATATCTCGAAACTGTTTAGTTCCATTTTGCTTAAGGGATGTTACATATATCTATGGAAATAAAACAAACGGAGCAGTTGGTGTATCGAGACAAATTTACCTTCAACAATTGAATTCCGAGTAAGAAGGATCATGGCCAGCAAGGTAAGCGATAGTTGTATCAAGCAATGGTTCTAAGCTCAAGAACTGTTCACATCCACTTAACCAAAATAATATGATTGACAAACAAATATATTTTTCAAAAAAAATCAAATTTCATTGTAGGGTTCTAAAGATTTTGCTAAATAGATAAAGTTCTTGTTTTCACCAATATTTTGGCTGTTAAACTAATGTTTGAGTGATCTTAAATAGAATAAAATTAAAACAAAATGAGGTGATAAATTTTATTTTTTCAACATAAGCTCAAGTGAGGTCAAAACAGTGGGGCAAGCGATGATACAATTTTTTTAAACCATATTTATAAAACTACTGAAGACTGAGAATTAAAGCAAGTTAATTTAGTTCGTATAATATGATAACATAAGAAAATGAGTGATTTTAATGTTGGAAAATAAATCAAGTAATTATAATATTTGTCAGATCAATTCTCAACTAAATTCCCTCTACATTGACTTCCTCAAAGTAGGTAAATGAGTGGCGGTATTTATGTGAAACAAGAGAAATCTAAAGTGACATTTAATTAGTTTGTTCATTGCTATACCCTTGTAAAATTTTATAGAAATACTTTCGTAATAGGTAGGATTGATAATTATTCGCCCTTCAACATTATCTTCCAACTTAGTTTAAACTGCCTTTTGTCTTCCAGATCATCTTTCTACATCGCAGGTATGGTTCTCTTTTAAAAAAATATTCAAAGGATTCATCCCAATTGTTTCCAATTGGTTTTGAAAGAGTAGGTGTCTTCTTCAGCTAATCTTAGTACAAAAATTGTGGCAGCCATCGAGTAGAAAGCTTATTGAGTTTCAGTAGTTCGTTCAAGTGGGAATAAACTCAACTTAACGTTATGATCCATGTGACGGCCTGTTATATTTTATATTGTCATTTGATTGTACTCTTCACTTATTGCCCTCATAGGATGGATGTATTCTTCCCTTAGTCATGTTGCTGATCTACTAATGGAAAAGTTTGCTCAAACCTTCTTTCTTCTATCCCTAAAAGGGGTTTATCCATTTTTAAACAGTACATTTTCAGCAGCAGTCTTCATATGCTATTACAACTCATCAATAATTTTGCTTCTCCGCCAACCAAGCATGCTTATAAATTTGCTGTTTAATTTGATTCAACCTTCTTTAAATCCATTGTATCAATGCGGGGTTTAAATTTAATGTGCTGCCAATTTATTCAAACGAAGCAAGTAATTTCTGTGTATGTGACTTATAGCACATTCTTAGAATTTTAACATAGTTTAATTAGAATTTTAATAATTATATTATTTGTTCCTCCTATTATATATTTAATGATAAGTAACGTTATTCCTTTTTATGCTGGAATTCTTTTATATGCTCTAAAGAGGGCCAAGATAGATTTAAAATTTAATTACTCTCAGAGTCCTAAAATTCAACAGATTACAAGCGTGAGATCGTAGAGGAAGTTTCCTTAAATTCTTGAAACCTGGGCAAGTACAAAAGCTAAGATTTTCAGTAAGATCCCCAGGAAAAGAGTGCTGATATAGGCTCTAATGGTCCTGAGTGTAGGTTTCTTGCTTCTCTAGCCACGAAACTCTAAGCTGACAAAGGTTTCTGTCAAAAATAATTTTTCTTTGTTCACTTTTCTGGCAATTCTATTATTCTTTTCTTCACTGAATGTCATATGCCGAGATTTCAATGATACTCCAATACTGATAGGATTTATTTTGGAAAGATTAAGGAAAAGAGAGACCGAGAAAAAAAAACAATGTGCTTTGTCTGGGCAAAATCTGTTGCACACCTGAAAACTTCATTTTTCAGATATTTAGAGGTTTGTCGTTTACATTGTTTTACCCACGTCATAAATCCCATAACTTTAATGCAGTCACATTTTTTTTAATTAATGTTTTGTTTTATTTTGTTAAGATTAGCGCTTCACGGAGTTCAACAGAGGGAACATAACAATGAATTTTTTGCTAAGAAATAAAGTAAAAATGTGCACTTGGCTTTTCACTTTTATTTCCTTTTTCCAAACCTGGCTTCCCAACTTTTCGTTATTCATCAAAGTCATTACACCATTGTTTGGTGAAGTTTACAGTTTTAAGAGTTTTATGCTTCACTTCATGACATTTTTCACAACGAGATGAAATATCCTTTGTTTTATCAGTTCAAGGCATCCCAATTTTAATGCACTTTAACTTCCTCTTCTACACATGCATTATTTCTTTTAGTTTGGGGGAGATTTGATCTTGAAGGGAAAGTGGAATGAACTAATTTAAGGATAGACTGAAAGTTTGTAGAATGTGATTAAAACCTGACTTTTTTACAGTTCGTTTTTTTTTTCATGCTAATCAAGGTCTGCTGACAAAAGTCGTGTGCTATCCCTTTTCTTATTTATAACATTACGACCTTTGAAACTTTCAAAAGAGATTAAAAACAACATAAGTGTTATTTAAAAGTAATCCATAGCTAACATTAGTAGGACTTTGCGAATTATATTATTCGAAAGAAAGTGTAAAACAATATAGATGATTTAAATTTCGTTAGAATCGCCTGAAAAGTTACAATGTTATTACCAAAACACAATAAAAGCAAAACGGGGACCGATCAACCTTACCGACAAAGTGAGATATAGAGTCACATGGGAACTAAAAGTCTTGGGAGTGCCGGAATGGTGGCTTAGAAGTACGATTAGAAGTCAGCCTTCTTGCTCTCATGTATTGCCCAGTGGATTAAACCTCCAACCCACGCATCACAACCACTGGAATTTAGTCGTTCAAGTCTGGCCACCGCTTAGATGTTTGTTTGTTTTCTCTGACCAGTCAATTTTTTCTGTACATTTACCCTTTAGATTTCAAAAATGTATGTCGGCCTTATTCCCTTTCAGTCTTCTCATTGCTTTTGTCTTCTACAAACTAGAGCTAAAGAGTACAGGGAATTCGGGCCTTCAATTTCGGCAAACGCACCGAAATCCAAACTTTGAAAATCAGATTGAAACACCTTTATTATTTATTCAACCCAAATAAAATAGATTTTCTCAACCAATCCAAAAGTTTTAAAATCATAATAAGCGAATATAATCAGGAAGTCTTTTACCAGCTTACGTGTTATGACGACGTATTTCCTCAATCATAAATACGTCCTCTTTAAATTGGTACAGATGTAAATAACTTTGGCCATAGCTTATCAGATTTAAGGTAAGATTAAGATAGGATTTAACACGTTCACTGCTGGTCTATATATAGCGAATATTTCTAAATGTTACTCAAAATTTCGGTTAAAATGAATTATTTAAGGTAATTTTGTAAAATAAATGTTGCAAGAATTTTGGAAAAAGAGTTTTTGTAAAAATATTGGAGTGGAGCACATGTGCGTCGGCAGCATGTGGGAAGACTTTTTCGTTAGTGCTGAATAGGGCACAGAAGTGTCATTAATATTATGCATCAAATTCATTGATAAAAAGAATGTAATTGACAATACCACATTTTAAATTATTTTCTTAATTTCAAAAATCCATCATCAAAATAAAAAATTGAAGAAATTTAATTAGAAATGTACTTAATGCATGTAATTTGAGAACAAATTAAATTGAAAAATTTATTTTTGATTCTTAAAATTACTGAAATTAATATCCAAATCAAAAGAATTTAATTACGATTAAACTTCAGAAAACATTGACACATTAAAAAATTGATTAAAATAAAAATAATAATATTCAAATGAAAACATTAAAGTAATTATGGAATTTGAGAAAGCAATAAACTAGGAAAAGTGAAGCTTTCTTTGGAAACTTTTCGCAAAAATAAATATGTGGTGTCTATTCGCTTAAACTTTTCAAAAGACACCCTGTACGTTTTTTCTTATTGTTTTTCCCTTCTTATTTTATTCAGCTTTTAAGGAAATGGTTATAATCTGCAGCAACTCGTTTTAAGGAAGGCCCAATATAGGGATTCATTTTAAGGAGAAAGCAATTAATGAGAGCACAATTTTAAGATAAAAATCGTACTAACGTAGCTTATTCTTGCCGAGTAAATTTGATGCACCATAAACCTATTGAAGAAAATGTCATATTACTGATTTAAGAAAAATCTTAAGGTTGACTAACTTGGAGCGATTTAGTCAATTTGAACCAAGAAATTGATTTAAGAAACCTTCATTTTTTATCTAATACTCAAACTATACCGAAAACTGCTTGAGTAAAATACCTTGTTCTTCCAATATCCATTTTTCCAGCAATATTTAAATGTCCTATAATTCCCAAAAGAATCCTCTCACTGCATTGGCACAGGCATTCCTACATACACTCATTCGCACATTCCTCACGAATAACAAATTATGCTCAATAAATATCACATGGATTAAAACTATCTTACACTTCATACTATTCGTAATATTAGTTCTCTAAAAATAGGCGTATTTCTCATCATTATTCCTCCTTCTCACACGTCCCTTCTTCGAATCTAGTCGTAAATTTATTTCTCAATCACAAATTAAGTCCATTTTTAATTTCGCTTTGCCAAGTTGTGAACATCGTCGTGGGAAGAATTTTAATCTGTGACTTGCATGAATTCGAGTGGCAAATTTGTGACCATGTTTATTTAGCAATTGCACTGCGATTAACTCGGATAAACAATTCTAGGCTTTCGAAAGTAGCTTCTTCAAGCATACTTCTCTATCCATGGAATCGATGAATAAAGAGAGGAGATATAGAGATTATTGAACATGACTGATTTTCTGTGAGTTGTTAGGTTCCCAGTGAACGGAAGATGTTATACCAAAATTCTACCTAGTTTTTAAACATAACCAGAATGCTAATTTTAGTCATCGTTGTGTGACAACTGGATTCGACACTATGTAGAACCTTTCTTGAAGTTTCTACACGAACGTTTCATAACCTTTCTTTGAAAGAGTTTTAAGATCGTCATTCTGAGTTTCAAAGTACATACTTCTGAGTTATTAATTTTCTACTTCTGATTTTTGATTTTTTTAAATCTGAGTATCCTATCACGTACTTCGGACATTTCAATTTCGTACTTCAAAACCTAACAAGTTCGCACATTCTAGTTTTAAACTACATGCTAGAGAATTGAATGGTTATATTTTTCGAGTTTTTTGAGTTCATACTTTGAGAGTTTTAAAAATTTTACCTATAAGATTACGAGTTCGTACTACTTGCGAGTTCTCAAATTTGCAGTTAAGAATTTTCAAGATCGTACTCTGCAAGTATTCCGGTTGAGATTTTGAAATTTATATCATACTCGGCCAGATTCAAGTTCGTAATTTGTTAGTTATAAAATCCTACTTGTAAATTTAAAGCTCGTTGTGAGTTTACACGTTCGTATTCATGAGAGGTCATACTTTGCTTGATTTCCATTTTCAAATCGTCAGTTTTCAAGTTCGAATAACTGAATTTTCATAGACGTAGTTTACGAATTTTCAAGCTTGTTTTGTGATTTAAGTTCGTATATTTGTTTTAATGTTGAGAATTTGGGGGGAAAATCAATTTATAAATTTTCAAGAAACGTCACAAAACTTAGAAAGGGTTGAAGTTTTCAATAACAAGTTTTCAAGTTATTACTTTTAAGTGTTCACGTTCTTATGTGAATAGTTACATATTTTTGAGTTTTAAAATTCGCATTGGTAAGTTTCTAAGGTTTTGACTGTTTACTTTGAATTTTCTAGTTTGTACAAGTCATATTGTAAATTGATACATGTAACTTCTCAAGATTGCCTATTGATAGATTTTAGTATCGTATTTTGAGTTCCTACTTGTAGGTAGCATTGCTTATTGTAAGAACGTATACAATGAGGATTATAAAACGCGTTCCGATCCCCGCGTTTAGGGTGGAGCAAGTCTTTGTTTGCTATTTCAGTCTTTGCCTAATTCAGTATCACTCTTCTTCTTTTATCCACTTGTCCCCTTGTCCTCTTTATATAATTTAGACACATTCACTTATCCGAACCTGACCCATTTTTTTAAGATCTTAATATCCTGAGTTTGGCGTGGGGATGTTTCGGGGGGGACTTCGACTTTACTTTTAAATAATTAAGATAATAAAATCCTTAATTGTCAAATGGCATCGTTTTTAAATCTTACGTTTTTAAATAGAGAAAAGAAATGTTAAAAAATAACAAAAAAAAGGAACAAATTTGTTTAGACGAAATGGAATGATTTAACAGAAAAAAACTTCCTCATCTATACTGGTCAGAACATTCTTTAATTCCAGAAAAGGAAATATTTTATTTGGAAATTTGGTTAATTCCGCAATCAATTCACAAGTATATAATCTAAAATATGGGATAGACCTTGTCGTAGAATTCCCCCCCTTTTTGTTCTAAGAGTGTTAACAGTGCTAATATATTGATATCTTAATATCTTAAAGAATAGAGCCGTTGGAAACACGTAAGGATATAGAGAAACGCACAATAATCCCAAAATAAACTTATATTTTACCTTTATCAATTGAATACACAACATTTAAACATTAACTACAGCAATCCTTTGAATATTATTATAAACAAGAATTAATTCAATTAGTTGGACCGTCTAAAATTGGATAATTTCACTCTACACTTCAATAATATAAGAATTAGGCTTACGGACTCATCTGGAGGTTAAAAGGCCTCAGAAATGTTATTGCCTCACGACGCGTGCCGTCTGGCCAGATGTAGGTAGGCAAGATCACAAGGTCCTTTTAAGGAGGGTAGCAGCTAAGGGGTCCACACGGACTTGCGGAGGGGGGGAAAGACCTTCACGAACGAGAACAATAACAGTGCTTTATGCGGCACCAAGGTAGTCGTGGTCTCTCTGGCCAGAGTGAGTCGAACTTGGTTCTTAAATCAAGATAACTTGGAGTGCGGTGCGAGCACCGAGTAACGAGCTCGAGGGAGAGCTTTTCTCCTTTGTTACTTAATTCCTCATGGGCCAGGACTGAACTCGGGTAGGGTCTTCTTCAAGGGCGAAACTCGATGAGGGGGGTTTCTCTAACGAGAACTGAGTTACTTAAAGTTCGGTTTGGCAACCAGAAACTAGCTCGAGGATGAGCTTCTTCTTAGTTCCAGTCTTCTTCAAGGGCGAGTATAACGGAGAGGAATTTCTCTGACGAGAATAATTTAAACTTAGTTCCTCAACGAAGTATAACGGAGGGGGGTTTCGTTGAAGAGAACATTTACGGTGCTTTATGCGGCACCTAGGTAGTAGTGGTCTCTAGGGCAAGAGGGGGTCGAACTTAGTTCTTAAATCAAGTTAACTTGGAGTGCGGTGTGACCACCGATTAACAAGCTCAAGATGAAGCTTTTCTCCTTCGTTATTTAATTCCTCAGGGGCGAGGACTGAACTCGGGGAGGGTCTTCTTCAAGGGCGAGGATCGATGAGGGGGGGTTTCTCTGACAAGAACTGATTTTCTTAAAGTTTGGTTTGGAAACCAGGAACTAGCTCGAGGATAAGCTTCTTCTTAGTTCCAGTCTTCTTCAAGGGCGATTATAACGGAGGGGGATTTTTTCTGACGAGAATAAGCTGAACTTGGTTCCTCAACCAAGTTCACTCATGAGTTTGGTGTGGCCAACGAATAACGGGCTCGAGGGGGAGCCTTTTCCTTTTTTTCTTAATTCCTCAAGGACGAGGAATACCCCTGGTGTTTAAGATGCACTAGGATAGGAGGAGTCTATCTGACGACAATAAGTTGAACTTGGTTACTCAACTAAGTTAACTGATAAGTTCGGTGTGGCCACCGAGTAACGGGCTCGAGGGGGAGCCTTTTCATTCTTCTTTTCTTAATTCCTCAAGGACGAGGAAGACCCTTGGTGTTTAAGGTTCACCAGTTTATGAGGATTCTCTCTGGCGAGAGTAAGTTGAACTTAACAAAGTTAACTTAACATTTGGCTTGATAACCAGGGACTAGCTCGAGGAGGAGCTGCTTCTTAGCACCTTAAGGAAGGTAACCCTGCTTTCTTGCAGGGTACTTCTTGGTCTGGCGAGCCAAGTACACTACCAATCCAGTCTAGGCAGCTCGGTTTTATTTGAGGACTTCGTCACCTGGAGTCTGACGTATACTAGCAAGATTTTCCTCAGTGTTCTTCATTTATACCTTTTCACCCCAATGGGGGAGTGGTAAGGGGGGGAGGCGCTTGAGGACTGCCCCAGGAGAGTTCTTATGCAAACGGTTTTTCCCACAAAGTCTTACATCGGCTCCTCGTTAGCCTTCGAGTTTAGGAGAAACACGTCTGCAATTTCTTGTTTGACGTGAAATTGAATCTCACTCTCCTGGGGGAGATCTTGCATTGGTCTTTCATAGCGCCGTGTGGTGCAGCGATGCGGTTACGCGTTTGACCCGCCAAGGCCACGGCTGGATGTCTTTGCGGTAACCGCTTTGTGACTCCACCACGACTCAACGGGTGGAGTGGGGTGACGCTTTTCCTACACACCTCCCATCGAAGAACATAATGGGAGGGGGGACTCCCGGGAACTCAAAACAACTTACTCAACCTAGTCGAGATTAGCAAAGTTGTATTTCTTGAGACCTCTCTTACATTAAGTTTCCTCACACATGAGCGCCCTCGCGCGCGTTTACACAGGCAATGTGTCGAACTAGACCTATTCGCAATACAATTTTACATGAAAATAACAAAAACTAAATTCGTCGATTACCCACAAAAAAAAACAAAAAACAAGCTACTTCCTGACATTTCTAAGTTTTTGAGAACTTAAATCTTACCGATAAATATTAACACCAACAACAAATGAAAACATGGTTTCACGCTCATTAGGTACTGAAATAACCCTCAATGGCATTTCGTCTTCACCTATAGAGCAGCTGTACTTTATCGGCTCCTTTGATGTAGCTAATACTAAAATGGTTCTCTAATACCAATACTTTACCGCGCCTGAGTCGGCCGTTTGGGTTATTGAGTCTACCCAAGTATGTTACTAAATGGTAGCAGGATTTCAACCTACTCGAATTACCCATCTTATGGTACTTGACTTCCTTTAAACTGAACATTATGGCTAGAGCGGCCTGTTGCAGCGGGGCATAACTGATGAGAGCGTGAGTCATATAGCTCTCCTTTAACCAGGTACACGAGTAGATCGTGTCTGGGTTCGATCTTTAGGGATCGAAAAAACTTTTCCCTGCGAGGTCGTTAATGGGCGTGGCACTCACTACGACTTGGCGTATCATCGGTAACTCCGTGAACGTTCCGTTCGGGGAGGAGACTACTAGGGGTAGGTAATACTCATCTGCGTCTACCATTTGACTACTCTTACCTGAGTGTATCGCAATAACACCTCTTTCCTTCTTCTTTTTCAACTCATTTGACTCACTTCTCTTCGCAGGTAGTTCCTCAGGTACACCTGCTCATACCTCAAACCTACCTTCTACTTCTTCCCTGATAACCCCATTTGGCTGGGTTCTCCTTGTAGGTTTTCGTTTAGGCACTCCTGCTGGTACCTCATCCCTACTTTCTACTTCTTCCATCGTTACCCCATTTGACTGGGTTTCCCTCGATGGTCCTTTATTAGGTCCAGGCCGAGATCCAACTTCCTCGGCCTCTATGAGATTCTCGAAAGGTGCTCTTTCGAGTGCGAACAATCTTTCCTTTTCTTCTCTCACTTTTTCCCTCTTCATTCTCCTTTCCTCGGCTTTTTTTCTGCTTTCGCTATTTCGTTTTCCCGTCGGTTCTTCTTTCTTCATCTTCCAGCTTTATCTTTATTCTTCTTTCTTCATCTTCCCTTTCTTTCCTTATTCTGAATTCTTTTGCTTCTCTTTTCAACTGTCTTATTCTTTTTTTTTTTTTACTTCCGCTTGAGAATCTTTTTCCTCTATTTCTATTTTCCGCTGTATTCGGTCTTCTTCTCTTATTCGGTTCATCCGTATTTCCATGATTCACATTCTCTTTTCTCCTCTCTTTTTATATCCTCTGTTTCTCTATCAAACTTTATTAATTCTTGTTCTTCTTCTCTATCCAAAACTCTTTTTTCTTCTTCGCAATCTATTCTTAGTTCTGCCATGACGTAGTCATGCATCTCTTTGCCTTCATGTCCCAGACTTTGGGCTTGTTGGTTAAATCTTTCGACCAGATTCATTTTGTGGTGGTCCGTCGATTTTTCCTTTCTGTATTCTGAGATACGTATGCCTCCCCTGACCAGGTAGCGCGCAGCCTAACTTACCCTTAATCCCACTACTATGTTGTTTAAAATACCACTCTGACAAAAACTTTACCACCCCGAACTGTACCAATTTTCCTGTCGTCAATTATTCTCTTATTCCTGATATGATATTCCTTTACGTGTTGGCCCTTTCTTAATTAGGCACTGCTGGGTTCTTTCTAATAAAAAAAACCCACACATAACACCACTTTTATAATATGTATGTCGTAGAATGCCCCCCATTTTTGTTCTAAGAGTGTTAACAGTGCTAATATATTGATATCTAAATATCTTAGAGAATAGAGCCATTGGAAACACGTGAGGATATAGAGAAACGCATAATAATCCCAAAATAAACTTATATTTTACCTTTATCAATTGAATAGACAACATTTAAACATTAACTACAGCAATCCTCTGAATATTATTATAAACAAGAATTAATTCAATTAGTTGAACGGTCTATAATTGGTTAATTTCGCTACACACCTCAATAATATAAGAATTAGGCTTACGAACTTATCTGGAGTTTAAAAGGCCTCAGGGATGTTATTGCCTCACGACACGTGACGTCTTGCCAGAAGAAAGGTAGGCGAGATCACAAGGTCCTTTTGGCGAGAGTAGCAGCTGGGGGTCCACATGAACTTCCGGGGGGAAGAGTTCTTCACGGACGAGAACAATAACGGTGCTTTATGCGGCACCAAGGTAGGCGTGATCTTTCTGGCGAGAGTGAGTAAAACTTGGTTCTTAAATCAAGTTGACTTGGAGTGTGGTGTGACCACCGAGTAACTAGCTCGATGAGGAGCTTTTCTCCTTCTTCACTTAATTCCTCATGGGCGAGGACTGAACTCGGGGAGGGTCTTCTTCAAGGGCGAGGATCGATGAGGGGGGTTTTCTCTGACGAGAACTGAGTTACTTTAAGTTCGGTTTGGCAACCAGAAACTAGCTCGAGGATGAGCTTCTTCTTAGTTCCAGTCTTCTTCAAGGGCGAGTATAACGGAGGGGGATTTCTTTGACGAGAATAAGTCGAACTTGGTCCTAAACCAAGTATAAGGGAGGGGGGTTTCTCTGATGAAAACAATTACGGTGCTTTATGCGGCACCTAGGTAGTCGTGGTCTCTCTGGCGAGAGTGAGTCGAACTTGTTTCTTAAATCAAGATAACTCGGAATGCAGTGTGACCCCAGAGTAACGAGCTTGAGGGGGAGCTTTTCTCCTTCGTTACTTAATTCTTATGGGCGAGGACGGAACTCGGGGAGGCTGTTGTTCAAGGGCGAGGATCGATGAGGGGGGGTTTCTCTGACGAGAACTGAGTTACTTAAAGTTCGGTTCGGCAACCAAGAACTAGCTCGAGGATGAGCTTCTTCTTAGTTCCAGTCTTCTTCAAGGGCGAGTATAAAGGAGTTAACAAAGTTAACTCATGAGTTCGGTGTGGCAACCGAATAACGGGCTCGAGGGGGAGCGTTTTTTTTATTTTCTTATTTTCTTAATTTCTTGGTGTTTAAGATGCACCAGGATATGAGGAGTCTATCTGACGAGAATAAGTTGAACTTGGTTCCTCAACCAAGTTAACTCATGAGTTCGGTGTGGCCACTGAGTAACGGGCTCGAGGGGGAGCCTTTTCATTTTTCTTTTCTTAATTCCTCAAGAACGAGGAAGACCCCTGGTGTTTAAGGTGCACCAGCATATGAGGAGTCTTTCTTTCGAGAGTAAGTTGAACTTAACAAAGTTAACGTAACGTTTGGTTTAATAACCAGGGACTAGCTTAAGGATGAGCTGCTTCTTAGCCCCTTAAGGAAGGTAGCCCTGCTTTCTTGCAGGGTACTTTTTGGTCTAGCGACCCAAGTACACTACCAATCCAGTCTAGGTAGCTTTGTTTAAATCGAGGACTTCGTCACCTGGAGTCTGACATATACTACCACGATTTTCCCCAGTGTTCCTCATTTCTACCTTGTCACCCCACTGGGGGAGTGGTAAGGGGGGAGGGGCTTAAGGACAGCCCCAGGAGAGTTATGATGCCAACGATTTTTTCCACAAAGTCTTACATTGGCTCCTCTTTAACCTTCGAGCTTGGAAGAAACACGTCTCCAATTTATTGTTTGACGTGAAATTGAATCTCACTCCCTTGCGGGAGATCTTGCATTGGTCTTTCATAGCGCTGTGTTGCAGCGCTGCGGTTACGCGTTTGACCCGCCGAGGCCTGGGCCGGATGTTTTTGCGGTAACCGCTTTGTGACTCCACCACGAGTGAACGGGGAAGGGGGTATGACGATTCTTCTACAGACCTATATTTGATTAGTGTATTTAGCTATGCGTGATTATAGGATGATTTATTCAGTTAAAAAGAAAGTGTTTGTCTTTATGTCAGCCAATAGAATAAGAGGGTGACCATTATACCTGAAAATCTTCCTAAAACCCATATATTTTTCATGCAAGGTTAGTAAGGTATGGAATAGTGTTTAAATCGCAATTACCTTGATATTAATTATCAAAAAATCTAAAGGCTTGTACCTACATATGCAGTGTAGGTATGGTTTCGGTATAAAAACTGCATGGTTGTGTTAAGTGAATTTTATACATTTGCAAGTTATATTTATGTAAGCATGTTATCTTTCTATCTCACAGTATCGTAGCGATTGTAGAAGAAATATTAATATTGCTACATATGCAATGGTCATACTCTTCTCCCGAAAATATTCTTCGAAGAAACTGTGACCGGCATGTTCTCGGAATGTATAGAATGTGTCTATTCTCCTACCTTCACTATGTGAAATTTCTCTTACATCACGTATAATTTCCCCCAAAATTTTTTTCTACTTCCTCCTTGTTGTACTGGGCATAATAATGCCCTCAAAATAATAATTATTATCAGCGAGACAATCGTACATGGGAAATGCAAATCAAATTATTCCGATTTCGGCGCTATCGTATGTGAAATACTTTTTGAGTTGTACAATGTTCGTGATGAGAAGATGGAAGACTTGACCTTGCGGGAGCGTAGAATTTCTGTTTGCTGTCATCCTTCTTTTCTTAGGTTATTTGTGTTATGTTCTATTCTTTCCCTTAGACTGTTTATCCTTTCTGGTAGGGGAGCCAGACATTTGTTTTTTGTGGTAATTCTTGGTCTTTCTTAGTGTCCATCGTCTTCCATGTCACTTTTGATCTCTTGCTCTTCCTTTTCTTGGAATTACAATTTCAGTATATCTTTGTAGGTGGATTTGGGAGAAGACATAACTTAATCATTGGTACAGTTCCTTTCTAGGAGGAGATTCTGCACATTCGTAAACGATGCAGGATTTTAAATTTTTTCAAGCTGAGCGTACATGATGGTGTTCATGATCTAAATGCTATCTTTTCTGACCACCAATGATTGAACGCTACTTATTGAAATACTTGTTTCTATGATTTTGAATCGTTTTCTTGTTGGGTCTTTCTTATTTTAGTTTAGCCTTCTTTGTCTTTGATACTTCTTTCTTCGTGGATTATCCCTCATTACTATTGCCCGAAGATCAGCTTGGCACTTATTCCATTAATTGAAGAAATGGCACATCTTCTCGCTTTTGAACATTAATTTTCTGACTCGGGGCAAAAAAAGTTTTTGTGGCTCTCAATAGATTAGATGATGTAGCACAAACGCAGATTCATATTACCTTCTGTTTTATTTGTTTGGGAGCTTGTTGACAGGAGGAATAGGTCATAGAAAAAAATGGAGGTTATGTTTATTATTAAACATTTCCATATTCTTTTGATTTTTAATATATACTCTAAATTCGGACCTTACTTTTGTCCAAAATTAATAATTTATATATATATATATATATATATATATATATATATATATATATATATATAGAGAGAGAGAGAGAGAGAGAGAGAAAGAGAGAGAGATTTATATCTATATAGCTATATATATAATTCGTATAAATATATTGGGAAAATATTCTTACATAGGTTATTGCGCTTTAGCATGCATATTTACGCCTTTGGCAGTAACCACTACTCTTACGAACAATGAATTTTCTTAGGAAGAAATGCTTCATTTCTCACATCATATTTAGTTCTTTTTTCAGTAGTCAGATTGCACAGTTTTTAAGAACAGCGCCCTTTCTTAATCACGAGCCCATGGGCAAAATGGTTAGCCCTGAAATGGTGTACACATATCTTCAGAGAGGAAGAAAATTCTAAATATCCAGAGTTGAAGAACCATTGAAATTATCCACTGTCATAAAGTTAGCAGCTTGGCATCACATGAAAAGATTATTCGCTCCTATTTGGGCCAAGACTTGTATAATAAGCTTTTGTGAGAAGAACTCGATAAGATGTGTTGTCCCAGTACAACCGCTTTCCGTGTATTGCTTCACTACTTCCGTGACAGGTATTTTAAATATTTTTGTTCATCTTACGCCCCATTCTTAGGATCTCGTTATCGAGACCTACCGTATTTATAAACGACGTAGGACGGGGAGGTGTATATTCCGTTCCTGCACCGATTGTCCAGAGTAGCAGTGCTTTTTTATAACGAGATGTCATTGGTGGTGTAATCCTGTGACATATTTAATGCACCTGTTTGTGCACTATTTATTTATTATATTTGAATCATTCATTGTACGAGTATTATTATACTTTCGCAGATATCTTAGCACTTTCTATTTAAATTATTTATTTATTGTTTTGGGGCAAATAAATTTTAGTTCCTCGTTTTGTCTTTACAAAATATAATAACCCAGAAGGTTTCACCAGTGCAATATTAAAAAAAAAGTAATCGCTTAAGGAGGGAAAGTACAAAAAATCGAAGATACCATTTACATTTACAGCTTTTAGTAGAACTTCCTTTTTTATTAGTCCTCTAGCATCATTATAATTATGGCTTTTTCTTTATTAGCACAATCGTTAAAATTATTATTAGAAGACCAGTTTGATTTCATCCTACAAGCATCAATCATATTTCTTTAACCAGAGATCTGTTTTAAATTATTCAGACCAAATTTTTCCAATCCATTCTCTGTGATTCAAATAAGGAGAGTAAATATAAATAGGTACATGCTTGTGCTATTTTTAAAATTATGTTTATTGTGAATTAATTTTTTTGTTTAACTGTTTTCACTTTTCCCTTATAAAATTACATTTGGTTACAAAACAAGGTTGGCTCAGCAAAAAAGTCGCGTGCCCTCACTTATTCTGATTTATGGCAACACCTAACATAATATAGCCAAGTGTATCATATTATAGCTTAGACTAGTAAATCCTAGGCTAGTATAGCATACCATACCCTATACTAGAATAACCTAGCATAGTTTAGCTAAGTATAGCCTTGGTTAGCTAGTCTATCGTGGCCTAACACAGTATTACCTAGCATAGAAGAGCATAGCCCTTCCTAGCCTATTATACTTTAGCGTACCTTAGCATAGCATAGTATAGCCCTATATAGCCTAGCGTATTTTAACATATCTTTGCTTAGCCTAGCCAAGTTTAAGCTATCCTAGCATTAACTATCAGAGAACAGTATAGCCTATAATATCTATTGATTCCCTAGGCAAGCATAGCTTAGTATTGTCAAGCCTAACATATTATATAATATCCTAGCATATATAGCATTTTATAGCCTAAGTTATCATATTATATCTTACCATTGTGCATTATAACTTAGCATAGTTTAGCATTAGTATGGCCTGGCCTATAATAGCCTAGCATAGCATAACCTATTCTACACTTGCATAGCAGATGATAGCATATTATAGCATAGTCTAGTCTAGCAGAGTATCCACCGAATAGGTATGATCTTATTTCCAAAACAAAATATTCCCGGGCTAACCTTGGGAAGACTTTGGCAATTATATCATTCGAAAGAGAATGAAAAACAACAAAAGGGTTTCAAATTTCAATAGAATTGGACAAATTGTTATGATATTATTGCCAAAACAAAATAATTATCGGGAAAACCTTGGAAGAACTTGGGTAATTATAGCATTAGAAAGAAAATGTAAAATAACATAAGGTTTAAAAATTTTGCTAGAATCGGCCGAATAGTTATGATGTTATTACACAACCCCATAAAGCAAAACGGGGACCCGACCGACATAGTAAGATGTTGTTGAGTCACTCGTGACTAGACTCACAAGTGACTAAAAATCTTAACGGATAGTTTAAGATTTCCAACTGATTTCGGACAATTTGTCCGGGTAAAGAAAATTTGCTCTTAAATCTAAATCGACTATATTTTTGTTTTTTAAAAATCAAACAAAATATTTTAATTAATTGTTACAAAAATTGAAGGGTCTTTATCTGAAAGCAGACATTGCTAAAGGTAATTTCATGTAAAATAGATATTATTTCATAACTGTGTGGAATTCAGGACAGTTTCCTTAAGCTCTAAAAATGCTGAGTGGTAGAGAAGCCTCTTTTCAGAGTCCAATATTAATCCGCCATCATGATTGTATCTCAATTTTCCTTATACCTGGTTTCCTTACCTCCATGTTTTTACCAAAACTCTCCCTTCGCTTGTCGCTCATTGATCCCATATTCGCAGGAAACGGATCCATATTTGAGGATAAGTAATGCATTTTGATGTTTATGTTGCATCCGAGGCTTCTGAAAGGACTCAGTAGATTTCTAAGTGCCATTGATCCAACCTGATTAATGTTCCCCATGAGGAATTTTCCCAGTGTTAATGTTCCTACATGGTTATTAATGCCTCCTGGACAATGTTCTCAGTGCCATTTTTGAGAACTAGTCAATGTTACTAGAGGAAAAAGATTCCCAGGTGGCATTGTACGAACCTGGTGATTGCTTCGACCTGGATTATGTACACAGTGTCAATGTTCCCACCAGAGGAAATGTTCTTACATAGACAATGTTAACAGTGGCACTGTTCCTTGAACGTTAATATATCGAAAACAAAAGCGAACCCTTTGATATCCTCACTTTTATGCAGTTGTTTAAATGATTGTCTGATCTGGTATCAAATAACTTTTTACAAAGCCATAAATGAGCTTTGCTTTCAATGCCAATATTCTCTAGGTTCACAACTTATATACACGATTATGATCATAAATTTAAAAATAACTAATTATTTACCACCTTTTGACTTTCTAGATTCATCTCTAAACACCATTAAGTGGGTGCCACACATACAATGCTATATTTTGTATTCGGTAGAGTTGCCTGCCCTCCAGGCCCAAGTGCTGCCTGGAATCTCAAACTACCTGACCTTGTTCCTTCCTTCATCACATTTATATTTTATCTTTTCATGATACAGTTGTGCTTGTTGAAAGTTTGGGTGGTTGATATAGCTTCATTCACCTACTCTTATATCCTCGCCGCAAACGAAGAGGATGGTAGGGGAGGCGCAATAACCAATACTACAACTAAATCCGGTAGGAATTTTACCCTTTCCCAGGTCTAGTGCACCGAGAGAAACTGGTATTTTCTCTAGAATCGTCAATGGCACCTCATTTAAGTCTCCCTGTATCTTTTCTATGCCTTAATAGACCCAACATTTGGTGAAAGTGGGCGTTGAATTTTCTTTAAAAAAATCATTTCTCCCTGTTTGTTTTTTTTTCATTGTGTATTCTTTTATGCATCAGAAGGATGATGGCATCTGTCACTTTGCTGTGGCTGATATCTTACCGATTAGCTGCCATTTAGTCGCTAGGTTCCCAATGCCTGAGGGATGATCAACGGCTATATTCATTCCAAACCTTTTAATTTAGTCTTCCTTAATCACTTTCTTTATAAATCTCACCTTCGATTTTTCTGCGAGTATTATTAAAGAAGGATAAATTTTCTGTGGCTATTCCTATCAAAGTTTGATTTGAGAGAAAATTCCTTAAAATATTTAAATAACGACCACTCAGAACTCCTCCTCGAATTTATAAACTCTAATAAACCCTCATTTAGAATATTTTAGACTGAAACATCCGAAAGAAAGTCTAAAATCAAAATAAAGGTTTGAATAGATTTTATAATTCAAATTATAGGCCTAAATTTGAAATGTCCCAGATAATATTCGTACGTAAACATTAACGAGTTTTAATTTTTAAAGACATAAACGTTCTTAATTCTTAAAACGATGTTCACCAAAATTATTTTCACCTCCCTAATCTTAATAATAACGTAGTTATTCATTTTGAGAAAATATGTTATTATATTGTTAAATTTGAATCTTTCGTTACCATTTACAGTATTCTTTCATCTTTTGACCTACATTTAGCCTGACTAGTTAGGTAATCTCATGCTATGTTATATTCACAGACGATCTGCCCATGTGTCTATTGACTGACTAGCAAATACCATACTTCATTATATTTTCGAATGCTTACGCATGGTTGTCTCTTCAGTTGATGTATTAGAATGGGGTAAGCTGGTTATTGTAATCACATTACTGAATAATACGCGAAAATTTGAAGACAATATTTAGGCCTTAGATATACATATATAGGACTCACAGTATGATCCCCGAGTTATTAATTTGCTTACATGCCGCAGGAAATGTAAATTTAGGCAAGATCGAAATTTCCTTTACTAAACTATAATTGTAATGAATTTGAACGGCAGCAAAATCATAATCAAATTTACTTGTTTTAGGGCACCGGATTTTCTAATGCCCTAATTAGACAGAATACTTCATAGTGATTTGTTATGAACTATTTTCTGCTCAAAGGTTTGATTCAAAGTGAATTTGAAGAAAATATCGTTAGGGTAAGGTAATGGTAAGGTAAGATAAGGTAGGTTTAGGCTAGATAAGGTTAGGTTAGGTTAGATGAGGTTAGGTTATGTCTGGTTCCGATTTTTTATCTTTTAAATGTGGTTTTATATGCAGTGTTGTTTGTACTTTTCAGATCTGGAACACTTTTATGCTGGAAATCCATCCTTATCCAATTTTGGACCTCTAGACAATTATGGGAAAAGTATTCATTTCGTCAAAAAAGGAGTGTAAGATCGAAATGTACGCATAAAACTGCATATGACAAAACATATTTTTGAATTCCTTAGAAGAGATGTCTTAAACGTAATATTTACACTCCAAAACACGTCTATATTTTGTTTTAAATAAAAAACAATTTTTGAAGAGGAAACTATTCAATTTATACTAATGACGAAACCAAAGACTCCTGTTATCTTTTTCTTAGAGTAAAATGTGTAGTAATTTATATACCTTAAAAAATACATAACATGTTTTCTGATAATTTGGTTACCTATAAAATTAAAACAATTTCAATAGAAAATTATTTGTCAAAAAATGGTTCGTTAGTACGGGATAACGAAGTTGTGAAACTTTCTTGGCACCCTGTAAAATATCTGTTATATATGTACATTTTTTTACAAATATTTGTCTCATTGGCTAAATTTAAATCATTGATTTTAAGGCAAAATAAATTACTCTCGATTAGTTATTTTCTCTCTCAACCAGGGAAAGACAGTTAATTTGCTTGTTATATCCGCATTAATTGTGTGAAGAATCACTTATCTTATCTAGGGTTATTTGTTAATACACGAGCGCTTCCAATTATTCAATGGATTCTTGCTAGTGAAATCCATGAGAATAAAAACCGGTCTCTGTTAATCTTTTTATGAAGAGATCATCGAAATCAGAAACCAGAGATAGTGAAGTTTATAGGTATATATTTTTTACAATAATAGAAAAAATTGCATTTAACTTTCAACTTATCTGGCTGCATAGGAATCTGAATTTGGGATAGAATCTAAACTATATTTTGAGCAGACAGAAATATTCAAAATTAATATAAAGCAAAGTAAAATTGGACTGTCGAACTATGTAAATGTTTCTAAGAAATAGAGAAACAAAACTCACCTTCAAATTCACGAAAATGGAAATAAAATTATATTTAAAGAAATTATATATACCCGGCTTGTTGAAAATCAGGAACATCAGAGCTATTATTATTTTCTGACAAGCTAGATAGATGACAAAGGCTGAGAAACTGAAATAATTTTAGAGAGAATATCTCAACGACCCTATCTACATTTCATAAATCAGCCCATTAAGCTAAAATCAGGGACGTCAGTATTAGTATATACATAAGAAATTGAAAACTTTTTTATTCAAAATTAACTCTCCATCCAAATCCACTAAAAGCCCTAGATCCTATAGGTACTTTCGATTCTACACTTTCACCAAGGTATTAGATAAAACAAGAATAGGGTCGGTCGATACTTTTAGAAGTGTATCCTTGACGCCTCTGAAAAAGATTTCGAGAGCGTGCCGTAGTCAATTACTTTTGCATGTAAACAACTTGCAACCTTATTTTGATTGCCTAGACAAATTATTTACCTTTCATGCCAAAATTTGTTTTATTTTAAATTATGAAATAATGGTGAGATAAATATGTTTTTATTGAGATACCGATAAGGAGAATGTAATGAAGAATTCACCATTCTATTTTCATTCAAGTTCACCTTTTTACCTGTCTTTATTTGCGTCATTTCTATATTTCAATAAATCACTCCCTCTTTTAAGCTCGCGACCTATCTATCTCTGACAGATATTGGCTTTATGATCTCGGAAAGTTTGAAAGACGACAGGGAATCGAGTTTTTCAATTTGCCTGTCAGATTCTCTGCGAGACATGAGAGACAGAGAGAAAATGATCACTTCCTTGATTTTTGCAGGTTCTTTGAGAAGGACAAATTGGAGTGGATTAAGATATGAAATCTAAAATACTTCATTTTTTTGAAGGCTAACTCGAATCGCAAATATTGAATAATTCACATTTCCTTCGGTTGGCTTTCCATCTCTCGGAATGTTCCGTGGATAGTACACAAGCAATTCTGCAGTTGAGTCTTGCCTCGAATAATGCAATTAAACTCTGGGTTCCAATAAATCTTTAAGAGTGAGCAATTATACTTGGCAGAATTAATTAAACTGGGCGAAAGAAATAAACTTTACTACTGTACAAACCAAATAAAATAATGGACATGAAAAATAAATCAAAGTGTACATTACACACTCGTCTGCACACGACCGACAACAATTCTGAGTGGAACTGACACCTAATGATTCGGCTGCTCGAGAGGAGCACAAAGGGGTAGAACTGAGCTCGAGTACTTTCAAACAGCACGGGTTGGGTTTTCCTTTAAGGATCTTTAGTTCTCGTATTGGTCGAAGTTATGAGAAAAAATACAACCTGTATCCCAGTAACCAGTCAGCCTCGAAAGTAGGGATCAATGGAGTATTTACCGGAGAAGAAGCTGAGCTCGGGAGATCCCATCTCCTTTGTTTCTTTTTTTCTTGTCTTCAGGCTCATGGGGTATGGGAGGCCGAGACAAATTCGTTTTAAAGACTGACAAAATAGACATTCGTAGGTATAATACAAGCGGTCAGGGCACTTGGTTGTACTACAACAATTATGGCGTGGTCTTTATAAAGTACATAATTATTCAGAGAGAAATGAATGTTTTAGTTAATAATTAACAATTATCACTACTTAATTCCCTCCTACGCTTGGCCAGCAATCAAGGCCTACTGGCTTTACCTTATGTGACATCTCGTCGTAGCAGAATACTAATTGACCCAGGCCAATGCTCTACTATTTATACGGAGCCCCTGAAGTGAAAGTTACAGTGGCGCCGGAAGAGGGATTTTGCTTTATCTATATAGAGGAGGGCCGGAAATCAATTTAAAGCTTTGCACCATGTCGTGAAATTTCTCGTTGTTACGATTAGGATAGCTATAGGCCGTGGTATCGAACGTAAGTGACTTCAAAAGAATACATTCGCGGTTCTTTCCGTACTACCCGTCTCTCTCTCTCTCTCTCTCTCTCTCTCTCTCTCTCTCTCTCTCTCTCTCTGAAATGCTTGTTGGAAACAATAAGATGAAAACAGACGGAATTTTAAAAAATATCATAATTTATTTTCCCTAATTGCTACGAAGAGGGATCTTTTTATCCTAGCGTTATCATCCAACTGCATCAAGCAATTTTAGACAGGTAATTTTTATCGTTTTAAGGCTCCATCAAAAAAAATTCAGGATGGTGTGAATACACCTCCTTCCCCTGGGAAAACTTCTATCAGAATATATTTATTTGAGATTTATAAACTAGCTAGATTTTCTTTTACAAGTGCCTTCCTTTCTATTTTATCTTTACTATGGCTCTTTCTCTTCTAGGTCATATTGAATCAACTTTCTGCCATTTGATTAAATATCGTTGACCAATTGTTGAGCAGAAAATTTTTCAGTACGCTTTGCTAATTGTTGGAGAGCAAATAATGAATAACTCCTTATATGTCCCACATCTTGGACAAAGAATACGTTTTTGTTTGCGATCAAGCCATGGTTCTTTTCTAGTTAATATTGCAGAAAATAAACGACATTAATTGTGGGACAACTTAACACGCTTACTTAATAAAGGTTATATCACATTAAAATCAAAATAAGGGACATCATATCAATGAGATAAGAATTGTTTACGATAAAATAAAAGGGTTTGTTCTAGATTTTGTGCAGGGCGGGTTTTAAGAGAGATATTTTCAGGATAATATTATTAATATAAAACTACTCTTATCTTCCAAAGTTCCCTAATTTAGTCTATGTTTTTATAGAGTGTATTTTAGAAATTCTTGATTCATTAATAGTTTAAAAAAATAGCGAAAATCAAGGAGACCATTATTCAAGTATATCATCTGCAGAGAGAATGGCAAAGAATTTCTTGAAATTAATTAAGAAATCAGAAAATGTCGAAATGCTAAATCAAAATACTTCCTAGTCTAGGAAGGATCAGGGTGGCGCATAACTCTCTTAATCTCTTTTTCCTTTGCATGTAGCCTTGGAATGGCTTTATTCTCAAAATAACATAAAGTTGTCGGAAATCTACCAAAATCAGAAGACTGGACTTAAAAGAGGTGACCTTATATATTTGCACACGTAAATTTTCAATACTGCTAAAATATCTTTTTCTTTCATCTAGTTATCAAAGTAACAGGAACCTCGTAAGAATATATTTAACATAAGAAATGCAGAAAAGTTTGAATTTCATTTTAGAACAATAATTTTTAATAAACAATCATCTAGCAAATTACGGAAGTATTCAACTAATCTAATAACAGGATAGTCTAAATATTGTTAGCAACAAAATGATTCTTATAAATACGATAAAAAGGGTAAGCTTGAAGATTCGAGAAATTTATACTTAAAAACGAAACTATTGTAATCTTCTCAATATTTGCCGCCATTTCTTGTTAAGAATCCATAGGAGACGAGCGTTTGATTTAAGCAATAACGAAGATCAAAATATTTTCTTGAAGCCTTGTATGGGGCACTTCAATTCTGAGAGAATTGAAGTGCCCCATGCAACTGTACGTTCGATAATTCGAAAGCATTTCGACTATGGAATTACTTTAATCTTAAAATGAGCTGATGCTCCTCCCAAAATTGAAGATAGATCTCAAACTTAATGCTTCGAAAGCTAAAAAATACTATAATATTACTATAAAAATTTATACAAAGCGATCTTGAACTATCAGGCACTAAAATGACTAAACGAACTATTTGTAGATAGCTCCATTGTAATGATCTGCGTTCTTCACTATCTCCAAACTCCACTTTGTAATTAAAAACATACAACAATCATTCAAAGTTTGCCAGAGAGAGTTTCTTGAGTTGGAAAGTGAAGTTTGGAACAATGTTATATGATCAGATGAGATTAAAATAAAACTGATCTGAATAAATTATGCTCATAATATTTGGAAGATAAAAGGAACAGCCTATGATTCTTTAAGCACACCATCCCAACCATAAAAATCGGAGGAACTATATCATGATCTAAGTCTTCTATACTGTACATGGTAGAGGAATAGTCCACATCATTGATAAGACAGTGGATGGCGCAACGCTTTTGAAAGATACTAAAGGAAATGCTGCTCTAAGGATGCGAATTCCTTGAAAATTTTAATAGGACAATGATCCTAACCAGACCGCCAAATTAACACAAAAATGGTTTACAAGGAAAGAAATATACTTCTTTAGATCTCCAATTTGATCATCAGACCTCAAAACTATTGAGCATTTGCGGCAAATCCTGGAGGCTGTAATCAATCCAAATGAGAAAGGCACAGATCCATGTCTCTTTGAAGAAGATTTGCCTAAAAGAGAGTGACAAAATATCAACAAACTAATGCGAAAAGCTGATAAGAACCTATAAGAATCGTGTTAGTGCTTTTATTGCAAATGCCTCAAAATATTAAATGAATCAAAGTATTATCTTTTGAATACTTTTGTCACCTGCTAATTTTTGTTTATTCGACTGTTGTTATATACAAAAATATATGTATTATGTCTAGTTTTCCTGTTATATATATATATATATATATATATATATATATATATATATATATATATATATATATATATATATATATATTTTATATATATATATATATATATATATATATATATATTGATTTACTGAGTTTCCTGTTATTTATTTAACTGCACGTAAGTCAGAAATATTTAATAAAATTATAAATTTAACTAGGCAAATACTTGTGTCAACTCACTATAGGTTTTGACCATCTTTAAATATCTTAATTGAGTTTATACGTCATCCAAATTTTAAATTGCTTTTCTCCTCGCATCTTCTCTATAATCACAATTTCTAACAACATATACAGAAATTATGCAATTATAGCACTAACTTATTCATTGTAGGCGTTAGAAAATAGGAAAGGAATTACATTTATTTCAAACTCTAGAAACTTTAAATTATTCATTAAAACGTAATTCCATTGTACTTTAAAAGAATAAAATGAGATTAATTTTTCCATAGACACTTTTTTTTTAGAGTGGTTATAAAATTTGTTCTTTGAAGGGTAGATTTTGCTTTCAAAGAGAGGAAAAAGGTTGTTAAAATTGAAGGGAGTTTTAATTTAAAAAATCAAATAGAATCATGACTGCTATTTCTCTCTTATAAGAATGTATTTATATATATATATATATATATATATATATATATATATATATATATATATATATATATATATATATATATATATATGCAAATTTTGTTGAAGACCTTGGTGTATTTCGCCTTAATTAATTTTCTTTGGGAACTTTCTATTCTTATAAATATCTTTTTTATTCCATCTTGTAGATGGTGCATCACTTGTCCTGTATACGATTTTTTTGGATCTTAATCCCCCCTAGGTCGAGTGTAAAGTTAGAGGAAACGGGCCAGTCTGGGGAGGTGAATTTTAAAATAATTTTAATGTCCGATTATAGCTTGTCGCTTGACTGTTGGTAGCCGGCTTATCTTCGTTTATTAATATGGCTGTTAAGGTGTTCAGCGTAGCTTTATTAAACTCGTTTCTTTTGATAATGGTGTTTTCAAAGAGCCTATCTCTCTTTAGGTTAATGTAATGTGCACTCTTTATATAATTTTTAGGCCCTCCTCTTTGCAGAGAGTATGGTGAAATGTCTCGAAAGTGTAGTAGTTTTCATGCCAATATAGTTTGGTTATACAGCTAATAGTCTTTATCGGAGCAGATAAACTTGTAACATAAGCTGGTTGACTTGAGATTTGAAGAGTTTAGGCAGCTGTTTTTATCAGGAGTTTGCTGGCATTTGTTGTTTTATAATAAATGATGAGTTAAATTTTATCCATTTGATTTTTAACCTTGATGTTACGGTTAATAATTTCCATGATGTTTTTCATCTATTTTATAGGCTGTGGACATCTGATTTTTGTAATACACTTTGATGTTGTTGACTTCTCCCTAATTACTTTCAGTTTTATCCGTATCTTTTCAATGATTATTTAAAAATGATTGAAGTTGTTTGTTATTTATGCTGTTTGAGAAACCGCTCTTCACGCGTGTTTTTTTTACTCGTGCTATCTCTTGGTGGAAAAGTTCCTACGCAGAGCAGCATTTACATGATCGGTGGATGTATGAGCCGATTAGGCTTATTTTTTACCTTTCTGGGCATCCATTCTCAGCATTGAGGTATCATCCCATGTACTTTTTCTATGTACTTTAGTGATGTAGCGAGCAATGATGTTTTGAACTTTAACGTCCGAGAAAGGGAGTTTATTGCCCATGCTCAATTCCATAAGTGAATTTTGTTGTTTGATGTTTATCGGATGTTCTTCCTTTTGGACATCAAGCAGCAATGGAGTGAAAGATATGACTATCAAACAGTAAAGTAATTTACTCATACTATGAATGTCATAAATGAAAATACAGAGAGAGCTGTAGTCTTGATTGAACGCTATAATAATCATCTCACCAAAGATGAAAATCAGCTTCCAAATCCAACAAAATGCATTGAAGAAACGCATAAGTTGTTAACGAAACAAGCTGAGTTAATTGCAAAAGACTATGGAATAGGGATTCTGAAGATACTACATTAAAAAAGCACGCCTATTACAATTAACTTATGGGTGGTGTAGAAAAACTGTAAAATGTCAAACTTTGTAAACTTTGTGGCACTACTAAAATTCCTTCAATTGTTTTATAGTGAGCCTCATAATTTGCATATGTAAGACTAAAATGTTCTTAGCTATAAAAAATTACCTCTATAAATCTGTGCCAGTCTAATATATATATATATATATATACCGAGTGTCCCATAAAAAAGTTAACCTTACTTTGAATTAGTATAACTCGAAAGCTTTTGGAGATTTGGGGGTTCTATAAAGGTATTTTATTTATCAACTATCTATCTGTCGATTCTGAAAATTTTCTTAAATTCCCTTTTATGATATTGATACACTAATTGGTTTAGTAGTGGCTATTAAAAATACGTTTACGCAAGGAAGTAAAATAATGAAACGAAGCCTAGGAAGGCTAGGCCACCGTGCCCTTTAAAGAGAAGCGTAGGGAGCCTAGGTCACCTTGCGATTATTCAAGCAAAGACTTGGCCATTTTAGAGTGTTTTTTCAGCCACGCTGTGGTATGGCTTCGTCATTATTGGTTACTAAATAAGCAAATCAGAGCGTTTCTGTGGAAAAGTTTACTTCCATAAAACTTTTTAATCATGCAGTTAATAAAAGATTAACGCATATTTGTAGTTACAAACTTGATTAAAACTGTCAGTATTAAACAAGTACAAGATTCACTTGAAACACGTTTTCCAGGTAAGCACCCACCAAGCAAGCCCACAATTTTAAAAAATGTTCGCAACCATAAGAACAACAGAAAATATCGAATATGTTCAGATGACACTTCTTCAAATTCCACATGTATCAGTCAGAAGGAATGGGTTACAATTGTCAAAGTCATCATTTTTACCGCATTATTAAACATGACTTAAAATGGCATCCCTATAAGATGCATGTAAGACTCAGCTTCTTGAAACTGATTTTCCTCGTCGTAGGCAATTAGTCGAATGGCTCCTCCATAAACCTGCTCGTTTCTCGGAAAACATTGAGATTGGTGAAGAGGCAGCCTTTTTCATTAATCAAAAGGTAAATATTCGTAACATTCGGCAATATGTGACGCTGAACCACTCCCCAGCATTCAACTTTGACACACGTATTTGTCAGAAGAAAGTGTCTTTGTGGATCGGAATATGCGGGAATGGCTATTTTGCCAACCCATTGTTTTACGAGACTAAATTGAATGGTGCTGCCTACCTGAGCATGATCACCGAAAGGATCTTCCCGGAACTCCACCTTATTTACGGCAATCAATTCAATAGACTTTGGTGGATTCAGAAGGGCGTACCAGCTCATAGACAGCTTGTTGTAAGAACAAAACTCAGAGAAACGTTTGACAACCACATTGTCGCGTTAAATCATGCAATTGAATGCCCCCTAAGATCCCATGACTTAACACCGTGCGATTATTTCTTATGGAGGACATGTGGAAGGAAACGATGCTTAGAAAATTAAAAATGAAATTGTATTGCCCATAGAAAGAAATGTTTTTGTTAAAAATGGATTTAAATATATTTTTTATCTTAAACTTCGAAGCTTCATTATTTTACTTCCTTGCGCAAACATAATTTTGAAAGCCTCTACTTAACCCATTAATCTATCAAAATGCTAAAACGGAATTTAATTAAATTTCCAGAATGGACAGACAAATATTTTTCAAAATTACTTTGTTTTGCTGGACTCAAAAATCTGTAATAGGTTTTGAGTTATACTAATTCAAAGTACGATTAACTTTTTTCTAGGACACCTTGTATAGCAAACCGCAAGAAAGAGAAAAACAGGATAATTTTCATTCGGAAATGTTATTTTCTGATTCGCAAAATTCCATACAAGGGTGGGATTCGAATCGTGTACTCTGAGGCAACGAGCAACCACTTTAATCTTAAGTAAACCCTCCCTTAGACCACTCGGCAACGCAGAATACCAAAAAATCTTCCAATAAACAAGCTTTAAAAGTACGCTTTGCAAGTTCGATCGGGGCTATGAAAGAGAGGGAAATTAACAGAGAATTCATAGGACAAAGGAGAGTTGAGGTAAACACGCAGCGAATATACAATGTATAAATCTTTCATGAACTCAAAAGAAGGATGAAATGAATCCAGCAAACTTCAAGAAACAAGAAAAATTGGATAAATTTTCTTCGGAAATGTTTTTTCCTAATTCAGTTCCTGGCGGTTTGCTGGATTAATTTCTACATTCTTTCGCGTTCCTGAAAGATTTATAAATATATATATATATATATATATGAAGTCCTTCTGTCTGTGTGTGTGTATGTCCAGTTCTAACCCATCAAAACCTCTCCCCCTCTCCCCCTACTTCTATAAACTTATTTCGCCCGCTACTCCATTCTTTCCCCTTCCCCCTACAAAAGGACTTCGAAACCAAGATAAAATTATCTTCCCCTCCATCCCCCCGCTCCCTCTTTGCCCCCTCGATTGCCCCTTCTCTCTCCGTCTTCTATTTTTCCCCCTCGTTACTCCCCTTCTCCCCCCTTTCACCACGTATAATAGTACATCCAAATAAAGAGAAAAAAAAATAAAAATCCCTTTTTTAAAATATAGTTATAAACAGGACGCTCGATCTCTTTCTTTGGCCCCAACGTTGCTCACTCATAACTAACGGTCAGTCACGCGTGAGCCTAAACTGCCGGGCGTGCCTGGTGAAAGGTTTACTCATTTTAAGTATATTATATGATAGGGAGAGTGCGAAGCGTTCCTAATTCTGCCTTTAACCTAAAACTTAAAAATAATCAGCGTGTAAAAATATTTTCGTGTCATAATATAAGATTTTTCAAACAGTGTGCATCTTTATTTATTTACAACTAGACTTTTTATCCAGGGCAACGCGGGATAAGAATCCATTCAACTTATTTTAATTCCGAAGGGACATTTTACCTGGGCAACGCCCGCTATCTAGGCTAGTGTATATATATATATATATATATATATATATATATATATATATATATATATATAAGTAGCAGACAAACCCGTAGTTGCCCGAGATAAAGTGCCCTCTCGCAATTAAATACAGATGTGTGTCATGGAGCATTGTCTTGCTGGAAGATTACGCCATCCTGTATCTCATCATTAGAAATTTTCCTAATGAAGCTAGATAAACCTGATATAACATGCTGATTTTTTTTGCGAATTCATTCTTATCTCACAATTGAACAACATTCCTGGATCTGAAGATGACATGCAACCCTAAGCCATTAAGCTGCCTCTTGAAAATTTTACTGTAGGGACAACAGATCTCCGATCATAAACTTACGCAACTCTTTTACGATCGTAAAAAGCTCCAGGGGTTATAAAGTTCTGAGGAGAAATACAAATTTTACTCATCATTTCAGGTATCTAATAAAAAGTTTGGTATCAAATAAAAATGTGTACGAGCTTAATAAATTACTAGAAACTAATATGGAGAACCTACTCTAAAGTTACTTTCCAAACAACGTTAGCACAATAATCATCAGTCCAATTTTCATGCTTTTTGCCGAAGACAACCGCTTTTCTTTGTTCACCTGTGACAGCAATGGTTTCCTTCTCGTCTTTCTACTAACCTTGTTCTCACTGTGCGTCTTGATATATCTTTGTTTGTTGCTGCCCGAAACTCAGCAGCTACATCGGAAGAAGTTTTGTCCTATCGGCCAGAGATGTCCTTTTTCAGCACCTTTCTTCCCTCGACCATAACAGTTTTTGAAAGAATTTGTCTTATTGTATCTTTTAATGGTTGTTTGGACACCGTTATTCAAGTTATTTAATTTTCTTGTAACTTTGACTTGGAATAATCCCTTTCTGGCAATGCAATGATTTGAACTCTTTGAGCTTCAGGAATCTGTTTTTTTCGGAGACTTTTTCAACAAAAAATTACCCCTTGTAAGTTATCAATAAGATAATCACTGAAAAAATAAGAATAAACGTATTGCATATTGAATAGCAGAAGGTTGCCCCAATCTCTTATGCGCGATATACAAAAAGGCATTACAGTGGTTATCAAAATAGAAGGAAGACACATCAAATAGAGTTTTGTATTCTCACTCACAATTTACAATAGATTTTGTTATTTTATTAAAAGCAGCCACCCCGATCAATGGCTAATTTGCACATGTAAAGAAAAACCGTACCCTGACGTTTGCACTCTGCTACCGATGTATGACGCTCAGGAACAACCAGTACAAAAAAATTTGTAGTTAACACCATTACGCAAATAATCGGGAAATCGATCTTTTACATGGGAATTTTTTCACGTATTTCTTATTTACAAATCCAAACCTAAATTATATTTAACAAAAGTATTGTTTGATAAGCAAAGAGAAACTTTCTATGTATAATTTATTTATATTTTTTAGTTTTAGTCGCGTGCGACTCCATATCTCACTATTTCGGTCGGTCGGTCAGGCGGTCCCCGTTTTCCTTTTTTTTGCTTTGGTAATAACATTGTAACTATTCGGCCGATTCCACCAAAATTTTAAAACCTTAGATTGTTTTACATTCTCTTTCGAATGATCTAATTGCCAAGGTCCTCCGTAAGGTGAGCCCAGGACTTATATTGCTTTGGCAATAAATCCTAACTATTTGGAAAATACTAACGAAATTTGAAACCATTATGTTGTTTCACATTTTCTTTCGAATAATATAATTGCCAAGGCGCTCCCAAGGTTCATCCGGGAGTTATTGAACGTTTTGAAGGTCGTAAGGTCATAAATCAGAATAAGTGAGAGCACGCGACTTTGGTCAGCAGACCTTGTTGGAAATGTAAAAGAATGGATTTTTTAGGGATATTTAATTCTTTTGGATTAATAGATATTGTTGAGAAATTATCTAATCAATTTATCAATATATAATGACGAACAACTAATATTAGTGAAGTATGTTTTAATTTCATAAAATCATGAAGCATTGAGCCATACATGAAAAATAGAAGTTAACCACTGTCATTAATTTGTAATGTTTGTCTTTTTATATTTAAAATCACAAAAACTGAAAAGGTTAAGAGTTAATCATTAAATCTGAACTTACAGAAAACTGTAGTACCACAAAGAATTTGAGTCGTATAAATTATAATAACTAAAAATAACAAGTTAGAGTGTGTTGCGATTTCATTCTATGTCATGTTTAGGTCTATTTTTTCAAAGTGCTGAAAAAAGTTAGTTTTTTTAATAGTTCGAAATCTGCAAAGGATTAGTCAATAAAACGCCTTGAGAGCAGGCAAAGAGTGTCAAATATAAACCCTTGAAACATTTTAAATTCCAGATAAGTCTTGAATAAATGTGCCGATAGGGTCCACTACGTGATCCTTTACTCTACCATCCTTTTTTAAAAATTTTATTATAGTCTGTAAAACACGAACCTTTAGGTATTAGAGTAAATAAAGATCTACCAGTATTTCTGGAAACTCTTGCAAAGTTTCAATCTGTATAATCTTTTTCTAAAATTATCTTAATGGGTTCTTCTGGTGGAATGTTAGTGATGAGAGATTTAACTTTAAAACTGAAACCAAACATACCTTCTGTGAAATGATGATTTAAAAGTTTAGTGAAAAAGCAGATAAATTGGACAAAGGAAAAGTACTTTAGGTCACTTTTGAAATTTATGATTAAAAGGATTCCGCAAATTCATTAAGCGGAATGGAGGCATCAAAAGAATAGAAAACGTAGACGGAAGATTAATGGAGCACTTGCTTGTCAACAGGAAACACAGCTATGAATAAGAGTTTTTACATATTTTCGCATTTAAGTGTTGAGAAGTATCGGGTGTGTGATTTTTACAACAGATTGAGCCAAGCAATGAAATAGATGAAAAACATGTTGTTTAACTATTAGCCAGTTCAGCGACGCGTCCACATGAATTTGTCCGTCAGTGTTCGGAAGACAGAAAGAGGATAACTGAAAGTTGTGTTTTTCTTTTTCAAGAAGTGTGTAACGATTGGGAAGTCAAGTTGTACTGCGGTGCGCGGAATATAGTCGACCGTTTAAAGGTACGCGGGATAAATGAAGTGGCAGTCAATATAGGATGCATTATGAGAGGCCTGCGGTCAAGTAATGTGGGATGAAAATCGTTAGTTTGACTGAGAGTAAATGTCTGTCAGAGAATCAGCTGGAGAGTGATGTTTGGCGTGCGACCAATGGAGCTCAACCACAAATTGCGTCATTAAATCCAGGTGTTGAGCAGCCAGAGAAGAGTGAAATGATATTGAAGAAAGGAATGCCAAGGTAAGAGCCTTGTGGTGTTTGAAAATGGTTTTTCACTTGTACCCTTATAATTTGGAGAAGAATTTGTTTATATCCGAAACGTATGCATTTCCATCTGAGCTCGTGTCACCTGCTTGAAAAAACACTGACGTATTCTAAGTTCTCTTCTTATTTTGTATTAAAATATACAAAACACCTATCCTAATTGCTTCAACCAAAATATTTATATGCGTCTTGCAATATGTAAAGGCTATTCCGGAACACGGTTCACACGGCCCAGATAACAATCGACACATAAAATTTATAGAAGACCAGGGATCTATAACCCAACCAGAAATTCACCATAATTTATCAGGACGTTGCTAAGTTACGAGATATCCACAAGGGGTTAAATCAATACACACATAAAAAGTATTTACAGTATTATTTACATCAAAATTAAATGAAATAAATTAACTTACAGCAAATTATACGGGGGGTCATCAAACAATAAGAAAAAGTCAAAAATGCTTCTCACCATAGAAACACCACAAGTCGTTTTAACCAAAGAGATATGCGCGCATACAAAATGGGTCTATGAATAAATTGTTCAAAGCCGAAACGACATGAGCTTTTAAAGATAAAAATAGGCTTCACTACTCTAGTGACAGGTGTTCTTGGAATAACCTCCTTGTCTTACGTCCCTTACCCGAAGGCTCAAAGTTACATGAATAACATTTATAACACTTACTTAATTTAAAGAGGACGTAAGAAGAAAGATACTCCCAAAAACCTGATACCAGAGCAGTGAATCAATAACCCACGTCGGGAAGCAAGGCAAAAGAGGCTCGGCGACAATGAGGGAATTCGACCCAAGTCGACACGGGTGAAGGCGGTGACGGTCTTCGGCGTGGAGAAACTCACGGATAACGATATCGCAGGAAAAGCCGTCAACACCACGGGAAACGAGGATTACAAGGCCCAACGATCCGAGAGAAGGAATTAGAGATGACAAAATTCCCCAAAGAGAAGATGGCGAGGTGACATGGGGAGAACTTTCACGTGCTCAGTGTGAACGGCTTCCAAAAGAATAGCACTCGCAAACGTACTGGAAGAGCACAATTCAATGCAGCCGACAGAGGGGCAGCGAAAATGCTGGCAGGAATCAATGGCATAAAATCCTCGCTGCACGAAGGAATCCAGTACGGGTCTCCAAAAAATGAAGGTCAAAGTAAATGACGGACAAAGATTCAGCGGGGCAATCAGGCAGAATTCTCGCAACAGAATAACTTAAAAGTGCTCACGGCCCTATTTATATCTTTCAGTTTGAGGTGGAAAAGCGAAGTGGAGCAAAAGGAGGGGGGGGGGATGAGTCACTTCCCCAACGCGAATTAGACTGGTAGGTTGCAGAAGTTCAGGCCAAAAATGGTAGCCTAGAAGTGGGTCAACCTGCGTAAACACCATAAACTATGATGAGAAAGGGAAAGCATGGGGATCCGAAGGCCTACCCTTACACAATAGATGCCTTAATTTGATGGGTAAAAAAATAGAAAGTTTATCTTCCTGAAAGGAACTAGCAGCATTTTGCAACCAATTTAATGGGGATTTGCCGCAGTTTTCATGTGCTTATTTAGCTTGGCTGAAATTGAAGCCACATTATATACATGATCTATTTAAAAATAGAACAGATCTAAAGATTCCCTGAAAGATTTATACTAGGCAGGTGCAGGGAAATAGAGTATTACTAGAGTGCTGTCAGGAAGAGATGAAATGCCCTGGCTGTTTAGGAGGTATCCCCAAGATTCAAGCTGGACTACCCCTATTTGGCATTTATGCCGTGCTGACCTTAAACTATACTCCAGTAGGCTTTCGAATACATGCTTCAGGTGTAAGAAATGTATTTCGTGCTCAGGAGATTTGGCCAATATATTGATAATGAAAGCGAAAACGAATTGAGCACCTTTCAGGTCTTCTTTAAGAAAACGCACAAACGTTTGTAAAGACAACCCCAGATCAAGTGGCATTCACAGAAATAACTCCCCCACAAATGGTGTGGTTACGCGCGTTTTTTTTTCACCTGACAGTCAAACCGGGATTTGATTTGATTTAGCAGATTCATGTGTAAAAATACGTGTACAACTGTCATTTAAGGGGAAAATTCCGAGACGAGGAAAATTGGTTATCGATCACCCCTACTGACTGTTTTTTAAGTCACGGAACTCGCAGATGTAATAAAGATGCCCAGAGAGATCCTGATTTATGAAGTATACCTTCCTTCTCCATTTCGGAGAACTTTTAGTTAGCAACTATGAGTTTGGCCCGGATTAAGGGGTGCGGGCTGGCAAATGGGGAGAGCTTATTGTCATTACATAATGTTAGGTTGAATACTTAGCTTGTTGTCTACACAACCTAGGTACGTAAGGTCACGGAAAGATGCGAGTAATGCATCGTAATTAGCATCTATTGTATTGCTGGAAGGATGCCTGTGGAAGTTAGCAGGTAAGAATGAACAGGAAATTTGATCCCTGAGAGTATGCCCTTGAAAGTTTAGGACAAGGAAGAAGTGTTGCAGGAAGTCGGTCCCGTAAGGTTCCATGACCGACGTTAGCAATTAAGTACAGCCAATGGAGAAACCATTCGCGAAAGATAAAAATGGAAAGAAGTTTCTTCGAAAAGACCTGGAAAAGCTGGCATGACAGAGTTGGGAGAGAAGTAATGAACAACAGATGATGGACTGCATTAAATGAAGGAGGCAAAGAAAGTCATCGTCATGAAAAGATTTGCTTCTCTAGTGATTAGGTGTTAATAATAAAAGTATTAATGACAAACATTCTTGGTTTGCAATTAAAGAAATGATTTAAAAGGCTTCATGAATCAACCTGTTATGGGGGTTGAGGATGGCGCCTCAGTCGATGAACGTCGTGGTTCTAATAGCGATGAGCGTTTGATGACAGAGATTAACAATCCAGACCTTTATTTTCACCTTTATATAGCGATTAAATTAATTTTCCCTATTCTTCACCTTCCTAAATCCCACCCCCCTTCCTTATTAAAGTTTTAAGGGTGACGTAATATATTCATCAGCGTTTTACTGGAAAGTGATACTACTTTTCCTTTCCTTGGGTTATTAACAACATCTATTGTATATCACATGTCATATTATAATATATATATGTATATATATATATATATATATATATATATATATATATATATATATATATATAATACCACGAGGTTTTCTTATTATACCTAAATGAATTTATACGAGAAACGTAAGGAGCGGACATGTTGCTGCGAAACAGTAAACAACGATTCCACTCGCTTTTAATTATAGATTTACGTTATGTTTCTATTGATTCCCTAGTTTACAAGAGAAACTGTGCATGTTTTATCAAATATTGTTCGAAATATGGATGGATCAACGAAATATTTGTTAAAATCAATATGGCGTCAATTTGTTGAGATGTGTTTCGTGAAGTGTTGCCTCTCTACATAAGTAGCTTTTATACCATACATTGGTAAATTAAGAAAATTTTGAATACCTATAAATAAAACTTACAATCCATGACTTGTAGGATACTCGACCCATTGGTTGTCTCCTAAAAAGCAACCGAAAACCCCCGCTCAACTTGAGAAGAGGAACCTGTCCGGAGAAAGAAGAAAAATAATTCAACTCATATGCGATAAGATAAAGGAACTGAAAAGCGAAATTGGTAAAAGAGACAAGTGTAATGAGAACTTGGAACGCGTGGTGGACTGTTTGAAACGCACGGTTACCAAACTAGGAGAGCACATCGATAAACCCGATGCCTATGAACATCTTGACATCCTGTTCTTTGCTAGCGAACAGATTGCACCTGCTCAAATGGGTAAAAACGGTTTAGAGATCATCTGCAGTGTGATAAAGTAAAGGTTGAAGCTCAACTTAATGCAAACTGTGATTTTATTTGCACAACCTCTGGGTTAGAATCCTCTAACTCAGGGCTATCGTTGTTAAGTCTGCCATCGCGATCTCAAGCGTGATATCTCATACTCATTTAGACAGCTAAAACCTAACAACCTATACATCTATGAGAACCGTACTCATGCCAGGAAGACCATTATGTATGTACTAAGGAAGGCCAAACGCCAGTACTCAGACAAAATATCAGTATATAACAGTATACACGGCAACATGTTTGTATGGATCACCGCTAAACCCAAGCGCACCGCACCTAAGGAACACGCGGTTAACAATTAAAACGCAGCATCAGAAGCTAGTACAGTTCTGAAAGAATTTCTTGGCGTAGAACTGTCAACATTTATTGAACACTCGCAGCACTAGCTTCCTAACCTGGTCAAGTATAAATGAATATTTAATAACCGTTGTGTTAATAATAATAGTGTCTGAACTTTCTTATAATGTGGTACCTAGGAATTCAAGTATTGAACTCTATAATACTTCATTTTGGGGTTGTTCTAATCTAAGGATTATAACTGTTATTACTTGTTTTCTATGTGCCTCCGAATTGTTTCCCTTTTGTAAATATTTATGTACGATCATGAGGTCAAAAACCTGTTGTATTACACCCATTCTGAAATATTTTAAATAATTTAGGTTCTAACATGGCGGCACCGACTAATGATTTTCTAACACATTTAGATCGCGACCTAAATTATTTACACACATTTTTTTTCCTCATTTCCACATCTCAATCAATCAAACTATTCAATTGATTAATATAACTTAATATCTAATTATTTAATCCAGTTACAAATATCCTTCTTTAACTTCAAGATTTGTAGTTTTCGTGCAAATAGCGAACATTTACTTCCACCCTAGATTCAATTTCCTCTCCCCCGGCATCATTGTATTACCAGATACGTGGTTGGATGATGATCTGGAATTTAAATCAGTGACAGGGTAAATGTTTAAACTTTATCTAGATAAAGTGACAGATATGTTGCTTTATTTGAATCAGTTTTTCGTAAAAGGTTAATTTAATCAGCTCAGATTGTTTTACTGGTGCCATTAATGTGAAGTCGCACAAGCGCAACCAGGGAAACTATTTCGATTCCATTAAGGATAGAAGCTCAAATGCTGAAAAGAAATTGTGGCGGTTGGTGATGGAAGATGATTTCTCTGTAAATGTGAGAAAATAGTGGTTATTAGAGGCATGTAGTTCACTGGTCATTTTGACTATTCTCTTGGTTAAAAGTGTTGAGAAGAAATAGGATCACTACTAATGAATAATACTCATGGTTTGAGCAAACAAAAGAGGAAAATAAAAAATATTACCACAATCATCTCTTAATTAAAATATAGGTTGTATTATTATGCCTCATAACTTGATAGTAGAGAACAAGTCGAAGTTGTTTGCGTGGTTGTATGAGGTTTAATGTATCGGGAGACTTCCAAGCTGAACGAAGAGTCGTACTTTGGTTTATTGTGAGTCGACAACTAGCCAGGTTGTGACACACTCAGTCGCATTGGCCCCAAAATAACTGTAAGATCGAATATATTAAGAATACTTCTTTAGTGTTATCTTCAGGTTTGGATAAATAGTTTGAATTTAAGCGCACCGAGATGTAAATTATCTTGAAAACAACCACAAGAATGTCATTCAATTTGATTCATTTACCTGCACTCCTCTACTTGATTCATTATAGCCCCTTTTAAATATGTCTAATTCCGGTATGGTTTTCGATTTCCAGAGTTCTCTTTTATAAGTATCCAATATTAATTTTCCCGATAAATAATTTTGATATATTATTTCGTTTTAACCGCTAACATAAAATACAAATATTGATTGGAAAGCGTAAAATTTATCTTTCTTTAAGGTACAACATGAATATAGAAAGTGAAGATTAATTGGTTGATCCATTATATGTTTAATCATATGTTACTCATTTTCTATGGCTTTAAGAGTTCATTGGAGGACAGTTATGAAGGACGTGATTTTGGCATAATTTATAGAGGCAAATCAAAGACAATGTAAGTATTTGTTTGAGAAACAACGTATTTACAAAAGCTACACTGATATTCTCGTTTATACATACAGGAACTGGACATCTTAAATATTTGCTGAACTCAGACAGTACTGAAAAACAAATAATAAATGAGTAAAGCAATGCGATCCCAAAACTGACAAGCTGTTTTCAGTTGTGGTTAAGGAGATTTTATCACCGTTAAATAAGAATTATGGTATATATTTAGAGTAATTTTAACCCTGCTAGTGACATAATGATATTTCATCGAATTCTAAAGTATCAGACATTGTTCAAAATAATACCATGAATACGAATGATTACATGTTTCACGTTGCGCGCCCACAACGTTGGGCATAAATGGGCTAAGTAATTAATTAATGAAGAGAATTATTGCTCCACTCTCCTTCCCTGGATAACCTGATCTACAAAGAATAGGCACCTTTTCATGTGCCTTATTGAGACTTTTATTATAAAGTGACAGATCGAATATAATGTTTTATCAAAAAACTAAATCCCCGAATCTAACGTAGATATATAGATTATATTTACGCAAGTTTAGACTCCAAAGAAATAGAGGATCAGATTAAATATGCGTACCTCAAAATTACCACCTCAAGAATGCATGCTTAAGATTTTCTCAACTGAACATTCCTTAAATTTTCTCCTAAAAAGGAATACAATTCATTTTTTATATTTAAGATATATTTAAAATTATAATATTTATTTTTTATAGAAAATGGATAAACAAAAATAGCCATTGAATAAGATATTGTGAAGCAATATCACTGCAAACATTTTTGAAGGAATTGTTACTAAATCAATCACGCTGTTTGACCATACTCCATGTATAATTTTTTTAATAGCATTATTATAGATATACAGTGGCGGCAACAAAAAAAGTGACATGTGACAATTCGGGGAAAATAAAACAGAAAAATGTAACTTACATATTTTATTATGAATATTTCATGAAAGTTATTACTTGGTCATGTTGCCCTTGCACTTGATGACCATCCTGAGTCGATTGGGCATTGATTCAGTGAGGTTTGCGAAGTAGGTGGGGTCGATCGTAACCCAGATCTGCTTCAGTGATTCTATCAGGTCCTTGATGCTGCCGGGTGCTGTCTCTTGAACTTTGGATTTCATCAGATTCCAAGCATTCTCAATAGGATTTAGGTCCAGGAAATTACCAGGCCACTCCAAAACACTAATATTATTATCATTGAAGAACCTTTTTACTAACTGGGACCTGTGAGCAGGGGCACCATCATACATGAAAAATTCACACTGATGAATTTCCCAAAATGGCAGCATGTGCTGCCTCAAAACTTCAAGATAGTTAGTCCCCCTCATGGCTACATTCTTGGCAAGTAGGGACAGACCTCCTCTGCCCTTTTTTCCACTAAAGGCACCCCACACCATCACACTATCAGGGTGCTTCACAGTTTTCACGGTATATTTCGGGTTATCCCGAGACACAGTGCTGGGACGACGCACGATCTTTGACTCTCCTCTGACCAGCCTAAAGGTGCTCTCATCACTGAACATGACCTTCTTCCAATGGGCAGCTCTCCAATGTTTATAGGTCTTGCAAAAATTGAGCCTTTCCATCTTCATAGCCTTGGTAAGAAGTGGCTTCTTGGCAGCGCGGCGAGACGGTAGGCCTAAGTCCTTCTGTAAGCGATGACTGATGGTCCTGAGGGCAACGTTCTGGAGGAGGTCTGGGTGTTTTTTCTTGATTGAAGCGGAGGTTACAGAAGGGTCTGACATCACTTTACGCCTTAGGATATTATCAGTTCTTGGAGATGTCTTCCTAGCTGCACCAATGCCCTCCTTCCTCTTTGGTATGGTACCTGGTGGCAATAACTCAGCTGCACGTTTTAGGCGATGAATCGTATTTTTGAGGTTACTAAATCTGCTGCTACATCAATAAAAGACTTTTCCTGCTCTAATAGGGTTAAGGCACGGCTTTTCTCTGTCATAGAAAGCTTTTTCCACCCCATTGTATCCACTTGCACAGAAGTTATAGCACGTCAAATGTAGGCACGAATGCAGATAATCAGCACGCTGGAGTGCCATATACTAAAACCTCGTTGTTCGAGCTCAAACGAGACACTGAGTTCCAATAGAGCGCAGTTCTGTTGTCTTAGCCCAGGAGAGTCGTCCACTTGCGGCATAAGCTCCGCACATTTTCATTGGATTGTTGGCAAGTAAAATAGTGAAAGCGATTTTGTGTATCGATTTCTGTTGCCAATATTCAATGTCACTTTTTTTGTTGCCGCCACTGTAACATGGCATGTTTAATTGTTTCAGTTTACCCCTTAAATATTGGTAGCAACTGAAAACTGAAATGACCTAATAAAACTCTAAACCATACAAACCAAAATATTAGCTTTTTTAACTGCTTCGAAATGCCCATTCTTCATTTAATCCACGATAGATAAACTTATATACTTTTATAAGGAGATGAAATAAAGGCGACAAGCTCTCTTTTGTAATAACTATCACATCAAGCCATATCCATAAGCTAACGCCTTAAGTAGAAGTAGAAGTGCAAGCGTTTGCTTGAGAGCTAATAGAAAATACCCTTTGTCCATATCGAGAAGCATAATTGACGGTTATATTAGTTGTGTCATCATCCATTGATTCTTGAGAAAAACAAAATGAACTGAAGAGAGATACTCAAACCTTCGTTAGATATAGTTTGTCTCTAGGAAAATAAAATGTTATCCACTTCGGAAAATGGCGAATGTAAGTTAGTGAAGGGAATAATGTTCCACCTTTTGAAGAAGTTCGAGTTTTCTAGAATAAGGATGAAAGTGGTGTTTTGTGTTATAACTTATGACCCATTATTTATGTTTTAATAAAGAAATTATTTTTTTAAATGAATAAGATTTAACTCACAAGTATCCAATAATTCTAGATAAAAAAATGCTTTTGATAGTTACCTTAAAAAAATTATTATCATATCCATACAATAAACTTCATCATATAAGTAGTTTTTCGGAAGGAATCCGGGTATAAGCCGGATAATCCCTAAATGGAAAAGATAATGAAAATTTTATCCCATCAAATATAAAATTGAATTCAGCTAGTTATGTTTAGCTCTCTTCTTAAATATTCTTATGCCTTATTGTCAGGGTATTTCAACTAGAGGCGATTTAAATTGAGGCAGAAATCTTCAAAATCTCATAGACTTTATTTAAAGATGATTATCAAGAAAAGGCTAGGAACATTTTTAGTCAGAAAATTAATGGAGACTTAAATCACTAGATATTATTCCAAAGAACCAGGGCATTTAAATCAACATATACCCATAAAGTGTTTGATGGAAAGGCAAGGTATAGAGAAAGCTAATTAAAAGAAAATATATGAGCATTGGTAGGTAAGAGTATTAAGGAAATAATTAAGTATATATAATGCGTCAAGAGATTATATGTAATAACTTTCTATCTTCTTATCTTTTTACAAATAATAGTTTATGAATCCTTTTTATTCCAGATACATTTATTAATCTAAAAACCACTGTTATATATTCACAACACTATTTAACTCGGGGATTACAAAAGTTATGGTCAAGTTTAGAAATTTAATCACAACGATCCTCTAAACATCTTAAGCAATAATCAATTTCTAAAATAACGACTGTGAAAAAGGAACTCTTCTATGAAAATGAGGGTAAAGAAAAATGTTCTTAGAAATTTAAAGGATTCGAAGCGTGATAATCGCACTTTGAAGAAATGCCGTGAATGGCATTCAGCCTAAAGTAAAAAGGTTTAGACCAGATTTCCGAGCTCTTACCACAAAATCTTTTTTAAATCTAAACAGAGTGGCTTTAAATCCTCATTGCTGGTTGTAAAAGATAAGGTGACGATGTTGGTGCTCCTTTCCTATAGAGAGTAACAATATGGAAGGTTTTCAGAAACACTTCTATCGTTTAAAATACGGCCATTTTTGATTGACCGAAGTGTTGAGCAAGATAATAAGTTGTCTATGGACGTCAAGTAAAGTAGTTCACTCTGTAACAAAAAAGAAGCTAATGACTAATTTTTAATTTTTGGAGTGCAATCGTTACAGACAAGTGTGGGGGAACGTTCAAGGTAGATGATACCGTCATAATGGGTTCAACCGGAAGGAAGTTAAAGGAAGTCACTTCTCTTTATGCAGGATCATTCTTCTAGTCTTGTTTATAAGTGTTCTAACGTTTGTCGGAAGCCATTGAAGTTGCACCAAGGACTTTTTCGGTTCATTTCATTAACACTTGGACTTCATCATTAAAAAACACTGCTCAAAGTAATTTAGAAGAAGGGTTTATTGGCCTGTGGCTTTTGAAATGCTCTTAATTAAAATTATGTTTCTTACAAGTAAATACTTCATACACAATAAGTTGTTTAAAATTATTATACATTTTTATTTTATGAATTACAAATATATTGAGGTTTATAACTCTATATATTCCTATTAATTAACAAACTGGGAATGATCAATTCAAAGTATAATATTTAATCAAACAATTCTTTCTCTTCTTTTCCTCATATGGCATTTAGAATTCACATCATATTCTCTGCCCATGATTTTCCTAAAAACATGAAGAGTTTTTACACTAAAATGAAGCAGTTTTAAGGTAGATTTAGCACATTTCAATCATCCCTAGACTCAAGATATTGCTAAGATATATCGTATTTAAAGGTTCAAAAGAATATAATGCGTAAAATCTATTAGATATCAGTGGTCATTTTCCCCTAGATCGAGAAAAGAAGAAATGAAAGTTAGCGAACCCAAGGTTGAAACCAATGAGTTTAGTCAAATATTTACATGAATACATTCAAATTAGATATAGTAGGATGGGTTTCAGACCATTGCTTAGCAAGGCATCGCGTTACGTTTTTTTATCGTTCGCATATATTATAAATCACAACTCTTGGAGATATGTATCTTACTAAAACACTGATTCATTGGGGGGGGTTTTTCTGTCCATCCTCCCTTTTCATTGCTGATCCCCTCCTAATCTTTGCAGAAATTCTTTTTTTATTTTCGCTTAACTATTAATTAATTTATTGCAACATTAAGCTGCGCCAAGTAGTCTTTCTTTGTCACATATAATCATTTCGCTTTCGGAATAAATAAAGTACAAAAAACTCTGTTTAACTTAACTTCAGAAAGTATATCAAGAATTCTCCGATGTTGTAAAAGGGCCACTTTAGAAAAAAAACATTTTAACCTTTTCACCAGAAATAAAGAAATGACGACCATTCTTTCCCTAAAACTATCACAAATGACTCTGATATACCTCATTTTCCTGGTAATAAAAGAAGAAACGAAAACAGATTTTGTTTACAAAATCTTCTAATTTATGGGAAGTTGTTTAGAATTAAGGGCCATTTTATAATATTATATTTTAAAACAACCCATTAAAGAAGTGTCACATTTTTGAATAGCGTCTTCATAAGGTTTTAACATTATACTCTATTTGATGTGATAAGCGCCTTGTGCCACTCCACTCTACTGTGTGTTTAGTCCTAAAATTACTAAAGTAACTCGTTAGAAGGATTCCTTTGAAGTTTCTCTTCGATGAAGGTGATATGCAAAATTATGGGCTCAACTGATCCCGTTTCTTTATGATAGACTCATAGATTAAATAATCTAAAAAGGGAAGATAGCATGATGACCTTTATCTTGACTCAGATTTGCCTGCCAAGCGTCCATCGCCCTTCGCTATCGTACCAAAAAGATTACTACAGGCCGTTCAAAGTTCGTTGAAAGTAGATTCTTACTTGTAGTTTTTATCCTATTTTGTCGGACGTTCCTCTTCCATAAAGATCGGGCACCCAAAACTCATTAAAATTGCTAACCATATTTTCTTCGTCAAAGACGTGCTAGAGTTTGATTGTAGCTAACTTGCTTCCTTTTCCACTTTTCAAAACCTCATTGCTGCATAAGCCAAGAAATACATCGAATTTTTTTGTGTTCACTTTTTCTGTTTTTTTCGTATATTCGGGTGTTTTATCGAAGTTTTTACTAAAGTAGATTTTCCTTTTTAATATTTAGACCGAGCCCTTATATAAAAATTTAAGTACGGTTTGTTGTAATTGCGTTTTTCGATTTTTAAACTTTTTGAAATTAAAAATCATTATATGATCTTCTAGAATAATTTATGTAAAAGAAAGTGAATTAGAAAAGAAAGAGGTTTAAAAACATTTCGATATATTATTAAGTAAAGGCAAGAATTTTGAGAAATTTCTAATATGAGAAAATGATTTCATCATGTCTCACAACTATTAGTTCTAAAGAACTGAATCAGTTTATGTTTCATACCTTTTTTAACAATTCAATCGTTTACAAAAGTATTATTGGCTAAATTTTGACCAATAATTAGAAAGAAAAAATACCTTCTAAAGAAAAGCACATTAGCAAAGTCCAAAAGCCTATTGCCAGATCAGAAGAGGCAATCGGCTACAGACCGAAGGTTTACTTGCTATATAAATATATATATAGTTCATATATATATATATATATATATATATATATATATATATATATATATATATATATATATATATATATATATATATATATATATATATATATATATAGTGTGTGTGTGTATATATAGGTAGAAAGAATATATATAGTGGAATATTAAAATTTGTGTCTAAGAAACCGGAGATATCCAGGAATAATGCGAGAAGTATACACTACGAAAAGAATAGAATAAAATGATAAGAGAATGAAGAAAAATATGACAAATCAAAAGAGAAGGTAAAAGGTAGTAAGAGACAGACAGACAACCTAATAGAAAAAGTTAGCTTAATTGCCATAATAAAAGATAAATAGGAATAACAAAGTTCTTGATTTCTTCTTAAGCTAAATTCGATAAGCAACGAGTATGAACATCGCTGTCAACTGGTCTTGTTTTCTGGCTCTTCTGTATAAGCTCTTTTGTTCTGTCTTAACCTCGCTGTCTGAAATATTTTACAATATAAAATTCTTCCTTTATTATTATTATTATTATTATTTTTCGTTAGAGAAAATGAAAATCAGGGAGAAAAATAGGGTGAATTGTGAAAATTTAGTGACTAGGGTAGGAGAGATTTACGTACGAGAGGGTAGGTGACATGATCATTATAAATATATATATATATATATATATATATATATATATATATATATATATATATGTATATATATATATATATATATAATTAGGTAAAAGGCCATGTTGTATGCTGGATCTAGTGAAGTCCACAACTGTGGCAGCATTATTAATTTTAACTTGTATTTTCATAATATTTCTTACAACTTTTTTAAGGGGGTCTTCGACGCTTTCGACCATGTTTAGGTCATCTTCAGTGAATCAATAGAAATGAAATTATTCAAAGATTGCTACATTATATATAGTATTTCTACGCGAATATAAGTATTACAAAAAATTGTATCTTGCACTAGGAAGAGAGGTGCTACTATACCCGCCAACTCCTATCAACGGTAAAACAAGGACCAAAAACTTGGAACTCCAAAGAATACAAAATAAAGGTCTCTACATAATCAACAACACACCTAAGAGAGAGAGGAGAAGACTACAGGATCTACACCAAGGAGCAGGATTAGAAATGCTCAATATCAACATCAGGAACAGAGCGGAGAAAATATGGAGGAAGATAGACGATCTACCTCCAATATTTGCAGAACCACAAACACCAGAGCTGGAGTCTCCTCTAACACTCGATTTCCCAGGGGAAGAAAAAAAGCTAAGAATCGAGGAGGTACCCATGTTTACTTAAGTCGAAATTCAAAAAGAGAGAACGAACAAGCATACGAGTAACGAGTAACCCGACTATATACAAACCCAACCAAGGAAATAACCAACCAGGACACCAGATTGATTCTCTAATAAGACAACCGAATGTAAACAACCTAAATAGGAAGAAACAACCGACTAAGAAAAAACAAAACAGATCAAAAGTGTAAACAGAAATAATGCAAACAAAATGAACTAAGAGTGAGTAAGTGAAGTATATTAAAAAGGTAAAACTAAATAAATCAATAAATAAATAAAAATGAAAGTTAAGAGTAAAACAGAAATAAAAGGAACATAGTAAAATAAAAGTGTAATAAGTAAACTATAGTATTAAAAAGTTTATCAAAAATGATAGTGAAGTAAAAGATAATAGTAAAACAAGTGAACAAAGTAAAACTAAAGTGAAAAAGTGATAACAAGAGGAAAGTAAAAACAAGTAACATAACAATACATAAACAAAGTTCAGAGGTAAGATAACTTAAAACGGCAGGAACACTACAATAATCACATGAGTGAAAGATGAAGAGAATAATGGAACAGAGATTGGGCGCTACTCCCGCTTCTACATGAGGAACATAGGTGCTGAAGTGTGAGAAGGGAAGTAAGCAAGATGAATGATGAGTAAATGCATGACGGTGGTTCGGAATCCACGTTAATCAGAGGGTGCTTCTTGTCATTCCGGCAAGGGTATTCTACCCTTTCCACCTTTGACTACCAAGGTTGATCACCATTCTGTCCTCTTTTACTGAAAAACTTCCGTTTCCCACTATAAACTCTCTTCTAAAGCTTGTCCCGGACTTACCATTAAGTACTTCACTATCGGTTCACTTGAACTGAGAGTCCGAAGTGTTGGAACTTTCTCCAGGAGCAGGTCGGCCGCGGGCCTCCTCCTCTTCCGTGCCCCCCCCCCCCAACGTGGGAGGGGTACAGAGGGGAGGATTAACCGCGAGGCGTACCTTTTCCTCCCCTAATAACAAGTCTCACTATACCACCGACGGACTAAATTTGGATTCGTTTTACAACGGAGAGCTGTGAGTGCGCTTAAGGAAAAGTTCATTTTTCATTAAAGTTAAGTTAACTTCAAGAAAGAAAAAATATATGCGCCCTCTGGAATGATTAGAGATTCCTCTTGTTTCTAGTGGGCGGGGTGCTTACCCTAAAGGGGTAATTCATCTTTAATTCCTCCGTATTCCACGCTTTGACTTACACTTACTTCACCGACTAAAATCAACATAATACGACCACCGCTGCGCCCAGAGCCACTTAAAGTAGTGTATAGTGAACACCGGAATGAAGCCCTAATAGGTGGCAAGAAGAAGGACGGTTCTCTAAGACCAACAGCCCGAAATTCTGTAGAAGCGCTTCTTACCTTAGGTCTATTTAGGTAGGGTGGTCTTTAATTGCTAAAATAAATATGTAAATAGGGAACCATAGGCTGCTAGGAGTTAGGGAAGGTTTTTACTGTTCTTTTTTACAGATTCAGACAGGAATGAAAGGAAGAAACATAGGCTTCGGAGGAAGAAACGAAGAAAAGAGCGCCTAGGCGCTCAGCTATCAAAAGGATAGGGGATCATCTCCCTTCATGGAAAGGAGGCGGCCTGAAATGCCTACGATTACTTCTACTGACAATTGACCAAGAGATAAATCTGACTATTTATCGCTGCGATCTAGTTCTCTGGCAAAGGAGGCAAAGGAAAATGAAGTTTAACAACATGCTTCTTTAACAGCGGAAACCATACAGGGAGTATGGTTTCCGGCGGAAGTTGCACGTTAATTAACAATTTCTTCATTTGAATAATGACGGCTTCGGAACTCCGCAATTTTCTGTGGTTTTGAAGGCTCAGGATGATAGAGGTGTCCTGTTTCAGTTTTTCACGGGTTAGGTTAGTGCCATGAGAGTCCGCGTATTTTTTAATCGCGCCATCTTGAAGGTAAGCTCTCAGTCACTTTGACAGGGTTTTGGAGGTCACACCGATGTACTTTGAATTGCGGAGTTCGCAGTCACCGACTTTGCACGAATATTCGTACACGCCGTTAGTCTCCTGGAGTTCGCTCGTTGGAAGGAGACAGCTGTTGTCTATGGTGTAACTACTTGTCTTTTGTTCTGCTAGTATATAATTAGATTAATATCCCTATTAGAGTCGGGTGGGGTTAACGTTACGATGCAGATGGCTTTCAGAGTTTTTTCGTCTTCACGGTAGTCAGTGTTCATATTAGCCTTGTAATAAAGGTCGATATTATTCTTCTTCGGAGTAGACCTGACGCCAGGACCAGCAGCCAAGTTTATTTTCTCTTTCATTGCGGTTTCGATGGATTCTCGTAGGTAGCTTTTGTTAACCAGAAACCCTCATAAGTTCGTGATCAACAGCCGTCCACGAGGATGAATGATAAATTGCCCTGTTAACTAAGGCATTGATGACTGATCTCTTGTAATGTTCAGAACACTCAGAAGAACCGTTTAAAAAGAAGCCCAAGTTTGTGGCCTTAACGTATACTTGGGTCACGAATTTGGACTTTTAGGAACTTATGATGATATCATAAAAAGGAAGCGATCCTTCATCTTCTGTTTCATGGCTGAAATTCAGATACGAGTTGTTCTTGAATGTTTCAACTAGACCGTTCACTTGTTCAAGGTTATTCGTATTCAAAATTATGTCATCGATATAGCGCGCGTAGATTGGAGGCTTGGAAGATATATTGCTCTTGAAAATCTTGTTCTAAAATGAGCCCATGTAAAAATTGGCGAAGAGGACGCCAAGTGGTGACCCCATCACGACGCCATCGATTTGCACGTATATTTTCCCATCTGGCCCGTAGAACGGGGCTTCTTTTGTGCATGATTGGAGAAGCTGTCAAAATATGTCTTCGGGAATGGTAAGGTGTGTGGAGCCTTCAGTATGGTAAATGGTATTGGTTATCAATTTGATGGTTTGAGCAACGGGAACATTTGTCAATCGAGATTCTACGTACATAGAAGCTAGTACGGCTGCTGGTTGAGAAGTCTAAAGGATATCTAGAAGAGTTTAAGAGGAGGGCAGCGTGTAGTCTGATTGGGTATGGGGCACGATGATCGAGTTAAGAAATTTTGCCAGGTGATAAGTCACGCTTGGTGTTTGACTTATGATGGGGCGAATGGGGATTTTGAGGTTTATGCGTTTTTAGATTGCCGTAGGCGTAACCCATTCTAAAGTCGCCTTGAATTAGTGGAATCTTCATAGGGTTGGTGGTGGTGTTGTTTTTTGGCTACGATTAGCCAATTTTTGTAATACTTATGTCCGCGTAGAAATAATATATATAATGCAGAAATTTTTGAATAATTCTATTTCTGTTAATTCCCTGAAGATGACCTATAATGGTCGAAAGACGTCTGGGAATAAAGCATTTCATTCGCAGATGTTTTTTCTCGCCTCGAAGACCCCGTTAAAATACTTGTAAAAAATATTAAGAAAATACAAGTTAAAACTAATAAAGCTGCCACAGCTATGGACTTCATTAGAACCTGCATATATATATATATATATATATATATATATATATATATATATATATGTATATATATATATATATATATATATATATATATATATATATATATATATATATATATATAAATGAATAATAACGTTCTAGTCAATAGCGGTTAGGTAAGGGTAATAAGAAGATTACTTAATCCTCTAGAGAGTTCTCCTGTAGTTACTCGTCCCTCTTCAGGAGCGTGACATACACCACAAGGCAACCATAAATTTCCCCCCAAAAGGAAATTTGAAGAAGCCTTTTGTATATTCTAACATTTAACTTCTAAGGAAAATGGAGAAAACGTGAAATTTATCGGTGGATTCTCACTCTACCTTTTTTTTATACATAAATAATAATGTTCTGAGCAATGCGGTTAGGTAATGGTAGTGATAATGTTCTTTAATTCTCTAGAGAAGTCTTCTGGAGTTCCTTAATCATCTTCAGGAGCGTTACATATATGACAAGGCAGCAATCCATTTGCCCAATAAACATCCTATGACGAAATTACATCTTACATATTTGGGTCTTGAATAAACGGTGTATTGCATATTGTTATCATATGAACACAAGAGGTTGAGATTTCATTAGCGCTTTCATAAAAATACGTTATAATATTTTCGCTTAAATGCATTGTTTCATGTATGCATATATATGATTTGCAACTGAGTTCAAATAGTACTTCAGGGTTGACGCATCATCAGTATCACTTATAAATTTTCCTACGTTAAGAGTTAATCCTTCTACAAGCATCTTTTGACATTGCGATATATGTATCTAGTTCTATTTATTCCGATTTTGTAAAGAAATTTGATAGAGTACCATGTCTCTTATTATGAATTGCAACATATTTACGCACTGTAAAAAAAATAATAGCTAAAGATAAACTAAATTATGAATTAGAAGTGGTGAAAGATCTTATCTTATTCCATTGCCTTCATTTTCTTTCCTACATTAGTGCACGGTCCTGATAGAATCACTCGCCATACTCTTCACTGATATGGCTAATATTTTCACGAAAGAAAACTATATGCGAATGCAAAAAATGCACCTTCAAGTTCCTACCACATCGCATTTCTTTTATTCCCCAAATAAGCTTTGTCAGCAGCTGCTTGTAATTTGGATTTTGGTAAGTTCCTAACAACCTATTAGCTACTACACAAAATGCATATCATGCTTCCTTTTTAATTATGTTCAGCGATATTTTGTCAGACCACAACATTGCGTTTATGTATTGTCCAAATTAATTATCACCTCTATCTGTGCATTAGAATTCATTGTTGACATGAGACGGATTTCAGAAAGGATTTATATCGGAATTCTAAGGCTGTCACAAACTATTTTATCAATCACAATTTGATATAAGGTAGGCTGAATAAAACCTAAAAAAGGCTCCACAAGAGGCTATCTCAGAATGGTAATTTGATTAGTTGTAAAATTTCAGATCAAAATGAACATCAGTTCTACTAGTTCATAAGCAAAATAAACAAATATTTTCTGTATGTATTTTACAAGCCAAACAAAGAGTCAAGCATCTTGAAGACCCAAAGATATTTGAATTAAATTCAGCATAAATGATTTTGTCAGGAAGCTTTTTAACATTTTCTTACTCTTCTTTTCTGCATACGAAGAATGTACGAAGCAAAGATAAATATTAGTTTAAATTACTTATTGACAATAATTTAAGAATGCGGTGAGCTATCTATTAACAGTTGTCATTCCGCAGGATCGTCCTTCAATCCAACAGTAGCAAACAACCACTCACATCTCTTCAGAAACGCAGATCCCCACTAACCACAAGGTAAATTTCATATTCATCATGTCTTTCCTTGTACACAGATGTTCTGTTGTATTATCTTACTAAATTCCATTCCTTCAACCTGGATGTTAAAAGTTAAGCTTCAGACTTAGTGAGACTTAATTCCTGGAATATATAGTCCATTTTACTTTGATTTAGAAAGTGTGACGCGTATGTATACTTTACTTGAATGCTTCATAGATTTCTTTGTTGCTGCCACCTGCTAATTCTGTTGATTTAAAAATCCATTACATCTTCTGTTTAAAAAGACAAATAACTATATTGATTAGCAAAGAGAAACAAAATATGAATGAGATTTGTACTATATTTTAAATTAAAGTGAAAATTATTTATAATATTACGAGAAGTTTTTCTACTTACATATTCACGTTATCGTCATGAGAGACAATAGCTGCAGATGAACAAATGTTTTCATAGTGAAGAGCTTGTTTGCTTTACCTATTCTGTTCTTTGTAACATCTATAGTAATAGTAGCTATCATGTTCCTTATTCTGCGTAACTACAATCTGAGAATAGCAAAGGCTTGGCGATTTTTGCATCTCTCGACCATTGTCTTAGAGGAGATAGACAGCTTCCACAAACCATATGAGTGGCTTCTGGGAATTCTTAGTTGCCCATAGGCATTCTAATTTAGAATCTACACTCTATCAAAATTCGGCACCTTTAACAAATTTATTATAGCTGCTTTATCGCAACAAAATGTAACGTGAGAATCGTTACCTTTTCATGTAGCCATACTCAAGTGTGTTAAAATTATATTCTAGGAAACAATTTAAAGCGGAAAAGAATACATTAAATTGTATGATATATGAATCATCCTAAGGTACTGCTTTTAATAATATAAAAATTGATGTATTTCGTTAATAAAAAATAATAAATTTATTGTACTCAGCGTAGAAAAGGGATTAATGAACAATAAATAAATTATATTAAAAATAGGTATTAAAATATTCGTATTTACCGAATTGTTGAAGCTGATGTTATGTTAGGCGAATTAATTTAACAAAATAAGATGCAACAACTTGATCCACCAAGCTTTAAAATTTCTGGATAAGGATTTTAAGACCAAGGGCATTTGTGCGTCATGGTGTATTAAAAAATCCAGAGAGATAAAGTTCAGCTGCTTGATAGGTGACTTCTTCTAAAATGTAAACCATATAGTAAATCTGGTGGGAAAAATAATTTACAGCGGATATCTTAGATAATTTTCCTTCTTTTGTATTAGCTATTTTCAGGAAGTTTACCGTTTGCAAATTCCGCCCCTATTTCTTTTGGACTTAACTACAGAAAATCGGAAAATTCTAATTAATTTCCTAGCGTTGTTTAACTCTTTCGTTTTCTCGTACCAAACATCGCTTTCACTTATTAAATTTAAAATCTAGCGTTTGATCTTGTTTTCCTTTAAACAGTTCTCTCCAAATCACAAACACTTGACAATTTACAAACACTTATTTCTCTTTCTTTTTGCACATTTAACACTTTCCCACTGGGAAGTTGATCTTTGCTTACTTCATCATTGTTAAGGGAACTCGCTATTAAATCCTAGAAAGAAATATTACAAAGAAATATTAGTCGAACCTTTGGTGTTTGTAACATTTTTACATATATTAATTGTAATTGCGGAACTCGATAAAGAGGAACGCAAAGTTTTCTGGATCTTTTTGACCGTTTTTCTCCCTTCCTGTTTCTTCATTCTAATGATTGACACATGATGTCTTTTTCATTTCGATTCTAATAAATTTGAAGAATTGTGGCTTCATTGACAATATGACAGAAGATTCTCTTTTAATTTTAAGGGGTTCGCATCACTTCAGGTTTATTTCTATTTTGAATCACTTCTCACTTACTTTTGCCATTCTTTATTTACTACAGATTTTTTTTTATTCTCAAAATAATAATTATTTTATTTACTGTTCGTTTGTTTTTGGGGGGGTTTTCAATATTAAGTGAGAAATAAATTTTCTGAATTCATCGATAGGGGACTATAAATTAGCGGGGCGCACTTTCACTCAGACTTCTTAAAGTATTATCAGGTTTTATGTTTACTTGGTGAGGTAAACTTTTCATATTTTACAATTGTCGAAGAATAGACTCTCGACGATATACCATATATAACTATTAGTTGAGGAAATTATTCAAATATTTCGAGTGCGTGGTAATCTGATTGACCGAGGTTATTTATCTTCAATATGCTTAAGAAGTGGAAATGAGCTCAAGGATAATAATATGGCTATCATTAATAAAATAGAGTCTTATTAATTAAACTATCAACAACACACAAAAAGAAAATGTTTACATAAACGGAGAATGGAAAGGGTCGTGGGAATATCTGACTAATCCGAGGATTAAGATTTGGAGAGATTTAAAAAGGTAAACAAATAAAAATTAAAGCACAGGATAGGGTTGACAAAAAGTTAGATAATTAAAGGTAATGCTCAGCTTACGTAATTACAAAGTTGTTGTGCAGAGGAAGGCGATGCGAAGAAACCTTCAGTCCACTGGCGAGTCCCAGCAGAAGAGTTCTTCGGGGGTTGTCCTTAGCGAAGGGTAAGGACTGTCTTCGAAGAGTGAGAGCGAAGTGGGACTCGGAAGTGCGAGCGATTTTTGTGACAGCAAATCGGGGATGTTCTAGATGAACAATGGAGGTTATCGTTGAAACCAATCGTTCTCTTGAAGAACGTTAAAAAGGGGAAATTAAATTATCCTGACGTGATGTCTTGGAAATGAGAACCGTTTCTTGACGAACGAGCTTGAAGAACAATAGCTTTTCTAACGTTGTTCTCTTCTGAACAACAGAGGGGGTGAAAACCGTCTCTTGTCAACGGGCTCAAAGAACAATGGCTGTTCTAACGTTGTTCTCTTTCTGAACAACATGGGGGGAGGGGGAGAGCCGTTTCTTGTCAACGGGCTCAAAGAACAATGGCTGTTCTAACGTTGTTCTCTTTCTAAACAACAGGGGGGGGCCTTATTGACTTGGCGTCTCGAAGGCACGAACCTTGGCACTCAAAGGATATTATCCTCTTCTGGACAATAAGGTGGTTCTCGAGGTAGAGCTGCCTAGTGCACAAGGTGAGACCGGATAGGCGTGATGTCTCGCGAAGATAATCTGGATCTGATCTGATCTTATTGGGAAATGCTCTTAAATAAGTACCCGGAGCCATCTCCCTAGCGTAGGGGACAATTGAGTGGGTAGCTCGGGGGAATGCTTCGGTCGCGCCTGGGAAAATACCTTATCTGCCCGTAAGCCTAACTCAATCTGGCGAGCTTGACGAATGGAGGCGAAACGACGGGGGAAATGACCTCCTTGGTTAAGTATTGACTCAAGGGGCAATAACGCGCCCTGCTTGCTCTCGAAGATGCACGTGGGTAGCAATGTTTCTAACCATGTGATAGCGACTGAATTTAAGCACCCTTAGACCGTTCTATCACAACCATTCATATCTTCCCTATTTTCAAAAGGATCACCGTTAAAATAATCTCCGTGAACCTGGCATCGTCAGTTTGCTCTGTTTGTTCTTACGATGTAACTATTGATAATAAATCACAACAATCGCTTCATTCTCAAGAAGGAACTACTCAAAAATCGATCCTCACATACTGACAAAGACGACCTTAATTAGAATCTTTCGACTTCCATTATATCTTGTCTCTTTTAAAGAGATATTTGCACCTGGGATAAACAGGATACGTGAGTGCATTTTCAAAATATAGCAGAACTACATAGATGCATACATACATACATACAGCTCCTGAGCTCTTTTAAAATATAGAATAGCGTAAATCCATCCAATTCAACACGTAAAATTGAAACAACTTTTCTAAGCCCTTTTGTTGATCTAGAAATCTTCCAGGGAAAACGAAGAGAAATATATGGATGTTCCCATGGACAGAGATCCCGAAGGTTCAAAGACAAAAGGTAATTGATGACTTGATATAAGCTATAAAAGACAGTTGGTGTGTTACAAAACAAAAGATTATTGCTAAACTTACTTATTATATAATGTACAAAGATAAATGCATCTACATACATATACTTATATGCAGATAGTCGTATGTTTATAAAGGGTGTTCCATATAGGCCGCCGAATTTGAAAGGTAAATAAATAAAAGGAATTTTTATTACCTTGTTTATATTCTGGATATTTTGGATGAATTAAATCGCCCGTTGAGTAATTAAACACAATGTTTCTCATTGGTCGAACTCCGCTGAGTCTGCATACATTTATGCACTCGTCGAAATTTCCGATAACTCTCTCACCGACGTGTGGCTCGATGCCAACAAAAAGAACATTTCTGCACGGGGATTTTGCCGGTATGTTTCTAAGTGCCATTGTTCTGACCTGATCAATGTTCTCCATGGGTAATTTTTCGTGTAAATGTTCCCACATGGTCATTGTTACCTCCTGGACAATGTTCTTAGTGCCATTTTGAAAACTAGTCAATGTTACTACAGAAGAAAGGTTCCCAAGTGGCATTGTATGAACCTGGTGATTGCCTCCACCCGGCTAATGTACACAGTGTCAATGTTCCCACAGGGAAAATATTTTTACCTGGACAATGTTTACAGTGCCACTGTTCATCGAACCTTAATATATTAAAAACAAAAGTAAACCCTATGATATCCTCACTTTTATGCAGTTGTTTAAAAGATTGTCTGATCTGGTATCAAACAACTCTCTACAAAGCCATAAATGAGTTTTGCTTTCAATGCAAATATTTTCTAGGTTCACAACTTATATATACGATTCTGATCATAAATTTAAAAAGAACTAATTATTTACCACCTTTTGACTTTCTAGATTCATCTCTAAACCCCATTAAGTTGGAGTCATAGATCCCATGCTATATTTTGTACTTGGTAGAGTTGCCTGCTCTCCAGGTCCAAGTGCTGCTGGGAATCAGAAACTACCTGGGCTTTGTTTCTTCCTTGTTCACATTTCCATTTTATCTTTCCATATTACGGTTGTGCTTGTTGGGGGTTTGGGTGGTTGATATCGCTTCATTTACCCACTCTTATATCCTCGCCGCAAACGAGGATGATGGTAGGGGAGGCGTAATAACCACTAATACAACTGAAGCCGGTAGGAACTTCAACCCTCTTCCAGGGCCAGTACACCGAGAGAAACTAGTACTCTCTCTAGAATTGTCTTTTGCACCTCATTTAACCCTATCGGTATCTTTTCCATGCTTTAATAAACCCAACATTTGGTGGAAGTGGGCATTAATTTTCTTTAAAAAAATCTTTTCTCAATCTTTCTTTTCCTTTCACTCTTTATTCTTTACTCCACCAGTAAGATGATGGCAGCTGTCACATTGGAGGGGATGATACCTTAACGCTTGGCTGCCATTTATCCGCTAGGCCCCAATGCCTGAAAGAGGATCAACAGCTATTTTCCTTCCATAACTTTTCACTTAGTCTTCCTTAATCACTTTATTTATAAATTTTGCCTTAAAATTTTTCGGCGAAACTTTATTGAAGAACCAAAACTTTATGTTTCTTTGGCCATTTCCATCATAGTTGGATTTGAGAGAAAATTCCTTAAAATATTTATATTACGACCACTCAGAACTCCTCCTTGAATTTATAAACTCTAAAAAACCCTCATTTAGAATATTTTAGACCGAAACATCCGAAAGAAAGTCTTAAATTAAAATAAAGATTTTGAATAGATTTAATAATTCAAATTACATGCCTAAATTTGAAATGCCCCAGATAATATTCTTACTAAAACATTAACGATTTCTAAATTTAAAAAGACATAAACGTTCTTGATTCTTGAAATGATGTTCACTGATCTCATTTTCACCTCCTGAATCTTAATAAAAACGTAGTTATTCATTTTGAGAAAATATGTTATTATATTGCTAAATTTGAATCTTTCGTTACCATTTACAGTATTTCTTTCATCTTTTTAACTAAATTTAGGCTGACTAGTTAGCTAATCTCTGTTATATTTGCACACGATCTGCCCATGGGTCTTTTGACCGACTAGCCAATACCATACTTCGTTATATTTTCGAATGTTTACGCATGGTTGTCTCTTAAGTTGATATATTACAGTAGGGTGAGGTGGTTGTTGTTATCACAATACTAAATAATACGTGAAGTTTTTTCGACAATATTCAGGCCTTAGATATACATATATAGGACTCACAGTATGATCCCCGAGTTATTCATTTTCGCAGGAAATGTAAATTTAGGCAAGATTGAAGTTTCTTTACTGAAATATAATTGCAAGGATTTGAAAGACTGTTAAATCATGAGCAAATTTTAGTTGTTTTAAAAGACCTAGTTTTCTAATGCCCGCATTAGAAAACAGTTTATAAACAAAAGACTATTGAGTACTCTGCATTAGACAAAGTACTTCATAGTCTTTTGTTTGTAAACTGTTTTCTGCCCAAAACATTGGTTCAACGATAATTTGAGGAAAATATCTTTAGGGTAAGGTAAGGGCAGTAAGATGATGGCAGCTGTCACATTGGAGGGGATGATACCTTAACGCTTGGCTGCCATTTATCCGCTAGGCCCCAATGCCTGAAAGAGGATCAACAGCTATTTTCCTTCCATAACTTTTCACTTAGTCTTCCTTAATCACTTTATTTATAAATTTTGCCTTAACATTTTTCGGCGAAACTTTATTGAAGAACCAAAACTTTATGTTTCTTTGGCCATTTCCATCATAGTTGGATTTGAGAGAAAATTCCTTAAAATATTTATATTACGACCACTCAGAACTCCTCCTTGAATTTATAAACTCTAAAAAACCCTCATTTAGAATATTTTAGACCGAAACATCCGACAGAAAGTCTTAAATTAAAATAAAGATTTTGAATAGATTTAATAATTCAAATTACATGCCTAAATTTGAAATGACCCAGATAATATTCCTACTAAAACATTAACGATTTCTAAATTTAAAAAGACATAAACGTTCTTGATTCTTGAAATGATGTTCACTGATCTCATTTTCACCTCCTGAATCTTAATAAAAACGTAGTTATTCATTTTGAGAAAATATGTTATTATATTGCTAAATTTGAATCTTTCGTTACCATTTACAGTATTTCTTTCATCTTTTTAACTAAATTTAGGCTGACTAGTTAGCTAATCTCTGTTATATTTGCACACGATCTGCCCATGGGTCTTTTGACCGACTAGCCAATACCATACTTCGTTATATTTTCGATTGTTTACGCATGGTTGTCTCTTAAGTTGATATATTACAGTAGGGTGAGGTGGTTGTTGTTATCACAATACTAAATAATACGTGAAGTTTTTTCGACAATATTCAGGCCTTAGATATACATATATAGGACTCACAGTATGATCCCCGAGTTATTCATTTTCGCAGGAAATGTAAATTTAGGCAAGATTGAAGTTTCTTTACTGAAATATAATTGCAAGGATTTGAAAGGCTGTTAAATCATGAGCAAATTTTAGTTGTTTTAAAAGACCTAGTTTTCTAATGCCCGCATTAGAAAACAGTTTATAAACAAAAGACTATTGAGTACTCTGCATTAGACAAAGTACTTCATAGTCTTTTGTTTGTAAACTGTTTTCTGCCCAAAACATTGGTTCAACGATAATTTGAGGAAAATATCTTTAGGGTAAGGTAAGGGTAAGGTAAAGTAAGTTTAGAATAGCTAAGGTTAGGTCATGTCTGGTTCTGATACTTGATCTTTTAAATGAATTTTAAAATAAATTCTTATGCAGTTTTATGTGTAGTTGTCAGATCTGAAACACTTCTTTTGCTGCAACTCCATATTTTTCCTATTTTTCATTTCAGGAAAAACGGAGTGGCAGATCAGAAAAGTACGCATAAAAATGCGTAAAAAAAAACATATTTTTGAATTTTTTTGAAGAGGTGTCTCAAAACGAATATTTACCACCCAAAACACGTCTATATTTTAATTTAAATGAAAAACAAATTTTAATAGGAACCTTTTCTATTTATATTAATGATGAAGCCAAAGCCTCCTACTATCTCTTTCTTGGCGTGAAATGTGTAGTTATTTATAAACCATAAAAAAAATCGTTAACATATTCGATAATAAACGAAGCTGTGAAACTTTCGTGGAAATTCTTGAAAACATATTATATACGTACATATATTTAAAAATATTTTTCTAGTTGGCTAAATATTGAATCATTGTTTGTTAAGCCAATATAGTAAGAAAAAATAATTTTTTCTTGATTAGTTGTTTGCTCTATTAACCAGGGGAATTCAGTTATTATGCTTGTTATATCCGCATTAAGGGGGGGATGGGAGAATGGCTTAGCCGATCCAAGTTTAACTGTTAATATATAAGCGCTTCCAATTATTCAACTGATATTTCCTAGTGATGTCCGTGAGGAGGAAAATGTCTCTCTATTAATCTTCCCATCATGAGATCATCAAAGGCATATAACAGAGATGGTGGAGTTTAATGGTATATATTTTTAACTTTCAACTTATCTTGCTGCATAAGAATCTGAATTTGGAAGAGAATCTAAACTATAGTTTGAGGAGATAGCCATATTTAAAATTAATATAATTCAAAGTAAAATCGGTCTGTCGAACTATGTAAACGTTTCCAAGAGATAGAGAGAAAAAATTCACGACAATGGAAATAAAATTATATTTAACGAAATTATATATACCAGGCTTGTTGAAAATCAGTAACATCAGAGCTATTATTATTTTCTGACAAGCTAGATAGATGGAAATGACTGAGCCACTAAATAATTTGAGAGAGAATATCTCAACGACCCTATCTACATTGCATAAATCATCTCATTAAGGTAAAATCAGTGACTTCAGTATAAGTATATATATAAGAAATTAAAAGCTTTTTCATTCAAAAAAACTCTCCATCCAAATCCAGTAAAAGTGATAGATCCTAGAGGTACTTTCGATTCTACACTTTTACCATGGTATTAAATAAAACAAAAATAGGTTAGGTCGATACTTTCAGAAGTGTATCCATGACGCCTCTAAAAAAGATTTCGAGAACGTGCCGTATTCAATTACTTTGCAAGCTAACAACTCACTACTTATTTTGATTGCCTAGACAACTCACTTACATTTATTGCCAAAATGCTCTAGAATGTTGCTTTCGTTTTCTTAAAATTATAAAATAATGGTGAGATAAATATGTTTTAATTGAGATGCCAATTACGAGAAGGTAATGAACCATTTAGCATTCTATTTTCATTCCATTTAACCCTATTTTCTGAATTAATCTCTTTTTCTTTGTAACATTTCAACTTACCTATGTCTGACAGATATTTGTCTATGATGTCAGAAGGCTTAATGAACAACGGCGAGTAGAGAGCTTTTTAATTGGTGTGTCAGTTTCTCTGCGAGAGAAAATTATCACACTCTCATGATTTTTGCAAGGTCTTTGAGATAGAGTCAAATTGAAGTGAATTCAAAGGTGAAATTTAAAGATACTTCAAATTTTTTAAAGGCTAACTCGATTGACCAATTTCAAATAATTCCATTTTCATTCGATTATATATATATATATATATATATATATATATATATATATATATATATATATATATCCGCTAAGGGGATATTGCCAATTCGAATGTGATTATTTTTTTCCCGATGGGATCAAGAAGATTTTATTTTATTTTTCGGTGGATGTTACACATTCTGCTGATTCCTCTTTCAGAACTCTCGTTAATCAGCTCGTCTCCAGGGAAAAATATGATGAGTTCAAACCTTATGTGTGTTTTTTTCTCTCTCCCTCTTTCATATTTTTTTATTGAAGTGAGTAAGTAATATTAACGTGTGAAACATCGGAAGCTATCCTTTCAACACTCGCTATTATGTATTTAATTAGTTTGACTTCGTAAATATGCGAGCTTTTCTAATTTTATTAATTTATTATTGTTGTATTCCGAAGATGATTCCTATCGAAGTTCCATATTGGGCTGATTTATTTCCCTGTTATAATAGTACATAGAAATAGACTTTAATTTTATTTTATTATAATTGCCTTTTTTAATGAATTTTTAGGTCAAACTAAAAGGTGTATTTCACCTACTCTTATAGGCATTCCATTAAGTACATTTGTCAATTGCACAACATTGTAGACGTCACCAAATCATGCATAATATGGCGTGAAGGAGATTTCTATAACCACCCGTAAATGGACCCATACCGAAGCCCAGTATTTGTATATCTCATGAATGCTTTTGAGTGATAGGGCAGTTGATCCTACCTCCAATATCTTTTTGAATATCGTAGATACAGAAGCCACTGCATACAAATCTAAGATTAACTAAGCTATTCTATCGACACATAACATATATAAATGGGTTAACACTTCATAATGATTTCTAATTTTTATAATAGGGAAGTGCAAGAAAAGAGTTTGACACTTTCAGGCTTTCTTTTTGTTACGAAGACCGTAGAACCATACGAAGTTTGAAAGTCGAGCTGTATCAAAGGCAGCTCTAAAGGAACAATTAACCAGAAGAGGGTACATGTGTAAGCAATTTTGTTGAAATGTCTCAAGAACCAAACATAAACGATGACCTCCTATTTGATTGGATGAAATCTTAAGGAAAATTCAATAGCAGCTGCATCATTGTCAGGAATATGCTGTGCATAAATATAAAGAGCCTCCACAATGTCTATTTACAACTTCCAAAATTTATTCATCCATTCAACAAAACATATATTTTTTTTAATAAAATGAGGGTAAAACCTTTATACCTGGAAACTAGTTGCCTTTTGCGTTGGAAATTTCATAAAATGCAACTGGTTCGCAATTTAGTTAAAAAAAAGAATCTATTAGGAAGCTCTTTTTACAAATAGCAGCAAAATACGTGAAGCAGGTATTGATGTATTTAGCAGTGTCATATTAAAATGCTATTGGCAATATTTTAAATCGGTCACATCTTTGTCTAGGCAGCTTGACCACATTATGAGGAAATATACTCGAGAAGATGGAGTCTTGCTGTAGGCATCAAATTAAAATACTAATAAATTAAATGTAAAAAGATAAAAAAACATAATTAAAATCGATATTTAATATTTGATGCCTTAAATACTTAGGATATTTGGTCCGTCTACAGAGAGATGGCTGGTCGGGTGGGTTGCATTTGTTAATTATTATAAATAGGAAATATTTATGAATTGAGAGGGATGAAATAATGCAATAACGATCATCTTCCAATTATTATACAAAAGATAAGAGAGAGAAAGCAATCAGGATATAATTCTTACTAATTTATTTAATTTTATTAATTATTTTTTTAACGAATACTTAAGGAAAGATTTGGAGTAAACAGAAAACATTGTTTTGGATGATAGATTTAGAGGTTAAATGTTTAATTATATTTTATAAGAAAAAAAAAAGTAAGGAAATTCCAGTAGAACGCTGTTTAAAGTGGTGCGGAAAGTTATGAAATCAGGGAAAGTAAAAAAGTAGTAAGGATACAGAGCTCAAGACGCCAAAGTGGGAAAGCTTTTGCAATGCTAATGAATGTGGGTAAGAGGCGCAAAGCTACAAGCTGAATTTTAAATGATAAAATTCCTTGCGAATGGAACGAATCCGGTGGCATTTCTATTTTCAAGCGCATATGGACAAACAAGGGGGAAAATAGGTAAAACTAAGTAAGTTTCGCCACCCCACTTTACATCGTGGACAGGATCCGCAGACCATATAGAGAAATAGCCATAAAAGTCCCTATGACAAGCCCTAGCAATCAACAAGCGACTAGAGGCCGGTCCTTTCTGTGGTTGTGAACAGTCGTGCTTTGAACACCAACCAGCGATCATATAAGCCTTCTTTGTGGTTGCGAGTCAGGAAGATGGGGATTGAATATCCTTTTAGGGGACACTAGGTATGAGGAGATGATAGCTCGTAGTTGGAGATGGTAGTACCAATCAGGACTATTCAGGTGCAAAGGAGATGGGGGTTAATTAAGGATAATGAAATTAGCAGAAAGAGAGTTGTGGTGTGAATACGTGTGAATGATCTAGCTACAGATCCAGACAGGGGTAAATAAAGTTCATCCACTGAGCAGTCGCAGAATACATATATGCCCTGTTGTTTGTGTATAAGCTATCGCATGAGATTGAACCTACACCTTTTAGATAGAAACCGTCGATCTTAAGTACGAGGAGGTCGAGAGTCCTTAAAGATATGGTGTTTTGAAGAAGAAGAAATCGTGTTTCAAACAAGAGATTTCTTCCTGTACCGAAGCCAAGAAGTGGAGCTTAATAAACAAATGCATACTCCCTTTTTATCCCTCTAACTCTCTCTAACGTTTCCTAACTCGACATACCTCTCAATAAATCTCTCTTACTTTATCACCTTCACCCGACATCTCCCTTTCTATCTCTTCTCTGCCTTCCTATCTCGCTCGCTCTCTCCCCCCCTCTTCTACTCCCTCTCCTTTTCCCTTTCCTATCGTTCTCTCTCTTTCTAACCTTTTTCCCCGTCTCTTTAACCCTATTCCCTTCTCTCCCCCTCCTTACACCCTTCATCATACCCTCCATTTCCACCTTCCCTCTCTCTTCATTTCTCTTTCTAATATTTTTATCTCCCTTTTATATCTATTATCGCCTATACTTCTCTATTGACAGTAGCATCTTCTTCGGTACCATCAATGGCGCAATCCCATCGTATCTCTGCACCATTTTTCATTATGGAACATTAGAAATCCATTGTGGGCAATCATATTTATCACAAACATTGTTTACCTTTCTATTTCATTATTATTTATTGAATCACTAAATTCTTTTTCTTACAATCGAGCAAGTTCCATATATAGGCATCTTATCATTTGTTTACTAAGTAGTCGTTCCTTTCCTTGAATGTCTGATATCTATTAATTTTATCCCTTACTTTTTATATTTTGCTTTCTATTAAATAAATCCTTTGATCGCCGGTGCACCATTCATAACCTCAGAGGGGAATAAAACTTTTTTTCGTCCTGAAAATAGATTTTCTCTTAAATTCCCTCAAAGTTTTGTATCGAAGAGCAAAACGAAAAAGAGTCGAAATTCTGGGATGTTGAGGGAAAATTGTTTTATTGAACATTTCGGCATTGGGCTGTTTATATTGAGCTCTCTTATCTGATAATAACAGAAACAAATCGTTTTCATTGTCTTCCATATGACTATTACATTAGTCCATAAGGCGAAGTAGAATGGAACAACAATCATTCTATTTGAAGAGTAGGAGCGACTCACGGCTCCATTCAGGAAACACCCAATTATCCATTTTTATTTTCTTAGCCAAACCGAAGAAAATTCAGGAGAGTAGTTCGTTTTCCTTTTCCCTGTTAGTTCCAGTGTTATATGTTTGAAAAACATTTTTATGTAACTCAGGATTTCTTTGTGGGTTCTTAATGAATCAAACCTCCTGAGCTCCAAAATAAATAGTTTTTTGTTCAATCAGGTCAGATTTTCTCAATACAGCATACACGATTTTCTTTCAGATTACCTCATTTTTCCTGAAAAAAAAGATTTAAAAAGCATTTCTCTATCTAATAATGCATTATTATTGTTATATCATAGAAACGGGAATAAACGTATGTAAACTATAATCCTTTTAATAAAATAAAAAATTAAAGAATGCAACATAATAAAGAAAATAATTCTAATTTCCAACAAAAGACGCCCTGACGATTTTCGTTTGTGCCTCTTATCTGGTGCATCGCGCTTCAAACACCAATAGTAGAGAGCAAGCATGTTTAAGTCTCATTTACCCTGCTACCTGGATTCCATTGTTTTTATGTCCTGGTGAATCTCTCCCCGTGTTCTTCACCGTAATCGCCGAAGTTGTCAGGGAAATAATCCAGATGGAACTGTAAAAAGTGTATCTTTATAAACATTCGAGCTCTCAAATGTTTGAGACTTGTTAGGAGATGATTGATCAGGGCAACATATTCTTGGCTTTTTTTTATTGCCTGGAAATTTTTTAAATAAAGCTTTGAAAACTTTCCAGGCATCTTTTTCTATGTCCGTCATTGATGCCTCAACTTCTGATCTCTCATCTGAGGTCCATCAAAAATTCCAGCATGAGCTTAGCGTCACTGATTTGTGGAAATTTTTCAAGAAGAAAATTAAAAGCTTGGCCTTCTTTATTAGGGGTTTTGACATAATATTTTATTATGCTCAGATTTATATGCAATAAAGGAAGCATTATTTTGTGAAGAGGCACTAAATGTTTAGTTATCACAGTGGTTGATCCAATTCTAAATGATTCTCGTGGAGGCTAAAGCTTCTTCTTATAGTGCATGACTGTCCCATAAACATACTAAAGAGGGATGGTTGAGTAGCCCGTTTGCATTGCAACTATAAGAAACACTACGTGAAAAAAATTTATTAGGGTAGGTAAATTCAAAGTGTAATATTTCTAAAAACAAATTCAAAGTAATATTTCTTAAAACAATAAGAATATGAATATGTACTAAAAAATCCAGTATGCCGATGCATTAAATCATTGTATTAGAACTAATTGGATATATCTACATCTTATTTTGAGTTTATTGAGTTATGTTGTATACGTTTTTAATTAGGATAAGTTCCCCACTGGCCCAAAAGGATGCATTAACCTATAGGGTAAAACTTTAACAAACAAATATAAGTAAAAAATGACTCATGATTTCCAGATTTGCATTCTTGTAAAATTTAAGTTGACCAAAAAGTGTATACAACTATTAACAATTAAAAATGCAAATATCAATATCAAAGAGGTTAGAAATGCCAAGTTTAAAATTATCTTGCATTTAAGTCACCACATATCCTCCAAATGTGGGTAGATTGATTTATTGCATCCAGCAATCTTTTCATATTTTCCTAACTGTCAGTAAGTTAGATTGAATGGCCTATACGAACGGAAGCTATCTTTTTACCAATACTCAGTAACACAGATTTTGAACTTCTACTGAAGGAATCTATGAAACGTCTCCATTCTAATGGGTTATAGGCAATTCCAAAGGCCTCAAAAAGTCCTTTAACATTGGCAAAGTATACTGAAGAGCTGGAAGAATGCTGTAAAAAATAACTTCGAAACTCTTGTTTTCTATGTTTGTACCCCCCAAAAAATGTTGTTTCTTTAGCGATAACATTACTTTCACGAAGTCGATAGCCAAGAAGTTGTTCATTCTCCTTTGAAAATCCCAGATCGCTAGTCATGCCATTTAATTGAACTTGACTGAATGGTCTTGCGACCATATCATATGTGGAAACCTGATAAAATTCAGATGTGTCATAATAATGATTAACTTCTATATTAATCTCTTCATGGACCTATATATGTTCGGCGGGAGAAGGTATAGGAATTCCTGGATCAAGAAGCAGGGGTTTGATGGCACAAGGAACATTCGGATATGACACACTATGTTTATGCTTCTTATTTATACCTATGGAAGATATAATTGCATATTACGTAAAGAAATTGATTTCGAGTTGCAGATAGTACATAAATGTTTAGTAAAAGATATGTTCATGCTGAAGTGAACTATGTTAGTTTTTAATTTTATGCTAAGTATATGCATAATAATGACATTTTAAGGAGCCAGTATAATACAGAAAGCTTAAATACTTGATACAATGCTCACTTTTAAGATTTTTAATGCAAAAATAGCAGGCCGTAGTGTGGTCCTTGCCCTCTCTCCACACCAAGGAGAGATTGTATATTGCTGCTCGGAAAAGGTCACTTTGCCGCAAACATAGTAAAATCTGTCCGAGCTATTCTTACATTTTCTGTTCATTTTTACCTCACCCACTATTATTATTATTATAATGCTAGGCAATTTCGTACCTGAAAAATATAATCTTATTATCATAATTACTTAAAATGTACACAACATTTACTGCGAGTACAGTAGTGCAAAAACTAGTGAAATTTGGATGTAATACAGGACATGTATAAACTAGAAAATTATTTTCACCCCCCTGTATCGCAAAAACTGGACCTGATAGAGAAAAACAGGTGGCAGATTCGGGTTTGGAAGGTAAATTTTATTAAGGAACATACAGAAAACCTAAGGTACATTTTTGACGCAAACCAGTGTTACAATTCCAGGTCGTAAAATTAGCGAAAAGTATTTCCTATATACATATTATCTTCACGGAAAAGCTAGGATATATAAATATATATGTATATATACATGAGGCGAATAAATAAATGAGACATTAGAAGAAGGAGATAGGCTACTGTTTTAAAAGACTAGGATCTAGGTACTACAAGTAAGTCGAATTTGATACCTTAACCATCTCAGAAATTTATTTACTAGCAATCATCTGTTTTATAACGGGTTTTGTACAAGTTAAGTAAATGTATTTCAGTATGTGTATAAATCTTCACATAGGGTCACAAAAATCACCCTTTCAAAGAAATGCACAAATTCATAGGAAAAAAATTAATCTTAATGTATACAAATGCATCTAAAGACAAGAGATCTCCGTCCGTAGTCCTTTAATGAAATATAAGTCAATCGTGAGTTGGAACTCATTAGTCAATCTTTAACTAAATCAACGAAGATATAGATCACATCACTCTTCTTTACCCAAAAGTAATGAGTTTCTTTCCTTTTCTGATATATCGGTCCAGGGACAGAGACCGGTTATATGTATATCCAGAGAGATTAGATGGTTGTTGTCGCAATTGAAAAAAGTGCTGTCATATCCATAGCCAAAATTTGACCTAAATGATTCATTTTGCAACGATTAGTCATAAAATGATGCTCTTTGTAATATAGTACTCGGTAGAATTCTTTAGAGTTAGGAATCATAAGAGATTTTCTGTATTATATGAGGGCATTAAATGAAGATCGAAGTTAATAAGTAATCTTGATCTGTCAAATAAGTAACGGAATAAATAAAATTTAAGAGATTTTCTATTTTCAATTGCAATTTACCTATACGATATAATTGTTTTAGTATAATTTTTTTACTCATATTGATCTTTATGTATTATAATCATATTTTTATACTGAGATTGAAGAAAAACTATTCATTGAAACGTTTATTCATTTCAAAATTTAAAATATCTTGAATTCTAATATTTTAAAGCTACTGTTGGGTTTTCACTTACTTATATTCATCAAGTATCAAATATAATAAATCAATGAGAAACAATTCCGAATAGTTTAGTTTGAAAATATCTTCTTTATTTTGCTACATTAACCTCTGACCATAATAAATGAAGAGATTACATTTTGAGTACACCACTCACTGTTATTAAGGAAAGGTGGAATAAATCTGGTAACCAAAGTAGAATAACTAACGAAGGAATGTGTCATTGTAATCTATAATGTAGAGGGTGATACGTCGGATAACCAAAGAGAGAACGTGTCACAGAAATCGCTAAAGAAGATGAAGATATAAAGGCGTTTTTAGAGTTTGAATAAGTTAAAGCTAAAATTTACCCGGACAAGAATGGCGCAAGTATGTTACAGAATAAACTTTTGGCAATCAAAGAAATATATTATAAATAAATAAAGAAACGTACCATTGAAGAAGAGCTGTGTACATTTGATTTCGCAATGAATTTTATAAGTAAAAATCGCCACTGGTTGATAATCATGGATGCGCAGATGTTGGTGCTAATTGCCAAGGGTACTATAAACCTAAGACCAAAATATAGAGTAAATGATGAATGTTATCACTGACCTCAGAGATTTAAAGAGAAAAATATTGAAGTTTTTTATTTTGTTAAATTTACATACTCTCTCAATTTTATTAGAGATTAGTAATTTTTTCTTAAGCAGATGTACTTTCTGTTTAAGACAATCGTATTGATTTCTTTAAACTTTCTTTGTTTATGAGATGAATATTTTTGTTTTATATTAGAAATAGGTTATTTTCAAGGAAAATGAATATATTTTCATGTTAAATAAACAAAATGCCATCGAAAACTATATTTTTTAATCAACTATTCTACCATAACATGACCGAGATAATATAAAACAAGAGTAAAATTATCTCTAATCTTTGGATTGTGTACGTATCATGGAAGAGAAAACCAAACAAACCCACTTATTTCTCTACTAAAATCAGCCCTTTTCAGCGAGCATCGTTTAGACAACTGCCCCTTATAACAAGAGCATATGAAGGCTAGGGGAAAAAAAGAGGAACTCTTGTTAATTGAGCGAGATTTTTGTTGGAAGCAAACTATTCTCAAGTAGTTAATGGCGTCGTGTTTTACTTGAAACTTTTTTTTAAATCTCCAATAGAGATTAAGTAGCAAGAAAATAATCCATTCTTAACTAAATCATGACGAACTAAGAACTTCATATAAATATTTTTCAAACCAACCTATCACTCCCTTGCCAATTTAAAAGTTTGTCAATGAATGACGATTGACAAAACGCCACCTATCACTCAATTGCAAATTTAAAAGTCTTACAGTGACTGACGATCGACATAAGGCCACCTCTCACTCAGTTGTCAATTTGAAAGTTTGTGTAGGACTTCCTTTATGACAAAATACCTGGTTACAAATTTGCCAAATAAATTTCCGGGAAAATTTAGTAAATTACCCCCCCAAAATTTCTGGGAGTGTATTAAGTTTGCAGTGTGTTAGAAAGCTTATTTTCAGGGGATACTGTTTTTTTAAGTTTTTTCGTTAGATGACTTTGTATATTTTGCACAATAACGCTACCTAGCGTTTATTTATGTAGTTCTAAAGAATTTCGAAACAACATTGTGGCACTCCATATATCGACTTTGCTTACAAACATTCTGTTATGATTTCTTTAGTAGTTGGATATATCAATAATGCTCTTTAATGTACTTATCTTTTCCTACTAATACCAACAATTAGAACTCAGTCACCTCAGACTTTCACTCGTTTATTATTTTTTCTAATAAACAAGAGGTTGTTTAAATTTTCTCCTCGAAAAAAAACGCTTTCTCTCCTAAAGCCAATGTCAAAGTGTTTGATTTTGTCTAATTTAAAGCGGAATTTAATCTCAGCCTTTGTAGATTGGGGTTTCTGAATCGATGTACATTGGAGCAATAACAACTTCCTTCTTAATACTCGTATTTGTATTTCTCTTAAAAACTCACTCAGCCTAGGTAAATTCTGTACTTCTTTACTTATATCCACACAAACTTACAAATGTATTTTCCAACACTAACTAATGGAGATGTTCTCGCTATTTGCTGCTACGCTTCACCTTCCTGCAACTTTTTCTCATTTATCATTACTTCTTATTTAATCAAAATAGCCAATCAATTTCCACCTCCGGCTACTTTATCTTTATTAAATTTAGCTGATATTTATTGCTTAAATTAAAAAAATGCACACTTTGAACCGCCCTCCACATGCTCCTCCTTATTAAATCTTCCCGCTGCCCAAATCATTATTGTTGTTCGTTGTCCTTAACGGGTGATATAAATTTCATACTCCCAAGGGCTTGCAAAATAGCAATTTTATCAATGTCTCCTTGAAATTGATCTTGTGAGTTTTAGAGAAACACATATTCTACTATTTATGAGGTATTTATGACAACAGCTATTCATTAAACAGAATGAGCTGGAGATATTTATAGTTTACGACGGGATAATGAGGAAATGGGGAGAAGAGGGGGGTTCGACCGCATTTCTATCAACCTTACCTCCTACGCTGGAGAGTGGACGGCGATATGCCTCACGCATCGGACTGCTCAACTTCGTCAATGGATTATATTAACAACAGATAGGATGCACCCACAAAGACCTTTGTGTTTATACTGCCAATCTCCATTAAAAATAAAGAAGCAGAAAAAAAAGAGACTATTATATAAATATTGATTAAAAAATAGTTAAAATCAACACTAAAAACAAATTAAAGGCCTTCCTTACCTCATTGGAGCAGTGATTTGCAACTGGAATGCAGCGGGAGCGACAAAAAGTTAATTTTCAAATCCCCTGAATTACAAAAATAATATGTATTTAAAACATTTTCAAAACACTCTAATGACAATTGAAAGCATTTTCAAACTATCTTCTCTGCATTTTACAACATAAAAACAACGAAAAACGAAAGTTTGCCGTGAGTAAATACAGAAATGAGAGTTGCCTTGTCAACTCTACGTCCCTATATTAAAGAATTATATCATACTCATCAAGCTCCAAATTTCCCATTAAGCTTTTAAAAAGAATATTTATTCATTTTATTATTTATATGCATTATTTCGATTAAATTTAGTTAAATAACAATAATGTTTTATTTTGAATTGTTTTCCACCTAACTAAGGTTTTTACTTAAATTATTAGATATTCGGGTGTCAAGGTTGCTTATAGATACCAATTAGGGTGCCACTATCATTAAACGGTTGAAAACCAGTGATTTATGCTCATTAATCATGGTGTTTCTTTAAATTCAAGGCAAAATATCACCACGTGAAACATAAATAACGGAATTGCCCCTTTGGAAAAAGATAGCTATATCCTAACTAAGCTGAGATCTCCGTTATTGAAAGTGATGCCATGGAATAAAGTGACCATCAGGTTATGAAGATAAATTGACTCTATCGTGAATGCTCTTTTGTTATTGATATGGAACACTGATATAAAAGATGAAGATTCTTCTGATTCGCTTTTATTTGATGTACTCTGATAAGTGAAGGATAAGATAGGGTATACTCAAAAAATTTTCTTTTTCTACATCCGATCTTCTTTATAGTAAAGATGCTATGACTGAAAAATATGTAAAATTAAAATTATCAATTAATGCCTCGTGTTGTTTCTTCTTAGTGTGCAAATTCCGGATCTTCAAAGGTGAGTTCTGCGTGTAATAAAAAAAATATTTTTTTTTTGTACATTACAAAATAGAAATTTTATTTTTTTGAATTTAAAAAAGTGTTTTCAATCATAATATAAATGGGTGTTTATTTACGATCGCTGTAGCTTGAATTGTGTAGTTGAGTTATTTTGTCCATTGGTTAGTCATGATATCGATACTAAAATTTCTACGAGAAAAAAAACGAAAGAGGATTCGAGTTCTGGACCTTATGCACCAATTTCTGTTTTTTCTAATTAAATGTAAAAGTTATGTTGCCTCTATTTTGGAACCAAAAGGAACCTGAGTCGTAAATTTGATCTGAATGGATAGGGAGGTAAGGAACAACTGGATAACCTAGTGAACCACGGATATACGATTAATTGTGCGACATTGTCCTTATCATTTCACGCGTACTGCGCACTGGTAAAAGAAGGAAAATGATCAAGTTCTTTTTGCAAATTTCAACAAGTAGATAGAATAAAGGCGCTCATTGAGCTGATTGTAGAGAGTCATTGTTCCTTTTAAGCTAGGTATCTCAGCTATGAGGAGTTACTTATTTCTTTAGTTATCCCTTTCTATTTTTATTTACTATTAATTGCTAACTTCTTTCATACCTGCACTACATTATTAGTCGTAGGAAAAGTAGGTTTTGCAGTTGTTATTTGGGTAGAGTGAACTCCTTGAGGAAACTCCATTAGGAGGCCTGAAAAGAGGTTCAGGTTATCAACCACGAGCCTGACCCAAATGATGAGGGCTGATAATGTGAAGCTTATTTACGTAAGGTGAACAAAGAGAATGCTCATATGAAATGCAGAAAATATAGAAATGAAATAAATAGAATCGTTTCACACTAGGATCGAAGGGTATCTTTTTTATACCTAAGCTTTTCTGGAAGAGGGAATGGCTACAAAGGTGAAACGTTTCTAATTATAGCTTCTTTCCTTGAGACATACACCGAACTAACTAAGAGGAAACCAGAGGATATAGGCCACAGGATAATTAGTGCCCCAGAAATTCCTCTCATCAATTAATTAGAAGTACTCTCTAGATTTATACTAATATGTCAATAAAGCAAAGACATAAAGCATTTAGAATCCTCGGTGGGAAGCATCAACCTAAAGAAATTAAAACTAGGAGCAAAGATCTACTCTAGATTGCTGCCAAAATCAGTGTCATAGGCCGAAAATTGCTTAAGCTCATACATACCCAAAAATTTTATGAGGAACTCTCAGAAAGGCAACCATGGGTAAAATAGAAGTAATAATCAAGTTCATGCAACATACACACATTGTTTCAAATCATTTGTGAAAATATAGAATGTTCTACAAATTTTTACAGAAGGGAATCGTTACGTTCTCCATGTGGATTCCTCAGGTCAACAGGCAAAGGGACCTATTTATCTACATTCAAATGTTCATACATTACTACGCAATGCAAGATCACATCACATTGGAGTGTCTCAAGAAAGAATTCATTAAATGTTCGAAATGTAGCTCAGGAGATAATTTCAGAAATTGACAGAATACTTGAAAAATTTACCAATGGAGGACCATTTCACCGCACTATGGCTATGTGCTGCCTAACAAGAGGAAAAGAAAGTTCCTAATAAACAAAAAAGAGAGCGACTTTTAGGATAAAACGGATTGACAAAAGAACATTCCATATGTGACACCATCAATGCCCACACAAACAAGATTTGAGACACAGATCATTCTCAAAGGTAAATTAAACGGCAAGATATTAACGTGTATTTATCAAGCATACATTAAGAATATAGCAAATCCAGTAAACTTTGCCACGTCACTTAATTAGATGCTCAAAAATATATTAGAGCCAATGAAAATCTCCAAAGCAGTAAACCCTTAGGCTATATTTAACATCAAAATTCACAAAAAATCAATGAAGTATTAATCGGCAAGCAAAAGAAAATAAAGGTGAAAAATAATCAAACGGAAACATATATTTGTACTTGAAAAACAACATAGAGTAATCCATATTAGAAGCGAGAGTTGCAAGGAGAAAGCCAGAAGAGACAAAAAACAAAATCCGAGAATAATCTTTCACCCAGAGAATAAACACCAGCCCCATATACTTCGAATACTTGAAATGGGACACCAGAATATAAGCGAGAAGAGAATGCGAGAAGGAAAACCTTCTATGAATTACCACCCGAAGCTATCAGAAACAGGAAAACAACCACACTTAAATCGTGGAATGAAGGAAATAGAAATTCAACTGATTTATAAAAACAAATGGAAAATAAAGATAAATATGCGGAAACTTTTATAGCAAAATATATCCTGGGATGATTCTTATTTCAGGGAATTGAGTCGCCCGAAATTGAAGAAGGATGAAGTATAAGGCAACAAGGGGTCGTGGAAGCTTATAATGCAAAGGAAGAATAACTTAAACTGATCTGTCTTTTAAATAGCAACCGAGATATAAATAGCTAAGGGGAGGCAGCCTCATGATTGATAATTTCAATAAAATAATAAGTAATAGAAAACTTGATATTTTAATGGGTTAATAAACGCGCATTGCCCGAAAAATGAAAATTCAAATACAAACAAAGCGAGCGAGCATGTAAAGATCATGTATGCTAAATTGGAGAATGATTCCATAGTTAAGGTCGGAATGTTTAACCTACACGAATGGAAACGTGTCATCAAAATCCGATATCTACCCGTTTAATTTCTACTTTCCATGTAAATACCACATCGAACCCATAGACATCCCAGTTAGTGAACATAAATTTTCCCTGCTAACAATTATCCAGGCCTATATACCGAAGACTTCAAAAAAAAAAATGACTAACATCGGGCATACTGGACGAAACAAAAAGAGATTCAGAAAATATATATTACCTGAAACACTCATTAAATTGACTCTGGAATAGATTTACGAAGGGCTACACATAATTAACAAAGCTTCGATAAAATACAATAAAGAAACTGGCATTATTTGAGCTAATATAACCATCCAGAACTTATGATTGACCCCAGAGATTTCTTTTCAAGAATATAAAAATAAAAACAATTTTAGAACGGATTCCCTAAACATGGACTATCGATGATAAATGTACCGAACTGAGAAAGACAAATAGAGAACTCATGGCAATAAGGGTTGAAGATAAAACTGAGGAATGGAACAGGCTAGTCTAGAAGATAGAAGAAGAAAGATCACATAAGGAATCCTTAAAATATGTAATCAGAATGAAGGACAAGCCAACCAAGAAAAACAAAAAAATCAAAGATAAAATAAGAAACAACGTGGAAGATGAATTCGATTTGAAAAACTATTAAGAGAAACGGGGAAAGTGATTTTAAAATCAGCAAAGAAGAAAATGAAACCTTTAACATTGAATTTTATAACAGGATTATGGAACTCAACAAAATAATATATCGAACAAAGCCAATCCGCATTGTTAAAATAAACAAAATCCACCCACAAGAGAATTGACGCCATCATCACGACGGAGGAGCTTAGAAGAACAAGGACATCAGAACTTAAGAGTAAAAATTACGTGCAAAAATAAATAAGATTTTGGAAAGGCTAAAGAATGTTTTTAACATGTGCGTTAATACCAGCTCCTTTACCAAAGAATTGAAAGATACGAAAATCATTTATATTAAAAACGCTGGAATATCACTAAGTCGGGTAAAATTTATCGACAAATTTCCCTATTTGTTTCCATCGGGAAGGTATATGAAAATACCTCAAAACACAAAATCAACATTTCGATCAAAATAATCTGTAAGTTAGTGTTAATTTAGATTTCGGAAAACAGGCCCACAAGAATGGCATTGTGCCAAATAATAGAAATAAAGCAATGGCGAAAAGCAATAGGATGAAAGTAGACATCCTCTGTAGAGTTGTTTTTAAAGGTTCGACAAAGGTTGGCAAAAGGGTATACAATAGAAAATACTTCAACTAACCCATGAAATCATCAAGGAGGAAGAATGCAGCTAGAAGACTGTCTCCCAAAAGATGGGTGTCTCAGGACTGTAATTTTCGCTGTCTACATCAGAGCTATTATACCTCCTACCAGGGGATGGTGCAATGATATACAACTCACGGGAAATATAAAACAAGTGACTGTGGCATAATACAGGAACGGTCAATTCTAAGAAAGAACGAAGGGAGAAGAAATAAAAAGAAAAACCAATATGAACAAAGATGGAAAGCTATAGTAAGCCGGGAAAATTAAAAATGGCATCAGTTTACACGAAAAAGATATCTGATACATAGGTAGGTGATGAAAGGTGTAGATACAGTAACCACTGCAAATTTCTGGGGTTGATTATACTGAAATGACGTTACAAGCAACACGTAACAGACAGTATTAACAAAAGATAAATTGGATAAAAATTATTATATATTTTAAGATAGCTAATTGGGAAAAATAGGAGGAAAATCTAACCGGCAATTATTTAACCAAAACTAATCTACTGGACAATTGCAATGTGTACAACCTCCTTAAGTTACAGATAATTCTAACCAAACTCCTATGTATATATACTATAAAAAATACTAGAAGGATATAAAGAGAGAAATAGAGAGATATAGTCATTGTAGCCGGATTCGAGGCCTAAAATAGCAAGAGGTCTTATTGAGAAAATAGGCAATAGTGAAAAGGGTGAGATATGGACTTCATCCACTATTCCCGAGTAATATGGACCCAATAGAAAGAGAAGCGGAAATATTACCGTAGTAAAGAATTAAGACAACCACCGGATTAGAAAAAACATTCTTGAAATATAACTCTGAAAATGACAAAATTCCACGATTTGAAAACACATATATTAAGATAACACACATCAACAACCGAATCAATTGAATACTGAAAAAAATATTCCAAACATGAGAGAGGATGAAGGAAAAGAAAGAGAAGGAACGTGTCGTAGAATGACCCTTGGTTTTGATTACTATACTCTTTGACACCCTTTTAGTAGCGGTATGCTTTAAGGGGCGTGAGTTACTTCTATGATGAAGTAGGCTTTGTTCTAAGAGTGCTAATTCAGTAGTTTTGTTCTTAAGGAAGAGCTATTTTTAAACACATAAGGATAAGAGGAAACACCAGAATCTACCAAAATAAATATGTATTTTAAATGAAACACTTAACTATTACAAACCAACAGTTAACACATTTCTATCTTTGGCATCAAAGATCTTACAATGACAAAAAATAAACAAATAGGCTTCCCGTAAACATACCAATTGCCGATTAGTATTTTTTTTATCGTAACTCTATTTAATTAGAGTTAAACATTAAATTAACGTACTCTCGTCTACAAACACATATGACCTAGGTTCAAGAACAATGGTTTCTACTCTCCTTTTAAACGTTGGACGTACTAAACTTCTACTATCGCAATAGGAATATAATGTTATTTTTAACTTACAGGTAGGTATTAGGGATTGCCGGATGTCGCTGGAGGACTTATCTCTCACTTTGAAGTGTTGTGGCCGCTTTTTGAATTTTCGTCGAGGAGGGATTGCTTGTCGCCTGTGACGGGGGCTGATTTTTCAACGTAATTAAAGAACGGGAGCTCGTTGGGGCTGGGTTCTTCTCCTCTTACTCTTACGGTGCTTGAGATGTGCGAATCACTCGAGTGTGAGCAACTTTGCTTTTTTTCAGTCGAACTTCTTTGCAGATTGAAAAGGCTTCTTCGGTATGGCACCGATATAAAGCTTGACTATTTAAGTTAATACGGCCCTGAAAGATGGGATCGATTTTCTCAATCTGATCCTATCGTTTCTCACGGAAATAGTCTTGTATGGCTGAAGGATCGATCTTCATGAACTAACCCTTCTTCTGGCGTATAGACTTCTAATCTTCTTGTCTGGCTGAAAGATCGATCTTCACGAACTAATCTTTCTTCTGGCGAATCGACTTCTAATAATCTTCTTGTCTGGCCGATGGATTGATCTTCACGAACTAATCCTACTCTGGCGTATCGACTTCTGATAATCATCTTCTCTTTCTTTGCGGAGCTTATTTATAGGCGGATTGCCGCCCAATCTAAAGGGAAAAGTGACCAGGCCACAGAGGCAAAGGGGGGGGGGTGAATGGTGAGTTAGCATCTGGGGAGAGCGAGAATTCCTGAGGTGGCACTGGGGTGCCCAAGTCAGCTCGCAAATTAGAGGTTCGCAACCGCACCGCTAGTTGGCGTGCCTTCTGACTCGCACCGATTTTTTTCCATAACCACGGGTTTATGGATCTCGTAGATAATTGGATCGTTAGAGCGTCGTTTAAGGACCTTAGGTGGTCGCCTTAAAACAGATTTTAGCTCCAACTGCCCACAGCAGCGGGGAGATCACACATGGTAAGCAGTTTCGCCCGCTACCTTTCCCACGCTTCTCCTCATCAGGGAGGGTGGGCTTTAATGTACCTATACTCCTCCAGGATGCTTAATGTAGCCATTTCTCTACAGAACGAATCAACTAAATAAAACAAAAAAATGGCAAAACAAATAAATTAATATATTTTTGAACAGTCAGGTAAAGAGTTGGATTAGATAAAAAATTTACAAGGTAATAAATAATAAGTAATATACAAGAATAAGCTGACTTACCAACAACGGCTTGAACGTCTAACAAGACGCGAATACTGTAAAAGTGACTTATCATTGCTGACAATAGCTGATAGGCATTTTCTGTACTACAAGTTTCAAAATATAACTATCACACTATGGACACAGATTGGCCTGGACCACATAGATAAACCTTTTATTCCCCTCGTCATTCCATCTATACTATCTATTTTCCCTCCCCTTCCTCTCCATATCCTCCTTATCCTAACAAACCTGTTCGGGTGGTTCAGCAGGAGGCACAGGGCCGAAGTTGGTGGGGAAGAGTGGTGGCTGCCTCCCTCACCCGCTGTCTACACTGCCTCCTTGCTCCAAAGCGAGGGAATTGTGGGAAGACGGGGTGAAAGGCTCAGACAACTATTCACTTACTCTCTCCTAAACTTTTACTTAATTCTCTTCTAATCTATTATAAGCGAAAAAGATAGACTGAGCAGAATATTGAAGGATATTTCACGATATGTACGTGGAAGAATTCAAAATACCAGAATTCCAAATAAAGAGTTACGTGTTAAATAATCATTTTGATTATAAGCTCAATTATCCTTAAATGAAAAAGGCTGCTATACCAGTTGTTTATATGAATAAGCTGTGCAATTATATATTATCTTTATTTATACAATCATTTAAAACTTTTTGATTGCTAAAGTTAAGGGGCTGAAGCTCGCATGATTGGAGAGCTTGGAGGTTGATGGTTAAGCTGATATTTTGCTTGGAACGAAAGAGTGATTGTGCGGCTGGGGAGATAATGATAAAATACCGTAAAGATTCGTATCCCTTCTAGGTACTAATTAATAGCCTACAATGATATGAGATTACCACAGATTGCCATTATGTAGTGGGAAATGCTTGGAGACTAGGCGCTGAAGGTGATCCAAAAGTGTTCAATGGAAATACAGCTAGCGAACCACTAGAGGAGGCTGAGTAGACTTGGGAGAAATATATGGCAAAGGGAGAACCTAGTGGTCAGTAAAATGGGCGCCTTTTATCATTTAGTCCGGGAAAAGAAATTTTACTGCTGAAATAAGCGCAACAAGGTTCATTTCAATTGGAGAAATTTTTGTCTAAGCTGGAGAAAATTGCTTCAAAATAACAGGTAACTGCTCCCTCATTCCCTGCTGAAGGGCTTCTAACATACTTTCAAACCTTTGGCACTTGCATGAGCCAAAACGGTAAATGATGTTTCCTGCAATGGCTGCCTTAATTCCGTGGTTAGAAAGAGAACAAGATTAGTTTCTGCAAAGCACTAGCAACACTTTGCCCACCATTTAATGGGAATTTGCTGCGTTTGTATGCACCTTTTAGGAAGTCCCTTTGAGACGCTAAGATGTAAAGCTATTTCTATACATGATCTCGGCAAATATAACTAGAAAACATGGACTTTTACAACGGAACGAGCTTTTCTCACCAGGCTCTTTGGTCACATTCTGGATCGCCTCAATAAGTTTGTAATCTTCATTTCAAGCCATGGGTAGACCAGGGTGGCGGGAGAGTTCCGCGAACCACAGGATGTGGGAATCTTGTAAGAGAGAGCGGGGACTAGCTTCTAGCTACCTAATACATTGCAAGTTAAGACAGGATCGAAACTCTATCAAGCTGTAGAGGAGATGAATTTCTTACAATGCCTCAGGATCTGTTTTATGTGAATTGTGAGACGAATGAGAAAAGGTTGCCTTTACTCTAGGAGCGACGGGCAGGCAGCTTCAAAGTTTCATAGCAGCCGAACGAGAGTTATGCGCTTCAGCCACACTGGGGTGTTTTCTGGTGATATTATTCTTTCGTTTCTGACCCGAGGGCTCGTAGTGCTAGAAGAATATGGCCTTGAAAGCATCGAAATTCTTCTGATGTGTGTGTTTCTCAAATAATGAGTCAGCTTTTTGCATGAGGATTGCTAGTAAATGATAAAAGGCTCGCCGTGACATTTTATGTCTTAAATGCCAGTTTGCAGAGAAGGCAGCCAGTGTTTCAGTCTACCTGGCAAATATTCAGGAACTTGAATCGCTAAACAATTTGCTGTGTCCATAGTATAGGATTGATGCTTGTTTTGTTGTTGAACAATGATGAGTTCTTGAAGATCCTTGTTGAAAGATGTGGTTTCTTGATGAAAAGTTAAAAAGAGCAAATTTTCCATGGAGCCTCACTAATGGAGTGTTGGTTATGCAAAGACGCTCAAATATATATTATCTTTATTTAGAAAGTAAAGTAGGATCTCTTCTTGATTGCTCAAGTCTGATGGTTGCAGATCGCATGATGTAGAGCTTGGCGGTTGAGAGTTAGGCTTAAACTTGACGTAAAAGAGCAATAGAATTCAGTAGATTGAGAGATAATAAACGAACTACAACATGATTCCCATCTCTTCTTACTGGTAGTAAATAGGATCGAGTTACGTAAGGTTGCCAAGTGTTCCCATCAAGGGGTTGCGATAGATTGTTGCGCCAATTCTTTAATAGATAGGCCTTTATTCTCAAAGATATTGAAGACTAGTCCCACCCGATATTATTTCTCTATTGATCCAATTGTAAGGATATGTCTTCATTCAGGTAAATTTGAGATTTATTTAGATCTAGAGAGACTTAGACTTTTTAAAATTATATAAGGGCATATTTGCTAAAGCTGGGCAGAAAGGTTCATTTAAAGAGAAAGAAAATCTGACTCCAGTTTTTCCTTTTACTTTACTTCTACTTTAATTGTAGTCATTTTGCCTTTTCCTTATTAAATATTTTAACTAGATCCTAAAAGAAGGAGGTGAGTCGCAGCTTTCCTGAAACTGCAGAGGGTGATCAAAAAATAAAGAAAATTGAAGTAATGCCAACGGAATTTATGAGAGTGTTTAAGATATTCTTATACCTCTTCTTGGCAAACAGCAAAAGATTATTTGAAAAGCACTGCTCGTAGAGCTTCAAATAATTTTATACGGTTTATGCCTTTTTTAGATTAAAGGATCTTTTTGAATAAATTGTTGCCCAAAGTTTCTTCGCTTTATTGAACTAAATTTGAAAGTTTATACAATTTTCGTAGTCATCGGAAAATTTTGGCAATGCAAAATCTCTCATACGAAAGTCTACATCGAAATACAATTTTGTCTGCACTAAGTTTCAAGATGTTAATATAAAGCGACTTATACTGAAGGAGGAATCTAGTATACATTTTATTCCCTTCATTTATTTTATTCTCATAATGTTCTACTAGAAAACTGGAATTTTTAAGGATCTGTTCCTTTATAAGCATCGAATATATTTAATTATTCAAATTATTTAAATATGCTTTATAGAGTTGAATAATCGTCGGTGACAATAAACCAAAGATCCTCACTAATTGTAGCTGCCGACTTACCCCCCAAAAATCCTTATAATTTCAACAAATCAATCTTGAAAACTCCTAAGGGCACCGAAGATGTATCCGAAACCCTTCGAATCACATCTTGAACATATGTTTGACAGGTTGCGACTCATTCAATTTATTCGTATTCTAATGTCATCGAAGAAAAATTCCTCGCTATTTCTGGTAATAATCGCCCTCTTGCATCCTCTGAATAATTGCCCTTAGAGAGCCGGCCGTTATCCTCTTATGAAAACATGTCGAAATCTGCGGATAATTGGATCTTTCGCTGAGTAGTTCCTGAGACCGCAGCTTATTGACCTCGGATCATTAAGTTCCAGAAAATTGGAGTGTATTGGGATTTTTTAACGTCATGGTTGTCAATGTTCCCATTTTGGCGAGGAAATATTTGGTAAAATCAGGTTAAGCGGTTATTGGGTCATTATTTTGGCGAAAATCGATGATGGAAGTTAGGGTTGAATGCTTAGCGTGGGAAATACATTAAAATGAGAACTTGACCATTTACATCGATTCGTTTTGAGGAAATTGGAAATAAATAAAAGGTGAAGAACATAGACATATAGAAATAAATTATAAAAGTTTTAAGGCAGAGATTATAAAGCCTGATGTCATGAACATATGAAAAAACTTTAAGAGTTATCGCAACGAAGTTGAAATCCAAAATGTTAGTTTAAATACAAATATTTAAAAACGTACAATAATATTATAGAGGCAAAGTTGTATTATGTCATGATTTGTTCGCAGCTATACAGATAAAAATAAGACATGTGTTACAAGATCTAAATAAATATTGTGATTTACATTTTCATCCTGACTTTATTATGATTATGTAGAAAATTTCCTGTGATTCTGTATTTATTTAACCATCGTATATTAGTTAATGAAAAGTTTCATTCCCGAAGATATGCTTTAGTTAAGAAGATATGTAAATATAACCAACCTATTCATAATACTTAATAAAGCTTATCACCTTCCTAAGTATATAATAATTAGAGTTTCTAAAACTCTCAATAAATAGCATTAATGTAGTGCTTATGCTTCGTATATTAACACTTGTTATACATTTTTGTCATTTATACTGTTCTAAATTTCCTCGCATAAATATATACAGAGTGGAAACAGAAAGTAAAGTCTTCTTTTTACAAATCTTAATTATGTAGACCTCACGTTAATTAATTACTTCCTTGCAGGTGATTTCAAGATTTATTCATATTTATAAATCAAAGAGTAATTCATAAAAAACACCTGTTTAAAAATTTGACTAGGAAATTTGAAGCAATTGTGTATCTGTATAGAATTGGAAAGACAGCAGGATATATTTTCAAAATATTGAATCCCAGTTTGAGTAGATTTGTTTGCTTCAAAGCTTTTAGATGGCTTAAAGAGACTGCTTCCAAGTTTGAAGACCAGATAACCTCGGTCAGTAATACATAATCTATACCTTCATCAACTTGTTATGGACGTCAAATTAAGCTATGTGGCCCTGAAAGATTTGATGCAAAGTAAATCTAAAACTTCGTTCATTCAAGATAGCTGAGGGACATCTATTTACTAACGGCCCCCCAAAAGAAGACAACCAAAAGAGCATACCTGCTCCCCTAAGGGCTGCTTGATGCCTTGCAAGCTCCAAGTTTCTGAACGGTTGAAAAGTTGTTGAGAACGGTTGAGGAGTGCTGGGTGGCTTTAAGCTCCTTAACAACCCTAAAAATATAGAATTGAAATATTTACCAATGGTATATTTATGCACCACTTCAAGCCGTACTAAGGTCTCTACTCTTTCTCGAAGGACGGTGGCCTTGAGAGCTGTGCTGCATTCCTGAAACCCACGTGTTCCACCTTTGTTAAAATATTTGCTTCGCTTCTTCTAAATTTTTTCCTAAATCGATGGCAGGTTTAGTCTTGAGATTTTGACTTCAAAAAACAATTTTGTATAAATATTTAGGTCTTACCCCCAAAGTTAAAGATCTCTTCACTTCATTTAAAAGTTGTCAGAAGATTTTGACTTTTACAACAACGAATTAAACAACTATAAATACATATAAATAACAAAGAACTTCAAAATAAACAACTAAACTTTTAAGTACCTCCTTTCAAATATAATTTCAATGAATAAATTTGAGTAGTTGTATTTATTTCCTATCCCATATGAGCTTCATTTCAAGATACTTTATATGAATCTATCGCACTTTTTTTGTGTCCCAGACCATTGAAATTTAATGTTTATTTTTTCACAAAGAAATTTAAAGAACCATAAAAGACTATTTTAGGTAACAGAGAGGAAAATACTACAGTCAAACACAAATTGTTAGAGAAATAAAACATATTTTTTGTAAATCTTTTCCTAAGAATAGACGATCCTGCTCCTAATATCAGAAGACAGGAGACAATGACAATATTGGAATATGTAATAAGACGGGCTTTAGTAAGAATCCTACGGTTGAAGGATGTTTATAGAGCTGCAATAGCTATAAAACGAGGAATAATCTACAAAACCCTACACGGGTTGGAATTGTCATACCTAGTTATAGAATTAAAAATGAGAATTACCTACATCATAGTTTCCACAGGTTACCTTTCACCTAAAGCAACAAAATAACGGTGCAGAAATTGACATACCTATTTATCTATATTGCCCGGTCATCTTTTTCACAGATTTGAACCCACATTGCTCGTCCTATGGGTATAGATCAACGAACAGTGTTGGAAAACAACTTAATACATTCATTATCCAAGGAATGCTACAACGATCAGGACAAAAACTTCCAAATTTAATTTCTTGGAAAATTTGCTCCTAACCTGACATTTGTCTTTCTTACTTAAATCTTCACTGCAAATAATTTACATAACCAATAGTCATACCTTGCATTAACGTAAAAGCAACTCTAATACATATTAACAAGCTACCTATTCAGATACCTACGAGGAAATAGACAACTGCAAATTAAAACTTCTGAATTATGTATCCACCCTCCAATTGAAGCACATCTAGGAGGAATTGTTGATAAATTAAATAGGATTAGAGAGGAATTAACAAAGATAGATGAGGAGCTATGCTCCCAAATTCGTTCATGATCTTCCAGTATTTAAAATGGTCATCAAAATTGGTTGCGAGGCATCAGAAAAGCGAAGAAGGATCGGACAACGAGTTAAAGATACAACCCACACAATCGATTAAAGAGTAAATTAGTAGCTTTAATATGAGAGAAAAAAAAGATAAATAGGTTCAACATATCAAGAAAGGAGTTTTGGGAATTCTGTAAGGATAGAAATTAAATTAAAGACGCAAGTGTCAATATTATAAAAAATCAGGCAGAACTAGATTTCTTATTCGTTGATCACTGGAAAATCATGTTTAAAATAAGTCAGAAGAGAAAAAAAATTACGAGGTAGAATTGGAAAATAAATTTTTAAGGAACTCAAGGAAAAAAATGAAAACCCATGCCCCTTCGTCTAGATGAGGAAAAAGGGAAAACCATCGATGAAACAGACTCAACCATTACAATCGAGTAATTAAGAAAGGTATCAAGAACCTCAGATACAGAGCCCCACGATGATCTTGTCTCACCAGAAGGAAATATTTGGCCGCACCCCATAATATAATGAAGAGAATTAAAATATATTAACTGCATGTTAAAAGAGAGATATATTCCCCATGAACAAATATAGCAAGGATGATATTTCTTTCCAAAGCCGGTCAATAAAGTTATACAAACCAATTCATAATTTGCCTTCAGAAATTCAGGAGCAAGGAAATGGCAGTACGAGTTATTGTGGAAAAGATTGTGAAAGGAAAATTGAAAAAGGTGAGCATGGTACTTGTCTGTCGGAACGTTTCTAAAGCTCTTGCAAAGTATAGCAGAGGTGTTTACAATATAAAATAAAGAAATTAGGAATGAGCAACAAGATAGAATATATATTATATGATTATTAAGCATTGTAATGGAAAGATACGCTTTATAGAAATTGGCCACCTCCACGAGCAAAGGTTTGAGCTCACTAACGGACTCACTTAAGGTGAGTATCTGAGCTTGTGTCTCTATTCAATCTAGGCCGCGGAATTAAATGCAAAAATAACCATTAAATTGTCAAAGGAACTTCGGGGATTTTATAATACTTTTAACAAACACTTGGCTGCGAATTCGGAGATGCCGCGATGACGCGATGACGCTGGGCCCAATTATCCCCTGGCAGATTTTAGGGCCTCCACAAATTTACTGAAGGGATTGGAGGCATTTAAATGATTTGAGAGTGTGAGTGGAAGATGGATAGAACACCCTTATGCCTGTGTTGGTGATGTACCAGATTCTTCATTAGTTTGAGACTGGTGTTCAAGAAGCACCTACGGTATTTATTATAAAATTAATCAGGGGGGGGACCTGCAATAAAGGAAAAAATAAGCGTAGCTTGATACAACTCGACTACCAAATTTACCCTCAGATTCCAAGCAAAATTGAAAACATAGTAAATGCAAAGAGTCCTAGCGAATTTAGAGAGTATGTGAGGACAAACGATAGTCCCATTGCCGCATATAAGCGTTTTGGGCACTCCGTATCGCGCAATCCATCCTTTTGTAATCGATTAAATTATTTTCGAAGCCTATTAATCGCGCAATGTCAGAACCTTAATCTATTTAGGAATATTAATCCACGATGTGAATTAGGTATTTAAACACATAGGCTTAGTCATAGGACCAGATTATCTCTTCCTGAACAATACTGACCCGCGACGTCAGCAGCAAAGTTGCGTGAATTGAGGATTCGTCAATTTGTTCCTGCGTGTTTGCTGACAGGGAACGCAAGTATGATCAAGTTTTTAAAAATCTTTGAGCATTTGAGGACACACAAAAATCCTGGGTCGTAGAGAGAGTCTGGCTTTAAAGCCAGCGCGAGCCAAGCTATAAAAGAGGTCAAATATAATTGTTTAAATCTTTGAGGCACGAGAACATTATTCTATTTAGCAAGGAGTCTGGAAAATATTTATGGCGAGACGCGAGGTACACAGGGAAGATTATCGGAAGTTTTCCTTTCACTACTTAATCTGGTAGCTGAGTTAGTCTGTGGCTAGCAGGGAACAGTTAAACATATGATAGGATGTGAACTAATTTTCAACCATAAGAGTAAATTGTATTAGAGGGCTGCAGTTGAATATTGCGATGTGAGAATCGTCTTTTTTAAGTTGAGAGAGCATGTCACTGGTGAGAATATTCCTAGACAAAGCATTATTTCGGGTAGAATGTTTGGCGCATGACCACTGAAGGTCGTCCACAAATTGTGTGATTAAATCAAGCTCTCAAGTTACCGGAGGAGGATTGAAAGTTTGGGCTACCTCGGTGCCTTGTATCGAAAAAGAAGTAAAAAAATTCTCCAGAAATATCAGTAAGGACCTCTTTTCCAGCTGTAGAGAATAAAAACTGAGCTGGGGGCAACTGCTTCGATAAAAATCCCTAACATTTCCCACCTCGCCTTCTGGTGTTATTTTTAGCTGTCATCCACACGTTTTGTACTTGCTTCATCCAAAATACGAAATAAGGCCGACTCCAATGAATGATTTAGTGTGGTGGTTGAGGAAAAAGTGTAAGGCCAATTTTATGGGAATTCGTCTCGTACGCGTGTAATCATCAGGTCATTTAGTGGGGCTAAGATAGAGACCGCATTTGGTTTATTATACCTGTAAAAATTGAAAGGGCTTATGAACTCCCTAAGAATTTTATATGAGGCGGGTGCACGGAAATTACATTTGCTGAACTCTGTTAGTTGGTTTGAAGGTAATCCAGAATTTGAGCCGGTCTACTCATAATTTACATTTTTGTGGTATCACCTTTAAATTTTAAACTAGTAGGGGATCGAAAACCTGCTTTAGGATTACAAGCTGATTTTCGTGGTTTGGATCAGAATAGACGAATAATTCGCATATAAAAACCCTTACGAATGGAAGATGTCCCAGGAATTCGTTAAGAAAAGCCCCAAACGTTTGTGAAGACAACCTCAAACTGACTGGCATGTACAGAAATCATCCCCCTAACCAGCATTGTTAACCTCATTTGTATACGCGCGAAGCTCCCACCGTAGCAAATTCGTTGGAAGGCTTTTAGCATGTCGTGTTTGGAAAATACCTGTGCACCAAAGATTTGAGATATAAAATCCGCAAAGAACTGGCGTGTATATGTTGTAACCTTATTGACTTTTTTAAGGCACTTAAGTCACATACTAGCCTATATAAATTTTCTTTCTTCCAAACATGATGTAATGGAAATACCCAGCAAGATTGCGATTTTCATTATACTCTCCTCTCCGTTCTGTAGAAATGCTTCTCCCTGGCTTCAAATTTCACCGAAGGCAGGAGGAACGGGCGTGCGAAGACTAAAAAGTACTCTATATTGTAGGAATGCCTCTAACGTATTCATTAATTAAAATTATGTTACAATTTTTGAGCTAGATACCGAACATCGTGTGAAATAACGGTTTCGTGCTTGTAAATAAAATGATTTAACCCTGAGACAGCAGAGAATTATTTTTATATATAAAAAAAACACCAGAAATAATTTCCTATGAATGTAGTTGAAAGCACTAAAGTTGATATGTTTAAATATAAAATCACTAAATATTAATTTCACTTATAATTTTAAAGAAATTGTAAGTTATAACCAAATTCTTTATCTATATGATATAGTGGCTAGAACTTAAGATGGGTGAATGAAGGGAGGTGAATGGCAGCTTTTAAAATGGCCTGCATCTCTATATTTTGTTTCTTTTGTGGCAGATCATGCAAGAAAAGTCTCGACAGACATTTCTTACATGAAGCTTTTACTTATTAACTTTGTGTAGACTCGCTTTTTGCGTATTACACACCTATAAGATGAAACTATTTACCATAAGTAAAATCGTCTAAGAGGTGAAATCAAACATAACGACATATAACATAATTCAACAGGTGTGGAAAGACACAAGGGCCAATCATATGCTATCTCATTCAACCACAACCAAAAAACTGAATCTACAAGATCGTGTCTGAACTTCTTCAACAGGAATCGCCTTCATGGCTTGTCAGAAACTAAATCATGCAACTACTCCTTATAAAGACATCATCATGATGGCGTGTCAAAAAACTAAATCATGTAATAGACATATCAAAAATATGATATATACTCAAATTGATATTACAATATGCAATTTGTCCCAATACAAATTAAATACTATCATACCTTACCCTTCCTATAGAGTCATTTACCCTGCGCTTGAAAACATTTAAATTTTGAGTGGTAATTGTGTCCTGTAGGAAATCATTCCAATAATCTACAAATCTTGGTGAAAGAATACTTCCTCACATCCAACCTACACTTCTGTTTTTTTAATTTTCGAGTCCTATTATTACCTATTAGTCCTATTATTACCTCTAAATCAAAGTACTTAGTTAAAGTCGAGAAAAAATTTTAAAAAGCTCATTCATATCCACTATCCCACACTTTATTTTTAATGAGAAAATATTTAGCACCTAACCTAAATACATACAGGTGCTTCTGGAAAGTATCATCTTTGTCGCCCTCCTTTGCACTGACTCTAGCAGGTTGATTTCCTGTCAAAAGTGTGGAGGCGTTTTTTATACAGTAGTCTAATTGTAGCCTCACGTATGAGATATATATTTTAAGGATAACCACTTTACTTTTATAACTAACATTTCTCTTAAAAAAGCCCAAAACTATATTTGCTTTATATTTTGCCTTAATACACTGCTTAGAAAATCTCACTGACCTATCTACTACTAATTTTATGTCCTTCTTACCATTTACTCATAATTTTTTAAACTAGGAATAATGAGGGAGCTAGAACTGTTCCCTGAGGCACGCCACCGATAACGACCCTCAAAGGGACCTCACCCTATTCAATACCATCTCTCTTTCCTCTCCTTTATCCATTCAGATATTCATTCCAAACTTTCCCTTATACATATTCTTATGTGAAAACCTATCGAAGCTTTGGATAAAACTAAGTAAATTACATCAACTTCCCTACTTTATCCACGTGTTTAGTTAAATAATCCATAAATTCAGGTAAGTTTGTTTAAACCACCTCTTTCTATATGCTCAGAGATAGTGTTATTAACTACCTTCTCAAGAATATTACAAAATAGACATGTTAACTTACAGGTATAAAGTAATTTTGATCCTCAATTCCTCCTTTCTTTAAATTTTGACTAGATTTGCTATTTTCCAATCATTAGGTATTTTCCCATCTCCAGTAATCTAGTATATCTCTTCTCTAGAGTAACTGCGATACTATCTACACTTTGTAAGTAACGTATAATGAATCTTATCTAGTTCAGATCCCTTACTAGTACTCAAGTCAATTATAAGCCCTTCAATGATTTGCCTATCTACCAACATTGATTGTATTTAACACGTCATCCCCTAACTTAGAACTGTCAAAAATCAAAATCTTCGGAAACTCTTCTATAAATACCAAAACCAAATGAGCTTTAAGTATCTCTACTATTTTCTAATGAGATTGTTTCACGATCCTTTCATAATTTATAAGCACTAATTTATTTCTGCTAGATTTTTCATTGATTTTATAATAACGAAATAATTTTCTTAGATCTTTATTATTATGTTGAGCTAAATTAATTTAAGCTGTCCTTTTCCTTGTCCTAATTATTCTATATAATTTATTCCGAGTGACCCTACTATGATTCAGATTTTCAGCAGTCCCTTCTCGCCCTAATCTCTGAAGGTTTCCTAGTTATCTCATGATTCTACCATAAAGGCTTCTTACCTTTCGTCGTAGTGACCAGGATGCCCTGCTCTTGTAATACGTTTCATATAGGCTGAAATTATCCCACATCTTGCAATTATTCTTACCAAAAAATTATATATCTCAGTTAAACGGTTTTAACTAGTTTAATGATATATCTAATATATAAAATTATCCTACCACTAGTCCTACCTATACTTTGAGTAAGGTAAATGTGATAACCATGCAAATCAAATTCTCCACATATTCATTGAATTGAATTTCAGTAACCCATGATCCTGTTAAACATACAATAATATATATCTCCAATAAAAATTAATAAATAACTCATAATTTTATTTCTAAGACTATGAACATTGGTATAGAGACAAAAATCTTTCTTTAAGACAAAAATGAGAGTGTTTGGAACTATATTACCCACTATGAGATTTTGTTTATTCGTACATTATAGTTATGATAATAGGACGTGACGTTTGTAAAGATTAAGGGGTTGTAAATTATGTATTATTCCTATATTAAACTCAATAAACTTGAGTGTGTTGAATATTTTTGCCAACTAATTATACTATAAATAGGCTTTGATTTCTAGTATATAGATGAGACATATAATAGCAGATAAAATCAATTGATTAAATTCTGAAACATAAAACAAAGAAAATGACGCAGTGTCTGGGGTATAAAATTTAGTTCTTCACCTATTATTTAGTTATATATACGAACGCAGTTGTGTCCTACATACAGTTTAATTCTTTAATATTGGGACGTATATTTAACAAGGTAACTCTTATTCCTTTATTTACTCTGGTTAAGCTTTCTTTTTTGGTTGTTTTTATGTTGTAAAATGCAGAGAAGATAGTTTCAAAATACTTTCAAGTGTCGTTAGATTTTTTAAAAAATGTTTGAAATTTATATTATTTTTGAAATCTAGGGATTTTTTAATGAATTTTAATTTGCTCCAATGAGATAAGGAAGGCCTTCTATTTTTTTTTCAGTGTTGATTTTAACTTGTGAATTAATTTTTATACAATAGTCTTTATTTCTTCTATTATTTTAATTATTTAATGGAGATTGGCAGTGTAAACACAAAGGTCTTTATGGGTGCATCCTATCTGTTTTTAATATAATCTATTGACGAGGTTTAGCACTCGGATGGGCGAGGCATATCGCTGTTCACTATCCTATGGGGACGTCAGGGTCGTAAAAAGCGATCGAGACCCCCCTTCTTCTCCCCATTTCCTCATTATCCCGTCGTAAGCTATAAATATCTCCAGCTGATTCTTCTTAATGAATAACGGTTGTCATAGACACCTCATAAATTCTTGACTATGGGTTTATTCGCCGGACGCATCTCTTATACAGTTTTCTAGCTTAAAATTTATCCTTGAATAATGAACTCTACAATACTCACAAGAATAATTTTAATGAGACATCAATAAAATGCTATTTTTAAAGCCTTCGCGAGTATGAAATTTTTATCACCCGTTAAGGACAATGAACAACAATAATGATTTGGGCAGCGGGGAGATTTAATAAGGAGGAGCATGTGGGGAAGGACGGTGCAAAGTGGACAAATTTTGATTAAAGCAATAAAATATCGGTTAATTATCCTGAAAGTAAGGTAGCCGAAGGTGGATAATGATAGGTAATTTTAATTAAATAAGAAGTGATGATAAATGAGAACAAGTTGCACACAGGTGAATCGTGGCTGTAAAAAGCGAGATCATCTCTATCAGGAAGAATTGGAATATACATTTGTAATTTCTTTTTTTATAAATTAAGAGGTACGGAATTTACACAGGCTGAGGGAGGTTTAAGATAAATACAAATACTAGTATTAAGAAGGAATTAATTAAATAATTAATGAAAGCGATGAAATGTGTGGTAGGTTTATTTAGGGGGGAAAAAGTTTACTAGGTTGACCTGGCATTAGGGCATCACTAGCATGCTTTCTTATTGTTTAGTTCATAAAGTTTTATTCCTCCGTCTATAATGGTGCTGACTGTCGATGACAGCCAGGTTCCTCCATTTTCAATTATTACACTCACAAGGTCTTTCATACTTTGTCCATTTTTTCTTCTAGTCAATCATCTTTCTCTGTATATTTGCCCTTACTTTACTGACCAACGAGGGAGAAAGCTAGACAAACGGGGTTGTATCAAATCTTGATTAAATAAAACTCGGGCTTTTCGCTTGGAAAATTTGAAAAATATTTTGCTGCATAGTAATCCTCTTTGGTCAACTCAGAGGCATGAAAACCTTTTTGTTTCCTATTTTAAAAGGAATTATCGACGAAACTTTAGCTAAGAATGAATCTGAATCCTTTGATTTCTGGCTTAAATTTATGTTCTTTGGATCAGCTTGTTCATTCCCCATGGAAATAGAAGAGGCTTTATGTTTCTAATGAGTGTACAATATGCATAGAGCAAACAGTCTTATTCTACGATATACAACCGACAACAAACGTAGTTTAAGGTGATTTAATCTTACTCTTTGTTCCACAAGCGAAATAAGGCTAGGCTCCACTGGAATAATAATCATTCCTGACCAAATTTTATAATTTCATATTAAAGTAGTCTATTTAAATTCAAAGCAGCAAACGGATTTTCCATTCTTTCTGGTGCCTTGCGCGATTCTTAGAGGCCACACTTTGAGACGCTGAGGTTAGTGAGATTCAAGGGAAATCGAATTGTTTGCACTCAGTTTTTAGTTCCTTTTATTTTGCTTTTTCATTGTATTAACAGTAGTACTACATAGTAGTGAAAAATTAGAAAACACCTAGTAAACTTGTTCTAAATACAATCAAAGTAGTCTAGCGAAAGTTGTTAGATTAAGGTAAGTTAAAAGGCAAAAAATATTTCATATGTCGATTAGTCTAAGGACACTACTTGAGACCCTTTGGATAGGAAGAGTGACAATTCTTCTCTTCATTCGTGGAGATGGGAAAGAATAGGTTGTAGGAAATTAAAAATTCAAAGCTAGCAAGTTTTAATAAAACAAATTATTAAATCTTTCCAAGATTATAAAAGGAAATAACCTTTAAAAAGATGATTTCGCTAATATAAAATTATCAAGAAAATTTTAAGCATCAAATTATTTCGAAGCAGTAAGTTGTTTAAGACACGAGAGCAATTAATTTTTGTTTTTAATAATTGTTTCCTAAATTTTTAAATTTGGGTTTTTTAATTTTAGTTTTTAGTAGTGATTAGTTTATCCAACATCCACCTAGCTCCATTCATCCGCCCTGTAGCATAAATCTTAGGCCCCTAACCACGACACACCAATTTCAGGATGATATAAATTATGTTGTTATTAATGGGTTTAGTGACAGCAAACTTTCTCATTGATTATAAAATTAAATAAATGATCTTTACTCTTCATAAAATTCCTGAATATTGAATAATTTTGTTGTTTTACAATTTCTTTAGAAAAATAACAAGGAAATTTAGCATACACGAGATGGTTTTAAAGTTCACCTTTTCCATTCCTTAGAACTACATAGATTCTAGGTAGCATGGTTGTGCAAAATATACAAAGATATCTAGCGTTCAAACTTAAAAGTATCATTTACATGGAAATAACTCTTCTAACACAATGCAAACTTAATACACTTTCGGTAACTTTTTGGGGGGCCATTTTCACTAACTTTTCCCGAAAATATATTTGGCGAATTTTTAGGCCCGTATTTTTGACATAAGGGAAGTCATACACAAACTTTCAAATTGGTAAGGGAGTGAGAGGTGGCGTTTTGTGGAACGTCAGTCACTGTAAGTCTTTCAAATTGGCAATTGAGTAATAGGTGGCGTTTTGTCAAACGTTATTCATTGACAAACTTTCAAATTGACAATTGAGTGATAAGTTGGTTTTAAAAAAAACTTATATGAAGTATTTAGTTCGTCATGATTTCGTTAATAATGGATTATTTTATTATTACTTAATCTCTATTTGAGATTTTAAAAGAATTTTTTAAGTGAAACACGGCACAATTAACTGCTTGAGAATAGTTTGCCTCCAACAAAAATCTTGCCTAATTAACAATAGCTTCTCTTTTTTTCCTCCAAGCCTTCATATGCTCTGGAGGTAAGAAGCATTTGCCCGAACGGCGTTTGCTGAAAAGAGGTGATTTTAGGATAGAAATATGTGTGTCTTTGTTTACTCTTCCATGATAAGTAAACAATCCAAACATTATAGATAATTTTACTTTTGTTTTATTTTATCTCGATCATTTCTGATAGGTTATGGTAGAATAGTTGATTAAAAAATATATTTTTCTATGTCATTTCTTTTGTTTAACATGAAAATATATTCTATTTTCCTGAAACTAACATAGTCCTGATATAAAAAAAATACTTATCTTATAAACAAGGAAAGTCTCAAGCAAAATGAATACCATTTTCTTAAACAGCAAGTAAATCTGCCTAAGAAAAAATTAATAATCTTCAATAAAATTGAGAAGGTAAGTAAACTCCCTAAACAAATATATTACATTATATTTCTCATTAATCTTGTTAAGTCTTTGGTGATGACATTCAGCATTTACTCTATTTATTGGTCTTAGTTTTATAGGACTTTTGGCAATCAGCAACAACTTCTTCATATCGATGATTAACAACCAATCGCGATTTTTACATACATAGTCATTGCGAAATCCTTGTGTCCCACATGTGCACAATTCTTCTTCAATTGTACGTTATTTTATTCACTTATACTATATTTCTTTCATTGCAAAAGATTATTCTGTAACATAATTGCGCCATTCTTACGTGTGTTAATTTTAGCTTTAACTCATTCAAACTCTTAAAACGCCATTTTATCTTCCGCTACTTTAGTGATTTCTGTCATACAATCCCTCATTAGTTATCCGACGTATGATCCTCTATTTTAGCGCTTACAATGACATGTTTGTTCGTTAGTCATTCTACTTTGGGTTTTAGATTCATTCCACTATTTTTAATACCAGTGATGGTGTACTTAAAAAGTAATTTGTTCATTATTATGGTGAGAGGTTGATGTAGCGAGATTTTTTCCAAACAAATTATTCCTGAATTTTTCACATTGGTTTATTGTAATTTTAGAACGTAAAATTGCCGAAAAAGGCAGGATATATATATATATATATATATATATTTATATATATATATATATATATATATGTGTGTGATAGTGAAACCGCTGTGTAGCAGCCAAAAGTTTAATTTAAGAGACTAGATTTGGTATGTAGTTTATCATAACCTCTTCAGTCGTATACTAAAAATGCGATTATTACAAAACTCTATAAATAGCGTACAGATGAGAAAAAAAACAAAAAACACAAAGTATCCCTAAAAATGGGGAAAAAGGTCATTAATCAGTGTATTCAAAGTCTAAGATCGTTGACTAAGGTTACGGGAAAGGAGGCTGCATTTCAATTGCCCGTCTGACAAATTAAAATTTGGAATTTCTCTTATTAATATAGATTCTACTATTTTTCCTTTAGAAAATTATTTACAATTTTAGATGATTTGTGTCTTTAAATTTTTAAATTGGTGGTTAAAATTGCTAATATGAGTAAAGATACTAAATGTTCATAAATTCCTTTTTTTTAAGTTATTCCGCACTCTCCTATGTAGAATGAGGGACAGTTTGTAGAGATGATCCACGGGCTTGGTCGAAGGAAATGATTTAAGGATAGAATAAGGGGTATTTAAATGTCATTAGGCATGGATAAATAACATTGTTCACTCGTTTGAGGGAGGAGGAACAAGGGAGGGATAGACACTTCGTGTCTATCTACTATTTATAAGGTTTAGAGTTAATCTCATGCGATAGCTTATACACAAACGACAGTGCACTTATGTATTCTGCGACTGCTCAGTGGAGGCACTTTATTCACCCCTGTCTAGATCTGTAGCTAGATCTTCCACACGTCTTCAAAGCACAACTCACTTTCCGCTCATTTCATTATCCTTAATTAACTCCCATCTCCTTCACCCCTGAATAGTCCTGATTGGTACTACCATCCCCAACTGGGAGCTATCATCTCCTCATATCTAGTTTCCCCTAAAAAGATAGTCAATCCCCATCTTCCTGACTCGTAAACACAAAGGAGGCTTCTATGATCCCTCGTTGGTGTCCAAAGCACGACTATTTCCAACCTTCTCCCACAGAGAGGACCGGCCTCTAGTCGCTCTTTGATTGCTAGGGCTCGTGATAGGGACTTTTATGGCCATTTCTCTATATGGTCTTCATATCATGTCCACGATGTAAAGTGGGGTGGCGAAACTTACTTAGTTTTACCTATTTTACCCCTTGTTTGTCCATATGCGCTTTAAAATAGAAATGTCACCGGATTCGTTCCATTCGCAAGGAATTTTATCATTAAAAATTCAGCCTGTAGCTTCACACCTCTTTGCCACATTCATGAGCATTGCAAAAGCTTTTCCACTTTTGCGTCTTGAGCTCTGTATCTTTACTACTTTTTTACTTTCTCTCATTTCTTAACATTCCGCACCACTTTAAACAGCGTTCTACTTGAAGTTCTTTACTAATTTTTTTCTTATAAAATATAATTAAACATTTTATTTCTAAATCTATCATCCAAAACAATGTTTTCTGTTTACTCTAAATCTTTCTTTAAGTATTCGTTAAAAAAAGAATACAAATAATTAAATAAATTAGTAAGAATTATATCCTTATCGCTTTCTCTCTTTTATCTTTTGTATAATAATTGGAAGATAATCGTTATTGCATTATTTCGTCCCTCCCAATTCATAAATATTTCCTATTTATAATAATTAACAAATGCAACCTACCCGACCAGCCATCTCCCTGTAGACGGTCCAAATATCTTAAGTATTTAAGGCATCAAATATTAAATATCGATTTTAATTATGCTCTTTTATCTTTTTACATTTAATTTATTAGTATTTTAATTTGATGCCTACAGCAAGACTCCATCTTCTCGAGTATATTTCCCCATAATGGGGTCAAGCTGCCTAGACAAAGATGTGACCCATTTAAAATATTGCCAATAGCATTTTAATATGACACTGCTAAATACATCAATACGTGCTTCATGTATTTTGCTGCTATCTGTAAAAAGAGTTTCATAATAAATTTGTTTTTTTAACTAAATTGTGAACCAGTAACATTTTACGAAATTTCTAACGAACAAAGGCAACTAATTTCCAGGTATAAAGGTTTTACCCTCATTTTATAACAATAAAATATATATTTTGTTGAATGGATCAATAAATTTTGGAAGTTTTAAATAGACATTGTTGAGGCTCTTTATATTTATGCACAGCATATTGCTGACAATGATGCAGCTGCAATTGAAATTTGCTTAAGATTTGATCACATAAAATAGGAGGTCATCGTTTACGTTTCATTACTGAGACATTGCAGACAAATTACTTACTCATGTAACTTTTTCTGATTGATTCATACAGCACGGTTTCAATCTGCCTAGGTTTCTACAGTCTTTGTAACAAAAATAACAAAGCAAGAAAGTGTAAATCTCGTTTCTCTCTCTTCCTTATTGTAAAAGTTAGAAATCATTATTAAGTGTTAACCTATTTCTCTAATTTCTGTGTCGATAGAATAGCTTAGTGAATATCAGAAGAAACGAAGCCATGCTTCAATTCGAAATTTTGTAATTAAATGGTTCCCCTTGGATTTGTATTCATGTGTTTCTGTTTCTACAATCTTCAAAGAGAGAATAAATGTAGGATCAACTGCCCATTTACTCAGAATAATTAATGAGATATCCAAAGACAGGGCTGTGGTATGGGTCCATTTACGGGCTGTATAGGAAATCCCCTTCACACCCTAATCTGCATGTTTGAGTGACGTGTAAATTGTTGTGCATTTGCAATTGTTATAAGTAGCCTGCCAGTAAGAGTAGATGAAATACAACTCATAATGTGACCTCAAAAATCATTAAAATATGTAATTATAATAACATAAAATTAAAGTCTATTTCAATGTTACTAATATAACAAGAAATAAATCAGCCTAATATGGCTTTTCGTTGGGAAATAATCTCTGGAAAACAACACCAATGTTTTTTAAAAATAAACAAGCTTACATTTTTATCAAATACAATTATTTAAAACAGAATAATGAGCGATGAGAGGATAGCTTCCAAAGATTTCATAATTTAATATTACTTACCGAGTTCAAAAAAACGAAAATGAAAGAGGGAGGGAGAAAATAACATACGTACGGTTTGGAGTCTTCATATTTTACACTGGTGACCAGCTGCTAAACGATAGTTTCGAAAGAAAAATCAGCAGAATGTATAGCTTCCACCCAAAAATAATAGCAAATCATCTTGATTACATCCGGAAAATAACCACATTCGTATTGGCCATAGTCCATTATACGGAGAGATATATATATATATATATATATATATATATATATATATATATATATATAAATATGCAAATTTTGTAGAAAACCATTGTGCATTTTGCCTTGATTAATTTCTTTTGGCAACTTTCTCTTCTTCTAACTATCTTTTTTATTCCATCTTGTAGAGGGTGGATTACTTGCCCAGTATTCCTCTTTTTTGAATAAATGTGTTTAGTAAAAACCAAACTAAATTACTAAGCTTTCGATGTTATTCGATCATCTTCGGAGCATTTTGAAATGTTCTCGCCTTCTTTACCGATTTAATGAGTGGAGTGAGAATCTGGCAGAAAGTGAAAAAGAAAACGAAATTTAATGGGTATTCCTTCCGCCTTGTTTAAACGTAACGTAAGAGGAAACGGGCCACTCCTGTGAGTTGAATTTTTAAAATAGTTTTAATGTGCGATTCAAGCTTGTCGCTTGACTGTTGATGGCCGGCTTATCTTCATTTATTAATATGGCTTCTAAAATGTTAAGCCTCGCTTTATTAACCCTTTTTTCTTTTGATAATGGTGTTATCAACGAACATATCTCTCGTTAAGTTAATATTATGGACACTCTCCATATGGTTCTTAGGCCTTCTGCTTTGTAGATGCATAGTTAACCGTCTCGAAAGTGTGGTAGTTGTCATGCCAATATATTTTTAGTTTTTATAAAGCTTACAGTCTTAATCGGGGCAAATGAACTCGTAAACTATGTTGGTTGACTTGAAATTCGAGGAGTTTAGGCAGATGTAATTTTTCATCAGAAGATTGCTGGGATTTGTTGTTATAAAATAGATGATGAGTTGGATTTCATCCATTTCATGTTACGGTTAATATTCTTTTTGACTATATATATGTATATATATATAAATATATATATATATATATATATATATATATATATATATATATATTTATATACCGGGTGTTCAGAGAAAAGTTAACTGTACTTTGAATTAGTATAACTTAAGAACTATTGGAGTTTTTTTGTGTCTAGCCAAAAGTGTTTTATTTATCAACTATTTATCTGTCGATCCTGTAAATAGCATTAAATTCCCTTTTATGATGTTGATACACTAATGGGTTTAGTGAAGGCTATCAAAAATATGTTTGCGCAAGGAAGTAAAATAATGAAGCAAAGCCTAAGTAAGCTAGGCCACCGTGCACTTTCAAGAGAAGCATAGGCAGCCTAGGTATCCTAGGTCACTGTGCGATGCCTTAAGGAATGCCTAGGCCATTAACAGTGTTTTTTTTCAGCTACGCTGTGATATGGACTCGTCAGTATTGCTTACTAAGCAAATAAAAGCGTTTCTGTGTACAAGTTTACTTCCATAGAACCTTTTTAATCATGCGGTTAACAAAAGATCAACGCATATTTGTAGTCACAAACTTTATTAAGAATGGCAGGATTAAACAAGTACAAGATTCATTTGAACAACGTTTTCCAGGAAGGCACCCACTCAGTAAGCCCAAAATTTAGATAAATGTTCGTAAATACCAACATAAGGAACATGATTAAATCTAAATAGAGGTCGTTCGGGTCGTATGAGAATCATAAAAACAACAAAAAATTTCGAAAATGTTCAGATGACACTTCAAAATCCACATGTATCAATCAGAAAGAATGGGTTACAATTGTCAAAGTCATCATTTAACCGCATTATTAAACATGACTTAAAATGTCATCTCTATAAGATGCATGCAAGACACCAGCTTCTTAAAACTGATTTTCCTCGTCGTAGACTATTTGTTGAATGGCTTTTCCATAAACCTGCTCGTTTCTTGGAAATCATTTTGATTGGTGACGAGGCAGCCTTTTCCATGAATGGAAAGGTAAATAGCCATAACATTTGGCAATACGCGCCGCTAAACCTCTCCCCAGTATCCAACTTTGACACACGTATTTGTCAGCAGTAAGTAACTCTGTAGATCGGAATATGCGGGAATGGCTATCTTGTAGGACCTTTGTTTTACGAGAATAACTTGAATGGTGCTGTCTACCTGAGTATGATCAACGAAAGGATCTTCCCTGAACTCTGCTAAATTTACAGCAATCAATTCAATAGACTTTGGTGGATTCAGGACAGTGCACCAGCTCATAGACAGCCTGCTGTAAGAACAAAACTGAGAGAAACGTTTGACAACCGCATTGTCGTGCTAAATCATGCAATTGAATGGCCCCTAAGATCCAATGACTTAACACCTTGAGATTATTTCTTTTGAGGATATCCAAATAATAAAGTGTATGCTACTTCACCACAAAGCATCAACCAGTTAAGAGATAATATCACACGTGAAGTTAATAGACTTAAGGAAAATCACAAGTTAATCGAAAAAGTTGTTTAATCAATGCGATCAAAGGCGCAACTGTGCTTAGAAAGAAATGGAGGACATGTGGAAGGAAACGATGCTTAGAAAATTATTTAATGAATTTGTATTACCCATATGAATAGGTGTTTTTGTTAAAAAATGGATTTAAATATATTTGTTGATTTTAAACTTCGAAGTTTCATTATTTTAAATAGCCTCCACTAAACCCATTAGTGCATCAACATCGTAAAAGGGAATTTAATGAAATTTCCGAAATCGACAAGTAAATAGTTTATAAATTTGTTTTGTTTTACAGAACTCAAAAATCTCCCATAAATTTTATGTTATACTAATTCAAATTACGGTTAACTTTTTTCTGGGACACCTTGTATATATAGTCATATACACTAGTGTCAGGTTTCATGGGGTTTGGTTATGGTTATCAGGAAACAGTGGAAAAAGAATTTACTTGCATAAGCTACTTACAATCAAATTTTCGTTACTTTATTTCACGCATTTTTGAATTTATTTCAAAAATAATTTTCTATGTTATTTATTTTTGTGTCTGTGTTTCACCAATTTTCCCCACGGGAATTTGTGTTGTTTCAGGCCGCATATTTTCTGCCATATTTGAAATATTTTGTAGGAATTACATTGGGGGAGGGGGGCATACTTTGAGCCCTAAGACGCCGAAGCCATATTATACCAATCAGAAAGAGGTTAAAATATGGAGATAGTGCAAAAGCTCGACTTCTCTCAAGGAAATTATTCCGTTAGTGCTTTAGAGAAATTAACCTAAGTGAATTACGATTAACTTTGGTTCGCCACGCTGCTTAGTTGTTTGTGGTCTGTTTTTATATCTAATTATATATCAGTCTATATATATATATACAGTAAACCCTCGATATAACGAACTATATGGGCCAGGGGGCGTTCGTTAAACCCGATGGGCGCTAAAAACGATGGAAATAACGAACCAAGTTCGTCTTGGATATGTAATACGTATGTAATTAGTGATAAAGTTAAGTGCACTACACAACATAGTATTGATACGAACCTTGCACTGTTGGAGACATGTGACACTCAACACTTAGACAAGCTGGTCGTAACGCTTGCCTGTAAAACCCTATGGAGCTCGGCCAGGAATTTTTTTTTGTTATATCCGAAATTCGTCATATTGAGGTTCGTTATATCGAGGATTTACTGTATATATATATATATATATATATATATATATATATATATATATATATATATATATATATATGTGCGTAAAAGTTTTTGAACAAGTCACCATGTCTTGTTTCAAAGTCTTCAAGCACAAGGTGAGTTTCTCGGATTGAATGGAAAGGATTTAATGGCCCACATCCAAAAGGAAGAGAGAGCAGTAAGAGCAGAAAGAAAGGAAATAGTAGAGAAAAACGTGAAGAAAGAAGGGAAAGAGAAAAGAAAAACATGAAGAAAGAGAGAAAAGAGTAGAGAAGGAACGGGAAGAAAAGAAACGAGAAGAGAAAGGACATGAACAAAGAGAGAGAATTCGTTTGCATATGCTGGAAATGATCATGGCCTAGAAACGAAACGTCTTCAATTACGCCTAGGACCAAAGTGCAACAAACTGAGTGCAGTAATTGGCCTGTTTTCAAAAGAGGAGAAGATTTATGATCATATCTCACTCACTTCGAGAAAATTTTAGAAGTGAATCATTGGAATATTGAAACTAACGACGTAGCTATGTTGTTGCCTTACTTTGTATTCAGCTCAGGGACATTTTCCTCTGGCTCCCATCACAGGCAACCATCGATTATTCCACGTTAAAAGACGAATTGTTTGCTGCCTATAACATGACTCAGGACTCTTATCGTGCAAATTTCCGGCACTGTCCCATCCAACCTAACCCAACATTCCGACAGTTTGGATATTTCTTGCAGCATATTTTCAATTTCTAGCTCCATGCGTACAAAGTTACCGAGGAATACGATGCTTTGGTTGACTTCGTGGTCAAAGACTAACTCTAGGCGTAACCTCCCTCGGATATCAAATCCTTTGTGAAAGACCGGAATTTCCGGACATTTAAAGATTTCATCGAGGAAGCAGATTTATATGCGGCTAACTATAACTGCTATCCAGATGAATGGAAGAAGACTGAACCGCACTCACCCAGGGCAAAAGTTCATAAGGCCAAATTCGTCCCCCACAACAGGAATAAATTCTTCGAAATGGCTGGCCCGTTTAAGCCTAAACTCTTTTCCATGCCAGAAAACGTAAGGTCAAACTCCTCTCCTCTAATCCCCCTGCATCGTCGTTCCCCGGGAGAACTAACGTGTCTGTTACTTCTGTGGAGGGGTAGAGGATCATGTGAGAACCAATTGTACTCAAAATTCTCAGTTAAGAGGCGTCTTTTTCAACCAGGTGCACAATATAAGAGTTATGCCTGTTCAACCGCCGTCGCATCCAGAAGCGCCCCTTTCTTCGAGCGAACCGAGTCCGGCCGGCCTCCGAATGAACCTTCTGTTTGAAAAATGCATTCCCGGGGGTCTAAAATTCGTAAATGGAGTGGTAATTGGGTACCGGATCTCAACTCTCTTGTGCGACACTGGGTGGACATGCATCGTGATATCTGACAGGATACTTCCACCGGTAGTCCTGGATCATGACAAGTTTGCAAAAGTGCACGATTACCTAGGGCGCGAACAGATTTCTCATTGTGAAATGCTATATCGATTACGCCTACTTCACTGGATTGTTTAAGGGCGACGAAGCGCCCATCAAGTTTTATCCTGTATTAATTGCCGAGAGTCCGCGGTTATCCCCCCTTTCTTGGCTCAGCTTGTGACCACCACGCTCAAGTAATTAAAGACTCAGAAGTGCCCACACCTCTGGAAACCCCTGGCGCTTCAGATTGCTAAAATGTCCTGAATGATGATTTTAGGGAAAAGCCAGAAAGATTGCGAATCCCAGAGTCCCCTATGGATAAAAGCGCAAAACAAGCAACAATGACCATTAGAGGCAACACGATAATCACCATAATTGTTAAGGATAACCTTCTTTTCCGTGTGAGCTCAGCAGACACTGGCACAGAGTCCCAAGGATCATGTGTGCCCAGCTTCCACATCAGATACATCCTCAAACTGCTCACGATTGTCTCTTCTCGGGTCACTTTAGCCAAACAAAGACGGCACAACGGGTCTTTAAATATTTCGATTCGTCAGGTGCATTGGTCTAAATGTTGCGTTATTGTCGTGGGTGTGACATCTGCCAGAAGACAGCAATTATAAGGCGAGTCAAGCCTGCACCCGTACAAAGGAGCCCATTAATCTCTGAACCCTTCTCCCAAGTAAAAATTGCTTTGATTTGGACAATTTAACCACCTTCAAGTGATGGCCATAGTTATGTTTTAACTCTGGTTGATTTCGCCAGTATATTCCCCGCAGAAGATTGACAGCATCTCTTGTGCCGTGGCACTCATCACGATCTTCTCCCGTGTTTGGCTGCAGAAAGAGATAATGTCGGATCGTGGCCGCCAATTTACGTTCCATTTGGTGGAATATGTGGGAAGGTTACTCATAATAAAACCGTTGTTTACGACCCCGTCCCACTGAGCCATAAAGAGATTTGGGAAAGATTTAATGGTAGTCTCAAAGCCATTTTGAAAAGATTATGTATCGAGCAGCCTAGGGAATGGCACAGATTCCTTCCACCAGCTCTCTTTGTCTATATAGAAATTCCACTTTGCACCTTGGGTTTCGCTCCATTTGAATTACTAAACGGAAGAAATGTACGAGGCCCCTTGAGCATTGTCGAAGAATTGCTCACAGTCTGGTCCAATACATAATTATTCTAATCCTTGATCTGGACACACCGCTTTTGTTTAAGTCGATGGTATTGACCCTATGACTCAAACTACGATCATATATATATATATATATATTTATATAGGCTTTAATTCCTACTGAACGTGCAAAAGCTGGTTAGAGGTGAGTTGTGCCACGGCCAGGTGTCTCACTATAAAAGTCCCACTTTTTACTGGGGGGAGGTTTGTGATTGTTAAATTCTAAGAGTGCATAATACAGGTTGAATAAATTAGCCAGAGGGATTCTTAATTAAAGTCTTGCCAAGGGTACGTCAAAAAGGAGCAGCCACAAATTAACACATGTTCGAAAATAAACTTTACTTTACAGAATAATAATAATTAGAAGCAATAGTTAAACGGGCATTTAGATAAATAAGGATTAAATATTAAACACTGACGTTAAGCGTCTAGATTTATAATGACTCAATGGGAGTATCAATCACTGTTAATTAAATAGGTAATTTAAGAATAGAGGGACACTGGGTTACAGATTATCATTAATGGTGATGGATTGAGAGACGACTACTCAGGTCCAGACGGGGTGGTTTGGGTGGCGTTAACACGAGTTCTCAGGGAGAGGGGGGATAAGACGACGGGTTCGGGGCTGCTGACTTCAGTTTCGGTTAGTTCACTCCTAACTGGATGTGACACTGACTGTGATAGAACGAGTTCAGAGCTGCATTCATTTCAACTTCTATCACATTTTATTTAAAACCATGAGGCTACCCACGTGCATCTTCGATTCGAGGCTTGGAGTCTGATCAACAGCTATCGGACGCCAATGTTTAAACAAGGAGGTTATCGTCCCCCCCCCCGTTCGCCCCCATACGCCAACCTCGCCAGATCGAGTTAGGCTTATGGACAGATAAGGCATTTTTCTCAGGCCCAGCTGTGCGTTCCCTCGAAGCTTTCACCCCATTCTCCCCCACGCCAAGGAGATGTCCTGGCTATTTATATGAAAACTTTACCACTAAGATCAGATTGGAGATCCAGATTTTCGTCGCGAAACATCACCACGACCCTCTCTCCCTTTGTGCGCCAAGGGACCTCGACCTCGAGATTCACCATCACTTGTCCAGAAGGAGGACAATATTCCTTGAGTGCCAAAGGTTCGAGCCTTTAGTGACGCCAAGTCCCCAAGGCATCCCCCCCCCCTGTTGTTCAAGGAGAACAACATTAGAACAGCCATTGTTCTTGAGCCCGTAGACAAGAGACGCTTCTCATCCCCCCCTTTGTTCAGAAGAGAACAACCTAGAACAGCCATTGTTCGTCAAGCCGTTCGTCGAGTAACGGTTCTCCTTTCCAAGACGCCACGTCAGGATCCTTTTATCCCTCCCCTTCGGCTGGAACTCGCCAGCGGACCGAATATTCCTTCAAGTACCTTCCACTGCACCCTAATGAAGTTACGTAAGCCAAGCGTCACCTTTTGAGTATTGATCCCTTATTTGTCAATTCTATCCTGTGCTTTAAATGGTTTATCGAACCATCCCATCTCTTTAACTCCATATTTGTTTTACCTTTTTTTGATCCCTCAAATCCTTGGATTAGCCCGAGTCTCCACGACCCTTTCCATTCTGTTTGTCAATATTTTTTTCGTTTTTGTGTTTGCTGATAGTTATTATTAATAAAACTCTATTTTATTAATGATAGCAATATTATTATCCTTGAGCTCAGTTCCACTTCTTAAGCATTTTGAAGATACATAATATCGGCCGCCAGACAGTAAAAACGCACTCTAGAGATAATTAAGGAAGTTCCCTCAACGAATAGTGATATATGGTATATCGTCGGGAGTCATTCTACGACATATATATATATACTATTTAAATTTGGTATCAGGTGTGTAAGGTCTAACGCTATATCTTTGCAAACACTGGTCTCAGTCGAGTAAAGCATAGTGTTATTCGTTATAATAATAGAATATAGTAGTTCCCTTTTGTTTTAACGATTGCTATCCCCTTTTTTTTAAACTTAAGAAGCTGGAGTAGCTCAAGGAACGGTTATAATAATTTGTTTGTGTTTTTTTTTGTGATTTTAGTCAGTGGTTATTTAGATTGAGAAACCAAGTACGAATAGGTCAGTGCCCATATTTAGGTAGGCTAATTCTATAGAGGCATAATTCTTGTTGCGAGGAATTTTAGTTGGTTGACTAGTGCGCCCCCAAGTGCAAAGATGACTCAGTTTGAAATCTTTAAAGCGCAAGGAGAGTCCTGTGGACTTTCCGGAAAAGAACTAATTGAGTACATTCAAGAGGAGCAAAGAAGAGAAAAAGAAATCCAACGAGAAGAAAGAGGGGAACGGATAAGACAAGCTGAGCTTCAGATTGAATTAGCTCGGATTAAAGCAGAAGTTCAAAGAAAAAAGGTAGAAAAAGAAAGAGAAAGAGAGGAACGGGAAAGAGTAATCCAACGAGAAGAAAGAAGGACGGATTTGCGCCCCTTCCCAGGAAAGCTGACAAAGTTTCCGAGCCCCGTAAAACCCCAAAACTTCTTTCCCCAAAACCAACAACGGGACTCCAAACCTCCCGTTAAGACTTCTCCTCCATCTCTCTTCCCGAAGCGACCAACCATATGCTTCACCTGTGGTGTAGAAAACCACATGAGCTGGAATTGCCCCCAAAATTCTAGGCTTAAGAGCGGACCAGCCCACCAAGTTCACCAGATTTATGCAACCCCGGCTCCCCCGGAGGTGCAGACCCAAGCAGCAACTTCTCCCCCTCCGTCAGGCCACCAGGTAAATTTTATTTTTGATAAAAGTTCACCAGGAACTTTGAAATTTGAGGAGGGCAGCGTGAATGGCTGCCGAGTATCGACTCTCGTCAGGGACACAGGATGTACTTGTTTCATCGTGTCCGACGAACTCCTTCCCCCAGTGGACCCTAACCACGAAAAAATTTGCGGTGGTACATGACTACCTTGGGCGGGCGAACAGATTCCCCGTCGTTAGATGTTACCTGCAGTGTCAATATTATGATGGCTGGGCTGAAGTCATTTCAGCACCCATAAAATTCTGTTCCGTACTTATAGGACAGAGCCCCCAAGTAAGTTCCGACCCTGTGTCCCAGGCCGCCCTTACTCGAGGTCGAGCTAAGAAGGAAGCCCAGGAGTCCGTCCCCCTCAGAACCCCGTTACTGTCCGAATTCTTGGAGATCCTTAACCAGGACTTTAGGACGGCACAAAAGGAGTGTGAAGCACTAAAACCCTTAGGTGATAAGGCCCCAGACAAGGACACGGAGACTGTCCCTGGACCCCAAGAAAAAAAGAACCCCCAACGCGCCCATGGAGATACCTTCGTAGAACTGGACGAAGCATCGGCGCTTGAAGAGGACTGCCCCGCGGAGTCCCTTAAGGTAATCCAGACAGTGTGCATCCAACCTGATGCCGAGTACCCTCCTCCTTTTCTACCAGGCGAGTCTTTGGAACCCTCTGACCTGGATAGTTCCGCGCAGCTGACACCACGTCAGAAGAGTCAGCTCCAGGAATTAATTAAATGGAATCACCATTTATCCACCCTATTAGCTCTTTTCGAGCAACTGCGTAAAAATGGCCTCAGCATTGGTCCCAGCAAATGCCATTTTGCTCACGAAACCATCAAATATTTGGGTTTCAAAATAGGACAAAGCAAGTTAGGTCCCCACGAGAACAAGATTAAGGCAATCGCCCACATGCCCCTCCCGATTACAAAGAAGCCATTAAGATCGTTCCTAGGATCAGCTTCTCCCTATCAGCGATTTGTTCCGAATTTCGCTGCAATTTTGGCCCCCCTATGCCCCCTTCAGGAAAAGAATTCTCCGATCGTGTACGTTGGAATGATGTCGCTGTTTCCCATTTTAATCAGCTCAAAAGTAAGTTCATTTCTGCCCCCATTTTTAAGTTGCCCAACCCGGAAAAATCCGTTGGGGTTAAGACCGACGTGATCAACGAGGGCATTGGAGGTGTACTCCTTCAATACGTGGATGACAGAACGAGTCATCCAGTTGCATATGCTAGTCCTCAATTATTACCACGCGGAAAGAGATATGCCACTAGAGAAAAGATAGCTCTATCAATTATCTGGGTCATAGACAAATTCAAGCTGTACTTGATATGTAAAGATTTTCAAATAGGAACCGACCACCGTCCGTTAGCCTATATTAGGAATTTGAGACACTCAAACGGCCGCATCATGCGCTGGAGTTTACTCTTGCAAGAGTATCAATTTAAAATAAATTATATCAAAGGTTCCGATAACCAGGTCGCTGACGCACTCAGTAGGAATGCGTTACCGAATAGCGTAGAACAATTGTATTCATAGGATTAGTATCTCCATGTAGGTATATACCGTCTTGTACGACTTAATTTATGATTCTTTTGTAATATAATTAATTAATGTATATGTCTGAATTTTGTAACGCTCAATGTCTAATTTTTTGTATGTATATATATTTGTTCTTATTAATTTACGTATAAATTATTTTGTCCCGTATGTACTAAGTTTATATCATTTCATTGTTCCATGCCTTTTTTTTTTATTAAGTTGTATTAAAGGTTATTTTCCCCTGTAATCTAAAGATCAAAATAATCATGTATTGAGGTAATAATAGTTAGGTGCAGGAAGATACGGTTGGTACAAGAAAACGAGTTCCCTACAACGGAGCTCTATCGTTGTCCCTTCTCTCTTTTTTTTTCGAAGTGACAACTTCCCCTGGAATGGAGGGGTGTGATAGAACGAGTTCAGAGCTGCATTCATTTCAACTTCTATCACATTTTATTTAAAACCATGAGGCTACCCACGTGCATCTTCGATTCGAGGCTTGGAGTCTTATCAACAGCTACCGGACGCCAATGTTTAAACAAGGAGGTTATCGTCCCCCCCCCGTTCGCCCCCATACGCCGACCTCGCCAGATCGAGTTAGGCTTATGGACAGATAAGGCATTTTTCTCCGGCCCAGCTGTGCGTTCCCTCGAAGCTTCCACCCCATTCTCCCCCACGCCAAGGAGATGTCCTGGCTATTTATATGGAAACTTTACCACTAAGATCAGATTGGAGATCCAGATTTTCGTCGCGAAACATCACCACGACCCTCTCTCCCTTTGTGCGCCAAGGGACCTCGACCTCGAGATTCACCATCACTTGTCCAGAAGGAGGACAATATTCCTTGAGTGCCAAAGGTTCGAGCCTTTAGTGACGCCAAGTCCCCAAGGCATCCCCCCCCCTGTTGTTCAAGGAGAACAACATTAGAACAGCCATTGTTCTTGAGCCCGTAGACAAGAGACGCTTCTCATCCCCCCCTTTGTTCAGAAGAGAACAACCTAGAACAGCCATTGTTCGTCAAGCCGTTCGTCGAGTAACGGTTCTCCTTTCCAAGACGCCACGTCAGGATCCTTTTATCCCCCCCCTTCGGCTGGAACTCGCCACCCTAATGAAGTTACGTAAGCCAAGCGTCACCTTTTGAGTATTGATCCCTTATTTGTCAATTCTATCCTGTGCTTTAAATGATTTATCGAACCATCCCATCTCTTTAACTCCATATTTGTTTTACCTTTTTTTGATCCCTTAAATCCTTGGATTAGCCCGAGTCTCCACGACCCTTTCCATTCTGTTTGTCAATATTTTCCGTTTTTGTGTTTGCTGATAGTTATTATTAATAAAACTCTATTTTATTAATGATAGCAATATTATTATCCTTGAGCTCAGTTCCACTTCTTAAGCATTTTGAAGATACATAATATAGGCCGCCAGACAGTAAAAACGCACTCTAGAGATAATTAAGGAAGTTCCCTCAACGAATAGTGATATATGGTATATCGTCGGGAGTCATTCTACGACACTGACAAATAGTAACTTCCAGTAACTATTTGGATGTTCCTTTTTCTTTCTTAAGTTACGTTGAGCGACAGAGCGTATTCTCCTAGTCACAGACTCTGCGGGGCAGGATTTGCCTCAGGAACACTTTGAAACAGCGACCAAGTTAACTCGGCGGCGCGTTAGCAGTCAATACGTTACGGCAACGACTCTCTTTCAACGTCAAGGTTACGCGAGTTGTTGGGGACACTGCTTCCGAGGGGTTAAAGGCATTTTCATTTATATCGCGGACTGTGTGAAATCGAGAGAGAGATTCCATTCACGACAATTCGCTTATCGCAGCGCCTTCTGTACAATCTCCATGGTATCATAAAGAAGGCAAATAGAATTCTTGTTGCCTGTTTGGTAAGGGTGGGGGGGGGGAGAGAGGAGACGAAGGTCAACTCAAACAACAAATTTCTTTCGTTCCCAGGATTGTCTGGCGGCATGCGAGTATGTACGATCCATACCCTCACAAGCATATTAAAAGAAGTATATGCGAACCAAAAAGTGGATCAGGAAAACCATTCCTCGTAGTCAAATCTGCTTGAGTTACGGCAAAGGTTGGAGAAATGCGTCGAGATAGCGTACCCAAAGGCGGATGGCAACCTGGATAAATATAAAATTTACTTCAAATACAAATCGGAAGATATAAAATTTAATCCAGGTCAGGAATTCTTGTTGTTGCTTCGAGTAGAAAACAACAAATTACCGAGCCAAATGAAAGGACCTTATTAATTAATCGAGGAACGCGGACCAGTCAATTATTTGAGTGAAACGCCAACAAGAAGGAAGCTTTACCACGTAAATCTCCTGGAGAAATATCATCAGAGCGTATGGCCGAACCAGATTGTGGCTATATAGAAAGAATCACCTATGGAGTCTAATTATTCTATGGACTCCATAAGTGTAATGCTAGTCGCCTGCAAAGAACAAGACAGCGAAGATCTCCTACATGTCTTACCAGACACACCCGAACTCTCATCGGCAGAATTAAAAGTGAGCAACTAGCTGTCCGCTCCTCAGAAAACTTAACTGCAGTCCCTACTGAATCAATTCGGTGACATCGTCTCTGAAATTCCTGGTTGTGCAGACCAATTTGAACGCAACACTCAATTGACCACTCAGGAACCCACCTGATCTAAGCTGTAGAGTCGTCAAAATTAGATGATTGTTCCCGGGTCGTTATGATTAAGAAACAAGATGGATCATACCGGATGTGCATCAATTTTAGGAAATTAAATTTGATAACCGTATTCGACGAAAAGCCGATCCCTCTTATCGACCCTGTCGAGGTATAATAAGAGATTAGTATATATATGTATATATATATATATATATATATATATATATATATATATATATATATATATATATATATGTGTATCTAGCCTAAGGAAAAAAATAACTAAAGACATCTGGGTTTAGCTATGCCCCTTCGAGGTTCTCCAGTAACATAGGAGAATGGGCAAAATAGTAAGTGATACAAGACTGATTCCTGACCCTAGCTCAAAAGGCAGGCACTTCGAGGGTCTACTTATAAACAACCCAGTCAAAAGTGCAAACTGCCGATCTCGTATTACCCCCTCTCCTAGCCACAAGACGCAAAAGTGCGGCAGACCAACCTGAGATTCCACCTTGCGAGCCTTCCCCCCCCCCCAATCCACCTCCCCACCCACCTCAGCGGGAGTAAGTTTGGTATAGAACCGGTTGACCCGAGTAAACCAGGCTTTTTGTTTGTTCCCACCGAAGAGAAAAGAAAGTCACCAGGGGACAGAAGATTTTTCGAGTTCGACAAGAAGACTCAAAAATCACCAGTACAAAGTTATTGCAAGTTAAGGAGAATTTGCAGTCCTTTTACAATACCAGATTGTACCAAGGAAGCTCGGCGCCGTTCGAGCTCCAAGATTAGTGAGTATCAAGGTACACAGATTGAGGACTCCAAATCTGATTCTATGTGAGTTTGACAACTCCAAACTAGATAGATTTCTCATCCAAAATCGGAATTATATGAGCGAGACCCAAATTGCTAGAAAAGAATATAAACATATCTCAAGATTAGAAACCTTTTCAAGGTCATAAACGTACGAGAACAACCCGACTCATCGGTGTCTTTGTTATGATTCTCTTACGCCAACTTGAAAATTCCGTGTGACGTCACTTATCCCCCTTTAGGCCAGAGTAGCGCTATCTTCGGGAGCTAACTGCAAACTACTCAAGCTACGCCTCTCAGGAACAAAAACCCCCGAAGATATTCTAACTGGAAACTGGTATTAATCCCCATTACCGTAAGTAAGTAAAGAATAATCCTGTTATTTATGTCCCCGTGCATAAAAATTAGTTTAGCGGATGGCTGGCCAAAGTCAACGCTATTAACTTAAAAAATTGTTCGCCCGTAAAATTTTATCTCTACTCGAGCCTTGAGAGCTAGCCCTGTAATCTCATTTTCTTTTTATACGTGTGTTAGATCTGTGTGTTGTAATGGTAATTAGTGAGGTGGGTTATGTTTATTTAAGTCTATTTTTCTTTAGTAAACGCACTGTTTTAATTATCCCCGAACGAGTTAAATTGGCAATATTTGATAAGGTCAAGAAAGAAACCCAGTTTATTCATTCACTAGAATAAAAACCAAGTTGAGTACTCTTAGAGCCCGATCCTCAAGCGATCACCGAGGCACGAACTTACGCCTTAAGTTAAAGTTATTTGGTTTATTAAAAGTTAACTCCAAATTCATAACCGAGCAGGATTGGAGCAACTCCTATTATCAAATTCGACCTCGAGAAGAGATCAAGAAATACACTGCTTTCCAAGCTGAAAAGTGGCTGATGCAATTTTGAAGACTTTCTTTAGGCCTCGTGACTCCATGCAGTAATTATAATCTAATGATGAGAACGATGAGAGATGGGCTGCCAAATATATCCTTTTATTTAGATAATATTTATGTGTCTACGACTGAGTAGAATCAGGACCTGAATGCACTTCAAGCTCTTCTACAAAAACTCCGAGAACATAATTTAACCTTTGGCCCCAGTAAGTGTCACTTCACCTACAATACAATGCAATAGTTAGGCTTCCGAATTTTAAATAACTAGCTAGCTTCTCAAGAGGATAAAATTCGAGCGATTGTTAAAAGGCCTCTGTCCGCGAGCAAGAAGCAATTCAGATTTTTTATGCGTTCCGCCTCCTTTTAATGTCGTTTTATTTGTAATTTTGCCCCACTGTCCGCCCCTTTGTGAAAACTTTTGAAAAAAATCTCCCGAGAGCCTTGTATGGAAACAATTGACGATTAAGTGTTTCGATTAACCCGAAAGGGAAAGTTGCATCTGCACCGATATTACGCTTTCATAAGCCCGAAGAACTATTTGGTATACGAACGGATACCAGAGACAAGGGAATAGGCTTTGTTCATGGTCAATACGATGAGAGCTTTCCCATTCATATGTTGTTCGAATTTTCTACCTCGAGAATAGAACTACGCTGTGATTAAATAAGAGGCCCTAGCCATAGTCTGGACTCTTCAAAAATTTAAATTGTCTCTGGTAGGGAAAGAATTTATAATACAAACTGACCATAATGAGCCCTTATCCTATATCCGAGGTGTAAAATAAAATAATAGTCGTCTAATGCGCTGAAGATCCTTTATACAAGAATTTCAATTCAGGTTTCTGTATATTAAAGGCTCCGAAATATGTATAGCCGACAACTTAAGCCGGAATCCCTTGAATTCGCATTCGAGCTGATTTTGATTAAAATCAATTTTTTAAAATTTTAAGATTGATTTTTTTATGTACATATGCCCATGTAATATATCCAATTAAGTTTAAGGAAGCATGTTCCCTTTTGATTAATTTTCTCTGTAATGATTGTCTTAATATTATTGCTCATGCATTCGAGGCAGGCGAGCCTCCTTCTTAAAGGTATTCATTGATAATTGTGGCTATTGTCTATTATCTGCCTTTGTAATATTAATGTTTATACATATGTAGCCTCCTGTTTCTTTGCTTGGGAGTTTTACCCACAAATATATTGTTTTGTCAAAATACGATCTCCTGTAGGATACTTTTTTAGCCCAGGTGCCACCTTCAGATTAATTTATTATTAGATGTCAATCCTAACCGGAAGTTGCATCTTGAAAGGAAGGAGATGTCCCATGGAGAGAGAGAGACGCATAGGACAGAAAGAACCCGTAATCAGGTCATCTCAATTCGATAACACGGCCTATAGCAAGCTTAATCGTAACAAAAAGAGATTTCGCGACATGGTGTGAAGCTTTAAAAGGATCGTAATGGTTTTAAAAATCTTTTTACTATTGCAAATACAATTCCTGAAACTTGGTACACATAGAGAAAAAGCAAAAATAAATTATTTTGTTCGTTGCAAAATCACTTTTTGTTGCATAGAAAACAGGATATTGCAAATTTAAAGGAAAATGGCCCACTTTGCTAAAACGAACTACTTTTTTTTACTTTTTAGCCATAGAGCAATGCGGTTTTCATCTTTGGATTCAGCGTCTTCTTCTCTAAAGAACGTTCTTAACAGATTTTGTTTTTTGCTATTTTTTTTTAGAATATTTGGAAATTTTTTCTGTTTCAAATAATCATGATAAAATAAGAAAAATGAAAAAAAAATCCCGCTGAATCCAATGGTTAAAACTGCATTGCACAGGCTTAATAAACAAAAAGGTTATTCAAGTTCAAAGTTGAAAAATCATATTTTTCACGTGAATATGATTTACAGATATATTCCATTATCACCTCCTAATATTTACATATATATAAACATATGTCAATATTTGTGTGTATATATATATATATATATATATATATATATATATATATATATATATATATATATATATATATATATATATATATATATATATATATATATATATAAATATAAATATATATATATATATATATATATATATATATATATATATATATATATATATATATATATATATATATATATATATATATACATAGAGAAAGTTTTCGGGAGAGCAGTTTTACTGCTAGGTACGGCATCCTTGCTTCCCTTTTGGGAGGTTACTATACACACACATGTGGGCTTATCATTAGGCGCCACCCAACTATTTTTCGTGCAGTTCGGCTATATAGGAATAGGGGCTCAGGTACTTAAAGGCACGTGGAGAATACGAACAGCAAGGAGCAGCAGTATCGATCCGACTACGCTTCGGCGGCCGGGGAGCACCAGGTGACGCCGCATCTTTCCCTGCAAGCTTCTGCTGGGTTATTTTGGTTTTCGAACCAAGTCTATCCTGTAGAGAGCCCTTTGGATCTTCGCAGTTATGTCTCAATCTGGTATCAGTGGCGGCGAATCGAACTCATGCGTATTGAGCCTACTCATTTTTGGACACTTCATCCACAATTCGAGTGCAGACTCTCATTCGGTATCTGTGTTCGTTTCTTCAGGCACCGCTGCAGCAAAAGCGTAGCTGTCAGTTCAATATACACCGATAAAACCTGCCTTCGAAGCTCCGCTGACAGGCGGAAGAGTTAGAAGCTTTTTTAACCGTGAAGTGCTAGTACTTCACCATTCTGCTCCGTTCTTTTAACCCAACACCAAGAATCTCTACCTGAAGGACAGTCCTCATGATGCGTTGTTTCGCCGGTGCTATTGGCATGGTGATATGAGTTGAGAATAGACCTCTTCAACGACTCCACTGAACCGTTGGGGTCGTGAGGTTGAATATTCTTACCATAGTGCAGCGTCAGCTTGCCTATGTTGGCATCGATCAACCCTTGCTGTCCTGCGAGCAAGCTTCTCTGAACTATCTTGCCCCTATTGGTCGTCACTTGTCTCCGGATGTTCTTCTTCTGGTTATGAAGACGTGTACCCAGACGTTTGAAAACGTGGTTCACACACTCTTCTTTGACCATTAGTAAAAGGTGTGCACCTTTTCCATCAGTCATGGACATTACTGTATTAAAGCATGCAGAGTCTTTATCTGCGTCAAATGTGGTGTATCTGAATCCAAGAGTTTCTGATAGTGTCCACATCCTCTTAGCTGCCTTTGCTTCCATGGCAGTGGTCTTGCCATCAAAATTCTTGTTGCACGCGTGATTTTGTCTTCCAAATGGTAAATCCTGCAGGAGAAAGGCAGTTCTCCTTTTTGAAGCACAGCTCACAGAAATTGCACAAAACTTCGTAGTCTATGACAATTCAGGTGTCGCATGCTATGTATAGCAAAAGCAGCCCCGATGTGGGAACTTTGGCCTCTCGTCATCCACGTTCCGTCAAAGCTGATTTCTATAGAGAGCGGCTGGAATATATCTATGTCTCCCAGATTAGAGTACATGGTCTTGAAAGCATTCGGTGTAGAGGGGTGCAAACAGCAGACAGTTCCATGTTTTGCTGCAGGAATTGTGCATATCTATAATATCTACCCGGTGAAACGCAAGGCAAATACAAATCCGCGCACAGTCGAATGAATCCAAATCTGCTTTGACCACTAAGTAAATTATTACAGATTAAACCCAACTATCCTGGTGTAAAGTGGAAAATTTTTCCATCAATCCTACGCTCATACTGTGGTCCATGACGAAAATGAATGTGCCCACAAGAGTTACAAATCGCAGTTAGTAGCGTGTCCATGGTACAGTCGGATATTTTAGCGCAGCAGCGAAAAGCAGAGTCTCGACTAGAAATTTGTTTGACAAACATCCTTAAGCATGGTTAGTAAGGAGAGTCTGTTTGTCTGGGAAAAGGGACCGGCTTTGTTGAACACAGTTAGTAAAAGCTGCTGTCTTTTCAGTAGCCTTTTCAAAGGTGCGGAGAGAACTTCAATTCCATCTGCATTAGATAGGGCGGCTGAAGCTGATCGGGGCGATAAAATTTTTTGAGGCGTTTCGCAATCACGGCTTTGCGGCGCGGCATGTTAACGCGTTGAAAAGTGCCGCCTAAGTGAGGAACCCTCAGCAACCTCCTCATTATGAGTGAATATGCTTCTGTAATAAAAAGATGCCAATGAGCACCAGAAATTGCGATATAAATGCCAATGAACACCAGAAATAATAGCTTGACCGCGACGCAGAACAGAGAAAGCGACGCGTACTCAGAGGGCCTCGAATGCGTCATACTGAAGGAAGCCTAGCAGACTCATTTTTGCAAATTACGCCGTAAAACTTTAACAAGATGCTCTATACACATATTTTAGGGCAAGCAAACAATTTTTGAAAGTTTCGCAATTTTAAGCGGAACGACCTCCTTTCGATAACACGGCCTATAGCGAGCCTAATCGTAACAACGAAAGATTCCACGACATGGCGCGAAGCTCTAAATTCACTTCCGGCACCCTACTATATAGAAAGAGCAAAGTTCCCCTTCTGGCACCTCAGTAACTTTCACTTCCGGGGCTCCGTATAAATAGTAAAGCATTGTCCTGGGTAAATTAGCATTCTGCTACGAGGAGACGTCGCATAAGGTAAGGTCGGTAGGCTCTGATTGCTGGCCAGCGTAGGCTGAAATTAAGTTGTGAAAATTGTTAATTATTAACTAAAACATTCATTTCCCTCTGAATAAATCTTTACTTAAACAAGACCCGGCCATAATTTTTGTAATACGACTATTGCCCAGATCGCTTGCATTATACTTAAGATTGTCTATTTTGTCTCTCTTTAAAGCTTCTTTCTCCCGGCCTCCTATACCCCAAGAGCCCGAATACAAGAAAAAAAGAAACAAACGAGAAGGGATTTCTTGAGCTTTGCTTCTTCTCTGGCAAATACTCCATTGATCCCTACTTTCGAGGCTGACTGGTTACTGGAATACAGGTTGTATTTTCCTCATAACTTTGAGCAGGCCGAGAAATAAACGGCCTGAAATGAAAATTCAACCCGTGCTGTTTGAAAGTCCTCGAGCTAATTGCGCTCCCCCTCGTGCTCCTCTCGAGCAGCCGAATCCTTAGATGGCAGATCCACCCGAAATTGTTGTTGGTCGTGTTCGGCCGAGTAGGTATACTTGATTTATCTTTCATGTCCATTATTTTATTTGTGATTTATCTTTCATTTGCAGTACTTTATTTTCGTTTGTACAGTAGTAAAGTTTATTTTCTTTCGCTCAGTTTGATATAAAGAACCTTCTATATAATTGAATCAATTCTGCCAAGTATACTTGTCACTCTTAGAGATTTATTAGAACCCAGAGTTCGATTGCATTATTCGAGGCAAGGTTCAACTGCAGAGTTGCCCTGCGTGCAATCTGCCAACCGTTCTAAGACACAGATTGCAAACGGAGGTCAAAAAATCAAATCTGCCCTACAACAAAGCCATTTTTCTAGTCCCATTCTCTCGCTTAATTAATTGACTTCCAACACCAGCGTTACCTACAGCTCTTTCTGCCTCCTCAAATCTCGTGATCATTATTATTATTTATTTCTAAATTACAAAGTAAAAACCATAGATTATATCACCGTCATATTTCTCATTCAGCGAGTTTTGTAATGTAATGAGAAAATAGGATAATTGAAACGGTGTTTAATAAAGAGCTGAAGATGACCTCAATCCTCCAAATGTTAGCCGAAGCATGCTTAAGCTATACCACACTCTAGAATCTCTTACGAGGAAAAGGCACATGATGTATTCATGGATGTCTTGAGGACAAACCTCGCTGAAATGTTTTAGGCCAGTGGACTATATTTAACATATGACCTTCCTATACAACGCTTGCTCTTTTTGAGCCTCTCTTTTCTCCCTTATTGGTGTTTGCCCAACGATTCCTGCTTTTAGACAAAGGAAATTGTAAATCCTGACAAATATTTGCACAAACAACTATACATGTCAGTCTTGTTTGAGGAAATTAGAACAACGATTTTGCTCATCTTCAATAGTGTGAATGAGGGAATTTCATTTTATTCTAGTGACTAAATAGCTTAATTAATTGAAATATTTAGCATAATGCTGGGAATTTTTAGTTTTTTACTATCCCTCTACTTACGCCAGGTTAGTTAGGACAAGATAGCAAGAGTAGGCTGTTATCATTGGAACGAACCCAGGCCTTGGCAGCAGCTCTCAAGAAATTCGAATTTCAGAAGTCATCCAAAGAGTCGATCTTCTTCCACCGGTGCGGCCCCTATGAACGAAACTTGACAGCACGAGAGGGGAGAGATGCAGTTGATTGGCAAGGTAGAGCCGTTCTTCGTGGAGGTGTTAACGGCAATGGAAATGCGGAACTAGGGAGTATTTTGGAACTAGTCAATTGGGCCTTAAGAACTCCCATTCTGTAGATGGGCTATTGTTCCAGCTCGGATCGGAAAATAGCAGATCTCCCGCTACATTTAAACATCGCCACATCAACAGCAAAATATGCTGTGAAAATGGATTTGTGTATGTATCGATAAAATCCTTCTTCGAAAATGCGCTACTATCGTGTGTTCCGAGGAAAACTATCCAGAAATATTGGGCTATTAGAGTAAACCTATTTTGTGAGCTTTATCACGTTATCTCATACGTGCAGGACAGCACTTGGTTCAGCATGACTTGTGGTTCAATAAGATTTAATTTTACTAGGCTACCTATCTGCTTGAAAGGGGCTTATGTAATGAAGTAGTGAATGCTCCTTTGTGTCTAAGGTCGCCCTGAACCAAGGATGTTGATCTTACACTAAATTAATTAAATTTCTGCTGGGTGATTTGGCGGCTTTTAATACACATCGCCAATTTAATTTTCACGTGAACGCTCTCCATCTATTGGGTAAAGTCGATTAGCAGGCCATGTCAGTGCCTGACATAGTTAAGTGTGGACAGCAACTTACAAGAAACCAATATGAAGCTCACCTCAGTGATGCGCGATAGGTTTAAGGAGGACCTGAATTTGGCTCACCGAGTCCCGCTCCGTGCCACGTTCTAGAATCGATTAAGATGCTTCCTCAATTTCTAATGTGGGGGAGCCTCATTCGTGCATGTGTAGGCTGAACTAGCATACGCTAGATTGACGTAGGTTAGGTTTCTGCTGGAATTTTGTTGTTCTGAATGTGTCTCATGGAATACCCACAATCAACCGCCGAGGAGAGGCTTCTCGAACTCCGCCTTAGGTTTACTGAGGTTCATTTTATGTGATCGATCACTCCCCCTACCTTGATTATTTCCAATCTCCGCTGTAAAGGTTTAAATTCTTAGCATTATTTTTGTCGTTTTCTAGACACTTCGATTATCTTATTTTATTGGATTGTTCAGCCATGGTGAATCTACTATGTAAAGCAAAGTTATTAAAATTGATTTTGATTTTCATGGCGGGGAGATTTTTAGTTGATTATCATAGTTATTTTATTTCTTTTCTTTGACAGGGCGATTTAAAATAGGCTTAATTTGCACAGAATCCACTATCCTACATGCGCGGTCCGTTCCTGAATTTCAGTAAAATTCAATGAAAAGAATAGTTAATTGTTGTTCATGAAACTAAATTCCTCCACAGTATTAATGCATAGCACTTAATACTAACACATTAATAAAAAAGATTCCTTAAAAGCGTTTGGACCATTAAAATAAGATATTCCCATGAATTAATAATCTACTTATTTAAATACAATCACAACCCTATTTTGACTTTCATGAAATTGCTGTTTGACTTTCAAGGATGGTTCGTTTAGTGGATAAATTCAATTTAGCCTAGACTGAACTGTTTCATATTTGGAATTGCATTAAATCTCTTTAGTACGGAGATTTCTTGTCACATGACAAGCGTTTATTTAGCCTATTTGAGATATAAAACCGGACTGAACAAAGAATCATATGTAAAAATAATAAGAGCAACTAAAGATGAAGAAAATTTTAGCCATATCTGGAAAGCGTGTACCTTGTTTCTTAATTCTAGTGTAATGGATGCTGTTTATTTTATTACATGAAACCATGGGGTAGTAAGTTTTTGTAAGATTTCTTGAAAATTATTTTCCTAAAAACATAGAGATATTTAAAATGAGTTTTTCAGATCTTGGCTTATGAAGATTTGGAAAAGCTCATATCATGTATCACGAAAAAACTGTTATTGATCTTAAAAATTTTAATTTGGCCAATTTAGGTTTATATTTAAAACATATCAAATCATTTTCACGCGTACGTATGTTTTATTTTCTTGTCACCTGATAGCTGACAAATAATGACCTTTTGTTTTGTTGTTGATTAATAATTGACATCGGAGCCAATTTACGATTATATTAAAAAAATACATCCTTTAGACAACGAGAAGATCACTGACTAAAAATCACCTTATTATACATATCCATTCATTATTTTAAAATTGAATAAATAACGTTCATAAACTTTGATTAAATTTGTACCTTCTACCAATGAATAAATAGCGTTGATAAATTTTAGGTCAATATCTTGGATCGTCTAAAGAGATGGACACACACTTTGATTTTATTCACTTCATGAATGTCCTTATTAATTGGCTTCTCACTTAACCCATACTCACTTATGCGAAACAAGGAAAGCCATCACTCATATGTAACTTTTTGTAACAGGCTTGTTTCCATACATAATATACACTATATATTCAATTATTTCTGCCTTTCTAAGTGACCTTGCGATAGCAGGTGCACTCCTTTTTTTTTAAACGTAGTATCCCCTTGTATAAGTCTAAATACCAGGTACATTAATTTAGGTAGAAATACCCCAGCACAAGCTGCGTGTCCCTCCCGTATTCCATATTCGCCTTCCGCCTAGAATTCCATCCACCCCTTTCGCACCAAAGAGACGACCAAATTTGTTGCCGGCTGCCCAGGAAAATGTCTGCCGCTAAAGATGCCTGAGCCGACGAAGGGCCGAGTTTTCGCGCCGTCGTAGACCGTGACGTGGAGCAAGGATACCTCGAAGGTGTGATTTACTCGGTCTGGCGGCAGATGAAAAAGTCTTTGGCGCAGCGATAATAATTTGATAAGAATCTGGTGCTCTTTTTTTCCCATGCGTACATGGGAAGAACACCTCACGTGTCTTTGCCCACTCTTAGACTTACTGAGGCCTCACGGCTTTACAAATAAGCCCCTCAAGGGCCATTTTTCTCATAGCCCTATTGCGCATTTAGGGTTCAAGATTGGCGAGAACCGCATATCCCCACAAAAGGATAAGATAAAACCAATAACCGATAGGCCGCCCCTAGTTTCTAAGAAACAACTCCGACCCTTTTGAAGAACAGCTTCTTTCTATCGGCGTATTGTCCCCCATTTTGCGTCCGTTACCTCCTCCTTAAATGACCTGCATAAAAAGAAATCTCCAGACCCTATTAAGTGGAACGCCAGGGCTATTGCTAGTTTCGGCAGACTTAAACAGAAACCAGTGATGCCCCTATCCTGCACTTATAACTTCTCCAGTTTATTCGGTAACTAGAATTCCTATCCCGAGCCCTCAACCTCGAGAATTAGAAGTGATTAATTCAGTGCTTAATTCAAGAATATTATTCCATTCATTTTGTCTGGTGCCATTAAGACGCAAGCATCCTAGTGAGTAATTTTCAAGTATAATCACCACGACATTATGTAAACTTAATTATTCAGTGCAAAGATTAATTATATTTATAGGTATATAGGCTGTTTCATATTTCTAATTCATGCGCATTAAATATTTCTTTTGTAACTGTGTGTTTAACTATTTTGGACGATCCTTTGGCAATTAATAAGCAATCCGCTCGGCTTAAATCTCAATATTACACAGGTCCACCAATGACTGGCTTTTACTGAGTGAGGACCTACTCAGGCACTGGCTACGGTAGGTGTATTGGATACATATCACCTCCGCTTCACCTTGGTGCAGTAATTAAATATATGTCCAGAAAGTGGGATTGGGATTACCCACTCACTAAAACTCGACCCCTCCCTGTAGACTTATTTCACGAGCGATTTTTTTTAGTAAGTTGGACATTTCTTATTCTTTACCAATCTCCTGTGTACACCTTTCTACCAGTATAGAACTTTTTGTTCCACATTAGCTACTTGTAACTGGATTGGTAGAAATCCAAAAAGATTCCCAGCTTCTCTTGATTTGGGGGGATTTATGGAGAAGGAAGTTTTTCAGGAATACCTTCCTCTGTTATTGGCGATTTCTTTTTCGAAAAATAACGAGGATATTGTGAACACTTACATCCATCATATTATAAACTACATAATAGCAGAGGCCAGCGAATGTTTTTCCTTCCGTATGTGAATTCATCCATGTTTTAATCGAATCGGGTAACTCCTTTTTATCCGAAAGTGTAATCTAAAATTAGAGCAGGTTTATTAGCTCTCTTAGGCAAACACTTATCCCTAACATGCAAAGAACTAAATAGAATAACATTCTTGTTTTTCTTAGGAATAGAGGAAACTAACATAATGTTAATTTGATGATCATAGGCAAACACATTTGATTACACGAGTTTTTTTATCTGTCTTAGGGGTTGAGTAATCTCTTTTCTGTTTGACTTGATTTATCCTAACAAATTAAGATTCTTTTCTATTAATGCAACAGCTAAACCATGTGATGTAAATAAGTTGTCTGTAACGATCTTAAGTTCAACCTTTTCGTTGGGTGTGCTTAATTCAAGCACAACATCTCCTTTCAAGATTCTGATGTACTCCTTCTCTTTTATTCCCAGTGTAAATCTTTGCATTCAACGCATACCCACTTTTTGATTCAAAAAAAAAAAAAAAATTAGCACTTGTCAGAAAATATTTCACATAAGTGGATAAGTGTTAAAATATATTTCAAACTAAGGCTGAAAATAATCTAAACTAAACTTGTTTCAGGCCAGCCAAATGTTTTTTCTACACAGGTTGAATGTTACGTCAAGCTTAAAAATTTAAGAGGAATGCACGTAAATTCACGTACTGCTAATTTCTTTTGTTGTAAATAATTTATCTCAATAAAAGTGTTATTTCGAGTGAATAAGTTAAATAATATCGGTATAAAAACCCCTTGTCGTGTTTTTTGCAGTTACAGTTTTTTTTAATTTGGGAATTCAAATGAATACTGAAGAAAAATTACATATTAAATACAGAAAATTGTACTAATTAAATAACGCAATTGCTTGAGGATTTTGAGTGGTGTCTTATTTTATTGATCCAATTCCTTTGATAAAACAATTTATTCAATAGGAGAAACTTCATCAAAGTTATTTCCCATTATCTTATGAATTTATTCCATGCCAGCAAATATATTATAACCCTTCCATTTGGAGACAATTTTGAGGTCAAGGAAAGAACGGAGATTTTGTTGTACCTTTGGAATAGCTGGTATTTGGCCTAATTCTTAAGAAATAGCGGCTCGTGAGAGATGTGAAATGGAATTATTACAAACAACTTAAACTACATCAGTTTAAATAAATAAATAAATCTAATAGTTTTCCCTATATAAACTTCCAGAAGCCGAAGTCTACTTCTAGATTAATTGATTGTGTGACATTTTCAAAGTAAATGATTATGAAATGGGACGTGGGGGAAGGCAAAAATAGTTTTTGTTATGTGATCTGAACTAGAATTTGCTACTAATTGCATTGTATAAATCTCCTTCGCTATGATTCTTTTTGTGTTGACGGAATGTTAGTTTCAATAAAAGTAAAAATTTAATTTTCTAAATATCTAAATTCTAATATTTACATTAAATATATATTCGTGTCTGAAAAATATGAAATTTTTGCACATAGTCATCTTATCTTTCTCGCATATATATATACAATGACAGAGGAACGATTGGTTTCTTTACATATACATCTTAACTTTGATCCTCCACACAAAAGAAGCGTACGTCAATTCTTTGTTAAGTCGGGTAAACAAATCTTTTGTCTAACTTGGGAGTTTTCTTGCAAATTGAGTTTCATTGTCTTATTTAAGTTTCGTCTTTTTTAGTTTACTGAACATTGTTGCTTCGATTTAACAATAAACTAAAGTGGAGCATCTTTTGATTTTAATTATACCATTTGTACTTTAGTTGTTTCGCGAATTTCCTACAAGTTCTAATTCTTTTGTACTCTGCGTTTGAAGCCAAGTCCATCATTTCTCCACTATGTTCTATGTGCACCATTTGCTTACCTAAACGCACATGTAGGATTTAAGACGGAGCTACATGCACCAAATAATATACTGCTGTGTTTTCAGTCAAATATCGCAAATTCCACGCCATTGATTGATATTTTAACTCGCTTCAATAAATGAAAACAAACACCATGTGGCCTTATTGATTGAAAGTAATAGAAAGGCTTTATTAATTTGTGTGAAAAAAACAGCTAATTAAAGAAGTAAATAAGAATTGAATAATCGTGAGGCCACAAAATGTGTAAACTACTATTATTCACCTTACTTTCTCCATTAACCACCCAAAATCCTATATTTTATGCTCTTAATGCCAAGAAGTCGACGGTGAGATCATACGACGCAAACTACTGTACTATTAATTTCCCAGAAAAGAGAGGTAGAAAGAGAAACAAGAAACAGGGATAGAGAAAGAAAAACTAAAAAAGTGATAGAGAAAGTGACAGAGCAAGATATAGAGAAAGAGATTGAGAACGTAAAAGAGAGATAAAGAAAAAGAGAGAGAAAGAGAAAGAGAGAGAAAGAGAAAGACAGACCGAGAGATAGGAGAGAATATTGAAATAAAAAATTTAAACAAAATATTGAATTTTTTACATAGACCACCCCAAATCCCGTATTTTCTGCTCCTAAATCCAAAAAGCTGACGCTGAAATCATACGACGCAAACTACTCTACTATTAGTTTCCCAAAGCAAGTATCAATGCAAAGATTTTTTATAGAATCAATAGGAACATTTTACCTGTTTAAATATAATTGGTTGCTTCTTAATAAGAAAAATGAATCTAAAAAAAGAGAAAAAGAGAGAGAGTGAGAGATAGAGAGAGAGAACGAGAGAGAGAGAGGAAAAGAGAAGGCGAAAGAGAGAAAGAGATAGAGAAATATAAAGTGTAAGAGATTAAGAGAAATAGAGAGATTGAGAAAGAGAGAGAGAGAAAGAAAAATAGAGAGAAAATAGGAAAAGAGAAAATAGAGCGAGAGAAAGACATAGAGAATGATAGAAAAAGAAAATATTGAAATAAAATATTTTAGCCAAATATCAAAATTTTGGCCTTAGTTTTTTCCATACACCACCTTAAATCCCGCATTTTATGCTCTTATAGCCAAAAAGCCGACACTCAGATCATATGACGCAAACTATTATACTATTAGTTTTCCAAGGCGAGTATCAATGCAGAGATATTTTATAGTCTTAGTATATAGACTTTACCTTGTTAAATATAATTGGATGCTTCTTATTGAGGAAACTGAATCCGAAAAAAAAGGGATAGAAAAGAGAGAGTGAAAGAGAAACGGGGAAAGGGATAGAGAAAGAGAGAGTGAAAGAGAAACGGGGAAAGGGATAGAGAAAGAGAGAGATCAAGATATAGAGAAAAAGAGAGAGAAATAGAGAAAGAAAAAGAGAGATAAAGAAAGAGAGAGAGAAAGACATACCGAAAGATAGATGGAGAAAATATTGAAATAAAATAATGAAATAAAAGCTTAGGCTATTAAATACCCCTGAAAACTTTCCTCATTCTATGAAGGAGATCAGACACCATTGAAGAAACAAGGGAAACTCTGAACAAGGTTGCAATTCAATAAAGGAGGTAGAGGAAATGGTGAGGAGCATTAAACACATGTCTGCACAAAACCACTAATACGTGCTCTGTGGGTCAGCAGAGCGGGGTTGAACTAGATTGCTATTCATTTAGTCATGCCCTAACTATATTCTTCTATGTGATAGGCATGATTGGGTGCCCCAAGGAAGCAGGACTAAAGATTGGCCTACTGTGGAACTTGTCGTCTTAGGCCTCTGTACAAGGGGCAGGTATGCAACTTCTGAGGGGCGAGGATTGGGGGCCCATTCCAATTTCACCAACCTTGGAGCTTAGCCAGGAGCATAGATGTAAGTACCATCCGTCTATAAGTATGCCTGCTGCAGCACTGATACCCAAACCCTTGAGGGTCGGCCCCCCCTGGTTGTCGCCGATTGATTCCGCGCTAACCCCCCAAAATTACAATACAATAAAACCTCGTGAGCGCCCCCCCACCCTCATGTTTCCCCCTCATCATAACCACCCGTCACATCAAACAAACCATGTTTACTAACGATGCGCTACTACGAGTTGGCGGTTAACCACTGACTTAACACATTTAACAAGAAAACACAGCCTTAAAAGGAATAACCCAGATATTCAACCATCGTCTAACCATCTGCAAAAAGAGAAAAAGAGGGAAAACAAAGAACGGCCCTGAGGGGCCTCACTGGGTGCAAAATGGCCCAAGAGAATAGTACAAGAATTCTCCTGTGGGTGATCAACGAGCAAAACAAGCCCAGCAAGGAAAAATTATTTGAGCTCCACTTCAGAAAACTTAAGGATTCTAGACCTTCAATCAGGATACGTCGCGATCTGCGAAAGGGAAAAGGACGTCGAGGCCATTATGAGCGGAGAAGCTCTGTAATGACTAAGAAGCATTGGACTACAGCCTGCTATCCATCTACAAATACAAGCTCAGCGCACTGTTGTTTGGATCGGACAACATAATAGAGAAGAAATTAAAGTAGAAATCGAGCTTAAGCAAAAATGGGCCAAAGTCACAGATGTCATCAAATTTAAAAACAGGCGGGACAACAGCGACTGCATCCATGTATTCAAGGTTGTCTTTGCAGAAACCTCGATGACCCAAAAGGCGAAAGAACAACGGTTGCTCATGTTTAGCGCCAAAGGGAGTGAAGACCATATAGAGCGTGAAAAAATGTAACGAGCTTAATGAAACGTGCTCCAAGTACAGCGAGAAAGGACACTTCTGAAAGGAATGCCACAACAACTCCGAGAGATGCACCAACTGCGGGCAAGGTCACAGATCAATGGCTATGGCATGCCCGGTCAAAAAGGAAATAATAAACAAAAAGAAAACCGCCAAGAAACAGGATGAGGTACGCAGATCAAACATCACTTACGCACAAGTATCTAAAGCCGCGTACAACGAAACCGAAACTAATAAAGGTATTTCAGGATAGAAAAGAATGAGTACAAAAACTTATCGTGCATCCTCTATGCTCACGTCAGGAATCTAACTCAGCCTGGTTGCATCTCAAAAGAATTCAACTAAATGCTGGCCAAAATGGAATGAGCCAAATGTGGTTATGGGACGACCCTCAATCAAGAGAGGTCCTCTCTCTGTAATTGGTTGTTAATACTGCAAATAAGATGGACACTAACACCGAAGAAATTGAGAATAAAACCGGGACAAAACCAAAACCTTAGGAACCTAAAACTGATGCGGCAAAACTCTCACCGGCTCAATTAAATAAAGAATTTACAAAAACAAACCATACGATGGAAACGGCATCAACGGACTCCACTAACTTCTTGGGTTCTTCCGAATCAGAAGCCCCTAAAAACAGGAAAAAAGAATATGGAAACGAAAACTGCTTGATGCTGATAGGATTAATCTCACCATGTATGCGTCAGAAAGTTCCCCTCCTTGAAAATATGGTTGAAACAAAAATTCTAAACGAATTAAATAACAAAATATACAAATGGGAATAAGAAGGATCGATCGAGGGAGGGTATGGCATTGTGGAGACCCTACATGGCCATAATGTTACTCTGTAAGGGGACATGTATGAGCAGTTCCTCAACACAGAATTTAAAAAGAAGAGGAACGGAAGAAAAAAAAACATTACACAGAACCACCAGTAGAAAAACACCAGCATGGATAACGTGAACAATAGATTGAGGATTCGGACAATCAACGTTGATAGGTGGAAAGGGAAAGCAACTGCATATGGAAACATATTCCGTCTGCTAGACTACGACATAATTATTATAACGGAGCACAGTATTGACGCCACAAATGGTCAAGTCAAAATGCCTGGATACAAAGTGCTCATGAAGTATCACTCACAGAAAAGGATCGATGGCGCTGCGATAGCTGTTAGAGTGAACCTCACATTCAAGCGTTTCCCAGAATGGACGAATCCTTTTTGGCTACACAACTTCCCACATTGGTGAGAAACATCACAATAATTGCAGCCCCTCGCCGAGCCTATCTACACGTCACAATCTTCTGCACACTTTTTCGGGCATCAGAGAATGGTATTCTTAGGGGACGACCTCAATTTTAGATGCTGAATGGTGGACTATGGATGAATCAATAAATAAGGCCGAAACTTGGAAAAGATAATGAAAGGAAAACACATCCAGAGCATAGGGCCGAATTTCCGGACCTTCATTACAGGCAGCTCAGTAACCAAACTTGACATTATCAGGACAAGCGTAGTCTTTCAATTCAAATATTTTAACGAGCCGGACCCCAAAATTCCCAGCGATCACATTTCGATCTTAATCTAAATTTCACTCGCGCCAATGCAGCTGCCAGATACACCGCGTACAAACTCGCCGCTGGGACCATTACAAGTACGGCCCCGATCGACCTGAGTGAGGCTACATTGGAGCTAATCGATGAAGTACTTAAAAGAGTAACTACTTCTATCATTGAAGCTGACTGCGCGTGCATCCCCAAGACAGGGTACAAAAATCTACCTCAGCCCAGATGGCCTGAGGAAATGAAGAGGATCGCTCATATGTATAGAGATGTGTACGAGGAGATTAAACGGGAAGGTCCAAGCCGAGAAAGAACCGCGCTACCACGCTAGATAAGCTGCTAACTATGGAAGCAATAAACATCTAACAGGTTAAGATCTGGGACAGCCTTATTCCCGGAGTATACAGCGAGGTGAGCCGGGCCAAATTCTAGCACCGTATCATGAAACTAAAAGAATTTCAAAGAAAAAACAAACTGTTTCTTGGTCACTGTTCACTAATTGTGGCCTTATTTTATGAACTATTGTTCAGACGGCAATAAAAAAGAAAAATAAATAAAATAAGGCTTTTCCGTTACCTTACAAACTACAGGCATTATTTCATATCAGTTCACATACAGTCGAGGCACAATTGGGTAGAATATACCCCACAGAATGACATTTTGCACTCGAAGCAGACTACTCTCGTTTGTCTTTCTTCCTGTCTTGTACAGTGTGCACAGCGCTTCTTGATATTTAACACGAAAACCATTTTCTTGGAAGGGCGATTTAGGTAAGCACATTTACAATGTTTTTCTTGAGGTCTCTTAACAATGACGGCTGTGTAAGTCTTAGTTCACTCCAAGGCCGAATAAGCTGCAGAGCTAAGTCATGCATGAATTGCCGACGCATTCCAACCTTATGATTTCTATTTCTTAGTGCCATGAGTGGATAATGAATTCATTGATGATTGCTTCATTGATTATTCCATAGAACATGTAGTGAGGCCATCTTTGGGTTCTCCAGCTGTAACTATATGTTGCACACATTTGATCAAAAGTGTCGACACCAACTTTGGTGCTAGTGTAAAAGTTTATCACCTCTGGCTTCCCATTTATGTCAATATTTGTTTCCATGTGCACGGAGGAAATCAGAAGAACAATTTTCTTATTTTTTTGTTGCCAGCATATAGAAGCACAGAGTCAACGTGTTGATTAACCCGAATACTACTGTTCCTTGCGGAATCCTTTTTACTCTTTATTTCGTCGGCTACTTGCTGTTTTTTCAGTCACAATTTCCCCACACTTGTAGGCCATTTTTGAGAAGATCATCTGCTAGCGGGATTGATGTGAACCAGTTATGGTGCGTCACATTCCTCTTTGTTCCGAAGTATGGCTTTGTAAGTTCTATTGAGTAATAGTGAGCAAGTTTATATTTCTATCTTCCGCTGGTACAACAACATTTTCCCCAAATATTTCGTCTTACTCTCGCAGAGCATCATTATTTTTATCCCTATTTGGTTGGCTTGTTTGGAATATACATTCAAATTGGCATTTTCCGCAAAAAGCTAACAATTGCTCATTCAAAGTAATTTGTTCTCCTAGATTATAATTATCTGTAAATTTTGGGGGGAAACAATCCCATACTTCTCTTTTTGCCACCATTTTGTCCGTCTTCTTCCTAAATTAACGCGTGGCAAGATTGTCAAAACGTATAGTGTACAATAGAAAATAAAATCAACGTTCGCTCCTGGAAGCTCGAAACAATATATTGCTGGTATTGGGTTTGAACATCTCCTTTGCATTATGATGGTTACATTTCCGGGAACCCCTGAAAATCAAGAGACAAAGAAGAGCTTTGATTTCCTCTTTGCTGGTGTGATAGTTGTTGCTGCAGTAGTTGCTCAATAATTGACAGAACTCTGTGATAAATGCATTTGTGTGAGTCACTACTATATCAACCATATATTAATCACTGAACAGTTCGAAGCCGTTCTAATGTGTGTTCACCCTTCTTGTTGAACTTTTTGGACCGATATTACCACTAGTTCGGATGTTTATTGCAACGTTATACTGGTTCCTGGTTGAACGGACGCCACAGCTTAATGTGAAGGTCCTTGAGCTTGGGTACGTCAGGTTGCTGGCGTACTAGATCTTCGTTTTCTCTTTGCGTGGGACATCTTCCTTCTACCGTCATCATCCCAATCTTTCTCGCCTTTGGAAGATTCTAAAGATAAAGTGGGAAAGTATGGCTCTTCCTCGTTGCTATCGTAAAGTTCCTCCAATAGTAGGTCGTCTTTAGAACCAGCATTCAATCTCAGATTCAGTATTTGAGTTTCAATATTCTCATCTGTCCTTATCCTTCTTTCTGAAGTGCTAGCCTGTTCTAAAAATAAATGAAATAAAATCATACTTTGATGTACTGCTAGATTTTATATATTCATTATTATATCTCTATATATTGTTGTATTATTGTTATATATTGTTAAAGATACATATTTCCTTACTAATTTTGAAATATAACACATTTTACAGCTGTATAGAAAAATAGTACCATAACGTAAATGGTATCGTGAGCCCAATAGACTCCAACTCACCTGTTTTCTTATCCTGGGCCCAAATTTCGTTACTTTTTTCCAAATTTCTGTACTTGTAATAAAAAAGTAACTAGAATATATGTTATACTGCATATTTGAAACCTGAATATAAGAGAAAATTAGTAAAATGCTGGTGTCTAGCAGACCCCACGATACCAATTAAGGGTTAAAAATCTGAATTCTATACTACAATGCACAGATCCACACCACCATGCAGACAATGGTAGAGAGATAGTTCACCATGGTCGTCCAAGAAGAACAAAGGACGTCATAACCACTGTTAAAGCCTTCAAGTAAAGGGCACCAGGCTAGACGGGCCTCACCAAAAACAATCTGGTAAACGACCCACAGAAGATCATTCATGCAATAGCTAACATTTTCAACGCTTCTCTGAACATGAGATATTTCGATGAAATGAAATAAATGTGACTAAACACATCTTTACACCCAAATCTGGTAAGACCCAAGATAAACTGAGAAATTACAGGTCAATCTCTCTTGTGAGATCACGGGTAATGTCCTAAAAAATTCCTACCTAATAGGATTCACGATCAACTAGCTGAACTGGGAGGTCAAATCCCCCGGAAGCACGGGTTCTGCAAAGGGCGAAGAACGGAAAATGCCCCCGCCCTATCAACTGAAAAATAGCCCACTGCAAATCTGAGGGGAAATACGTAGACGTGGTGCTGCGCGATGTATAAAAGGCATTCGATTAAGTTTAACTGATTGGCCTCAAATTCAAGATCCACAATGTCCAGCTAAACCCGCTCCTGGAAAGGGTCCTCTGTGATTATATCATGCCGAGAAATCTCCAAATCTCTATCAAGGGCTTTTCAGGACCCGAATTTGACTCGAGTCGGGAGGTCCACAGGCATCTGTGTGAGTCTGTTGCTGTCCCCCGTGTACTCAATAGAACTCCCTGGTCCGGTATGAGACGACACGATGTATCTGCCATTTGCAGATGACATCACGCAAGTTGTCCCTATCAAGAAAAAATGGAGATATGAAAGTATGTGAAAGATTAAAACTAACCACCAAAAATTACAAGTAATCCAGATGAACCGTCAGAAAATATAAAACGTCAACGTGAACGACGACTTATACCCATACTTCGTAGTGGGCAATTTCCTGGGTTTACAGAACCCACATCAACACCAGAGTTTCCCTAGCCAAAGGGCACTTCGGAAACTATACAGTTCAGAAACCTTAACGCGCCAAACATGAAGAATGTGTAAACTGCCTTGGTACACTCCATCCTAGTGTACCCAGCAGTGATAATGAAGAAGGTAAGTTGTATCTCTATCAAGACGATGCAGAGAGTACAAATAAAGCCACCTTGCTAATAACTGGCGTTAGAACAAACGACCGTATTAGGAAAACAGGCCTGCACGCAAGAGCATGACTAAAGTCAATTAGTAGGGAAGTTCAAAAGCTAAGGAGAAAAAATTGTGGAAAGATTGAACAAACACTCATCCCTACACTCGACAATGATATCACAATCTCGCGACAGAAGAAACACGAAGTTGAAAGAACATAATGTTTTCCAAGCTGAAGAATCTGCGCGGGAGAAGCGATAAACCCAATATTCAAATAACTAAGAAATAACCAAGAACGAGAAATAAACCAAATAAATAAATAAAAATAAATCTAAACAAATGAAGCGAAGAGCCCACCAATAGAATAAGAAATAAAAAGTACAAAACATATAAAATTAAGTGCCCACTAAAGGCAGAAGAAATAAAAATAGAGGAAAATAAAAACAAAAAAAGTGAAATTCCAACAAAAGAAAATGAAGTAATTAATGTTAGTAAAAATATACATGAAATGCTAGTAAGCTACGACGGAAGAATAAATAAAATAAAACAAACATATACAGTATATATGTATATATTAAAGGAAGAATTGGATCGGCCTTGATGGTCAAAAATGGCAACAGTGGTTGCACTGGAGGAAAAGAAGGCAACAAAAGAATAAAAAAAATATAGGAGAAAAACGAAGGCGATGCCCTCACAACCAATGCAGCTAAAACTTAAAAAATAGCCTTACCCCTATACCACTTATAAGACATTTCACCACTTAGCTCATCAACATCATCAACATCTAATTCTATTCTCACTATTCTAAAATCTAAATCTACTCTGAAGATGATCGCGCAAGATCGAAAGCTCAGCAAATTAAATTTGGCTTTTACCAAATACAGTAACTTGAAAAAAGAGAGAAGATCCTAGGAGAAATAACTTACAATCTACAGGATGGAGAAGAGAAAATAATAAAGAAAATAGAAAGTTACCAAAGAAATTAAGGGTAAATATGCAATGGTTTTCTCTATATTAATATATATTTATATATATTGCTAAGTCAATGTGTATCTTTAAGTGGCTCGCTCCTCACAACTAACGGTCATTCACGCATGCCGTAAAACTGCCGAGAGCGTGCGTGAAACCTTTACCTATTGTAGGTATATTATCTGATATTATGTGATAAAATATGATATTATATGACAAATATTATATGATAGGAAAAGTGCACAACTCTGATGAAGCTGCATTCACACCACAAATAATAAGAATTATCAGCTAGTAAAGATATTTTTGTGCCACGATTTAAGAATTGAAATAATATCCATCTGTTTTTATTTGCGACGGTACTTTGTATCCCGACCAACGCCGTGTACCTATGCTAGTAAGACTATAAATTTCATTCAACAGTTATATTTTGTTTTAATTTCTAAGATTAGTTTGCACGAGTATATAAAGTTTACACAATCCTTTTACAATCGATGTTTAAGGTTGTATAAAATAACTTATACTTTAACAGTTACAGGGTTTTATTTTGTGGTCTAATTTCCCTAGGTGACCTTATATTTAATCGAAATATTAGAACTCTTTAGCGGTCAAAGTGTTTTCTAAGCGTACCAGAGTAAAAAAGTCTTTACTTGGGGCGGTAGCCTACCTATTACCGTGTAGTATTTCCACGATCATGAAAAACACTTCCGATACAATGTGGCGTGGACTGGATAAGTTTCTAAATGTAGGAGACACCAAACCTCAGCCAATCTTGTATCAACGGATTGTGCAATTCGGCCAAATTGCGAGGCAGCTCCCTGACTTTTGGCATGTTGTTCCTGTGAGTCTTATATATTTTTGATGTGGATTCAGATTCGGTGATTTTGCTAGAAAACACAGATTTATTGCATTCAGTCACAGTTCTACCACCGTACAAGCTGAGGTTGTCATCCTAGACGATAGATCTTCTAAATTTATGTTCCACGTTAACTGGAAGGGCAGAAAACAAAACCTGGTTGTCTAAAAGCTCGATGTAGGAATACTGGTCCTAAATATTTTTACCCTAAACCCAATTACCTATTTTCGCATAAGCAATACATCACAGAGCCTCAGTAATCTTGAACCACGCCCTGAAAGTAGTCTTCTTTGAAGGCATTATAAGGTTTACGACGAACATGACGCTGTGCCTCATTCACATTGTTAATTATAAACACATTCGGGGGAATTTCCTGTAGTTCTAGATTTTTATCATTTAAGATAAACCAGTATGAATGTGTAGCGACACCAGAATTGCAGGCTGAAATAGGCTTAACCAGAAACCTCACAAATGAGCAAGCTGTTGGCCTTATGAAATCCGGAAATTGGGTATACGTATTTATTACTTAAATAATATGACATGGATTAGCAATGAACCAATTTAGAATACAGCGAAATACTTATTTTACAATTGTATATGTATTAATAAAAACATAGTGTTAGATAGGCAAACGAGTAGTTGGAGGTTCCCACATAAACACACAAACATACGCATGCAAGGAAACAGCTGCGAGACGAAAGGTCTCAATGAAATATGACGAAGGCAGTTGGGCAAAGTTAGGGTGGTATCAGATCTGACCTTGCAAATTTGAAGTGGATCTGTGAAATGACAAAATCAACTGTGCTATCACCTTGCTTGCTGCCGGAGCGGTTGGGCCAACATGTATCTACATTAAACCGCCACACCATTTGGCTCTGCCCAGCAGTATTAACAAAATACTAACGAATATACATCACGTACCCTAAGTTTCGCCCCGTGTCAAGATTAGGAGAAATGAACTCACAGCCTCTTAATTGTACAGAGCATATTTTATTTGTGAGGCAGGGCTACCCGTTAAGGGGCGTCGGACGAAGGCGTTAGAGGTCTTACCGTCGAGTTTTCTTCACTACCAAAGTTCGTAAGGTGAATCAGTTTATAGGTTGGGTTCGAAAGGTACCTCGGCTATCACTGGGTTAAAGGAAAGATTAAATAGAAAAGTGGCTTTTTGTAGGCTTATTCTTGGATTAGTTCTACGTTAATTGAGAGAAGTGAGATCAATCGAGTCTGATGCGGCTTTGTTGAACATTTTCCTGTAGCGTTAGATAGTCGGGGCTACGATAGCAAGACTTAAGGACTAGTAATGGACTCGTGGCGCTAATAATAACCAAATCAGAATGAGAGTATCAACGAATAGATAAGTCTCTTCTTTTTGAGAATGCTTCAACCCGTTTATTTATGCTCTGTACAACTACGGGGGCGTGAGTTAATTTCTCCTAATCTGGACACGGGGTGAAACTTAGGGTGCGAGAAGGTTACAAGCGGCGTACCTTGCTGTGATCAACTTGAAGCACATGATTGAGTGTAGCCATGTTACCCTATGCACAAACCAAAAACTGCTAGTATCGGAATTTTCGTGACCATTGTGTGCCAAAATGGACAGGCAACAACGCCATTGAACGGCGATTTTGGCCGCGATCTGGAAGACGGGTTACGTTAGCCAGAGATCCGTTATTTTTAAATCCGGCCACGTTCATTTCATTGCTTCAGTTTATTGTAATAAAAGTGAGAAAGGCAATTTTTAGGCACGCCAAATAATTTTGTAAATAGCACTTTGCATGAAAACCAATTGTATATACCATGTATTATATCGTTAAATATAGTGTGATCAGAGGGGATAGTTGAAGAGAAAACCGGAAATATTAAAAAAATTTATATGGGTCTCAAAGCAATTTAAATGTGTAGCATTATAAATAAAACAAACTGTGTAAACCTTTTCGATGTATATTAGTTCTTCATTTATAATAATCCGTGGGTTGAGAGGAAGGATTGGCTGTGACGCCCGAATTGAAAGGGCAAGTAGGCTCAACGACAAATCTCACAAATAAGCACCCTGTTGCACCTAAGAAATCCTGAAATTGGTCACGCGTTTTGATTACTGCAATAATATACGAGGTAGTAGTGATGAAACAATCTAGAATACAGTGAAATACTTATATATATATATATATATATATATATATATATATATATATATATATATATATATATATATATATATATATATATATATATTAGGGTGATGACTTTTTGACTTTTTTTATCAAAAATTATTTCCTGTCGCACGAATGAATTAACTTTTGCCTATTAATGACAAAAATTACTCTTATTCCATTGGAATATTGAAAAAGGTCACGCACAAACCACTTTGAAATGCAATATAGGCCATTTTAGCCTTTTATATGTGTTAAAAATATTTATATTAAATATATAAGTCATCAAACAGACTTGTGCAGTAATTTATGTACCATATAATTGTATAGAATTTTCCAGAAAATCATCACGTCTTGGCTTGGGCGATTTCAGCAGAGTTCCAGAATTTTCTTCAGCCATTTCCTGTGCGGTATATAAGCGAGATATTTAAAGCGGGTAGTTACTAATTCAGTTTTAACGGCGTTGATATTATTATTGCCTTATTATAATTGTTGTGTATTCTCCAGCGTTTATTGTAAAGAGATCCTGGTATTATTTGGTAAGCTACATTTAACTCTCTCACTAATTATATAATATAATAGCATATGATATTTTATTAGTGACTGCCTTCTCTCTTATTTTTTATAATTGTAATTTGCTTGTTTTTTAATAAAATATATAAAAGCTCAATAACAGTTTCTTTAATTTGTTACCTATTTAATATATAGGTTTATTTTCTATATCAGTTGCTGAGTACAAAACATGTCGTTCAAGAAGAGCTTTTTTAACACGGAGACGAACAAGAAAACCTGAACAAATAACTTAGTCCAGTTTCAAGCACCATCAAGAAAAGGCAACGTGGCAGTTTATGAAGCACCCTTAAGTGAACCGAGTCGCATGCGCCTGGAAATCTACGTCGTTGGACACTTCAAATTTCTTGAATCCACAGTCAAAGAACAGACGGAGAGGATCGGCCTAATTGTTGTGGAGCTTAAAGCCTTATGGAGCAAAACATTGAACTTCTCGCATGTATCTGATTAAGCCATTTGTGAAAATCTAGAAAACCTTCTGAAAGACTATGAGTACTGCAGAAAGAAAAAAAACTTTAATTGTTTGAATGAACTGTTCGACGTGACCAAGGTTAAAGGCAACTGGTTGTGCAAAGAAGAGGAGAACCTCTATAAACAGCAAATTTTGAACAAAGTCCAGGTTGGTTATTCCACTTGTAAACCTGCTAGTGCTAAGACCACCCACCCATCCATGCGAAAGAAGGCCATGGAAGCGGCTGTGTCCCCACTTTCCAGCTCAGCACCACCTGATTGTTACGAAACTAACAAGGACTCATCCAATAACAGCAAATACAGTTCTTGGGAGGATGAGAGTGCAGTATCAACAAGGTAAAGGAAGCATAACCCAACAGGCTTAGCAAGACTACTTGTAACAAGTTCAAAGCTGTCGTCCTACAGAGCAGTACAGATATGTCGCCAGCTTTCTGGTGAGGGCATTGAAATCCCAACTCCCTGTCAGTTAGCAATCCACAAAGCTATCTACACGAGAGCTGCTCAGGTGAAGAAGCACTTGTTGAGCACGCTTTATCTGGAAAAGTGGAGCTTACGCTTTAATGGTATAAGCATTAAGGAGATTGAATATCAGGTTGTGGTCCTCAAGAATGAAGCAAAAGAAATAAAGTTGGCTGCGCTCAAATTGAAGGATGGGAAAGCTGTAACAATTGCAAAAGGGCACTAGGGTGTGTTAGAGGAATTCAACCTGTGTTAACCAATTGTTATGCTTATCGCCGACACAACAAGCGTGAATACCGGCAAAAAGACAGGCGTTGTTGTTCGACTGCAGCAAATGTTCGAATATAAAGGCCGCCCCAAACCCAAGTTCATCAGTTGTCAGCACCATGTCCTGGATCGGATTCTTCTCGTTGTCATGGCCGATGAGCCCCTTGGCTCGACTAATTCCCCAAATATCGAGTACTAATATGTGCTGGATTTGATAAGCAATTATGATAAATTGAAAGCAGCCTTCAGCAATGGTAAAACTGAGATTAAGGAAACAGGCGGCTAGAGAAACGACATGAAGTTTCTCTATCACCTCACGCGTGTCTTCCGTCACTTCACTGAGATGAATGAGGTCCCCTTTGTAACATTTCCAAAGATTTCAAACATTAGCAATTCACGTTGGAACTCTCGTGCCATTCTAGACCTTTTGTCGTTCATATGTGATGCCTAACATCCGGAGCAGGCTGCCTTAAATCTGTTCATTCATTTTTTTACTCATGGGCTGACGATTGGTTCAGCGCCCACTTGTTCCGCGCTGAAGATTTTTATGAACTATCTGCAGCTCTGAATGAATACCCAACAGGTCTCAAATATTTGAAAACCCAGTGGAAAACAGATGAATCTCCCTAATCAATATTTCCCTAAGCAACCAGTGCCGTGAGCGTGCGGTCAAAGTTATGCAAGACTTGCACGGGTCCTGCCGCAACAAGGACAACCTATCACTTAGATTCATCCTGTCCAATGACCTTATTGTAACTAATTTACTTCCTTGTGTGTTTGCTGACCCTATATAATGTTATATATATATGACTCATAAGCTTGTTTTCAATCTTGTATATGCTGCCAGTGACTTCCAAAACTGGACAAAAAAAAGCTGACAAATAAAATTTTTAAAATCATTTTGTGCGTGAGGTTTTTTTATCAAATCACCTTAAAAGTAATATTTATATAATCTTTAATTAAAGCTGATCAAATTATTACAGGGATATGGAGTTGTAAAATATCATCACCCTAATATATATATATATATATATATATATATATATATATACGAGTATATATAAATGATAAATCACATTATACATGTGTAGCGACACCTGAATTGCAAGTTGAAGTAGGCTCAACGAGGAAACTCACAAATGAGCACCGTGTTTGATCTATCAAATCATAAAAGTGCGCACAAGTATTAATTTCCGAATTAATATAACATGCAGTAGCAATGAACCTATGTTGAATTGAGCAAAATAATTATATAATAATTGTACATGTATTGAGAAAAACATGAATATATAAAAGGCAAAGGAATAGTTGGAGGTTCTTACACGAACACACAAAAAACATATGCAAGGAAAGAGCTGCAAACAAAAGTCACGATCCAAGATAACGAAGGCAGCTGGGCAAAGTTAGGGTGGTATCTGATCTGACCAGTTGAAGTTGACGTGAACCTGCAAAACGACAAAATCAGCTGTCCTATCACCTTGCTATTGTTGCCAACCTGGTTAAGCCAACAGATGTCTTCAATAAAACACAGATGAACATACTTCTCGCACCGTAAGCTCTGCCTCCCCTCAAGATTAGCTGAAATTAAGTCACGCCCTCTTAATTGGAGGAAGTATAAATACTCTGGTTCAAACATTTAAAAAATAAGAGACATCCATTTTCAGTACTCTAACTCCGATTTGGTTATTATTAGCATCACGAGTCCGTTCCTCGACCTTAAGTCCAGCCGTTCTAGCCTCAACTATCTAACGTTAGAGGAAGATTTACAAGAAAGCCGTGTAAGAATAGACTATCTCTCTTGCCCCAATTAACGTAGATCTAAGCAAAATATAAAGCCTACAAAACGCCACTTTTCCTCTCGAGGCCTACCTTTAACCCAGTGATAACCGAGTTACATTTCGGACCCAGGCTATAAACGTATTCGGGAGTCAAAGCAAACTCGACGGTGAGACCTCAATCGCTTTTGTCTGACACCCCTTTACGGGTAACCCTGCCTCACAAATAAAAATAAACCCTTGACAACTGGTGACTCTACGAATTCCCCCAGGCACCTATAAACACCGATGCATCCCCAAATCTATAAATGTACACGTAGATACACGTTTAATTTATTTATATACTTCTCAAAATGGCCTTTGGAACGGCCTAATGTAATACTTCTGTTTTGCCCCCATAATATATGCTTTGCGCCCTACTTTACATAGCGTAAGACACAGGCTCTGGCCACACCACCTATGCAAAATCTATGAATCTTGTCATAGAGTTCCATGATAGGAATCTCTCATTTCTCGTTGTTCAATGCTAACTAGAAGCACTTGTATTTTTTCACACATCACGTGACTAATTTTTTGTCTGGCAAGCTCAAATCATTTGATAATAATTATTCACAGAGTAAGATGTTTGCATTTGACTTACATTTTAATATAACGTAACATAGCTTTATTTTGTGAATACGTCGGAAAAAAAAGCTAAATTATAATGGTCATATTCTAACCAAACCCTAACTTTTTTTTATCTAATTATATAGAACCTTATGTTAAATATCTAAAAGTTTTTTGTTTCTACCAACAAATTTGTTTCGAAGATAAAGAATTTACTGCGCATGACTCAAACTCAGCCAGGTGGCTAAGACATTGGCTTTTTGTCACACAATTCATTTGTTGACCCAAAATCTCTTTGGTGCCCAAAATGACGCAATCTTGCTTAGTATATTCTCATGTTAGGCTCAAATGATTAAGTTAAGTTAAGCTGGGTAGTTTAGTTTAAAATTCGTGAGTTAAATTATGCTAGGTCATTTATAATGGACTTGGCAGTTAGTTTAAGCTAAGTTAATTAGGTTGATAAATTGCTATCGCTTTTTTAGTAAAAAAGGAATATCTTTCTCAACTATATTCGTCTAGACAACCATTAAATAACAATGGCAAACAAATAGCTGCCATTGCGATACTCAAAGACTCGTTCGCTTTTCTCGTTTCTCCTCGACAAATGTGATCGCATAGCAATTGTACTCAATTTAAATACGCTCAAATCATTATTTCCGTCTTTTCCTCCTACGAAAATTTAATTTAGATAGATCGATTCTCACTCATAATTTTCTGAAATCCACCTCAATCCGCCATTTAGCTATTCATGTTTTTTTGGTTTTTTTTCAATTTGCATCACTCAATCTGCCTTCGTCAAAGTGTTAGTTTGTTCTTTTAAATAGGAATTCATTATCTTAATTTCCGGAAATTTATTGTACTCCATTTTTTTAAGGAAAAAATGGAAGAAATAACACCATTTTAGGGTTTATAAAGTCCTCATGCTTGACATTGGGCACTCCGGTAGAGACTAAATCTTGTGTAGCTAGTTCTAATTGTGATAATATTCTCTAGTATCAGTGGTGTCATAAAGACAGATGTGACATAAATACCTGAAAAAATATCCTTGGAGACTCACCAAAATGCAAAGATATTAAAGTCTCCAATCGCTTCCATCCTTAGTCCATATTATTCATATCTTGCTGCATGTGATTGACACTGTTTAGTTCATTCTTGAGATTTAAGAACTTGTGCAAGGAAAAGGACGGATGCATATTACTCTTTTGGCTTATATACAAACATATAGCTTATACACCTGTGACATGCCTTAACGTACTAAAGTTTTATTGATGTATCACTAGGAGAATGATGTGCCTAGGGGTCTTTTGGTCCCCACTGGTATGCAATAGTATGATTTTTAAGCTTGCCACATTCTTATAGGTGCTGCCATACAGAACACTTTTGCACTTGTTTTGATGAACTGTCCGCAGATATAATAAAATTAATCTGGATAATGAGTGCACTTTCCTTATGATATTTCTCTTTTAATGTGTTCACTCTGGTAGCATGAACTTAAATGATAGCAGATCGGTAAATCCCTGTATCATTATTTGTGAAGTAATATTCCAGAAAGTTCTGGAAAATTCTTGAAACTTGATCAAATTCAACTAAATCCTAGATAGTTTTTAGCAATATACTTAGAATGTTTTGGGATTTTTCCTTAAAACCGATCTTATTCTACAACATTCTAATGCGTTTTTAAAAGAAGATTTAAAATTCTAAAATCGAGTGAAATTTTTTGCATAGTAAAATATTACGTCACTAGGTGAGACTAACCACGTCTGATCGGTTTCGTATAAAATGTATTTCAATAGTATCTAAATATTGTTCTAATACCCGATAATAAAACGTACTAAAGTATAAATCGAAATGAAAATAAAATTTAGAAAACCATTGAATCATATTTCAAACAGACTGACGAAAAGATTTCAATCACGAAAATAAAAAAAACGCTTTTAAATTCACAAGAAATTCCAAACAATTAATATGTCCTAAAAAACATTACATTTTCACAAAAATTATAACTTTATGATCACTAGTATATAATATATCCAAACTTAAGTGTGAGTTTCTATAACACAAGTCAGGGTACACATTTTTAAATACTCTTCTTTCACATTTTATTTACAGATCGATCCTTACAATCATTCCATCCTTACTTCTTCTTTGATATGCACTTTAAATTCGCGGAAAAACATTCATCTCCAATGTACGGATGGTCCAAGGGTCAAAGTAACCCTTCTTCTACGCATGTGCGCGTTAAAACCTCCTCTGAGGTTAAGGTGCGCTCATCTAACTAAAATTTGCATATAGAATATAAGGTGAAACCTATGATAAAACCTCATTAGTAAACTAATTAAGGATATCAAAGAATTTATTGGCAGAATCAACTCTACTATTTTGCCATCACTAAAAAAATTAAATATGAAAATTGAAGTAACGATCATTGAATTTCTGCTCCAAATTAAAAGGGAAAGACAACGACGGGGTGGAAATTTATTAAACAAGGTCTTCTGACCAAAGTCGCGCGATCTCACTTATTCTGATTAATGACCTTACGACCTTCAAAACTTTGTCTAATTCCTGAACACTTTAAAATAGTAAGTCTATCATTCGAAAGAGAATGTAAAACAACATAAGAGTTTCAAATTTCGTTAGAATCAGCAGAATAGTTATGATGTTATTCTCAAATATTCCCCAGCTAACCTTAGCAGGACCTTGGCAATTATATCATTCGAAAGCGAATGTAAATCAACATAAGGATTTATATTCGTTAGAATCAGCCTAAGAGTTATAATGTTATTACCAAAACCAGAAAAAAACAAAACTAGGACCGACGGACCAACCGATATAGTGAAATATCGAGTCGCACGCGACTAATAATAAGTTCCTCAAAGATATGACTGCAGACGGTTGATAGGAATATACTGGGGGATATATACATAGTCGCAGATCCTCCAGTAGCCGTTGTGGCAGTGAAGGTGTACAACCGCATGTTTTAGGCCTAAAGGTAATAGAGTATATCGTTAAACCTAAATTTGTCTGTCATTAGGAGTAGCAGTCGGAGTTCAAATAGGTTGCATTTTCCAAAACATTTATTTCGTACATATAATACATGAGCGTTGACTAGACATTTTTGAATTTTCTTACGAATTGTGCCAACTTAAAGACGGAGTTCCTCTTTATGTGTATGTGCATCTCATAATTTTTATACAAACATAGTGTTTGGGTGCAAATAATATTCGTCTTCATCTCCTGTATGAATCCTTGCACGTGTATATCCTTTTAGAGTGTACTAAAATTTATTTTACTTCAGCTACTTCAGTCTTTGACCCACTTCCTTTGATTCTAATACCTTTGCGGAATCCTTGATCCTTCTATTTTTTTCCGCTTTCTGACTTTGACACGTCTGGCTCACCGAAGAAAACATATTCTCGCCTTACAGCTAGAATTCCTCGCTTTATTATCCCTTCTCACATACAGGGTTTCGGAAAATCCCGTTACAAAATCACAGAGATGCGTTATTTAGAGGACTTAGCAAAGAAAAATATTTCTTTTTGAATAGGAGTTCTGGATCTTGCGTTTCCATTAGACCTCACATTTTAAATTATAAATAAAATTTCTGCAAATATCATTTTTTTCAGTTTGGGTGGATATGCACATTGGAAATTAAAGGTGTAGTATTTATGGCTGTTTTTCTAAAGATACTGCAATCCAGCTAAAGCTAAAAAAACACCAAGATAATTTGAAATTGGATATAAATAGAAACAGCACCTCATATAATAAAAAGAAGAACATTTAAACAATAGAAGTTAAAAAAAGAAAAAATTCATACAGAGCCTAAAGTAAAAACCCACAATATCCACGACGTAGGGCAACATACACAAAAAGATAGTAGATAACAACCTAAATCACTAGAACACGACTGAACCGAAAGCCAGGAAAAAATAGTTGTAAAATGACCATATAAATAAAAAAGTAAGGCACAACAGCTACCAAAGAGAACAAAACACATATAAACCAATAATAGGAATATATATTAGATAAATAAACAGTACCCAAAATCTAAACTTTATGTCTACAAAAAAAAACAAATAACAAACTTCATATAACCCCCAAAATAGGGAACAGAGATACTACTACTACAATATATTGAAACAAATTTGATATTAAATTTTTCTTGGAAAAATTACTACTTCCACGGGATTATTATTTTTAGTCTTGCGCCAAACCATCGTAAATATAACTTTCCCATGAATCTCTTTGCATAATCTGCCTCTTACGGGAGAAAACTTAAAGAAAAGAGAAACGCTGAAAATTAGGTATATTTTTTTTTCCTTGCTCGCCTACCCCAGTACCTGAGTGTGTTTTTATAAATGTTTTCACTGTATTTTAGTTTTGTATTGTAATTATTTAAGTTGTTTTTATTTTAGTTAAACTTATGAAATGAATATAGCCTATATGTAGGCTAAAATATAATTTAGAAAAAACCCATCTAATATCGGAGGTATCCCTCTTTATGCTGTCACCAGAAATATACCTCTAATTAAAACTTTTAAAAATCTGTCTCCAGAAAGTCTTTCTTGGTGGTCCTATGTCCTAAGCGATCTTCGGTTGTCTTCTTTTTATCCACTCTATGCAATTCTGGCTCCCATATTCGTCAAGAATTTAGTTCTAAGTATCTATCTCCTTTTTTACAACCCCCTTAATTCTGTGGCTGCACGCCATTTGTTAAAATGACAGTACTGTGTATGTACATATACGTGTTCTATATTACTCCTTCACATCCCCTGACCCGTTAATTTAAAATATTTGTGGTACCATGGATCCGGCGATGTATGGCAGCCGCTCAAATTTCCTTGCTCCCACTCTTCTCTGCCCGGTTTCATGTATTAACACTTACTCGTCAACATCGCCATTCCTTCCCTGGCAAGTTCCTCTCTTGATCTTTTTCTTGTTTCTAAGGAAGGACTGTTGCTCTTCTCTTAAGTTTTCTCGCTTAAGGATTTTGGTACCGAAAATATAATGATTTCAGTCAAGCGATATTTCGATATTGTGAAATACTTCCGTTCAATTTAAAAGCTTTAAATTAACTCGCCATATATATACCATTACAATGAGTGAATGTGCGATTAAGTAAAACTTAGGAATCAAGAAGGACGCATGCTCACACACATATGAAGTCACTGGGATGAGAACTTAAGAGCATGAGTAGTAGATTTCTATTTTTTTTTAATCATATCACTGTTTTTTTCAGCTTTTACTTATCCCTAAGGGGGTTCTTCCTGTATGTAGAAAGACCTAAAACACGAGATGATCAATTCCATTCTTTTTTTCGGATCAATTTTTATAACATCTTCAATTTTTTGTTTCCTTTACACTGAAGTTGTCTTAAAATAATAGTTATTCACTCACTGACCATTTGATCCCATTTATACAGCTGCTTTAAATACATCCGTGAATTTATAAACCAGCTTTGTTCCATCTAAACTAGCTTGCTTATCTTTATTCAGGTAAAAATCCATCATCAGACTCCCTCATATAGAAATTTATTTCTCTATCAACATTTATCCTTCATACAAACACGCGTGAGGTCACGGCTTTGAATCACGGTGGAGAGTGATTTTTCTACGAGTTACGAGGGGCGCTATTATGGCTTAACAATCTCAAATGTATATAATTGGAAAAGACTTAGCGTTACAGAAATCATCCACTTGGATACGTGGAGGAAACAAAGTTCAGGATATAGGGTAAGCTATAAGAAACCTGAAATTGAGTTGGCTAAGCCATGTCACCAGATTACAAAATAATAAAGGGATTAGAATATTACCGATTCTAATCTACGTAATCAAAGACGACCGAAAAGAAAACCAAAAAACAAGAAAGAGAAACCTTCAAATAGAGGCCCAAATTTGGAAATGCATTACACAAAACTGACAAAATGTCAGAAGTTTGGAGAAACCTTTTCTTATCTTTTGAACTTTTGCCTTCCAAAATATTTTGTAATCCCAAATTAAAATGGCGAAAGCCCTTCACTAGTTCTTCCTATTTGCAGAATCTGGCAAGAGACTGAGGTGAGGAAGCAAGAGATCTTATATCAGTGGAAGGAGGTGGGTTGTAGTATGGTCTCCAAAAGATTATTTACGAAGAATCCGGTTGCTTTGACCAGAATCAACTCTACATCTACAGATTAGCGGTTATGATTATTCATATACCTCATATTTGTCATCATATTACCCATTTGATCGAATAGAAAATCTCTAGTTTGTGAAATTTAGCACATGCAAGAACAGGACCAGAACGCGATTTTGGATGCAGGGAAAAAATGCACTTTTTCATATTATTTCTCAAATAATGACTTTTTAATAAAACTTAAATAATTTAAATATTAGAATTAGTACTTCGCTTACGTAAATTAAAAATAACTAATGAAAAGAATAAAAATATTAGTGTATAAAATTTGGCCACGACTGTAGACTGATCATATATTTTACACTCTTTCTATGAAAGGCGGTTAACCATCACATGGAAATCTGTTAGGAGGAGCAGAGAGTGACATGGGACAAATAATCAGACGAAGATGGCTGCATCGCCGCTCCCAGATCAGCGAAACAAACTAAAAAAAAACGTAACCAGAAATCCTAGGGATCCGGCGGTCACCCAGAATTAGTTACTGGAGCCATACCTAGCTAGGTTCAAAAGAGGTTAAAATATAAGAAATGATCTCTCGTTTAGCCAGTATATCATGGCAATTCAAATGGATGTTTATACCTTTTGTAATAACATTGTAAATATTCGGCCGATTCTAACGAGATTTAAACGCCTTATGTAGTTTTACCTTTTCTTTCGAATAATTTAAACTTCAAAGTCCTCCCAAGGATATCTAGGAAAGTATTGAAAGGTTTGTAGGCCGTAAAATCATAAATCAGATTAGGTGAGAGCACGCAATTTTTTGGTCCATTACACATAAGGAAGAGAAGAGGGTCCTTGTACGGCAGTAAGAAAATTCCAATTATGCTTGCCCAAAAATCGATTTCCCTCAAAAATTAACCCGGTAATATATGTAATTTTTATAATATTCTCGCACACATTTATTTAACAACCTTTTCTTCGTTTAATAATTTTCTTATCCTTTACAAATAAGAATTTTCTCGAACGGAATCTTATTAAAACTTTTAAGTACTCCACTTTAGTTGAGAGTTAAAGTTAAGGCAAACATTATTAAGTAACAGATGGTTTATTGGAATAAGACAAAGCCATTGCAAGATCCGCTCAAAATATGGTAAGCCTTCATGATATAAAGAATGTGCATTGAAATATTGAACTATCTCTCGGAGTGTTCCTATAGACTCCAACTAAGAGAAAGACGAAAAGAAGTCATTTCCTCCAAAACCTATCATAGTAGATTCATTGCGAAGAAGAGGAAGGAAAAATAAAAATGTGTGGTAAATAGTAGTAGCAGTGGTTCGCCAACATGCCGTTATCCAGGTAAATCCGACAGGATAATGAAATAGACATAAAGGTCAGTATGAAAATCGATAGGGAGGGGTGCCAGGAAGTATTATGTTTTGACACCAAATAGCGTTCATCTGTAACTTTAATCGCTCTGGGGCGGAGGGAGCTGTTTCTCGTCAGAGTTATGTGGTTATCAATACTCATTGGCAGGATTTCTTGGAACGGAGTGTGTGTGTGTGTGTGTGTGTGTGTGTGTGTGTGCGTGTGTGCGTGTGTTGTGCTGCGAAGATGGGAGATGAAAGAAAGCACTGTTGTAATGGAGAAGTGTAAGATCCACCTTTTCTTCGTAACTATGCTAACAATGGAAGATGATAGATGGGAATATAGGTAGATAATAGCATTTTCTGAATAATTATAAATATAAATATCTTTAAGCATATTATTGTCTAAAATATGCGTTTTATAGTAATTTCAAACAAAATTGCTATTAAACGATAGAATAGTGAATTAAAAAAACGTATATTTTAATACTTATCTATTACCAGCAGAGATAACCGTTATTGCCCGCGTAAAATATGCGTTCGGAAAAAAAGACTTCTTATCAAGGGATAATTTCGCAAATAGCACCTAAATTCTTTTACCTTTAATGCCTTTTCAAAATCCTGTCGACAAATGTCAGCCTGCGTAAAAATGGCTGCTTCTATTTTTCTATCGTTTATCGTTTATGAAGTATTTATTTAAGAAAACATTTTTACTGGCAAGCGTTAATCAAGTTCAGGAAGATAAAATGACTTTTGTGATATTTACTTATGCAGAATTACAGGATATTTAAAACATTTCACATTTGTAAGAACATTAACTAATGAAAACATAAACATGAACACAACATGCATCCCTTCATCCTACACTAAGATTTATTAAAAAAACACACATTTTTTTAACAGTGCTCATCTAGCCACTAGCGCGAAGTGTTTAATTTCCCAGAATGAAAATTTCACAAGAGTATTTGGCTACTTTAAAGTCACCGGAACTATACCAAACAAAGTAAAACAAACAAAACAGAATCTAAACAGCAAAGAAAAAAAAGAAAATAATAAGAAACATAACAAAAACAAGAAGAACAAGTAAGCACGCTCCGGCGTCGGGGTGGCCCACCTCCCAAAAGCACAGGTGCATGCGAATAACATCCAAAGGAGTAAAATAAAATGAAGAATGCCATCTTCTTCAATTATTCCCTATATAATATTCCACCTGTTCAAAGTACAATAGAAAACCGGCAGTTGACCCACTCGTCTAAATTACAGTAATTTTCCTATCCAGGTGTAGCTGCACTGTCACTGGCTGAAAGGGGGTATCTATAGCAAATAAAAGAATGCAAGCTTCATGTTGGGTGGAAATCTCGCATCCTAGTGACCAGCCCCCATCTCGTTGTCGTATGTTTGCAAAACCCTTAAACCTTGAGAGGATGGACAGGTGGCACTCGCTCGTATAGTTTTCTGTAGAAAAAATAGCTTACGGTGAACAAGAGGAGATGAGTTTGATGGGTCCTCCCAATTAGCACGGATTATACCACAATTCCATTGCCACTCCAGTTTGGCATCAAGAAGATACCAAATGAGGCGAATGATACATCTATGTAACGAATGGCGAGATCTTTATCTGACAAAACCGAAAAAATACCTGTGTCAATGAAGATACTTCCAAGCAGGATGCCCTCTTCTTCCTCAATAGGTCAGGAGAGGGAAAATTAAAAACGATTCCCACTTACCCCATGGCGTAGTCTACTACGACTGAAGGCTCCGCCGATAGTATTTTTAGTCTGAGAAGAGCGTTTCATGAGTGTAACATGCATACGCCGTTCCATTCCTAAAATAGATCGCCTCTGCTGTGTGAAAAAATATTAATAAAACGTACAAAATTCTCCATCAAATTGTACACGTAGATTGGTAGAATAAGTTGTCAGAAACTGGTCCACAGTTGGGTGATCTCTCAAGTCTTGCTAAAATATGGGAAAGGTAGCCAATCTAAAGAAAGTCCTAACTCTCGCTCACCAATAAACCTCTCGTTGAAGGAATCTCAGCATCTAGAGGTAAAGGCTACTCAGACGCTTTCAATGACATGATGACTTGCATTAAATGTTGGAAGAGTAGGAACGCATCAAGATTATGTCCAGTATGTGGTCATGGTCACTCGTTTCCAAACTTATGTAAAAGGATGGTTACCGTTAAGTCGAAAACTTAAAGCGGCAAAAAGACCAGCGGGTCTGTTTCGAAAAATATGGGAACCTATCTATAGCTAGATGAAATTCACAAGCGCCGAAATAGTTTGGTTGGCAATTATAAAGCATGAAGGCATATCACTTCGCTGTGATGGCCGTCTCATGATCGGCCTCAAAACAGGAAAGCGTACGAATCGGTCAGACTTTTAGATATGGTAGTTATGTCCAGGGTAAGGAACTTGCTGAAAAGCTTAATGGATTCACCAACCGAACTAAACTCCTCATGTGGAACAAAAAATGTAGACAACTGGGCTTGTTCCAATCAGATCAGCCAAGAGCTGACCGATGATATCAATCGTGTAGCCGCAAAGAAATTGTGTTTAATAATCCCCATACCCAGATGTCGCTACACAGCTACTACATGAAAGTAATAATTAGGGCAAATATAAAAACAGATACATCATGCAGGATGTATATCGCACATCCACGTGTCAGGTCGCTATTCAGTGGTTTAGGGGTCACAAAATCCTTATACTGATAGAGGACAAGCAGGTAGCAGGCTCGAGCATAGTTTCCAGCACAGAGATAGCTGACGAGTAATTAAAGTAGATGAATTTTCTCATCTGAACTTTTTGTTCGAAAAATAAGGCAATTACATTGGAGGGATATGCCGTGGAGTCCTACCTCAGAAGAGATGCGGATCCTTTTTTGAAGTAAAGACCAGAACTGCGAATGCCAGATGTTTCTTAGATTCAGAACTGTGAGAGCTTTTTGCTAGAGAAGTGACTAATGGTGAAATTGCTTTTAAGAAATTAATAGGTGTGGTTGGGATCGCCACAGAAGTCCTTTTACCATCTGCCTCCGAATATTTAGCGGGCGGAGCGGATTAGAGCTAGAAGTCCCTCTTTTGTATGGTGCTGATTCCTCTAATTTCACCCTTCCAGCTTTTCTCCTTTCAGAGGACAACCTGCAAAAACCCCAAAGATGGTGTGACATTTGAGTGGTTTACTTTCAGTAAGTGTAATGAACCTGAAAAGATTCGTGGCTCTTCCACCTTACAAGAAATGGTGACGCAGTAGTCGTGATAAGGTGGATAATCCAGCTCTCCCAAGGGGGCCATGGGGTAGGGAACTAAAAGAAGGGTTTGAAAGGGGAAAAAATCATAGGGACCAGCATGCCAACTTAAATCTGAAAATAAAGGGGGTAAGGTGAGCCGGTTCCTAGATAGATCTTGACACCGAATTCTTGAAACAAGCCGCCAACGAACAGAATTGGAAGAAAGTTGATGGATCCACTGATAAAGCACAGAGTTGCCACTCTGAAACAGAGATGAAGCTGTCCAAGAGCGGCTCCAAAAATGGCAGAGGAGAATTTCCTTTACATCAGACGAAAGTTTTGAGGGGGACTCTCCACAGGGCACAGTGGTGCAGTCCAATTCCTGAACCAAACTCAAAAAACGACTGGGTGAGGTTTATCTTATAGGATGTATCAATAATTTTTGAAGCTTTTTAACACACGAATTATCTGTGACCTTGAAAAAATGATAGAAAAGAAGCTGGTTGTGAGCTATACCACGCGACCATCCGCTTCCGCCTAGCCCAGCTCTGGTTTTCGGAATTTTTATTTTTGCACCTTGGGTGTGTTCGGACCTATGCAGCGAAACACAACAACTAACATTTTGCAAGTTTACTGTCTCTCCTAAAAGAGTGTCAGTTCCCAACTGAGCAACCGGATTGTAGAGCTATAGGCGGATTATGATAATATGCCACAATAATCGCCGACAAAATATCGAGGATATGACCAACTGTTGTGTCACAACCACAAAGGGGAGACGAGATATTAAGTTTGCCTAGCAACCTACACGGTAGTATTCCAGCCTCACCCACCATAAGCATTAAAGACTTATGCACACTAGAGCAACAGAAGGGCAGCAGTCAGGCCATTACATCCGGGAAAGGTGTTCATTGGTCGTAAAACGATCTTCCAATTATTCACTCCAATGCTCAAGACTTTTCAAGTTTTGATATCTAGCGGCCTGTGAGTGTTTAAGGACCTAGTTTATAGAGGTTAAAACTCTCTCTTCTGAAAAGTCCTGATGTAGCTGCTGACGACCCAAAGCCTCAATAAAATAGAGAGGGGAATGTTGTGTAAAATGAGTTGGTTAGATAAACGAGAGAAAGCGCACCGCTTTTAGTTCTTATTTTATCTTCCGAGACTTTTCTCAATATTTCCCTTATTTTTATAGCCTATATTCTTCTCTTTTTCTCCTTCAGCTAAAAGGCTTTCTTCGGTCTAATTTCTTTTCATTTCCTTTAATGGGTGTTAGATTTATTTCAGCATTAACTTTATCCCCAGTTCATTTTAATTGTTGAGGGAATATGTCTCTATCAGACAGCATCTATGTGAACGTGGCATTATTTTTTTATTAAGGGGCTATCTGGCGACTGCCGACTTAGGCATAAGTCGCCGTAAACAAACAGCCTAGTTCTAGGCTACCTTAAAAAATTTGAACAGGAAACAACAATAAAAAGTGATACCAATAACAATAACAAAACAATAACAAAAACAATAACAAAAACAACAATTAAACCTGGTTAAATGAAAAGGAGAAGGCCGGCCTCCCCCCAAAAGTCAACAAGTCCACCAGTAAAGATGCACGCACTCGTCCCGAGTACAAGGGACAGGCGGTAGCGACCCCGCCCATCCTGGTACCAGGACAGGTATCGTGCGCGAAGATCACCCAGACTGGGACATTCAACAAGAATGTGCCCAACAGTCTGGGGGATGACGCAGTCATTGCAATAGGGCGCAGGCGAGCGCTCCATCAAATAGCGATGCGTCACACGAGTGTGTCCGATTCGGAGACGACAGAAAGCAACCTGAAGCTGTCGCAGCATTGAGGGATAGGTCCATGGCAACAGTCGCGGCGCAATGGCACGCAACTTTAAGTTCCCTTCGACCGTCTCCCATCTTCTTTGCCAAGCAGTCCGAAGAGCTGCCCGTATTCCTGCCATGTAGTCGGTGTGAGGAAGAGCGAAACGCTGGTCCGGTCGCATAGTCCTCGCGGACTCTTTAGAGCCCTCATCGGCGCGCTCATTCCCAGCAATTCCTACATGTCCAGGAACCCAGCAGAAGATAATCTCGACATCTGCCCGGCTCGCCAAAACTGTGGCGTCACGGATATCGCGAAACAGGGGATGCGGAGATTCCAATGCCCCGATAGCACTCAGGGCGCTTTGTGAGTCGCTATAGATCACAATCCGGTCTCCGAACCGGGCACCTCGCGTAATCTCCCGTACCGAGTGATGTATTGCCAACAGCTCAGCCGTGAAGACAGACGCAGCGCCTGGTAGAGCCCCACTGACTTCAAACAGGGGGGATATGGCGTGGAAGCCGACCCCCTCTTGGGACTTGGAGCCATCCGTATACACTGGTACGGTTCCAGCGTGACACAACGTGTGCTCCAAGAAGGTCGAACGCAATACTCCCGGCGCAGTACAAGCTTTAGAAGCAAAAGGCGTGGCGACAAATCGCCAAATGTGGTACCCTCCAGGGTGGCATCCTAGGCAGAACCAGGGGCGCCACCGGCCTAGGAGCTATATCTACCTCTTGAAGGAGTTTCCTGGCCCTTAACCCAAATGGCTTAGGGTATGACTGGCGTCTCTCGGTGGCATAGACACCATCGAGATCAGCTGCGGATGCAGTGAGAGCTGTTGGCGACTCAGGGAGGCGCCGGGCTCGCGCGTACAGGCGAGTGATGCATGGCCCCCGGCGCAGAGCGAGTGGCATCTCCCCAGCATCGACCGGCAGGCTCTCAATGGGGGAAGTGCGGAAGGCACCGGTCGCAAGGCGAAGGCCGGTGTGGTGGATCGAATCCACCGCCTGCAATAAACACTCGGCTGCGGATGCATAAAACTCGCATCCGTAGTCGAGCTTCGAACAACCAAAGGATCGGTAAAAATTAATGCAGTAGCCCTATCAGCACCCCAAGCGCTGAACGTCACGGAATGAAGAATGTTCATGGCACGGGTACAAGAGACCCTAAGGCTGCCAATATGAGCCTCCCAGGTGAGGCATCGGTTGAATACAAGACCAAGTCAACGGTGCAACTTAACCACATCCAGGCGCACCCCATTAAGAAACAAATCTGGGTCGGGGTGAAGCCGTGGATGGCGGCAGAAGTGCACCACCTTAGTCTTGGCCAAAGAAAACCGGAACCTGTGCGCTTCGCCATATCGAGAGACGCGGTTTAATGCCTGTTGGAGTCAACGCTCCAGCGTTGGCATCTGGGCCGAGCCAAAAGAGATCGAAAGGTCGTCCACGTAGAGCGTAGCGAGAACATCTTCCGGCAGCACCAAGGTGATGCCGTTGATGCTCAGGGCAAAGAGTGTGACACTAAGGACACTTCCTGCGGGACATCCTCTTCCTGCTCCTTTGGGCCGAAGAGGGCTCCCTTCACCCGTACGCGGAATCGACGATCTCGCAAAAATTTAGATATAAACATTGGAAGGCGTCCCCTCTCCCCCATCGTGTGGAGAGTCTCCATGATACCGTATCGCCATGCGGTATTATAGGCCTTCTCCAGAAGAAAAAGACCGTGGCGTAGTGCTGTCTACGAAGGAAAGCCTCGCAGACGGAATTTTCCAGTCGGAGCAGAGCATCCGACGTGGAGTGAAACTTGCGGAAGCCGCACTGTGCAGAAAACAGATGGCCTCCGCAGTCCAGAAAAAGGCTAATCTAACATTTACCAATTTTTTCATTAACTTGCACACGCAAGTGGTTAGAGAGATTGGGCGGAAACCGGTCGGAGTAGAGTGATCTCTCCCCGGTTTGCAAAAGGCAAGCACAGTAGCGATTTGCCAGGAGTCTGGGAAAAGACCTTCCACTCAGATCCTGTTCAACAAATCTGAAGAGAAAGGCCATGCCTCGCTCACCTAGGTGTCGAAGCATGGCGTACGGGACATCGTCCGGCCCTTAGGCTGTGTCCGCGCACGAAGCGAGAGCGAAACGCAACTGGCTTACAGTAAACTTGTCGTTAAAGGGTTCTCCGTCTCTGGTGGTAAAGTCCAGCCGGCGGCCTTCCGCGACATTACGACGTGCATTGAATGCTGACGGAGCAGCATCACGGCTAGAGAATGCGGAAAAAGCGGTCGCGAAGGATTCCGCCAAGGACGCAGGTCCGAGATTGCGGTCCCATTCTCCTGGAGAACGGGAGGGGGGTCCTGCGAGAACTTGCCCTGAATCCTTTTGACTCGCTTTCACACCTCAGCTAAAGGGGTCTTCCCGTTAAGTGAAGACACGTATGTCCGCCAAGGAGAGCGGCGGGCGTGTTTCGAAATATACCAGAACCTAGCACTGGTGCGACGAAATTCAGAGACAGTGAAATCGTTTGGGCGGCGCTTATAGTGCATGTAGGCATAACGCTTCTGTTTGAGGGCCGACTTACACTTGGGCAACCACCATGGGAGTGGTCGGCGTGCAAAACGGCCAGACGTCTTAGGAATAGGAAGTCAGGCCCACGGCGATGAGGTTGCCGGAGAAGAACTCAACGGCCTCATTTACCGAACTGGACTCCTCGACTGAGATAGAGAATTCAGTCATTTCCTGAAATGCAGGCCACCGTGACCGCGCCAAGCACCACCGAGGTGGTCTTTCAGACGGCAGTTGCCCTGAAAATGATATTTAAATAGGAAAGTGATCAATACAATGGAGGTCATTGACCACCCCCCAATCAAAATCAGGCTGTGCATCCGAAGAGAACAAAGATAGGTCAAGGCAAGAAAATGAAGCGGTTCTCGGACAGTAAAGCGTAAACTCATCCACGTTTAGGACACCCATCTCAAGCTCTTCGATCAGATCGGGAGGACTTGTCCCCTGGGATTTATGGAGTAATCTCCCCATAGAGGATGCCTGCCATTCAGACCTCCAAGCAGGAGATAGGGCCTCGGCAACCGTGCCACGACGTGGCTGAAAATTCCCTCGTCAAAGTCAGCTGACGGGGGAATGTACGCAGAAATGATAGTATACCTCCTCTTCAGGGGCAGCTGCACAGCCACTGCCTGAAAGGAGGTATCTAAAGAGAAAGGAAGAACGGAGACATCATGCCGGGTGTAAACCGCGCATCCCCCAGCCCGACCATCCTGCGGTGGTGTGGTCGCAAGACCCTTATACCCCAGGAGGGCAGGAAGGGGTCACGCGCCTAGCATGGTCTCCTTCAAAAAGATAGCTAATGGGGAACGGGACGAGACGAGCCTCCACAGCTCCTCCCAGTTGGCCCGGAGTCCACGGCAATTCCATTTAAGGAACATGCCCTCCAGGCCTAGCTCGGAGGAGACGCGGGGGCCCTCCTCGAACTGAAGACCCTCACGGGAATGGCCGTACGCTTCCTGGGGGCAGAACCCCGGGCGCTCTTGGCCGGACAAAGCGCTGAAGGTGATGTCGCCTTCGAAGACTTATTGGGAAAGGTTGGGCTCGCCATGCGAGTCTTATCCTACCTCCGCCTCGAAACCTTAAGCGGGCGTTGCGGCTTCGGAGGCGGGGGGCCCTCTTTTCGAGAAACCACCGTCTCCGAGCCACTTGCTCCACCTTGAGGCGTGGGCGAAGGAGCCGAAGCTCCTTTGTTGCTGTCCTCCTTTCGGGGGACAGCTTTAGGAACCCGTGAAGATGGCTTAGTAACCATCTTCAGAGGTGTTGCCTTCTGTGAGTCTAACGACTCGGTGGAGGCGCATGGCCATTTCGCCTTACGGGAAACGGTCACGCTGGGGGAATAGGGGGGGAGCCCTGGTTTTAGCCGGGGCTGGGTATGAATCCTTTTTGCCGCCAGGTTTACCAGGGGAGCGCCCGGGTTGGGTAGAGCCCTCAGAAGGGCTCCGAATAGGCGCGGAAACAACCGTGCTCGTTGGCCTATATGGGCCAGGAGCAGAGGGTGCCTTTCTAACTATTGATAGATATGACTTCCCAGGCAGAGCCGGGCGCGCCAGGACCAAGTCCTTAGCCTCGCGAAATAAGAGTCGATCCTGGGCCTGAAGGGCCAGGATTTTTTTCTTAAGGAAATATGCACCACATTGCTTCAAAGAAGCAGGGTGCGGCTCTCCGGAATTGACACACTTGGCCAAACACGATTTAACCTTATCATGTGCGACCTTGAAGCAATTTACACAGACTTCGGGTGACCCCGACCTTGCACGTCTACATGAGCGATTCGTATGGCTGAAGCGGTGACAGTAATAGCACCGCCGCGGCAGTGTCACGAATGCCTTCACGCGGTAGCACTACCAACCGGCACGCACTGACTCAGGGAGCTTGTCACAGTGAACGTGACGAAGTGTGTAGGGGTGGGTCTTGAGGCCCCTTCCTGTTTTCTTCTCACACGTTCGACCTTGACCGCCCCATAGTCGGCCAGCTCTAGGGTGATGTTCTCAAAGGAGTAGTCAACGAGTTCCCTCGCATAAACTACTCGTTTCACGAAGTTCATGGTAGAGTGTGGCGTCACACTCACCGGGGTGCCATGAAGTGTCCCTAAGAGCACTTATCTTGGCCGCCTTGACGGGATTCACCACATTCGCCAGAAGGCTCCCGTCTGAGAAACGAGTCACCTTCGGCTCTCTACCAATTGCACTAGCTAATCTTCTTCTCTGATGGATCATGTTGCCCTTGGACAACATGGTGCCACTAGTGGAGCGAATAACGAGGAAGCGTTTGAAGCCAGCGTGCTTGAAAATGCCAGGTAACCTCTGAAGGATAGGCCCCGATGTCATCGAGGCTCCGTCCTGTGCACTCTTGGTGTTAGTCTTAGTCAGGATCTCCGCACACGGAGGGTAGATGGGCCAGATGAGCCGATCTTGGCTTGGTCGCCTACCAAGGTGGCAGCAGACCCATCCGTCCCCACAGCCCCCGCGGATGGAGAGGAGCCCGAAGTCTTCTTCGTCTTTTTAGTCTTTTTAGTCTTTTTCTTTCTTGGAGAGGAGGGTGGGGAATGAACCCGCTTCTCACCTCCCGCGGCAGAAGCCCCCATGCCAGATGGGCTGGTCTTAGCCAGGTCCCTCTCCGGAATGGAGAAGCTCCTGTTGGTCGCAAAGGGCCTTATCCGGTGGAGATCTATCCCCTCCTTGTACTGCCTGAGAATTCACAGCCGTTTGAGGAGGACCTTGCATAGGGGCGGATTTGGGTTCGGTGCTTGGCGCTGAGCCCGGATTCCCCCCCCCCATGGAAGGCCCTACAGTCTGAGGCTGAGTCTCCTCAAGGACCATGTCTATCACAGGAGGTGCCCCTAGTTGGCCATCCCCTCTCAGGACATCGCAGGTCCCCTTGGCAGTGTCTCTACTCTTGTGTGGGGAGGCACAGGCCTTGACCCCGGCATGGTTTAAAATTGTTGCTAGCAGGTCTTCCGAGCGAAACGACCAAAGGGGCCTGGCATCCCTCTCCTTCCTAAGGGGGTTTGCTCTACCGATCCGCTTCGATGGGAAGCGGCTGGCTAAGGGCTGCCTGCTGGCTTTCTTGTCAGTTCCCTTGTAAAGAAAAGAGGGGACTGCCGCTGGGAAAAGGGAGGTGCCCGAAAGCACCTCCAGAGAAGGTGGTGAGGGGGAGTCCCTTGCACCCGTAGGCGGAGGAGAGGAGTAAGCCTCCTCTCAGGTTAGAGAAATATGGAGGGTCCCCTGCGCAAACACAGGGGGGACCCTCCATTTTTTTGGTGGGGCTGCACGAGGGCAGCTGCGTCGATGAGCAAGGGGGAATTAGGGGAAGATTTTTTATTTTCTCATCATTGGGCATGGTCACCCTATTTGTGCTACGGGACGCAATAGCTCTTAACCTGTCGCAGTTGCTCGCACTGCGAGAGGTGCTTACAAGCCCGGCAGAGCCAGGCGCGGCAATTCGGGACCGCCCCTCCCGCCTGGTGGCCTGGCAGTCCATCGGCATGTCGGCTCCACCTTGGACACGGCGTAAAATTGATAGAATGTGAAGAGGAGAGGAAAAGGGATGTGGGAAGGTACGGGTGGGGATTAAGCAGGTTGTTAAAAAAAACTGGACCTCAGGGGTTAGGGAACAATGTCCCCTCCCCCCTTAGCCCCGATCCGGGGTGGTTGGCTTGAGAAGAAGGTCAGCATCTACCCTGTGAAATTAGAGGCTGACCAGAGAAAGTTGTAGGAGAGGGTGTATGAAAAGCGACGAGGTATGGGAGAAATCAGGCTATCTGAAGGAAGGAAGAGAGGCTAAGCTGGGGCCGGACGGAGCGCTGGATCATGTCAGCACGGCGGCCAGGATGGCAAATCGCCACGCCCCTTACGGGGTGTGAACGTGGCAGATGCTTGCTAGTTTGCATAATATTAATTAATTAGTTTCTTTCTGGTTCTCTCAGGATTTTTAAATTTTGTGAATCAAAGTGACAATTTATACAGACATAACACCCGTTCACAAATATAACTGATCCTATCCCTCTCCTGAATAGAAGCGGGATAAGAGCGGGCACCTTTTACAAAATGAGTAACTTTATAGTAAGCAGATCTGGGTGTTTTAATGCTCTCAAATGTAAAAAAAAGAGTTAAGAATTGTCTCCCCGTTTAGTGAACACCCCAAATCTAATCAAGAACTCGATGAACAAGATCAAATGAAATAAAAGGTGGATTGTCAGACAAATGGCTTTGTAGGCCAAAATAAGTAATGTGACTATGCGAAAATTGCTGGAGGATAATCTTAAAATTCATCCCTCTAATGTAGCTAAAGGACCTCTGCTTTCACACCCTTAACAAATAGAATGAGTTAAAAGGGCAAAGCTACTTCTCCAATGGTTCCTTGATGACTTCCACCCTCCAGTTTTTAGATGTATCAGATTTGTTCACTGTCTAGGTCATCCACAACACAAAATCAGTTTGGTGTTGAACAGCGGATATCATTCAAGAGAGAGAAGCAGGATTTCATAATGCTGTTGGAAGGGGCAAAACCCCTATGGGGTAACAAACACCTCTCATCGTCTTCAATGAAGAGAGTAAAGATCATTCGACAGGTTTCTTTGGACATGTTGAAAGAGAAAGTCATGCCCCGTTTTCCACCATGTATATGAAACAACTTTTGACATTTTCTGCATCTGTTCCTCATTATAGAAGAATTACATACTAATAAATCCATATTATATTTTAATATTTAAGATTTATAGAGATATTTTTTCGTGTTCCTGAAATGTGAAGGTTCGTAAGTAATATTGCACTTACTGCGTTGATGGCGGCAGTGAACGTCAAATTAATGTCATTATTTTCTAAAAATGTTAAATTAATTTATTTACCTGAATTAGAAGTAACATAATCTCATCCAACTACCTAAAGTAACTACGGTTTTATTCAATTTATTTAATATTTGTATTAAAAAATAATGAGAGTAAGTTTACCAGCACTGCCGGTGGCAACGCAGCAACTGCAATTCTATTTTAATTAACGATAGTTGCGCGCCCTTTATCCCAATGACTAGTGAATTATTTATGTAAATGAACTGTGGACTATTTACTCATTTTCATTTCTCCTAACCTTATCACTTTATTTACAAACCTCTTCTCACAATCTGTAGTTGAGTTGTCCCCGTTTAGTTTTCCCTTTTTATTTACTAATAGTAATAATTTGATGTAACTTTGCTCAGCCTTCTTATAATTGCAACATTTATGGCCGAAAGGCCTCGTAAGGGTGCAACATCTCAATTTTCTTGGCAATTTTGCAGTGAAGATTTATTTTTTCCTTTTTAACGAAGAACTCAAACTATATACATTACTTATGTCATTAATTACACCATCAATGAATTATGCAAAATCTACAGTTCGCAACGAGACATACGATACAGAAATAGAATATTCAGTTTGCTTACCAGTTGAGCAAACACCGGCTCGCCTCGGCAAACGTATCATTCTACGCGGAATAATTTGATCCTATCATTAGGACTTCGACTGCAGTCCGCGGATGCAATAAACTATACAATAAATTCGTGGGCATATTTGCCAAAGCAATTGTAGGCCGTTCAAATTGAACTAATTACAGTCGGAGAGCACGTTTGGGTTCTCTGTGTAACGTGTCAGTAAGTCCTGCGAGTTCAGATTTAGTTCTGTTTTAATAATGACCTTCCTGAAACAAGTAAATCCGTAAATATAAAAAAAAACGCGAGCAACTGCCAAATTAAAATTATATAATGGTATTAGATATAAAAAAATAGTAACATTCGATTATTCATAATTTACCTTCAATTTAAGATAAGAAAACTTGAAGATGAGTAGTATATTGTTCGATCCAATTTAATCACAAACCAGATAATATGAAATTATCCGAAGGTTTTCAGTGTTTGTATTTATTAATGAAATAAGCAAGTCAATAAGGAGCCTTCTGCTAGTCATATTTTCATTACAAGATGAAGGTGAAGGTGAGCATGTGGGAATTAAAAATATTTGCAAATTATGTACATATATTATTCGTGAGTCTTCAAAATGCTCCTGTGACCCTGTGAATGACATTTAACATAAAACCTAAAAATATACTCTATAAGGATGTGGTTGAAATGGTAAGAACTTCTTGTGTGTGGTTTATATAAAATAAATGTCGTAGATATGTTATAATCGTTTTATCTATATTTTGAAATTATTTATCTAAATTTTAAAATTAAAACATTTGTGAAAAGAATGCTATACATAAACTTTATACATTTCAATACTTGTAACAGATTTGACAGGTAAAGGATCAAAGTTTAATGAATATAAGTATAGCTAAAGTGATATCTGTCTTTAAAAGATCAAAAGTGCCTAACTTTCCAAAAATATGGGGACACACTAAGTGATGATAAATAGTGTCAATGAAATCAAGATTTGCAATTCATCACTACATTTTATCGCCACATGAATAAAAAAAGAAAATTAATCCTCTGCCTAGTGTAGGGTCAAATTCTCTCATTAGATAATTATGCATGTGGACATCCGCCACTACTCATGCTGAATGAGAAAGGGTCAGCTTCTCTGATAGAAGATGAAGGACAGGCGAGTAGAACGTGCTGGGAAGCTAGGGAACGAACTGTAGCATCTCCTCGATCTTAGCATACTTTGGTTCTTTTCTGACCTGAATAATTTCTCCCTGAATCTCAATGATGTTACGAGAATCATTAAGATCAAGTTCTAGGTCTACATCATGGGATTTGGGGTTGTCAGTGCGAGGGCCACATCAAGATGCTGTTTATTTTCATGGAGAACTACATCAACTACTTGGAGGGGTTCCTATTGGCCTAACTGTACATCATTTCTCGTTGTTATATCTTGCATGTATATCAACGTTGCTATGTTGATAAATAAAATAATTGGAAAAAGATCAGTGCAATCAAAATAATAATTAAATCGTAGCTATATTTTGCATTTGTTGGCAGCAAAATAGTAACCAATGAGGGTATATAAAAGATAACTATCGAGGGCATAGAACAATAATAAATATTACATATTTTATATGCTACTAACTTGAAAAAAAATACTTGTAAGTTGATTCCTAAAAACATATCCATATATATATATATATATATATATATATATATATATATATATATATATATATATATATATATATATATATATATATATATATATATATATATATATATATATATATATATATTATATATATATATATATATATATATATATATCTATATCTGTGTGACAAATCAAGGGAATATAAAATAATAAAAATAATTAAAAATTGGTCAGTTAGGATTGTCACTCTAATAATTATGATTCAGATTTCAATGTGACTGTTCACATGAATTGGTTGTGTTTGATCCTAAGGAATATCTGAGTGTCTATTTCGATTTTATATGAAAAATCTGTACGTGTTATATGTGAATATTATCTGTACTGGAATGCGTGTTATCCTTTTGTTTGCTGGCTTTACTGGATATTGCAAAAGTCATGTTATAGACATTACGTAGCTTTCAACAAAGATCACATTGGATTTGTAATGCAGTTAAACACGTTTTCTTTCCAATAAACATGTAACTAATGTTTAACTTGTAATATTAATTGATTTGACCGAGGTTGTTGGCAAGCACGCGCTCTGGGCGAGACAGGAATAGTGCGTATATGTTAAGGACCAAGTCCTTCCTCATGCTGGCCCACACGCGATTAACTTAAGTCTCCAGCTCGTCGATGTTACTATGGTGGATCTTGCAGGACTTACTTACCCTTGACATGCGCCTACACGTTGTTGGCGATGGGATTGAGGTCGTGGTACTGCGGCGGCCAAAGTTCCATCGAGGAGAATTTCCTGTTCGACTGGAACCACAATTGCACGCTCTTGGCCATGCGGGCTTGGTCTCCATCGTGCTGAAACAATTAGTCCGTCTTCTTCTTCTTAAACTTGCTCATTCCTCACCCAGCGCAGGATATTTGTCGCCAAGATGTCCCTGTACTCTGCCTCGCTGAGACTCTAAAAAGAGGAGCGAGAACAACAACGGCTGCCTCATTTCACTATTTAAAGCAACAACGACGACCATCATCACAGAGGCCGGGTGGTTCTGCATTGACTCGTAGCGGACCTAGAAGAGCCCGTGACCGAAGCTTCCCACGCGCTCTTTCTCCTTGTTGATTACCGGATCGACCATTATTTTTTTTAACTTTTTTGCATCAGAATAATGATAAAGCAATTTTAATAAATCTTTTCGTCATTGAGAAGTAGATAACAGCGTTCCCGACGTTTTTCTCGAATATGATCGGTGAGCAGAGGCATTTATACGCATCTCAAGCTCTTGGCGACCTCCGCATGGATGGTCCTGATTACTCTAATAGTCGACTTCTTCTTCGAGAGAGAGTTCATTTATTTTGAGCATTGGAGCACTTTCGAATATCTTTCTCAAAGCAAAGTGGTTTAGATCATGAGGTTTGAGTAAAGGAGGTTGATATTCGAGGTCTTCACGCTTTCTCTCCTGTACGCAGTTCTGTGGACGGCCATCCAGCTGACGTTGATCCACGCGCCGATCTTGGACATTTTATGGCCCGCGCGCACAGGTACAAATGATATCTTGATGCTATTTCTGTTATATTTGTATTACGGAACTTTTTATATCACACATGTAAATCTTTCAAATGATAAAATCAACAAAAACAGTGTTACAGGAGTTTTTCAATTCCTAGTAAGTACCGTTTTGCGCAAAACAATTTCCTTTGCTTACATGAAAAATGTAGGCATATTTGGACATTTAAAGGAACATGTATGGGCTATTATATATGATTGAGAAGGTATGACTTATTAATCTTTCACGGAAAGTTGTTTTAGGACATCCAAACTTTTAGATTAAAAGTTTCTGTTGCCAAAGAGCGAGAAAGGATGGGGTCAAGGGAAGTCATGTTTGTTTCATTAGGTTGTTTTTACTTATTTTGTAAAATTCGCTATCCTGTCGAAAAATAGATCACATCCACTGCGTAATTTAATGCAAGATAGCAATTGAGTAAGGATAAATCCTGTTTCTTGATTTACTGCGTTTCGCATGGCAAATAAAATGGATAGAAGATTCTGTACCCATTCTCCAGGAAATCACTTTGATAAGATATATTTTCGCATTGGTAGGTGAGGTGAAAGTTTGTTATGTGGAAGTGAGTTTAATAAATTTAGAAACAGCCCCGAATGCTATGAAAATCCATTATCTAATATTATATTAACATAAGCAACGAAACGTGAAAAGTAGTTGGTTAAGAATACTGTAACGGCAGATTAAAATATTATATTCTTGTATGCCTCTTTTGTGGAAAATCACTGAATATGTTCATATGGATGGTGTAAACCTTGATGTTTGTGCGATAAATTGTGTAAAGTGGCGTTTCGTAGTCCAAGGTACAGTCATTGCCAAAGGCAAAAGTTTTGAGACTATTATGTTTTTCCTATAATAAAATTAATAGCTGTAATCATACGTTGCATTTGATTTTATTATGGTTGTATCATAATCTGAAGGTGAAATATAAAAAAGGTAACAGCATAAACTCATTTATTTAATAAATACAGTTAAATGATGAGCGAACTCGATACTTAAATGTTCTCTTTTGTTCTTCAGGACTGCTTCAATTTACTTCGGTATGCTAGAGACCAAATTTGTGATGAAATCATGACTGATATTGTTAAATCTGCACGCACAATTGTTTACAATGAAATGGCTTTTGTTTTCAACCACCAGGTTGATTATCGCCTAGCAACAAATTCTCCAACAAACTCCCAGGCATAGGTTCCAAAGGTTTCTTGTTATTTTCTGCCAAGTACTTTGTTATTGCTTTTGATTTGGCACAAGATGCGCCATCTTACTGTATAAAACAGTTATCAACACCAGATTGGTCAGTAAGTGTTGAGAAAAGGTTTTGATGGAGCACGTTTTAGGCCAAAATTGTTAGGGGTCAAGATTCCTTAGATTGGAAGCAGCCATATACATGGAGAGAGGTCGGATAGTTTACCGTGTAGATCGGGGTTTACTATTCACTTTTAACCTATGGCCCACTTTGAACGTGGAAATTTTCAGTTGCACATGAAATTATTATAGCCCTCCAAATCCTTAAAATTTACATATATATAATATATCCAATATATACCGGTCATGTCTATTTATTGCGCTTACACAATTCCACAAGCATCAAAAGCATTTTTCATCTTCAATGACACAACCATTTATAAACTTTAAGTATTTTGACAAATTTTCTAAAATAATATATAACTAAAAACTCTTATTTGCTAATTCAAAAATTTCTAAATTAAAGACAAAGATAAAATTCTTTGACTTCAAAATGTAAAAACCTTCTCAAAGTAAGTGAAACGATTAAAAAATGCATTTATTAAATGAAATCCTTGTAGCTGATGCAGCTTAGCAAGTTTGCCTTGACATAAAATTTCTAAGTGATTTCGTTATTTTAATAATAGCTGAGGGACTGCTAAAACCTGATTCTACTAGGTAAGACGTTGGAAAGGCAATAATATATAGTCAACATTCTTTTAAGGAATTGGAAATTTGGCTGGAATTTCATTTCTTGTCCACAAGTTATGGAGTCCGTGATTAAAATTACCTTAAGCAGTTTGATTAGTCTGTAATCTAACGAGGTTTTCTTGTGGTATTATGTCAACATGAGCTGGATTTGTCTGTAATGGGCCTACCACCAAAATTGGAATCTTGATTTGTAGGATATTTTGAACCTAATTTCAATATCAAAGTAGAGTTTTTTTCAAATGATCGATGTAAGTAAAAATATCATCTTCATCCAGCTGATCAAGAGTGGTAAGAGTTGGAAAATGTAGCAACTCCTTACGCACGATATTATTTGGGGACAAACAAAGCTTTCCAATAAAAGCATTGATTGAGTCTTTTCAAATTAAAAGATTCGTACTTTTTCCTTGTACTCGTAGCTCTTTGTTAACATACTTAGCTTTTCAAATATATCTGATAGGTAGAAAATGCTGGATTTAGCAGCTATGATTTCTTTGCCAAGTTCAGTGCCATTCCGGAATAATAAAACCTTTGCGATAGTTTAACTGAGCAAATCGCCATTATCTAATTATATTTTAATTATATACATGGATTTAATTTAATTTATCTAACGACTTGGAATCAATAAATGTTTTATGTGCCATTTAATGAGCTGTAGCCCATATAGTAGCCCTATTCCTTACTGAGAATTATAAAATTTCGGTTGTCCACCTAAAATTTGCCATGGCCCATTTCGCATATAGAGCCACAGGTTGGGAACTGCTGGTTTATATTCATATAAAGCCCCAATTTTTTATTCCTATCTCTAATTGGGAGGAATGTGCTAAATCACTGTCCTTTCTATTCTTATGTAAGATTTACTTTAGGATATAGGTCGCAAATGGTACGCCCTTTCCAATGGTGAAAGACCCATAACTCTACGACTAATAGTTTAGGAGAAAAGGCAGAAAGAACGCTTAAAACTATGGTGTTAGATGCAGTCGAGAGTATAACCATGGATAAGAAACCGGGGTTATGGGATATTATCTCCATCACGTATATATTTAGATAGGGGTAACCTTCTCGCATCAAAGTGTCTTGGTCTCATTAAAATCACTCCAGTAGATCCCAAGAAATTGGACTTTGATTAAATGTGGGTAAACCCACGATAGATAACCCCAACTACTTGTCCTCCCACAATTGTAAATTTCTTCGAATCTCTCCGGATCTACCAGACTTATTTTAATGTACATACGTAATTCAACATATATGTATATATATATATATATATATATATATATATATATATATATATATATATATATATCTAATCGAGAATGACCCCGAATGATTTGTGCTGTGGCCAATTTTGAGCGGCTATATCTCTTAACCTATTAGCGATAGAGTGGGGGGACCTTGACCGTGGCGTTGAGCTAAGATCCCCTACGGATATCAGAAACAAAATTTAACCTAGGTTCGTAAAGTAGGGGGCGGCAACAGACAGGAGATGAAAATCCACGCCCAACCCTAAAATACCCTTCATCGAGTTTGGAACCGAGGGGATCTTTAGGGGGTCGCCTCCACCTATTATGATCTTCCTCCGTCTCTAAACAAATTTGGGGCGATTTTAGAGGGGGTCACCAGAAGACCCTTACAGGAATGGCGGTATGCTTCCCAGAGGCAGAACTCTAGGCGCTGTTGGCCGGACAATGAGCTGAAGGCACTGTCGCCTTCAAGGTATTATTGGCGGAGGTTGGGCTCGCCATGCGAGTCTTTTTCTCCTCGAAACATTAGGCGAGCGGGTCGGCTTCGAAGACGGGGGTGGGCATCTTTTCGAGGATCCACCGTCTCCGAGCCACCCAGTTTACCAGTGGTTGTGGGTGAAGGAGCCGAAGCTCCTTTAGTGCTGTCCTCCTTTTAGGTGGCAGCTTTAGGAACCCCGGAATATGGCCATAAGCGAAACGCTGGGGCGGGGAGGGAAGCTCTGGTTTTTGCCTTGGTTGGCTGGGAACCCTTTGTGCCGCCAGATTTACCAGGGGCGCCCCAGCGGTGTGTAAAACCCGCAAAAGGGTTCTAAATGGGCGCGGAAACGACAGTGCTCGTAGGCTTAGATGGGCGAGGAGCAGGAAGACCCCAGCAGCCCCAGACGCGCCAGGACCAATCATTACCCTCGCAAAATCAAAGACACTCCTGAGCCTAACAGCCAGAATTTCCTTCTCAAGGAGATACACACCACATTGATTCGAAGAAGCGGGGTTCACCTCTCTTAAATTGAGACCTCTGGCCACACACGACAATTTGGAATTATCGTGTGCACCCTCTGAGCAACATACACAGATTTCGTGTAACCCCGACTTTGCACGTGGACAGGAGGGATTAGTATGCTCGAAACTGTGACAGTAATAGCACCTCCACGGCATTGACATGAATGCTAGCACGCACCGTCTAAGGGAGTTTGTCACAATCGAACGTGACGAAGAGTGTAACGGCGGGTCTCGAGGCCACTCCGTGTTTTCTCATCACACGTTCGAACCTGAGCGACCCATGGTGGGCCAGCTCTAAGATGATGTTATATATGGAGTAGTCCACGAGTTTCCTCGCATAAACTACTCCTTCACGAAGTTCATGGTAGACTGCGGCGTCACACTCACGGGGGTGTCATCAAGTGTCCGAATAGCGATAATCTTGGCCGCCTCGGAGAGATCCAACGCATTTGCCAGAAGCCTCGCGTCAGAAAAACGGGCCACTTTCGGCTCTCTACCAATCACACTAGCTAAAGTTCTCCTCTGATGGATCATGCTGCACTTATTCAACATACTGCATTCAGAAGAACGAATAACCAGGAAACTTTTGAAGCCAGCGGGGTAGAAAACGCCGGTTAGTCTCTAAGCGAGAGGCCCCGATGTAATAGAGGTTCCGATCTGCGCACTAGCACTGTTGTTTTTTATCAGGGACTCCGCACCCAGGGGTGGGGAGCAGAGGGACAGGACGTGCTGATTTTGGCTTGGTCTCTTACCAAATTGGCAGAAGACCTATCCGTTTCCGCAGCCCCCGTGGATGGAGAAAAGCGTCAAGTCCTTTTCGTCTTTTTCTTGTTTTTTCTTTCTTTTGGGGAAACGAGGGCAAGGAATAACCCGTTTCTTTCCTTCGCCGGCCAGAGCCCCCAGGGCAGATCAACCGGCCTCAGTAAGGTCATTCTTTGAGATCGAAAAGGTCCTAGCGGTCGCATGGGCACCAGCCAGAGGAGGAGATTCCTGCCCTCTTTCTACCTCTTTGTAGACCGGAGCAGTCTAAGGAGGATCTTGTACACGAGCAGACTCGGGTTCAGTGTTTGGCACCGAGTCCGGATTCGCCCCCATCGAAGCTCCTACCCTCTGGGACTATGTTGCCTCAGGGACCATGTCTATCTCGGGGTAGGCTCCATTTGCACCCCCCAGGACATCACAGGTTCCATTCGCAGCGGTGTCACTAGTCAGGTTATTGAGGGCGGGCTGTCCTTCCTCTGCCCCCTAAGAGGGTTTGCCCTACCGAGCTGATTCAAAGGGGAGCGGTCGGTTATGGGCTGCTTGTTGGATTCCTGCCCTCTTTCTACCTCTTTGTAGACCGGAGCCGTCTAAGGAGGATCTTGTACACGAGCAGACTCGGGTTCAGTGTTTGGCACCGAGTCCGGATTCCACCCCATCGAAGCTCCTACCCTCTGGGACTATGTTGCCTCAGGGACCATGTCTATCTCGGGGTAGGCTCCATTTGCACCCCCCAGGACATCACAGGTTCCATTCGCAGCGGTGTCACTAGTCAGGTTATTGAGGACGGGCTGTCCTTCCTCTGCCCCCTAAGAGGGTTTGCCCTACCGAGCTGATTCAAAGGGGAGCGGTCGGTTATGGGCTGCTTGTTGGCTTTTTTAGCAGTCCTTGGGAATGTAAAGTAGGAAGTGCCAGTGATAAGAGATACGCACCTGAGGGTGACTCCAAAGAGGGGGGTGAGGGGGAGTACCCTACACTCGTAGGCAAAGGAGAGGAGTAAGACTCCTCTCCTGTAAAAGAGTTTTGGAGGATTCTCTGCGAGAGCACAGGGGGATGACCTCCATTTTTCAGTGGGGCTGCCCGTGGGCGGCTACGTCGATGTTGATGGAAAAAAAGAAAGAGGTTTATTTTTAAATTTTCATCATCGGGCATGGGAAACCTATTCTGGCTCCGGGAAGCAAGCCATAATCAGCCTTCGCAGTAGCCTGCTATGCATGGGGGTGCATTTAGAGCTGGCTGAGCCTGATGCCACCATTTTAGGCCCCCCTCTAGCCTAGTGACCTGACAACCCTTCTGCATCGCGGCTCCACCTTGAGCACGCCCTAAAATGATAGAGAGTGAAGTGAGAAGGAAAGGGGACGTGAGGAAGGTATGGGTGGGGATGAAGCAGGTTGGTAAATACCCACCATCCTTAACCGGAGCTCATGGGTTAGGAAACATTGTACACTCCCCCCTCAGCCCCGATCCGGGATAGTTTGCCTCGAAGAAGGTCAACATCTACCCTGTGAAGATAGAGGCCGACCATAGAAAGTTGTAGGATAGGTTGTAAGAAGGAGAAGAGGCTAAGCTGGGGCAGAATGGGGCCCTAAGTCCCGTCACTACGGCGGCCAGAAAGGCCAATCGCTGCACTGCTTACAAGAAATTAATTAACAATGAATGCTTCAGAACGAGCTATGAGTAGCACAATATTTCCCTGAAAGAAAACGGGAGGAGATGATCAGGTGAAGTTTCATACTCGGAAAGCGTCACGCCTCTTAATCGGTGATAGAGCAAAATGTAATAGGCTTACGTTTTTCCTAAGATGGGTGGGGCTCTAGTGGTTGTTCGAGGGAGTATCCTTGCAGGGCACGGAGCGTAGCGAGTTATTACATAATGAGTCTTTACGTCCTTGAGAAGTGGCGCGTCGTGTCTTTGGCTGATTCCAATGAATCCTCTCGATTTTTGCCTGGATGCTGCGTGAGTACTGCCTGACTCCTGTTTAAATATTGCTTCACTCATCCCCGTTCTGGAAAATATATACAACTTCGCCGAAAGCGGATCCCACTCCGACTCAAAGGCGCGGCTGGCAAAGGCGTAGCGTCCTCTCAGTGATTTGGGTTCCAGGCTCCAGTTTGATTCGTCTCGCTACGTTATCGCCAGTGCATAAATCATACTTCTAAATCACACTTTTCTTCTTAAAAAGGAAAGTTAGTTTTCATTTTTTAAAAATTATAAATTTGTAGTTTTTAATCCTTTTCACATTTTCTTTTGCAACTCTGTTTATTTTTAGTGAATGTGGTAATGATTCGTTTTAACATAAATACGCACAGTAATTTTAAATGTACTTTTCCTATGCAGTTTTATATGTACTTTTCAGATCTGACACTCCTTTTCCCCGGAAATGCATAATTTATCCATATTAATAGCCTGAATGTCCATAAAGGAAAAGTATTTCCAGTGGAAACAAGTTTCAGATCTGTAAAGTACCCATAAACCTGCATAAGATAAACAATCTTTCATATTCATTTAAAAGATACAGAAACAAACTTATACTAACCTTGCCTAAACCTACCAATATTTTCCTCAGCTTCTTGGTGAAACAAAGTTTTAACAGAAAACAGTTTATAAACAAGGGGCTTTCACTTAAGCGAATGCGAGCATTAGAAATCAAAGTACCCTTAAACACATTAACTTAATATTTGTGTGGTTGTACAGCCTTTCGAAACTTTTGCAGTTATATTCCAGAAAAAGAAAATTTAATCTTTGCTAAATTTACAATTCTTGCACGTAAGCATTTAATAATTTGTGTGATTATACTATCAGCCCTATCTATTTCTAAGGCATGAATATCGTTATTGCAACAACTAAACTGACGTCACAGTTACTCTCTGAAATGCGCGAACCATCCAAAATATAAGCTGACATGCTATTGGATAACCAGTCCGAAAACGCAGATGCCAGTCGCCTAAAGATATAAGATAGGATGTTATTGGCCCTCGAATAAGGAAAAGAGTCTGCCAAAAGTTGAAAGAAAAACTCCCAAATGGCACAGAAAGATTCAACTTTACCAAAATGAGAACATTTTCGAAAAGTGAATAAATATTTTATTAAGTTCCGGAGGTTAAAAATAACGTCAGTGAGCATCACTTTTAGAATTAAAAACATTTATTTCTGAAAATTACAAAGTTTTATTTGTATTGAAACAAATATTTACCGTGAATGTATTTCTGATGAAATCATTAGTAGTGAATGGTCAAATCTGTCAAATATTCCACTAGAGTAACAAAGGCGTATCATCATTTCAAAATAAAATTTGGTTTGAAAATAGTTCCTAAATCTAGATGAATATTGAAGATTGGTTTAATTTGTCTCATAATGAATCTGTATAATATTTGTAAGGTAAATATTGATCAATTGTGTTTATATGGTCATTTCAATAAATATTTTCTGTTCCAAATTATTCTTCCTATATATTATAGGCCTTGTATGACAGACTTATACAGCATCTTGGTAATGTTATTGTAAGATTGGAACTTGTATCAGCAAATTTTTCCTGATCTTAGAAATGAATTATATCAAGACAGACTGAGACACATAAATTTACTTTCACAGTGAAATCAACATCAGTCAGGCTTACTTAATGCTGATTTAAAATACAAGCAATAAATACCCTTAGCTTGATAAAAGAGTGACTCCTAGTAATACAGGTTTTTAGTTAAGAAACTGCTAGGATTTATTGCAAATTTATGTAAGGGTTAGTCTATTGCAAGGCAATAAGAAATATACTTGCCTTAGATCAAGGTAATAAATAAGCTTGATTAATAGAAATCTGTCTAATATAAATACTAGCTTCCAAAACTTCAACAAACCTACCTTTGGTCATTAATTGAGCCAGGTCTTTATGCATCGCTTTAATTGTAACAAGTTAGACTTATATTATTTATAACTAAGTTAAAAACACAACGCTTCTTATGCTTTCTAAAATTACTTACATTTATTATTTTCCAAGGCCTATTATACAGGTTGTTGTAATTGTCACTTAGCTTTTTGTTGAGATTATTTTGGGGTTTGTTAGAACTGAATCATACTTATCGATATGTTCATTATTAGATAAATCTTATTTCAGAAAGAATCATAGCTCCTTATAAATTTAACATTGTTATATTTTCTGGAATATTAAATTAAGTAATAATTTAGTCATTTTTTGCTATTTGATAATATTTTCTGGTATCAATTTCTTGTAAAGTAAGAGATTCAATTAGTTAAAAGTAATAGTAAATATATTTAAAACAAAAATAAATACTTTAAATACGTGTTTTTTCAAAAAGTTAAGACACCTAATTCCGCATTAATATCATTCTTCACTTTTGACTGCCATTTCTTTTCTTGAATGAATCCTAATGTTTTTTTCGCTGGTTCTTAAATTTTCTATGTATTCGATTTTAAAATGATGATTATTATGATGATGACAAGATGAATATAATTAGTATGATAACGAGGATGATGATGATGACCATGATAAGGATGATTATAACGATGACGCTGATGAATATGAGGATGATGTTATGGAAGATGATTATGGTGACGATGATAATGATTAGGAGGCAATGATTATGACGATGGTGATAATGGTGATAAATATGATAATCATTTCGATTATGATGATAATGATAACGATGATGATGATCCTGATGATAGCCTTTTTGATTAAGGGTTTTGACCTAATTTCTGATTATGCCAAGCTTTATATGCAGTGGAGGAAGCATTATTTTGTGAAGAGGCACTAAAGGTTCAGCTATCACATTGTTTGCTCCAATTCTAAATGCTTCTTGTAGAGGCCAAACCTTCTTCTTATAGTCCATACTATCTCCACGACTGTTCCATGAACATAGGAAACAGGGATGATTCGGGGTGCCTGTTTGCATTTCAAGTATAACAGACACTACCTGAAAAGAAATTTAGCAGGGTATGCAAATTCAAAGGGTAATTATCATCATCCTCACTAACTCTATAATTTAAGAAGGGGATTTTTTTTAGTATTTCAATAATAATTTCATCTTAGTTTGATTATGACTTATGTTTTTTTAACAAATTTATTTCTAATAATTCTTTTATAATATCAAAAAACAAAATGATGAAGTTCAGAAATAAATATGACTATCGAAATTTTGTCAATTTTTTAAAACCCAAAGAATTACAAATGATGAAGTTAAGAAAATTTAATTTTATATATCTTCTATAACTCTATATTTTAGCAAGGTGATATTTTGAAACGACGAAAATTTAGTATAGAGTTCCATTTTAAAATTATTATAATTGGCAAAGTTAAGAAAATTTATAAAAATTTAACCATGGCTGCTTTTTTTTAGATTTCAAGTTTTAATTTTAGTAGCGAATCGCAAGATTTCCCGGTAGGTGGGAGTGGCGAAGCCATTGCCTGGTATTTCTAAAAACAAATTCAAAGTAAGCCATAATATATTTATTCTTCAAATTTATACCTGTAGAAAATATAATTGCATATTACATAAAGAAATTGATTTGGAGTTGCAGATAGTACATAAATGTTTAATAAAAGATATGTTCATGCTGAAGTGAACTAGGTTAGTTTTTAATTTTCTGCTAAGTCTATGCATAATAATGACATTTTCAGCTGCCAGTATAATACAGAAAGCTTAAATACTTGATACAATGCTCACCTTTAAGATTTGTCATGCAAAAATAGAAGTCCGTAGTGTGGTCCTTGCCCTGCCTCCACATCATGAGAACACCAAAAGAGAGAGACTTCTGTTCGCCCTGACTCCAGCGTCTTACACTTATGTTGCATCCCTTGGAGCAGATATATGGTCCTAAACTTTTATCTTGATCTCCTAGCTTTACTCCAAAATATGCATGATACAAAGATTTAGTTACAGGAGATATTGTACATTGTTGCTCGGAAAAAGGCACTTTGCCTAAAACAACAAAATCTGTCGGAGCTATTCTTACCTTTTCTGTTCATTTTTAACTCAAACATAATTAAAATTATTATTCTTATTATTTTAATGCTAAGCAATATCTAACCTGCAAAAAAATAATCTTATTGAAAGAATTAGTTAAAATATACACAAAATTTAGTGCGAATACAGTAGTGCAAATACTATTGAAATTTTTATGTAATATAGGACATGTATAAATTATAAAATTATTATCACCCCCTGTATCGCACAAACAGGACCTGATAGAGAAAATTGGATGGAAGATTCGGATTTGGGAGGTCAGTTTTTTTAAAAAACCTAAGAGAAAACCTAAGATATATTTTTGTCGCAAACCAGTGTAATAATAATAATGATAACAGTTCTTCGTAGAGCGGTCTTCAATTAGTAAAATGAGAGAACTATTCCGGGTGTAGAGGAACAAATTTGCAGAAGTCTGAAACACCTGGAGAACATGACTTCAAATAGATCAGCACAAGAATAACACACAAAGAAACTTGGTTTACGTTAAAAAAACAATATATACTAATTTGTTTTTGCTCTTACACAGCTTATAAGTTAGAAAATTAATATGTACAAACTTGTTTAACATTTAAAAATTTAAAAAAACTTATAATTAGCAAAGTTCAATTTGATCCCCGATTTTGCCACATTATCAAATTAAATAAATAAGTGCCAGATGAGCTTATAGAGCAAAGAGGGATATAATTCCTGAATTAATTAAATAAATAAGTCCCCCATTAATTATTTTCTATTTTGTGCATTTTTTACGCAATAACGGCCTTTCAAACAGGGATTTTGGCAGGTTTTAAGGATTGTTCAATCTATACGATATCTAAATCGAATTAAAACAAATATAAGGTAGTAAATTATATTATTATGATTGAAAATTATAAAACTAATTATGCTAATTATTGGAAAAATACGAAACCCAATATTTCCAACGGATTAAAGTAAATTAATGTTAATAATTTAGTCTGTATAAAAAACGACGTTTTAGCCGGGACGGTCCTGCGTACAATTGGACTCTAACTCCTGAGGCCGAGAGAGTGGGCAAGTCGCAGTGCAACGGCTTGACTACTTTATCAGCATTCACGCACAGGGTCAAGATGTCATCGTCGAAATCGCTGGACTAATATATATATCTATATATATATATATATATATATATATATATATATATATATATATATATATATATATATATATATATATATATATATATATATATATATATATATATATATATATATATATATATATATATATATATATATATATATATATATATATATATATATATATATATATATATTAAATAACACCCACAAGGAAAATGGAAAAACGATTCCGAGCGCTGACAATGTCTTAAATAGTAACGAGTGGAGGGTTAATACGGCTACCTGCATTAAAACCCTAACCAAGGGGTAAAAATCATTTAAACACTTTAATTTGTGTTTTAATATAATTAGATATGATAGGATCTAAGCTAAACAATCCAGTGCTTATATTAAAATTTGGGAAAATATTAATAGAGATACATTCCAAAATATTTTTTGAAATGTAGTTTGTACATTTTATAATAGGTTTAGCATTATTCCAATTAATAGTATGATCCTGACCATAGATATGTAAAAATAATGCAGATTGTTGACAAAAATTATGGACATTAGTTTGGTGCTGTTTAACACTAATATTCAATTCTTTACCCATCTATCCATAATAGCATTTTTCTCAATTATTGCAACCAATAGAATATACAATTCCTGATTTAGGTGGTGATTTTTTTAAGAGAAGGTGAAGGATAGTGTTTTCATATTTAAAAATAACATTTATGTTCAAAGGTTTTAGTAAATGAGGTAATTTTATGAAACTTTAGGTAAAAGGTAAAACTAATGCATTTTGGGGAAGAAATTTAGGGATGTAACGATTAGTTGGTTAAAATGAACGTTTAGCAGAATTAAAACCATTTTTAAGTACGCATAAAGGGTAACATAAATTTAAACCTATATTACTCGTATATATCCTATCAACCTCTTTTTCCAAATATTCGGGTGAAACAATTCCCTGGGCACGGAGAAACATGGAAAATAAAAGACTTTTTTTTATACTAATATGGGGATCAGAATAGAAATGGATGTATGAGTCAATGGCTGTAGGTTTTATATAAATTTCTTGGTCTGTTCGGAGGATCAAAATATCTAAGAAAGAGATGGTATTATCTTTTTCATTTTCTTAAGTAAATTTAATTGAAGGGACTACCAAGTTGATTTTCTCAAGAAAAGTATTGATATTAAGATCATTAGTCCAAAAACAAAGAATGTCATCAACATAACGCATCCATAAAATAGCGGTTATGTTGGTCTTGGGAAGTATTATGGATTTAATAGTTGTCAATACAGGGAGGAAAAGGTTAATAATAGTGGACGCCGTTATAGTGAGAACAACATTAACAAGGTACTCTTCAAGGAAATTTAAGAGATGGGGTACAATAACTTTTGTAAAGAGGGAACAAACATCGAAACTAACCAAGCCAAAATTATCAGGGTAAGGAAGATCATTAAGTTTCATAATGAGATCAAGATTATTAACGATGTGAGAACTAGAAACGGTCCCCAACAAAGGACTTAGAAAAGTAACTAACAATTTAGATAGGTTTAGGAAACACACCCAACCGAGATAATAATGGGGCGGATAGGAATGGTTAGCTTCTCTCCTAAGTCCTTTGGTATTATTTATCATAATTTTAACTCACGTGCAAGTTGTGAGTTTCTTTTAATATATATATATATATATATATATATATATTACTACAAGGAAAAATTACTCCGTTTTCTCTTTCAATGTGGTTTAATGGATTCATTTTCATCATTCTTTCACGCTACTTTGAGAGATATATACATTTGTATATCTGCCACGCATTTAAATATTCCTCATTTATTCTTTGAACTTCCAATTAATTTTCTATTTCTTTCATAGTCTCCTATAGAGCTTGCTAAAGTGTTCCTTAAAAGCTATTTTATTCAGAGAATTTTAGGGTTCTCAGCGTAGCATAGTGTAATAACGGCATACTTTTAACTGTGATCAAGGCGGTGCTCGCTGCCTCAGTGTGCCTGGTTCGAATCGCTTCCCTGCACGGATTTTTTCGAAAAAGGTAATAAAAATATTACTGCAAGGAAAAGTTATTCCCTTTTCTCTGTCAATGTGGTTTAATGTATTCATATATATATATATATATATATATATATATATATATATATATATATATATATATATATATATATATATATATATATATATATATATATATATATATATATATATATATATATATATATATATATATATGAAAAAAGCTCACAACATCAAGCCAATGTACGTAATCACAGTGAACAATCCACGCTTTTTCTACATATGTACAATCTTAACCATAGCATTAACTGGAACAGTGCCAAACCAGTCATCAAATGCCATAATTATATTTCAAGAAATATATTAGAATGTATCTCCATTAACGTGTTCCCAAACTTCAATCTTAGCCCTGGTTTGTTCACGCTAGACCCCATTATCACTTTGTACATAAAATCTCAAATAAAGTTGTTACAGGATTTTGTACCCTACTAGTAATCAAGGTTCAGAGATGGTAGTCGAATCTTCCCTTCAACTATTCAAGGCAATGTATGCCCAGCTTCCTGTTCGTTCCTGGAAAAGTTCTTTAAGAATAAAGACGAAAGCGCTTCGAAATCGTTTTTCACTTTTCCTTTGTGGGTGTATCTGCATATATATATATATATATATATATATATATATATATATATATATATATGTTTGCCTCGTTAGAGAACAGTACTTATGTTGTTTAATTCTCACATCTAGCCTTTTTGTTGACTGGCCGTTTTAAAACCCAAGACAAGATTTGCACGGAGTTTTATAAATTCAGGCCATTTATAAAATACAACATTAACGTAACGTAAAATACAACATTAACATTAAAATATTTTAATAATTTCAGAACATGGGACAAGTGTTTATTAAAAGGAAGCGTTAAAATATTATTTTGCGTAAATGAGTACTTAATTTTATTTCCATAAGAGGACTGCTTAGCTCTGCGCTGGGAATCATTTAGAAAATAAGATGGATAATTTAACATTTTACTAATGGTTTTGATTGATTCTAACTCTTCCTTGATAAATTCTGAGTCATATACTCTAAGGGAACGCAAATACAAAAAAATAAAAGCCGATATTTTAGTTTTTTGCGAATGATTCTAATAAAAATGCATGTAAGACGAAAGATGAATTCGCTTCCGGAAAACCGATAACTTAAAACCTTGCGGCGTACGGTGTAGCATGGTGCCTAAAAAAGATCATTTTCCGGCTTCTTCTAATTCATGAGTGAAATTAATGAGGGAACGAGGTTCTTTAGGGCACCAAGAAAATTAGTTACGTTACATTCAATAGGCCAAATATAAAATATATCATCTACATAATGGTACCAAATAGCATTTTAGGGGAGGATAGAGGCTAGTAACTTAGACTCAAAAAATTCCATATACAAACAATTCAGGAACGGTGAGAGGGGGTTTCCCATAGTCATGCCGAAACGTTGGTTATACAATTTATTATTAAAAATAAACGAAGAGTTTAAGATGCAAAGTTTAATTAAATCTATGCAAACATGTGTAGGAATGGGCAAAGAAATTTGTTCAAGTGCTTCCGGTAACCACATGAGCAAATTATTCACGGGGACTTTTGTAATTAATGAAAGAACATCAAAGCTAATCATTTTAAATTTGAAGTTAATCGTCTGAGACTTGAGTTTGTCAATGAAATCACAATGATTTTTAATATGAGCGGAGGAGAGGCTGCCTAAAAAAGGGCTCAGTAAAGAAACTAACCATTTTGAAAAATTTTCAACCAGCAGAAACTACAGAACTGATGATCGGACGCAGGGGGATATTTTCTTTGTGAGTCTAGGCTAACCTATATAAATAAGGTAATGTAGGGGCAGACACATCTATATTACGTAATATGTCCTTATCTTTAATGCAACCTTTTATATTTTTTTTAAAAACTGCTATAGTAGAGGCCATTGATCTTTATTTAATTTACAGTAAGTAAATTCATCGAACGGGGCAAACTTCAAATGCACTGTTTATTAATTAAACTACTTTAAACCATCAAATAGATTGGTCTAATGCGAAATCCATTATTTTTGTACCCAATTTCATTGAAAGAAATTTAATGGTATGAGCCATTATCAGATTCTCCCATAACATTAATTTCAATCTAAGTGAGAGTCTATTTAAATTAGATAATTGGATGATGAATAATATTTTTTTGCAATATAAATTTATCATGTTGAATTGATTTGTATATTGAAGTTCTGTGGATGGGATATTCATTAGTTCGTCAGTTGGTTTGTTCCCCCCTAAACGATTTTCTTTGTTCGTCTGTATGTTTGAATGACGTCACATTTCTCTGTTTATTAACTGTTTCTCTATTTCATTGTTCTTCTACCCATGATGATGTAAACACGAAAGCACCTTATTTAGCATCCCTGTATTTTCTACTTAAAATACACAAAGTAGGAGTTCCTTTGAGACCCATACTTGCCTTTTGTTCTTTATCATCATGCAAACTAGTTAAATATCTAGTTAAACTCCTTTTATCTTTATCTAATAATCAGTTCTCCATACAAAACTTTGATAAGTTAAAAATTAGAATTACTCAGCAAAGTTAACGATGGATATATAGCGAGTTATGATTTTGAATCTTTATTTACTAATATTCACCTCAACTATACAATCAATTTATATTAAATAAGGTATTCCATTCCCAAACTAATTTTTATTGATTTTCACGAAGCCAATTAAAAAAGGCGCTGGAATTAAGTCTTTTTGAATCTAGGTTCACCTTTAATAATAAAGATACTGCTAGATTGATGGTGTTGCAATGAGCTCTCCACTGGTATCACTTGCAGCTGACTTTTTTATGACACATCTCAAAGATGAAATGTTTTTTTACTAATTTAGATTACGAACCATCCTTCTACCGCCGTTTTGTTAATGATTCCCCTGCAATTTTTAATAATCCTGCAGATAGCCAACTTTTCTTGAATTTTGGAACACTTTACAACCCAAAATTAAATTCACCATGCAAGTAAAGTCAAATGATAAGATGCCTTTTCTTGATCTTTTAGTCACCCGAGAAATTGACCAGCAAAAAATTCAAACAACCATTTACCGAAAAAAACATTCACCGCACTCGGCTTAAACTAGTTTAGTTTTTGTGATTTTAGATACAAAATATCCACACAAAAACTTAATACTAGGGGCGGTCACTAAGTTTTGCGAATCGGTAGGGCAAAACCGAGGAAGGGGGATGGCTGTTTGTGGGGACAACTTATGACAAGTCAGGACCTGTAGCCACACCCTCCTGCCTTGTTTATTTAAGAATCAGTAGCTGATCGCAGATCGTCAGTCACAAATTTGTCAACAATGGAGAAGGTTGAGCACCGCGCAGTGATCAAATTTTTGATCAAGGAAGGCAAGAATGCAAAAGAGATCCATGAACGCATGGTTGCAGTGTACGCCGACACCGCCCCTTCCTATTAAACCATTGCTCGCTGAAATAGGGAGTTCCGCCGTGGTCGTAAGTCCCTTGAAGATGAACCCCGTCCAGGACGCCCGACAGACGTGACAAAAAAGGACAATGAGGCCCGTGTGGAGAGGATGATCCCCGAAAATCGACGGGTGAAGGTCTAAGAATTCGAGCGAGAACTTGGAATATCACATTGAAGTGTTATCAACATCATCCCCGACAATTTGCCAATGACCAAGGTCTCTGCCCGTTGGGTTCCTAGAAACTTCACGCCTCATGATTGACTTCAACGTCGTCAAAGTCCACAAGGCCAGAGTTGTACAGCTGCCCCGAGCTAGTGCGGATTTAAGGAGCTCAACCATCCCCCTTACAGTCCAGATCTGGCCACTAGCAACTAATTTTTATTCCCCCAGCTCAATGCTGCCCTGCGTGGGCGCCGGTTTGGGTACGATGAAGATGTCCAGCTTGCCATCCAGGAGTGGATTGAACAGCAGTCGGGAGATTTCTGGTTGTCGTGAATTCGAAGCCTCAGGGACAAGTGGCGCAAGTGCATTGAAGTCGAGGGTAGTTATATTGAAAAATAATAAAACACTTTTCCTCATATCTCCTTTCCTTATATCCGAATTGCAAAACTTATTGACCAACCCTCGTACATAGAAGTTATAAGCTAACATCCACCTCCCAATCTATTCCAAAAATGTCCATATATTTACTAATTTCAGATATGACTTTTTAAACGATACTTTTAAAAGAAAAATCCTATTTATTTTTAAAAGATATTTTCCCCAAATAAACCTCCAAATAGTTTTTATAAACAAATTATCAATAGGAAGATTTTTAGCAGTAAAGATCCTATCTCTTTGTTGTTCCGTATTTATAATATTTATTTATTTAAATGTCCCAGTTGTACCTGGAGCTTCTTACATTGGCAGCACTGTCAGGTCTCTTGGAGCTAGGTTCTCCGCTCATATGAGGATTAGTTGGCGAACAAGTAAAATCTTAAATATAAAGGAAAAGTCTTCTATTATGGAATACACCATAAACTGTAAAACTTACATTTCTATTTATAATTTTAACAACAACTACCATTGCTTTAGAACCGTAGAATCGTTATATATCAAATACTACAAACCTACAATCAATGAAGATTTAAGTATTATATCTTTATTAATTAATTAATTTTAACTACATTTTGTTAGTTGGTTTATTTTTCAACTACTGTTTGGTTAGTTGGTTTTCCTTTCTCCCAACCGTCAAAGTAACCACTAAATACTAGCCCCGTGTTAAACCCACCATTTCCTCTCTAGGATGGATCCACTTTAGTAAGTACCAAAATTAACTGCTTTTTAATGTTTTTAACTCTTACAGTGTTTAGAAATTTAAAAACAAAGTTTAAATTGATTATCTTTGACTATTGCCAGGTCAATTTCTCTTATAGTATTTAATTTATTTCTGAAATAAACTTTAAATTTATTAACCAATTTTTTAGTCAGTTTTAAAGCAAATTTAACTACTGCCAAGTCGTATATAGAATATAATTTATAGTACATTTTATTGATATCTCATAATTGGTGACCTTTTAATATAATTCAATGTCTTGTTGGCTTTTTCATGTTTTTCTCATATTTATTAACTTTAGTAAACTTATTTTATCCTTAAGATGAAAACTCGTAGTTTTCGATACGTAATGAGAAATTAAAAGATGTCGCATCCGTTTCTGGTGGCTCTAGGATTTATCCTTAATATTAAATGCAGGCTATACGACCGAGATCCATATATATATTTATATATATATATATATATATATATATATATATATATATATACATATATTAGTGTAGTTGGGTAGCAGTCTTTCCCGAATGCAAATTTTGTTGAAGACAATTGTGTATTTTACCTTAATTAATTTCCTTTCGCAACCTTCTCTTCTCCTAACTTTCTTTTTTATTCCATCTTGTAAATGGTGGGTCCCTTTTCCAGTATTCATACTGGACAAGAGATCGACTATCTACAAGATAGAAGAGAAAGTTGCGAAAGGAAATTAATTAAGGCCAGATGCACAATCGTCTTCCACAAAATTTGCATATATATATATATATATATATATATATATATATATATATATATATATATATATATATATTATATATTTATTATAATGGGAGGAGGGCAAGGTCAGATCCGGGATCTTAACTGGAGGCTAATCACTAGACGAGAAGGGTGAAGGTAAATAATGGGAGAATGTAGATTCTTAAACGAGTGCGTGGAAATTAATTCAACAAAGTGCAGTTGGCAGTTAGGATTGCTTATGGATCGCTGACTGGTTCTGAGTAGAGAAAGGTGTGGGGCAAAAATATCTTTACTATGTACACACAAATACAATATGTATATAAATATGATTTATCGCACAAATGTCATGTATACTAGCGATGATAGAGGCTATGGAGTTAATGAATTCGAGGGACGAGTTGACTCTCGAGCGCCTACAAACTGCAGCTGGCTAGCCGATTTACACAGGCACACAGATTGGGATGCAATGTCGTAGGCTTCGCTCTAGGTTTTAAAGCATTAGAAGTTGACAGGGGGTTGGTGGAGGTTGCTTGCACGGGTTGGTTACAATAGTAAGTTTAACCTCGAGAATGACGTCTGAGGGAGTATTCGCACCCAAACGTGATCATAGACAAACCGAAGAATAATCAATGGACTCGGGCTAGCTTTCGTTCGGGAGGGAGGGCGGGAGCTTTGGGCTTTCATACTCGCGTGTGAACGAAACGAAGTTGAGTCTTGTACTACGCGGCGGGCCTATACCTAATTTTGCACGGATGAAGACTGGGTTTCGATGTGACCCACCCGGAAACGCTTTGCCTCAGACGCCTGAAGGGTTTCTCCATATCAGAGACCGCCGTTAGAAGGGCGGCTCCAAGCAGGATTTTATATATCGTTCGGGGAGACGACGGCAACTTCTCCTCGCTCTTCGTGTTCCGAACGTCTGCAATATCGCCGGAAGTAAATGAATTCTCTTACGATCAGACTTGGCATGCTTCAACCTCTCGGGGCCTTTCGTTCCATATAGCGAAATATTCCCATATTCCGAAACACATTATCCCTTTCCTTTAATTTTTGGCTATATTGCACTATTTTCCTACATTTGTGTCTATTTTCTCTGTATTTTGAACGATGAGTTCTATTCTCCGTTACTTGGAGGATACTTGTTTCCAGAGGACTTGGAAACAACTTAGGCCAATCCTAATGATCGACACTAGTAGGAAGGTTTCCTCTTTTTTGGACTTACGGTAAAAGAAATGTGCTCTGTCAGAATTCTCCTCGCTATCGCGCGTTAAAGTAGATGTTAGTATGCAATTCGGTAGGAAACCTGGAGTCACGGGCACACAAAGTGTTTCATGTTTTCCGGGTTCCACGTTCCTTCGGTACTTTCTTTTTTGACCATGTTGGTCTCTGTTTCTTCTATATCTTTAAACTTTTCCTACCATCACCATTCAACAAAATAAACAAATTGCGCAAAATTTCATACTAATACCTTTCGTTAATTTATACAAGTAAAGGACTTGGGCGGAGTGTTAGGGCCTCTTTAATGTCCAAGAAAAATTCCATTACTTTGGATGACTTGAATGGGGATAAAATAGTTCAGATTTATATGACTCTCCTTACTAATAGTAAAATCCACTAATCGTACAAAGGTCTGAATTAGTGATCAATTTAAAGTTAACAGCGTACCCTAAATTAGATTGTTTTATAATCTTGAAAAATAATAAATGCATAAAGACAGGACACTATTCTAGGTAGACGTGGAAGAGATAGTAAAGTTCATAAATAAGCATTGCCAATTATATTATAGTATCTAAGATGTATCTAATAATTAATTAATTCACTCATTTGTAATGTGTCTTTCTCCATGTATTTAGATGCTATTGTAGATATTGGCTCCCATGGCCCTCAGGGACCCATTAGCATCGCCTCCACAGGTGAAATCAACTAAAACATTCAAGCATGGCCAGTCTCTTCCCGAAGGCCTTTGATTCCTCTCAACGCTTATTTCCAACCCTCGAACAAGTTATATGAGGGTATGATCATGTATATGGGGACCAAGCACACTGTTGCTACCTTTGGTCTCAATATTTTTCTGAAAACATCCACACGATAAGACGGCAGTGAAGAATGTGTCTTTCGTCCTCCCACAAAATCCTAAATGCATATAAAGGACTCACTTACTGACAAGAGATGCCTCGCTGATACTGTATCAGTTATTTTCTAATTCGATCCGGCCCCATATAGTAACAATAAGGGGAAAAATTCCTATTCAACTGCTATGGTTCAATATTATAACTTTTAGCTACAAAACAAACTTTGTAAAAGACTTTTGCTTGGAAATTATTCATTTATGATGGAAAAGGTGTACTTTAAGGTGTAAACTTATAGTATCACCATATTATTTTACTTAATTCGAAAAGTTCGTAATTAGTTGATGGTGAAAATAATTCAAATAAGCCATTTTCCTAAAAATGGTCTATTGCCATCAGTGTCTTTTCTATGAGTGTTAACTCCCTTATTGATTGTCTATTAGCCAATTACAGTTATATTCTTATATTTAACCCATATAATTTCTCATGTACTTACGTTTGCATGCCTATCACGTCGCCTATCACCCCAAATGCTATACATATCTCGTAAAATAATTATAATTCTAATTCGTCAGATATGTGACTTTAACCAGTGGCGAAACTTTACTCAAAAGATGTGATAAAAAATACCGTGTGATTAGAAATTAACACTTACTGCTCCGTATCACGGTGAAAGACAATTTCTCACTAACCTATATAAATTATTAAGCTGCCCATACCTTAAATTAATCTTGTAAAGTGCGAATTTGTTAAAGATCTAATTAGTTTATGGTGAAAGAAGGTAAATCCTGCAGAATATGTAAATTAGTCGAAGAAATTCATACAATTTCTTTGATTTCTAGACCTAACACATTGCAATGGTGGCAAAGGTTAATATGCTTACTCATTTTTGTATGTTTCTCACAAACGTTGCAAGCACTCTCTTCCCACAGATCAGCCTGCTAAATAATGTGATCAAGAAAAGAATTGGGCCTCACATGCTGTTTGCCATAGTTGTGTGGAACATCTTCGTGAGTGTCCACTCACGAAGATGTTCCACACGTTCCACACAATTATGGCAAACAGCATGTGGGGCCTAATTCTTTTCTTGATCGCCAAGAGGAACATCAAAATATGCCTTATAAGTGAGGATCACAAAGTTTGATATATTGCGCCTTTGACGTAACTAGCATGTAACAGACGCATATGTAGCAGAAGGTGTCTGGATCATGAACGCAAATTCCTCTTGACGAAGCCATCACTCTAAAATGAGACCTGAAAAAGAAATAATAATGTCAATATTTTGCACAATAACATGGTCTTCCTTTTGGAATCCCTATGGTGTAGTGAGAGACAAAATATAGGTATCGGACTGTTATTTCTGTCTGGTGAATACTAAGGGGATTGGCAAGAAAAATCCGCACAAGATTGACTACCCCAACATTCTTTTGGCGATACGCCCAGTACCATATTCTGAGTGTTTACCAGTTCCGATTTTCAGTAGATATACTTCGTCCGAGGATGAAAATTTAGTACCAGATATGGACGTCCACGGAATGGATTCAGATTCTGCAGATTCATCATCAGATGCTGAACAGTTATTAGCTCCTCACTGTTTCAATCAAGAGGATTTGATGACTTGATACGTGATCTAGCGCTCTTCAAGAAAGCTGCAGAACCTTCAGCTCCCAGGTTGAGTGCAAAACATACGATGGACAGGTTGGTACGGGTATCATATTACCGAACGAGAAAGAGTACATTTTTTAAGTATTTCTCTAAGGTCAAACAATTTTTATACTGCCACGATGTTCCTGGTCTTTTTACCGAGTTGAAACTTGGCACCTATAACCCTGCTGCGTGGAGACTTTTTTGGATAGCTCAAAGCGTAGCTTCAAGTGAGCCGTTTTGCATAATGGCAAAAACTTTAGTGCCGTTCCTCTCGGTCACTCTGTCCATCTGTGAGAAACTCACGATGACATAAGAATAGTCATGGATTTACTTAAGTACCATGAACACAATTAGATCATAGGTGTAGATCATAAGATGGTCAACTCCCTCCTTTGCCAGCAGAAGGGATATGCATAGTTTCCATACTATATCTGTATGTGGGACAGTCGTACCCGTGACAAACACTGGTCCTAAAAAGACTAGCAGTTCGAGGAAACTTTAGAAGCAGGAATGCCAAACATTGTTAATCAGCCAATCCTACTCGAGAGAAGATCGTTTTCCCTCCACTTCATCTCAAACTAGGGTTAATGAAGCAGTATGTCAAGGCGTCGAGCTCTGAAATGATTATTTTCAGTACATGTATCGGCGTTTCCTTCTTTTTCATACGAAAAAATAAAAGCAAGATCATTTGATGGTCCCCAAATCCGAAGACTTCTGAGTGATTCTAGATTCGTGAATAACATGCATAAAAAAGAGAAGGCAGCCTGGCTCTCATTTTCTGCCGTTGTTCGTAACTTCATGGGAAACAAAAAAGCGCATAACTACGAGGATCTGGTTAATAATATGCTTTTAGCATATCGTGATCTGGGATGCAACATGAGTGTGAAGCTGCATTTCCTAAATAGTCACGTCGACCGATTCCCAGAGAATCTGGGAGCCGTGAGCGACGAACAAGGGAACGCTTCCGGAAGGATTTGATGACAATGGAAGAGCGCTACCAAGGTCACTGGGATAGACACATGATGGCGGACTACTGCTGGGCGATTAGAAGAGATCAGCCAGAAAAGACTACAAGAAAAAGACTAACAAACGCAAATATTTGCTCAATTGAAATCAAGAGGTCCTCCAGCCTGATGTACGGTCATTAATAAATTAGCTTCTATTTGATTACAGTATTTGTAATCCTATTGTGTAATTCAAGTTTCTTCTTATATGTAATAAAATGTTTGTGCAAAAAAATTGCTTTACTATAAATAACGCAAAAAGATGATTCAAAATTACTTCAGAGCATGATGATAAGCGTGATGAAATGAAAATTATTGTTAAATATTAGTCACTCATATTACCAAATATTTATAGCATTTAGAGAGAATCTGATTTCAGATTTGAATTCAGTATGCTCAAATTAGGTAGGAAAATGTACCTTTGTCAATTCACCAAATACATTGTTCCGCAGTGTTATTCATTCGTTATTACACTCATTCTAATTATTATTAGAGTCACGAGTCCGTTCCTCGTCCTTAAGTTCAGCCCTACTAGTCCCACTTAGGTAACATTAGAGGAAAATTTACCACGAAGTCGCATAAGACTCAACTATCTAGCTTGCTCCATTAAAGTAGACCTAAACCAATAATAAATACTAAAAAACATCGTTTTCCTTTCGAGTCCTTCCTATAACCCCGTGATAACCAAGGTACCCTCGAACCCAGCCTATAAACTGATTTCCCGTAAGAACTTTAGGAGACAGAGCAAACTCGACGATGAAACCTTAAACGCCTTCGTCCGACACGTCATTTACGGGTAACTCGCCCTCAAGAATAAAACCATCCATAAACTGGTGACTCTACAAACTCCCCGAGCCACCTAGAAAATTGGTACTTTCACCTCTACTTTAAGCGGTTACTTCTGTGAAAATCTTAGGCAATTTTTCTCTAAAGCGTTATTGTCCATTTTTTCTATAATTATAAAACAATAAAAAAGTTTATCTTTACTCTAAATCCACCTAAAATCACCCAAACTATAAAATCTAAAATATACAAAATTATAATTGGCAAAAAAAGGAAAAGAAAGCAAAAAAACTTTCAACGGAGTAACGATTAACTCTTTTCTCCTCTGCATTTCTCCTTGAATATGTGGCACTAACTGTAAAGTAAAGTGGTAAATCTATCATAGTATGGGATGCATGTCATTAACAGTGCCAGTGGAAGTGTATTTATGCCAGGAAAGAATGAATTAGACAATAAACACAACCATGTTGTCACAACTTTTAGAGTCATGTATCGAAAAATTGCATCCCACAACACCAATAAATGAATTATATTCCAACACATAGACAATTGGTTTGATGAAATTGGAATCATCCATATAGAATGACTACCACAGCTTCCAGCCGTAAATCCAATAGAACACATGTGTGGAGTGTTTGGAAAAGCAATAAGAATAACGGAAGTAGAACTAAAACTTAACTGTATGAATATTTCCAAGCTGAGTTGGCCAAATTTGCTAAAGGCCATGACAGGAAGAAAATTATGGGTTGAATTAAACAAAAGTGACCCAACTAAGTCTTTAAAAAAATGAAAAATGAATTACTATATATATTTAATTCATTTAACTAAATGTATAATTACATTAAAAGAATGATGCTTTATACTACCTTTGGCTAAGTATATATATATATATGTATATATATATATATATATATATATATATATATATATATATATATATATATATATATATATATATATATATATATATATATATATATATATATATATATATATATATATATATATATATATATATATATATATATATATATATATATATATATATATATATATATATATATATATATAATATATATTTCAGGTAGTCCAGAAAGTAATAGCTTTTTCTGTTAATGCCATTATATGATAAACCACCAAACTAAGCTAATTTGTAAATAAGATAAACGCAAACTTATCTTTGTCTAACTTTTAAATCTAGTTATTTTTAATTTAGTGGCCATTAAAGCAATATGAATAAAAACAATTTTTCCATTATTTAGCGTTAGGAATTCAAACTTGTAATAAAAGTTACTAAAACTGCACAAAACATCGACGAAGCATTTGTTCAAAGATCGGTTCCTGTTCTTACAGTGCAGCGTTGGTTTTACACTAAGGTAAGTAGTCAAGCCAAAACCTCGTAAGTTCCTTGGAACAATGAAAGCAAGTAATTCCTCATTTACACCCAATTTTTAAAATTGATTAAGTAAAAAGTATGTATAATTTTATTCCGGATCAACTGAGGGATGACCAACAAAATCGTTGCTACCAGAAACCGGAACGACCCATTTCTTGAACAGATGATTACTTGCGATTAAAAATGGATTCTTTACAACAACATCAAAAGGTCTGCACGGTGGTTGACCGCCAAGTGCAACCCAAAGCCCGCGTCCTATAAAGATCTTAGCAGAAATAATCACAGCCGTTCAATACTGTCAATTATTAGAGTAAATGCATAAAAATGCCCGTCAGTATGTGGAAAAGGTGAAGGTTCAGAAAGTAAATGAGATGAGAATTCAAGTCTTGTCGCCTACACTTTAATCTGCAGATTTCGCTCCTACAAATTTTCTTATTTTACAATATTGGGAATTCATTATAAAGAATAAACGGTTTCTCAAACCTTATCATGTGCATAAGAAGTTTCTAAGACCTTTCTTAACTTGAGTCGTTAAAAGTTTCACAGCAAAGGTATAAATAACATTGTAATTCGTTAATAAAAGTGTATTTGATCATAAGGAATCTATTTTAATTCAAATAAAATTTATTATTTTAATATTTGTTTAATTTAAACTTTACACCTTAAAAACGCCATTACTTCCTGTACTACCTAATACATTATATATGAAAGAAACCACAGTATTTTTGACCAATTTATTGCGAAACCAGGTCTCGAGGGAGGCATTCGTCATCTTCAGTCGCTGACAAACTTATGAGTACAGAAAGATGTTTAACCTAAGACCAAACAAATTTACTAGTCAAAATTTAATCAGGCGACTAGTACCGGAAAATATTTTTGATCATATGTCGAATGAGCGTTTTGCTTATTAAGGGCTAAATTGAGGTTGGGTATATCCCAAATGAGAGCTGTTAACTAGCCCACTAGGAATATAATTGTGATAATTAAGAATTTGTTTGCATTATCAAAATCAATTGCATTGTCTTTACTAGAAATATGTAAAAACAAGATAGGCTTCCAGGTCATATATCGCATTTCTATTCATTTACATGCTTGTGTAATCTGCTGTTTTCGTCTCTGTATATTTCATCGCAACATTTACATGTGATTTAACAAGCACCTTGTTCCTTATCAGTGGATAATTTTGGGGACAAACTACTTCCTATGGTATTTTTTAAAACATTTTCTTAGGGAGTTAAAAGTGACAAATTCACAACAATTTCCAAAAAAAGCCATAAAGACTAATCGTGAAAATTGTCAGCCAATCTCCCTTAGCTCGGTCGTTGGAGTCCATTTTAAGTGATAGGATCGAGGGATATATTGAGGTTAATAATTTAAAAAATTAAAAATCAAGACATTCAAAGATAATATTTATGCTTAACTTAAATAGAACATCTATGTTATTGCGCTTCTCAAAGTCACCCGTTTATAGAAGTGGTGTGAGAGTGATGACGTCTGGCAAAGGGAGACGTGACGGGTATCAAGGGCTTGTAGGTATTAGGACTACTTTTTCCCTCAAATCGAATTGATTCTGACTCCATGCGCTTCTCGCTGGGAAATACAGTTTGACGCTGGGTTCTCGAAGGTGTGTCATGAATCGCGAGTAAGGAAAAGGGACTTCGAAAAAGAAGGCAGCGATAAATAGGATTTTATTCATTATTGGTGCCTACCAAGATGGGAGCGAGCGGAAATGTTCGAGTTCTTCCAGGTTAATTGTAGTCTTCTGTTTTAAGGTTAAATAGCCTAGTATAAGGCAATAGGATTCAAGGATAAGGAAACGGATTCATAACGCTACTAACGGCAAGTCTCTACTGAAGAAGAACTTGACTGATTCTTTCTCTCTTATCTTCTCCCATTTTTTGTGTGTGTTTTAATATATATATATATATATATTATAGATACTCTTCATATGATTCTTAGGCCCTCTGATTTGTAGATGCATCTACAAAACGGCGGCCCTAAGAATCATATGGAGAGTGCCCATAATATTAACCTAACAAGAGATATGCTTGTTGATAACACCATTATTAAAAGAAAAGAGGCCAATAAAGTGAGACTGAACATCTTAGAAGCCATCTTAATAAATGAAGATAAGCCGGCCATCAACAGTCAAGCGACAAGCTGGAATCGCACATTAAAACTATTTTAAAAATTTCCACTCACAAGAGTGGGCCATTTCCTCTAACGTTACGTTTAACCGAAGCGGAATAAATACCCCCTTAAAATTCGTTTTCTTCCACTCTGTCAGAACCTTACTCCACTCATTACATCGGGAAAGAAGGCAAGGACATTTCAAACTGCTCCGAACATGATCGAATAAGATCGAAAGATTAGCAATTTAGATTTTGTTTTTAGCAAGCACATTTATTTAAAAAAAGAGATGAATACTGGACAAGTATTCTACCATCTACAAGGTGGAATAAAAAAGATAGTTAGAAGAAGAGAAAGTTGCCGAAGGAAATTAATTAAAGCAAAAGACACAATGGTCTTCAACAAAATTTGTTTGCATATATATATATATACATATATATATAAGCGTCCCGTTTCGGCGTGACCTTTTTCCTTGAACTGGACGTGAGGTGGAGCCAAGGATCAAGAATATTCTTCGGCCAATTTGTTGGGCGGAGCTACAATAGTTATTTGCAAACATTTAACTTAAATATTCCGTATCAGAGAGATCGCTTTTAACCGGTCAAAGCATACATCGCCATTTATTTGTTTAGCTTGTCACTGTTATCTGATATTGAGGCCTTTTTGAATAGCAGCTGTTTCCAGCGTGCGTATGTGAACTTTGAAGTGTCGAAAATATACCCCAAAATTATCTAGACGGGGAGAGAGATTCATCGCCAACAGACTTCCTTAATTTCTTTGGGTCACGATAATGTTCTATCGCGCGAAGTCGCGATGCTCACCCAATGGTCTTTCCATTGTTCTAATTTTCGTGGTATATAGGGCAGACGAATTTAGAGCAGCCAACGGCGAACTGGGGAAGTCAGGGAGGGATAGGTTATTCTTTCTCTCTCTAATTCCTACACACTCTTCCCTTTTCAGGAGGACATTTTTTTCCCTCACAATTCGGGTGCCCAAAAAAATTTCTAGAACTAATTTTTCTCAAACGAGATACATCAAAATTCGGACATGAGCGGGGATAGCAAGCAATAATAATTACTTCAGAGACAGTTAAAAAAAAAAAATTAAGCCATACAACACATTGAGTATCTAAATAAAAGAAAAAAAAATAACCATTACTAAAGACAGAGGGTGCTTCGGGAATGGCTCTCCCGATACTTGGAATCGTAACTCTGCTCTGTACAAGAATGTAGTTTATTCCCTCTTAACTAACGAAGACGTTAAGGCTAAAGTACTGGACAGCGGCTTCAGATACAATCTGCATGTGAACTTTGAGGTGTCGCACATATACCCCGAAATTATCTAGACGGGGAGGAAGTTCATCGCTAAGAAACTTCCTTAATTGTTTTAGGTTGGAATAAGGTCCTATAGCGCGAATTCGCGATGCCCACTTAATGGTCTTTCCATTGTTCTTATTTTAGCGGTATATAGGGCAAACAAATTTAGAGCGGTCAACGGCAAACTGGGAAAGTTAGGTCGGGGCGGGGATTACATCTCTCTCTCATTCTTCCGAAGCTTGCTTTATACATTTTATTAATAAGTATACGATGTGATATATATTATTGCTCTCAATTTTTCCCTTGTTCAATATCTATTACACAAGGCACATTAATCCATCTGAGTACACATTTCTAGGTTTTCATAGATCCACCGAGCGCCCATTTGTTGGAAATCCTTGCTGAGCCTACCTATCCTGCATTTTGGGTGCCACTGGCCTACTTTCTTTGCTATTGGAGTGCCACAAACTAATTTGCTTGTTTGTTTTCAAAAAATAATCACAATAAAGAAATAACATGGTGGATGTAGCTGTTGTCTCGAAAATCGTAGAACGACAGGTTTTATTAATGGTAATTGCTTATCATGGAAATGGAACATTACCGGTGTACCTTATGGAGATTGCTTTTTAAAATATATCGGTACAAATGAATATAAAGGACTTTATTGTGTAAAATTTCAAAGTTCCTGTTGACAGGAATCTTGGTACTTAGACAAGATATCAAAGTGACTTTGAAAACTTTCGATAGGAACTTAAGTAGTTAAATAAGTGATCAAAAGATGTCAGATACAATTCAGCGTAGAAGAGTGTAAGAAATTGCCCATAGTAGGTCACCATAGTATGTCAAGCTATTCCAATTTGGTCAAATTTTAAACCTAGTCAAGAGGAAAAAGAGAGTTAAGCGTGCTAATCTCGAGTGATTTAAAAGATTTTAAACAAACACTGTAACGCTATGTAGGAAAAAAATGGTTCTAGGTTCCATGGACATTTTACTTTTAAATCGAAAGATATCATTCTTCCGTTAAATAAAGCGCCGGTAAGACTTGCTTTAAGCATAAGGTGTATTCTGGTCCCAATGCATGTAAATAGTACATCGCCATATTGGAAAGTGTCTTGTGACAATTAATTTTGTCCAGCCTCAAAATTAATTCCCAAACTTATAAAGATGGGAATATGCACGACTAACATATAAAAGTCTTTTAAAATCCTATCAGATTTATTAATAAAGATTAAGTCATAATATTTGAACCAGAAAATCAAGCTGAAATTACATAAAATTAATGTTTAAAATCTATTAAATAAAAAATTTAAAGGTTACATAATTCCTTATAAAATAATTGGAATTTTATGCCCTGATATGTGGTTGAAATAAGAGTTGTATAATTATTTACTATAACGTTTCTTCCTTATACCTTTCTTTCACATTAGATTTTTTTCGCTTACCCTCTTCTGATGAATTATTCTTGAGTGGATCTTATATTTATTCTTATTACTGTAAATAGTCAATTTTACTTACTAATTGTAATTCCTAAATATTTTTTAACAAAACGCTGGTTTTTAACAAATATTTTTCCATTTCTTAATATTAGGAAGCGAGTATTTTTTTGGCATATTAAAATTATATTTACATTTCTTTACAAAAACTGAAATTAATTTCATGAAAACTTAATATTTTTGAAACTATATTATGTTTTAGGGTGACTGTGAAGAGGGCACACCAGAAAATTGGGATACAGAAACCAGTGGGAGGATTAAATAAACAAAATCGAGTACGGTTGGCCTATTAATAAATTCTTAGAGTTTCATGGATTAGAGAAACTAATGGTAGAAAAATAATTTTACTATATACAGACAAAATATTAATAGCACAAGTAAATAAATAATAATTAATAAAATGAGACCCAGGGTACCAAAATGGGGGGAATACAAATGACTCGACGTGTACGAGAGTCCGAGAGAGGATGTACGGTGATTGCATCCAGGGAAAGTGGGGTGGGGGAAAGAGTGCAAATAATTGGGAGACTCATGTAAAGCCTAATGGACTGAAGGCTTGGATACGACGAGTAAGTGGGGTGCTTCCAAGTTCCACCTGCAAAATTCATTCCTCTTTAACCACGCTGAGAAATGAGCGAGGGAGTACTCAAGGCTAGAACGAAGTCGATGCCCAAGTGATAGATGCCTCTCTGTGTCTAACGTATGTCGGGCTGGAATTCTGGCCTTAGGCACGAGAAAGGCCGGGTAGAGTTTACACGTCGTATTCGTTGCTGGAAGCCCTTGAGAGGCGAGGCAGGGCCTACAAAACTGTACGTAGCTGGAAGCCGTTGGAAGGCGAAGCAGGGCATATGACAATGCACGTAGCTGCTAACCAAGACGGGGCTGTATGGTAGTCATTTCTCAAAGCTTTTGTCGAAGTATTTATAGGTCTGGCACCGATCAGGTGGTGCGACGGCGAGAAAGGGAACCCAACCGTGGTCGCACAATAGCGCAAAATTATCGTTACTCCCTTGGGAATGTCTGGGCGTGCAAGTGTATCTTTTCAGGTGTCACGGCTAGACGTTGGATTCTAGGGGGTGGGAAGTAACCATCTCTTTCTGCCACTATAAATTAACCTATGCAATGGATCTTATTCTTTACCGACATAACATTGTTTGAAAGGGAGAATATCAGCAGAATTAGGGTGTACTAGGCCTATTATTTCATAATAACCTTAATTAAGATATCCGTAGAAAAAAATGTTTCAGGAAATATAAACATACTTTACTATAACTCCTAAAAAAGAAGTATTTTTTTACTATAAAAGGATAATTTATTTATGGCATCGAAGAAGTTTTTTTTAGACTGAGCTCTAGTGGGCTTACTACAGTCTTTGTTCACCTTTACTTGGCAAGCAAATAATCCACACTGGCTCCCTGGCTACTTTTATGCATGAGCTAAACGTAAAAATATGAGGTACAGAATTGATATGTCTCTGCGCTATTTCTCTTACAATGGGGGTTAATCATCTCTTTTTCAGTATTGTAAAAGGAAAAGTTTATCTAGCTGATGCAGTTCTCTTGTTTTAATTCATTGTTTAAGATTCATTATCGATTTTTAATTTAGTAATTTAGGCAAACGATTATTTATATAGATTTTACCTGGGTTTTACACTTGATTTACGGGACTTTTAATTTGCAGTTAGACGTGTGATCCATGCCACGAATATATACAGCATGGAGGCTGCCATGAAGTCGACTCGAACCTAATCTAGATGTGGTTATCATAACTCACAATTCTAAAAAAAAATTTAATTCCTCATTCCTACATAAGTATAGGTCATAAAAAATTTCCTTAGAAAGGAAGATCAATTCTTCTGGATCTATAATGCTTTCAACACCTCATTTCAATAAAAACAGATTTTGTGTCAAAGTGGATATTCCACATTTATTACTAATACTAGTAGTCAGTGTGATTCAAAAGTAACAATATTACTACCATGTTGTCATTAGCTGGTTGCAGCAAGCGAATAGTAGGAGTGAAATCTTACCTGAAATGAGGGGAGAGGCTAAGTTTGGATATGGTTTTTCCTATAATAAGCCCTTGAAATTTCATAAAGACTCGGATTAGCTTTTTGCATTCGTCAGCTGTCACACCACAAGGAAGCCTAATAGTATGCGTCTTTTCTTGCATTGAAACTTATAGGTTTCATTGGATGCTATTCAATTAAACAAGGAAATTAAGTAGGAGTTAGTGTCGAGTGTTATGGAAGATGTCTGTATATAAAAGTGAACTGGAATTATTTTACGGCCATAGAAATGTGGGATTTAAAAATTGGGTTCTGGGAGATTAAATGTTATAGAGCTATTTCTTCACGTTGTACATCTATTCACCACTAATGAAAGCAATGCAAATCAACGGTTATGGGTTTGGTAAGATCTCAAAACTGCTGTTGCTATGGAGTTAGGGGAGTTTACCCATAAATGGTTGAAATATGTATTAAAGAATGAATCCTGAATGGGAGAATAAAGTTTGCTATTAAGCATTTCGGTTGGGGTGACGAGAATGAGTGCCGAGTGTATCCTAGTTTAGTTGCTTAAGTTTATTTCTCTAATTAATCTAATCCCTCGTTCAAATGTATTAGTGGAGCGGGAAGGGAATTAACCAGGTGCAATCTGTATAACCCACTAATCGTTTTAATTTCATAGTACAGTGTGCTTGTGCCCTTTGCACAAATTTGTTCCTGCATATTTGCAATAAACTCTTTTGACATTACTCAGGATTGGTGAAATATATGATGGCATTATCTGGAATTTCCAACGTTTGTCACGATCACTCAAATTATTTGGTACAATTTTGCTTTCGTTGTTGAAAAGAGGAAGTGACAAATGGAGCACTAGCTTTTGTTCAGCATTAGCTAAGCTTGGCAGAGTTAGTTGTAACGGAAATATTTCTTAGTGGAGAAAAAGGTGAAACACAGAATAAATGAGTCTCAGCTGACGAAAAGAAAGAAATGACTAAAACCGCAAAGGATGTGATTGAAATTTGTTCCTTGGAGTGACAGAAGTGATTAAAGTGGAAATAGGCATAGCAGCGTCGGCATTAATAGATAAAATATTCCAAGCTAAAACGTAGATAAACTTCTGGTGCAATAGCACGATATTTTAATGAATTTAGAGCACTGGTTTCCGATATTTTTAGCAGGTGCCCCCAATCTTGCTACCCCAACCATAACGGTGACCCCACTGGATCAATGCAGTGTATATAACTATATAATTTAGTGTTGCGTGTTACTATATTAGTGACTGTAAGGCGTAGGCTGTAAAAACAAAGAACAAGTATAATTTTCTTGCAAGAGGTGGTTTATGGCTAAAATAAAGAGAAAGTGAACATGATTAAATTTAAATCACGTTTCTATGAAAGTTTTGATCAGAAAAAAATATGTTACATTCCCTAAAAGGAAAATAAAGATAAAACTGTTTCTTATCAACTGATAACTGATTAGGGCTGGATTTCATTGGTAGGTTTGTCCATTTGTGATTCAAGCGTAGAAAGTGCTACTCTTAAATCATGGTCAGGCTACAACATATTTCTGTGTTTTGTTTTAAAGGCAGCTAGGGATGTAAACCACTATTCACATAAATAGGTTGTAACGAACGGCAACAACACTTTGTCAGATTCCCTTCCTAAAGACTGGGTTTTCCTTTCTCACATCAGCCCAGAACATGCCGAGTATTGTTGCTGAAAGTAGAAGTGGAGAGTTTCATCATTTTGTACTTTGATGAGCTCCTCTTACAGATTTTGAATGGAAGATTCTTCCTCTGAAAGGTATTCGACGTCGATATCAAAAGGGTCTACGCACCCATTTGTATTTTTCATCAAACTCTGCATCCGGATTATAATTATCAAACTTCAGATTTAGCTTTTCAAGGTTCTCAATAATGATACTTTCTACAACCAAAAGTAAGACGTCTTCTTCGTCTTCCAGAAAAAGGTTCAAGAGTGGAAAGGATGCAGTCTTCCTCCTTTCGATCCTTTCCTTCTACAACTTTCACTTTGACTTTAATGCATTGAGCTTTTCTGACACAGAGAGATTAGTTTCATCTTTTCCTCGCATGGATATATTCAGCAAGTTCAACTCTGAAAAGACTTCTGTCAGATAAGCCAATTTAAGTTAACACTTTGGTTCTGAAAGCCTTGATGACAGTGCATGTTTCTTTTATATCAAGAATATTTCAACCTCTACACGCAATTCCAAAACTCTCTGGAGTACTTTTCCTCGAGATAACCATCTGACAGAATAGTACTAAAGTAGGTGTTCATGTTCCGACCCCATAATTGAGCACATCTGAGAGGAGATGGTTTAATAAAATTCACTATTTTAATCACTTCTTCCATCACAGTTATGTTCAAGTGCTAATTTCCTGGAGGCAAGGTTTTCTCGGTGGAGCAAACAATGGGTAATTATCACAGCAGAAGTCACTTGCTTTACCCTAGCGCTGAGACCTTGATGTTCCCCCAACATCGCAAGTGCTCCATCCGCGCACGCACTGAAGCATTGTTCCCAACTTAGCCCTTGCTCTTTGATGAAGCAGTCAATCAACTTGAAAGGATCTTCACTTGTTTTTTTTTGTCTCCAGTGGTCTACAGAATAGGAAATTCTCTTTAATGTCACTCTTTCTTTCGTACCATGCATACGTCAATAGCTGTACGTCATCACAGATGTCAGTTGAGTCATCCAACTGTAAGCAAAATTTTCAACTTTTCTTGATAGCAGCCACTACCACCTGTTTTGGATGTCTTCTGACACCTCTTGAATCCGTCGGCTAATTGTGTTGTTTGACAACGGAGCAGTTTCAATCTTTTTCACAACATCATCTCTGATAACAATACGTACCATATCAGTAACTGCTGGCTTCACCAACTTTTTCCAAACTGTCTGTGGATGTTTGCACTTAGCAATTCTTTTTGCAACCAGATAAGATGCAATTGTTGCTTGTCGAACAGAATACACTCCTTTTCTTACAGTAGTATCTAGCCACTGACGCTTCAGTGTTCTTTCCTCTTGAAATACTGGCCATCCTTCCCTGCCAGCGTTGGGTGTTTTCCCTCTAGATGCCGTTTGAGCGTGTTTTCTTTAAGTAACTCATGGCTGAGCACTTTACGACATATAACAAATACACTGAAGTTTATCAAGTTGATGACTAATGAGAAACATTATCCCAATGTTAAGACATTCTTCATTGTACACCTTTTTTCTAGATATCACTAAGAATCTGTAAAGAAAATCAAACTGGCTTAATAATAAAGCAAACAAAATTGTAATTTGGTACCATCCACCAGGAGAGGAAAGAGGAAGAGGGCAAAGGGAAGAGAAGGAGGGAGGGGGGCAAGGAAAAGAGGGAAAGGAGCAAAAAGATGGAAGGAGAAGTGAACAAAGAAACAGGAAGAGGAAGAGTAAAAAGGAAGAAAGGGAGCAAGGAAAAAAGCAGTAGAAGAAGAAGAAGGGAAAAAGGAAGTATGGCTAAAGTGGAGAAAGAGGAATGATGGGAATTTAGTCAGAACAAAGGGAAAGGAAGGGAAGGAGTAAAGAGGACGATGGCAAGGGGATGAACAGGAGAAAAGGGACCAAGAAAAAGAAGGGGTAGGACCAAACCAGTACGAGACTCAGAGACACCAGTAATAAACTTACATTATTAAAACCTTCTATATATAAATATATACACGAGTAGATTTATGAAGCTGACAAAGTTGCTTATAAATGTCTTGAGACAGTATTGGTCGTTAAGGTATTTGCGTTAAAATTATAAAATACAAGAAATCTTTTTGATGCACAATTAGCAGTAATATAGTCTATAATTACGGCAACATAGAAATATAGCATATGCTGAAAACATCTCATAATATGGAATTCATATTATTTGATGTGAGACTTATGAGTGGTTAGCGACCCCAGCTTTGGAAAAGAGGATTTAGAGTGCGGTAAACAAGAAGATAGTCAAAGAAGTGATAAGCTAGGTATAATTAGATTGGAAGAAGGAAGAGAACAAGCCGAAGAAACTCAAGAGAAAAGGGTGGTCGAGCTTGTTTTAACATAGGTGCTAGTTTTCATCCCTAGATAAATGTCAGTGGTTCATTCACTTGAGAAATCCAAGGACGTAATCACTTTAAGATAATTCCATTTTCTTTTTAGGAAAAACAAGGAACCTAATAATCTCAAAAAAATGAATGAAGAAAATTAACATTAAAGTGTTAAAAAAGTATCACCAAGAAATCTAAAGATCGTGGTTATGATCAATGAGCATCCAGAACGTGCCATTAAAAATAACACTACAGCCTACCTGTACTGGAAACAACTGAAAATTTATCACATTGTATTGGATATAAAGGAATAGCAGAAGTATGAAGAACACAATATAACATATTTATTATGTAAACAAATCTCTCGGTGCAAGGCAAGTGTAAATTGGTAATAGTAGTGCCGTATCTAGAAACAAATATATTAGTTTAGCAAATATTGTGAGTAGCATTAAAAGTAAATTAACAAGATCGAAATTTAGTGATTTATGTACGAATCATGATAAATTATCTTGTACCAATTCGAAACTCGAAATTAATATGCACAATGTAATAAACGCTTTAGATAAACTTGAATTCACAGTGAGTAATTACTTTTGTTAGTGTAACACTTAGTATATTAAGTCATGTGGAATATAATTGGTGTAAAAATGTTGGAAGGAATAAATCAACTTCTGTCACGGGTAGTTCATAAGCGTGTATATATTTTTTTCTGGATAAGTTATTTTTTGAGTTTGTAAAGCATTTATTTCATGGTTGTTTTAAAATGCTTATCACCATCCATTTCGATATATTCAAGTGTTGGAGTTTTTTCGTAATATTAAGGATATTTCTCGGAATATAATGATTAAGATTCCTATTATATTTTGTGTGAGGATTTTCTCGCGCGTTTGGATGTTACAGCTAATATTTATATATACATTTCTTAAGTTTTAGAGAATAATAATAATATTAAAATTAACTGAGATTATGTTACAGTTTGGTATTCAAGAATTAAAATGACTACGATTGCTAAAGGGCCTTTAAAAACAATTCTTGAAAAATGATTAGGGAATTATATTTAGTATATGTAATGGTCGAGTAAGAGGAGATTATATAATTGGAGAAGAAACATCAAATTTTGTCAATGATTTGGAATATGGCAATGTCTCATGATTTAGAACACGGCAATGTCTCATGATTTAGAATACGGCAATGTCTCGGAATTCTTCTTTCCAAGACACAAAGTTTTAAGATTTGGATTTCAATCCGATCATTCCCGATTTTCTTTGTGGTTGCAGAAGTCTAAATACGACGTACATTAGTGTACGCAGAGATACCAGGACACAAGCTTCCCGTCCCTCCCGTATTCCAAATTCACTTTTTGCCTCGAATTCCCTTCACCCCTTTTCGCGCCTTTGAGACAACCTAATTCGAGACGGCCGTTCAAGAAAGTTTCTGCCGCTAAAAGACACCTCCTAGCTGACGAAGGTTCGAGTTTTCGCGCCGTCGTAAACTCCGACGTAGGGCGAAGGTTTGAAAGATTTACTCTGTCTGGCAGCAAATGAAATGAAATGGTCTTTCACGCAGCGATACGGATTTCTTTGAGAATTCGGTGCTTTTTCTCGATTTCTGCTTGTGAGGGAAATAAAAGGGAAAATTCTCCTTGGAGTAAGACATAAGATCTTCGGCCTACGTTGTGAGGAGAGCTCGTCCCACAATAAAAACAATTTGCCCATTGTAAGAAAGAAACTTTGAGGAATGTGTGTGTTGCCGTCACGGTACTTGTGGGTGCCAAAACTTCTTGCAGAGCTTCCCCCCTTCAAAGTCAGAGGTTAAACAGGACATCCCTCTGTGGAATTACCCTATACGTAGCTAGGCAATCGGTTTTGGTTACCCACTACAGGAGCCGAATAATCCGACAGTCACTTCGAGGAAGAAGAAGTCCGATTTGAGCCACAGTTTGGCTCGCCTTCGTGATCGGGCATATGATCATTATATCACCGGTCTAGGATTACCTTCTCATTCGGTAACCTCGGACGGCCGGACTAAGTGCAATTATCATCACCAGAAGAAGATCTTCACTGTCATTCTCAAATTACTTATGAACTCAAAGGTATCGTTAAAGTGAATTATCCTCTCCCCTAACTTCACCAGTTTATTCGTTAACTAGAATTCCGATCCCGAGCCCATAACCTCGAGTATTAGAAGTGATTAATTCAGTGTTTAATTCACTAATAATATTCTGTTGGGTTCCATTAAGCGCAGGCATCCTAGTGAATAATTTTCAAGTATAATCCCCACTACATTATGTAGACTTACTTATTCAGTGCAAAGATTAATTCTATTTATACCTATTAAAGATTATTTTTGTATGTGTGTTTAACTATTTTGGACGATCCTTTGACAACTATTAAGCAATCCACTCTACTTAAATCTTAATATTACACAGGTCCACCCATGACTGGCTTTTACTGAGTGTTGACACACTCAGCGGATCATTATCTTAATTTTGATCAAAAGGGCAGCACAGGGGTTATTCTTATTCACTGGAAGTGGCTACGGTAGGTGTATTGGATACACTTCACCTCCGCTTCACCTTGGTGCGGTAATAAAATATATGTCCAGGAAGTGGTACTTGGATTACCCACTCAGTAAACCTCGACATTGGCATATAGGTTAATATTAAGATCATGAGCGGTTAGTATAAGCACTGATTTCTGAGTAGAAAAGAGTATGGCTAGCAAGAAAAAAGTCAAACTATTCTGTCAGAATTGTCTTAATAGCTATAAAGAAATAATAACAAGGGCTAAGAAAGATAAACATGAATTTAAATTAATTAACTAAGGAATAGATTTATATTAACTGATATTTTAAGGAACAAAGAAGCTTGGAATATCAATTTTGATGAAAGAATTCCTGAACCATTTTAAGAGATTGCGCAAGAATGGAAGATTGAAGATTCGAAGCATAGATTGATTTTAACACTGACGATAACTATGTACTAATTATGGATGATTGTAGGAATAATTCTAAAGTGTCATATAAGTTAAGAATAAGAAGCTCATGGTAATGATAACATTGTTAATCAATTGATTAAGAATAGGAAATATATATTATCGCCTCTATATGCAAAAGTATTTAACAAGGTTTTAAAAACAAGAAACATTCTAGAGGACTTGTTAATTGGAAATATTGTACCTATTCATAAATTATTTAATGAAAGTAAATGATATGAACAATTACAGTGGTATTATTCTATCAAGTTTGCGTAAATTACTTATAAATATAAGATTCACTAAATTCTTCGACGAAAATTTGGAATTAAAGTAATGTTAGGGGAACTTAAGCAGGAATATTACACTACTTATCATGTTGTTGTAATTAAGAATTTAATTGATTTGTTTAAGTATATGAGCAAATAAATTGTTTTATATATTGATTATATGAAAGATTTTCTCCTTGAATCTGAAGATTACTTTGGCGGAAGGGATTAATGTAAGATAATTCGAGTAATAATATGTGTATAGTAACATAAAAATTGTTTGTGTTAATCAAGAGTTTGCAGACAATATTCGTAAGTTAGACTTGAGAAAAGCAAGTAAACAAATTTTCATCTCTTCCCTATGTTCTGTTTCTGCATCTCATTCAGGGGTACTTACTAGAAACAATTATAACTGTCAAGTTTGATGATAAATAGATAGATAAATATCTTCCTCCATGTAAGCATGTGACAATTTTCTATTGGCACGGAATGAACCAAGTATTCATAAGGCCTTCAGACATATGGAAATTTATTATGTAAAAAGAAAACTACATACATAGATATCAACTAGAAAAAGTATTTAAAGGATTATAAAAATGTAACTATTATCATGTATTATAATGGAAATTTAATTGATGTTAAAAACAATTTGTCAACAAGAAAGGTAAGAAATATATTATTTAATTTCAAAGGTAAGAAATTTTATTTCCGTTTTGGTGTAATACTAGAACCGTTTGACGTTATGGCATTGTTATTATTACAAATGGTTGTGATATTTGTACTTTTAGTATTATTACAGTTATGGAAAATGTACATCACGTAACATTTGTGAAATAATAATTTAATTTTATCAAGACCACATGCAATGATATTGTATATGAGAACTTTAATAAAAATACTAGCAAAATTTACGTTAAATGAAGAATGTTGGATAATTATGGGTAAGATTAAATAATGGTTGACAAACTAAAATTCGTTATATAATTAATCGGCGACACCTCATTATATAACGAAAACAAGTACAAATCACCTTAGTTGAATCGCATCAAAACCTCCCTGATGAATAATCGGATAATCCGTTGATGAGGATGGATCATAGAGTTCATAATCCTCTTTAGTTGAAGTTTGCTTTCAAGAAGAGTGATAAAGATCAGCGGATAACTAAAGGTATTTAATATTAAATAGCAACCTAGCATGTATTAGAAATCTATCTTGTAAAATCGACAAATCGACAAAGAGGCAGGTTTAAACGAAGACTGACTTAGAAAGGAATATATTTGCAATAAATGTCATAATAATACCAACTAACTAATGCACTAACTCTTCAATATATACATCCCTATTATAAAAATCATCCAAACAGTTATTTCTAAACAATTTTAATAAATACCCAGTTAATACTGTATAGCATGATTAGGAGCTTTTTTAATACTTTTTCTTTTTTCAAATCTGCTTTCTTTCCCCTCATACTTTAGCCATTGAGTAAAAACAGATTGATTTTTTTTTCTTACCTTTGTTTAAAGAAAAGAATTAATATTTAAATATTTTTTTATTAATATTTTGGGTACCGTATAATATTCAGAATGCTTCTACACGAGAGAGGCAATGAAATAATTTTAAACCAGGGCTAAAAGTGCTGTCATTTTTCTCTATGATGCTTATTTAATTTCATTTAAGCATCTATCTTTCTAATTCTGTTTCGCTCCATACATTTTAAGGCTTCCGCCGGCAACCGACGCCTCTCTCTTTTATCATTTGGAGGATTTTATTATTCTGAGTTACTGCTCGCGTGGATTCGAGGGGAAAATTGGCTGTACGTGATAATGACCTCGGACCGAACAACAAAGCTGAGACAAAAGCATAATATATGAGCGGTGTCACCCCTTCATCACAATGCTAACTATTAGCAGGATTATATAGTCGCTAACGCCTATTATTTTGGTCGCGTCAGTAAACCGTATCGAACCGGTCTCTTTTAAAGACTATAGTGTATGTATGTGTGATATTATATAAGAGTAGAGGCCATACCTCTGAAAAGTAGATATCTTCTACTGTTTATAGGCAAGTATTTAATTTTAAATGCTAGAATAATAATAAATAAAATGGAAATTGTAGTTGAGAAAAAACTATCTGCACACATTTTTCCATTTTGGACTTTTTTATTGTAATACTCTTATTTGGCGACGGCCACGAGCGCAAAGACGTCGAAATCATATTCCCTGTATGGAGCTTTTCGTTAGTGAGACTTTTATAAATGTATATTATATATAAAATATTGAATAGGGATACATAAATTGCTCTGCAAACCTGTATCTATTACGTTAGCCACATTAAAATAATTGGGGCTGTGCATGTTTTCTGGATATACAATGGTTGTTTCTACTATGAAAAATGAAAGTTCCTCTTGATCTGCTATGTCATAATTGAAAGATAAAGTGTGAACGGATCAATGACGCCTATAAATCTTAGTCTTACTTATAATTTTGGGTAATAATGATTTCACAAAGATTCAGTAATGACAGTGCGGCGGGTTGCCGACCATTTCATTCCTAGTACCTCAAAAGTGATGGGTCGTCAAAGTCTTGGCCCTTTATCTTCATTTAAAAATTACTATTTTGAATTTTACTAGGTTTTCATCATTAATTAAACCTCTTCTAATAATTCAAAAATTAATGACTTTTATGTTTTTCGTCAGAATGAGAAACCATGGCTCTTAATTTGATGTGACAGCATTTTTCCTCGGAAGACTTGTCCTGTCAGTTTTAGCCCAATAGGCTTGGCATGATGAAAGAGAGCCGTGTCACAAATTTTACTTAGCCTTTATTTTGTATTTCATTGTCATAAAATTAAAAACTACCTTACTCATCTATGGCATTCATTATTCTCTGACCTTGAAAAATCTATCAGATATACAACTTTATCCTCCCCCATCAAACCATTGCGATTAATTCTGGACTCGACTTCTCTGACTTTTCTTCAGAGGGGCCACTTTAACCTTACTTTATCCATTGCTTTGATTTTTCATTAACCTTAAGGTGTATATGATATAAGTTAATTGATATTTTATCACAGATAACTAACTATTCTTCGCCAAAATTCAGTGCATTTTGCATACCATTTCTTTATTATAGAAATTGAATGACTGACCAGGTTTACGAGTTGATTTTTCTGCAACCATTTTTTTATCCATCAGGCAGACAGCTTGATTAACTAAAAGGGATCCATCAAAAGGATTGTCTGAATTGATTCATACTCACAATTTTCTCCTCTGTTCGACGATTTCAACAGTTGATGGAAGTTATTCTTCCACATAATATGCTCTGACTAATTTTATACTTTTTAATCCTTTGATAGAGGTAGAAAGTACAGTAGTGATGTCACATAGTTTGTCATCTTTAAGATCATCTCTTTTAATCGAGAAGCATTTTACACAGTCATAAAGACTCGTTTAGGGGCACAAGTGATTCCATGAATAATAAACCTTTTTACAATTATCTTTAGCCAGAAATTTCGTGTTATCTCTAACATCCAATTTCTGAGAATCTATTTAAGTTTTGTGGGTGGATTGATTTGAAATGACGTAAACCTTACATTTTTTACTTGTTATTGTTCGGATATTTGTTGGAAGTTGAAACATCATATCTGAATATTTATACTGAAACATAATCTTTTGATTCATTTCTGACGTAAGCTTGAAACATTTTACACTAAACTTTTGAGAGGTCCTCGTTTTTCTCATTCCATCTTCAGATTGTGACAACAGCACTAAAACCAAACCTGTCAAATTTAAACTTAGGCTAAAAATAGTTTAAGCCAAATCCTGATGTCTAACTTAGCAGTAATGCACGAGTTGATGGATTCCATTTGTCTAGGAGACCAGTGCGATCCTGATCTTTCCTATACAAAAAAAGAGCAGTTTGTAACCAGATGAAGATTTTCTTCTAATTGGAACAGGCCGAAACATTTCTATGTAGAGTGGTAGCAAACCTACTTTTGGTGAGCGTAAATTATACGTACTGCAAACCTTTCAATGAGATATATGATCAAACGAATATTTTAATTAATAATATTAAATTCATTCACGCTACAGATTTGAACTGAATTACAATAATAGTGTATTTTAAACTGATCTCTGTCTCTCTTTTTATTTATATATATATATATATATATATATATATATATATATATATATATACATCTATATCTATATATATATATATATATATATATATATATATATATATATATATATATATATATATATATATATATATATATAATTGTTGAGAACAAACCGCCTTCGAGTAGAATTTTCATATGCACTAATACCAAAAATACTTTTGTTATCAGAATAGAAAAACAAAACTCCATGAAACTGCAACAACTCGATGGTCATGTACGAGAGTTAAAGCTCGATCCCTCAACCTCCCAAAGTCAATAGTTGTTAAGAACGATGATAGTAGTACAAAGTTTGTTTTAGTCTTTTCTTTATTACTTCTGTAAGTTATATATATGTTGTCGATTACAAAATAATGGCTTTTATTTCTTCTCGCGTTTTTAATATATACTCTATGACGGAAGCTTTGAAAATATGATTGGATTTTTGTTAAAAACTCGGAATCGGACGAGCTAGTTAGGGTAGCAAAACATTTTTCACTAGCTAATATGTTGTCTAGTGTGACGTAATCCTCAGCAGCAGCATGAAAATTTTTCATGCTCCAAAGTGCAGGAAATTTTGGTAATTATTTAATGCTAGATCTTCCTCCTCCTCATCTATTAAGAAGTTTACTTGTGCTTTAATGTGGCAATTGCTCTGATACAGTTCATAATATAACGTATCTACATAAAATGATCTTTTCTCTTTTTATAATATTAGTTACCTGTTTATCCAATGACGTTATCATTTCTATCTGCTAGTTGTTTTTTTTAAATTTGTTGTGGTTATATTTTCTTTACTCCTCACTATATTTTCATTAAATTTTCTAATTTTTACCCTGAGTTGTTTTACAATATTTTTGTTGAGTTGTCTATATTCGATCCTTTCTCTAATTGAACCATTCCGTCACATATTTGGTCTTATATCTATATCCTAGGGTATTTTCGTCACGTTACACATTCTTTATTAGATGATCAAGTTTCGTATTTTCTACCAAAGTGTTTGCGAATTAGCTTGGTTATATTATAGCTTCAGTTTTCTAAGGATAATTCCCTTTAGCATGGGTGAGATTTTTCACCTGTTTTAGCTCTTTATATTTACATATATCCTACTCTTGTATAATATGCAAGCCCTAATGGTGAAGAAAGAGCTAATAACTTATAGGACCTCTAATGCAGTTTGTCAAGAGTTTGAAGAGTATATAATCGATTTCTTGGTTTTGTCCCGCCCGAGATTTAAATTAAAAGAAGGCGTTCATAATTTGAAAGATTCCTTTAATTAATCTTCTAGACGTTCACCGCGTCTTTTGGAAGAAAGCGTTCATAATTTAAAGGATTTCTTTCTTCTAATCTGTTTCGATGTTTCTTGCCTCTTTTGGAAAAAGAAGTTTATTATTTAAAAGATCACATTATATTATTCTCGCTCGACGTTCATTGTTTCTTTTAGAAGTAGGCATTCCTAATTTAAACGATTTCTTTCTATTAATCTCTTTCGACGTTCTGTCGTCTCGTCACCAATGATTCTTCATCTCATTGTTTTCCATTTTTTGGCTTTGATATGCTCCTATATCATATTGCACTGATGTCTTTTTGTGCTTCTTTTTTCGGATGTCAGTAAGCGATTCTTAATACCACACTCATCATTGTGTTTAATTTAAATTTTCTAGTTTTTTTAATTTATATATGTTTTTTCCCTTCAGTTATGCTTATGGATGATCTGAACAAAGTTTGAAAAGGGCAGAGAATCAGTGTTTTTTTTCGTTTGGTTTAGATTTGCATTTGTTTGCTGCTTTTCCCAGGCAACTGTACAGTTATCAAATTAAAGTATACATACAGGGTGGGAGAGTTCATTTCTAAATATATATTTAATAAATTTACACTTTTAGGACCTGGAAAATTTTATTATTAATTTTATTCACTGAAATCCCCTTCAGCCTTAAATAAAACGTCCGGGCGTCATAAGAAGTTTGATTGTTTAACCGATAGAAAATTGTGGTAATCTTGGACCTAAGCTCCACCTTGAAAGTGCACGGAGATTTGTTGCTTTCGCTCTCAAACACGGACGCACACACAATATTCCCGACGATGCAGACTGCAGAGTTGGGAGGTAAGATTATCAGAGTTATGTAATCAAATAAATTGTCTAACACAAATGACGGGTTCCTCCTGATTGCGTATCATGCTACTAAGTACTGTTCCCACAGGTACGGCATGCCTTTTAGTGTCCCACGTGGACGCTCAAGAGGGGGGGGGGGACAATTTAAAGGGACATTCTGACCCGTTTGAATAGTTGTACACAACTGAAAACCGACTGATCTGAGTTTAAGTATACATCAGAGAAAAATAAACAACAACATAAAAAGGTAATTTACAAAGGGGCAATGAAAATATCGTGCATACAAAAAAGTAAATAACAATGACAAATACAATTAAAAAAATGGACAAAAAAGGAAAATAAATACACACAAGGGAACGTTTGGCGTCAGAAGAGTACAAGATAAAATATACAGGCAATGTTTATATTACAAGGACAGGTCCTTTCTTTTCTTAGTCAACAAATAAATGTGCAAAAAAATTTAAATATACAATAAGCAATAGAGCTGGTTTCTAATGGGCCGTTTAGCTGGAGTTAGTGACCAAGGAGTTACGACTCAGTCTTTCTGCTACACAATTATCAGAGCCTTTAATATACCAATTTTAAATTGATATTTCTCAAGGACTATGCTCCAGCGCATAAGGAGCATGTTATTTTTTTATATTACGAAGGTATGCAAGAGTATGGTAGTCCGTCTCATTTATGAACTTCTTCCCTATCAGATACATTGTAAACTTCTGGACACACCCTACGATAGCCAAAGCTTACCTCTCTATGACGGCATAGTCCTTGTTGATGGTTTTTACCCTTAGCAATTTTCCAATATTGTTGCCAAAATAGCCAGGGAACTAACTGTCTCGGGTATTTTCACGAACAGGCGAGACGTGAGGACGTGAAATGCCCAGTAAATAAGCCTTGTTGTTATTGTTATCCGAGCAGGCTAGGTACAAAAGGGATTGTAAGAGGCAAGAGACCGTTTTGTAGCCACAGGTAGAATCTTGCTCGTGACTCTGAGCTTTTTCCCACATGGGAAGGAGAGTTTCGCACTCCTTCTGCGCTCGAGCCAATTATTCGCCCCTGACGCTGCAAAACTCAGGATCCAAGGGGGCTTCAAGGGAAACTTGTGTCTGTGATTCTCCCTTTGCCTGGGCCCGCGGAACAACGGGCTGATCCACAGCGTTGGGGGATACATGGGGACACTGGCCGATCGAGACTGATCAAAAGTTAATAGGGGCTGAAACGGCTTCAGCCCAGCCGGTGAAGTATTGGCACTCAAGGTCGCACTTCACAATGGGGAAGCGGTTCGCGCGTCCTAGGTATTCGTGGACTACTGGAAACTTTTTGTGGTCAAGGCTGACTGGGATAAGTAATTCATTTGACATTATGATACACGTGCATCTTTTATCGCGAACGAGACTGGATGCTCGGTATCCATTTACGGTTCTGTTTTCAAATTTTAAGCTTCCGGGTGAACTTTTATCAAAGGCAAAATTGAGTTGATGACCGGGGAAGGGGGCTGGACGGCGAGAAAAGAGTGGAGATTTCAGAGCGAGAGGATGGAAGGGCAGGAGTGGCGCTCACTTGTTGGACTTAGTGAGTGGAGTTATTCCGGAGTTGGTAATTCAGGGGGCAGTTTGGACGCACGTGCTCTTCTAGTCCACACGTAAAGCAAACTATCATTCTCTTGGTGAAATGGCCACGCATGGGGAATTAGTAATAAGAGGTTTGATATCTTTGGGATCCGATTGACTTGAGAGATAAAGGGACAATCTTCTTATTGACTTATCGATAGAGGTTCTGCGTTGTCGCGTACATATACGCCTCTTCAATGCACTCTTTGAACGTGAGGCACCTACGGTCCTTGACAAATGCGCAATTTGCTGTAGGCAGTGCAACTAATAACTGATCCTTAAGAACAAAGTTAGCAAAAGACTCATAATCGTAGGTAATTTTAGAAGTTTCTAACCAAAAATTAAAATGACGCTAGCAGGTGTACCTAAATTCACGGAATTCGAATTTAGGATTCGGGCATCAATAAATTTTGAAATTTATATGTCGGGGGTCATGTTGTAAGTCGCCAACAGCTCAGCCATGAGGCTGGAATAGTCGATGGTGGTTTCTGCGGAAAGGAAAATGAAAATATCCCAGAGCTGGGAGCTGATAAGGGGGAGTAATGTGGCGACACCTTCTGCCTCAATGTCACAATGATTGATTTCGAATATTTTCTCAAAGTAGGTGAGATAAGATCCAAAGCCTTCACCGTTTTTATACTTAGGAAGCTTTACTGATGCGGACTGGGATGCTTCCGTACTTGAGTTAATGGAGAGTAGCTTATTTCGGGTGTGATGTTTCTCCAGTAAATGTTGTCATACTCTCTCTCTTCACTCTCTTGAATTTTTCTTATTTTCTCTCTTTCTTGCACTTCTTTTTTCTCTTCTTTTTGCCCTTTCTTGCTAATCGCTTTCTCCTCTTCTCTTCTTTCCGCTGTTTGTTGCTCTTCTTTTTCTCTTTTTCTCTCTTCTTTTGCTTTAGCTCTCCTTTTTGCTCTTTTTTGCTCTTCTCTTTCTCTTAAACTCTCTTCTTCTGCTTTAGCTCTTATTTCCGAAGGTTTCGTCTTGCAATTTAAATTTTGCGCGGAAGTTCAGTTGACCACAGGATTAATGAGCTGGATGAGAGCAAAATACGCACATAAAAAGAATTTGCCCTAATAGACTTGTGAGCCTTGCCTAGAAAAATAAAATCTACACTACCCAAAAGTACACACAAATCAAAAAATAAGCCTTCACGGGCTAAGAAGGGATAAGGATGCTAAAATCTTCTTGGGAAATAAAAAAGAGCAAAAGAAGAAGCTAATTCTCAAGCAATTTTGAGTTAAAAAAGAGTTCGCAATCCAGAGAGATAGATACAATAATTAAAGGGTTGTTTCACGAACCTTAAGATAACTTTAACGCTACTGAGCCTTAAGAAAATGCAGAGAAATAGAAAGATCTCTTTAAAGAACTTTTAAAACCCCACTGTACATCACACCACATTTGATAATATATAAATATATATATATATATATATATATATATATATATATATATATATATATATATATATGACATGCTTGGTTAGACCATTTGGGGAAGGGCTAATGAGAATGGTGAAGAAATTCGTCCCCCGAGTGTATGGGTAATAATTATAAAAAATAGGTGAATGCAGATTGGTTTAAAGGTTATTTATGGCCAATATTCGTTCACGCTTATTTAAAGGATGCTACAAAAATAAAGTTTAATAACGAAAAAATATTATATATACAAAAGAGCACTTTTACGGCCTTTCCAATTCGGTGCTCGTCCACTGCCGCCATTGATGCTCTCACTAAGCTAGAGAGACGTATGAAGATAAAATTGCTTTTCAGGAGAGCAGGATTCTCGGAGGATCTCAAATAAGATACCGAAACTATGAGGTAGATCCCAATAGAACTTCCATCCGGGATGATCATACATAATAATTTGGTGCATACGCAGCCTTGCCACTGCTAGCAGGTTCTTCTTCGTAGTAGGAAGAATTTTCCCTTGGAAAGACAACCGCCTATGTATGATTCAAGGCTGGGGGGTGCCTTTTTAAGGGAAATTAGTTGCATCCAAATGGATAGGAAAGAAAAGTAAAACATTACTTTTCATCCATATGCTGTGTGGGCTCTAGGGACGGGGAGTTATTCACAGTTCGGTGAAGTATGAGGCCGAGGTAGGTCTGTCTGACCTTCCAACTGCATCAAATTAAGAAGCCAAATCAATGAATTCCCACCTCACCGAATAAATTCGTTTGAGGGATATAATAAAGCGGAGTTTTGTGGACGTTAAGGCCACTCATTGACAAACTGCCAGGTTATTTCAATGTTTAATTTTCATATCTTTCTCGTAAGAGAAGGAAATGAAGTGTCTAAAGAATGGATGTTGATTCAACGTAAAAGCCTAGTTGTGTTCCTCGGTATTGAACAAACGATCTCCCATCTCTCGTATGGCAGCAGTTCTAATAATTTGTTCTATCCATATCAGAGTGTGAAATGTAGGATTCTCAAGAAACTCAATAGCACACATGGTAGGGAAAACACGCACTCAAATATGAACGTAGTAAAGTAAGTAGTGTATGCGCAAACTCTGATAAACTTAGATAGACTTTGTGCCTTCGTGCTTTACTGAGAGTTATTGCTACCTAGTGAAAGCTTAGTGGCATTACCATGCGTGTTATCCTTACGAGAGCTTAGAAACATATAAATTTTACAACTCTTAAAATCGTGTCAATTGTAAATCTTTGTAAATTTTTCTAAACTAAGAAAAGACAAGGGTGTTTATTTCATCGCCAAATGCATGATTTGTAATGGATCGCCCTGTTTCCATTAAGAATGGTAATATAGATTTGTTATATAAACAATTCTTGGTCATCATGGTTGAGGAGTCGGACTCCTTAATGAGGACCTTGTTTTATTTAAAAGCTCTAAAGAGATAAAGAGAAACTAAGCACATTAAATTTCTCTCCATTTGAAATAGTGGTTAAGCCCTATTCTAACCAATACTGAGGCCCCTTTTCCTTCCCCTGCCTAATAATATGAATACAAAGTGATCCAGTTCCTCCACAGAGTCGTTAAACGTGTACGAAGTGCAGCACCAGAAGGTGTGACAGATCCACTCTCTTGAAGTCTTTGAACGAGTGGTTTAAATTTGAGACGGCCTAAACCAGAGATCGGCAACCTTTTTCAGCTTACGGTTCGGAAGCAAAGTCTAGGAAGTGATGCAGGGCTACATTCATAATCTACATTATAAAATTAAACTAGTATAATTATAGATGTTCTATTCGTTACTTAATAAATAAATGAAGGTATTAATAGTAAAACATGAAACTATAAATTATAATAAATGATGTTTATTTTAGTTCGTCTACATTCTAAATTTTACATTGAACTATTGCTATTTATAGGGATAGAATTATTGTGATGCTTGATGTTGCTTTTGACTCAAAGGTTTTGAAACATCAGTTGATAAGGAGGTGAAAGCCAGAAACAGAACGTTTACTAAATGGTCATCCGGTTTCTTTTGGTGTACTTTGCTTTGGAAAATAATTGCTCATACGCATATGTGATACGGAACACTGATGACAATTTTATCGAACGAGCAGTCAAGTTGGTGTACAGGCCGGGTTTAAAAATATATTTCTTATAAAATACAATTAGAGATACATCCTTTTGGTACAATTTTGATTTTAGTACTTCCTTGATTGGCATGTCAATGTGTTCCATTTGGAAATCTTCGGGTATTTTCTCGACTTGCACATCGAACAGAGTATCGAACAGTTTGAAATTGAATGTATGTGATCACATGACAGCAAACCAAAACGAAAATTCCGTTCTTAAATCAATTACCACAGTAACAATAATGTGGCTATTTCTACGTTGAGTCTCCTAGAGTTGAGAGAACTGAGCATAATTTGATTAGTCCATCTGACATTCTCCCAATCGTAGTTTTGTTTCAAATTTGGTTATGTGTCCGCTATGTGATGTATTAATTGATTTTTTTTCCTGAAGTTAAAAAATCAAACGATTAAATTGGGCACTTATATTTTTGCTTAAGGAATCCAGCTATATCTTACCAAACTGGCTCGCAGAAGTAAACCAAATCGTTATAATGATTTTCTACTTCCGTTAAAAATGTTCAAATCTGACGGTAGTTTAAACTTAGGGAAAAAATAGACGTTTACTGCTCTCACTACTACCTCCATCACGTCCTTCAAATTTGATGTCTTAGCGCACAATGATTCTTGGTGGATTATGTAGTGCACTTTTATAACATTGAGTTTACTTCGGGGCTTTTCCACGTGTCTCTGAAACAGAGCCACGGCAAATTTATTTTGTCTAAGCATAGCCGGAACTCCATCTGTTGTTACGGTTACTAGCTTTAATAGATCCATATCCATGTTTGTAGTATACTGGAGCAGTGCTTCAAGAATGTTTGCTCCCCTAATAGAGTCTTTTAAAGAACTAGTTGAAGAAATTCCCTCAATACCTTCGAAAGTTTTGCTTACTCCACTTACAAACACTGCAAGTTTTACCTTGTCAGAGGAATTGATGCTCTCATCTCAACTGTTACTGAGAAGAACTTTAAATTTTGGCGTTGATATTTTAAATTCATCATGTAACTGTTCTTGGCGAGAGACTGCTTTTCGAAAATAAAGTTTTTGGCTCTCGACACAAAATCTTTAATACAGCAAGCAATCATTTTTCTCGGGAATTCCTCTTTAGTATAAGGCTTCATGTTTTCTTCTATAAATGTCTACACTTTGTAGATTGCACGTGTACTTTTTTCCGATTCCATGTTTCGTTTTTGGAATATAGAACTTTGTTTTTCTAAAGGCAAATGGTATTACCGAAGTGTTGACTCAAAAAGTACTTTTCTGTCGATTTGTCTTGAAATACTCAACACTCCGCATCAACCTTCCCGAGTTTTGTTACTATTTTATTGTTTGCTAAAACATAAATTGTTAGTTAGTTCCACTGTCAAAAAATAATCAAATTTCCCCCAAAATAATGGATTTATTTTTTGTTAGGAGGGGTTATGTAAGGGGCCCAATTGGATGCACATTCTGTATCACTATTCCACAAAAATCAATATATTTAAGAACCAAGTTGCCTGATTTTTATGGGATAAAATAAAAATTAATTTTATAATTTCTTAACATAAAGTTTAAGACCCCAATTACATTCGTTTAAGTCACCTTCAAGTTAAAAATGTAGATTCGTAGAATATGGCAAATTTCCCCCAAAATAATGGATTTATTTTTTGTTAGGAGGGGTTATGTAAGGGGCCCAATTGGATGCACATTCTGTATCACTATTCCACAAAAATCAATATATTTAAGAACCAAGTTGCCTGATTTTTATGGGATAAAATAAAAATTAATTTTATAATTTCTTAACATAAAGTTTAAGACCCCAATTACATTCGTTTAAGTCACCTTCAAGTTAAAAATGTAGATTCGTAGAATATAATAATTCACGACACATCTAGCCTAAATAGATTTCTGATGTTAACTAGCTTAATCTAAATGCTCCCAGCGGATTTTATACATAGGCAGAACTATTCTAGAATATTCCAGAATGCTTTAGTATAAGTTATTGATAACTGATAGTTCTCGAATATTCGAGAGTACATCTCAACATTCTACGAGTCTACAATTTGTTTTAGAATCTAAATTCTAAAAATAAAAATCTAAACTTATATTTTTATTTATAGACACAAAGAACCGGGTATATACTATATTGAGTTTGAGAACTGCAGGCCAAACAATTTTGGATAACGGGTTGTATCTTGCCGACTCCTGTTCTAAACGATAAATTGCTGACCTATAATGAGCCAGACAATTAAAAGACTAAATGTAAAACAGTGGGCAGTTTTACATGCCGACTTGAAAATTCTCTGAATAAGAACGATTTCTTAACCTTTAATGACGTGTTTAGTGGCTAATACGCCAAGGAAATAGGGCCAGCGGACTGCTATCCATCTAAGGACCATCTTCTTATGAAGGACCATTGGATCAATTTCTAGATAGTTCTGAAGGGCAATAACATTCAATGGAATATCAGTGGAGTTAGAGCTGTCTAGGAGGAGGTGGGATGCTTATCTTCCCTCCGTTTCGTTTAATCTTTCTACTTTCATGGCACTGTGTCGGCCGCGTCCCTTCTGATCTCCATCCTGGGATACGCTAGTTTCACGACTTGTCCTCGAAGGAATAGGATCTGGGCTGGTGAGTTGGTAATTTATACTCGATGTACCTTAATTGGTCTCCATTCTTCATTTGTCTCTACAAACCTCGCTTCAGTTGAAAGTAGTCCAAATACAATTGGATAGGAAGTATTCACTTGCTCAGTCATTATATAACTATTAGTCGACCTTGATAATGCAGATATACGTGTAGTCGTAGCGTGGTGACCTACATATTTTTTTATTTTAGTGGAAGAACCCTAGACCCTCTTTTTACTAAGACTACAGGATAAAGTCTAAGCGTCGTATTATAAGTGCTATCTCTCACTATGTACTCGGTGCCCCTTTTTTGTTAGTTTTTCTAAGACTTTCGAAATATTGATCATTTTCCAATTAAACACTCATCTGAAGATCCGCTTCTTCTCAAGGAGCCAACTTGTTGTTTTATGGTATAAAGTATAGTGGCTCGAATTCGAACATTTTATTTTAGGGATGAAACGGATGACATCTTTGGCACTGTCGTTGAAGTGAGCCTAATTTTCACTTCCTGATCTTTTAGGATGTATGGTTGGTCCTAGCGTGTGAAAGGGAAGCCAAAGGAAAGATATGATTATAAATGATACAGGTGGCGTCTTATCGATTTCATTGTATGTGAATTTCCTCGGGCGACGATAGATTCCTAATCGTTTCGACGCACGCTTGCAGCTCTTCATTGCTGGAAATCATGTCCTCCTCATTGAGAGGAAGAAACTATTTTGTATATATCTTGATGCATGTCACAATGATTCAGGGTGGGTTTTGCAGGATCCCCCTCCTGTTTTCCAAGAATCCTGGACTATTCTCTCTGAGCCTGTGTTCAGTATTCTGATCCGTAGGCAATCAAATTACATCGCTAGATCACTGATGCGGAATTATTTAATAGATTGTTCTCTACGATATTGCATGCAAATAAGAAATCATTTAAGTGCTCCATTCTATTCGAGAGTAGAATAATATTAAAGATAAGTGACATCAGTTCCATATCCCTTATGAACATCAATCACATCACCTCTATAGTGCCGGTAGATACTCTTGCAAACTTTTATGTGGAAGAATTTTAGAATATTTTTCTATACACCATCATATATGAGTCTTCTGGACATTTTAGAGCTAAACTCACATTTTAACGTAGGGTTCTTTCAAGTTCATATAGATGAAAATACAATTTATACTTTCCAATCCTATCATTACATTTTATACCCTTTCCATAATGAATCTCTACTAAGAAATATTTGATAATTTGCGATTTCACTTCGGTTTCTCGCTTCCTTGTTTACGCAACCATAAAAGACAGCCCTCAAGTATTAATATTTTTGGCCTTCTCCATAAATACTGGATTGATTAGCCTTAATTTTGTTCTTTTTATTCCTTCTTTGGAGTCCGGCAATCCTGCAGAAATCCTTACCATGTATCTTTCATTAAGTTCACGGATCGAATCGTCCTATCTTATATTCAAAGGCACATTTTCCCTCATCCTTTCTTTTTGCCACTAGCGTCTCGCCTTTTCTTATACGTTTCTATTATCAAAGCAGCCCAATAAAGCGTTGGATCGAAGTCAGATTATTACTTTTGGTCAACGAAATGAGACAGGTAGATTCATTCACCTATGTACATACACCATCGATATCACTGGCCTGCGTTTCAAAAATTTTCCAAATGTCAAGGTTTTCCAACTCATTTAGGATCCTTTTTGCGTGCTGAATTAAAAAATATAATTTTCTTTGGTCAGTTCTGGTTTCTAAGATACACTCGATTTTTATTACAGCATATTTTTCCCAAATGGCGCTATCATCCAAGTGTATATGAGCTTTGTTTTTGCCACAGCTGGACATGGGTAACCTTAAATAACTAGTTATTCTTTCTCCTTTCAGGTCTAGTTGTGCCCTACGATGGATTGGAAGTGTAAGAACCATCCTAAAGAAGTTTGTTTCATCTGCGGACACGTGGTTCTTCCAGACCATCAAGCGAAAATCACGGATTTTGTGAAGAAGGCTTATTACGCTTATTTTAGAGTCAAACTAAGGGACCAGGATAAGGCATTTGCTCCCCATATATGCTGCTAAACATGTTTGGAGGACTTACGGGATGGAAGAAATAAGAAAAGAAAGAGTTTGCCATTTAGTGTCCAAATGGTGTGGAGGGAAGGTAAAGATCACGTTACTGACTGCTAGTTCTGCATGACAAATTTAAAAGGCATCAGTCACAAAACAAGCACCATGTTTAATACCCTCATGTTCCTTCTACCATAAAGCCAATTCCCCATGGACCAGATGTTCCTGTTTCCTGAGCCGGATGTCATCATGGAATCTAGTTCTGATTCCGAATCTAATGACATAACTGATACAGGTTAGTGTGGTAAATACGAGACAGAAGAGGAAGACACTTCGATTCCATTGACCCAAGCCAAACTCAACGACTTCACACGATACCTGAACCTATCTCAAGAGTCTGCCCACCTCCTGGGTTCTCGTTTTCGAGAGAAACACCTACTTGCCACAAAAACAACGTTCTATTGGTATCGGGAACGCGAAAGCGAATTCAGAAAATTCTTTATGTTCGATGAATCGTCTTCACTGATCTACTGTAACAATATTGCTGACCTGATGAAATTAATGGGTATGAAGTATGTTGCCATGGAATGGAGACTTTTTAGTGACTCGTCTAACAGAAGTCTCAAGGCAGTTCTTTTGAGTAACAAAAATAAGGTTTCATCAATCCCTGTTGGACACTCAGCTGAAATGAAAGAATCCCACAATAGCGTGGAACGTCTGTTGTCTGCTCTCAATTACCAAGAACTTAAATGGTTGATTTGTGGAGATCTTAAATTTGCTGGACTTATCCTAAAACTTCCAGGTAGGTACACAAAGTATTCATGCTTTTTGTGCTTGTGGGATAGTCGGGCTGACGACCAGTATTATGTCAGACAAGAGTGGCCATCAAGACGGATTAGAATCAGGGTCACAAAATGTTCTGTCCCACCCTCTGGTTGAACCTAGCAAGGTGTTACTTACACCCCTACACATCAAACTCGGCCTAATGAAGAACTTTGTAAAACCACTGGAAAGGTAAAGTAAGGGATTTGCCTTCCTCCACCACTAGTTCAAACGAGTCACCATGGAGAAGTTTAAGACAGGTATATTTGATAGTCATCAAATAAGAAAACTCATAAAAGACTAGTTTTGATGATTCATTAAATCCTACTGAACTCACTGCCTGGCTGCCCCTTAATTTAGTCATTGCAAACTTCCTTGGTAACCACAGAAGTCCTCAGTACCAGAAGATGGTTGAATTAATGGAGAATTTCGCGTATTGCGCGTATGTCAGTGAAAATGCACTTTCTTCGGTCCCATCTGGACTATTTTGCAGAAAATTGCGGAGACGTAAGTGAAAAACAGTGTGATCTCTTTCACCAGGACAACCGTCTCATGGAGGAACACTATCAAAGCCAATGAGATGTGAACTTTCTGGCTGACTACTGTTGGTACCTTAAGAGGGACGTGGTGTCTGCTCGGCACAATTGGGGGTCACTGAAGAGACCATTCATCCATGAGTAACTTATTTTGTGCATTGTAACATTCATGGTATCTATTAAAAATATTCTGTAAACCTTCTGTAAGTAAATCGGTCCAATATTTGCTATTATGGGTTTCAATCACAATAAATATTCGGAAATATAGGAGTTTTTGGTATGTGCTCATATTTCAAAAACCTGACCTGATTGGGTAAAATGAGCTTGATTTTCAGATTCAGTGCAAAAAACTGATCTAAAATCAGGTATTATATTCAAGCTTTTGACTTGCTTCTTTTGCTTCATGATCAACCAATCTTTTACTTAATGAGCTCTGAATTATTTTTACTGCATTTTCCTCATACAAAATCGTCCGGATCCGATCTCGAATTCCATTTGCATCGATTCCTAGATAATTCAATTTTCCACTTTATTCTACTTCCCAACACTCTCACTTGCCCCTTTGTTCTCAAAGAAAACAATTTCCCTTATTCTCATTAGGAGAATTTCATCCGCTGTTACTATGATCGTATATTTAACTGTATACACCTCTGAGAAGATATGGCATTAATTCGGGTGCAGACAAGGGATAAACAGGTACAAAATTATTTCCATCCCTACTTCTCTTTTTGAAAAAAAACATCAGTGAAAACTCCTCAATGGTCAACAAGTGAAAGGAAGAACGGCTTCATTTAGCTTTGCACTAACTAGATAGCGTGGAAACCATCTTGGCCCAAAGTAGAGCCATCAATTCTATGTACCTTGAGTATAGATTCTTAACCCCTCAGATGTGTTCGATATACAGACTAGAGATGCTTTTTGTTTGAGAAAGGGGATAGGATGGTAGAAGATAGGTTTAGTTTTTATTATGTGTGTGATGATGTAAGTAGAGAAAGTTTCCTGCGTACACATATAAGTTTAGTCCACCGCCTACTTGTGTCAGATTCCTACATGTACACCAAATCTTGCCCCTAGCTTTATGTTTTCAACTGAGCCTACATTGATCTTAGTTGATTTTTCAATCTTGCCAATGATTTGATGGTTTTCATACCGATCCTGACGTGGAAAGTATGGGTGAGCTTCCTTTATTGGCTCCTCTTACTCGACAAACTCTCGTTCGTTCTGTCTCCCAAGAGAAGAGAACTGGAGGAGGTTTTGGACCATCAGCCGTCAATATATTATTTGAATGCTTTTAAAAAGGTATTAAATGAGTGGCGATATTCTCTATTTAGTGCATGAATAAATTATATTTTATTTAAGAAATCGGTAAACAAGAGCCAACTGTCTCAGAGAAAACTTTCAAAGGAGTTGTTTACAAGTAGCAGGGAATTAAAATAGAGCAAATTTTATATCCAGGTTTTTTATTAGAGAAATGAGATGTCGTTTTTATCTACCCGGATTGATTAGTTATATTTCCTCGATTTCCTTCCTCTAATTCTAGTACTTAAAACATGAACAACTTTTCGAAACTTTTCTACCCAAGATGTTTTTCTTTCATTTACTTATAATTTTCTATTAGAAAATCCTGAAAAACTTTCGAGTGATACAACATAGAATATTGTAAATTTTATCAATGATTCTTGTGATGATTCCCCAAACAGTGGTTTAGATTCTCGGAATGACTAAATTTCCTTTGGCTTCGTCATTTCGTTGATACTTCAACCTTCGATCTCTCATTGATATAAAAGGAATTCAATGGCAAAAATTAATTGTCCTTTCTAGTGAAGACTTTCGTTGCTAATTGGCTATGGAAGAGTTTGCTAACTTAGACGATGAATAAAGGAAGAAAAGAAAAGGGATTCAAAAATTAAAGAATATAAAGTAAATCAGAGAAAAGAGGTAGCCACGTTACCATGCCAATTGCTATGGAATCCTAATTTCTTGCAAGATTCCTATCCAGTTTTATATTCCAGTGAAAGGCAAGTATAATTCGGTCATATCATGAAATTTAAATTTAAAAACTATTTTGCATAATTCCAATTAAGTTTTACTTTTCAAGTAAGAGAGAATTGAAAGGAAAACTAGCTTGCTTTGTGGCAACAATCCTCTCTAGGTGGATCCTATAGGTCCCTAAGGGAGGAGATTTTGTGGGCCCTTTTGCTTTTACGCGCTAACAATAAATGAAAAGCGTCGAGCACCTACCAGAATGCCATATCAATATTTGAAGAATTTCACCGAATGTCTGACATTGGGGTGAAAGGCACTCCAAATTGCGATATTTCATGAATAGCTGATATTGAAAAAAAGGACTCACAGAAAAGATCTTATTATTTTTACTAATATATTAATGCAAAAGATCTCGCCCCAAGACTATGAAAAGATAAATATTGGAAAGACTCCGAAAATGAGTTGGATTTAATGTGATAAACTAGATTGAATAATTATGAAAGCAAGAAATATAATATATTCTTACTAGAAAATTGTAGTGATATTTTATTATCATTTTATATTATTATAGTATATTTATTATTATTTTTAGCAATTTTGGTATTAATATTTATAGAGCCGAAATGAATGAAGGAATTTTTGACAGGGGTGCTAATAAATAGGAAAAAAGTAAAAATATGAATGGTTTCCTTAAAGAAGACCCTGGAGAGTCAGGGGAGGGGCTGGCAGCTTGCATGCGAATCTCTAGAATCTATCTCACTTTCAATTAATCGTAGATTGGTCTGTGGGAGGCAGGGAAGAAAAGGCGCCTACTCCAAGTGTTAACAGCAGCAGTTTTGCCAAACTACACAGGTCACCAAATTGTGGGTTTATAAACTGTGGTCGGGAGGTTTAACGCTTAAACTTCAGGTTTAAGCGTTAAAGCAGCTAATTTTCCTCTCATTCATACAATTTGTGATTAGTTCTATTTTTATCTTTCCATGACACATTAATATGTGAGTGTGAGTATTTATAATACATGTGCATGAGTAAGACGGACAACTGATTCACCAGAGTTGCTTAACAACAATAGTAAGCTGTATGTACTGATATCACTTCTCCATCGGTGAACCACAGTATGATCACTATTGGGAAGAAAGTCTAACACGTACATTTCATGAAAATGACCTAGAGAGAACAGAGAGATATTTCTGCTCCCTACTCACGCTACTTAGTTTAATCAGACCGGCAATGCTAGCACTAGTTTTTATACCATTGTGTCCTATTTTATTTTGCTTTGATTCGCTACTCGGAGTAAAATTGGATTACGTTGAATGTAGTCTTTACTCGTGACAATTTCAAGGAAAGAGATCAGAATTTTCTCTTTTCATTATATGTAGATATATAATAAAGTTAGCGATATTTATTGAAGAAGCGAAGTAATGCGGAAACAAATAAAAGATGGAATTATTTATTTTTATTTTTCAGAATATTTTAATTTTAGTCAGTGTCAAAATCCCACTGTAATTATATAGGAACTGATAGTTATACTTTGCACCGTATGTTAAATTTACTGAAACGTGCCAAGTAAATTTATTACAGGAAGGCGTGTGGAACATGCTTGGTAATGAAGAGGCGATGGCTTCGATTTGCAGTCTCTCTTTGATGTTGATAAATTAATTATAGCGACGACATTTGACTTTGAAATACGGCGATACATAGAGAGTAGTCTAAGAATCAGAGAAGTCTTCTGGGCTTTTGAAGGAAGTTGGTTGGTGACCTGGATAAACACTAACTTAACTAACTCACTGGTTTGTACTGAACTGTTGCATCGTCACCAGCTGAATTTATTTCCACATAATTGGGAAAAGAATAGTATACACCATCCACTTGTTGAGCAAGAGAAAATAATCTTGCCCCCATTCATATTAAAATAGAGTTTATGAAACAATTAGTGAAAGCTATTAATGTGGAGGGTGAGTGTTCCAAATTCCTATGTACAATATTTCCTGGCCAAAGTTATGATAAAATAAAGGCTGGAGATTTTGATGGGCCACAAATCAGGAAATTAATGGACAACCAAAACTTCTCGAGTTCGATGACTGACATCGACAAAGCAAAATGGGATTCATTTGTAGCTGTTGTAAAAGGATTTCCTGAAAATAGAGCTGCTAACTAAAGGGTCTTTCAATTAGGTCGCTCGATTTTAAATGTAAATAAAACAGGTTCTGTGTGATATATGCACTCAATCTCATTTTAAATTTGGACGTGCATTTTATGGTATTAAGTGTGGAATATGACATCGTTCAAATGCCCGCCGTGGCTTTGCTTGGTGGAACGTATTTGGGAGGCCCAATTTTCGATGACTCTATCGCATAAATCTGGCTTAATTTTCTGGATGGTGTTCATTATGTTGACTTTGAGGAGATCAACTGTTTGCGGATTATTCGAATAGAACGGTGATTTAAGGTACCCCTAAAGAAAGTAGTCTAATGGCGTTAAATCGCATGATCTCGGTGGTCAGTAGACGTCACCTCCGCGCGAGATGACCCTGCCCTGAAATCGCTTCGGAAAAATGTCTATTGTAGCGTGCGCAGTGTGGTACATAGCACCGTCCTGTTGGAACCGCCTGTCGATAGTATCCATACCAGGTATATAATCCAGTTGAAGCCACAAGAAGTTGCTTATCAACGATCTGTAGGTCTCGCCGTTGACGGTTATGGCAATCTCATCTTCATTCTCAAAAAAATACGGACCGATGATTCCGTTAGACGAAAATCCGCATCAAACAGTGACTTTGTTGGGAGGCAAACGTTGCTGTTGTATCTCATGTGGATTGTTTTCGTCCCAAATTCGACAATTTTGCTTGTTCACAAATCCATTCATCAAAAAATGGGCCTCGTCGCTGAAGATAATTTTTGGGGGGCAATTTGGGTCAACTTCTAACTGCTCTAGAGCCCAATCACCGAACACACGCCGTTTTTTATGGTCGTTTACCTTAAGTTTCTGGGTAAGTTGGGTTTTTTCCGGGTGCAAACCAAAGTCCCTACGCATAATTCGCCAAATTGAAGTCGCAGAAAGGCCAAGTTCTTGTGAACGACGAGAAGTTGACTGCCTCGGATTTTCCCGTACACTCTCATTTACGGCAGCGATATTTTCAGCAGACTTGGCGTTTCAGCGACGTACGGGTGTTGCATAATTGTTGATTGAGTTTTTTGCCTTGAATTTGGCCACCAAGCGTCGAACAGTGGATACGGCAGGGCGACTGTGGCGAGGGTGAAAATCACGTAATGCCCGGAACGTTTGTGGAACGGAGCACTGATTTTGACAATAACATTTGATGATTTTCACACGCTGTTCAACGCTATAACCTTCCATCGTGACTTGCCAAGTACTACTGAACAGTACAGTTCACAGTGAGGTTGCCAATGTTTTTTTTAAGGAAATGGCCACTATCGCCTGACAGAGGTCGAACGTCTTTGTTGAAAGACCCTTTACAAGGCTTTGGTAAAGATATTACTTGATAGCTTCAATCGTTTAGGCAAGAACATGAGCCTAATCGTTCATTTCCTCAAGATCCTTCTTGATGAACTTCCTGTTAATCTTGGCAACGTGAGTGATGAACACGGATAGCGTTTTCATCAATATATCAATATTATGGAGGAGAGATATCAAACCCGATTGAACACAAACATTATGGCAAACTACTGTTGGAATATTCAACGAGACTGTGTAGACATCAAACACTCCAGAAACTCTCGCAAGCAAAAGTTTCTTCGATGTATGTATAGCTATGTGTACGATTGCTTGTGTTTTCTCCATTATATTTGAAAAATAACCTGTATGTCTTTAGTAATAGGTAATGTTATCGTACAATGTATTTATCCTTACAAATTCTGCTGACATTTTAAGTTATGGTTTGAAGCTATAACACTTACAATACTATCCTTACCGAGTAAATACATGCAGTACGTCGTAAAATAGGAATATGCTGTAAAATGAAACCCTGTTGAGTACAAAAAGATGGATGCCATATTTGAAATCAGCATGTCAAAATAAGTTAAAACAACCAAAAATCATAAGTTAGCAAAAAGTTTGTCAAGAGCAACTTTTAGTCAGGTCAAAAGCTTTGACTTTACCCTATCTTTTCATATAAGATAATTAATAGACCTTTTTAAACGTTAGAATTCGTTTTAGGTCGTTTGTATCAAAACCCATATTATTAATAAAGAAGTTAAATTGTGGCGCGCATTCAATATATACAATCCTGACCAGTTGTCGTAGAATGGACCCTCGACGATGTACCATATATAACTATCCGCTGAGGGAACTTATTTAATTATCTTTAGAGTGCGTGGATGTCTAGGCTGTCCGATATTATGTATCTTCGATATGCTTAAGAAGTGGAACTGAGCTCAAGGATAATAATATTGCTATCATTAATAAAATAGAGTTTTATTAATAAAAACTATCAACAACACACAAAACGGAAAATATTGACATGAACAGAGAATTGGAAAGGGTCGTGAAAAATCTAACTGATCTGAGGATAAAGAGATTTAAAAAGGTAAAACAAATATAAAGTTAAAGGGATGGGATGGTTCGCTAAACCATTTAAAGCACAGGATAGAGTTGACAAAAGGGTTAAATACTCAAAGGTAACGTTTGGTTTACGTAATTATACTTGTTGTGCAGAGAAGGGTGACGTGGAGGAATTTTCGGTCCGCTGGCGAGTTCCAGCCGAAGGGAGGGGGGGAATTAAATAATCCCGACGTGCCGTCTTGGGAATGAGAACCGGTTCTTGACGAACGGCTTGAAGAACAATGGCTGTTCTACGTTGTTCTCTTCTAAACAACAGGGGGGGGGAGGGGGAGAACCGTGTCTTGTCTACGGGCCCGAGAACAATGGCTGTTTTAATGTTGTTCTCTTCTGAACAACAAGCGGGAAGGGTGAGAACCGTTTCTTGGCGAACGGGCTCAAACGAGCAATGGCTGTTCTACGTTTTTCTCTTCTAAACAACAGGGGGAGGTGGGTGAGAACCGTCTCTAGTCTACGGGCTCGAACGAACAATAGCTGTTCTAACGTTGTTCTCTTTCTGAACAACAGATGAACCTTTGTAGACTTAGCGTCACGAAGGCTCGAACCTTGGCACTCAAGGGATATTTTCCTTCTTCTGGACAAGTGATGGTGAATCTCGAGGTCGAGGTCCCTTGGCGCACAAGGTGAGAGTGGGTCGTAGTGATGTTTCGCGACGAAAATCTGGATCTCCAATCTGAATCTTAGTGGTTAACTGTCCATATAAATAGCCGGGACATCTCCTTGGCATGGAGGACAATGGAGTAGGAGCTTCAAGAGAATGCACAGCCGAGCCTGAGAACAATGCCTTATCTGCCCATAAGCCTAACCCAATCTGGCGAAGTCGGCGCATGGGGCGAACGGGGTGGGAATGATAAACCTCCTTGTTTAAACATTGACTCAGGTGGCTGCGATAAGGCGCCAGGCTTCAAAGCGAAGATGCACGTGGGTAGCATCGTGGTTTTAAATAACGTGTAATAGTGGTTAAAATTAAGCGGCCTCAACCCGTTCTATCACACCCGTCTACTCCAGGGGAAGTTGTCACTTCGAAAAAAAAAGAGAGAAGGGACACCGATAGAGCTCCGTTGTGGGGAACTCGTTTTCTTGTACCAACCGTACCTTCCTGCACCTAACTAGTATTACCTCAATACATATGATTATTTTGATCTTTTGATTATAAGGGAAAATAACCTTTAATACAAACTTAATAAAAAAAAGGGCATGGAACAATGAAATGATATAAAATTAGTACATACGGGACAAAATAATTTATACGTAATTTAATGGGTACAAATATATATACATACAAAAAAAATAGGCATTAAGCGTGAAAAAATTCAGACATATTCATTAACTAATTATGTTACAAGAGAATTTAATTTAGGTCGTACAAGACGGTATATACATACATAGAGACACTAATCGTACGAATACAATTACTCTACGCTATTCGGTAACGCATTCCTACACCGTTTTGAGTTCATGGCAGTATTATTGGGCAAAATTGTGGATGCTTCATTTTTCTTAGAAAAGAAGAAGCTTGATCCATAAAAAGTGTCCGGACGCTTCACTATGGGCAGGACAAAGGACTCGTGAAACCTTTCTCATTTTCTCCTAAAGATTGTTCGGGCAGAAGCGTAAACAAGCGGAAGGGAACATTATCTGATGAGGGTTCTTCACAGACCATCCCGATTTTTGATACCTTTCTGAAAAAGTATCCGACACAATGTGTGCGCTGAAGTGTTCATACCTTCTTCTTTCGAATCGTTTTCAAGCTTAGCACTTGAGGCAGCCTCATCCTCAAGCTGAAATCTGCACCTCAGGCAATTTTAGCTTTCAAATGAAACTTTCTGTCTTCCTGAAGACTCAGTAGCTTTATAAAGTCATTAATTATTCTATAGTTTGTGTTATTGATACAATAACCTTATCAACTTTTTGTATCTCTTTGCATTTCAGGCCACTTTGGAGAAGAGAAACAATGGTTGCACACTTTTCTTTGAAAAGAACCATTTCTAAATTGAAAAAAGATTTAACCTTTTATTTAAAATAAATATATTATCAAATAGATTATAATTACACATCATCGATTAAACCCATTTTTATCAGTATTTAACTCTTTTGACTGAATAACAAACTCTAGGGACTTGCTACAGGTAATGGAGCAAACCATGATCTTCTATTTCTTACTATGTTTTGGAAAATTCTGACTTTATAATGAACCTATAAATTGTAATAGAATAATTAGATTAATATATTAGTCTGAAAACATATGCCAAAAGACTGTACAGGAAATTCTTAAACGAGAAATTTGGTTACGAAGGAAAATGGATTTAAATCATTCATACCCTTCTATTTCAAAATTTATTAAATTAACATACGTGAATAAAACAAAGGGTTTCTTTACAAATTTAAATTCATTTATGTATGAGGAAACATAACTCAAAACAAAAGGTCCAAATAGTTATGTGCATATAACCATTGCCAAACGTCCTTGTATTGAGTTCCATATAGAATTTAGCTCTTATATTTTTAATATAATTTTTAATATTATTTGATTTTTCAAACCAAGTAATGTTGCTTCATTTAAAAAAATACTTATGTTGATTCCTTTTACACTTCCCTAAGTAGGTGTAACAAGAGCACTACCTCTACTATACCCTATAATTCTATGTGGCAGGTGGGAGATGAAATTACTCTTTGGTAGATTGATGATAGTATTTTTTCAACAGGAGGTGTATTTCTACTAAGAAGAATAGAGAAAACAAATGATCAGCTGAAAATTCATTAGCCCTCTACTGGATTTGAAACCTCGATCGCTGGCAGGATAATCAACAGCATTGACAAGGGCCACGTTAACCCTAGCCCTCCCCGCTCCAAACGCATCTTAATTTGTTGATCAATAGGTTGAGGTCTTATAAACGCCTGGCCGTCTAAGAATGTAGGTAAATAGTATTTTAAGTTATAATATTAAGTGTAAGAGCGATTCTCTCGCATGAGCTCATTAAAAAGACTATTGCAGGGGAGCGGTCTTCTTTTGTCCTTGCTAACACGCTTATCATGGGAGAGGACGCTGGTTTGGAAAATGTGTTCGGCGACTGGTTTCTCTGCATTCGCGAGGCGCGTTATCATGCTTTAATAAACAACTCCTAATTGAAGTCGTTTAGACTAACATCTATAAAAAAATCGCCGTTCCATACACGTCCTAGCACAAGGAAAGCGTGAACATCTCTTCAACTCCCTGATGATGAATTTAAAGGAGAGGAAACTTCATGAAAATAATGGACATCTTCAGCACTTTTCATGGCTTCCTGTCCTCACATTGGCCTCTTTATTATATTTGGGAACTTTATTAAAAGAATAAATTTATAACTCAGAAACAAACGGCATTGTTTTATTTGTATGAAAGCAAATATGTAGTTGGTTCAGGGTGCTTTATTTCGCCATGAAATTGAAACCTAAGAAGGGCCCAAGGAAGGGCCAATCACTCTACGGTTCGAAAAGGTATATATGAAAATATCAATGGCGGTTCTGTAGAAGAAGAGTGATGTTTTTTAGGTGCGAAGGAACGAGCGATGTAAGAGGAAGCAGAGTTGTTACTGGTTGTGTGAAGGGAGTTACATAGGCAGGACTCTCTCCTATAAGGACCTTAGACGCACGTCCTTCAGAATCGTAGTCCCACACTAAAGCAGAATTGTTTTGTGCCCAATTTTTCATGAACCTAGAACAGGGTACCCAGTCGTGGAAATACAGCACCTTATCCACCAGTTTAATGAGTCTTAGGGGTTGATGCGTAACAAAGTAAAACACACTGGTAAAGAAAACCTTTCTATGAAGTCTCAAGTGAAGATAAATCGTGGCCAAATCAAGATTTTGGAGACTTATTTTAGCGTCTCTGTTCCAAAGTTTTCGAAATCAAATTCCCAAAACGGTTCTTTGAGGCAAAGAGAGCAGTGTTAAGAGAAGTGCAAGGTTCGCAGCACATTAGCACCCCAAAGAGGGTGCCCTTGGGCCCTAAGTGTTCATCTGCCCAAAACATATTTTCACATTCTTTTTTTTAATTATAGAGTGGCCTACCTTGTTTGTGTGGTTATTGATATAATCTTTGCCAATAGGTAACATTTGGAGACTTGCGTACCTCACAGGCCTCGATACCCACTGAAAGGTTTCAGATATAAGATGGGGAACCAACGTATAGCTAACGTTTAGAGAATCACGTGCCAAACAGTCCCAAATACACGCTACCACATTTGATTTACTTCTAAAGAATGTGCGAGACGTGTTAGCAGCCTTCTCACATAAAACTAAGAGCAACAAGTAGACTATTCACAAGATAACTTGAGCTATACTAAAACGTGTTTCTTCTTTGTGAGTTCTCTAAAGTCCCCCCTGGATATACACCTCCCATATACTTCCATTTCTCCGTCTCCCTGAGGTTGATAACACTGGTGTTTTTCTCTCATTATTTCATAAGAGAAGAACAATTTCTCCCGGAACTGTTATGTCCTTTGGTAGGTTTCGATACCCTTAATCGATCCTTGAAATTTATTGATTCAAAAACCAACAAAGAAACATTTCGCTTCTCATTTTATATGAAGGAAACCTAAGCTTAAGTAATTTGGGTACTTACAAACGTACTGGTCTTTTGGAGATGCATCTAAAACTGACACTATAACATTTTGCTTCCAAGCTGATATCACTTTGGCCTACTTAGTGCTTCTCAATGAACTCGGGACATAATAAGCTAAGGCGGACGCCCGTAATATCTATTCGATTCATTTTACTCTTGATTTATTATGTAACGAGGAGAGGCGTGGTTTTGTGTCCCTAATCCAAACAGGCAACTAACGACAAGAGCATCTGACGTCATCCTCCAGCCCTTCACAAGAAGAAGGAATTAAGGAGATTGCTCTCGAAGAGGGAAGTCAAGACTTCTAAATTTATAAATCATTTCTAAAGGATCTCAGGTCTTAAAAAGGTAGGTGGAAATGAAAAGTAAATACCAGCGAAGACACCATTTAATTTCTAACTGTTTTGAGGTCATAATGATCTGGAAGGAAAAAAAAAAGTTATTTTCTCCCTATATAAAGTGAATAGCAAGGGGAGCTCGTTGGGAGCTAGCACCAAACGGTGGGACGCCAAAACTAAGGCATGTTTGCAAGCAACTCCATCAACCTACATTCTCAGACATAGATCCAATAGCAACATTAATCTCACTTTCAAGCAAGAACACATCACTCTTTTTGTCTGAGAAACCGAACAAACGGGTTTTAATTTCATATTTCATTGGTAGGGTACCAGTTGCTCTCCCTTTTTCTGCATATGTTTCCCAGGCTCGATGGTTCATATAAAACACACGGTTATTAGTCGCGTTCGAGTCTAGTCCCGTGCAAATCTATATCTCACGATGGCGGTCGGCCCACAATTTTCTCCACATTTAATACCATCTGAAGTATACTCCAGAAGTCGAATTCAGGGCAGTTGTACAGAGAGTAAAGAAAAGAGAAAGGAGCAGTAAAAAAGTAGCCAGTTTCGAGTAAGAATAGGATAAAGTAGACCCAAACATTAGTAGGCCGGCCCTAAATACCTGATATACGTTTACTCGAAATCACTGGGCCTAAGCCTGACGAGTTCTTCGACCAATAAAGAGTCCTTGAATCCGTCTTCCAAGATTTCCTTTTCATTGGGGTAATCAGCCAGTCCTGTACCCAGCTAACATCACTAAAATCAAGCGAGAGAAAAATATTTCCAAAATTAGAGTGAGCTCAAGGTCAGCGCCCGGTAACTTGGTTTTCCTAAAAGTGCTACGTCGAAGTTGAGAAATATAAGGCCTTGTTAGCATTTGGATGGGAGAAGGCAAGTTGATCTCGACTGGTGAACATTTAGCCAACTGTCTCGTGACCACTTACAACAACCACCTATAAGTGAAAGAATGAGGGTCTTAACATTTTAGGCATTTTAATCTGTTAAAACTGTGATTTTCATGAATAATAAATCTCAAGGGGTTACTAGATCAGGCGAATACACTCCCATGGAAGAAGCAAAGGGTATTGATGAAGGTGTGATTCGATTCAGCAGTAAACATTTCACTTCAATTTACATAAATGAGAGGAGGGGGACAGTCAGGCAATGAATAGTCGACCAGGATGTGCCTGGAAGGACTGTCTAATAATTAGACTTCGCGAACAATAAGTTGAGAAGAGTGAACAAGCGTTTGAGTGTTTTCATCCTGTTCCTGGGACAACGTTATTGTCGCATTATTGATGGGCACAGTGCGAGAGAGTTGCGTGTCAAAAATTGAAGAAAGGCAAGAAAGCGTGCCCACTATGATGTTTGTTTGATGGGCCAGGAGCGTATTGAATATCGCTTGTGAGTTGCAAAATGAAGTCTAGATGACTAATATTGGCTGCAGATTACACGGAAGAAAGGCTATAAGCAGATAATGCACCCACCACTGGCTTGTATTTCGTGAAGAGAGTAAATTAACGTCCTTTCAAATATTGTCGGAAGTGGCGGAGGGAAATATATATCCCGAGCAGCTCTCGTGAAAGATGCGCGATCTCTTTTGTGAAGGAGCTAAAGATCTTGAGAATAACGAGAGAGATTCTTCTCCTTGTACCAACCCATTGTGGTAAGGTTGCACCTACATTGGTAGCTGAAGGATCCGAGGTAACGCTTATACTGGCCTCTGGAAAAGGATGTGCCAGTGAAATTGCAGAGGCCATGGCCTCTTTGGTACGAGTAAAAGATTTACACGCTTCGGAAGACCATGACAGGAAAGTTCTTCTTGGTAGTTGAGAGGAGAGTGTAGATTGGTTGCATGATTTTAGAAACGTCAGGGATAAATCTATAGTAAAAGTTAACCATACCACAAAATCGAGTGAGTTGCTTGAGCGAAGATGGTCGGGGGAATTCCTGAATAACATCAAATTTGTCCTCGAGAGGACGGATTCCGCCAGAAGAAACATGATGTCCAAGAAAGTAGAGTTGTGCGACACCAACTAGACACTTAAAAGTGTTAAGTACGATACCATACTCTTCAAGTCAAGTGAAAACCTGACGATGGTGAGATATATGCTCCTCTAAGGACGAAGGTGCTATCAGAAGGTCGTCTATGTAACAAAAGACGAAGAAGAGACCTCTCAGAACCTCATCCATGAAACGTTGGAAGGTCTAACCACTGTTAAAAATACCATAAGGCATTCGGTGCATGACGAAGAAACCAAATGGTGCGGTGATAGCCGTCTTTGGGTTGTTATATGGGTAAATAGAGATCTAGTTAAAGGCACGAACCAGATCGAGTCTAGAAAATAATGAACAACAGATAAGAGTAGCGCTGAAATCATCCAGATAGGGCAGAGGATATCTATCGGGGATAGAACAAGCATTCAGCCGCCTGTAATCTTCTACAGCTCTTTACTCAACGGGAGTGGATTTGGTTACTATATGAAGCGGAGAGGCTCAAGAAGAAGTAGAGGGGCCTAGATATGCCAGCTTCCAGCATAAAAGTGAAATTTTGCTTCATTAAATCGAGTTTATCTGGGGGCTAGTCAACGGGGGTGGAAAAATACAGGCCCTCCAGTCATCTCTCTTTGGTGATCCACACTGTATTTAATAAGCCTGTCTTTTGAGGATGGGATGCTAAGGGCAGGAAATTCTTCTAAAAAGACCTGAAATTGTGGATTAGTTGAAGGGAACCGGACAGAGAGAAGAGAACTACTATGCGACGAGAAAAATGAACCCGAAACTGTGATCGAAGGAGTGCGATCGATAAGCTTGCAGTTACGAGAATCGACCAAATATTCGTGGGCAGTGAGAAAATCTAGGCACAAAATAGGAATGTCAACCTCGGCAATAATAAACGTCCATCGAAAAACTTGGCAGACACTGAGAGAAAACTGAATGATGCGCCTTCCATAGGTCTTTATATCTGAGGAATTAGCGGCTTTAAGGACAAGATCAAAGGAAGAACAAATTTTATCGGTCAGAGAGGCTGAAATAACCCTACATTGAGCACTAGTGCCAACTAAATATAAAAAATCAGAGAGTGGGTCGTAAATACGCAATGGTGGATGAACCTGGAAAAGTGAAGGAATGGTAGAAGTGATAGGCCCATTGATCACTTGCGTTTTTACTTTAAACGAGTTAGAGATTTTGAATTATTAGAATGAGAAGAGTAATTTGCTTGTTGAGGAGATGAAGTTGGTAAATTAACGTTAGATGAATGAGGTCCAGCACTAATTAGTCGGTTGTACGAAAATAACATTAGAATGAGGACGAAGTAATTGTTCAAAGCGAATTATTAGATTGAGAATGAGAATAGGATTAATGGTAATATGTGAAAGACTGCGTACAGTGTAGAGTGTTGCCACCATATTTCTCATAGAATCTTTGGTTTGAGAGTGAGAAGATTTAGGTGCGAAGAGGTAGGCGGAAGAAGAATGATGATAAAATGAATGCTGCGCCTCACCTCTTGTGCTTGAATGCCCACGTTGGTTTCATCTTTAAGAGGACAAACGGTTTCTGTCGCTCCGTCCAACCTTGAGACTGTGCACTCGCGCGTTCCCGCATTGAAGTTTGAAGTTTTGTCATTCTCTCCCTATTCTGTCCAACGTGACAGCTAAGTCTGTCGATAAAGGAAAAGAGGCCATACACGGCTCCGGCCAGTGGCGGAAGACTCCCTTCGTAAATTAACCTGCGAAATATTTAAATTAGAAGGAGAAAACCTATTTTGTGGGTCAGTCCCCCAGTTAACATACGGGTTGAGGTATATTATCTCGGCTGTTTGTGCAATCCGGTCAACCTTGGTATGCTCACCAATCATAATGAGTGGCCTAATGTGGTCAGAGATCCCACGCCTGAAAATTTATGCCAGAAGCGAGTAAAAAAAAAATTAGACTGAGCAACTTTTGCCCTGATCAATTCCTTAAGATGTTCAAGGAACTTCGTTTGAAGCCTATCCCCCATTTGCTGCGTATTTACAAGTTCCTTAATTCGGTTATAGCTTGATGTGCCATGACTACTTAAAAGCCTGCTTTAATTCTTCCCACGCAGCCCTTCTCCTACTTCCAAGAAAAATCCCCAGAACAAATTAAACATACTTATCGTTACTTTTTGCAGAATGTAGATTATGCGCTCTTGATCGGTTATGGCTTTATGTGCCATGACTACTTCACATAATTCCAACCACGTAATTGGGTCGGTTGTATTAAAAGCGGCAAGAATGATCGAAGGGTGGTTGGTGCCTCCGGGACTGATAACCTGGTTGAGCATCGCTGGATGTCTAATAACCGCGGTCGACGTAAACGTTGTGAGGGAAGTCGAGAAGGTTTGGGTTGCATGCGTAGTTGTAATTGTGGTAGAAGTTGTGGTAGCACAATTATTCATGACTGTATTATTTGTTGTGTTTGTGAGGGGATGTGTGCTAAGGAAACTATTCAAGTTTGAGCCAAGTTCAAAGAAAACATTAGTTTGTTAGAAAATATTTGACGTCGAATAAATAAAGGAGTACGGAGTTTTCAACGCGTTGGAACCAATGAGAGTGAAGCCAGTTGATTTAAAACCTTCCCGTGCATAAACTAACGTGAAAAGAATTATATAATTTCTCGTAACTAGACGTCAAACTATAGAATAATTAATTGAAGCAGGTCTGGGAGCACCAATTAAAGCTAACCCAGATAGCAGTCATTAACCTTTTTTTAAATGAAGGAATAAATGAGAACACGTTAGAGCATAGAAAACGAGGTAAGGGCGTAATTAAAGTAACCGGGTAGTTTCAATATTCTGACTGTAATCTTAACAAAGTTTATTTCTAAAACATAACAATGAAAGAACATCATGATAAAGAGTAGGAGGAAAATGGAAACACACAGTTGGAGTAAATTAAGTATGAATGATTTTAAATGAATTAATTGATTTGATTGAATGAATACAGAATTTGCAATTGGGGTATTAATTGATATGCCGGGATTGAATGGTTACATATAATCGATATTATTACTGACCTTGTCCGACGCGTAGGAAAGCACAATTGGAAAATTAAAAGTTCAAGGGAGGTTGAAACAAGGAGGTCTACACTGTTTGGTTGGTTTAAAATGCGTCAAACAAGGGTTTTGATCGTTTAAGGGAACCGTACATCGTATATGCTAATCGCATGGGGTAAAGAATATCGGAATCTCATACAAATGAATTTTAAGAGGCGAAGTGCATAACTTCTTAGACTGGTAAATGCCAACTGCATTTTTACGCACTCTTGTAGGACCTGGCAAAGATGCCAGCCAATACATCACTCTTCTTCTTGCCACCTTGCAAACACAGTGAAGTACACCACCGAACAAACTAAAAGAGCGATTTATCTTAATTCAAATATTTTCAAAAATATGTCTCGGTAACTGAAAGTTCCATGGTATATAAAGACATGCATTCAATATATTATATGAAAATTTTATTAGATAAAATCGTATATTTAAGAAATTGTTCTAAACAAGCTAACAAAATATAATATTGGCACTTGAAAAATAAGAGAACGATCATATATAAAAAGGATTAGCACCTGAAACAAGACAAGGTTTGACAAGAATGAAGCTTAAAACAAATAATATGAGGTGTTAAATCATTTGTTCTTATTACTTAAGCGCAACTACGACAATAGTACCTAACTCACCTGTTTCTTGCAAAATTCTGGTGTTATTTAGTTCCATTCTTACTCTATTCTCTTATATAAAAGTATATCCATCCCAATTGAAAGCTGCTGATCGCAAACTTTAAGTCTAATGATCTTCTAGACGTTCTCAATTGGGTTCAGGTCCGAGCTCTGAGCAGGCCACTATATTACTCCATTACCTTTTTTTAGAATTACTATTTTAGTCACTTTGCAGTATGACATGACTGGTTATCTTGTATAAATACTGTTGGCTGGTTTAGACATACTCGGAGTGAAGATATAACATTTGTTGTAGGAGGTTTAAGTAGATATTCGCATTTAATTTTCAAATTATTCAACTAGTGGACCAATCACTTTAGGCCAAAACATAATTAATACTATGATGTTTCTTACATTAGGCTTGGCAAACTTTTTAACACATATAGAGTAAAGTATGTCACCACTGTATAACATTGACTCTGACATCAGACTCCACTAAATTATATTTACTTTTTTGGCTGCAATGAATTCTCTCCCCTTCCTCTCCACTCCAAACAACCTACTTGAGTCTGGTTTTCTGGTTCTTATTACTGATGATGGTTTTCGTTGCTGAAGAGCGAGATTGAAACAAGATGCATTTAGGCAACATGATACTGTGAAATGGCTCTCTTCGTTACAACTATTGGTTGTATTTTTGGAGAAATTCCTGCTCCAGTCTCGAAGGAATCGTTCATAGAGAAACACTTAATAGTTATGTGTTCCTAGAGGGTAGTTATGCGCTTTCAACGGAATTATGCAGAAGATTTATAGGTTTTATTTTAATTGTATAACTTCGGAGCGCGCGAAATCACCTTCCTAAATCTCTCTACCTCTGTTACAAATCGCAAAAAAAGTCTTTTCCTATCTTTTCAAGCGAAATATTTTTGACGTTGCTCAGGAGTTACTTTTACTTAATGATGAAATTTTTAAAAATTTGGTTAGAAATAACCCTGCCAAAATAGTAAAAAAAAGGTATATGAAGGAAGCACCTTTACTTTATTGGTTATTTCAAAGTTGACATTATAATTATCTTACAGTTGAAACATGACAACATTGACGGCACCGACTTTCCTTTGCCAATTCTAAACTTGGCAATAAATGAAAGAAGACTATCCATCAGGTGAAATTCATTTTTTTCCTAGCCCTCTAACCTGAGATTCAACCTATTTAGCTGTTCAAATATATCTGTTAAGTAGGAGAGTGTCAGAGAAGTAGAGAGAGACGTAGGACAGGAATGCTGCGCATCAATTATACCAGATTATCTAATTTAGTACAGCAGTCGGGAAAATTTGTGTCAAAAATATGCTAATGAAATCAATTTCTTTTGACCACACTTAACTTTTACTCGAATAAGACGTGCGATTATCTTTGCCACCAAGGGTTACAACTAATAAACTTAAAATCATTTGATCTGATATAACCATATAGGAAGATGGGGCGAGGTGGCGTACGTAGTGTGTAACAACTGAAATCCAGACGTGCGGCGCGTCCTCTCAGCCCGAGTGTAAATTGTGAATGATTGGCTGACTTAGGAGAACTAAGTCCTCTTCAGGGCCTGGCAAATTTGGTGCGTGGACCCCTATCCCTTTACGCATATACCTTTTTCTACGAGTATCCCCTCTTTATTTTCTGTAACAGTGTGGATGGTTTAACCAGGGGTTTCATACATGCTGCAGCTAAAACCTGGAGAAGAAGCACGACTTTACGCTTTGGCAATTATAGGTGAATACTCACCTTATTCGTTATTAGTAGTACCCAGAGCGGCTTTTGTGCCTCGGCGGACTTTTTTAATCTACTCATGATCTAGAGGAGTGGTAGTTCATCGCGTGAGGTTCCACCCTACTGCTGCGAGAGCGGAAAGCCTAGTATCTAGGGGATGAAGAAGGTATGGAGTATTGTGGGATACTGACTCTCTTCCCTGCATACAGTAGAAATATAAGGTGGTTAGTGGTTACGCTAGCTCCTTGCTTATTGGAGTAAAGCCTAAGGACAAAGTCAATTTTAAGGCGGGTTGGTTGTTTAGGTGCATCCTAGCTCTGATATGTAGGCCGCATATAGGGATAAGGATAAAATAGGAGGTAAAAGTGTGGGAGATAGATATAAAAAGGTAGAAGAGATTGTGTATGTGTGGGATAATTGTTGTTGGTGATATGAATGAGGAGATGATTGAATTGTGACAAATGATTTTTAATCGGGGCGATGGTCATATGTGCCAGGTTGTCTTTTGGGTTATTTGTATTATTTTTATTTACAGCATGTGAGCCTTTGTTTACGAGTTGTTATTTTTGTTTTTCCGTTCGATTATTTTTCATTAGTTTGTATGTAAAAATGATCGTTTACTGGTCGTTTTGGATCTTAGGATGACTTATCCTTACCTCTGCCAAGCATTGAGATGCATTTATATGACAAAAAGGGGTTTCATATTTGCAATTAGCTGAGTTTAACTTGGGAGTTACAGCTTTAAGATGCAACCCCCCCATCCTTGTTTTACAAACTGCTCTATACAGTAATATTTCCTCTCTCCAAATGTTATGGATTGGGAAGTTGTTTTTTTCCTCCTCCTTTAAAATATCAGGGCCCTTACATCCCTTGCACAAAAGACCCGTATAGTTCAATCAATTGCCGAAAAGTCGCCGACCAGAGTCCGGATTGAAGTGTCAAACCTACTCAGAATGGAAAGAGGCTGTGTCTTGGTATTTAATAGACCACGCTTCGTGACCTTACTGGGAGCCCCTTATTTCTGACCTATCCCGAATCCCATTTCAAACGAAGGAGTTTGGCAGCATATAACATTTCCTATGCCTTCTCTATTGAAATCTAATTAAAATCATCAAATAGACTGTGTGAGGCAATGCTCTTGAAGGACTGCCGTGAGATAAAGCCCCTTGGAAATAACCATCTATTCTTTCAAGTCCACGTGAGCCGGCATGAGAATTTAGAAAGTCGAGAAAGAATCCGCCACTCGCTAATTCACCCGTTCCAGCTGTGTTTGCTTTCAAAAGCCAATCGTATCCCTCTCCCCTGCAATTTTTGCTGATGTATCTCATGACGATTGTTTTCGTCAAAAATCCGACAATTTTACAAATCCATTGATCCCAAAATTGGCATCGTCGCTGAAGAGGATAGAAATCACGTTAAGCGCAAAACGTTTGTCGAACGAAGCACTGAGGTAATAGTACTTTCCAAGTACTACTGAACAGTTCACAGTGAGGTTGCCAGATGTCGCTTTAACAAAATGTCCACTATCGCCTGACTAAGCTCGAGCGTCCTTGTTGAAAGACCCTTTATATATATATATATATATATATATATATATATATATATATATATATAAATAAATAAATTGCCCCTTTTTATTACATATATTAAAATTATATTTTGGAGGTTTTGTCTTTATATATACTTTGAACTGCAACTTGGCAAGTCATTAATTTAAACCCGGTAAACCGTAATTCGCGCTCTTTATTAATCACTCTGAAATATCTCAGGCAGCCTGTGGACAGCTGTCTGCCCGTGCTGGTGTACGAATCTGAGCGCTGAGCTAGTATACGCAGATATACCTTAACATATATATATATATATATATATATATATATATATATATATATATATATAAAAATATATATATATATATAAATATATATATATATATATATATATATATATATATATATATATATATATATATATATATATATATATATATCATTATATATATCTGGTGTCAGGTATAGTTGGGTACATTTTTAGTTAAAAAACCCAGATTCTTAATCATTATCCTTATCTTTATCTCTAGGCAGATAAAGTTAAGTTATTTTGGGGGTAAAGAACCCTTTTTCTTTTCAAGTAACCCCGAAGTTACATTGTTCGGTAACCAGTTTGACAGGTTCGTTCATGGATATCCAAAGAATGTGGAACAAATTCTTTTTATTTTGATTGATCATTTTTTTTCGTAACCATCTTTTCCCAATTTTATTTTCGTTGTGTGTTTTGGTTTTTATGGGGACGATCTCCCTTAACAAACTCCTACTACTCCCCGTGCAGGATTAAGAGCCTAGTTTATTTTTTTATTGCGTACAATCTTGGTTTAACAAAATCTCCGTTAGGTTTTTGATATGATCCTTCGAGCTTTATAATCTTTTCCTTAAGTTCCTTGAACAAATTCTTTTTATTTTGATTGATAATTTTTTGTGGTGACCATCTTTTCCAAATTTTATTTTCGTTGTGTGTGTTGGTTTTTATATAGATGATATCCCCTAACAAACTCCTACTACTCTCCGTGCATGATTAAAGGCCTATATTATGTTTTATTGCGTACAATCTTGGTTTAACAAAATCTCCATTAGGTTTTTGATATGATCGTTAGAGCTTCATAATCTCTTCCTTAAGTTCCTTGAACGCACAGAGCAGTCAGACGCGCATTTACACCAACAAAATGTCTTCATTTGAGCGTTTCCGTCAACAAGAAGAGATCCTTGGGTTGTTAGGCAATGATCTATTATATACTTTCAGGAGGAAGATGAAAATTAAGGGGCAGTAAAAAAAGAGCAAAGATAAGCTGAAAAAGAACAGAGAGAAGAGAAAAACAATTAAGAGCAGCTAAAAGAGAACCAAGAGAAGTTTAAGAAAGGGAAAGAATTCTTTGGCATGATCGTGAGCTTAGCATGAATCATTTGGAGACCCTTTATGTAAGCTGAGAAATGAATTCCCCCAAACGCCTTCGGTAAAATTGCCAGTGTTTAAGGACCGCGATGATCTCAGTACCTACTTAACTCACTTTGAGAAAATTTTCGAAGTGAACCACTTGGATATCGAAGCCAATGGACTCGCTCGACTATTTCCTCTCTTTAATAATATCCTCCAAGAAATCTTCATTGCACTCCTCGCCGAGGCTACTCTGGACTACACTTCCGTCAAGTCCGAATTATTATCGGCGGTTAATATGAATTCCGATTACTATAGACCAAAGTTATGCTAGGCGAATAATTCCCGGCCAGACCTACCCTCAATTTGGATTCACCTTCCAGAGAACTTTGCAGTTATATTTGGACTCAACCCAAGTCCACCACGACTGCGAGTACCTAATTGGTTTCGTTTAACGGGATCAGTTGATGGCTGCGCTACTCTCTGAAATCAGCGCATTCGTGAAGGACAGACGCGCTTCTTCTTTCAAGGAATGTATAGAAGAAGCGGATGTGCATGCATCAAGCCACCATCTATACCCAAAAGACCCCAAGAAGTCTCATTGCTCATTCTCCAATTGTAAAAATAACCTCTCCAAATTTCCCCCGAAGAATTTACCCAAGTTTGTGAAGGTACCTGGCCCATTTAAACCCAAGTACCATTCCCGCCATAATCAAGGGATATTAAGCCCCTCATAAATAATCCCCCAGCGTCGGATTACCCTCGTAGGCCCATAATTTGTTTTTCTTGCGGAGTTCCCGTCCATGTGAGGACCCACTGTCCCCAAAACTCCCAATTTTGTTCTGCTCCTTGTCATTAAATCCACAAAATAAGTGCCTCTCTCTCTCATCTGCCTGCTCGCCCTGAAACGACAGAAACTTCCCCAACAAGCAGTTCCCGAGAAAGCAAGTTAATTATATTTTCAGCAAAGTTCCCCCGGTGGGCTTGAGGTTGAAAATGGGAGTGTTAATGGTTGCCGAGTGTCAACCCTCGTAAGAGCCACCGGATGCCTTTGCTTCGTCGTCTCTGAAAAGTTGCTGCCTTCAGTGGGCCCCGACCAAGATAAATTCGCAGTAGTCTATGACTAAATGGGATGTGGAAATCGGTTTGCTGTTATCTGCTGTAATCTGGAATAGGAATACTTTAGGGCATGGGCCGAAGTTATAGCAGCCTCCTTTAAATTCTGCGCTGTGTTGGTTGGAAAGAGCCCGCAGCTCTTCCCTAACCCCGTCGCTCAGCCTGTCATCACGCTCAGCCCGCTAAAGAACACTGTTCCCTCTCGTGTCTTAAGAACCCCCGTATATTCCAGAGTTTTCAGCCCTTCAAAACTAGCATTTTGCAAACACTCAAAAGGACTGCTCCACTCTCTAGTCCTTGTGGGAAAAACGAGAAGTGACGAACGTGGATCTGCCAGTGGTCAAAGGGAAGTCGCCTAATACCTCATTAGCGCTCCAGTTTGGCTGAGCATAAAATCCCCACTCGTTCATTGTGTATCCCCCGGTCCCATGTTCCCCAAGTCCTCCGACTCTCACACATTGGATTAATGGCTGGTCATTATACTCACAAAAAAACGGCTCTGAGAATCTTCTGTTATTTCTTTTGGCCTGGTACTGCCAAAGAAACTACCGAGTTTTGCAGGTCGTGTTATATTTGCCAGAAGACTACAGTAAAAGGAAGAATACTAACTGCCCCCTCCAGAAGACAACGTTTGTCTTGGAGCCTTTTTTAGAGTTGCCATAGAACTAATTGGCACAATTCATCCCCTGTCTAGCGAAGGACACTCGTACGTCCTCACTCTTGTTGAGTTTGCAACGAGATTTCCTGACGCAGTCCCCCTTTAAAAAAATTTATAGCGTGACTTGTGCGGATTCCCTTATTTTTATATTTTCCCGCGTCAGCATACCGAAGGAGATCTTTTTCGAGAGAGGTAGACAATTCCTCTCCTAACCAATGGAACACGTCGGCAAGCTTCTTACGATCAAGCCCTTTTCACCTCCCCTTTTCAGCCCACCGCTAACGGCATTTGTAAAAAATTGAATGGCACTCTGAAGACCATTCCTAAAAGGTTATGTCATGCTCAGCCCCAACAATTGCATCAATAACTGCCGGTTGCCATCTTCGCTTGCAGAGAAATCCCCTACACAACTTTGGGATTTGCCCCTTTTGAGCTCTTGTATGGCCTAAATGTAGGCGGTTCAATGAGCATTTTGAAGGAACTTTTTTCTAATCCCGGCCTGGATGAGGAGATCAAATCCTTCTATATTTACGTGCTAGATCTTCGGAACCGCCCTGGAAGAATGCGCCGATATAGCGTACAAAAATTCGGACCTATTTTGACGTTATGTCGAAAGAAGCCGATTCAAGCCCGGTGAAGAGGTGCTGCTCCTGCTACCCACGGAGACAAGCAAGTTTCTATCGCAAAGGAAAGGCCGTTTCCCAATCCTAAAAGCACGTGGTCCCGAAAATTACATAATACAGACCTACTCAGGGAACAAATTGTTCCATGTAAATATGTTTAAGCGCTATCACCGTCGCGCATGCATTAATAATCTAATTGCACTTAACGAAGCGGCAGTAATGGAAGCCTCGTATCTACCTAAGCAACTTAATTTAATCCAAACAGTATGTCTCGAAACGGACGAAACTACCCTTTCCATTTGCTCCCTGGTTCCCGGGTTAACTCCATCCCAGAACTCGAGCTAAACCCCCAGTTGGAACCGCCTTAGAAGACGCAGTTAGCTTTTTTTAACTGAATTCCCAAATGTAATTTCTGAGAAGCCTGGCTGCTCTTTTTATTTTGAGCATGATATAGCCCTAACCACCCAGAAACCTATTAGATCTAAGCCCTATTTTTCACCCGTTCACTTGCGCCCTACTGCTAACGCCCAAGTGGAAAACTTGCTAAAGTTTGGAATAATTGAAGCTTCCACGTCTAATTATTGCTCTCCCATTACGGCCTCAATAGAGGCCCTAGCAAGTGCCATTTAACCTATAGCACTATAAAGTACTTCAGTTTTCACATTCGTGAAAATCAAATGGCCTCTCAAAAAGAAAAGGTTAGGCTCTCGCCGACATGCCCCTTCGGCGTACTAAAAAGCAATTACGCTCTTTTCTCGGGTTGACAACATTTTACCGACGTTTTGTAAGTAATTTTGCCGCCTTAGCGTCCTCCCTTAGCTCTTTACTAAAGAAACGTTCCCCGGACCCCCTCGCATGGAAACCCAAAGCTACTGCCCACTTCCTTTAGCTTAAGGAAAGACTAACATCAGCTCCCATACTGAGACCCCCGAACAGGAACCAAACTTTTGGGATACGAAAGAATGCTTGTAATGAATGTAGTGGTTGCGTCTTGCTTCGATATGAAGAAAATGGCAATAGATACCCCATTATGTTCGCTAGCTGGAAGCTCTCGTCACGCAAAAAGAACCTTGCGTTCATAGAACCTGAACTTTAGCGATTGTATGGAGTGTATAGAAATTTTAAACATAATTGTTATGTAAGTAGTTCTTGATCGATATCGATCTTCGCCCATTGGCTTACTTAAAGAATTGTAAAAGCCAGAACGGAAGGTTTAAGCTTTGGAGTTTGCTCCCAATGGAATACCAGTTCCGAATAAGGTACATTAAAAGGACGGAAAACTGTGTTGCTGACTGTGTAAGTAGGAAACAGGTCGAGGATCCTCCCACTGTGAAGTAAAATATGTTAAGCATTGTACTCCTGTGTACATAGTCTTTGTGTACTCGTTTTGTTTTTATAATTCTAGAACTCCGTCTTAAACATGTATCTTTATGTTTCTTGGTTCATATGTAAAATGTTTGTTGTCCTTTTGTATATATTTCTCCTCTGTGTGTTTTATTTTGTTTTTTGTTTTTTTTTGTATGGTATTTTTCTTTATTTTTATTAATATATGGTTCTACTACCCTTTTATGAATGAATCATTTTGATTGTGTTTTGTTTTTTTTGCGCTGGTCAACGACCATACCCTTTTAAGTATAACCTGCGCCAGGGATTAAACGGAAGTATTTCATATAATTAGTGACCGCTGTGTCGACTTAAATTTAATTGTCCACCCCGATTGGCCACTCGCTTAATCTTCCGTCCAAGCTGTGTTTGCTTTCAGACGCCAATCGTCCCCCTCTTGCCATACGCGACTCCTCCCATGTTTTGGGATGATCTTTTCCCTCCGCCTTAAATCAGGAAAACGTCATCTTCGGAAAGGGAGGCGTGTGAGGGAATGTCCTCGAAGGACCCCCGTGAGAGGAAGCCACTTAGAAATACCCCTCTATTCTTTCAAAATTACGTGAACCAGTGTGAGAGTTTTAGAAAGGTGAGGAAGAATCCGTCACTCGCTTAATCTTCCGTCCAAGCTGTGTTTGCTTTCAGACGCCAATCGTCCCTCTCTTTCCTTATCGGAACGCCGTGCGCGGCCATATTAAACCTGACCCCATATCGTGAGGCAAGTTTCATCATCTGGAACGACGCGTTATCATGAATTTCGTGTGCTTAGACTGGTGCCAAGAATTCTCTTGGGAGCGTGAGGCCCTGAGGCGTTTATCGGAGCAGCCACCCGGGTATTTAACCTGAAGCTCACAATCTCTCGAGAAGATTGAATGCCGGTCATCAACTCCGTCCAGACTGTCGTTTTTAACCCTTGAACCCCCTTACCTCGTAGTCGCACGTCGTCGAAGATCTCATCAGCACATCTATCTTTGGCTCTTGTTTAGATGAAAGCTATCAAACCCACTTCTTCCTGGAGAGTTGTGCTGCTCTCTCATTTAGACCACCCTTCAAGATTCCCGTTCATTCGAGATTGAGACTCCCTACCGATCTGCAGAACCGTCTTGAGTTGAGATTACATCTCTCTATAGCAGAGAATATATCATTGTTCATAACGAAATAATCCAATCCAATCTTTGATTCCTCCTCGTCAGGACGTCCCGAAGTATCTTCTTGAAGACCTAGGCCGCTGTCTTCCACCTGACAACCAATTCGCCCCTGCTTGAAATTTAAGCGATCTTGTATGTTCATTCCCAGATTACTTCGTTAATCTTCACTTAATTCATTTAACTACCATAAGTAATTTTTCCCCCTTTTATATATATATATATATATATATATATATATATATATATATATATATATATATATATATATATATATATAAATAACCTCGCTTTTCTTATATATATTAAAATCATATTTAGGGTGTATTAACTTTATATATCCTTCGAACTGCAATTTTGGCAAGCTATTAATCTAAACCCGGTCAGCCGTAATTCGCACTCTTTATTAATCGCCCCGAACTATCTCAGGCGGCCTATGGTCAGCTGTCTGCTCGTGGTTGTGTAAGACTCGAGCACCAAGCTAGTCTACACAGGTATACCTCAAGAGACCGTGATAAAGGCAAATTTTATATGTCTCAAATCAAAATCTATAATTGTCGAGACCGTTGTAATTAATTTCTTCCCAATCTTTAATCTATCCCGAGGAATATTTAACTTCGTTGCTTTATTATTTTCCATTTTTCATCATTTTATGATTTTTACTATTAGAATTATTGTTTCCTTATTTTTGCTTTGGTTTTCTATAAAAGCAGCGCCGGTGATTCGCAACGATCTTTGTACATTGAAAAAAAAGGCGAGAACGGTCAAAATTCTTTGCTGTGTGTGGAATAAAAACAATTTATTCTTCACACATTGCGTTTGTTGGTGTTTGTATTATATATTTATGCTCCAACCTTGCAATTTAGTCAATAAATATCCACAACAAATATATGTTTATTAATGTCAATAAATACTTTCGGTGTTTAAACAGAATTTATATATACATTTTAATAGCACACGTTTTACAATAAGTAACATTTAGTAAACATTAATATATATGGTTTTCCTTACTCGAATGCATACATTTAGTGGCGTATGTATAATTTTATACAAATATAGCCTATACATATTAGACAGAAGATTCATATAATCGGTAGCAACTTAGGCTTTCGGTTTCGCTGCTTATGGTTAGTTAAATCACCTAGCAAGTTTTATCTAGATCATATATATATATATGCAGAGAGAGAAGTAGTTGATGGTTGTATTGAGAGAAGGGGTTGATAATTGTGGCGGGGTTGCCAGTCAGTTCCATTTTGGAACAAATACTCCTGCTCTGCTACATGCATGATTTGAGTTCAGTCTTGAGGTTGTCCACCAAATGAGTTTTTAATTGGATTTTACTGACAAATTGATGAAAAATGAGTTTAATTTTGAACTTGATATTTAATAAGATGAAAAGTTGAAGTCTGTGAATTTTATCCAGAGAGTTGGATGTATTACGACTCATACGAAGTGAGTTGATCGACTGTGTAAAAAATGTGAATAATCATAATGATGAGCATATTGTGAATCTGTATTTAATGACTTATTGCTTTCTATGTGTAGATCAGGTGGGCATGACCAATGGGGTTTCTGAGAGCGGGGGCTCTGTTTTTTGTTTGAAGTCAATGCTTGTTCTAGAGAGAGAGAAAGCAGAGATTGTCTCTCAAAGGAATTTTCTAGATAGGTGCTGAGAAAAGGAAGAATATTTAATATTAACTTAGATAGATGAACAGACCTTTAGAAGATGTATTTCCATTTAGAGATAGCAAGTTTTCCTTTTGGGATAATACTTCAATTGACCTGTATCTAAAAGGTCATTGTGATGCTACTTAAAGAGTAACAAAGAGTGTTAAAGAGGTAAAAATATAGAGGAAATTTGTAAGATTTCTTTGCAGGGGAGAGAGAGATAGAAAGTTAAATTACTTGACTTTACTGTTTTGAGTTTTCCCTGACTCCTATTTTTACAAGTGTCTGTTTATGAGTTTGATGTAAAACATAAATTTTTTAACACATCATTCATCAACTTATCTTGAAAAAACCATCGTGTCTGTTTGTAAGATCAAAAACCTGGAGAAAAAAAGATGTCATAGAATTGTCAGGAGAGAGATGAGTTAGGTTCTTTGTCTAAATTAGTCATGGGCCGTGACCAAGCAATAGTTGATTGCGTTTAGAGACGGATCTAGATCCTAGTTCGGATCACAATTTATATACTTCGTTTGTCTTTGCGAGATCGGGCATTTACTGATATGGGCGAAGTTTTGAAGCGATGTTCCTCTCGCATCGATTAACTTAGCCGTCGATTCCTTTCTTGAAGAATTCTTTTTAATTTATTCAAAAGCAGGATTTGATTTCTTTCACCTCCTTCATAACAAATTGTTATTTAGGTCATGGTGTGATAATTTAATAAATCGCAATCACATGTCGCATTATAGTTCTAAAAATATGGACGAAAATCCAAAGCGGGGGTTTTATTTTATTCCTCTGCTCAAGGAGTGCATGGGACAATATGTTGAAACAAAAGCGGAGGACGTTGACGACCAATACTACCTGTACCACAATATATCTGCTTTGTAAGCAAATTTTATTTGAGTTATTTTGAATTTATGGCTCTCCTTACTCATTGTCTTTAGATTGCTTATATTTTATAAGTTAATTAGTTTATACACGTATAGGTTAGGCGCTCACAGCCCAATGCTGATACAGACAGAGCCTGAGTTAACATGGGCTAAACTGATTAACATTTAAATTTTAAAACTATAAAATTGCATGAGGTGACGAGAGCCATAAAACGCAACTGACCCCTTTTCCGTACCATGTATAAAGCGGATCCTTCGTTTGAGTAAATGAGAAAACAAAATACATTTCTGTAAAACGAGTTTTCTTATCAAACACAACTAATGGAAGATTTAGGAGAGGCCCGTACACACCGGGCCCTTAGCTCTACCAGTCTCTTCTAGTTAATTGGCTTATAAAGGCTTAAGACGTTTGCACTCTCGGGAAAATCTTCTTATGGTTTTTGCTAAATGAAAAATTTTTAAACGCAGAAATTTTCAACAATTTTAAATATTTGTTATACATCTTCACCAAACTTCTTCTCGTTATAGTACAAGTTCTGAGTCTGGTAATAGATTTTTTACTTCTAAATTTCTCTCTTTCTTTTTTGAAAATTCAACTACCCCTTTCTGCTTAAAGAAAATTTTTCCAAGCGTGAATAAATGATTTAAATAAAGAAAATAAATTTGATAAGCAAATTAATATAGTTACTAATCTTTTAGGTGAGAGATTTCCTGACGCAGTCCCCCTTTAAAAAAATTTATAGCGTGACTTGTGCGGATTCCCTTATTTTTATATTTTCCCGCGTCAGCATACCGAAGGAGATCTTTTTCGAGAGAGGTAGACAATTCCTCTCCTAACCAATGGAACACGTCGGCAAGCTTCTTACGATCAAGCCCTTTTCACCTCCCCTTTTCAGCCCGCCGCTAACGGCATTTGTAAAAAATTGAATGGCACTCTGAAGACCATTATACGTATTATACCCCTCTACTCACCATTATACATAGGGTTATATTATTAATGAATATAAATAAAAAATCCTATTATTCACGTCTTCCGTGATGAGGCAATTAGGCTTTCATGCCATTGTCTTTGATTAATTAGAATCAATGGAGTGCCAGAGAATCTTGGTCGCAAATGGATGAAACTAAAAATGAATTTAACCATAATGATTTTTTGTGGTCGCGTTAATAGCGATAACTCCCTTTCAAGGTTGCGAAGGAATAACTACATATAACTTTGGTTATTACATGTTATTAATTACAATTTAATCCTTTGGTTATGATCTAATAACGGCACCATCCCCCTTTTTTTAATTGCGTTGAAATTACATCTCACTTTGGTGAAGGTGATCGTACCAATATCTAACCGTGGTGAATAAGGCCCTGAGGCAATGCATTTATTAATGATGATACCTCGGTAGTTGTTTAAATAACAACACGTCACCCTTGTGTTAGGGTGCTCATAAAGATCATGCCATTCTATTTATCTGCCTTTGGAACGAAACCTCACTCGCACCTCATCTCAGCACCGGTCTATCTCTATGGGCATCGCACACGACCCAAGATCCGTCGCTACCATCATATCCACTCTCCATTTCATGAGAGGTTGCGAGAGCTCTACAGCTTATAGCTCCCGTGCACCAAGAGTAGTCTTCTCGTTTTGTCTTGAGGTATAGGTCGTTCCGCCTTCAGGGGTCCTTAATTTATGTCGGATATGGTAATGATCAATAACTGTATATGTATTTACCATTACTATTGCAACAAGTATCCTCCTTTTCTGACAATTTAGGATATGTTCATTTCTAATTTTCACGTTTATATCACCTTTTCAAGCCAACCTTCTTTACTACAACGTCGTTGTGCAAGATGTCCGCGTGGAAATTCATTTCTGTTCATAACAATTATCCATATCTTTACAAACGTTATACAGCTATCCAATAGCTATACACAATATCCCATTTCCACTAACCCCCAAATACTCATTTCAGCTCATACAATTCTCTCCAATTTTCTCCATACCGATAATAAGTGTCACAGGGATTGGCTGCAAATTTAATAAAGCTCGATGTGAGTTGTGTTGCAATGAGATAATTTGTTGTTATAGTGTAAATGACGAGAGAAATAGGTGCCTTAAGCGTAATTATAGTATCTCATTAAAGAAATCACTGTTAATTTTCATCTATTTAACGATGAAGACTTGGACTTACCATAATTACTATTGGCGGGAGCAGTTGAATCTTCCATGACTTCATCAATACTCGCCTGTGTAATTTACTACTATTTCATGCCAAGCTCTTCACTATGAAATTTTCATATTTAAACCTGCCATATAAAATACTATAGGAATAAATTACGCTTTAACTGTTCAATTAAGTAAGGATGAATCTTTCTTTAATAAATCGGAGTTAGGGAATAAATACCAAGAAACTAAAGAGAAATAAATGAGAAAAATGATTGCCTTCAATCTGCGTTATTTTGCTCTTCTCGGCTTAAAGATTTCTTCTAAAATTCCTCTCTTGCATTGACCTTTTCAAGCGTCTCTCGGGCTCATTCCCATCAAAATTCTCTTTCGTTCTCTAGGGCTATATGGTCCAATGTAATAATCCCAAGTAACTTCTTCTTTACTTCATCTTGAGGTGGCATGTGTAATATTGTCATCTTTTGTTAAAAGGCAGAAATTTTCTCCATCCAAGCTATCTACTTTGGAAAATGAAGTTTAAGTGTCCAACTTGATAAAATCCTCTGTTAATGCATACACAAAGGGTAACTACTCTGCGACTAAAGTATTGCTCTTTACTTAACGACGCTTTAGCTAACCTAGCTGGTGTTTTGTAGCGAAGATTTCATATAATATCTTTATGCTCAACGATTATATTGTTTGCAAATGTAACTAGTTGGGTTCACGAAACTTAAACTATTAATTAAATTTTCTATTTTGTATGACCTAGATAAGCTATATCCAGCAAATGAGGGTGATGAATTCACTCACGATTAAAGTAATAAAATTTACGTCCATTTCGCCAACATAGAATCATCATCAGTCCATTATCACCCAATATTGTTAAATATATTTACCTTAATTTAATTGGTTTCTTTTTTAATTTTTTAATGAAAACTGGAGTGTATTCAACTCTATCCACCAGAGGTCTGAGGTTCGATTCCTTGACGTGGTGAGGGTTTTTTTTTCGTGGCTTTGTCCGTGACATCTCTGGTAAGATCAGTTTTCCTATTTCCTTGTAACCTTTAGACACAGCTCCTTTATCAGGTAGCACAAACCTGAACGTGGTAAGAGATTGCTAGTTTACAAGACAACCACAATTTACCGATATATTTAGGTAGTACAAAGAAAGGATACGCTCACTTTTCACTTCAATATATATATATATATATATATATATATATATATATATATATATATATATATATATATATATATATATATATATAATAAACAGACAATCGATCATAAGTCTTGTCGCCCTTAGCATGTTATGCAAAAGAAATACTTGTGCTGTTACTAAATAGGGGTTTCAATGCTTCAATTCTTTATTGTATGTTCTATATAATTTGAATCTTTAGTGGATACTTATTTTCAAACTCATATTAGCAGCCAATCCCGAAGCTCAAAAAGCTTTGATTTCTCCTCTACTGGCCTAACATTTGCCCAAATTTGTGCCTTAATTTTCTACTCTATTATATCCTTATGCTTGAGTGATCAGTCCCTGTCAACGTCCCCAGAATGTTCTTTTCCCATGGCATGTGATGACGACAGTACAGTATCAATTTTAAGTCTCCATCCAATGCACTCCAATTTATTTTGATCAGCTGGAATTAGTGGTACTCTGCGAGATACTCTGTAGCAAATATATATAAAATGAAATTGTCATTGATTTGTTTACCTTTAATTCGGGAGGTGTCGGATTTTCTCGATTTATTATTATTAAAATCCAATGGTTTTGTTGTTTCGATTAGTACCATCCGAGAACAGTCTTTGTGAGTGAAAAATGTTCCAAGGTCACAGGAACCCAGGCCATCAGGGGCGGCATATGTTGCTGTTTCAGGAAGGTCATAGTGGAGTCCGTTAGCATATAGGAACTTCACACCAAATTTGGCCGTTTGATCTTGTCATTGAATTGTTTATCCATTTTTAACCACTCACTTTTACCTCGAAAGTAACAGAGCAAACCTAACAAATCTAGTATCTCACACTTTTAAAATTGAAATAAAGTCTGGTGGAGAGGAATTTATAATATAGGAGTTGTATGAAGGTCTCTCCTAGTGTAAAAATAAAATCGAATAACTCCTGTAGATATCTCTAAAACATTCATTAATAAATGAAATATACGCGGAGAGGAATATGACATCTATTATCACATACATATATATATATTAACAAGGTAAATTTCGTATTATATATTCAAAGTTAAAATTTACAATAAGATTTTATGTTCTATTAACTTTACGTCTGACAATCAAATTATTCACCCTAATAAAAAAATTAACTAAATTTTACTTCAATTCTACTTGGCTTAATTTCATGAAATATAGTCAAACACATTAGGAAAATGTGAATATTCTCTTATAGCCCTCGCCAAATTACGAGGTAGGTATGAAAAATGGAAGAATATGATTGAAACTAGTTTATTTCATACTGGACATGATAAAAAGAAACATTTTTGCATATATTCTATCACTAATTAATTTTTTGATCTGTCCTCCTTTTGCTTTTTTACCCGCTTAAATGCGTTTTTGCATACTGTGCATAAGTGGTTGGGGCAACCTTTGTCATTCAATGTGTGATACCAACGGTGATTCCTATTTTTTCCTTGTTAGTCTTATTGTTAACTTCTAAGTGATAAGTTTTGTTAAAACTTCTCCCATGAAACAGATTCCTGAAGCTTAAAGAGCTTAAAATCGTTGCATTGTCCAGAAAGGGATTATCTCAAGTCAAAATTGGAATAAGAATGAAATACTCGAGAAACGGTGTCTAAACAACCATTAAAAGGTAAAATGAAACCAACTATTTCAAAAACCATAGTGATCAAGGTTACAAAAGTTAAGAGAGGTTGCTGAAAAAGACATCTCTGGCCGATAGGAAAAAAAAACTCTTCTGAAGTAGCTACGGAATTTCAGGCAGCAACAAACAAAGAGATATGAAGATGCAGGAATAGAAGAAGGTTATTTGAAGCTAAGTTCAAAGGATGTAAGGCTAGAAAGCAACTGTGGCTGTCTTAGAAGGGATTGTCTTGGCAAAAGAGCATGAAGATTGGACTGATTGCGATTTGGCTACAGTTGTTTGGTTTGATGAAAACAGTTTTGAGGTAGGTTTACCATATGAGTTTCCGTCAATTTATTACGCTTGTACAAATTTTTATTGGATACCAAAAATGATCAGTAAAATCTTTATTTCTCCTCAGAACTTTGGGAGCCCCTAAAACTATTTATGTTCGTTGAAGCGTTGGGAGGCTTATGATCCGAGATGTAATGTCCCAACAGTCAAATTGGGAGGTATAATGGTTTACGGCTGCATGTAGAATTCAGGAACATGATAGTTGTTCACTTGTGAGGGCAGAATAAATTCCATCTTACACCCGCAAGCTAGACAAGGTTTATCTACCTTCCTTAGGTAAAATTTTAATGATGACATAGCAGATAGTGTAATATTCCAACAAGATAAAACTCCATGCCACGCATCTAGAGTCTCAAAGGGTTGGGTAGAAAAGAAAAGGTGACGTTGATGGAATGGCACCCTCAATCTCCAGACCTCAACCCCATTGCACATTTGTTGTCACACTTGGGTACAAGAGGGAGGGTGCACAAATGTTCCTTTAAAAAGTGAATTAACAGCAAAATTCATGAAGAGTGGCATAAAATTCAACTACATGTGCCAGCTTAGTCTCAATTATGTACAAACACAAAAATGCGGTTATTTAAGCAAAAGGAAGACACATCAAATATTAATTATTAACAGAATATATGCCAAAACGTTTATTTATATTACGTCATATATGAAATAAATGGGTTTCAATCATTTTCTTCACTTTTTCTTACCTACCCCGTAATTTTGTCCAAGGCTGTATATTAAGGAATTCAATTGAATTACCAAACAACTCATTACGATTTTATTTATAATTTTGTAATATCCGTATTTGCTTTTATTCTAAATAATTATATATATACACGCGCTATTTACATTCTTAGGATGAAATGCAAATATCCTTTGTCTTATCGAATATATTAGTAAACACTTCGTGAATTCTTTTGCACCAAATTTTAGTTTATTTTCTGAAAATTTGTTTCATCGTTAATGTTTCTAAAATCAAAATATATGTTAGCCCTTTAGTATGTCATATAGAATCTATTTATATATATATATAAATTGTATGAATTAACCAAGCGTTAAGTGGCTTTAAAAATCAAAAAGACAAATTGAATTATTTGAGAATATGTTCCATTATAAATATATAACCAACTTCTTTTTCCTACGTGATTTGCGCTTGTAAAATTACCGGTGCCAATTCGTAAGGGAAACATATACGAAAGAGACATAACAATCCGTAGTATATTAATAGAAAGAGAATAGGTGTAGATGAGAGATTAGAAAAAAAGAAAGGAGGCAGGAAATAGGGAGATAATTTGATCGAAGTCCGGCCTGAGCTAGTCTGCATCGCGGCAGGTTCCTCAGCTGCGATTGTGCAACACAAGAGATTATGGAAGTGATCGTAACGAATCGAATAAAGTAGTAAGTGAAGGCAGAAAATAGAATATATGGAGAGGAGAATTAGTTTGAATATGAGGAAGAGTTGTTTTAAAAGATAAAGTATTATTGGCAGAAGTGTATGGAGTTGAATCACAATCGTTGATATACAGTTGATGCGTCGTGAGATGACCCCGGCGAGAGCATGAAAAGAGAAGAAGAATAATATTAGTTTAAACATAATGGAAAAATACATTCTATATTTATTCTATATAAAAGTAAACTAATAAATAATGTTACTCTACTAATCACCTAAAATGAAACGACTCGCTCAATAATAATAAATAATAATAAATAATGTTACTCTACTAATCACCTAAAATGAAACGACTCGCTGAATGCGGATTAATTAAATCTACTTTAAAGATAACTATGATATTAAAATTACCTTTCCTTTAATCTTTTTAACTTCGTTAACAAAATTCAACCAACGTTATATTTCTAAGATTTAGAAAAGAAGGTTAGTGTTAACAACACTTTGGAGAATAGTATTTGATTTCCTTTTTCAATTGATATTAAGGAAACGACCCCAAATTTTGTTTACTTCATCAAAAATTGGTTATTCTTTACCAATATCTATGTTATACCTATAGGTTTTCATAAACCATTTTGAAAACAGTGGATTCTCTGTGGTGAAATTAGCAAGATGTTGTGAGAGAAACACAGGTGTTCTCATCATTTTGGAAGGCACTCTAAGGTACTAGTCGAGGAAAGTTCTGGACTTGGAGTGACATTGTGACAAGGCGATATAGAATGCAATTGTTTACTTGACGCATCAAGTCCCACTGGCAACTTTAGCTATCAGTCTTTTAAACCTCAAATACAACAACTTAAAAATTATTGTCTGGCCTAATTTAATGTTTTCGATGTTTCAGAAGTGTAATTCTTTAATTTATTAAGCAGAAACATTACTAAAATTAAATTGTTTACATATGAGAAGAAGCTTAGTGTTGCCATCTTTAATTTTAATTGTTGATCCTAACCACTCTTCTAATAATTAATGCAATTCGTAAAAAAAGAGGTAAGAAATCATGAAAAAAATTTAGTTACATTTTTGCTTCATACGTATATAATAAAATGATAATCAATTCTCTGCAAAGGAAATTCTATTTCAAATAAGGGATTATATATTTTACGACGGTACCTCTATGTACCACTAGTCAGTTTATAATGAAATTATTGGTTCGACCGAGAGAGAAGTTTCTTTACTTTATTCATATGCAAATATGAATAAATTACAGAATGTTAGTTATATTTATTTATATAATTTCTATATATATAAATATAAATTATGCATCTATTTATTTTTTCAGTCCTTCTATAGAAGGAATTCAGCAGTTCTTAAATAGTGATGAAGAAAACGAAATTTTAGAATTTTTTTATCTTTTGTGGCGCTGCTTCTGATCATGAGGAAGAAACAGATGAGGATTCAGATGATGAAAATGCTAGAAACTTGAATCACCTAACGCTGTCATAACTTACAAGAGAAGCAAAACTTGTTTACAGAGTGCCCGAAACAGAGGTAAAAAAACCTTCAGGCTCAAAGAAAGGAAAGGAAAAACAGTGTAGCTCAAATGACAATTCTTAAAAGTCATTACTAGTGAATATGAAGAAAAGTCAAAGCAGTTTGCAAGCATCTCATTAGTAGACACATGGGAATCCGTCTTTATAGATGAGATAATACTTCTATTAGACGAAAAGCCCCAAAATTCTGCATCCAAGGCAACCCTGCTATCAATGTTACACAAAAAGAAATGAGAGATTACATTGCAATTCTTCTTTTAAACTTGATATCCTTCTCCGAAAAATATTAGAATCTCTTGGGAGATAATGAAGTTGTAGCCACAGTTATGAGAAGAAATAGATTTTTAGTCCCGTGCGACTTTATATCTCACTAGGTGGGTCCTTTCGGTCCCCGTTTTGATTTTTGGGGGGAGGGCGGGGGGGGGTAATAACATTGTAACTATTCTGCAGGTTCTAACAAAATTTAAAATCCCTATGTTGTTTTACATTTTCTTACGAATGATTTAATGCCAATGTTCTCCCAAGGTTAGGCCGCAAACTATTTTGTTTTGGCAATAACATCATAAATATTCCGCCAATTTTAACGGAATTTAAAACCCTTATCTTATTTTACATTCTATTTCGAATGATATAATTGCCAAGGTCCTTCCAAGGTTAATCTAGGAATAATTAAAAGTTTTGAAGGTCGTAAGGTCATATATCAAAATAAGTGAGAACACTCGACTTTGGTAGGCGGATCTTGTAAGAAAGTCACCCGTATCTCCATACTTGTAATAATTTTTAACTTTCAGCATATGATAAATATTCTAAACTTAGTACTTATTTTAGGTGACTGATACAATCATTTCTTGCAATTTTCAAAAGGGCCTCGTCAAAAAAAATTTCAAATGATGAAACAATGGCACCATATTACGGTAGGCATGGGTGTAAACACCATATTCATGGCAAACCTATTGATTTTGGCTATAGCCTATGGTGTTCATGTACTCATTTAGGCTATTTTATACAATTTATTACATATCAGGGAAAAAAGGCAAACCTACTGCCTAATCAGTAGTCATATCGTCTTGGTTTTTTTAAAAATCTTTTCCATCTTGCCAAGCGGTGCATGCTATAAATTTTGTTTTGATAATTTTGTTATGAGTTTGCTTCTTTTAGATAAATTCAGTGGAATAGGTAATTTTAGTACATGAACTAAAAGAGAAAATATAACATAAAATTGTCTATTAGGACCATGAAATAAATGAAAGAAAAAGAAGAAAAGAGAGGCAATGAAGATATCATCTAAACTTGCAGTTGTTAGGTGGCGTATATTAAGATTGTTACTTTTGCATCAAATTCCTATGGTATACACAAAATTTCTTCTGCAAATAGAATTACTTAGGTTGATAAAAAGAGATAAAAAAATAAAAAGTCTGATTTTGAAGAGCCATTAACCTTTAGAAGTAGAAGGATGAAGTTTAAAAGAATATAAAAGTACGAATTCGTAAACTTTATAACAATAGATAATGTTTGTCTGGCCTATCGTAGGATCAACTTCATCCGAAATGAAACAAGAAAATCTTTCATTACAGTGGACAATATTAGGCATTTGCCAGGTATTACAGTATGGAATGGTTTCAGCTTAATCAAAGAATTTTTCTAACCAGGAATCATATTGTGGGAGACTCCGAACTTCTCCTTTCTTCCACAACTTGCGCACACGAGCCTTCTTATATGACCAAGCGAAACTTCCGGCAGAGCTACCGCCTGCCCTTTCCCTCCTGCATATAAGGATTCATATTAAATCACTTTTCCCATTGTGGTAGAAGAAACTTTGCTTGCAAAGGCAATACGTCTCCACACAGGGTACAGGTCAGCCTCCTAGAATTTTAGGACGAATAAAGCCAGTAAATCGAGATGAACAGTTCACTCTGTAGTTTGTTATGGTTTTCCTATTTTCAACACGCCAAAAAGACAATAAAGAGAGGCCTACCGAAATCTAAGACGCTCCTATTTCTCGCTAGTATCCATGATAATGGTCATTGTAAATCACACCGGGCCACGTTTCAAGCTCAATTAATGAAACCAATCCCTTTATTCTTTCATCGACGAGTAACTCCAAATATAGACCAACCTCTTTCGATTCTTTGGCAAGGTTTTCCCATGCATTTTCATATAATTTCACTAGAAGCAATAAGCATTTTATTCTTCTCGCTTGAAGAAAACGCATAATTATAAAGTGGTATATAATTACAATATTTTCACAGTGCCTAAAGAGAAGCAACATATTTCAGTGCAATAATAGCAATTTAGTTAAATTTACTTTTATCATTGAAGTGAATATTTCATTTTTTCAACTTTTACCATATTATTTCACAATTTTAAATGATATCAGTAAATGAATTATTTATTTTAATAAATGATCAATTTTAATTAATTTTTTAGCAGTCATCCAGAATATTACTCCGAATTGTCAATGTCCTTATTTATTTCGGAGGTGAATCAAAGTCAATACAAATAAGTCATATAACACATATTTTAGGCTCCAAATCAGCCTATTGTATCGATATTCTCTACCACATTCATATGCGCGCAAAGAGAAGTGACAATCAGAATCACTTAGAATATGGCAAGAACTCACAACGATTAATAACATGAATAAAAGTAACAACTTCTTATACAAAAGAGGCATAACTTCTAAGTCACCAACGAAGTAATGAGGCCAAGGATATTTCGACGCGAGCGTTTCGGTGCGGACCCTATTTGTCTCACACCCTGTTCGGCGCAACTTTTGTTAGAAGGGATCAGGTCAATCAAATCTATTTCTTTTCAATTTTGAAAAAAAATGATAGTGTTAAAAATTCCTGACAAGGAATTTCATTTTTGTGGAAACTTATTCCAAAACTAGTTGATCGATTTCGAAAAAAATGGTGCAGGAATAGAACCTTAACCTGAAAGTAAACTATTAGGGTTTTTAGCATTAACGGGTTTTATCCAGTTAGCTATTATTTTCCTCACTTATTAATTAACTAAAATTATATCTTTGAAGCGGGCAGTATTTCATTGAATAATCTTGTTTTAGACGCTATATATGGCAGCGAATATAATATAAAAATGTGGAAAGACAAAATTTCAAAGAGATAGATTTATCTATGTTTTTGATAGATATAGTACGGATAGGGAAACAAGGTTTTATATGTGTGAAAGAAAAGATTCCTGTAAAGCATTAATTCATGTTCAAAAAGAAGAAATCGTGAAATATATTAATCACTATGAACACGATCCTTTTCCCTCTAAAATTAAGAGAGAGCACATTATAACTCAAATAAAGATTAATACAGGTAATGCAGTAGAGAGAACTGCTATAGTTGTCAACGGATGCTTACAAAATTTAGTTTATGCTTAAAATTGAGCTATGCCAGATAATAGATCTTTAAAAAAGATGGTCCGTTGACAAAGAAACAATGAAAGTTTATATTTGATGAGCCCAATCGATTTAACTAGTCTTGTTTTTCCAGAAGATCTCTAAACTTATACTTATTATGGTTGAGAACAAAAGGAAGAAATTTTGAATGCAGACAGTAGGGTTTTGATAGTTCTTGTAGACTTTTAATATTTGGATGTAAAATTAAACTGGGATTATTAAATAAGTGTAAAACGTTTTTTGTCAATAGTTCTTTTAAAATCCCACCACCTCTTTTTTCCTAGTTTTTTTTAAAATTCAAAGTGAGATAAACCGGGCTGTACATCTATTGCTATACGCTCTGTTCCCATATAAAGTTCGTGAAACTCACAACAAACTGGTCGACATAATTTTGAAAATCAAACTTAGTTTGAGTCCAGCAATTACCAACTGTGACTATGAATGACAAATTTTAATAGGTTAAAAGTGTACTTCCCTTCAGCAGATATCAGATGATTTTTTTTTCATTTGGTTAAAATATAAAAAGCTTAAGTATGATATCAGACATACTGTTTAATTTACAAATGATCCAGAGTTTAACTTATTATTATTTTTATTAATGTCCGCTAAGACTCTAGTCTTCCACCAAATTTGATAGAAATCGGTCTATAGTTTTTTAATAAGTTTGAACACGAAGATACGAACGAAGGAAAGCCGTCGATCACAAAAATTTCGACTTCCTTGCCAGAAATTTATAACAATAACCAGGCATTTTAATTTTTTTTAAGTAGATCTGGTTAACTAAAATTTTAACAAGTTCTGTGCTGAACCGGTTCTGCGCCGAAACGGGTCTGCGCTAAAACGGGTCTTACCTTGAAATGGGTCTGCGCCGAACTGGGCCATTCCCAAGTAATGATAGTATCAATCATTCATCAGTAAATTAGGGCTGTTAAGCCAAGTATGAAAAGGAAACCGTAAGAAATTTCGTAATACTGTACCCCTTTTTTTAAAAGTTTTGACTGCATATTCTTCAGTTTTTTGAAGAAATCAAAACTTCGTTAACGATCATTTATGTTAGAGTTAATTGAAGCATTGTGCTTGCACGCTATAAAAGCCTGACTTCAAGTATTAAAAATTTTTATACTTTTTTATTATAAATTCCTCAGGAGAGCAAATTTACTGATCATTGATTGGTATTCATACTAATGTTTTAATTTTGAGGTATTCTTTCTTGAAACTGGAGTTACAATTTTTCAGTTTCTTAATCGTTCTAAATTTTTGCCATCATCCTAGAGTCCTTTGTATTGTCGTCAGGCTTGAATTTAGCTATCATATGTTGGTAGTTAAGAATGTATGGACTTATAAATTCTGCTGTAAAGGAATGCAGGTTACAATTAATCAACCCAAACAATAAGTTACTACCGCAAGAGTAATAAAGTTCACCGGGATTATTGTTCTTTCTTGCTTCATCTTAGATAAAGTTCATCCAAGGCTATGGCAGCTAACCATATGCACATTTGTACTCCTGTAGAGGTTATGTATTTCCTCTTTGAAATAAATTTAATTTACTCCAAGTTCTATGGGTTTATAGCGGCATGAATAAATATCATCCGAAAAAATTTTAATTTGAATAGTTTATCCTTTAAATAGCAATTTAGTCAAACATATTTAGTCACCAATGAAACATTGCCGTTTTATGCAATAAATAAATGAAATTTATATTCATCGTATTTAGCATTATTTTCGGTGAATGTACAGAATATCTACGCCATAATTTAGTGTTATAGAAGTACTTACGTTCTTCTAAGGCATTCCAGTCGGCAGATATAGTTTCATTTTGGCGAGGAAAGTACATATTTTTAAGATATGATACCTTTTAAAGTCTACTACTGATATTTACATACGTGGCCCTTGAATTCTCTATGTGCTTAAAAACCCAATGTTTTTCACGAACTGGCAATCCTTACCTTATTTCAAACATTGGCAAACCATTAGACAAGCAGTTAAACGAGCGTGATTCTTGAGAACTCGTTTTTGTGTTTGATTTGATACGCGTTTTGCAACAGAAGTGTTAAAGAAGCACGACTCGATTCAATGGAGAAAGGTGGAGATGGTTTAGCTTATGTCGTGTAGTGATTATTTATTAGGTAATTTAGGACGGCGATATTGCCGCCGACATTTAACAATTGCATTTGGCATTCAAATCTTGTGTTAAACTTTCAAATTAGAAATATCACAAGTTGTTATTTTAAAGGTGCGGTAAAGGAGGTGCAATCCTCACAATCAAGTGCGGTGTATGGGCACGAAGCCTTCCTTTCCTGAAGTAACTAAAAATGTTACTTTTTTGCCGAAATAGACTAAAGTAGGCCGCAGATTTGTCTGTATTATTTCGATAAACATGCAGAGCGATCGCATTAATTGTAGCCCAGAAATAGCGCCTCCTAAGCTGAGGTATTACTTAAACTCATATAAGAATAATCTAGAACTAAAGAGTAAGTACGTATAAACCGTACTAATGGAGTTTCTCACCATTTTAGTCATTCTTTACGGCTTTGTTGTCGAGCGGAATGCAGTTATTTTTAAGATAGTATCGTTGCAAATAGTCATACTCAGAGTGCTAGTATCTTAAACATAAGTGCTTTCTGTGCCTAACCAAAGTCGTAAATAATAATTAGAATGCCGAAAAAGACCATTAGTACTATTTTTACTAAAGAAACACGGTGCTGGTCTTCTGAAAATTCACCTTATTTTCATATTTGTTCTAACTGCGACAACACTGTTCACGTGCGGAAAGACTGTAAATATGAAAAAACCGAAGTGGATCGACTGCGGGGGAGACCACAGAGCCCTGGCCATGAGTTTTTCCATGCGTAAGGAGGCAATTCGGCTAAAAAGAGAAAAGGCGCAAACGAAAAACGAGGCAAGGAATAGAATTTACGGGGAAGCAGCGCTAGCTAACTCAACTCGAACAAACCCTACAGAACCAGTCAGTACTCCGAAATTGCTATTAGCAAACGAAAGCAAGGAAATAATGGCAATGGTTATCTTTGCCCATTCGCCTTCTGCAGATGAACGGCATAAAGAAAAAGCTGTGATCCTCCTCCTCCCTCTTCTGAAGAAATTTTGAACATGAAGTTTATAGAAGACCAGACAGAAGGAAAAAGACAACCGCTCACAGATAAGGAAAAATATAACGAGGAAGAAGATTCCAAAAGTGAGGGCTCTAACCAAAGCCCACCACAAAAGGGAAAATAAACAAAAAAAGAAGAAAACAAAAACAGTAATCAAGGAGAAAGCATCACAGCAAATGGACGAGGAAGAAGATATTAAAAGAAGGCGAAGAAGCCGCGCCGGTCTCTCTGAAGAAAGAGGTACTGGACAAAGTTTACTCCTTCAACGGGGAGGACGTTGCCCTTGATAATGCGTCGCCCTTAAGAATCTAGGTGCAAGCCCGAGAAAAAAAACTTGCAACAGTTACTCCGAGGTATTTAGTGGGGCAAGTACAAATGGACCTTCGAGGGACCGTACTCTGCAGAAGAAATCGAGGGACTAATAGAGGAAGGAGTCGTCTACATTTCGCCACAAAGCGTCCACATAGTTAATATGCAGTCGTATTACTTAATTAAAAGTGGTAAAAAAAACTCGGAAATTCCAAAGTGAAGGCAAATAGTGCAATAATAAATTAGTAAAAGTGACTAAACTCGAAATAAAGTGAATAAATACATAAATAATCAAATAATTTTAATTAAAAATATGTGATTAACGTGACTATATCCAAAATAAAATAACAAAGGTGAATAAATACATAAATAGTTATAAATAGTAACATTAATGATTTAAGTGTCAAAATACAAATTAAGTAATAAGAGTGAATAACTATAAGGTAAATAATAGAAATATAAGTGATTAAAGTAATAAAATTGACTCATCGTTAAAAATTTATTAATTAATTCTATCATAAAAAGAGAATAATAAAGTGCCTAAATACAAACAGTTAAATGGACCGTAGTAGAATAATAAGAATCCCTTTATTATATTTATAGTTAATTATTTGAAATGATTAATCTTAAAATGTATTTTTATTATGTTCAAGTATAATGTAAATTACAAAAATATCTGATTTCGGTATTCTCCCAGAACTTTTACTTCATACCTCAACTTATAACTTTCCCTTCTCCACTTAATTTCATGTCATTTCCCAACTATTATCTATTTATTTTACCTTTATGTAAAATATCATACCTATATTCAGTCCTTGATAAATTAGGGAATAAACAAGTACCAAAAGCTATGTTAGGTTTTAATTTTATTAGAACCCTACAGGTTAATTGTCGTCATCATTATTTTATAAAGAGAAATAAAAAAATTTGGGGGAAGTTATTTAAATTTAAATAAATATATTTATTACTTTATGGGGTAATATTATTCTTAACACTCTCTAAAACTAATCGCTTTTCTACAAAATTTGAAAGTAATGTTTGTAAAAATCATATGATTTTAAATTACAAAAGGATTGTAATCTGATGAGACTAGTTTGGTGCTAAAGAAGTATAACTCATTAGTCTTAATCGAAAGTTATTTTTGATGATTTAGGACAATTTGTATGTGCTGAATCAAAAATTCACATTGTTTTTTTTTCAATCAGGTTAACCTTTTTATTTAGCGCCACATCATATTCCTTACATTTTTTTCACATCTGCAGGTATTTTCTACCTATATGATGCAAAACTCTTTCTTATATCTGTAAATAAATGAGATCCAAAGAGTTAACATGCGGAAATTTTAGATTTCCTGGTATTTTTCTTTAGCACGTGAAGTAAATCATTTGGCTGGAAGATCTTGCAAAAATAAACCCGATAGATTCGGTTGGCTACAAATGAGGCAAGTAACCCGTTGTTCCTAATAGGAATTCAGTCACAAAATTTATAAAGCGTGCTTACCATCCCTATTTTCGTATGAATCGTGGCGATTATGACAAATTAAGCTTGGATGCGACATATGGTATGCAAATATCTGAGTCATTGGACCAAGGACAAGAAGAGTTGTCTAAACTTTGGAATTCCTCTAGTTAGGAGGGTTCGACAAACTCTGGCACTTAGTGATACTTCTGTTCTATTGATTCTACTACGATCAACAGAAATAACTCAAGCAGCCTCAAGAAATCTCATCTTCAATCAACGCTTCGTTTATTAGATCTTTGAAATGAAATTCCAGTACCTGTCTTTGGTGAACTTCTTCATATTAGTGACGCAAGTTTTTACATTGTTGGAGAAAATGGTGAAGAAAATTCTGAAGAAGTGGTTGTAGCGATGATACTCCGAATTATTTTCCCTAAAAGGAGCTAAATAATCTAGTTCGTGATCTTAGCTTGTCAAAGTCCTCTGCTTAACTCTTACATCCAGATTAAGGAAAAAACAAGTATTTTGATAGTTTTTACATCACCTTCTATCGCAACAGACATCAACGTTTCTTTCGTTCTTTGTAAAAATAAGCCTTTGATGTTGGGCAGATATTGGCCAGCTTGTGCACAAGCTAGTATTGTCAGAGTAGCAATTCAAAGAGAGGAGAGTGTTCAATGACAGAAGCAAGCGATCGCTAAAATGTGTTCTACTGCACAACAAGAACCAGTTTACCTCTGCACCTCTCACTCACCCGACTACAGTGGAGAAGAAGTATGAAGAGGAGAACTATGTGACAAATAAATTTCGTTATGTTTAGCATGAGTGAATGAATTGTGTTTAACTAAAGATAATGAACATTTTGTTGTTTTAGGAATCAGGGTTTACCCAAATCCCATGTTTCATATCCATGTGAGATGACAGAGAGAGAACTCAGCATTACCAGCATAAATATTTTACTGTGCCTAAGGAGTTGGTTCCTTGTATAGCAAGGAACGCCAAAAACAACCTTCTGGTGAAAAGAGAAAAGATACTCTTCACACCGCTGCACATCAAACTTGACTTGATCAAACAGCTCACCAAAGTTCTGGACAAAGATGGTGACTGCTTCACTTACTTGTGCCACGCTTTCCCAAAACTTAATAAATGAATAGGACCTAGAAGTGTGTTAGGATTTTGTTCTCTTCGTAAAGAACTTTATTGGCAACAAGAAATCCAGGAATTACACACAACTTGTCCCCATTATGCCAACTGCTTTCAGTAACTTCGGATGTAGCATGAGCAACAAAATGTTTTATTATTCTCATATATAGTTCGGTTTCCTGAGAATCTGGGATCAAAGGGGCAACGAGCAGGGGATGATATCTTATTCGGACATGAAAGAGATGGATAGCAGTTATAATGGCTTATTACTCTTGGATTCCAACGAGAGACATCGCTACCAAAGAGCATTTAAATCATCTGAATAATGATGACCTACTATCCAATTTACAACTATTCAAAGTTGTAAACTAGACATTTGTGCACATTAAGTCTTTCTAGTAATAGTATGCATTGGAAGATTAAGCCCATGTTTTGGCTCTGGTATTTGTTCTTTCCCAGAACTAGAACGTAAAATATTATTTTAAATAACCAACTTTACGTTTCCTGTAACAATCCTACTAAAAAGGAAATAAAACTATCGTACTTTCGACTAGTTCTCTCAATAAAATTATCATAAACATTAAAATAATCGCCATTAATAATGGAATGAGCAAATATATTAGTTTAAATAGTTAGAAATTGCACACCTTTTTAGTAATCACCGTGTTTTAAGAATTTTCCCCAAAATTGCAACATTCTCGTCCTTTTATTCGGGGAATAGGAGTTATATAATATTATCACATTTAGGTGATGCGAGTTGCAAGCTAGCATTTGAGCTAATATATACATTTTATTGAGTAAGATTTATTAAAGTTGCATTTTTTTTATCTAAATGTCATCGTAAATATTGTATTTCTTTCCAAACTGACGGCGAGAGACCATTATATGAAAGTAAAAAAAAATCGCCGGTCATTATAAAATATTTGAAAACGTTTTTGTTTCAATTTAATCCAGCTCTCTCATTTCACTTTAAACAGTACTCTCATTATCTCGAACCAGTTTCATTTCTTAAATACACCAACCTCTTCTCATAATTTCCTTACAAATTTGATTTTGTCGATTAAAAACTTTCGGTCCTCACTATATGTAATCTATGGAGGAAGAGGATGTTCCAAGTACAACTTGCTTTTTCTTGGTTAAGGGAGAATTCTACTTTCGAGGCATGTCGTAATGCACTGAACATGGGTGAAAGGAAGATGCCCATAAATAGCTTCCATTTAAGAGTTTGTGGTTAGAGATTCTCTTTTTGAGGAGCAATTAGGTTTTTTTTCTTGTCAGTTTATAGAGAATGTCTTTTCAAGAGCAAATTATTTTTTTGATTGATAGATTCAGATAGGAGAGTAGGAAATAAATAAGGGGAAAGTATATGAAAGAAGCAAGGCAGTTGAAACGAAGTTGATGATAAATCTTGCTTTAGGTTCAAGAAATAACTAAGAACGACAGGTTTCCTCTTTAAATTCTATGCATGGAAAGAAATCTTTAAGACTCAAATCATCAATTTAGTTATAAATCGCGATAAAATAGAAGCAATGAACTAAGCTGATGTGCTTTTGGTTTCACGCTTTACAAAAGACACTTACCTTTATACAGGTGGACGGTTATATAGGCGCTTTCAGCATTAGATGGCTCACACGTGTATGCTCCAGAATGCATCATGCTTGCAGGAGATACGACTAAGGAGGAGACAGTTCGCCCGTCCTCTTGCCGAAGACTCACAGAAACCCTTTTATCCGTTTCATAATTGATCACCTGACGAAGAAAACAAATCATTAATTTTATTTGACAAATAATCAAAGAGGGGTAATTGATACGCCAGGGATGATATTGACAGCGCACGACTCTTTCGAACTTGTCCATATATGTATAAGACCATTGGCAGTTCTCCTTTGGTGTTGTAGCCAGAAAAGATAAAAGCTAGCTAAAAAATGATTTTCGCGTCAAGTTCAGTTTACAATTTATTTCCTTTTTAAAGGCGAAACCAATCAGTGGTATCTTAGTAACAATATTTCAGAAATAAAGAAGTCAAAGAACTGAAAATTTACTCAAGGAAAGCCTAGGTAACCAAGGGAAGAAGCTAATTTAGGAGCAGAGGGCCAGTAGGGCAATCTATACTCGTAAACATGCGCAACCCTGTAGGAGGGAAGTTGTTCTACTTTGTGGTATACCAAAATCATTTAAAATATCTTTTACATATGATTTATTGTAAATTTATCAAATATTGTGAAGATGGGGAAAGTGATAATGCATTCAAGGCATTTTGACTGACTATATTTCTTAGAGGGTAGGAGGGGTAGAGGTATGAACGGTGCGCGACTTTCTAGCATCTGCCGCCATCCCCGAGCTGTAGATGCAATTCTTGCACTCTTGCATAGCATCTTAGGCCTCTTGACCTCCTGCATAGCAACAGAGGACTGCTGACCTCCTGCAATTGACCAACACAATTATATTTAGCCGCTTAATTTTATTATAATAATTTTCCTTATTTGCTTGAATCAACATATTTGTACGCAGATACTCGGGAATTAAATGCTCGACTCTAAATAGTTTGCCCGAGAATATACGGGTATATCGAGAGAGTAATGCAATTTAGAAATGGCGCTGAGATATTACGTTCGTTGACTCCGATTTTTCGAAAAGAGTGAAAGTTTGAAAAAATGAGAAACAGTTGTCATATTTGGTCAACTTTGTGGACAATAGCAAGTTTAGGGAAGTAGGATGATAGATAATTAACGACACGTGGCCAGGATAGAAAGGTAAATAAAACAAACATAAAGGTCAGAATGACAATGGCTGCTTATTCGAGAGTACTTGGAGTGAATCTCATTTTAAAAGAGAGGTAGGGAGGGAAGGTAACGAGAGGTATTTGTGTTCTGGGGGACCCATCCAGCGTCGAGTCGAGGTGGATAAAGTTACGCATCGGAAAAATTCCTTGGAACAGGGCAAAAGAGGTTGGGCGTATTCTGCTGTAAAGATGAGGGAGGAAAGAAATCGGTGTTGTGATTGGCTATGAGTGTTATGACGCTTATAAGATCTATATATCACTACTGGGTAAGCACAGCGCGTCCACCAATCGATGGCAACCTCTCTACGTGCGGTCACGTTGGAGTTTTCCCTCACTTGGGGTTGAACTCAGCTTGTCAAAGATAGAAAACCAATGCCATAAACAATACATTAGTCAGGCTACCAGGCCAGGCTATGAGTCCTATAGTAGATAAACATCCAAAATATTCTTTAGGTAGTTACTATTTGGGGGGTTATGGACTTCTGGTTATCTTCATATCTTTCGATGATGAAAAGCAGCTAAAATATGTGATTTTTTAAGTCCATGAAAGAGTTTCCTCAAGATGAAAAACTAAACTTTCAAAATATTCTTTAGGTAGTTACTATATGGGGGGTTATGGGCTTCTAGTTTTTTTTATATCTTTCGATGACGAAAAGCAGCTAGAATATGTGATTTTGTAAGTCTATGAAAGAGTCCTCAAGATAGAATTTTAAACGACCGAAACTCTTAATTTTGATGGAGGGGAGAAGCGACTTGATTTATCCTTGGTACACATATTTGTTCATTACATTTTTATGCTTTTATTCAGTAAAATTTCTTCTTTACTTTCTCTGATCAACAACTTATTAGAGATAATGTTATTTGTAAGTGAGTGTTACTAAATCCTAAGGTACTAACCTACTTACTTCAACCATCTAAATGTAGTTAAGATTACCAAAGAATACATAATTACCGAATTATTGGCACTAACAACAGATTCAGAGGTTTATACCATTTACTAAATGAGACTAGATATCTACAATGTAAAATGGTTGAGCGTATAGGAATGTTTGCCAATTTTCCCAAGGGGACATAGAATGATAGATTTCTCTGGAATTATATATTTATCCTCGTAATAACATCCAATTTTTAGGAAGAGAATATTGTTATAATCTAACATTATCCGATAATAATAGGTAATCCATAACATTGTGGGTCTATATCGGAGCATTGAAAAACAGAAATCTATTCTAATCATACAACTTCGTGAAATGATCTTTATTTTTAGTCTACGTTACGTGATTTGCCCCAGGAAAATACAATGCTTATTATATAAATTGGAATCATAAACAACCAGCGATTGTTTTATGTTAGTATGTAGTCCATAATGCGTCTTCACCAGGAGCCTTCTTAACCGTATCATTTACTCGGCTATTTATAGGGTCACACTTCTCATAAGATAACCTCTGCTATGAATTAATTATGGTAATTTGTTGGGCAATTTTCCCAAACCTTACAGTAATTATGATTTTCTTTTAGCCTATTTACTTTAGACATGAATATGAAGACAAAGCACTAATTTGGAATATTACTGGATTTAATTCCAATGAGTTGTATAATCTGATATAATTATATTTATTATTATTTTTATTATTATTATAATTATTACTATGATAACCATATTATTATTATAAATCATCCTTTGTTAGATCTCAAAATATCCATTTAGGTATAAATGGGTTATAGCATCGACAAGCAGTCTGTATCACGCCAATCAAATTGTTAAATTTTAAAAAGACTATATTAGTATTTTATCTTATTTAATTCAAGGGCTAAATGAATCTAGTGAAGTGCAATAAAAGACTAATTAGAATAATATAAAAATAAATCAGATTAAAAAGTCATTCGACTTTAATCTATCTTAAAATTATGAGATTAATCACATTCCAAAATAGTGCATGATTTTTATAATCTTGTATCAAAAAAGAACCTGTGCCTAATTTATTTAAACTCTCATGAATCTAACATTTTTCAGAATAACTTTTCTTTTTCTGTTGAGAGAAATAATTATTCTTTAAAAATTTAAGATTGTTTATTATATACATATGGAAAAAATAAGAAAAGAAATAGTTGAAAAAGCCAAAATATTTTCAAATATGGAGCAAATATAATTAGGGGTAGAGTTGGGAACTTTAATTCACAGTCATTGAAAATACAGTTTCAAATAACCAGTTTATTGATAAGTAATGAATTAATTGATTTAAAGTCCTTTTCTCTCAACAATAAGTTATAAATAGTCAGAATAGAAAATCGAATCGAGGAGTGCACATGAAATTGATTTAGCCTAAATGTTAAACCCACAACTAAATTCTTTCTTCAATCTTTATTTTGCGTTCGACAGACAGAGACAGCTTTATAACTTCTGTTAAATTATACTAGCTTTCATTCGATAGAACTTAAGCATAACTCCCTAGCAATTCTATTCAATAAATTTGCCCACTAGTCTCTCACAGATTTCTTAGTCAATTCTGAATATTTTATAACTTAAAATCACCATTCTCCATCATACGCGATCTCATCTCTATAGGGTCAAACAATTAATATTTACAAGCAGGCAAAGACCCTTAGGGATTCCTTTAAATTTATCTCTATCGCTCTTCAATCAATCATGAAATACGACCCCTAACATGTCTATCATTAATCCTAGTCAATTTTATTAACACACTTGGGCAAACCACTTCAAAGAATACCGTTGATATTTCTTGAAGTGAGTATCAGAAGCTTCTAGAAATAGCTCTTTTAATATCATTTGAGCGTTTTCCATCTCGGAAAAATTTTAATCGGCGGAAAGCTGTGTTTTTTGAGTAAATCCACCAGTCCTAATGACAACCTACATCTCTAACACAGAACGGGCTCCGGGATCGGGCGTTTACCTTTTTCTACCTAACCAGACAATGGTTAATAGTCCCACTTTAGGTCCTGTCTTTATTTAGTCACATGTAATCGGTCAGTCGGTCCCTGTTCTGCTTTTTTTGTTTTGGTATTAACATTGTAACTATTCGGCTGATTCTATCAAAATATGAAACCCTTATATTTAAAAAAAAACTTTTTGAATGATATAATTGGCAAAGTATTCTCAAGTTCAGCAGTGGAATTATTTGGCCGATTCTAACAATGATTTGAAATCCTTATGTTGTTTTCCATTCTCTTTCCAAAAAATATAGTTGACAAGGCGCTTCCAACGTTAGTCTTGGAATTATTAAAAATTTTGAAGGTCGTAAGGTCATAAATCAGAAAAAGTGAAAGCACGCGACTTTGGTCAGCCGACCTTGTTCTCTTATTCTTTTCCACTCCGCCTACCGGCTGTACCAACTTCTCCAAGGTCACTTGGCCTCTTAGAGGTGGGGAATTAAAGTGGGAAGAGAGGTAGGCTCGTTTCAGTAGCAGACGAAAGGTTTTTCGTTTTTTACTATAAAAATAACAACTCCCACGTCTCAGGTTACCACGACTCACGGTGAAGGGGTTTCCCATTCCGCCATCTCTAGCGGAAAAGAAGTTACTTCATTACCAAAACTTCCCCTCTATTAGTTGTTCTAAATTAGAATACTATCAAGAGGGAAGGTTGCCTAGAGAAGATTGCTCGGTGGAAGTCCAAATCCCTATAAGGGGACATATGGTAGCAGGTTGGTGGATTTAGCAATTGCTTCCAACATCCTTTGAGCTAAAAAAATGAAAAAAAGGTAAAATCGCATTGAATCGGGGAAAATCTAATAAAATTCATTAAAGACTGGCTTGAAAAAGTAGACAGAGTTGTTGTTGATGTTCATCATGTGCATCATTTAGTAGCAGCATAGCTCGGGGATCAGTCTCTACCATCTTTTTAATATCCAGGTTTTAACAAAATAATAAGAACACTTGACAGATAGACTATATTTAGTTATCAATAAGGTGATTATCACCATTTTCTTTTAGCACAGTTATAATCCTCCGTGAAATATAATAATACAATCCCTGTATGCTTCTTAGCGGTATTTTGCTCTATTCTTCTCTTACAACTTCTTTCAATTGTTTCAGTGATGACAGAGGCGGAAATCTGCTTCTCACTCTCTGATACATAACTGCGCATAGTGGATTGATGATATTTATAACAAATGAGTGTGCTTACCAGGGAAGATGTTGGATTACATTTTAATGGTCCTCAAACTGAGAATGGCCGTTTTGGGCTGTGTGCACGAGCATATTATCATCTTGAAAAATGTCATATCTGCAAGCGTTAGTCTAATCATACTAAAATGTATGAATTGTAAATGTATATATATTTTTATTGCAGTAACTCGACCATTTATGACAATGAAGTGACTAGCTAAATACCAAGAATTTTCTGCGAGCTTTTCCCTCGCAGTCAGTTTATCTTTTGTTTTTTTTATTTGAGAAGGCCCACGATACCGGATAGCGATAAGATATCATTAAGACATTCCATTTTGTAGAAGAAGGGGAGATAAATGGTTTGAATCTGGTGCTCCTGAAAGATGTTTTCACCCCAATCAGAGTAGAGAATTTTTTAATCTCTTTTTTATGGCAAGTCAGATATCTTCCTTCAATGAATGAAGTTAACAGCTGATTATTATGCAGGAAAGCAGCAGTTTTTGTTTGGGGGGGGGAAGGGAGTCAATATCTATATAATGCAATTGTGCCGCCGTCAAAGTGTGTTTCCTTGAATGGACCGTTTCGTAAATGTGGCTTACCTAGACGTTATAAACACACAGGCTAATTAATTTCTCTTGAACCAGCACCGTGTAATTCTTTGTTTGGTCTATTATTTCACGTGGGCTGTTTCTAGAGTTATCCAATTGCATTTGTGCATCTACTTTCATGGTAAAATCTTGAGTTTGGTTGTAAAATTTGCTTCTTTGTATTATTTATTATTTTAAATTAGCTTATCATCGGGTAAATCATTTATTTTTATTCAGCGATCCTGCTCCCACTGGTCAGCACCAGAGGTGTTCACTAAATTGTAACGAATCTAATCTTCTTCTCTTTTTAATAATAATACTAAAATCATCGTCTATGGTAGATTTACTACAACTCACTGGGATTTGGTTGCTAGTCTGTGTTTTCTGCCCATCCCCTCAGGAGGGCCTTCTACTCAACGCGTGCTAGATGTCATTCGTCTTACCTATACACAATGCATGATTTCCCGATCTCAAAGGTACCTATGCACACGAGAGGCGCCAATCATACAATAAAACTTCGTGTTTACAGGTAAGAAGTTCTTACAAAATTTCAGTTCAAATCTCGACCTGGTGTTTCTTTGACTCTGTCCAAGACACCATCCAAATGATATCACCATTGATTGTTTAGCGCCACCTTCTCTCAACCTAAATCTTTCGAGTCATTAGAAGGAGTGCGTTAGTATTTATTAGAGAATACATCCTCTCATACTGAAATCGGTTGGTGTATATCGAAAAATACTATTACAAAGAGAGAGGGGCGGTTGTCTTCTACCCCATCTCCAAATTATTTGAAGATTCTAGCGCTACTCTAGGTTTGTGTATGTATTGACGAATCAGCTGATTGCTACATATAGATCATTATAAGGTATTAAGCCCAGTTCTAATCAACACAACGCTTTGTAGATTTTAGCAACTTGCAAACTAAGTTAACTGTCGCTGAGGTATTTAAATCTCTATCCAAAGATAAATTTCAAGTATAAGAAAAACCCTTAGACTGCCTGGCAATCAAGAAACTTAACGAGCAAAGAAATTTAGTTATTTGGTATTTTGCTCCAACTAAATGATATAAAGTATCAGGTAATTTTGTTTCGTTTCAGATTCAGACACAATTACGGAACACAATGCCATCAGATGAAGCTTTTAAATGAACCTCTCTCCAAGGTTAAATCGTCCCTCGAAATTTACACTAGGATTGGATTATTTATCCTATACTCTGTTACCTATCTTAGTCCCGTTACAAAGATGGTGGCTTCCATTATTGTGTGGTAGCTGAGCGGGTCCTTTCTGTTCCAGGATGTGGTATCATAGACGATTTCAGGGAGAAGGGCTCTTTCCATACGCTAAGGATCCTACTTGAGAGGGCTCCCTACACGTTTTGATTTGTTTTAATTTTATTATATCTTTTAATTAATATTGGTACTGTGTTTCTTCTCATTATTTATTATTTTAAATTATCATATAATTGAGTTCCTCCATTTCTATTTATTAGATAGCCGTGCAGTCGCCGTTATTCCCGAAGGTATGCTCTAATTTAAAATAAATAAAATCATCTTTTAGAATAAAAATATTTAGTAGAGAGATTTTAGTATTAATAGTACTTTTCTGATGTTTGCCTTCACGATATAAATGCTCACGCATCTCAATATTCCCTTAATTAATTATGGACAAAAATCTACCTCTTCTAGAAATGACGGCTGTAAGGAATATCGTTATTTTGCCTATGGTAGTTTATAAAAATAAATGTAGTTGTTTTAACTGAATACAGTTAGAGTTACGTCAAAATTTAACGTAATTATGCAATTATGTATCAAATAGAAAAAGCTTTTAGTAATTTAGTTACACAGGGGAACAATTTTTAAATTAATTTCTATTGAATTCAATTTTACTCTTGATGTAAACAAAAATTGGCAGCTGATTTGAAAACTACTGTCAGTTTCCTGTGCAGTTTCTCTTTGAATATGCACAATTGTATTTCTTCTTCCTAAGTAATAGCTCTAGTCTTCGATTACTTTCATTATTTTATTATATATTTATTGCTTATCAAATTAACGGAATAAAAAGCTAAATTAGCAATTTATTAATTAAGTTTATTAATACTTTGACGGCGCCTCTGACAATAATTAACAAACGGCGATAGATTGTACCTTGTCTATTCAGTTGCAGATAAGACAGTGCAGTGAAAGATTGTGTACCGACTATATAGATGAATGGTATCATATTCTTTAAACAATACATAAAGGTCTTATACAATGGTTTAGCAGACCTTATGTATGCTTTTTTTGTAAGTCCACCACTGTTTAACATATTTTTATTTCATTTCTTTTAGATTATTTCTGCTTTAGTTACTAAGCGTCATAAGGGCCTAAACAGACCAAAGTCTTTTTACTATATTTGTGGTAGTTTCATCAAACCTGCTTACAAGGCAAACATCAACGCATTTATTAAACAAGCTTATTTTGAATATTTTATTGTAAAAATTAGTGAGTAAGAAAGGTTTGGGGTTTCACACAACATGCCAATGACTTTAGATGTTTTACGGATGTGAACCAAGGAAACAGGTGATAAGTTATCATTTGATATAAATATGATATTAGCGAGAGCCTAAGATTATTGAACAGAGTCAAAATTTTGAGTGAAAATTTCAGGATATAATAGACTAACAAGTGTAAAATAAGATATTCTAGTCTACCATCAGCTCGAAGACCGGTGTCGCATTCAATTTAAATCCAAGTGCCAGCTTCCGTTCATCTACTGCCATTTGAAGATCTGCATCATGATGAAGAACTAAGTGAGAGCAATGATTCAGATTTTTGAAAGTGAAGGTCAGTCAGCTCGTACGGTATTTAATTAACATGAGTGGAATGATTTTGAACCAGAATGAGATCAGGGTCTGCTGACCAAAGTCGTGTGCTTTCACTTATTCTGATTTATGACTTTGCGAAATTTAAATCTTTCTTTAATTCCCGGGGTAACTTTGGAAGGACCTTGGCAATTATATCCTTTGAAAGGAAATGTAGAACAACATAAGGGTTTCAAATTTCGTTATAATCGGCTGAATACTTATGATGTTATTGCCAAAATAACTAATTCGCGGGCTAAACTTGAGATGGCATTCGCAATTATATCATTCGAAGGAGAATGTAAAACAACATAAGGGTTTAAAATTTCCTTAGAATCGGCCATATAATTGCAATGTTATTCCCAAAACAATAAAAAACAAAACGGGGGCCGACCAACATAGGGAGATATAGAGTCGCCTGCTTGCGCCCCAAAACATGATTAAAACAGGTAAAAAATTATTCTCTGTGTGGTCGAACCAGAGAAAGTGCATTTTTGCAGTACATTCGATTTAACAGTAGATTTTTGTCTTTCTAGACCATACAAGGCTTACTGGAGTAATTAGGAATTCCGATCTACAACTCAGCTGAAGGAAGATACCTCATCGTTAGCGCAAAGCCTAGCTTAAATTGTGTCCTCCTCCAAAATGGCAATTTATTGGAATTTAGAGCTATAGGTAAGCTTTTCGTGGAGAGCAACTGGTCCCTAAAATATGATCTAAAACTTGGTGAGCTCAACATTCTACACGCGTGATTGTGACTTCCCTGATTTAAACAGACATTCATGCTGCTAGAAATCCTGTTCCGTTCATTGATGACATTACAAAACTAGCTGTAGGTACAAATCATATCTATTGAAGAATCTAATATCTGTTAATGAGTCTAACGTGAAGTAGAGGCATTCCGCAAACCTTTCGATACTTAGTATTCTTTTTTCATCCTTTTTGATCTAAGATTATCATATTTTTAGCAATGAGTTTATTGATCATATTCTGGTATTTTTCCTGAAAAATTGATACAACATTCACACTTGAAGGAAGCATTTGAGCTTATCTAATTACCATAAATGGCAATAAATAATGTAGCGGCTAGAATTCATCGCACATCCATTAGTCGACGACGGTCCAATCACTTCCTGGAAGAGGAATGAAAAAACCCTCCCTATTCTGTCGTGTTATTAATTCTCAAGAGTATTTATAGGCTATTTACACTTGTACTTTAAGTATGTCAAACATGCTGCCAACTTCCTAATATCCGATAACAAACATCATAACGGTGCACACACAAACCAAATCCCCTTTAAATTTATCCAAAAGAACGGACAACGCCTTAGTAGGGGTCAAAAACACAATCACTAACGAGGTTGAGGGAGCTGTGCCATCCAATTGTAACGCTCCTATTAGTATTTTAATGAATGCGAGTGCTGTAAAGATATGCGCCGCTTTAGAGCAGCTACATGGAAACATGGATTCCATTATCTTTATTATACGCATGATTTACAGTGCAACCCCTCTCCCCCTCAAAAATGCAAAATAGTTAATAGCTCTCCGACCGCATATGATACTATAGTAGTCGCTAGATTTCCTTACTCAATTTATGAATGAAGTAATCGGGTTTAAATTGAGGAAAAAATATATCTGATAACACTTAGATCAAGAACTACACATATCAATAAGGATGATTGTTCTCTTGAAAACACTGTAGCCAATGGTTCAGAAACCCTCGCGACAAAATCCTTTCAGCCTTCTGAAAAGATGAATCTGGCCACAAGATTCATAAAATTAACGAAATCCCTTCAGTTCCTGCCCCCATGTTTCTCAAAGAAGTCGATCAATTTAACATTTGCCACCGAACAAAAAGTGTGTCCCTGTTCTCAAATTATTTGGTGGTCATTATATGTAATACAAGCTTACCGCTTTTTATGCTTTTGATAAAGTTAAAGAAACCATTTATGTTATTTTGCCTCAAAGTCGACTTCACCTCCTTTGCCCTGTTTAATTTTAAAAAAACTTTCAAACGATTAAATGACTTAGCTACTCAAGTGTGAGACCGACATTATTTTTTGTAAGCAAATGCATTTCTTGCTCATCCATATGTAAATTTATCAAGTATTTTTGTTCGTACTTGCATATTTTGCAGGCAAATATGCACGAAAAAATTACTAAAGCCACTTTACTATTAATTGTCACTGCATGATTTTTTATTTAGCAACTAGGCATTTCAGACCCTTAGCCACAATTTTTCTGCTTTATCTATTATATATAGATACACTGCATGGGTAGAAACAATACTTTCCTAGATCTATCTTCGGTTGAATTTCTACAGAGGATTTTGTAAAAATTATTTTTTTGCATCGATGCATCAAAGACCCTTAATTGCGCCAATATTAGAAACTTTTGCACCAGACCTTTTTCCAAATTCACGAAATCAGAGGAATTTAATTTCTCAAATTCTCTTTTTGCTCGAGTGGATATGCAATAGTAATGTCGTCTCAGGCACTAAAATAAAAGTCTTTATTTGCTAGTTCTACTCTATTTCGTCATCCCAAGCTTTTTAGGGGAGTTTTGTACGACTACCTAGTACTTTTTTCCATTCTTAATAGCTCTATACATATAAGTGTATTTGCGGAATCTTTATTGACTCACAAGGGATGTTTACATCTGTTCCGAGGAACTCCACCTCAATCAAAAAGTTTACTTCACTATAGACCTTAGAATTATTTCCAATCTGCATGTAAAGAATTTAAAACTCTTCCCTAGTACAAAATAAATTTTTTCGCTTTAGCTTTTCCCAGAATGTTAAGAAGATAAAACATTTTTCACTGTCCAGGTGATCCCAAATTTCCTGGTAAATGTTTACATTAGTAAATCTTTCTCCTATTAGTAAGCAAGATTTTCTCATCCCGATATTGAAGAATCCTTCAGCAGTCTGTGAGCAAAGTACACTTCCACGCCAAACATTGATTGAAAACCTTCCTTAGCGTCTAGATAGATTGAAACGGAAAGCCGAAAACTTCCTGTAATCCTATTATCACAGGAATATTCAAGAAATAAATATTTGAGAGAGAATCATAATTTATATTCACTAGTTCGTGTGCGATCCTTACTACCACGTTCATGGCGTTGTTATTTTGTGTTTAGCTATATTATTTAAGGCTATTTTTATTTGAAAAATTGTATATAGTCATTTTAATCAGCCAGCTTTTCTATCGCGAGTGAGTGTCTATGATGCGGGTCACATCGACTCTTAACAAAGTCAAATTGACGAACTAATTGCAAGTGTTCAATACGAGTCCGAGAAACAAGGCAAACTCCCCATTTCAACCTGCATCCCACACAATACCTCACTATCACTGCAGAGGTATAATAAGAGTTTAGTATATATATATATATATATATATATATATATATATATATATATATATATATATATATATATATATATATATAATATATATATATATATATATATATATATATATATATATATATATATATATATATATATATATATATATATATATATATATATATATATATATGTATCGAGTCTAAGGAAATAATAACTAAAGACATCTGGGTTTAGCTTTTCCCCTTCGAAGTTCTCCGGTAACATAGGAGAACGGGCAGAAGGGTAGATTTTTTAGCTTTTAGGAGGAGGTCGTCGTGGAATCTACAACTCGGTAGAGGAGGAAAATTTTTCAGAAAAGTTCATAACCCAGTGCAACTTTCGAAAAAGGCTATCAAACTAGTCTGGCCAGGCAAACTTACCAGTTTACCCGGTACTAGCAGTGCTCAGTCTTGAGTCTTATCTTCGGGGCAACGACCGCCTAACAACACTTTGCTCACCAAGGACATTGCCATGCTTAAAAGATCTAATAAGGAGAGCCAGACTGATTGGAGATTCCTCCTGTTTCTGGCACTCCTCGGTCGAGACGGACTGATTGGAGATTTTTTATGTTTCTGTCTTGACTAGATCATAACAGGCGAAATGAAAGCAAAAGCGCGCAAGGATCCTGCCAAATCAGAGGGAAGTGAGGTGAAAATTCATCAAATCTGAAACTCCAACCCGGCAAAGGAGGAAAAGTTTGGGGGAAAAATTCCCAGATCCCTAAACTTCTGCAAAACCAGCTCACCCGGAACTGGCAGAGCTCAGCCTCGAGTGACTATCTTGGAGCATCAAGCGCTGAGTAGCACGTTGCTCACCTAGGATATTATACTGCCTGAGGGATCTAATAAGGAGAGCCAGACTGATTGGAGATACCTCCCGTTTCTGGCACTCCTCGGTCAGGACGGATTTATTGGAGATTTCTCCTGTTTCTGTCTTGACTAGATCACCTAAAGGCAACAAGGTAGCCAAAGCGAGCCAGGATGCACCCAAATGAAGAGGGAAGAGAGGCAAAAACCCATCGACTCTGAATCTCCAACCCGGTAAAGGAGGGAAAGGTTTGGGTAAAATTCCCAGACCCCGAAACTTCTGCAAAACCGGACTACGAACAAGCCTGTGATCCCCAGGATACTGGAACTGACAGGACCCAACCTAAAGCGTCAACAGAGAGGCACCCACCACTGACAAGTGCACTGCCCCCTACTAGGTGACGGCGGACTGATTGGAGATATCTCCTTTTTTTGCCGTCTCTCGGGTACGGGACGTAGCCTTGGTGGACTGATTGGACATACCTCCTGTTTCTGCCGGGGTTATAGCAGTGGCGGGCTTCCCGAGTCCGTACTTCTCTGCCTCACGAAACTAAGATGACCTCGAAAAAATATCCTCAGCGGAAAGATCCCTTGAACTCGGCAAGATCGGCCTAGAACCACGGCCATCCCCCAGCTCTGGCTGCGAGGAAAGCAATAATCTGCAGAATAGTGGACCCATGGGTTGGCGAAAGATCTGCCGAAGATATAAAAGCAGAGATTGAGAGGAACCATCAATGGGCGGAGGTGACCGAAGTAGTTAAATTTCGCAGCCTCTCCCATGTATTCAAAATTATTTTTAATAACATGGAAATGGCAGCAAAAGCCAAGGAAACTGGCCTCAGACTGTTTTCGATGATAATCTCCTCTGACCAAATTGAGCGGGGAAGGTTCTTCGAGCTCCTTACCTGCTTCAATTGTTACAAGGTAGGGGATCACACAAACAGCGCCTGCCCAGACTCTAAATAGCCAAAGATTTGCTCCGAGTGCTCGCACTCAGGCCATGACTGGATGTACTGCGTGAGAAGCACTAAAATGTGCATTAACTGCGCAGAGAACCACCGTACCCTAAGCATGCAGTGCCCAATCAGGAAGGAAGAACTAAGAAAAAAAGGCGAGGCTGCGGACAGACCAAAGCAATCTTATGCCGCTGCCGCAAAACAACAAACCCCATGGTACGTAGCGCCGTCTCAACCTCAGATCGTGTTGCAACTGAGTGACAACACCCCTACTAAAATGCTGGCATGCATTCTACATGCACACGTCATTAATCTAGCATGCCCTGGTTCATTCAACTCAGAAATGAATAAAATGCTGGCAGCTAAAAACATGGAGACGATCAAATTTCCGGACAACCCTCAGTCCGAAAAAGTCCTCTCCGCATCGTTCATTAATGCAAATCAAGCACAAACAACGAATACTCAGGATACAGCTAAACCATAAGACATTGTACAGGAAACAGCTCAACATCAACAGACTAACGCCCCAGCACCTGCACCGAACTCATCCGAACAGAAAAAGGCCAAGAAAACCAAAGTGGAGCCTAAGGTTTAGGCAACTGAATCTGAACAAAAAGAGGGTGAACTCGTGCTTGAAGGCAGAGAGATCAGACTCACATTAGCTCTTAACTCTCATAATATAAAAAAAAGAGATCTCCACTGAAGAGGTGACAGCCGGAGTAAACAAGGGCAGATCAAATGGTGTTATCTCATCAGTCACCGAGGAGACAATTAGAGCCTCTTTACTCGCGTGTAAAACGAAACTTTACAACGAGAACTTCAGGCTCTATGACCCGAAACTATACAAGCAGTTAAGAATTGGCCGTCAAACGGCCAAAGAATAATAAAGTCTAACGGGATAGCATATAGAAATAGGCTAACCATCCTGGCACACAATGTGCAAGGATGGGAGACAAACAAAAAACACTTGTATAATGTCTACGGGAAACTAGACATAGATGTTCTTCTGCTGTCAGAAACGAGTGTCAAAGACTCAGACAAGCAGAAGATCTTTGGATACAATGTTGTACAGAAGAACTGCACCAGCGAAAGATTTGATGGTGCGTTGATAGCAGTGAAAAAAGAATTACAATACAGACTAGGTAACTCTACGGATGAATCGACTTTGTCAATCATATAAAGGTGCTCTATGGGTGACATAGAGCTAAGCGCGGGATACCAACCCCCTCGCAGGTCATATCTTCCTTACCATGACCTGTACACCCTGTTCACAAATGAGCACCCAGTTCTATTCGCTGGGGACCTTAACGCCAGGAACAGAGCAGCGGGATACTCTTCTACTAATTTAAGAGGCAGGTCACTTGATCTCTTGACACGTAGAAGCGTTGCAGAGCGCATCGGTCCAAACTTCCCCACGTTTTTTTACCCAGGAACACCCACTAAACCCGACGTGGTGCTCACGAATCCCAACTTCCCGTTTCACCATCGCGTCATGCCAGGACCCCTAACATCTAGAGAGCATCTGCCAATGCTAATCACCATTGCAACAGCCCCTATCCCAGTCCCAGTCATCTCCAGAAAAGACTTCTGGAATGCAAAATGGGAAGAGTACAGGAGAGCATTCCCAGAAGTTACCTTAGAATTACAAGGCGCATCCGAAGAAGATCTAAATGACGAATTGACTGCTATTAATGACCTCATCTTTAAAGCCGACGTTATAGCTATCCCGACAACGTCACATAAATTAATCATGCCCACCAAACCTACACCAGAGAGAGTGGTGCTACAGCATCGTTTCTCCAATGTCTACGAGACCATTCTCAACATGGGCTATACTAGACCCATGGATTTTTGAATCGTTCAACAACTGAGAAACCAGCTGAATTTCACGCTAGGAACTGAAATCCGTAACAAATGGAATAATCTAATAGAAAAATTGGACACTGAGAGAAACCCTAAGACCTTTTGGACGACCATCAACAAACTAAAGGGAAACGCTCGCACCCCTGGTCAAACAGAAATCAGGCATGAAGGAACTAGAGCGGTCACTCCTAAGGAGAAAGAGAAGCTGTTCCGCGGAGTCTGGGAAAATGTCTTCAAAATCTCAGAGGAAGAAGAAGAAGACTTTGACCTAGGCTTCGAGGATCAGGTTCTCGAGTATATGGAGAGGAGAGAAGGGAGGTTTGAACCATACAGAACCTCATGCTACCATCGATTTCAAGGAAACTCTCAGGATGATAAAAAAATATCACCTGAAGAACTATTGAATTCCATTTCCTCATTTAAGTCAAAAGCCCCGGGGCTAAGCCAAATTACCACCAAGCATTTAAAAGAAGCTCCAGAAAGACTTAAGACCAGACTGCTGAACCTGTTCAATGTGTCTCTAGCAATGGGATACTTTCCGGATGGCCTTAAGACATCCAAAATGATCTTCATACCGAAGCCGGGAAAACCATCTAACCAGGTCATGAACTACAGACCCATCTCACTGCTGGAGACCATTGGGAAGGTTTCCGAAAAAAATCCTCAACAGCAGTCTGGCTAAACACGTAGCTGAAAAGAACCTCCTAAACGAAGAACATGGGGTTCAAAGAACACCGAGGCACATAAACAGCGATAGCCTATATGCTGCAACACGCGGCAGCATGGCGAGCTAAAGGTGGTTGGATTGATGTCGTATGCAGAGACGTAAGGAAGGCCTTCGACAAGGTTTGGATCGAAGGCCTGAAATACAAAATCTCTAGGCTGAGACTCACTCCCGATTTCGAGAATTTTCTCTGTAGCTATCTCACCAATAGGCGAGCAGGCATAGCCTTCGAAAGACACATAGGAGAATCATTTGACCTCGCCTCCGGTGTTCCTCAAGGAGGTTGCCTTAGCCCCACTCTCTACACAGTCTACACAAGAGACATCCCTAAACCAGCCGACGGGAAAACACTCAATATTCAGTACGCGGATGATGTCACCCAAGTTGTAGTGCGAAGAACGAAGTCGGCAAGACTGATGGCCATAGCCTTGGCGGCAGAAGCCGAGAAAATCTCCAGATTCGAAAGACGCTGGAAGATACAGACCAATGTGGCTAAGTTCTCTGCAACTGCAATAGGGAGACATCGCACCGTCCCCTTCAAAATAGGAAACTCGGATATTGAATACTCTCCTCGCGCGTCTATTCTTGGATTCGGACTCTCGAGTTTCGGAATGAGCAAACACGTGAGGACCAGAATTGGATACGCAAAAACCGAACTCGACAAAATCCACCGATTTAGAAACTTATCTACAGCCAAAAGGAAAAAACTATACATCAGCTTGGTTAGATCCAAGCTGGTGTACCCCAGCATATCACTCAATGTACAATCCAACAGAAACATGTCGATGCTACAAAGAGTACAAAACCTTAGACTCAAATTTATTACAAACTCCGAGTGGTACGACTTCCGGACCTCAGGGAGCCTGCACGAACAAACGGGAATAGAACCGATAAATGTGTACCTCTACACAAGAGGAAAAAGCATCTGGGAGAAACTGGAAGGGTTTTTCCCCAACGAGACACCCGTCGCTCTTAATCCTGAGGGGGGAAGTTACATGAACTACCTCCCAAACACCAAAACAGAAGAACCTGAACCTAGATTCAAGTGATGGAACTAAAAAAAAAGTATATACATATATCTTCATATACGCATATACGCAAAATAAAACGACATAAATGTTAGAAGGAAAAAAAAATAGAGTTGAAACAACACACTAATGAATCAAAAAATGAAAATGGCCCTTACACTGGGCAACTACACTGTTAACCTAATGCTTCTTTCTTCATTCCAACATCTTTCAGTCCCCCCCCCCCCTCCCTCTTTACTTACTATCTACCCCCTTTTTTCACAACTTTTTACAACAAGAACACGAACAAAAACAACAAGGCTTTTTGTTCGTTCTAACGGAAGAGACAAGTAAGTCCCCGGTTGAGAGATTTTTTGAGTCCGAGAAGGAAACAGAAAAATCACCGGTAGAAAGTTGTTTGCAAGTTAAGGAGAATTTTGTAGTCCTTGTACGAAACCAGATCGTACCAAGGAAGCTCAGCGCCGCTCGAGCCCCCAAGAGATTTAATATCAAGCTAGCCAGTTTGAGGACTCTAAATCTTACTCTATCTGAGTTGGACAAACCTAAACTAGATAGAAAAAATAAAAAGAAGACAACGATTTCATCTCGTCCGGAAGCAAAGTGGAAGGGCTAAGTTTTAGCTTGAAGTCGCCTCTACCCAGGATCCCCCGTGACGTCACCCGTCAACTCGTCAGGCAAGTCAACGAACGCCATCGAGCGAACAAACAACCAGCTCCGATCAAAAATCTCCGAAGATAGTCTAACTGGTCGCGAGTATTTGATCTCCATTACCTTATGTGAGTAAAGAATAATCCATTTGTTTATGTCCCCGTGCATAATAATTAGTTTAGTGGATGTCTGGCCAAAGACAACGATACTACCTTAAAAATTGTTCCCCCCGTAAAATTTTATCTCGAAGCGAGCTGCGAGAGCTCACCCAGTAATTCCATTTTTTTTAAGTGTATTAGATCTGTATTTGTTGTGTTATTTAGTGAGATGGGTTATGTTCATTAAAGTCTATTTTTCTTTAGTAAATGCATTTTTTTAATTATCCTCGAACGAGTTGAAGTGGCAATATTTGATAAAGTCAAGAAAGAAATCCAGTTTATTCATTCCCTAGAATAAAAATAAAGATTAGCACTCTTAGAGCCCGATCCTCAAGCCATCACCGAGGCACGAACCTACGCCTCAATTTAAATTTATTTGGTTTATTAAAAATTAATAAGACAAATAAATATATATAAATATATATATATATATATATATATATATATATATATATATATATATATATATTTATATATATATATATATATATATATATATATATATATATATATATATATATATTAGCTCGGCTAAATTACGACATATTTAAGTTGTGTCAGGTTATTGCGGTTAAGTCAGGAGAACCCAAATTTAAGATTAGAGTAAAAAGCCCTTACCCATAACAAATATTTGCCAACCCGTTTGAGGAAAAGTTAAATAACGACACTTCAAACAACTCTTAAGGATTCAGTGAAGTGTAGTTACGAAGGTAGGAATTATTACTCAACGAAGAGTGTTCTGTAGTGTGCTGTCTTGTTTTCGGATAGGAATAATCAAATCAAGAGGTTTAGAAATAGGTAAGGTTAGAGTAATAAAAGCTAAGGGACTCCAAGTTTCATACGTAACGTTCGTTACAGCGGTGAGTTTCGACGAACATAGCCAATTTGTCTTCGTTTGAATTATTTGTTAAACAAGGTCAAACCCTTGGACTAAAGGACAAAGAACTCATTGCATACGTCGAAGATAAAGGAAGGACGGAAAGGTAAATAAGGAGAGAAGATGCTAAAAGGCAGGCAGAAGAGAAGGAAAAGATAAGAGAACACGAGAGAGCATTAAGCAAGGACCAAGTGGAAGTGCATTCCGTGGGGTCCAGGACTGGGACATTGCAGGTTCCAACTATGAAGTGCCAGCGTACAAGGAAGAAGACGGCCTTTACGCATACCTCTCGCACTTCGAAATTTTTTTTGAAGTGAATCACTGGGATATCAAAACAGACGGTATCGCCAGATTACTCCCACTTCTCAGTACCCGAGAAAGAGACATATTCGTGTCTCTACCATCTGATGCGACGATGGACTATCCTACCCTAAAAGCAGAACTACTGGGAGCGATTAACCTGAATCCTGAAGACTATAGAATAAAATTTAGGCAGGATAGTATTCAGCCCGGACAAACCTACCGACAATTTGGTTTTATTCTCAGGAGACACCTATAATTTTGGTTAGAGTCAGCTCGAGTGAAAAATGATTTTGACTCACTCATCGAATTCATACTGAAGAACCAGCTATTAAGCACGCTGCTTTCAGAGTTAAGGGCCTTTGTCAAGGACAGGAGAGCAGAGTCCTTCGATGAGTGTGTGTCAGAAGCCGACTTGCATTCATCAAACCATAGGTTATATCCTAGAGAGTGTAATAAAAACAGGCCCTCGTCCTCCAAGAAAGGTGGGTATCATCAGAAACCTTCTTCCCAAAGGAAGGGGATTATCCCCATAAACCTCCGCAAAATAACTCCCCTAAATTTGTCAGGAACGCAGTAAATCCCAGAAACCCCTTAACCTGCTATAGTTGTGGCATCTAAGGCCACCTTAGCTACAATTGCCTCCAAAACTTGAGGCTTAAGTCGCCCTCGAACCAGCAGGTACATAACCTGACGGCAACGTTGGAATCAGAACAACCTTCGAATCTCTCACCTCCTTTGACCACAGCGAATTCTCCTGAACAGTAGGGAATTTCGTATACAGCAAAAATTCTCCCGAAGGATTAAAATTCGAGACTGGGGCCGTAAATGGTCGCCGAGTCTCAATCGTGTTACGCGATACGATGTGTACCTGTATCGTGTATCAAACCAATTGCTTTTCCCTATCAGCCCCCAACACCAGAAGTTCGTAGTCGTCCAAGACTTCCTGGGTAGACCCACTAAGTTCCCTGTCGTCCGATGCCACATACAGTCGAAATATTTTTCTGGCTGGACCGACGTAGTAGCAGCGCCTATTAAATTCTGCTCTGTATTAATAGGCCAGAGCGCGCAGCTCTCCCTAAATTCGATAGCTCAATTAGTAGTCACCCGGATTTCCGCGAATGAGAGACACACGGTTTCGACCTATTTGTTTTCGTCCGAGAAACATGTGTACGAAGGGATATGTTCACAAGTCGTCAAGACTGCGACGAATGTGGTGCCGTCCCTCCCGACCCCGGAGTGGAAGGTAGCGAAGGATGGGAATGAAGAAGAAGAAAGAAGAATAAATATAAGAAGAGTAATACATACGCCTAATAAGCAAGTTGTAGCCAAGCAAGTTCCTCCTGATCCCAGGGCAATAAAAGAAACTTTTCAAGAAAAAGTTCTGACAGAGAAATCTTCGCAGGATCAAAATAAATGTGCAGAATCGCTGCTGGAGCAAAACCCTGGAAATAAAAATTCTCGGAAGACAAAGATGGTGACCGAAAACTCAAGGTCAAATGCAATGATTGTAACGGGAGTACCAAGCTACTTTCAAGAAAATGACGGTTCTAAAGAGAGTTTAATGAAAGAAGAAATGAACGAAGAATTTCGGGAAGATCAATCTCCTCTCCCTGATGAAGATCAACCCTATTCCCGAGAAGAAAAGTCAATAGTAAATAGGCAAATAAAGATTAAAAGAGAAGGAGAAGCAAGAAGATGTGTAGGTGGTTGGAAGGAGTCATCCTACTATCCTGACCACGTGTACGTAATTACCCCTACACGGGAAGGACACGTACATGCACGTAGCACCATCTCAAAGCGTCCCTGCAAACGCGTTCGCACGATGGGAACGTCTAAATACTATTTTGCTGATGAGGTCATCTCTGAGATAGGAGTCAAAATTTGGAAAAACGGTTTATCCACAAGACAGAATCGGGTAGACGCCATAATAAAGATGCCGCTACCCCGAACCAAAAAACAAGTTCGTTCGTTCGTAGGAACCGCCCCATGCTACCGCAAATTCATTCGAAATATGTTAGGCCAGTCGAAAACTCACGATGTGGAAAACAGCGTTATGCGACTGAAGTACTGAAAGCATTAACCATAATGTAATACCAGGTTAATATAGTTTATATACGGTAATTTTTTTAGTGTGTGTGGATAGAATTTTTTAGTTTGGTTATTTTGTACGTGTAAGTGTATCCCTAATGTTGTAGTTTCTTTTGTGTATTTCGTAGAATCGGTTACGATAAGTGTTAATTAGGCGGACAGTGGACATAATTCAATCAATTAGAGTGATGTGAGTGGAGCGTTCCCACTATCGGTTGAGTAGCTTTTTGTACAGATGTTTTAGTAGGGCTCTTTGCGTAGAGCACAGGCGATTTCCCTCCCCACCAGGATCATCTTAAAGGTGGAAAAATGTAGAGGTATAATAAGAGTTTAGTATATATATATATATATATATATATATATATATATATATATATATATATATATATATATATATATGTGTGTGTGTATCGAGTCTAAGGAAATAATAACAAAAGACATCTGGGTTTAGCTTTGCCCCTTCGATGTTCTCCGGTAACATAAGAGAACGGGCAAAAGGGTAAATGATACGAGACTGATTCCTGACCTCAGCTCAAAAGGCAGGCCCTTCGAGGGTGCATTTATAAACAACCCATTCAAAAGTGCAAACTGCCAATCTCGTATTACCCCCTCTCCGAGCCACAAGACGCAAAGGTACGGGAGACCAACCTGAGGTCCCACCTTGCGAGACACCCCCCATGCACCTCCCCATCCACGTCAGCGGGAGTAATTTGGGGTATATAACAGGATGACCCATGTAAACGAGGCTTTTTGTTCGTTCTAACGGAAGAGACAAGAAAGTCACCGGTTGAGAGATTTTTCGAGTTCGAGAAAGAAACAGAAAAATCACCGGTAGAAAGTTGTCTGCAAGTTAAGGAGAACTTTGCAGTCCCTGTACGAAACCAGATCGTACCAAGGAAGCTCAGCACCGATCGAGCCCCCAAGAGATTTAATATCAAGCTAGCCAGTTTAAGGACTCTAAATCTTACTCTATCTGAGTTGGATAAACCCCAACTAGATAGAAAAAATGAAAAAAAAGACAGCGATTTCATCTCGTCCGGAAGCAAGGTGGAAGGGCTAAGTTTTAGCTTGAAGTCGCCTCTACCCAGGATCTCCCATGACGTCACCCGTCAACTCGTCAGGCAAGTCAACGAACTCCATCTAGCGAACAAACAACCAGCTCCGATCAAAAATCTCCGAAGATAGTCTAACTGGTCGTGAGTATTCAATCTCCATTACCTTATGTGAGTAAAGAATAATCCATTTGTTTATGTCCCCGTGCATAATAATTAGTTTAGTGGATGTCTAGCCAAAGACAACGATACTAACTTAAAAATTGTTCCCCCCGTAAATTTTATCTCGAAGCGAGCTGCGAGAGCTCACCCAGTAATTCCATTTTTTTTAAGTGTATTAGATCTGTATTTGTTTTATGTTATTAAGTAAGATGGGTTATGTTCATTAAAGTCTATTTTTCTTTAGTAAATGCAATTTTAATTATCCCCGAACGAGTTGAAAGAAACCCAGTTTATTCATTCACTAGAGTAAAAACAAAGATTAGCACTCTTAGAGCCCGATCCTCAAGCCATCACCGAGGCACAGACCTACGCCTTAATTTAAATTTATTTTGTTTATTAAAAATTAATAAGACAAATAAATATATATAAATATATATATATATATATATATATATATATATATATATATATATATATATATATTAGCTCGGCTAAACTACGACAATTATTATTTTCCTCTCTCTCCCCTTCATCTCGCCCTATCGATTTTCCCCTCTCCTCGATTTCCATCTCCCACTTCTTTCTCTTTACTCCCATTTTTACACTCACTCTCTCTCTCTCTCTCTCTTTCTCATACTCTCCTTCTCCCCTACTTTTGCTCCTATCCCTTCCTCTTTCCCCTCTTTCACCACTCATCTCTCCTACTCCCTATCTTACCCATCGTTCTCACTCTCCCCGTTTAAAATTGAAACCTCTTCCTCTAGCTCTTTCCCTCACCCCATTTCCCTCTCCTCCCCTCCTTCTTCCCATCCCTGTCTCATTCTATCTCTCTTCCTTTTCTCTTCCCCCTTAATCTCACCCTCGTCCTTTCTCCTAATTCCCCACACTCTCTCATTTTAATCTCACCCTCCTCCTCTCTTCCAATCCCTCCCACTCCCTATCTTTATCACCCTCTCTCTACTTTTTCCCTTACCCTACTTCCATCCCTTAATCGCTCTCTCCTCTCTTCCTCTCCAATTCTTCCTTTCACCGACTCCCTCTTCCCCTCTACCACTTCAATCCTTATCTGCATCTCACTCTCTTCCAATCCCTCTCTCCCACTCCTCGTATCCCTTCCTGCTCTCCCTTCCCTCTCTCCCACTCTTTGTATCCATTCCCTCTCTTCCACTCCTTGTAACTTGTATCCCTTCTGGTCTCACTTTCCTATCTTCTTCACTATATATCCCACTAATACTGTGTTTACCTCTCCCTCTGCCACTTTTTCCCTATCTTCATCTTCCTCTCTGTCTCTCTCTCTCTCTTTATGTGTATGTGCGTACCTTCGGTGCGCTGCGTCTGTTTAGCGCTGCTCGCTCTCTCTATCTAGCTATCTCTAATGATATCCCTGAGACCATGGGTCTGATTTCGTATCAAAGATATTTCAATCGTTTTTCTTAAAAAGAATGGCGAGCTACATTAAAATGCAGGTAACAGGCAAATAAGACTGTAAATGTGACTTTAGGTTAACTTTAACTTTTAATTTAGAATAGTGAAATATTAAACCACATGAAATATTCCGATGTTGATTAAATTATAATAATTCCAATAACGTGGGCCTCATGTGCTCTAAGAAGGGGCATGGGTCCTTCTAGTGCGAATCAAAATAAATCTGTGTATTCCAGTGGAGAATGATGGCACAAATGACTATGGTCGGCTAACCCACTCCAAAGCCCCTTACCTGACGGCGGGTCAATTTACTACAATGATGGTCCTTACAGTAATAATAGGCTATCTCAACACCTTGTCAAATATGGTCATCGCTTTTTCAGTTGAAAGTCCCAATCATTTCATATTTTTTACGCATTAACTGATTATTTATCTCATAATTTCTATTTTTTCTTAGTTTATAGCTTTTCGTTCAAATCCCAATAATTAAATCCTTTTGTCTTACTTACATTATATTAAAAAAAATTTAATTTGCCACAAAATTGGTTAAAATATATTCTTTGATCTAAACCATTTAATCATCATTGGGAAAGAAAATAGAAACACTCACCACATCTTTATGGTACCAGAAGATATATTCAGGTGGAGATGGACTTGGAGCCACGATGCAAGTTAGGTTTAAAACTCCACCTTCATCAGTATGCAGAACTGGTGAATGGAGTATCATTGCTGTGGGAACTGAAATAAAAAAACCCCGATCAAAACCCTGTTTTTCTGTTAAAATTTATCCGAATACCAACGAGGTACTAATACTAGCGCAATTATCTAAAGCATTCTACAGTTGTATTGGGTAGGTTTTTCTCAGTACCCTACTTCTACGATAATGCCAAGAGAGAGTGAGCTAATCAGATTTGCTTTGATGACTATATATATATATTAGGCGATATAGTAAATGGACATAATTATTTTGCATGTATTACTTCATAGTTAGATAATTTTCAAAGAAAGGGGCGCACAATTTTTTGGCTAGTTTTTGGCTAATTCTTGCTTATCCAAGGAACAAATCACTGATTTTGTTCCCGCACCGAAATTGACCAATCATATGTTGTTGTTTTTTTTCGTGCCGTATTTAATGAAAATGTATCTGCGTATTTAAATAAAGTAAAGATCTATAACAAAGCGGCCACGAAAATATATAAATATGAGTATAATAAACTTATATAATCTAACTTAATCAAGCAAAAATGTATAAAAAGCTATAAATAGCAAAAATGTAGCCAAAAAATAACTAAAAATTGGTGCGCCCCTCTTCTTGAAAATTATTATTAGTTGTTTTCTATTCGGCAAAGTTGGAACTTTTAGTTTATTAAAGTCACTCCCTGGCAGATAACAAAAGGCCTCTTTGTTAGTTGCATTCTCCTTTTATGTTTAACACATAGCTTGTTTAAATTTTTCAAAACATTTTTTCTACAACCGGAACTTCTTTTTTTTATAAATCTCTATATGCCTAAAATTAAGTTAGGTTGGGATATGATAGGATAGCCTCAAACGCCTAATTTGCTACCTGAGCTGTTCCGGAAAAGTCTATCATTAAGTAATTTAGGATAAGAAAAGGGAATTACATTTACAAACAAAACATGAAACAGCTGGGGTTAATTTTGTCGCGAAAATCCCTTGGGGTCTATCAGATCATACCGCCTGAAACAAAGAAAATCTACTTAGAATAACTTGTTGCTTCCCCATGACTATACGAGGAATCAAGTGTCCTTCCTGTTACGGAAGGAGGGTCAGGGCCTTCTTGATTAAATAGCATGTATATACAGACGGTATGCTCAACAGGTTACCAAAAATAGTATTAATTACCGAACAAAACTTGCTGATTCACAGAACCTAGTGCTTGATTCAATGTAGAAGGAAAAGACACTTTTATAGGGATGGACAAGATACAGCGGGTCTATGTGTCGATAACGTTCTCAAATTATCACCGCATCGTTATGCTTGTGAATGAACATATATAAGATCTGTAGACAAAAAGGTCGCGATCCCTCACTTATTCTGATTTATGACCTTACGATCTTTAAAACTATTAATGATTCCCGGAGTAACCTTGGGAGGATCTTAGCAATTTTATCCTTCAAAAGAGAATGTAAACACCTTAAGGGTCTCAAAATTTGTTAGATTCGACTGAGTAGTTATGATGTTATTGCCAAAACAAGATAATTCCCGGGTTAACCTTGGGAAAACTTTGCCAATTATATTATTTGAAAGAAGATGTAAACCATTATAAGATTTCAAGATTTCGTTATTATCAGCCGAATAGTTATGATGTTATTGCCAAAGAAAATAATTACCGGGTTGCTTCTTAATGGAATTTGAAGATCTGGTTGGTATTTTTAATATCACTTCATGAATTCATCCTTTCCATCATGAGCATCAGCTATTTATTCTCCATTTTCTTCTTCCTTCACCTTTTTGTCACTTTTACTTATTGACTCGTCTATTTTTTCTCAAGTTAGTCTCAAAAACTAACCTGATGTGGTCTAAAAGAAGTAATCATATCTTTCTAAAGTTTAATAAAAGCAAGTTCCTTCACAGAGATCTTCATTTCCATAGGGGATTTAAATTAATTTTGCCACCAGCACAGCCAAATTCACAGCAAAAAAACAATTTTACACTTGCTCCTGAGGATATCAACAGACTGTAATGAAAGTATCTTAGGCTTGTACCTCTTCTCTCACAAGGAGTATGTTTTTGGCTTGCTCCCAGTTCTTTTGGATCTGTTTAAGATTGTGACCCTTTAATTTAAAACTGTGGCTCGAAACGAACTGTTCCCTCGTTCTCACTTTTCAAAGACGTTCGGGTAAATATCCTTTGCAAGATTAGCTGCTAGGTAGTTTCTCACATAAACATTTCAGAACGTTAACCAGAGTTTGGATTTAGATGGCAACAATTCTGCTATTTTCAATTTAGGTGTTCAAATGTGTGAATATCGCCAGTCTTATCCTAATTTTAAAATCAATTGTAGGTGAAATCCCACGTGTAGGATGGTAGTACTAAGGCCACGTAATATTTAGTACACTCATGAATATGTTTAAAACGGTGAAATAAGAAGAAAGATTGAAATAGATATAATTACTAAGATGACAAAAATAAGTTGAACCTTTTAAGTAGCTAAGCAAGTAAAACTGAAACTATATTAAAACTAGGCAATGGCTTCGCCACTCCGCCCTACGGGGTGAGCTTACGCTTCGATACTAAGATTAAAATTTAAAATCTTAAAAAAAGCAGCCATAATTAATTTTGAAATAAATTTTCTGAGCTTCGCCAATTATAATAAATTTAAAAAAGGTACTCTAAACTAAATTTCCCCCATTTCAAAATATCACGTTGTCTAAAATATAGTTATAGAACATATATAAAAAAAAATTCTGAACTTCACCATTTGTAATACTTTGGGGTTTTAAAAATTCCCAAAGTTTCGATTCCTTATATTTATTTCTGAACTTCACCATTTTGTTTTTGATATTATAAAAGAATTATCAGAAATAACTTTAAAAAACCATAAGTCATAACCAAACTAAGATGAAATTATTATTTAAATACTCAAAAAATCCCCTTCTTAAATTATAGTTAGTGATGATAATAAAAAGAATAACTTTAGAATTCATAGGGATGGCTGCAAGGTTTGAGCATCCATCATTTATGTAATTATAACGCTGAAAAGATGGACACACACTAATAGCACAGTATTTCATAGTATAGCATAATATACCATAGCAGATTAGAGCATAGAATATTATAGAATATTATTGCATATCATAGTATTGCGTATCACAGCATTGCATAATATAGGACAGCATATTGTGTTCACTCTGAAATGGAACCTAGAGTGCTTAAAATATCCCTTAAAAAGAGAGTAAACATCATTATCAAAAAAGATAGGTCCTTATTAACTGTATCATATTTAAAAGAGGTTATTTCTGAATCCAAATCGCTCCTTGATCATTTAAAAGAATGTCAGAAAACGCATTACCTTACCTCCTATTAACAACAAGGAAGGTGTTGGGGAGGATATCACCGAAGAAAAACTCACCTTACAAGTCAGTAAAGATATAGACCCCAAATTGCAAGGGAGGGTAGACCTAACGAGTATCCTCACAAATGAGCACCCTGTTGGTCCTAGGAAATCTTGAATTTGGCAGACATATTGAAAAGCGAATTAAGCAAAATACTAGAAAATAATGTTATACAGAAATTTAATATATTAGGTTAAGGAATAAGTTCTTGCGTTTTATTAATGTTGTGTTGATTTAAGTTTTGTTGACGTGATTTGTGCACCTTTTTAAGAAACAATAATAAATTATGAGAGCAAAATTGCAAAGGTTTGGCTACGTCTCTTAATAGCGTAGGCTATTAGGCTTTTGCTTAGGCTACGTCTTGAAGTTGAGTAATAAGTCATTGCGGTTTATTTAAAAGTTGTGTTTATTTAATTTTTGTTCAGTACCTTCAAAATGGAATGTCAAGTGGAAAGAAAGGCGCATTTTCGACACATGTTGTTATTCATTTTCAATCGAGACGGGAACAATGCAAACTCAGACAAAGCTCGTCGCGATATTTGTGCTGTGTACGGAGAAAATGCTTTATCAGAAAAAACAGCTCAATGGTAGTTTTCACGTTTCAAAAACGGTCATTTCAATCTTAATGAGGAAGAACGTTCTGGTCGCCCCATTAAGTTGGATGAAACTCGATTGAACGACCTTCTCCATAAAAATCTTCGTTAATCGACTAGAGAATTGGCTGTACAATTAGCATTTCATCAGAAAACTATAGTGAATCACCTTTATTCGATGGGGAGAGTTCAAAAACTTGGTGCGTGGGTTCCGCACGCTTTGAGCGAAAGCAACAAACTTCAACGCTTCACGATTGCTGCAGGTTTTCTTGCTTGTCACAAGTCTACTCGTGGATATAAGGTCAGATTTCTTCACCGCATTATCAGTGGCAACGAAAAGTGGTGTGCTTATGTAAACATAAACAATCGCAAACAATGGCTTAGCCCGAATAAAAAAACACTTCCGCTATTAAAGCAAGGACTTCATCCACGAAAGACGATGCTATGTGTGTCGTGGGATTGTGAAGGCATCATTCTTTATGAGCTCCGTGCGAACAACGAGATTTTCAATACAGAACTCTACGTTCAATAAATGTATCGACTCCCCGAAGCTATTCGTGAAAAGCGACCTTATCGACGTTATGGATTCCTTCTGCAAAACGACAATGCTCGTCCTCACATTGCTAATATGACAAAATACGCCTTACAAACGCCTAATTTGGAAATCCTGCTGCATCTTCCATATTCGCTGGACTTGGCCCCCTCGGATTTCCATCTGTTCCGATTGCTCTCCAACAATTTGCGCGGCGTTTTGTTCAATACTGATGTGGAATTAAGAACCTGGTTAGACGAATTCTCCGAGTCAAAATGCAAAGATTTTTATTTCAAAGGCATCAAAAAACTAGTTGAACGTTCGGAAGAAGTCGTATATAATAACGAAGAATACATTATTGATTAAATTGCATATTGTTATCAATTATAAATGAAGTTTTTCTAAAATTGTTAATGGTAATGAATAAATTTTATAAAACCGCAAGAACTTATTCTTCAACCCATATTATAGCACAGCATAGCACAGAATAGTATGCCATAGCATAGTCTACCATAGCCTAAAAAAGCATAGTGTAGTAGAGAATAGCTTAGCATAGCGTAGTGTTGTCTAGAATAGCATAGCCTAGAATAGCATAGCCTAAACTTGCTTGTTATAGCATAGCTTATCATAGCCAAGCATAGCATAGTATAACCTACCATGATTTAGCCTAGTATAGCTAAGCCTAGCCTAAAATATAATAGTCAGGCGGTGCAGTGGATAACCTAGCATATCTCAGTACAATATAGCTAGGCTAGAATAACCTAGCACACTATAAACCACCTTATCCTACATTAGCTTTTTATAGACTAGCCTATCGTATCCTAGTATAGCCTAGCCTAGCTTAATAGAGCGTAGTCTAACCTAGTATATTATAGTATACCCTAGCTTAGCATAGCCTAGTATAGCCTTGACTAGCGTATCATTTCCTAGTGTAGCCTAGTTTACTATAGCCTAGCCTAGCCTAACAAGGTATAGCTTAGCCTTGCGTGACAGACCAAAGCCTAGCCTCGCCTATATTATGTAGCTAGAATAGTCTACTATATCCTAGTAAATATTTTCTTTCATACGATAGCCTAGCTTAGCCTAGCATACTATAGGCTAGGTTGGTATAGTCTATCATAGCATAACCACACTTAACATAATATAGCCAAACGTATCATATTAATCCTAGCTAGTACGAGTATATCCTAGACTACTATAGCATATCATACCCTAGCCTAGAATAACCTAGTATTTTAGCTTATTATAGCTTTGGTTAGCTAGCCTATCGTAGCCTAACATAGTATTGCCCTAGCATAGCCTAACATAGCCTAGCATAGCTGAGCATAGCTTTCCCTAGCCTATTATACTTTACCCTACCCTAGCATAGAATAGTATAGCCCTGCCTAGCCTAACATAGTTTAGAGTAGCCTTGCATAGTATAACCTAGCGTAGAATTAACCATTCTAGACACTTATAGCCTCACCTATCCTAGTATACCCTAGTTAAGCATAGTTCAGCATTGTCTAGCTTAAAATACTTCATGCTATACTAGCATAGCATTTTATCTTAGAATAGCTTAACATAGTATAGTCTAGCTTATAATAGCCTAGTATAGTATTGCCTAGCAAGGTTTAGCATATTATAGCCTAACCTAGTCTAGCAGAGTATCGAGCGAATAGTTATGATGTTATTGCCAAAACAAAATAATTCCTGGGATAATCTTGGGACGACTTTGGCAATTGTATCATTCGAAAGAGAATGCAAATCACCCTATGTGTTTTAAATTTCGCTAGAATCGGACGAATAGTTATGGTGTTATTGCAAAAAACAATATAATTCCCCGGCTAACCTTAGGGTGACTTTGGCAATTATATCATTCGAAAGTTATGATGCTTTTTCCAAAACAATAAAAAAAAAGCCAAATGGGGATCGACTGACTCAGTGAGATGTAGAGTCGCTCACGACTTGACTAGTACCCGACTAAAAAGATGAACTTACCTGTAAAAACAAACAAGCAATCTTACCGTATAAAAGGAAGTAAGAATTTATTAATTTCAAATCCAAATTACAAGCAGAAAAAGATTTAAATTACTTAGTACTCAAATGAAGGTAAGGCCTCTTAAATAAAATTTATGTTTATGGATGCTAACTTCCTTAGATTACGATAAATTACAAATGAAGTTTTGTTAGTTAAGAATCTGAACGGAAAACGAGCAAAATTAGTTTGACGCTATGCACAAAACTAGAAGTAAATTATGTAACATCTCTTATAGGAATTCACCGAATACAGGGGCAAAATGTTGTTTACTCCCATTATCCAATCAAAAGCAGAAAAATACACTTTTTCGGAAATTGGTAAATACGACTTAATATTTGAGAAAAAAACCCCCCACAGATTTGCTCTAAATATAACAGTATTATTATTATTATTATTATTATTATTATTATTAGCCAAAACTAGACACCGCAGTAAAGACCCATGTAAACGCTTATTTATTCACCACAGTAAAAGAAAAAGTTTTCTTTGATTAGGGCTAGAAATTTATTCAAGGTGAAAAGAAAAAAAACTGTATCATCTCGAGATTGTTGAAATATAATCTTGTTACGCTCTCCTTGGCCAACTTTGACCTGTTGGCCTCGGATCAGATTTCCACCATAGAACACGGACTCCAACCATCTTTATAATACATCTATCGTTATGCCAAAAGGCTAGGGTTTCTGCCACCTTCGTGGGAAGCACCCTAACCAGAACCTGTTCTTAAATTGGCACCTCCCAGAGATGGAAAATTTACGCCGATTCCTTGATCTTAAATTCGACCAAAGCCTCACTTCGGAGGCGGATATAATCTAAGGATTACCGTCTTTTGCCTCCAAGCAAGAGAATTATCCTCTTAGTAAGATGATTGAAGCTAGGTCTTGTCTGTAAATTTTAAATATAGTGTGCTAAACTTTGAACCCTATTGACAGACTTCACATTTCATTGACCACCTGTGACGTCATTTTTGATTAAGAAATGGCTCGTTTTATTATTTTTTTACTTTATTATTAATAATAACTAGTTGTTGTTTTGGGTCCAGTTTTGTATTATGTCTCGTAGAACTCGGCTGTGTACGAGTTTGTCCTTTGATTCTTATATTATACAACTCGAGGTCTCACATCTTGCTTAGCTTTATTTGCCTTGAAGTAAGAGTTGAGGATTGCCTTTTGTAAATTGTCAAAGTCTCTGTTGAAATAACCATTGTTTATAAAAAAATGTTTTGTTCTCGTTAGTTTTTGGTGTAAGTCTTCGCATATTGAAATTTTCACCAGAGGATTTTTTATAGAAATTTCCTAATTTTACAGCTAAACCTGAATGATATTCTCCAATTTCACCAGGAAGTATAATTTGAAGAGGGAGGGTAACCTAGATGTAAAAAAATCTTGAGGGGATTGGTGCCTATGGGTGAAGATTTCTTCTTGTCACCATATGAACAGGATACGGAAGGGGATTCATTAGAAGTAATGAGAGATGGTGCCTTTCCTTTTGTGAGACTCTACCTGTACCCCTAAAGGAAAACAATGTGCTTAAGAGTCGCCTTGCAATTAAATTATGCTAGAAGAAATATAACGCTGGGAAGTCTAATCCTCAACTGGTTATTTTCATTTTGGCCCCTTTTGCCTCTTAGCATTATGCTTGAACTTTATTCATGGTGCAATCCATTTGCAATCAGATATTTTAATATTACTACTTTCTTTTTGAGAATTGCCTTGAACGAATAATAATGCTTTCATTGAAGCTTGAAAAGAAATGTTATAAACTTTTTTGGCAAACAACGCAGTTGTTGCTGTTCATCTAAATGTTCTAGCGAAATTTGATCAATTATCATATTATTTATTTTAATATCACTCTACAATGATAAAATTATATGCAATGTCTAAAACTTATCAAAATATACAAATTATTTGGTGTGAAAACTTTTGAAACTTTCAACAGATCTTGGTGAAAATTACATGTCTATCGAAGTGATTATTATTTGAGTAAATCAGCGGCTCGGTTTTACATTTCCTTTTCGAGTATAAATTGATTTTAATTCAGTATTTCAACTGATACACTGAGAACTTTACTTTTTATAATACAAGGTACGCATCCAGAAACATAATACGAGGGGTGGTCACTAAGTTTTGCAATTCGGATATAAGGAAACAAGATATGAGAAAAAGTGTTTTATTATTTTTTAATATAACTACCATCAACTTCAATGCACTTGCGCCACTTGTCCCTCAGGCTTCGAATTCCCGACAACCAGAAATCTTCCGAATGCTGTTTAATTCACTCCTGGACGGCGAGTTGGACATCTTCATCGTCCCCAAACCGGCGTCCACGCAGTGTAACCTTGAGCTGGCGGAATAAAAAGTAGTCGCTAGCGGCCAGATCTGGACTGTATGCGGGATGGTTGAGCTCCTCGAATCCGCACTCGGGCAGGGCAGCTTGTTCAACTCTGGCCTTGTGGACTTTGACGACGTTGAAGTTGATCATGGGGCGTAAGGTTTCGTAAGGTTTCTAGGGACCCAACGGGACCTTGATCATGGCCAAATTCTCGTGGATGATGTTGATAACACTTCCATGTGATATTCTAAGTTCTCGCTCGATTTCTTTGACCTTCACCCGATGATTTTCGAGGATCATCCTCTCCACACGGGCCACATTGATCTCGTTGGTGACGTCTGATGGGCGCCCTGGACGGGGTCATCTTCAAGGGACTCACGATGATTGCGGAACGCCCTATTCCAGCGAGCATTGGCTGCATAGGAAGTGGCGGGGTCGGTGTACACTGCAACCATGCGTTCATGGATCTCTTTTGCATTCTTGCCTTCCTTGGTCAAAAATTTGATCACTGCGCGGTGTTCAACCTTTTCTATTGTTGAAAATTTTGTGACTGACGATTTGCGATCAGCTACTGCTCCTTAAAAGGACGAGGCAGGAGCGTACGGCTGCAGGCCCTGACTTGTCATAACTTGTCCTAATACCCCCCGAAACAGTAATCCCTCTTCCTCCGTTTTGCCCCACTGATTCGCAAAACTTATTGACCGCACCTCGTATATATAACATATAGTTGTATCTAGGCTTATAACCTTGTTTCAGCCATTTTTCTACTGATATTTTTAGAATATAAGGAAAGATAAACAAATATATGTTGCATTTTTTTTGTAGCAAAGTGAGAACTGGAAAATAATACTAAAAGAACCTTCAGCCGGTTCTGAAAAAAAGAGGGTATGACTTACTAAAATGAATAGAAAAAGCAGAAACAATATGAAATGGTGAAGAATAAAAATATGAGAACCTTAAACTTCTAGCCGGGAGAACATAAAACTAAGAATAAAAACGACAAAATACATTAAGAAGATCCAGATAAAGAGCCGATGTCCGGAAAACTAACTCATGGGCCCCCTTTAGGTTGCAAGACCTTAGAAATGTATTGAAAAATCAAAGTTATTTGAGCCGATTCATTTTCTTCATACATTTGATGAAGGAGCCAAGGTAGGGATATCAAAGACCCTTCTCTCGTTATACACGTGAGCGATTTAATAATCTTTCAAATAGAGTTGCGGCTTCGCATGGCTCGACCTGCTTTTAGCCTGCCTGTTCTGCGAGTTCGCTTTTCCCATTGTATATCTCATTTGCTTCTTTCCATGGTATCAACTCATGCTACTTTTTAGCTAATAGAACGCCTGGTGTAAAAAAGAAGAATCTGCTCGGGCGAAGCTTAAGTGGAAGAAAGAGAGGAGCTAGGTGAGCTCTTTTCTCTTAGCATCACACCTACATGGAAAAAGAAAGAGGAATTCCTAGCCTACCCCAGTTATTATACTTACAAAAGTAAGGAAACCGGTGAGGTACAAAGTAGGTAGCTTATACCCCGATGATAGGAGGAGATATCGAAGAAGAAGGAAATAATTTAGAGAAAGGCGAAGAAAATGTTCGCGAATAAACGTCTCTGAGGGTAAAACTCATTAAATTGAAATTCTCGGCTCGAATGGGTCATTTGAACCCTCAAAACGAACAAAAACCTACGGCAGAGGCGTCGATTATTTCGAATTTCCCTCGTTCTGAAGTAGTTCTGCCACACAAGTGTACAGGTCTTCATACGTCGTGAATTGGACAAAGGTGCTAGAGACGCCATAGTGTCCAGGTGCCAATCGTCAACACGTGATTTCTATGTTTGTGAAACTTTCACGCCCTTTCACTTTACTAGCATCATTGTATTCTTCCTAATCTTCTCAATCTTCTCAATAAGAACATTCTGCCAGGCCCACATTGGATGTCACTTGTATTTAAATAAATAAAAGTATGTAATTAGACGTGGAATTGATCTTAAATTGTTCTTACGAGCTAATATTTACAACGGAGGCAAACAAAAACAATAATATGCTCAATTGTAGCACTCTAACATTTATCTGTCTTATGCATTTTCCTTTCGTATTCCAATGACTCACATAAGTAAGTAAATTTAGTTGACAGTAAGTGGGTTACTGCAAACTCATCTAGATGGATAGGAATCGTGATACAGGAATCTTGTGCACCAAACTTCGATATAAACAATCTAGAAATGAATACAAGACATTTCACACGACCACAGCCAACAGTAGCATTTTTATTTCGTTGCATCTATAATGAGATCGATTTGAGCTAGATGGAAGTTAGAAGACAAAGCGTACTAAGAAAACGACAATTAGGAAAGGTTTAGCGTATCGCTGAGTATTTTAAGAGAGAAAGAGAAGGATAACATTGATAGAAAAACAGTTTATCGGAACTGTTTAAAAAACAAACGAATGTTTTATATTACGTCGACAAGGGGAAAAATGATTTATAGCTGGAACGTTTCGATGACTTAACCCTGGTGGAATGTCTGAGACTCTTTTGGGACAGGTGCAGATTATATAATTACTGCAAGCGTGTAATTGCATTTATGTTCATAGCTGAGTTTCTAGAAATTGCTTGATAAAGATTTCACTTCCATGAGAACATTCTTACTGAAGAAAGGAGATTGATCCCGAACATTTTACAATAACAAGTGGCTTATTATTTTGTGACATAATGAGTGCAACATAGATGTGAAGTAACATCTACATACAAACCAAAGGCCGCAACTTATTTCTTGTGGTATAATGAAGTAATTGAAAATCGTCTTAAAAAATATTTTGCATTGAATTAAATAACCATGCTGGGAAAAACTATAACCATATAATACGTAGTAGTAGTTCTTCTGAGTCAAGACTAAGATGAAAATTAGGTTAAATGTACGTAATATTAGTTTACAAATGAGGTATTCATTGGCTTACTTTAAATATCCATATCTATTCTTCTAGTTCAAACAAGAGGTCAGATATATTCCCAAATGAATTCGAGACTGATTTAAGAAAGATCATCCATCCAGTGGTTTAAAAAGCTAAAAATTCCTTTGTATCAAATATAAAAAGTATCCATACATATCATTGGAAATTATTTAAAGGAAAATGACTTTAAATCCAAATGGCGAGCCGATAGTGTAAATGTCACTTAAATTTTAAAAATAGAGTAACAAAAAACTATCACTTTTAATATAACACTTCCTCTTATTGCTTCAATATTTATGCTTCTGAATGGAATTAATTGTGATATAAATGTAATCCAAGATTTGGAAAAGAGACTGGAGAAGGAAATAACTGGAGAGAATATATGATTCTGTCACCGTCAGTGAGCAACTTTGATATCTCAACCTTCTAAGCGTCTTGAGCAATCGAAGTTGAGAACTTCTCAAGGTATTTGATTGTGTTGACCTTGCCATGTTGGGTACTTTTTAATTAACACCATACTCTTGTTCTAGTTCCTTTTATTAAAGATTATGGCAAATATTAGAATAATTAAAGTATACTAAATTTTAAATATAAGTAAACTTATTGTATTTTCATGTGAGTAAATAGTTTTCATAGAGAAACATAAAGAAATTTGAAACTGTATTCAGTTATTTATTATCTACCACTACAGAAGCTTACACCATACCCAAATAGAATTTCATATTCGCACATCTGAGAGCCTGTACACTTTTAACAAACCTGTGCCTGATAGTTTCCAACAAATAAGCATCCGAACCCTATTACATCGATTTAGGAAAGTAAACTTTGTTATGGTATTTATATGATTACTTACCAAGGACATCCAGTTGGACCAGATATGCTCGAACGGGTTTGGTTGAAACTTGGCACTCATAAAGACCTGAATCATTGATTCTGGTGTTGTGGATCTGCAGTGTCCATTCATTAGTACCTTCTCTGTGTAGAGCCGAAAATCTTTTGTCCCCCGTATATGGAAAGGATCCCACAGTTAATATGTGAGTATCACGATGTCGGATCCAGGACACCTTGGGAGAAAGATGAGAATATTTAAAACAAAATGAAATCTTAGAGGAGGAACACAACCCATGTTTTCATCTCAATAGTGGATCCGGAAGATGTAGCTTATAACGAAGGAAAAGGATCCAAATGGCAAGATATGCATATTTTGAGATCGGGTAAAGAACATTTAAGGAGGAAATTTAAGAATCTTTCTCAATTTGGGATTGTCACGATGACTGATAATCGAACGTTAAAAGGAAATGAATAGGATCATTCTAGGACAGGAAAGACCCGCAATTTGAATGAAAGGGGATCAGAATATTGGTTAAAGAAACTTTACTAGGTAAGAAATGAGAATTATCACGAGGAGAAATTTCTATTTGGGGCAGAAGTTTAAATATATCAAACAGTATCCTTCGATATACTAATATGTAGCAATCTCGCCCTAAAGTATTTGGGAAAAGGCTTATATTTTATACACACCTGATACATGGCCAAACTTCTGCACATATGATTTTACAAAATTATTTATATATATATATATCGAGAATGAGCTAAACTTAACGATAATTAATGTCTCCTTTTTGCCAAAAAGATGTTTTAACGGTGAAAAATAGGCAGCGGTAGATAACATAAAATGAGAGTCACCTAAGATGGAGGACTGGAAGTCATTTGATTATTGAAAACCTGTTACATGCATGCATCATGATGATTTGGGGCGGCTATCAAAATACACATATCATGACTGGTGTTCAATACTCTTTGAACACTAAAAAGGATGTAAGACGAGAGATGGGAAGATTCAAAGGAGACTACGAAGCCATGGCATGGCCAGTAGGAATGAAGAAAACAGCTTTCTGACTGCACCCAAACGGCAAAACTCTTCCAACAACTGCAGGAATATGTGCTTTGATAATAGAGTCACCACCTAGAGATAGCCCTGAATGACGACCTCCTCTAACACTCGTACAAGATACGCAATGGACAAATTGTGACAGGCAAGGTGAAAGAGAAGCGCTTGATAAGGTAAAAAAAACTCCTGATAAGGTTGAAGCATTCATATTAAACCGTAGATGGTGTTGTTAATCTCATATGAAAAGAATTTAAGCCAAGAACATTTGGACAACAGCTAGAAAAACAGTTGGCTTGCTTTTATTCAATGTGACGTTCCACGTATCGTAAATAACAAGTTACCTCAAACTGTAATGCCCTCTGCACGTGTCTCAAATGAGAATGACACCATGTCGCCCAGATGTTTGAGCAGGGTTTAGATAGAATTAGGGCTAATTAATATTTGTAGCTGTAGTGGTTTGTGATCAAACCCTGACAGAAAAGGGTTGCTGCTGGAAGGCTAGAACTCAAGAAAAAGTTAGAAGTGGTTTTAGAAGAATTTATACGACTTCGAATGCCTCAACTTTGCCTACTAGGACCCCAAATGTAATTTCACGAATTACAATCTCTGTGTAGGGCGCTATTGATAAAGATACCAGACACTTTACCGTTAACCACAAAGCTGGGCTGGTGGCCAAGGTCAAGGATTTGTTCGATGATCATACCAGAGATGCAGGAACAAAGTAAAGAACCGTCTATACATAGAGCAGGATGTAAGTTAAGGGTGAGCTGCTACTTTGATTAAACTGTTATTTCCCAGCCGTACTTGCTATTTTTTATGATTTTAAAAATACATTTATCCTTGGCTGACATATTGGAAGGGGCGAGGATTTTCTTATTTTATTATATGTTAGTCACCAAATTAAGCCTGATCTTCCTATCCCTAAATATATATATATATATATATATATATATATATATATATATATATATATATATATATAATGTTAGGAGGCCATATTCTATACAAGATCTGTTAAAATCGACAGTGATAGCTTCTTGGTGAATCTAGCGCTACAGCTTTTTTACTTTTCAAAGACTTTCTTTTCAGAAAGGGATAGGTTGGAAAAATGCTGGCAAGGACAGATCTTTATTAGCCGAGACATCTTTCAATAGCGAGTTATGGTATATGATAGTAACTAGATGCTATACTCTAATATGACGGTTTTACGATAATATAAATAATGTATAAATCTGCCAGAAAACCGCAAGAAACAGAAGAACAGGTTAATTTTCCTTCGGAAATGTTATTACCTGATTCGCAAAAATTCCGTACAGGGGTGGGAATCGAACCGTGCATAGTGAGGCAGCGAGCAACCGTTTAATTGAGATCCAAGTGGTTGCTACCTGCTTCAGTGTGCACGGTTCAAACCCCTCCCCTGTTCGGAATTTTTGTGAATTAGGAAATAACATTTCCGAATGAAAATTATCCTGTTTTTTCTTTTTCTTGCGGTTTGCTGGTTCTTCTTTACTGACTTTTCCAACATTTGCAGCTTCCTCAAAAGGCAAAGAATTATCAATTACCAATTACTGTAAGTGTCTGTACGTGTGTGGAGGAGAAAAAAGCATGTTTAATATAGATAAAATGAAATAAAATGGTGAAAACAGAAGATAGTGTAGGAGTTTGCAAAGGATGGCTTGGCGCCTGGTGATGAGGCTTATCGCTTTCATTGTTTTGTTGTTCGTAAGTATCTTTGGTTGTTTTTCTGGTTAAATTCGTTGTTAGAGCCTGTTTTCTTAATAAATTAGTAATTTTTTATGTTATGAGCATTTCGTTAATGATATCCAATTGCTTTAGTATTATTGTAATAATTTCATGTCCTCTGTGGTGTATGTCTTTTTACTGTTTTCGTTTTCTTTCTTCTTTCTTTGCAATCCTTATCTTGGTGTTTTTGGGGTCGTAATCGGGTAGTGTTTAAGATTATTGATATTTTCATTACTCGTAATAGTTTTTACTTTTCCTGTACTTTTTATACATACAATCATGCATATAACGGCATTTCGTCTTCGTCAGGCATTAGACTGTCAGTACTTGGGAATCTTGCATGGCTTCTGGCTCTTCTGTTCTGGTTAATCATTTTGATGATTATTTCATCAATTTCCTGATTAATCTGGATCCATCCATGTTCACCAAATTGATATACACCACTCTCTCCATGACATAGTCATATATAGCTCTAATATTAATTAGTCCCAGTTGCAGGAAGGATCTAGAATTGTATCCGCCTTTGCCAAACCATATCAAATGCTTTTGATATATCCTGACATACCTTGTCCACGTAACTTCCCTCCCTTTTGGCTTGTGCAAGATTTTCCGTGATTACATTTATCGTTATCAACTCTCTTCGCATTTTTCGAAGCTAAGTTTGTATTTATTGTACCTGAAGTTGTCCTCCAGGTGTATCTCCAATCTTCCATTGAGGATTTTTTCAAAGATGTTCCCGCCAAATTCAAAGAGTAAAGTTGGTCGGTAGCTCTCCTTTATTGTTGTATCCCGACCGTTCTTGGTTAAGAATATTATCTTAGCGGTCCTGAAACCATCAGAGTTTATCCTGTATTTAGAGAGGCATTCAAAATTCTTCTCATTCTTACGATGGTATTAGGTGGTACCTTTTTAAAATTTAAATTTGTTAACCTTGATTGTTTTGGCGCATAATCGCGGAATAAATGGAGTAGTTCCTCCTCTGCCATCTCGGCGCTTTGATCAGGTTCGCTATCTACCTGGTTTTGAGGGTGAGTCCTATGGAATTGTGCATTCAGCTCGTCTATGATTCAAAGTTCAAACGCTATATCATATTCTATGTTCTCCTCTTCATTTATATTAAATCTGTTTTCCCATTAACTTCGGAGCATTGCTTCTATATTTTTGTCTTCCGTTTCGATGTTTCCGTCTCCTATTTTCTTTGTTCTTCCAGGCTATTTATTGAGAGGTCTGAATTTTTACTAAAAATCTTCGGGAGATGCAACATGATCGAGGCATTCGATCGCATTGTCCCATCGTCTTAACTGTACTTTGATCACTTTCCTTTTTTGTATTGAGTCAATGGATTTTTTTTTTTTTTTAATCTCGAATAATACTTTCAACTCACGGTAAACATTCTTTATGTAATAGGTGCATTTACGAGGGGCGTTCAATAAGTTTTGGAATTCGGATATAAGGAAATGAGATATGAGGAAAAGTGTTTTATTATTTTTCAATATAACTAACATTGACTCAAATGCACTTGCGCCACTTGTCCCTGAGGATTCGAATTCCCAACAACCAGAATTCCTCCGACTGCTGTTCAATCCACTCCTGGACGGCGAGCTAGACATCTTCATCGTCCATAAACCGGCGTCCACGCAGTGTAGCCTTGAGCTTGCCGAATAAAATGTAGTCGTCGATAGGGGCCAGATCAGGACTGTATGGGGGATGGTTAAGCTCATCAAATCTGCACTCGTGCAGGGCAGCTTGTGCAACTCTGGCCTTGTGGACTTTGACGACGTTGAAGTCGATCATGGATTGTGAGGTTTCTAGGGACCCAGCGGGCAGAGACCTTGGTCATGGCCAAATTGTCGTGGATGATGTTGATAACATTTCCATGTGATATTCCAAGTTCTCGCTCGATTTCTTCGACCTTCACCCATCGATTTTCAATGATCATCCTCTCCACCTCTCCACATGGGCCACATTGTGTTCGTTGGTCACGTCTGATGGGCGTCCTGGACGGGGGTCATCTTCAAGGGACTCACGACCATGGCGGAACTCCCTATTCCAGTGAGCAATGGTTGCGTAGAAGGTGTGAGGTCGCTGTACACTGCAACCATGCGTTCATGGATCTCTTTCGCATTCTTGTCTTCCTTGGTCAAAAGTTTGATCACTGAACGTTGACTGACGATCTGTGATTAACTACTGCTTCTTAAATAGATTAGGCAGGAGCGTGGGGCTGCAGGTCCTGACTAGCTTCCTCTCTTTTTCCCTACCGATTCGCAAAACTTATTGACCGCATCTCTTATATGTTGAGATGGTCGTATACGTGGATTTCGGGTACAACCTCTATCTGCTTCAATTGATGGATGTTATGGTCGTTGTTTGCTTTATCAATCTCGTCTGGAACTGAATTATCCAAAGTGGGAGCATCATAGTTCTCGAGAAGTTGTGCATACTGTGCCAGGGAAGGAACTTCTTTAGTTTACTCTAACTACTCGTGGGACTTGTAGAGGATTCCTAATGATCGTGAGTAGAATCCCTATATGGTCCCTACATGGTAACTGGACTGGTTCCATATAATAGTTGAATGGTAGCTGACGATTGGCAAGACAGATGTTTGATTTTGTGCCCCCCCCCCCTTCCTCCTCTTACCTAAGTAGGGAAGTTGGGGCCAATTCACTGGACGATGTTTCTGTTCAAGAAAGTATCGTTGCTCCTTTCAATCCCAAACAAGGTTCTATAGCCGCATAATGACAACTGACATTCAGATTACCCATTAGTATCATGAAGGCTACTTCTGCCCAATAGGCCTCTGGAATACTGTGAGGGTGAAGAGCGTCTCTTTATTGCTTGGTATTTGGTGGCTATGAATATCTTTCCTATGTCGAATTCGACCTTTATCACGAGGTAGGATTATTAAATTTTTCTGATTTGTTGGTATTTTATCCATTTTTTTATCTCCAGAGCGGCACCGTCGTTTCGCTCTTGCGAATAGTTCGTGATCACCTCGAATATTTCCAAATTTATATTTGTTCACTACACCTGTCAAGCAGGTTCTCCTAAATCAAGATGACATTTTCATCAATTTCTCTGAATATATTTCCATGAAGATTCCTTTTCGTCATCAAGCTATTGTTGTTAACTTCCAATATCCTCAGTGGTCTGCGTTGCCTGATGTTGTTTTATCTACCAGTGTTCTGTTGATTTTGTCCTTTTTCTTCGCCTAGTAGACAACACTTGTGCGTACAGGCTTCCTGCTCTTCTGAGGTAGACTTAACTTTTTGACTTATGGTTAATCGCTCTGCTACAAGTTCATGGGACATCGTCGCTCTCTGAGCTAGTATTCTCTTCTTCTTCGTGTCATTTTTCTTCTTCTTTCTCTTGAAGGAGGCGGTTTTTCTATTCCCTCAATTCCTGATTCTCTGATCGTGAAGTTCTGGATTATTGAATCTTTAAATGTTTTTGAGCATTTAGGGGTGGCTGGCCCAACCACTGTTGCAAGGTTAGTCGCTTTCAAAGGAGACGTAAGGAACACTTTGTATAAACTAGGATTAATTCCATTAGAAATATTTGCATGTGTAAAAAATAGAAGTATGCGGGCTCTCAAATCGCTTGAGATCGTTACTTCTGCCGAAGATACCCTCGATTATTTATTCGCGGCGCTTGCGTATGAGCTCTGCTTTGCCTTTTTTGATTCCTCATCTTTTGTTTTTCTAATTTCTTTTCATTTTAGACAGTTTAAGTTTATGATTCTGTGCTCACCATTGCAGTTAAGGACCTTCTTCTGTGCGCTTTTTACTTGTCAAGTCGGTGTCCCTCAGCTGCGCATTCACTACACACAGTTTTTCCTTCTCAGATCAGTTTTTTGATGTGTGTTCTTCACGTTTATGGCATAAAAAGCACATTTATATGGTAAGCAATCTTTCCTCTTTGGTCTTATCTCCTGGGATACTCATTTTGAAGACTGGGAGTCCGTCTGTTGTACCCTCTTGTGCCATTTCTTTCGAGGTGATATTAAACCCATGGGTGTGCGGAAACTGATGCTCGTCTCATGGCCAATGGTCTTTATTAGACAATCTCCCTCTTCGCAAAGAGCTTGTCCACATCTTTCGTTGCATGCAATGAGCGCATATAGCGCTTGGAACTTCGATAAGCGTTACGACTAATAACTTCTATTCGCCGAATAACACTTCGTAAATTCAAAAATTCTCTTAGTGAGTGTATCTTTGTTTTCTTCGGGTCTTCCCTTCCTTAGTCCTTCTTTGTTTTCTGGTGTAAATAAAGGTATAATTGTTTTTATGTGTAAAGCGTAATTAGTGGGAAGTTAATGTGAATAGTTGTTGGTACAAAACTGGGCGTTTTATTTTAGCTAAGACACCTGCCTATTACCCATTGGTCCCCTGCATGAGCACTGCCGAGATGAAGGATAATGAATGATGGGTGGATCTGGTTGGTTTCATCGAAAAGGATGTATCATGATGGAGTTTATGAAAGTAGTAGTCGAATCAACTGCCACTACACATGTGCCAGCTCCTCTCAGGCTTCTTAAATCATAACCTCTTCCAACATGCACAGAGATAGCGGCTGCTTCCCTCTGTGGTCATGCTCAAACTCTCTGGTGTGTGTGTGTGTACTTAAGTCCTATGCCGGATTGATTTCATGATTCTGCTATGGGCTGTTCCTCAAACTAATTTCATCATGGGCCCATAATTATGTCTGTTCAAAAGTCAGGCATAGTTAGAACAAAATTAATGCGTGAAAGACAGCTTGGGCGAGTTCACACTCGGGTTCATTGGCGGGCGAAATGTTTTTTAGCACTTTTTTGATGTACTGACTGTTATAATATTATTATAAGTATATTGTTTTTAAAATATGGATAAATTCCACTTGGCTCTCAGGTTAACTCTCATTATGTATCCTTTTTCTCAGACGATTAATAAGTCTGTAAAATTATGAATTTAAATTCGTGTGTCAACAATTACCTGCTGACAAAATCAGGCCTTCAGTACGCAAGAAATGAGCAAGATCCTCCTGTGTATACGCTAAGTAGCAAACATTACTCTATCCTTTCACTGAGTTCGTCACTGTTTGGTCAGTTTGTGATGAGTATAGATCAGTATATGGGGCAGTCCATTGATTCGGAGTTGTTCCTCTGTATCATTTAATGTTAAAGCAGGCAAAGAAAAGGGCAAGACCATTGCTGAGCCACCTTCCAATTTGTGGTGAAGAAACCGGTGTTAGATTTAAAGCATTTGATGTGGCTATGATGTTTGCTTCCAATGCAGTCCTCCTCCTTCTGTTGGATTCACGTGTGACTGCTTTTGCGTCTCTCTATTATATACGTTGGCAAGCATCTCGTAAGTGAAAGCATGGCTGAATCGCAGTACCCGGTTTTGCTGCCTGTGCTCTTTTATTCTGAAGTCCACGCGCCTTGTATCTCCCTAAAGTAAGCCAGGGGCACTCGCTGTAGCTCACCCTCTATACTCCGGAGTTTCTATTGATCGTCGTCAGTGGTATGAGCAGCATATGTCAAATCTGAGACATTGCAGCTCCAAATTTATATTAATCTCTACTGTACCATTTTTATTTAAAGGTGACGCACAACTTCTCAAAATTGGATGCCTTCTGTATGTCAACCGCCAGTTTGATTATTGCCCACAAATTTTCTAATGAGTTCCTAATCTATATGATCCAGAGATTTGGGGAGTTATAGGTTTTTTCAAGTAAGAACTTTTTATTTCTTTTGCTTTTTGAGAAGGTACGCCATCAGGCCGAAAGATACAGTTGTCATCACCAAATCTGTCTTGAATTATTGTGAAAAGAGGCTCATGAACTACCTTCTGATACCATTTTTAGTACAATTTTAGTTCTTTTGCATAATTGTTGGTACCTCAGTTGCCATATATGTGATGCATCCCGAGACATTGAGAGTATTGAAATGTGTTGCTGTGGTCACGAAACAAAACTTGTGAATGCTTTTCCATTTAAACCACCTAATGAGATTTGGGCGAGAGGGTCCAAACAAGAGGAAGAGAGGCTAGCTCTTCGACAGGAATGTACGTCACCGTTAAAGTCTTCTGTTCATCCCTATGCAAGTCCCAGAAAGAAGAGTTAGAGCAGTTACTCCGAGGTATTCAGAGGGACAAGTACAAGTCGACCTTCGAAGGACTGTATTCCGAAAAAGAAATCAAAGGATTAATACATGAAGGAGTCGTCTACATCCCGCCAGAAGGTGCCCACATAGTTAATATGCAGTCGTATAAGTTAATTAAAAGTGGTCAGAACCCCCCGGAAATTCCAAAGTGAAGGCAAATAGTGCAATAATAAATTAGTAAAAGTGACTAAACTCGAAATAAAGTGAATAAATACATAAATAATCAATTAACACTGGCTAACAAATTTAAACTTTTTTAATCATCGGAGACCTGAGCAAACTTTTCTCTTGGCATTTATCTCGCTCATTTCTTTAGCACATCAGGTTTTTCAGGTATTTGAAAATGCAATATGACCGCCGTCGCTGATAGAATGTAGCGTTTTACTCTGATTTATTTGTCAAAACTGGTGATATATGGTAGCATAGCACCAGTGCTAGAGAAAAAATTGCCTTCTGTGTATCTACATGTGCATTGAAAAGTTGAACTGAGACAAAATGATGCATTTAACATATAGAAACTCTAAAATTTACCATTTTCTTTTGTCGTAAACATATGATAAAGATAAATAGACAAGTTTTATATATTGCGCAAGAATCATAAAGTTAATTGCTCTTATATTGCATGTATAAGAATGGTAAACAATGATTCAAGGGCTAATAAGTCAAAACTCCAATTCAAAAGCGTTGTACATGGAATTTGCGTTTGAATTTTTTCTAAGGATTATCACGATACAATATCAAAAATGATCTTCAATCATGCTATAATTCCAACATCCTTGATAGCGAGTTTCCATGGTCTTGATATCCTGGTGGAAACGGTCACCTTGCTCGTCACTTACAGCTCCAAGATTTTCTGGGGAAAAGTCTAGGCGCGAATGCAAGATTTGAATTTTAAGTGACATATGGCATCCCATTCCTTTATAAGATTAAGGGAGGCTTTCCACGCTATCTCTGTATGCAGGTGACATGTTGATGCCTAGAAAGCTTGCAAATAGCCACTTGAAGGCTAGCAATGCCTTTAGTTCAAGAGGAGTGATGGTCTTCTCAAAGTCAGGGTCTTCTAAAACCTCCCTGATTTGTTGTCACACAAATATGCCTTCTTTTAGTTTTGCTGCGCTCATTTGTTGAATATTTTGCACAGATATTGGAATTCCTGAGAATAGTCCTTAGCCATTGCGTTTACGAAGTTTTTCATTAGACCTAGTTTCAAATGAAGAGGTGGCAGATACATTTTCTGAGGCTCTACCAGGGGGAGAGACTGAAGACTGCTTATTCCAGGCTCATATGTAGATCGAAGTGGCCAGTCACGCTTGTCATAATGTTTTGCACAGCTATCACACAGGCAGAGTCAGCAACAATACTTCGTGAATCCTCCTTGCATATCCATTAGCATGCTTATGAGTTTTAGATCACCAAAGCTGTAACATTGATGGCCTTGGTAGGTTATGGCTTAAGAAGAATCTCCATATTGTCATATGTCTCCTTAAGGTGGACAGAATGGCCAATACGAATGGAAGGCTTTACATTGCCATTGTGCAAGAGGACAGCTTTCAAACTTGTCTTAGAAGCATCAATAAAGAGACGCCAGTCAGCCGCCTCATATGTCTGGGACTAGGCTTCGAACAATCCATTAATATCATGGCAGTAGCAGAGAGGTCCATTAACATCGATCGATAAACATCAAGACATTTGCTCATTTCTATATCCATTTACTGAAATTTGCTCTTTGCCAATTTTTCTTACAATCTAAAAAAAAATCCAGAAAACTTCCTTAATTAACATAGAGTTTAGTGAAAAATTCCTATCACGTAAATTTTAGGAAATGGCTGAAAAAAAATGGTAAGTTTCATCTTTACACATATGAGTAGTCGTAAAAACGGTAAATATCCTTCCATAATTAACAAAACGCTGCAAGTTATTAATAGTTGTTACGAAATAGGCTCGATTTTATATCTGTTCTTTTCATAAATTTGCCCCTCTATCCACTGTATATTGCATATATATGTGCCTATCTCTGTCTGAATTTTCAATTTCCCCAGATTATATGCATAAATATAAAAGTTTCATCATTATCAAAGAAATTTGTTTTGCGAGAAAGAGAATTCATTGCTGGTTTTACTTAGCACTTGTGGAAATTGCAAATGCCTTGGAGAAAAATAGATTTTCGAAGGCTTTCCATTTAAATAAAATAATCTCAATGTCTCCAGTATATACATATGTGGATTACTTCCCGAACACAAAAGCTTTCTTCAACGGCGTATATGCATCTCTCTTTCTTTATCCTTGTCTGAATGGTATAGCTATAATTTGAAAAGATAGCCACTTACAAAGAAAGCTTGCATTCTAAACATGGCAAACGACAATTGCCCTACGGTAAATATCTCATTTCATTTTTACATATTTCTGTTCTCCGTCTCTGAATGGGAATGGGTGATGCTAGATATCTATACCTGCATTATTATATTGAGCAATTGAGTTGTTTTTCTATTCTTGAACTAAAACTGTTCAGGAAGAGATTTAATAATTGAAGAAGTTGTTTGAAAAAGCTTATGTGATTCGAATTTGAGTGATAATATTAAATGAATATATTTTAACACAATAGGCAGAAACAGTGAACAAAAATGATCGTAGAAATGCTATTGAAAATAGTTAAAAGAGCTTTCTTTATACCGAATTTCAGTACAAAATCTATGAAATACACATGTATGTTGCGTTCTTATGAAATAACTCTAGTAACTATTTGCTCTTAAGAAAAGTGCTAGTAGAACGTCATTTCAGATAGACTAAGAATAGTGACAGTACCGTACGTGACGATTACATCTGAAATAAGAGAATGAATTCTTCGATTCCAAAGTATGAAATTGTCTCACCTACCTACCAACATACTACACAGTCACCTCAGAAAAATAAAGGATACATTGGGCGATAATTAGTTTTCCAGTATTGTATACAATATCATATGCAGTAACAGCTCTCCTGTAAAATACATAGGAAAGCGGTAAAGATAATCCCAGACAATTATCAACGAGCAGAGAAAAGTCTAGCAAAACAACTATTTCTCTCCGTGAAATTGAATCTCATTATACTTATAATAGTCTCATGACGTAGTGGAAAAGAACAAGAAACACCGAAAGAAGAACAAAATTACTATAGTAATTCTTGGAACCCTGGCTCTCAAAAATTGGCATAAGTAGACATAGTTATCAACAATGTATACAATTGCTTTTTTCTTCTTTTTGTAATATGTGGTTCGTTTTGAGGTATTCTTTACCGGTGCACTTGCCTTTTATCCTTCAGCTATTCTTTCTTATATTTGGTCAAGAAGATTTTCATTATTTCTAAGCTTCTCTTAATTCTGTTAATATAGTTATTTTATTTTCTTGTATACTCGCCATTTACCTATTTGTATTAATAACTTTCTCAGGTCTATTTCTCAAGCGCTTGTCCAGTTATATACGGTGTTGCGTCAGGTTTTCTCTTGTCGCTACTTTACACACCACATGTGGGTTACTTGAAGACAGGCGATCCAAGAAACTTGCAAGAGACCATATATACACAAGAAAATACGCGGTTATGGCAAGGAAACACTTTGAAATCCTAGATCACTCCCAACCAATAACAATCAAGGTATAAAATATCGGTAACATTAATTGCGCGTTTCTATGAATGTGCGCCTTTCTTTATACTGATTTCTCCTCCCGACGTCCAGGCCTACCCAATACCTCTACCTACACTTACATTAACACAGAATATCGGTGTATATCCATAAATAAATGATTTTTTGCGACCCTCCACAGTGATCACTCTGTGTTCTTTCCATAAACTTATTGTATTCGAAGGTTACATAGCTCGGACTTAAGTGGAGAGCGCAACATTGGTCGTCCCGTCACCTATGAATCAGGGGGCAAGCGAACATACAAGTCATTAAATCACTGGCCCCCAGTCGAACACCCTCCCTCACCCAAGCCCTCCCCCAATGAAAGGAGAAAACCTTTTTCTCTATGCTTTCGTGACTTAACATGACAGACTAACTCCTTCCTCCCTTTGCCTCGTCTTGATTTTAGTCAGTGAACGAAGACTCCATACATAACCTCGTTGCACTCTGCCTCTCTTTCCAGATAACATATTTTTCAGACTTTGGGGAGAGGAAGATTGTAACCTAACCCACTCCTAAGCCCGAACCCGAAAGGGATCCTGGATTGGGACCGAGATATAAACGGCGGAGAGGACAGAATCCCTAGCCTTGTGGGAAGGCCAAATCCACAGAGTTACTCATTCTGTCTCTGTGCATATATATGTATATATATATATATGAAAAAAACGGAAGGCTTGACTTTGGGACTGTGCGCAGAGTATAAATTAATATAAGAGTTTGAATTAGTAGGTTTGGCGAATTTACCCATGAGGTTGAAAATAATAAAATCCTTCCCTTTCTCAATCTTCTTCTTCATAGAACACCGACTGGTTTTAAATACTTTTTCTGTCGCAAACATAATAATTCAAACTCTTATATTCATTTTTGCTCTGCGCATTCTCCCAAAGTCAAATGTTCCATTTATCCTCTCTGTTTGTACGCGTTTTACGAGTTGTTACTCCTCAATATATGGATTCTGTATTCTCTGATATATATATATATATATATATATATATATATATATATATATATATATATATATATATATAATATCTTACAGAAGAAATTCATTTCTTTAATATAACGTTTTGGGTGTTAATTTCCTCCATCTTCTGGTAAGAGAAATACAAATTCAGGAATAGACAAGCATTTAAACTTTAACATACTAGTAAAAGAAGTCCTCCAAAACTTACACTTTATTGCCTAAAATTCATGTTGGAAAAGTTTAATAGGAAAATTGGGTATATAAATTCTAGAGAAGAAACACTATTTACACATTTGAAAAACACTAGTCTTTTCTAATGAGTTATGAACGCAAGCCATCTTAAAATGAAAACAATTGCTCTTCTTCGTTAGGTCAAGGTAACTATAGCTTTTATTAACAATGTTTAAGTGAGTCAGGTTGTTTGTGTTCCAAGACTCCTTTCTAAGAGGACTGATCAAAGATAATCTATCTATACCTTTTCCACGCTCCCAATTGGAATCATTAACTACTAAAATTATTCGAAGGATTTTACCGCTTCTCCAATTTGATCATTATATTTAATTACCCTGCAAAACTATTTCTTATCAATTTGGTGTTGGGAAATTTCAATTAAAGGACAACTTTAAGCCTATCGGGTGATAAATCTGGGTTTTTTTCTGGTTTAAAGGGAACAAATACTATACATATCCTCAGCAGAGCATACAACTTGGCCCAAAATAAAAAACATCCCTCATAGATTTATATATTTAATATATTTATTCAAACCTCACTATTTAGGCTGGTCCAAACTGGACGACTCCTCAATCCGTTCATCGAATCGTAGAAATAAATAAAGATTTCTTTCTTTCTTAGATTTAAAACAGAAAGGTGATGAATTTGTGTATTCGGAGAGTAAATTATATTAAAAGAGAGCAAATTTATGAGATTTGTAGCAGAAACCTAGGTGGAAGAAAACGCATCTGTTACTCAAGCGCAATAGTCGAAGACCTTAAGGAGAATTTAGATGACTACACGAGCGGAGCAATAGTATCTTATGTTTCATTAGGTTCAATGTAAAGAGAAACATGATTATTTTTTCGGGTATTTTACCTAGAGTTAGGTAAGCAAGTATTTTCAACGGAAAAGCGCTCACTTTGCTAACTAATGGAATAATTTCTAGGAGCATCATTACTTGCCCAAGTACGATGGATTACATTGAAATTCAATAGAATTGACACGGTTAGGTAAATTATTAATTAATTTAACAAAGTTTTGTTGAAAAGGCCAGAGCAGAATCTGCGCCAAGCGTAGCAGGACCACAACCCTTAGTTGCCCTTTTTCTATACAAATGCCCGGATTGTAAGAAACAAAATAGATGAACTTGAAGAGATATAGAATTAGAACATTTTGATACTACATCTATCATGGAAAGTTCGTTGAATATCTTAGAGTCTTTAGTGGAGAATTAGATGAGTAGGAGTTCATTTATGTATCAATAATAACAAAGCATCATTAAAAATATTAAATATACGCATAAATTCAGATATTAAGAGTTGAAATTAATTTTGAAACTTTAGGACTAAAATAGTTATTGTTTTTGACAACAATTATCGAAGCTATAGGTACCCTTATTATATGAATCTTTCTCTCAAATATGATACTCGCTTGTCAGAGCAAGTGGTAGCAGGATGGAAGAAGTTACCACACCATACTACTATTAACTTTTAAGGTTTTTTTTCTACAAAACCTTTTGAAAAAATTAATATATTTTGGATTCTCTTGGATGCTTAGCTAATATCATGATGTACCTCGATTTTATTATAAAAATAGAAATATCAATTAATAGAATAATGTCAAAGAGCATAGGTAATATACATAATTTTGCACCTCTGCTTCAACTATTGCCTCGCATTGTACCAGTACGTTTTCATTAACCAAAAAGCTCAATGTTCTCAGCTCTTATGTCTCAGACTAATTTGATTTTTCCCTCACTGATGATGTTTTCAAAGAAAAGTAACATTTAGAATACGTTTAAATAGTGAAACTTTTATCACGAAACCAAATTTGACAGTATTATAATGAATCAATGTCAGGGCAGAAGAAAGGATATGTACACAAAGCGTTTATTATTCGTTGGTGCTGCTGGGTAATTTTCGGATTGACCAAAAATCTGTTAAGTGAATCAGATATTTTTTCGGGATTTGGTCTTTTCCTTACCAAAATTTTAAGATAGTGGTATGACTAATTATTCCCATTATAATTATAAACAATTAAAACATATTATTCACCGTAGCAATATATTTGTCACGTTTTTATGTGTTTAGAAAGTTTTTCTCTTAAATGAAGCATCTGTCTCTCTGTAACTATAAGAGTTTTAAATTACATACTTAGAAACTATTGAAATACTTTTATTTTCCTAAAAATCTTATATCACTTAAAAACTCGAGCATTTTAGGGGAAACAATTTTCTCTCGCATCTGTATGTTCAATTGTTTTTAAAATGATCTTGAAAATATAATTATGGATCTTTTAAATTACATGAATAATCATTGATGTAATTTGTTGCGGTCCTTTTTAGAATAATTGAGACCTAAGATCTAGTCACAATCAGGTTTGGTATGACTTTTCCAACCTAATTATTTGCCCCTTTAAACTCCTGAGACTTACTACACTAACGCCCTTTGTATTTATCTACGTTTCCTCGACCAGTTCCACCCTCATTATTTTAAGAAAATAAAATTTCCTGGTTTTTATATGATATTTTCATGTGAAAAGCTATGTTTTTTTACATGGTTAATGGATATCTCGCTATCCTAATACTTTAATTTGTATTACCAAGGCTGCTTATCGGGTTTGAGTCTTGGCGACTGAGGACAAAAAAATATGTTAGGCTTACTCAAGCGGTACATTGTATCTGATACATACGTGCAGATGACAGCGGCTACGCATTGCTTCACACATAGAGCCCATCAAAACACCGCTATCTCACAGAATTACGAATTAACAAGGACCCGAATAACTAGTTAAATGACGCCTTCAGCAATGTATAAGAGTCCAAAGGGCTCCTAAATAGGCTTACGATTATTTATATAATTATAAAATCCCTTTGCTTTTTGTTTTGACAATGATGCTAGTTTATTTTTATAGTTCCATCTGGTTGTTCTTATATTGCGTTTGACAAGGCTTAGTTAGTGTCGCTGATATTCGAAATTTTATATAATCTGTTTCCTCCCTTGTTCCATTTAGGTTTGTAAATTTTAATGTTACCTTTATCCATGGCACCTAATTTAATCTATTAGAAGATCTAAGTCGTCCAAAGCTTATTATTCCACTATTTATAGTGAGGAGAGACCGATAAAATTCATGATACATTTCCTGAACTTTTAAACGTCAAAAAGTCTAGCACAATTAAAAACTACGACGGTACGAAAAATATAATTACATCTAAAATCTAGAATCACCATTAAAAAGTTTTTCCGACATCTAGTATATTTTCTACTAAATTCTCTTTTCCTTGTTAAAATTAAGTTTAAAGTATTATGTTCTCGTGTTAGTTCACTAACTTTTTGATGCAAGAGGTTGTCGTTTGGAAATTCTAGAAGTTGATTTCCTTTGTTGTCCGTAGACTCACTGGAAGAAATGACGTTTAGAAAGTATAGTCACCACATATAACCATTGTTCTTAGCCTAATTAAACTCGAGAGCGTTTCAAAAATGTAATATTGTACTTTTTCGTTTTCAATGGCCTATGAACCACGACAAAATGTCTTATATTATTATTTATTACAAACTCAATAGTAGGTATCTTGGACGAAATATCACCATTGATATCCTTCCTTAACACAACTCGGTCGATTTTATTATAACATAACGCCCGTTTATTTTCTTCAGCATTTATCTCTATTCAAAAATTTATATATTTGTAGGTTAAACTCTCCAATAAGGTCCTTGTTATAACTTTCTCGCCAAATATCTGTGACTGAAATAATATTCTATATCTTTCAACGCATCTAATAACGTCATTTCCTCAATCTTGTTTCTCAAACTACGCGGGATGTTGACCTACAAGTGAAATTTTATGTTAGATTTCTAGTAATTCTGAGTGGATAATTATTAGTACGTCTTTGTGACCACTTTCACTTAGCTACTCTCCCTTTTCGGACGCAGTTCCGTTCGATAATCCATAAGAGAATCGCTACGTAGTATTCCTGGTCTTCGGTCTTCTACCCCGCTTAGGTGAAGCCAATCTTTCCAGAAGAGATGCTCGTGATCATAGAACTCGTTCCTTAAACCGATTAAGTGCACTCCTTTTTGTAGCAAATTACCTTTGGAGAATTGTTTATATCGGTTACTCTTCCGTGGAGAAAAATTCCTCACTTAGTCTCGAAAAGATGCGTATAAATGTTACCTCTCACTTCTTTCTTTCAGAGTCTTCATCAATTAACGGTATATTACCATGAGTTCTTTATTCAGCCACGAAGTCAGCAAAAGTTTTCTCTGAGATACTCTATTTTATTCCCCTGTTTAATGTTTCTCTAGATGCTGTGAGCCAAGCTTCTGCAATCCTGCAACCATCTTTCTCTTTAAATCTAGAGTGACACCTTCATCCTTGAAGGCAAGGGACACAAGTTCTTCGTTTAGACACCAAAGGTGACCAAAAATTGCTAGCTTGGCTAAAGAAGAAAGCTCCTTCTCTTCAGATACTTGGAAACTTTGCAAGTAATCTAAGTCTTTTCGTGTAGCAGTGGATGCAGTTGAAGATGTAAACGAGTTGGGAACATAGTACTTTCCAACAAACTGTGCAAATCGCTCGAGTGATGTCTGCTCTTACTTGGTCATTTTAAATTGTGAGTTGTAGAGTACAATTTTAATTAAACAAATAACCTTTGCCATCCAATGAGCTCGATGCACTAATCCAGGTTGTTTGAAAGAAAAGCTCTCTATGTCACCCCCTAAATATGCAACTGATAGTTGCAAAGGTTGTTTGTAATCTGTTCTAGGCTGATGATATTTCAACTGTTCTTGAAAAACACTAAGCACAGCTTATTTTCAAGAAATACATGTATTCTCTGCTTCATACGATTAAGTATTGATTTTCTTCAAAGAATCACGGAAACATTTGCTTAATTAAATTCCTGGTTCGTATGAACCACCAAAACACTTTTGAAATACGTCAGGTACAATTATTTCATTTACATGATGCCTGCAAGGAAAATCAAGAACATCTCTATTTAGTTTTGTTTCTATTGTCACACATCCACCTTTCTTAAGACCGGTGTTACTAGCATGGTGTCAAAACACATCGCTTTGACACTGTCTACGATATTCCAATCTTGAAGAGATTCATCAAATGCTTTCGCTGTTTAAGCACCCTGTACCTCACGTTAGTTTTAGTATTCCCAAAAGCTTAGAGTTACCACCACCGGACACTAACACAGGCAGTAAATCTATATTTTCAGAGTCAATTAAATCCGGCATTAATTTGCTATCCGAGTAGACTGTAAGACATGCATCTGTAGTGAATATATGATTCAAACTATCTGCTATTTCTATATGCACTTCTTTGCATTTTCTTTTGATTATACTTCTACTTATGGAGATATCATCAATATCTCTTCCAAGGGCTAATTTTGTTGCTGAGATCACCATCATCATCTTACAATCACTCATTTTTCTTCTGTCTAATGTCGTCAAAAGTCAGGTGAAATAATTTTCTCGCCTTTTAATATTTTCTTTCTTGAAGGATTAGATGGACCGGGCTCCGCTTCATTACTGCCATTTCTTTCGCTCCTTGAGCTATTTGTTAGCTAAACAACTGATAAATTTCTTTCCTACGTAATTCTCGTTAAATTCGCTACGATTCTACTTCACTTCTTTTCCGTTTTTTTCTAAACTCTCTACTGTTTTCTTGTCAACACTACGTATATAGTCTCGTCTACCTTTTTCTCTCTGAGCCTGTAAAAATGAACGATCTTCTTCATTGATTATCATTTCTAGTGCGTTAGCCTTAGCTATATCAAAGAAACCATTTAAAGATTCGTGGAATGAAGGTTTATTTGAGATTTGAGTTTGATTTCACCTTGACTTTGTTTTATGGAGGGTTCTGAACTGTTAAAATTTCTTCTGAATCTATGTAATCACATGCTGTTTGTCTCTAGTTGGTATTTTTGCTTTGTCCCATATTTCATATATTTCTGAATATACAATGTTACAAGCCTCTTTTACATTCTTTTTGCATTGTGGTAAGTAAAAAATTCTTAATATATCACCATTTGATGGAAGTTTTGTGGTTGGAATTGCATCAATAGTTTCTCCCATAAGCCATACTTTTGTTTTACTTCTTGTTTTAATTAGGCTCGACATGCTAATTATATTCCAGAAAGACTGTTAAACACAGATAGACAATAAAACAATGCTTACTCTTCACTCGTCCACACAACACTGAGTAGGGCATTGGTAATTGCTAACTGGTAAGCGATGTGCTGCTGAGACAATGCAAAGGGACAACAGAGCACCTACAAGACTACACGTTAGGCATATTTGTCCTTTGTACCTAACCTATAAAACTAAAGGTTATAGGATGATAATGAAACTTACATAGAATGCACTTAATCTAGCTGTTATATAATGCAACTAGAAATTTATATTTAGGTAATACTTACTCTGAAAAAGACAAAGAAATCACTAATATTTAACTAGTTTTCATATTTTGAACATATTATTAATATGTGTGAAACTAACATTCGTTGTAGCACTACTAAATTTGATTTTATTTTGCTGCGAATTTGCACAGCGCATTTTCGTTCATCAAGCTTCACTATATCCAGGGGTGAAGCCAAGGATTTTTTTTCTTCTTTTGCGCCAGTCTAATGTATATGGATAATATTATCTGTGTGTTGGGTCGATCCACTTGTCATTTTTGTTAGGAAATCAACAAGGTCCTCTACCTTACCTTCAAAATAACAGTATCTCCTATCTTGGGTTGAATATTTGCTAAACAATTACTCCAGTTGGCCTCTAACAATTGAATCACCTACAAGTCGAACTTGTAACTCATCGCTTTTTTGCAAATTAAAAACAGAGAACCTCTTGGTGTTTGTTACTCGTAACCTTGCCGTAGATTTTCTTAGTTGGACACTCTTTCAAACCGGAATAAACGCTTAACTTTGAATCGCAGATTGCCCTGCAAGAAAGCCCTGACAAAGAGCTGTATTTTTGCATACTCAGCTACGTGAATGGACTGCAGATTAAATAGAATAATCTGCATTTCCTGCTGGAGGGACATAATTTTAACTTTCAACTATCGTTGCGTTATACAGTTTCTGTTGACGTAATCCTCTCTATTGAAGTGTGTTTTCAGTAAGCTGTCGTTACACCTAACACAGGTTTGCTTGTGCGAAAGCATTCTGCGGAGAAATATACCAAAATAAAGAAGAAAAATACAAATATATAAAAACATAAAGCTCATTATTAGAAGATAAACTAAGATGTCATGGGAAATATCGAAACAAATAAAATCAATTAATATAAAATACATGGACTTTTTAGGTATTTGTCCAAGATCCTTTATTCTGTTAGGTTTAATAAATGAAAAGAAAGAGAGAACACAAATAACTTAAATAAACTTACAAGTAGAGAACTAAGCATATAAAAAAAAGGTTTGCTGACCAAAGTCGCGTGAACTCAGTTACTCTGATTTATGATCGTAGAGCCTTCCAACTTTTAATAATTCACGGGCTAACATTGGGAAGACATTGACAATTAAATCTTTCGAATGAGAATGTAAAACAACATAAAGGTTTTAAATTTTGTTAGAATCTGCTGAATAGTTCTGATGTTATTTCCAAAACAAAATAATTCCAGGGCTAACCTAGGGAGGACCTTATCATTCTATTATTGAAAAGAGAATATAAAACAACATAAAGGTTTCAAAGTTTTTAGAATCGGGCGAATCGTTAAAATGTTATCACCAAATACTATCACGCATGTGAGGATTTTTAAAACGCAGCAAATATTACACAAGAATGGAAATAAACATGAAGCCGGGGAATTTTTTTTTTATTGCCACCGCAAATTAATAAAAGTTCACACAATCCAGCTACCGAATCCCTGATGAGGTCAGTGAATCTTGACGTCACATATAGCCTCTAAAACCGACGTTCTGATTGGCTTAAGTACTCTGATATCACTAGGGTAGGTCAAACAGGTGTTTAACCTATTGTATGAAAAGTAATGTGCGGTTAGTTTAGTAATGAACATATTCACAAGTTTCAGCTGGCGAAGAAGGAGTTTTCCATAATGTCACATAACACTCGACAATTAATGACCCAAGAGAGGACAATGTGTCCTATAATCGATTAACCAGAAGAATTAGATACAAATGTTCTTCCAATATTTGCAGCTATTCTATGAGTTTATATTTGGCTTCGAATTTAGATGAAATCAACACGCAAAGTTTTACCACGCAAAGTAATTACTGAACCTCTTATCTCTAGGATCTTCAATAAAAGGCAAGCATCATCCATAACAATTGTTCCTAGAAAACGGATATCTGATATGATAAGCAGCTTTTATGACCAATACAAGAATTTGTTAAAGGCAAATAGGAACAGGAGAAACTCCAGTGTATTCAAGAGAAAATTTCTCAGGTAGAATGAATATTTTTGGCAGATCAAAGAGGCCCAAGATTAATAGTTATTGGCGGCTTAGATAAGGGAACAACTACAGCTAATATCAAGAGAACTAGCAGATGTCTAGCAAACCTCTCCATAGTGACGAAAGAGAACAAAAGTGGTATCAATTTTGAAACTGTTGAACTAACATCTAGTAGCTCTTCAAGTACTGCAGTCACGCATGTTTCTGATATTGAACAGAATCTGCCGAATGGACTCAAATTAAGTTCAACAAGAAAGAAAATAGTAAAGGATTTGCCATTGCTAGGAGCATTGTGCGCCAGGACTAGTGTCTCAAATCGTTCAGCTGCTCTAATAGCGAATTTTGTTCTGCAAGATGCTGGGATTGTCAATGAAGACGATCGAGAGTTAATAGTCGATCGTCACTAAATATCTAGACAGAGGTCTAAGTATGGAAAAGCACAAAGAGATTCAAGGCAGCAATTTCCCCTTTAAGCCATTCACTTTGATTGTCGAAAGGACAAAACTCACTGAAGAAAAGAAATGTGCAAAAATATCACTGAACATCACTACTGAAGAACATATTACCATTTTACAAGAACCAGAATCAGAATATCTTGGCCATGTGACTATTACTTCTGGTTCTGCTTTAAATATAACTAATGCAATTACCAATTATTTACAAAGTGAAGAGATTAATACGGATGAATTGAAAGCAATAAGATGTGAAGGGACAGTTGCCAACACTGGATCTAAAATCGGCATTATTTCTGGTATGGAACTTCATATCGGAAGACTTCTTCAATGGATAATTTGTTTTCTGCATGTAAATGAGCTTCCCTTTCGGGACTTAGTAAATTCTTTGGATGGCAAGACATCCGGCACTGCAGGTTTCACTAGTGAAATTGAGAAGCGGCTGAGTGATTGTGAAAATCTTCCTGTTGCAAATTACACACCTGTTGATTCGGAATACTTTGATACTTTTCCTAATCTAAGTGATTTGAGCACAGTCAAACAATATCTGTCGGATATTTGCAATGCTGTATCTCAGGGAACTTGTAAAGACACTCTAGCAAACAGAAGTCCAGCTAAGATGGCTCAATCTCGATGGGTAACAACAGCTAATAGGATTTTGATATTGTATATTGCAACAGAAAATCCATCAGATGAATTGCTCTGAAATAGCTATTTTCATAATGCATGTCTACAGCTCAATGTGGTTCAAGATCAAATGTCAACCAGTGATTAATCATGGAGCAAAACACAAGCATCAGGCAATTGTTCGTATATGAAGCTTAAATGTTCGCACTCAAGATATCGTGAAGCCAGTCATTAAAAGTAATGGTTACTTCTGTCATCCCGAAAACATCCTGTTAACAATGATTACAGATAAAAAAAGTCACATCCGTGAACTTGATTGGCAGCGGTGCATACTTGAAACAAGAAAGAACAAGGATAAAGAACAAAATAAGGAGTTTAAAAGTGCCACCAATCAAATTTGATGCTGAGAATTATTTTGAAAAGATACACTGGGAAGCTAGTATAACTAGGATTCCACTTACAATGGACATTTCAGAAAGCCAAATTACAGAAGTCATTAAATCAAGAAAAGTATACCATGCGTTCCAGATATCCCATGTCACACACAAGCGGTTGAACGTCACATTAAAATTGCGACAAAAGCTGCTGGGAAGGTATGCGGGAAAGAGAGGCGTAATGGATACATAAGAACGAAATTATCAAGAGAGAAGATGGAAGTTTTTACAACAAAAAGATATTTAAAATCTAGACAAGTCTAGTACTAAAGGTCGGGCGGTTGGGATGGAATTATGGTGGAACTCGTCTTACACCCACTTTCTCATGGTGACTTCTGGATTAATACTGTTGAATATTTTCATCAGTAATTAACAAAGGGCTGTAAATAAATTATTTCACGGTAATTCAAACTGATACACATACATGTAACATGGTCAAAATAATTATGAGATTGAATTTAAAAAAATCGACAATTTTGCCATAATTGCAATATTTCATAATCATTTATTGATTATGCAATTTTTCTAGAGTATTTTTTAGGCCAAGAAAAAACAAATATAACTTACCCAGTTTAAAAATAATCTATAAAGAATTATTGATGATCTTTTATATGATAGGTTTTTTTTCTCCTATTTTCAAAACTTTGACCCAGATGTGCCACCTGAAGATATCAACTCAGATCAAAGTAATTCTATACACGGTGTTTTCTCACCAATACACAAGTTTGCCGCACTACCCCTCATCCAAAATTTTAAAAAGTGTAAAAACGAGCCGCCCTACTATATGTGGCAGCTCCTGTTTCCATCACCATCTTCAAGTCCCACGAGGCATTTTCATCCATAAATCTATCCAATCTCTTTGTAAAACCTCGCCGGGAGGACTTTTCTATTATATGAAGGATGAGTCTCCTCCATTCATCTACCACTCAGTTTGTAAAGCAATTTCTACCAATCTCTTACCTAAACCTAAACCTAAACTCATTGGTACGTGTCTTAACCTGTTTGCTAAAGATAAGAACTATACCTATGTCTTCCCTATTCTAACCTTTGACCCACTTCAAGACTTCAATAGAGTCACCACAAACGTATGAAGATTTAGTTTCCCAAGCCTTTCACTCTATGTTAAGCTCCTTAACCTATGACTTATCTTAGTTATCCTTCATTGTACAGATTCAAGCAAAAAAATATCGATCATATAATATAATGACCAAAATTGCTTTGCATAGTCAAGATAAGGAAAGATGAAATAGATAGAAATAGGAAATTATAAATAGAACCAAAAAATTACAACTATAAATGCTAATAAACATGGAATAAAATGAGCTCCAGGCAGACACGCCCATCAGTAGAGGTAGTGTTATTTAAACTCTAGTTAACCTCTAAGACAAGATAAAAAGTGAAAGAGTCACCAGTCATTCCTATGTAGATGAGACACGACCCTCCTATCTGGATGCAATCCTCTTGACGGACCAGCCTACTTGGATCCATTCCAACATCAGTTTAAGTTGCGATAGAACTTCTACTTTCAAACTATTGCATAGACTGCTAGCACAGAGGAGTGCTATGAAATATTCACAGCATGCAACAACATACCTTCCCTCTAACCCATGGCCTCAGGAAAGCCTCACTTAATAGTGGTTAGTTGGCTAGTCCTACAGGACATGCTGCAGGATCAAAGCATTTTGCCTAAATTTCCTAAGCAGTCAGAGGGAGCAGAATTGCAATCTGTTCCTTGGGAGCTATAAACAACATTAACAACCCCATGAAAGAGTAACGGAAACCAACAATAAACTAATTTTAAAATATAATATACTATAGATTGGATACACCAACTTCCTTAAACTTTAATAACCCCATAACTTGCCAAACATGAGAAGGTGCCATTCCTGAGACAGGTACCTTGCATAACGATCCCCTTGACTAAGACAATCAACAAATGGTGGGAACAAACAATCCTTTCCGAAGGGTTCAGTGGAGTGTACAGTCCAATGATACCGCATCCCACGAGTGCATCCGATTAAGACAACTGAAAGTCACTCTGATACTTTCAAGATAGGGCCTTTTTTCTTCCCAAATTTAAAGCTAAAATACCAGTGAGCCCCATTCACAAAAGGTTTGTAATGCAAAGTCTGTAAAGAAAGTGAAAGTAGAAAAAGTTAAAATTTGGAAAATCGATACAGATCCTTCTTTAGGCAATGAGGCTGATAGGCCAATCAAGCATCGAACACGACTGTGGAACGCTTTGAATCCACTTCAACCAAGTGACTGTATCTAATAAGCCAAACTAACTGTGTGGCTACTCATCGCTATACTAATCGCATACCAACACTGAATACATTGCAGTTTTTCTTACAATTACGAAATGTGGTTTGTGTAACTAAATATCTGTTCTAATTAGCCGATAATTAAAGATAGAAGATTATAAAACGCTACACCCAAACAGACGCACAATAAAGGAATTAAACCTAGTTTTAGTGGCAAATTTAACATGAAAGAGATGCCCACCGAACGAAAAAAAACAAAAATGCTTTTAAAAACATAATTTAAGAAAATTAATAAACATAGATTATAAAACTACACATCCAAATCTAAATGAATTTTAACAATTGCGATGAATTCCGAATCCAATTCATGCAACCATATAGAAACCGATGGGAGGCTTTGGTATGGACCCTGAGCATGATTCTGAAGAGTTCAATTTTGAGCCTAATCGGCTATTTTGGGTAATCGGTATATGTATATTTCACTCATTTTCACTTCTTTTCATTCAACACTTTTGCTATGAATTTATAAATTTCGGATGATGGCTAGAGGAGTCTCAAAGTATTTAATTAAGATCATTTTCGATAACTCTTATTTAATCAGGATAATTATAACCATTAAATAGAGCTCTTCGGTTCTTAAGAGTATCCAGGGATTGAAGTTACTTGAGGAAGGTACATTGGCCATTGAAATTTTACCAAATAAATATAAGCAGAATATCAAAGTTTTAACTAAATTATATTTTGCTTTATTATTTAATTGAATAAAATGGTAATTTTTTCCATTTATAGAAATAAAAAGTATATAAAAGTGATAGCCAGTTTTTTTATGCTTGTTTTCTATTATCACAAATCTTTTTATTTTCAGTAATGAACAGAAATGAATGGATGTAAATAATCAATATATTGTTATTATGTCCACCCTTACCTTGACAATAAATTTCTGAGAAGAAACTTCAAGGATTCTTCAAACTTGAACCATAGTTCCTCAATTTGACATTACAACTTCACTCGAAATGAGCCAAAAAAAATAATGGCTTCTAGCTCGGTAGGATTACTCTTTTGATTTATGGTTACATCATTTATGAATACTACAAATTAGAGATATACTTCTTTCTTTTTCTTGTACTTTTTCTAGGCTACTCATCATGGTCAATCGCAACTACTTTCGAATATCAATTCAACCTGGCTTGTAAGTGAAAATAATACGGATCTAAGTTTTGTTACCCAAACATGTTAATCTAAACCTTAAAAAAATAAAATATTAAATTTGGATGATACGGCAAATAAAAGATATCGTAGCTAATATTGGCCGAAATTGGATGAATTATAGCTCAGGAGTCTCGATTTTTAAATGTCGCCTGATTTACGTTCAGCTCTCTTCGAAAATCACTCACATCATTATCAATCAATAACAAGATTGGATATACCACACACTTAATCACGTTTTGAGTGTGATGTCGAATAAGAGGAGACCAGAATTCACAATCGCGATAAATTATATTTTGTTACCTTTATTAAGGTTACTCTCCATATTATATATTACTATGTATTATATCAGAAAGCAAGCTTGTATATATTCAGGATATTTGTGAATGGCATAGATATTCTTTTCAACAATAGATTTATTCAAAGGAAAGGGGATTTTATACTTTTTGATTCGCAACTTTCCGGTTTCAAAAGGGACAGATAGTTTCCCAGGCACTAGAAGGGAAACAGTCTGAAAATGCATTGTAAGATGCCATGCATGATGCTGTCTAGGTTATCAATGTCGACAAAGCATTAGAATTTGAAAGTATACATGAATTTCAGTTTGTACAGAATACCTAAATTTAAAAGTTTTCAGGTTTATCAGATGCATTTCATTGCAGCAAATATCCTTTATTTTTGGCAGAAATTAAAACAAAAAATATAGCTGCTTTTCTCAAGTTAGTTTTTCTTTGGAAGATTCTAAAAATCTTTTTCTAAGTGACATGAAGAATCTAGTTAATGGGCAACTTAACAAACTAAGAAAGAATTTCTGTGATTGCTTTCCAGAGCTTCATTAGCACTTTCATTTTCGGATATAAATCCCATTCCTGAAAAATTAGCGATGCTCCAAAACATCCTTAAGATTTGGCAAGGGCGCATCTTAAATTTGATTCCAAAGCAGATCTGCCATTTTTCTGGATGTGAAAAGGCGCAAAAGGTTTCATATTGCTAAAGAATAAGCGACTAAAATGAGGCTGCCTTTTTCAATAACCTAATGACACATACAAATGACTGAAATTAAGTGAACCCTAAACACCTATTCCATAAGATCTAACATAAATAAACGAATTTTAATGTGTAAAAAGTTAAACAACCTATATAATTGCTTCAACCTTTGTGTGAAAAGGTTTTCGATGAAGTTCTAAATTCATGAATATTTTTATTTTATTAATTCTTAATATTAAAGCCGATTCATTGTAACTAATCTAACATAATTAGGAATCCTAACTAATGAAGCTCTAGCGGATAATCACTAATGAGACTGTCCAAGTTTAGAGCAATAAAGCCTTCGCATTCTACCTCTAAATTTGAGTTTTACGAATTACTTTAACATTTAACTTATCTTTTATAAGTGTGATTTTCGATAGGATATGTGTAAATGTTTGCCTATATGCCATTGGTGTTTAAATGAATTGTAGAAGAACGCGATTTATGATCTTTCACGGAAAGGGCTTAACTTAATTACTATTGACACTTTGATCCTAAAATCAGCTGTGTCAGATTTTTGAGCGAGGGAAATGAAGTTTTCATTTTTTCAATGTGAAAGAACTAAAGTGATTCTTATTAAAAATATTGAAATAAAAAAAATACTCTCGAGAATAAGTAAGTTGATTTTGCTTTTCCTAACTCAATTTAATTTTAAGTGGAGATGAAATGTACCCTTTGGTTCGTAGGTTGTTTGCTTAAATTGATTCTCTATGCTCGTTCGTTAAAGGGTTTGATTTAAAAACAAGAATTACTCCGTTTTCTCTTTTAAAATTCTCCTTTTTTTCTAAAAGTTTCTAAAGAGAGATAAAATCAATCTTTTAAATTTCCATTTTCTAAATACCTTAAGAGTAAATCTAAAATCTCATGAACTTTTACAATGTTTATTGCTAAAGCATGACTTGCCTCTTTCGTAAATTTAATAAAGTTATCAAACATTTCTCGTTTACTATAGTACTTTTAAAATTTATACATTATTTATTATTAATTATACCAATATATTGGCATAAATTTAAATTGAATCTTTTATAATGTTTGTAAAATCAACACTGAATACCTGTACTTTTCTCTGTTCCTGTAGAAATCTAGGTGTTGAATCATTTTCTTTTTCGACAAATTTATCACAATAAGATTCACTTGGGCTGTAAAACTTCGTACACTTTTTGAATAGATTAAAATAGTGATTATAGAACTTTTTCATTCCAAACTCAACCTTCTAAATTTTGAATCCTATTAATTAATGGATTTCTCTAAATTTAGATCTTTTTATTATTTTACATCGCAATCAAATTAAACATTTATTTACACGAAAAAAGAATATTGCTTATTGCAGCGGAAGCAATCTGCCGAGTACTCCATACACAGGAGGAACTTAAGTCACTTGGTAATTCCATTTATCAATGGTTGAAAGAGTTAAAGGATAAAGAGCTTAAATAAAAGTAAGTGATCAAATCCTTTGTTATTTTGGGGAGTTAAAAAAAGGAGGAAGAGAAATTAAATTGCGAAATGAAAGCACTCTGAAGGCATAAGGGGGCTACAAGGCTCCTCTTGGACGGAGAGTCAAGAGACTAAATACAAAGTTAATATTACTATTCATAGGATTATTATATACAAAACCGAACCTCATCCCAAATTGTATGCACTTTTTTTCCGCATGTAGGTGTACATAATTGATGGTCGCCATTAACGACGCGCTACTAACCTGGAAATGGTAACAATATTACTCTCCATCCCAAAGAGCTAATGCCCCTTATAGACTGTTAAAGCTGTTTCCCGATGAAGAAAAACGCCCCTTCATTCATGGTGACTGTGGCAACCTCAACCTACATAATGGCACCATCTAAGCTTTATTCTTCAAATTCAGCTCATACCGCACTTTGGCCAGTTATTCACAAGCCTTTTATCATTAATTATATTTAGCGGCCGGCCCAAAATACATAGGCCAGTCGCTTAACATCCCTGGTTGTGGCCCTGAGGAAGAGGCTGGATCCCCTTAGATTAGTATGTATTAACACGCTTGCTTCTTTACCAAACATTTCGCCCTCTACTACCCCCCATGATTTCTTTCCTTTGAATTTGTATCCTTTTTCACACCCAAAACTGAGGGGTGGGGGGGCATTTGAGCAATCCTCAGAAATCACCTTGTTCTTATCTACATATGTTTCTGTACATTTCTCTATGCTTTTTAGATTGCAAAGGACGGAAATCATAACTTTATATCTTGGATGCCGCAAGAACATTTAAATTTTCTGCTATGAAGTTGGTCAAAAGCACCAATTCCGGGGTCCCTTGAATCACAATTTACACAAAACAAGATAAATCAGCAAATATGGTATAAAATAAAGATCCTAAGATTATTTAATATAAATAATTCATAATAATAGTAAATAATAATAATTATTAATTTTAATAATTATATATCATTTTTCAGGAATTAAAACAACTTCAGAATAGCATTAAACAAAGAGCTAAGAGCTCCGTTGGCGCAGAGTTGATATCTAAGAGCCTACACATACTGTCATCCAGAGGTAGGTGTCAACTGGGCCATCTAACACATATCTCACCGAAACTTTCCAGGTTGGAAACTCTTTTAGCATTTATTAGCATTTCTCTGTTTCAGACCAACAAAATGGCGTTCTCTTATTTCCTTAATTTTCAGATTTTACCGAAAAATGCAGAGAGGAAGGGGGTTCAACACATTGCCTATGAAACAGATCAATCTATCATCTCCTTCTGACAGATGGCTAAGATCTTGGAAGAACTCCTCCTTTAGGTATTACCCAGATTCAAACAGACGCCAACACTCATGCCAGATGGTTGGTCAGAAACTTTGTACCTCATGAATATGTCGATGTTTTCAGATGAACTTGAATACGATGAAGACAATATATCAAAGCTGGAATTACTCAACACCTTCTTTGTTCTGCTTTACAATCATGTATGGATAATATCACTCTCTACTACAGTCCCTATAGTGATTGATCTATGTCTAATCCAGCCTTACAGGAATCTAAGTCAGAAGTTGCTGCTGCAATACTTAATAAGAAGAAAATCCATAGGTGTACCTAATTCAGTAAGCCGTACCATTTGTCGTGTTTAACAATTAATTGAGTCACACATTGGAGCACGATATTGTTGCCCAGTTACATGCAAATAAGAAGCAAAACCGCTCCAGAACCGAAAAGCCTCTATTCAAGGGTGGCTGGAAAAACTGTTGGAAATACTGAACATTGGATCCTAGTAGCTTATAGAATATGCCAATTCCGGGCCACAGAATAACGAGTAAAGAAAAGGGATGGACTAAGTTACAGATCTGAAAGCGATGAATGAATTTGCTGAACCGGAGTTCAATATGCTGAGTGAATTTACAAATATCATTAAAAAAGATACCAAGTAAGGAACGATTTCATTCAAGCTAGGTAGACAACAAACGCAGCTCCTAAAGGTTGGAAGCTGTTCTGGTTAGCAATGGACAATCTATGAAATATTAAATATATTTCTGATGTAACGTCATGAATCCTTTTTTTCATATGCTCTGAAAATCTTTTGTTTTATTATTATTCTTTGCAATAGTTTTACAATTTATTATTTTCTATTAAATATTCATCTGTTCTTTATTTATTGCAAGTGTCATGGTATTCTGATGTCCTAAAATGTAATGAATTTCATTAAATTCATTTTTCTAAAATGTTGCGTACAATATATATATTTTAGTTTTCTATGACGAAAATATTAGAAACTTTTGTCTCAAAGAATTCAGGACTACCCACGCGAAGCGCTTGAAGCAGCATGGAGAAACAAACGTATTTTAACTACAATATGATGATTTTTTTTTTTTTTTTAAGGGGCTATCTGGCGACTGCCGACTTAGGCATAAGTCGCCGTAAACAAACAGCCTAGTTCTAGGCTACTTTACAAATTTTGAACAGGAAACAACAAAAAAAAGAAATAACAATAACAATAACAAAACAATAACAAAAACAACAATTAAACCTTTTTAAATGAAAGGGAGAAGGCCGGCCTTCCCCCAAAAGTCAACAGGTCCACCAGTCAATGTACACGCACTCGTCCCGAGTACAAAGGACAGGCTGTAGCAACCCCGCTTATCCCGGTACCGGGACAGGTAACGTGCGCGAAGATCACCCAGACTCGGACATTCGAAAATAATGTGCCGAACAGTCTGGGAGACAACGCAGTCGTCGCAATACGGTGCAGGCGAGCGCTCAATCAAATAGCGATGCGTCATACGAGTGTGCCCGAATCAGAGACGACAGAAAGCGACCTGCAGCCGTCGCGGCATTGGGGGATAGGTCCATGGGAACAGTCGCGGCGCAATAACACGCAACTTTAAGTTCCATTCGACCGTCTCCCATCTTCTTTGCCAAGCAGTCCGAAGAGCTGCCCGTATTCCTGCCATGTAGTCGGTGTGAGGAAGAGCGAAACGCTGGTCCGGTCGTAGAGTCCTCGCGGACTCTTTGGCGCCCTCATCGGCGCCCTCATTCCCTGCAATACTTACATGTCCAGGAACCCAGCAGAAGATAATTTTGACATCGGCCCGGCTTGTTAAAACCGTGGCATTACAAATATCACCACCAGACGATGCGGAGATTCTAATGCCCCGAGAGCACTCAGGGAGCTTTGTGAGTCGCTATAGATCACAATCCGGTCTTCTAAACAGGCACGTTGCGTAATCTCCCGTAGCGAAAGGTGTATTGCCACCAGCTCCGCAGTGAAAACAGACGCAGCGCCTGGGAGAGCCCCACTGAGTTCAAAAATAGGGGATACTACGTGAAAGCCGTTTCCTTCTCGTGAGTTGGAGCCATCCGAATGCACTGAAACGGTTCCAGCGTGACACGAGGTGTGCTCCAAAAAGGTCGAACGCAATACTCCCGGCGCTGTACAAGCTTTGGGAGCAGAAGGGGAGACAAATAGCCAAATGTGGTACCCTCCAGGATGGCGTCCTGGGCAGAACCTCGAATGTCACCGTTTTTAGAGCTATATCTAGCTCTCGAAGAAGTTTCCTAGCCCTAAACCCAAAGGGCTTAGGGTATGACTGGCGTCTCTCGGCGGCATAGGCACCATCGAGATCAGCTGCGGAAGCAGTGAGAGGTGTTGGCGACTGAGGGAGGTGCCAAGCTAGCGCATAGAGGCGAGTGATGCACTGCAAATGGTGCAGAGCGAGTGGCATCTCCCCAGCATCGACCAACATGCTCTCAATGGGGGAAGTGCGGAAGGCACCGGTCACAAGGCGAAGGCCGGTGTGGTGGATCGAATCCACCTTCCGCAATAAACGCTCGGCTGCGGATGCATAAAACTCGAATCCGTAGTCGAGCTTTGAACAAACACGGGATCGCTAAAAAAGTAGCGCAGTAGCCCTATCAGCGCACCAAGCGCTAAACGTCACGGAACGGAAAATGTCCATGGCGCGGGTACAGGAGACCATAAGGCTGCGAATATGAGCCTCCCAGGTGAGGCTTCGGTCGAATACAAGGCCAAGGAAACGGTGCGATTTCACCAAATCCAGGCGCACCCCATTAAAAAACAAATCTGGATCGGGGTGAGGCTGTGGATATCAGCAGAAGTGCACCACCTTAGTACACTTTCGCATAGCGAGAGACACGGTTCAATGCTTGTTGGAGTCGACGCTCCAGAGTTGGCATCTGGGCCGCGCCAAAAGAGATCGAAAGGTCGTCCACGTAGAGCGTAGCGAGAACATCTTCCGGCAGCAACGAGGTGATGCCGTTGATGCTCAGGGCAAAGACTATGACACTAAGGACACTTCCCGGCAGGACACTCTCTTAGTGCTCCTTTGGGCCGGAGGGGGATCCCCCCATTCGTACGCGGAATCGACGATCTCGCAAAAATTTAGATATAAACATTGGAAAGCGTCCCCTCGCCCCCATTGTGTGTAGAGTCTCCATGATACCGTATCGCCATGCGGTATCATAGGCCTTCTCCAGATCGAAAAAGACCTTGGCGTAGTACTGTCTACGAAGGAAAGCCTCGCAGACGGCATTTTTCAGTCGGAGCAGAGCATCCGACGTCGAGTGGAACTTGCGGAAGCTGCACTGTGCGGAAGAGAGATGGCCTCCGCTGTCCAGGAAAAAGGCTAATCTAACATTTACCAATTTCTCCTTTAACATGCACACGCAAGAGTTTAGAAAGATTGGGCGGAAACCGGTCGGATTAGAGTGATCTCTTCCCGGTTTGCGAAAGGCGATCACAGTAGCGATTCACTAGGAGTCTGGGAGAAGACCCTCCACCCAGATCCTGTTGAACGAATCTAGGAGAAAAGGCATGCCTCACTCATCCAGGTATCGAAGCATGGCGTACGGGATATCGTCCGGACCATGGGCGGGGTCCGCGAACGAAGCGACTCTGGAGGTAAAGTCCAGCCAGCTGACTTCCGCGACATCACGACGTGCATTGAATGCTGGTGGAGCAGCATCCCGGCTAGAGAATGCGAAAAAAGCAGTCGCTAAGGATTTTGCCACGGACGCGGGGTCTGAGATTGCGGTCCTATTCTCCTGGAGAACGGGAGGGGGGTCCTGCGAGAACTTGCCCCGAATCCTTTTGACTAGCTTCCACACCTCAGCTAAAGAGGTCTTCCCGTTATGTGGAGACACGAATGCCCGCCGAGAAGAGCGGCAGGCTTGCTTCGAAATATACCGGAACCTAACCCTAGCCCTACGAAATTCAGCGACAGTGAAATCGTTCGGGCGGCGCTTATAGCGCATGTAGGCATAACGCTTCTGTTTGAGGGCCGTCTCACACTCGGCCGACCACCATGGGAGTGGTCGGCGTGCAAAACGGCCAGACGTCCTAGGAATAGTAGTCAGGCCCACGGCGATGAGGTTGCCGGAGAAGAACTCAACGCCTCATCCACCGACCTAAATTCCTTGACTGAGATAGAGAATTCAGTCATTTCCTGAACTTCAGGCCACCGCGCCCGCACCAAGCACCACCGAGGTGGGCTCTAAGGCGGCAATTGCCCTGAAAATGATTTTTGAATAAGAAAGTGATCACTACCATGGAGGTCATCGACCACCCCCAAATCAAAATCAGGCTGTGCATTCGACAAACCCAAAGATAGGTCAAGGCAAAAAAATGAAGCGGTTCTCGGGCAGTGATGCGTAACTCATCCACGTTTAGGACACCCATCTCAAGCTCTTCGATTAGATCGGCAAGGACTTGGCTTCTTGGATCTATGGAGTAATTTCCCCAGAGAGGAGGCCTGCAGTTCAGATCTCCAAGCAAGAGAAAGGGCCTCAGCAACCGCGCCACGACGCGGCGGAAGTCCCCCGCGTCGAAGTCAGCTGACGGTGGAATGTACGCAGAAATCAGAGTATACCTCCTATCCAGGTGCAGCTGCACAGCCACTGCCTGAAAGGAGGTATCTAAAGAGAAAGAAAGAACGGAGACATCATGCCGATGGGAAACCGCGCATTCCCCAGGCTGGCCATCCCGCGGTGGTGGGTTCGCAAGACCCTTATACTTCAGGAGGGCAGGCAGGGGGCACGCGCCTAGCATGCTCTCCTGCAAAAAGATAACTAACGGGGAACGGGACGAGACGAGCCTCCGCAGCTCCTTCCAGTTGGCCCGGAGTCCACGGCAATTCCATTAAGGAAATATGCCCTCTAGGCCTAGTTCGCAGGAGACGCGGGGGACCTCCTCGAACTGAAGACCCTCACGGGAATCGCCGTACGCTTCCCGGGGGGAGAACACCGGAAAGGCGCTGTCGCCTTCGAGGACTTATTGGGGGAGGTTGGGCTTGCCATGCAAGTCTTTTCCTCCCTCCAACTTGAAACCTTAGGTGGGCGTTGTGGCTTCGGAGGCGGGGGGCCCTCTTTTCAAAGAACCACCGTCTCCGTGCTACTCGCTCCACCTCGGGTCGTGGGCGAAGGAGCCGAAGATCATTTGTTGCTGTCCTCCTTTCGGGGAACAGCTTTAGGAACCCCGGAAGATGGCCTAGCGACCATCTTTAGGAGTGTTGCCTCCTGTGAGTCTAAAGACTCGGTGGAGGCGCGTTGGGTAGAGCCCGCAGAAGGGCTCCGAATGGGCGCGGAAACAACCGTGCTCGTTGGCCTGGATGGGCCAGGATTAGAGGGTGCCTTTCTAACTATTGAGGCATATGACGTCTCAGGCAGAGCCAGGCACGCCAGGACCAAGTCCTTAGCCTCGCGGAATGAGAGTCGATCCTGGGCCTGAATGGCCAGGATTTCTTTCTCAAGGAGATATGCACCACATTGCTTCGAAGAAAGAGGGGGGGGCTCTCTGTACTTGACACACTTAGCCACCCACGATTTGGACTTATCGTGTGCAAACTTGGAGCAATTTACATAGACTTTGGGTGACCCTGACTTTGCAAGTCTACATGAGCGATTCGTATGGCCGAAGCGGTGACAGTAATATCACTGCCGCGGCAGTGGCACGAATGCCTTCACGCGGTAGCGGTACCAACCAGCACGCACCGACTCAGTGAGCTTGTCACAGTCGAACGTGACGAAGAGTGTAGGGGTGGGTCTCGAGGCCCCTCCCTGCTTTTCATCACACGTTCGACTTTGACCGCCCCATGGTCGGCCAGCTCTAGGGTGATGTCCTCAATGGAATAGTCAACGAGTTCCCTCGCATAAACTACTCCTTTCACAAAATTCATGGTAGTGTGCGACGTCACACTCACCTGTGTGCTATGAAATGTCCGAAGAGCACTTATCTTGGCCGCCTCAGCGGGATTTGCCGCATTCGCCAGAAGGCTACCGTCCGAGAAACGGGTCACCTTCAGCTCTCTACCAATTGCACTAGCTAATCCTCTCCTTTGATGGATCATGTTGCCATTGGACAACATGGTGCCATCAGTGGAGCGAACAACGAGGAAGCCTTTGAAGCCAGCGGGCTCGAAAACGCCAGGTAACCACTGAATAAGGGGCCACGATGTCATCAAGGCTCCTCCATGTGCACTTTTGGTCTTAGTCAGGGGCTCGGCAACCGGGGGGACAGAGGGGCCGGATGTGCCGATCTTAGCTTGGTCGCTTTCCAGAGTGGCAAGTGGCAGTACAAGGAGGGGAGATCCCTCCCCTCCTTGTACTGCCTTAGAATCCCCAGCTGTTTGAGGAGGACCTTGCATGGGGGGGCGGATTAACGCGGGTTCCTGTTGGCCATCCCCTCCCAGGACATTGCAGGTCCACTTGGCAGCGTCATGAGTCTTTTGTGGGGAGGCACAGGCCTTGACCCCGGCAACGTTTAATATTTTGCCAGCAGGTTTTTTGAGGGAAGCGCCCAACGGGGCCTGGCTTCCCTCTTCTGCCTAAGGGAGTTTGCCCTACCGAGCCGCTTCGATGGGGAGCGGCTGGCTAAGGGCTGCCTGCAGGCTTTCTTGGCATCCCCTTGGAAATATAAGAGGGGACTGCCGCTGGAAAAAGGGAGGTGCCCGAAAGCACCTCCAGAGAAGGGGGTGAGGGGAAGTCCCCTTCACCCGTAGTCGAAAGAGAAAAGTAAGCCTCCTCTCCGGTAAGAGAAATATGGAGGGTCCCCTGCGCAAGCACAGCGGTTGGGACCTCCATTTTTTTGCTGGAGCTGCCCGAGGGCGGCCCTGTCGCTGTTTCAGGGGAAGTTGGGGGTTGTTTTTTTATCATCATCATTGGGCATGGTGACCCTCTTTTTTCCCCGTATGCAATAGCTAATCCCCTCCTGCAGTTGCCCACATTGCAAGAGGTGCTTACAGGCCTGGCAGAGCCAGGCGCCGCCATTTAGGACCACCCCTCCCGCCTGGTGGCCTGGCAGTCCATCGGCATGGCGGCTCCACCTTAGACACGGCGTAAAAAAGGTAGATTTTGAAGTCGAGAGGAAAAGGGATGTGAGGAAGGTATGGGTGGGGATAAAGCAGGTTGTTAAAAACCAACCACCCCAGACCGGAACTTAGGGATTAGGGTACATTTTCTCCTTTCCCCTCAGCCCCGTTCCAGGACGGTTGGCCGAGAAAAAGGTCAGCATCTACCCTGTAAAATTAGAGGCTGACGAGAGAAAGTTGTGGGAGAGGTTGTATGAAAAGAGAGGAAACAAGTGTTTTGAAGGGAGGAAGAGAGGCTAAGCTGGGACGGACGGGGTGCTGAGTCCCGTCAGCACGGCGGCCAGGATGGCAAATCACCGCGCCCCTGACGGGGTTCAATATGATGAGAGGAGTATTAATGAATATAGCATGAAAAATTAGTCGGCATATGATAGACTTAGAATTTTAATGCCAAACAGTGCTGTGTATTAACAAACCTAGAAAAGGAAGCACTGAGTTATATTCTAGTTCAAAAGTAAATATAATATATAGTACAAGAGATAAAATGGTTGCTAAATAAAAGTTTTATATTTTCCGAATTGATAAATAAGCATACAATATCCTCGATGCATCCAGACAAAATAATAGTGAAGTCAAGAATATAGCGTAAGTAAGCTGTTTCCAAAATTATTTGTATATGTTAGATCAACCGGGAAATATGCTGTTATGCTTAGCATGCTCAATCTGTTCCGCCAAAGAATTTAGGCTTGAAAGAAAAAGTACAATCTTTACTATAAGCTGAAATTACTAGTAAAATTATATTAAGAGGCACTGGTAATTCAACTTTACACAATTTATCTTTGAGAAATTCAAATATATCATCAACCCAAAATTTAGTAAACAGGGAACAATCATCGAAGCTACCAAGGGAAAAGTTTGAAGAGGATGGCATCAAATTTTTCTTTAAATGTAGAACTATTAAATATATGGGAATATAATATGGATCAGACAAGAGGGATTAGGTTAATCTGTAGCATTTAGAGTAAATCTTATAACATAATCCACAAAACTAACTATCTGGCGTAAAGTGTTAATGGGTTTGTGGATTTTAACAAGGTCATATCAATAAGCATTCATAGATTTTAATTTAAAAAATAAATCAGGATATTGTCTAAGAATATAATGAATTTTTTATGAAACTTTTCAGTTATCTTGTTCTAAAGGATTGTTTTGCAAATATACATAGATATATGATTTATACTTTCGGGGAACTTTTGTGTCGAATCATGTACTTTAGATGCATGGGTGCTTTAGAGTGTAAAGTGAATTACTTGCTAATTTGAACTATTTGTCATTGTAATAATTTAACTAATAACTTATTGATGAAATTTTTTAATTGTAGTAATGATTTTAAAAAATAATTAGACAATATTTTTGTAAGTAAATTTATCGAAATTAGTTATAAAGAAGAGATAATATTGCGGTTCCATATGAAACCACTGGATTAACATCTCAGTAAACTCAGTTAATCGGGCTACTTTGTTTATTATGTATTACGGTTTTACTTTTCTCTATATATTTAAGTATATATGGGTATAGATTTATGTAAATCTGTATATTTCTTTATATAGATATTGCATTCTTTGGTAATCTAGAGGAAAGGACAAGGTCTTGGGTCGATGGCATAGATAAATTTGAAAATTTCTTAGTTTATTATATGGTATTTGTTATAAGTATTTTAGATTATATTTATTCCACTATTTTAGGGAATCAAGAGGTCGAATAGATGAGCTTAGTGAAGCTATTCATATTGTTCTACTCTGCAATGGAGAAGAATCCAAAGATGTTCTTTTAAAATAGCGTTATAAAAAATGACGTAGTAAGGAGTACAAGTAGAAGGGGAATTAGCCTACATACAGTCTTGATTCTAAAAATCCTCCACTATACTCATTTGCTGGAAATGGAGAAATGCTAACAATAGAAAATTTTCTAGGTATTACAGAAATTGTGATTTAATTCCTTAGGACGATCCTCGTATGACTCGTGTTTTAAACTTGGTATCAATTTTATAACTTCAAGTTGAAACCAATCTAGCTTGTTAAAAAACTTTTGGTCGTAATGGTACCAGGCTTCTACACGGTATTACTTCTTTCGATTTGCTCCCGAAATGATCTTTCTATAAAACAAATGAGTGTGTCCGCCTTTATGGTAACTCTCATTGTATAGATTATAGATATCTTGGAAAAAGTCTAAACGTAGAAGTTATACAATTTCGAAGCTGGCTATGCACGAAGAGGCGGTGGTGAAGCTTAGTTGATACCTATCATCGCTCTGAGAACGTTGGATCACTGTGACCTTTCTTGTTAAACTGTAACCACTATTTTTTATCTTGATATTTTTTCATATAAATTTATTGAGCTATATTTTTTATATTATGGGCAGATATGTTATTAATATATGCTTCAGCCAAATTTTAGGTCTTGTTCGCTGTTGAATTTGTAAATAATTTTAAAGTTTAAAGAATTTTTGGTAGGATATATAAGTGACCGTTATTACATTCCCCTTTTCATTTGATTTTTAAGATAATGTTTATATCTTTGATAGAGCTCGTCATATTATTCAAGTCATTGTTGGTCTTGGTCGTGGTTTCCCTGCAACACACTAGGAATTTTTTTTATTTGATAGAAGAGATTCTAATTTGTCAAAATACTCGTACGTTGTTTTATCATTACGATAGCATTTAATCCTTAGTCTGGTCGTTAGATTATAATGTCTTAGTTGGTGCTTAAGGATTACTACATATTATCATCTGAAGCTGTTCAACAATTACTGCAGAATATCAATGAGTAGGAAATGGAATATGCAGTCGACTCAAAAGCTACTGGCTTACTAAACAATTAGTTTTAATTGCATGTAAATAAGAGAGGTTAGCTAAAAGAAAATATCAGTGATATTCTACTCCGTCCAAAAATCTGAAACGCACAATACCTTTATTATTAGAAATGATGACTTCGCGAGTTTGTTTGAATTGTAATTAATATCAAAGTTTGTGGACTTTTTGTAGGAGATATCTGTGACCGTTATTTGATTCGCCTATTCGTTCGATTTTTGAGCAGATGTTTTTATCTTTGGTTGAGCTCCCAATCTTATTTGTCTTTTTTTTATTGTTCGAGGTTTCCTTGCAACATTTTAGGAAATTATTTGTGGTTTAATTTGATAAAAGAGATCCTAATTTCTCGTAATAAATGGATTATCCATCACAGGAGCGCCTAATTCATTGTCTGGTCGTTAGATTATAATGTGTGGGTTGGTGCTTACTGATTTTATTGTTTTGTTTTTTTTAACTTTTTTCAAGAATATTCTTATTTTTTTATTTCTAATTATTTTGCATTACTTTCTTAAATTATTTTTTTCTAATATCTTTCTCTTTTAATCCTCTTTTGCATTCTGGGAACTCTTTTTCGTTATTCCAATTTAGCAATATATTAGGTTGAGGAATAAGTTCTTGCGTTTTTTGTAATGTTGTGTTGATTTAAGTTATGTTGACGTGATTTGTGCACATATTAAGAAACAATAATAAATAATGAGCCTAAAGTTTGCAAAAGTTAGGCTACGTCTCTTAAAAGCGTAGACTAGTAGGCTTTTGCTTAGGCTACGTCTTGAAGTAGAGTAATAAGTCATTGCGGTTTATTTAAAAGTCGTGTTAATTTAATTTTTGTTGTGTACCCTCAAAATGGAATGTCAAGTTGAAAGAAAGGCGCATTTTCGACACTTGTTGTTATTCATTTTCAATCGAGACGGGAACAATGCAAACGCCGCCAAAGCTCGTCGCAATATTTGTGCTGTGTACGGGGAAAATGCTTTATCAGAAAGGACAGCTCAATGGTGGTTTTCTTGTTTCAAAAACGGTCATTTCAATCTTAATGATGAAGAGCGTTCTGATCGCCCCTTTAAGTTGTATGAAGATCGATTGAACGAACTTCTTCATGAAAATCTTTGTCAATCGAGAAAAAGAATTGGCTGTACAATTGGCGTGTGATCAGAAAACTGTAGTGAATCACCTTCATTCGATGGCGAAAGTTCAAAAACTTGGTGCATGGGTTCCGCACGCTTTGAACGAAAGCAACAAACTTCAACGCTCCACGATTGCTGCAGACTCCATTGGATTTCCAGCTGTTACGAACGCTCTCCAACAATTTGCGCGGTGTTTCGTTCACTACTGATGTGGAGTTAAGAACCTGGTTAGAAGAATTCTTCGATTAAAATTCCAATGATTTTTATTGGCAGAGGCATCGAAAAACTAGTTCAACGTTGGGAAGAAGTCGTAAATAACAACGAAGAATACATTATTGATTAAATTGCATATTGTTATCAATTAAAAATGAGGTTTTTCTAAAGTTGTTAATGCAAATGAATAAATTTGATAAAACCGCAAGAACTTATTCCTCAACCCAATAGTTAAGATATTAGTCTCATGTTTCCTTAGGTTATAATTTGTAAGATTCATGACGATTAAGCATTTTTCCTTCATCATGATTATAACGCAATTTCTTTAGGTGACGGGATTCTATATCTTATTCTTCTTTGTCTTCATTGAGTTAGAGATAGGGTTTTGCTGAAGAGAATAATACATTTGTGGTGTTACATGGATCTGAAACATTCCCTTGATTTTTATTAAATATTTTCTTTTGGCTCAGATATTTCAGAATTAAATAGGTTTTATTAAATAATCTTTGTGTATATTTAAAATCATATCATGTGATATATAAGGTCAACCTTCGGGGTGAAGACTATACGTCGTCCGATATCGGATATTCAATTAACACAGAACAACCAGTTGACAAAATCAGCGTTTTATACCTGGCAAAAGTAATGGACACTTGAAATAAGTAAATGGACAAACCAAAATACATGACATATCATAAAACTTTAAAATTATCTCAAATCTAACAGTAAACAAAGCTTAAAATTAACAGAAGTAATTCTATTAAAAAAAAAAAAAAATCAAATATCAAATCTGATATATTTCGTAAGGCATTAAACATATATTAATAGCATTCCTATCTATAAAATAAAGCTATTACACAATAAATTTATATAAAAATACACGATAAGATACAAGCTAGTGTAGCATCATTTACTACGTGATTGTAAATTACAACAAATTAGCAATGAAATTTGTAATTATGTACACTTTGAAATATTATTATAATAACGAAACGTCTACATATAAATAAATAAATAAAATAACTAGAAGATATTCAAAACCTGTTTTTATAATTTTATCAAATCATTTTAAAGAATTCGAGACGGGTTGTTAAGTAAATTTTCGCAATTTTTAGAATTGTTTGGCTATAAATTTATAAGCCCTCAAATATTTTAGATTTACCTCTGTTTCCAAATCCCTTTAAGAATCCTAGAAACACAATATTTACAGAACCTGAAAAATATTCAAGTTGTGTATATAAAATTATTTTCAGATTGTGATAATAAATACATAGAGAAACTACCCAATATTTTGAGTTCTTAATTAATTTTAGCAGGTTATATCTGTTTTGTATATGTACAATGTTTAAGGTATTTATGTTTTGGTTGCACAATGTCGGAATTCCTGTCATTCAAAATCTTTGACTGAGAAGCATTATAAGATAGGGGTTTGTTCATAGAAATGGACTGAAATATTATAAAAGTTGCCTTTTGAACTTTCCTGACAAAGATATTGATAGAATAGATACATTATCAGTTAACCATTAAATGCAGAGGGCACAAATTTGCGCGTTTGTAAATTGATAAGCTATTGCGAAACGTACATTTATTTGGGCCTCTGTTTTTTCTTGAGCTTCATTCTACAAAGCGCACATATTTGATATATAAGTTCTAATTGGCTGATAAGTTGTATCCAGATACCACACCAACACGTTGATTGGTTAATTATGCCATATTATTTAGTTACTAAGTTCTCAGACATTGAGTGAGCTCTAATGTTCTTTTCTATAGAATTTGAAATAGGCTCAGCTATCATGGCCAAGAGAAATATAAATTAAAGCTTACTTCTTAGTGATTCAGATAGTAATGGGGATATAGATGAAGTTTTAGATAAGAAATTTGTGCATGATTTGCGTGACTCAAATGGACTCGTGGAATTCTTTTGGGACAGTTTGTGACCATTTGTATTTACGGGTAATGTTGGTTGCTAAGTAAATCAAAATATAGAAGCAAGTTATAGTTTACAAATGTTGGAATGCGTGGTAAAATATAATATTCAAAATTTTATTTGTGATGAAACAAACTATTATGAATCTAGGTTTATTTCCGATGCAAGTAGTTCAGTGAGGATAAAAATACGAAGTAGGCTTCATGATTATAAAGAATTTTTTTGTTGAAGAATTTATGCATTTGAGGTAATTCTGGTTTAGATGAGGATTGTTAAAAAACCAACGTTGCAATCTTATCTTTCCATAACGAAATTCTCAAAAGATAATAGATGACTAAGGAACTGACCAAAGTCGCGTGCTCTCACTTATTCTGATTTATATAACCTTACGACCATAAAAACTTTCAATACTTCCCGGACTAACCTTGAGAGAACCTTGACAATTAAATAAATCAAAAGAGAATGTAAAACAAAATTAGGGTTTCAAATATCGTTCAATCGGCCAAATAGTTATTATGTTATTTCCCCCCAAAAAAATAATTACCTGGCTAATATTGAGGATACCTTGGCAATTATATCATTCGAAATAGAATGTAAAACAACATAAGGGTTTCAAATTTCGTGTGAATTGGCTGAATAGTTATGATATTATTGCCAAATAACTCCCCGCTAAACTGGGGAGGAGTAGGCAATTATATCATTCAAAGGAGAATGTAAAACAACACAAGGGTTTCATATATCGTTAGAATCGGCGGAATAGCCACAATTTTGGTACCAAAGCATTTAAAAACCAAACGGGAACCGACCGAACTACATATATAGTGAAATATAAAGTCGCTAGCGATTAAAAATCGTGAGAACAGTAAATAATTTATTAATTTTTCATATTTTATAAAATAGTTATCAATGTGTTTGTTGAATTAGGTAATAATACATTTGCACAATAGATAATATGTATAATTATAAAAATATAGCACAAAAAGTAGAAATATATAAGAAAGCACAATAGGCAATTAAAATAAGTAAATTGAAAAACAATGAAAAAGGTGAAATTCGTAAAATAACTCCGCAGAGAGACGCTGTTTTATTATGTTTAAATCCCGCAGGTTTAAATGAGGAATCATAATTCAGTTTGTCAGTCACAATTATGTAAAAACATAACCTTGAAACCCTAAGGCGGAATTAGAGCCGTTTAATCAATGTTGATAGTCCATTTATTACCTCATACATTAGTTCTAAAAATAATCAGATTATACATGATTTTGTCTCCTTTACTTAAGGTATATAGAAAAGAGCTCCACCCCTCTTCTACTATATAAGCTAAGGAACTTCATCTTTTTTTGCATTTCTTTGTAAGAGTCATTTTAGATGAAGGCGAAGGCGCTGGGCTTCAGCTTTCCTTTTCACTCGTTGTTTTATTTACATCGTATTAGCAAAATGTGTCATTTTCTAACACATAATTTGTTACTAAACTTCAATAAAATTTGTATTTTTGCTTATTTTTATTCTCTCTACCTATTATATAATTTTATATGAAACATTGTGGAAATAAATTAGAGCAAATCCATTAAATTGAATTCAATTTTCTCATTGATTTGTCATTTTTTATCAATATTTTTCAGGTTATGCAATCAATCGGACCCTCATTTTGAGGAAAAGCTGTGTAAATGCAAACCAGAATCATTTCGGGGTAAATTGCACATCAAACGTCTTTTTCCGGTAATCATTCTGATAAACGTTTATCTACCATTGGATTTTTGACAGTAACCCAATGAGTCGATTTTGTGCCGTGAGCCATTAGGAACTAAAATCCAAAGCCAACGAGAATGGGAATTATGAGGCCCATAATCTGTTGTGATTTCTTTAAGATGTCCTATATTATTATCGAACATGCCTCGTAATTTCGTGGGAATAATTTCGTGATAGGAGCAGAGAGAAATATTATTTTAATATTAGGCAGTATATTGTTTAGACAATAAGCATGGATTAGATATTTTCTTACCTAAATTACAGTTTTATACAAGGGATTTTAATTTATTTCTTTTTATAAAACTGAAAGCTGATGCATCTGCGCTAGATGCATCAGGTAAATTTATGGGAAAGCTTTAATATTTAGAGGGTAGTCAAGGTAACCGAAAACAGTTTAAGTATGGCTTGTAAGGTCGAATAGATCTAATTTTTCCACCATCCTCCAAGGAAGACGGATTTTTCCTCGAGTTTTACCTCTGATTGGAGGTAATTATACAATTGAGATGAGCAAGCACGACGTAGAAGAACATATCTTGCATCCCAAGCATTGTTGTTAAATCATACTTACTTTGTATAATGCAATGGCGGTTGCTGAATGCCCACTAAACAAATGTCCATCGTCCGGTGGCGATATTTTACCTCCTCATGATTGATAGCCTCTCACCGGCCAAATATAAAACTTCGAATATTTTCCTACCTATTCCGTGCTGCTATCCGCCATATATCCATTTTCCTACCACTACATTTAAAGTCATTTGCCTACCTTCTATTTTTCCACCGATGAATTCTTCGATCCACGCTTATTTTCTTCTCTAAACGTGAAGTTTATTTAAGATTTAAGTTAGATCTTCAATACTTACAGAAAACATCAACTGATCTTATTCCAGCAAATCGATTAATGTGCCAACCTATTGAATGGGGGGAGTCAAATTTGTACTTTTTGAGGTGCCCCCTTTAGGGACGAAATCCTGTTTGTTGAAATCACTTCCTTATATCTTCACTATCTAGGAGTGTCTAGTTATATTCTAGCATTTTTAACATTCTCCCCGTCTTTCCTTTTTCATTTATTCATATCTCTTATCTTTATTTATTTGAACATCATTTTGTGGCCGAGCATTTCCTCTCTTTTTTTTTACCGAGAAATAGATTTAAGGTAGTTTTTACATCCTTCCATATAGCCTCATAATCATAGGCATGAATAAGATTTCTGCTAAAATGTCAAACAAGCACAAACCAAAGAAAATAGACAATACGACAGAAATTTTATTCACCAAGTATTTACTGTCTTTTATTCCCATATATATAAAATAAAGTGTGAATAATAAAAACAAACCACCTATCGTGTTTTAAAAGATCTTCGTAGTAGTATTTGAAGCAGAACGTGGTCATGCATATGAAAGAAGGTTTGAATAATCAGATGTGAACGTAGGGGAAAATAACGTTAACTTTTATTTTCCTTCCTTTCGCTTAATCCATCTTTTTCTTCATCGATTATTCCTTCTCGTTCTTTCTCCATAAGTGTAAATACCCTTGTTAGTTACATCACTTTTAACTCTTATTTAATAAAAGGAATTTGGGCTTAATGTATGAAAGAATATATATTTTCGACTTAAATTTTAAAGTTAATTCCCTTTGGTATATATGTAAGAAATAAGTTCCGTCTCCGCCTGTCTGTTTCTATGCTCACTTCCATGTATCAGCGACAGACTTGAAAATCAGTAGTGTAACTTGGGTTTTATTCGCTTTTTTCTATTCATATACTTCATTCTTTTAACTAAAATCACTATTTTTGCTTTGGTTAAAAGTTATTCTTCACTTCAAAATTTTATAATTGCGACGAATACGTCAGGCGATAATAATAGAAGACAAAACCGAGACGGACCAAATATCTGTTCAAAAATTCCATCTGCAAACAGAAATTTAGGCAATGATATTTTAAAATACTTTCTTGGAATTCTTCGAATTATTATAATTTTTCCCAGGAAAAAGGAAGCATAAACATAATTTAATAAGTTGGAATTACTAAAAAGAACTACGGAAAGCTCAGAGCTTTCCTGTATTGTATGATCCACTAATCCGTATGTGACAGTAATTTGGTGACGTCACTTTTGTCCAGAGTCAAGGTTTTGGGGGGAATTTCTCGGTAGTACCATGACCATGGTTCCATTGAGTTTTCTTAAGAGGAGAATATTTACAATTGGTGGCACGCAACGCTCCTAGATCGCCCCTTGAACGGTCGCAAGGGGCCATCATTGCTTTTGAAACAGGATCGGATCTAGGAGAGCTGCGTGCCCTAAATAATTAGTTTCTCAATCACTCTTTTCCGTTGGCTACACGGCCTATATCTTTTCCAAGTGTGTCACTTTTCCTAACATCATTACTTTATTTATGAGCCTCTTTCTACAATTTGTCGATGCAGATTCCCTCGTCGGTTTTCGCCTTCGAAACATTTGTATCTACTTGCATGAAAGTATAATTTCTTCTCACCCTGTAGATGTCATGCGGTCCGCATAGTCCCTAGTTTATCTCCTCCAGGGCAATTACGGGTTGAACACCATCTATCACAGCCACTCGGGTCTATCAGAAAGAATAGAGGGGAAAATTCGAGAATAAAAAGAATTCCCATCAAACGTTTTGGTTGTTGCGGTCAGAAGGTAAACAAACCGACTCATTCACCACTCGCTAAGAACGATAGGGAGAGAGGGAGAGGATGGTCATGCAAAGAAAATGAAAGGAGAACAATTCCAAAGCTGACCTAACCAATTTTACTAATTATTATTATTATTGTCAAGGTTTTAAGTTATCCCTTTGAATCTCATTTATCACGCTCTTTTCTTATGTTCAAAATGTCGCTACGTAGAATGGGTGTCTTCCACACAGCTGCTATTCAAGCACTAATTGAACTTATTCTCCGCATTAGGAGATGAATAATTAAATCCCGGAAGCAATTGCATACAAGAGTTAATGTTATATACATACGAGTATATATATATATATATATATATATATCTAATTAAATATAGCTAAAGATTGTATATATTCTATCTGACGAATAAAGTTCTTAGTAGTGTTATTTGCTGTAATTTCTAAACTTTAAAGTAGAACAATTTTCAAAAAAATCAATTAACAAACGCATTTATTCAGTATATTTATCTACCTATTATTATACTATGTAACAAATTTCACTTTTGTCTTGTTCTTGGGTTAAAAGTGTTATTTCCCAATTTTTTGTGGGTAATAACATGATATACTGTATTTAAAAAGCTATAGAAACAGGAATAGAGTAGTAATATACATTAATTTCCTTTTCTTTTTTTGCGACCCGGAAAGCAATTGCAGTTTTCTTACATTCCATATAGATTCAGAAGTAATTTGGTGAAAAATAAACTGTAGAGCTTTCTAGAACTTTCGAGAAATTTTATATGTTGGAAGAATTTCTAGAACATTCTAGTAACGTAAAGGAATGTATAAATACAAAGAATATCTACTCAACAGATCAGTTTAACTCTACCCATTACAGCGCAGACATCGTCACTCGTCATTGATAAGAGCATTCGTCACACATGGCATCAAGAGGCTGTAAGCATCCAACAGACGCATTTTGCTATTTCTGGGGCTATCTTATTAGGACAAGAGCGGAAAAAGTACTCTGTAGAGAGATCGGCTATAATATGTGAGGCCTACAAGGCATATTTCGGCATGCTCTTCGGAGATCAAGACCAACCTTAGGCACCTCATATCACCTGCGAGGTCTGGAAAGAACTCTAGAAGATAATATATATATATATATATATATATATATATATATATATATATATATATATATATATATATATATATAATAGAATGGGTTTTGTTTATTTGGATACTAAATTTTTTATCTTTTTATAACATTTCTAAAAATACAAAGTGAAAAAGTATGTCTAAACTTATGTTTTAATTTTGTTTTTACTGAGTGGTACAGAGGAGAAAAGTGAGCTATGAATTTCGCATTTACACGAATTTGGAGGGAACCAACTGACCACTCAAGCAATTGTTTTTCTACATGCTGGACCCTCCTAAAGGTCAAGCAGGTAAATATGCGCCTGTTATCATGTATCCAGACCTTCAGTCATCTATTTGCGCCAGTGCCACACAGTTGTAAGCTCCCCGTACCGACTCCTCCAAAAGGAGAGCAGCAACTTTTTGAGAGGAAAAGCAGTTTAGAACACGATGAAGTCATTGATACAGATTACAAAGGTTCAACTGAGGAAAAAAACACATACTACCCCAACTAAAGATCTCAACTACCTTATCAGAAATCTTTTTCTAACAAGGTCCAAAGCTGAGCTTTTAATTTTGAGACTCAAGCAGTGCGATCGATTTGTTAGATGAGAGTGCGCAAATAATAGGTTAAAGAAAGCGTCATCAGTCTTTTTCAAGCTATTTTTTACACGTCAAAATGAGCTTTACATTTGTCACAAAGTGACCGTTCTGTTTGAGCCATTCAGAATCACCTGTAACCACAACGAGTAGCACCTCTTCATTTACAGCTCGTCCAAGGGCTTTAAAGAGGTGCTGCTTCATAACGGGAACATGTATCCATCTCTTCCCCTTGCTCACTAGTTCTAGCTTCAAGAGGAGTACAGCTGTGTCAAGATCTTGCTAGATGAATTGAAATATTAGGAGTACAGTTGGAAGGTTATTGGAGAATTAAAAATGGTGGCGTTCATGATTTGTCTCTAGAAGGCTTTAGCAAGTTTCCTTGTTATCTTTGTCTTTCGGACAGGATGGACAACATGGCACAATACCATAAGCGGGATTGGCCAAAAGGACCGAGTTTAGTGTTGGGGGAAACAATGTCGGAGGGACAGGAGTCTGCAGCTTTGCAAGTATCTCCAAGATTTTTTTCCGAAGCTATCTGCGGCAAAATTAGAAGCATGGGTCTTTGTCTGCCCACAAATAAAAAAGTTCATGGAGTGCAAAAAGTTTCCCCAGAAGATCACTAGGACGAAAAAAGTAACCTGGGACAGCTTTATCTCAGTGGTACTGGGCTTCTGAGTATTCACAAAGCGGAAAACTGTAGAGATTGTTAAGAACTTGTTGAGAAAGTACGGCAAGATTGGTTGCAGGATATCCCTGGCTGTCCCTATTCCTGACGCTCATCTTGAAAATTTAGGGAGAACATGGGAGCGTACTCCGAGGAGCATGGCGAGTACTTTTACCAGGATCTACTTGAATTTGAACGCCACTCTTAAGGATCATATAATTAAAATCTAATGGGACACTATATTTGGTGGCTGATTCGTGAAAGCAATTTACAGTATAAGCGTAAATAACGAAAAACTATTTATTTCTAATGTTATAATTGTCTCACTTAAGTAATTCTAGAATAAATAAATGCTATTTTTGTATCATGTCGTTTTGTTTCTACTAAATGCAAATAAAAGTTCAAATTTGCTACTTCCTACTAGAGGGAATAGGTAAATTTCTTATAAATATCATTATCTTGGACACAAAAGCAAAATTTGAGATAAATAACAGTGTTTTTGATGTATTCAAGACACAAACAAGTAGAAAATAACAGTTGCTATCCAGGGATAAAAATCGTCTTAAACAGTGTTATAGGTCTTTGCATTCAGCATGATTTGAAAAGTACCAGTTACTTTTTTAAATATTCTGGCTTCATGAAGCGATGGTATCTTGAATTGCATTTTATGCATTGAAATCGACTAACTTTATACCTACCATAAAATAGGATAAATAAAATAAAATAATTCCCTATAAGGATGCCTGTCTACTACATCTACTTTAAAACTTAATAATTTAAAACCATTTAAAATCATATGTAATTTTATCGTAGGCTCAAAGGCTAAATTAAAAAATCACACTGAACCCTTTAGACTCCTTATATAAAGTTGCAACATCCATTTATCCTCACTTTATTCATCATAGCTTCACAGATCTAATCCACTCAAACAGGGTGTTCTTCATATGTAGCCCAAATGTGTGTAATAGGCACATTTTCTTCCTAGTAGATTGCATTTGGAAAGGGGACAAAACATCAAATAGGAAACTAAATATTATGCGACGTTCGGATAAAATATGAGAAAAAGGGGTACGAAAGCTATGGCTCGAAACTTTGGATTTAGAACCATTTATTAAGAGGTTTTGAATGATTTTATTTCATTAGGATGATGGAAATATCTTATTTCGTCTTACTCTATATTATTTCAAAATATTTCGTGGAAAGAAAAAATTATTCTTTATCTATCAATTTTGGGGGTATAGATAATAATATATATGGTTGGCCAGAAAGTCTTGACTTACGTAGGAAACGAAAGGAAGAAAACAAATCTTTTTGGAGCAAGGTAAACATTCTTCAAAATAAAGTCCATCATTCTCTACGATCTTCTTCCTTTAGCGATCAGCCAGCATCCGAATCTGTCCCAGATACCACTTTAAATAAAAAACTGCAAACAAGCTTCCTTCACTTTATTAAAAGATTGAAGGTTGTGTGCCCTTTGAGGAGAATAGGCCATAGTTACGATCAGCAGCATCAGCACTGAATGTTGGATGTAGAAGTAACTCTACACCTTCCATTTGTTTGAATTTCTCCATAATCCAACTGGCAGTGTGTGGCTTCGATTGTCTTGCTGAAACAAAGCCTGTCCTCCATCAATCAGAGGATGATACTCATTCTTTAGTTTATCGTACACATGGTCTAGCTGCTGGCAATACAGTTTATCGTTGATGGCGCAACAATGTGGAACAAGCTCGAAATGCAGTACTCCTTGAAAATTATTCCACCAGACAGAGATCATGACCTTCTTGTCAAACCGATCGCGTTGTGGGACGGAGCCGGTAGCTCACCTCACGGGGCCAATTTCCTCTCCCGATCGTGATTAACCAAGTACACCCACTTCCCATCTGATGTGACAATTCACCTCCAGAATCAGTAAGTCATTGGGCTAACGAGAAGTTGGCTGCAAATCTCTACTCTACCGGCAGCTTGTGCTTCGGTGAGATCATTGGATCCAATCGGGGCTTTTTTGAACAAAATCCATTTGATGCAATCGGTTCAGCACAGTCTGATGGGATGATACTTCAACTACCTTCGCATTATCACGGCTGCTTGAAGAAGATTTAACTTTTAATGGTGGCACTAAATCATTTGCTGTGAAAGGTTGATGGTCGGTCGGAACGTGGTTGTTCTTCAACGGTAAGATCCCCTGAGTTACACGTCTGTAAAACCTTGAGACCTTTGCCTGACTGACTTTGCCTTCCACATCAGTATCGCAAATTTACTTGACAGAAACTCTTGTAGAAACAATTCTGTCAGTTGAGGCTTACACAAATGAAAATAATCTGCGCAGAAACAACGAACAAAAGTAGTTTACAGAGGCTGATAGTCGAATGAGTGTGGCTAACCTAACCTAATATTGGTTTTGTCCATAGATTTTGTTGTTTTCTTTCCACTCCCTAAGTGAGTCAGGACTTTCTGGCCAACCTAATAAGTAATATTGAGATTTATATATAAAAGACTAAGAATACTGATCATCTTTATAAAATTTAGAATTTCACTTGCTTTGGGGTTCGTAATCTTAAGTCCCACGTTTATGACGTCACTCTTGCACCAATAGCGTTTATCTCCCCACATTTGGCAAGAGCGAGAGAGAACGGCGATGGAGAAGGCCGAAATCTCACTCTCAGGTTCTTTTGTTTTAAACTTTTTCAAGATCCATAAATGTAGTGCAATCGATGGAGGAAGGGAAGGGGGATTATATCTCTATGGCGATTAAATTTTGAATTGTTAAGGTTCTTATTTAAACCTGAACGAACGGAACTGGACGTGCTGAACATGAAGATTGGGCGCAGGTAGAGTCAGGTAAACACCATCGAATGAAAACAGCCCCATCTCTTCCTCACTCCTCTCTTCGCGCATACAACTTATAACTCTTCCGTCCCAAAGGTGCTTTATATCCGTACCTCCTTGACGTGGAACGGGTAACCCAACTTGAATAACAAAGGACACCCTCCTCTTTGGTTAGAGGGAAAATAACAGTAGTTACATTCTTCCACCGCCTTTTCAATAACAAGGACCGGCCAATTGTCACCTCGGTTTAACCACCTGTTGTCATGCTGACCTTTATACAAATTTCTTTTAGGCTGTAGTTTCTTTTCTTTTCTTTTGGACGATTTATTCTTTTAACCCTAATGTGGACACACCAGCCGAAATTACAAAGAGAATCTAATCTTAGGGGGTCAGTTAAATATAAACAAGGTCTGCTGACCAAAGTCGCGTGACCTCACTTATTCTGACCTATGAGCTTACGACCTCAAAACTTTCATTATTTCCCAGACTAACCTTGGGAGGACCTTGGCAATTTTATCACTTGAAAGAGAATGTAAAACGATATGAGGATTTCAAATTTCGTTAGAATCGGATGAATAGTTACAATGTTACATCCCCCCCTTCGCCAAAAAAAAGCAAAATGGCGACCGACCAACCTACCAACTAATTGACCAAACGACAATGCGATATATAGTCGTACGTGACTAAAATCTAACAAATCATTAAAATATTGACAAAACTTCAACAACTACCAAAAATAAAAATGGATGCCAGTGTGGTTCACAAGTGCCTTACTACTGTTTTGGATCTAAGCACGCCACAAATAATGAAAAAAATGCAAATTAATTAGTACGCAGGATCTCCACCTCCTCTAACAAAATAGACCACCGAACAGTCCAGTGTCTAGTAACACCCCACTCCCACCCTACCAGTACGATAGACCAACGCAGTACGAGGACTAAGGCGCCCAATCGGGGAGCGAAGGATTGAATTCCTGGTTAAAAAAGAAAATGGCCGTAATTAAGCATCACGTAAAACTTCCTGTCTAGCGTCAACGAGGCAATGACGAGGACGAGGGAAATCACACTTATATTCCTCAACTCGATTTATACATAATTCAACTTAAGGTCATCACGGCAAATATTCGGGCCATTCTAGATTGCCCCTAATCCAATTCCAATATTTACGGATAATATATAAATAATTGGGGCATTCCAGAAGGCAGTAGCACCGAACTAGATTGCCAGGATCAAAGTCCTGGTTTGGAGGACTTTAATCTTAGCGTGCCAAAATATAATCGAACTTTCTTCATTCTTCAGTTGACTGAATTTACTATATTTCAGGTTTATGACGTTAGAAGGAAAACCGAAATAGGAGGGGGGGAGGGGCGTACGCAGCATTTTCATCGGATGTTTTTTGAGGGTGGAAATCAAACACTTTTACATGTTTGATATGAGTACGATTTCATCTTTGAAATTCGGTACAATAAATCAAATATTAATCCATTGATGTTGTCTCTTCTGAATAATTTATTGACCTTTTTTCAGAAAGATGTGTCTAAAGTGGTGACAGCGGTAAGTTTATTTTCAGTCAAAGAGCTTCCATCACATATAGCGATTCATTAAAACAAAATTTGCACTTCATCAGGAGAACAGAAATGACTACCTTTGAATTTAGTCTTTTAAAATAACATCTTAGTAGTATATGCGGAAATTAACATTAAATAATATATAAATTGCCTTTGTTATTCATTTTGGTTGAATTTGGCACTACACGTATTAGAAACTCCATTTTAATTTAACTAATTCACTATATTGTGTTTATTACAATGTGTAATTGCCACCCATCATCGATTCTGTAAGATCTAACTCTTGAATAAGCCACCACACTTAGAAATACCAAGAAAATTCTTTACTTGCCAGTAACCTTCTCTGCATCAGTGAGCAGAAACTAAATCTAGTGCGCATGAAGCTTGAATAATAACAGTGATAGACAATTATGCTGTATGAAGTATCTACTACATATAAGCCATTGGTTATTTTATTTATAATTACATAAAAAGAAAATTATTAGTTCGTCTCTTTGCGTAAATCTAAAAGCAAATTCCAAACGAATTTGAAATTGGTCTTGTCAAAACTTTGAATCACTTCTCAGTTTGGTTTCTGCCAATTTACAAAATTAATTTTAGTTCATCTTTTAAATTAATTTTTCGTCAATCTTTTGTATATAAAATTTACAAAATGCTATTAACCAGCAGGTGAATTTAACACACTTAGCATACTGTCACGCCATATGCACTCACAGGGTTAACAGAAATGATTGCCGATAGGTTCCATTGTATGAAAATTCTGCTGCCAATATTTCTAGTTAAGTAGAGACGTTTCTTCCTCTACTTGAAAATCCAAATCTTCTGCTTTATACCAGCCGCTTGTCCTTAACGAAGATATAATATGTTTGCAACTATGGGCGAAATAACGTAAAAGCAAGGTAGAAAATTTCACTTCTCTACAAAAATCCCATAAATGTTAAAACCCTCGGAGTTGGGCTAAAACTCATTGAAATGAGAGACAGAGTTGATTAAAACTTTGGTATATAAAAAGAAGAGGAATAGTGAGTATGATAAAGACTCAAATAGCACATAAAGTCAAAGGAGACGAATGATGAAGTTGTGTTTGAGAGAGAAATATTGAGATAATGAAATATATAGAGAAGGAAGAAAAAGAGAGCAAGATTAAGAGTAGAGGGGAAGCCCGAGAGAAAATAGATCACCACAAATAGATAGATAGAAAAATGAAAAGGAAGGTAAAGAGAAAGATGAGTGGGTAGTTAGATTGGGGAGAGAGGTAGATTACTATGAGTCAGCCAAGATGGCGCATGACATATTCACCCTACCGTCTTCGTGCCGAGGTTGTTCACTCTGCAAGGAAGATGCGCCGTCTGGCCGACCACAGCCGAGACGTTCGAGGACGCGTCCGGGTCGAAGACGGGGTCGAACAGGGTGTTAAGGTAGTCGTTCCACGAGGACGAGCCGTCACTGTTCTCCTCATCAGTCACCTCCGAGGCCGTTATTAAAGCACCATCCGATAACATCTCCAGATCACCCACCTGCACCAAACAGGAAAAAGAAGACATATAAAGGATCCATCGTCAGAAATTAGAATGTTTCGTATCTTTGATTCTTAGTTCTACTGAAACGAACTCGACGATGGACGTTTGCAAAACCACCTCACGTCTGAATCTTAGCAGTTAAATTGGATACAAATGCCATCGTTGGTATACTAGTATCAATTTTAGTATCACTTTTAGTATAATTTCCACATACCAATGACGCATATGTGCGCCTAATGACTATGAAAGTTAAGAGTAAATTGTGATAGATAACGAAGTAATTAATTAATTTCTGCCCCATTTCATATCATTGGCTAGTGTTTAGTATTTCACACCTACCACAATATCACTCTTTGTACCAATTCTAAATCAATTATAGTAGTTTTAGTTATATACGAGCCCCACCCCTAAAAAACAACGAGAAACATTCTTTATCGTTTCAAGTAACGATTATTTAGAAAACCAAACTGGAAACTGGTAAAGAATATAGAACTATCAGGTCACCCAAATCAGCCAGTGATTGTCAGACTGATTCTGATGTGGATTTCATCATGTCTCGAGGGACCCCGCGAAATGAAAGGAAGGATAGCATACTAATAATGATACTAATTTTTATAGTTGGTAATAGTAATGTACAACCTAGGGGTAATTACTCCTCCACACCTTGGCGCAGGGAAAATTACTCTTCGAAAACTTGGCACAGGGGTAATTACTCCTCCACACCTTAGTCCAGGGGCAATTACTCCTCTACACCTTGGCCCAGTGGCAACTACTCCTCCACACCTTGGCCCAGTGGCAACTACTCCTCCACACCTTGACCTAAGGGCAATTACTCCTCCACACATTGCCGAGGGGCAATTACTTCTCCACACCTTAGCCCAGGGAAAATTACTCCACCACATCTTGTCCTAGAAGGAATTACTCCTCGACACCTTGTCCCAGGCGCAATCACTCCTTATAGCTTGGCCCATGGGCAATTACTCCTTCACAACTTTGCCCAAAGGAAATAACTTCTCCACACCTTGGCCTAGGGGCAATTACTCCTCCATATTTTGGCCTAGGGGTAATTACTCCTCCACACATTGTCCCAGGGGCAATTATGCCTCCTCACCTTCGCTGAATGACAACTACTCCTTCACACCTTGGCCCAGGGACACTTAGTCCTCCACACCTTGGCACCCGGGCAATTACTCCACCACACCTTGACCTAAGGGCAATTACTCCTCACACCTTAGCTCAGGAAAAAATACTCCTCCACATCTTGTCCTAGGAGGAATTACTCCTCGACACCTTGGCCCAGTGGCAATTACTCCTTCACAGCTTGGCCCAGTGGCAATTACTCCTTCACAACTTTGCCCAAAGGCAATAATCCTCCACACTTTGGCCTAGGGGCAAATACTCCTCCATATTTTGTCCTAGGGGCAATTACTTCTCCACACATTTTCCCACGGGCAATTATGCCTCCTCACCTTGGCTCAATGACAATTACTCCCCAACACCTTGGCCCAGGGGCATTTACTCCTCCACAACTTGGCACACGGGCAATTACTAGTCCACCCTCTGGCTTAGGGGCAATTACTCCTCCACACATTGTCATAAAGGCAATTACTCCTCCACACATTGTCCCAGGAGGATTATGCCCCTATACCATAGTATAGAAACAATTACTTCTCCACACCTTGTCTCAGGGGCAATTATGCCTCCACAACTTAGCCCAGGGACAATTACTCATCCACACCTTGTCCCAGGGACAATTACATCTCCACACCTTCGCACTGGGTCAATTACTTCTCCACATCTTGTCCAAGGAACAATTAATCCTAGACACCTTGGCCAAGGGGAAATTACTAGTCTACACATTGTCCCAGGGGCAATTATACCTCCACACCTTAGCCAAGGAACAATTACTCATCCACACTTTGTCCCAGGGACAATTACACCTCCACACCTTCACACTGGGTCAATTACTTCTCCACACCTTAGCCCAGGGACAATTACTACTTCTCACCTTGGCCCAGGTGTAATTACTAGTCCACACCTTGGTCTAGGGGCAATTACTCCTCCACACATTGCCAGAAAGGCAATTACTCCTCCACCCATTGTCCCAGTGGCAATTATGCTTCCACACCTTAGCCCAGGGATAATTACTTCTCCACACCTTGTCCCAGGGGCAATTATGCCTCCACACCTTACCCCAGGGACAATTACTCATCCACACCTTGTCCCAGTGGCAATTACTCCTAGACACCTTGGTCCAGGAGCAATTACTCCACCACACCTTGGACCAGCGGCAAGCACTCCTCCACACTTTGGCTCAGGGGCAATTAATCCTCTACACCTTGACCTAGGGACATTACTCCTCAACACCTTGTCTCATGGGAAATTACCCCTCCACACCTTGGCCCACAGGTAATTACTCCTCCACAACTTGGCCTAGGGGCAATTACTCCTCCACACATTGGCATAATCGCAAGTACTCCTCCACAGATTGTCCCAGGGGCAATTATGACTACACACCTTAGCCCAGGGACAATTACACTTCCACACCTTCGCACTGGGTAAATTACTTCTCCACACCTTGTCCCCGGGGAATTACTCCTAGACACCTTAGTTCTGGGGCATTTACTCCTCCACACCTTGGCCCAGAGGCAATTACTAGTTCACAACTTGGCCCATTGGCAATTACTCCTCCACACATTGTCATAAGGGCAATTACTCCTCCACACATTGTCCTAGGGGCAATTATGCCTTTACAACTTAGCCAACGGACAATTAATCCTACACATCTTGTCCCAGGGGAAATTACACCTGCACACCTTAGCACTGGGTCAAATACTTCTCCACACCTTGTCTCCGGGGCAATTACTTCTCCACACTTTGGCCCAGGGAAATTAATCCTACACACCTTGGCCCAGGGGCAATTACTCCTAGACACCTTGGTCCAGGGGCAATTACTCCACCACACCTTGGACTAGCAGCACGCACTGCTCCACATTTTGGCCCATGGGCAATTAATCCTCTACACCTTGACCTAGCTTGGCCTTCACTAAATACCATTGAATTATGTTGTATAAAATCTCTTATCAAATCACAACCTGTCGTTCCATTACTCCTTCTTATTCACTCTTTTAGAAAAACTTAGAAAGCGCTTTGATTTCAATGCCTTCTCGGCCCCAAAATAAATAAATTGCGCTCCTATCTCTCTCCTCTCTCTCTCTCTCTCTCTCTCTCTCTCTCTCTCTCTCTCTCTCTCTTTCTCTCTCTCTCTCTGTAATTGCCAAAAATATCTAGTTGTTTTGTTCAAGCACTTTGCTATAATGGGCTTTCCTCTGGTAGTATATTATATTTCATTTCATTCCAACAAAAATTATGCCCAAATTTAAATCAGTTAAAGTGAAATTATGAATTTCTCAACAGAAAAAGTCGTAAAAAATAGTTGACTTCGATGATGTACTCTTAAACGGGCATGAAATAAATTCATTGTGAGAGTGAAGAGTTTATCCTACGGACTATTTGTTTAAACTGTTAGATAAGTGAGAATGTAGCTATATATAGAGGATTCTTTTAATTGAGCATAAAAGATCAGAGTCAAAATGAACTTGCAAAGTTTTCAATAATAAAGATTATATAATATAATGTTTAAAAGTAATTAAATCCCTTCGCTTCAACCTCTGAATTAAAATTCAACTTTGCCTGATTAATTCGATGGCCATAATCTGAAATCATCTTTTCTTAACAAAATGAATTGAGTAAATATATAAAATTAAAATAATTATAAAGTGAATAAAAACAACATGGTATGAATGAAGCGACCATAATGGGCATAATTTAATTAACCAAATTAAATATTAAGAAACCTCATTCACTCGGGGTATCTGCAATCTTGATCCATGAAGCAGGACAAGGTCAACAGATCTAAGTCACGTGCCCTCAATTATTCTGACTTATGACCTGATGACCTACAAAACTTTCAAAAAGTGTCGCAATCCGCCCCATAGTTAGTTTTCTTTTAATAATACCCAGACTAACCTTGAAACGACCTTGACAATTATAAAATTCAAAAGAGAATGTAAAACGACATAAGGGTTTCCAATTTAATTAGATTCTGCCAAAGAGTTATAACGTTATTCCCAAAAAATAATTGAGAAGTAAAATGATTAACATCCGACCGACCGATGGAACTACGGACCGCTATAGTAACTTAGAGAATCGCCTGCACGCGACTAAAAAGAATGAGTGGAGTGAAAGCGACGATTGTTAGGCTGATTACACGAAATGGTTGAAAACATGAAATATCGCGAAAGATGAAATGAAATCACGGATTGTATGATTTTGATTCAAAAGATTCTCGTTTGCATGAAACTGGCATGATGCAACTTTACATTTAATTAAGCTTTACACTACAGTTTAAAGAGTGAAAGATGATTTCCGGATTAACTCGTTGTGGAATACGTGCATTTTTATTAATCAGTTTCTCCTTCTAAGTTTGTGAATTACTTGGAAAATCATAGATGACTATGAAAGTTTAAGGTCAAGAACGATGAGGACCAATCCCTTCATGCTACCCCTCCACTCCCCTCTCTATCGTGGCTAAATATGCCAAGCTATATATATATATATATATATATATATATATATATGCAAGGCAAGCGACTCCATTATATAAATGCGACGAAGACTAAACAAAATGATAACAAAAAGAAATAGGGAATTTTCCCCGGAACCACACATATATTTTTCTTTCATTTTGTTTCTTACGTTTTCATTTTTTTTTTCGTATTCGCATTTATATAATTGAATCGCTTGTCTTGAATTTCATCCTACAATTTATAGAGGCGTAAGCCCAAACTAGTCTGGTTTCTAAATAAATGGGATTCAAATATTGTGCATTGGATATATATCTCGTTAATGTGATATCTTCTATTATATTTATATTTATATATATATATATATATATATATATATATATATATATATATATATATATATATATATATATATATATATATACATATATATACATATATATACATATATATATACATATATATACATTTATATACATTTATATAATCAAGTTCTATGAAGATGTCATATGTATATGGCTAAATCCTTTGATTAAAAATAAGTTAAAGAATTCAAAGCCTTTATTTTATTTTACAATCTAATACAAAAACTGAAGCAGAAAAGAAATTAAACTGATATCATTATGATATTCGTTCTTCTTTAGGGCGAGCTGACTCTGTCAACTTTCAGCACTTAGCACTGCCCCTCAAATCCTATTAAAGCCAATACTGGGATTTTAACTAATTTCGTCAAGTATTTTCTTCAACATTAAGTGTTATATACTCAAATTCCATTACTTCAAATGCAAATTGAATTAGGAAATAACTTCCAACGCTATTAAATTATGAAAATCTCACTCAACTTTATTAAAATGGAATTGAGATAATGAATGAGAAGTGAAAAGCTAACTATCTAATGAGATAGAGAGAGATAGAGAGAGAGAGAGAGAGAGAGAGAGAGAGAGAGAGAGAGAGAGAGAGCGAGAGAGATGTGAAAATAGGAAATTTAACAGCAAGTATGTGATAAATTCTGCTTCATGCAGGTCACTCTGAAAGTTGAGAGTTCCCAAATAATCATTTTATAATAAACTTCTTTATTATGGACCAGACTGTATAATTTTAAAGAAAGTTTTTAAATGCATAGGAAAATTTTACACAGACATTAAAGTTAAATGTAGTTTTAGGTTAGAAAGTAGGTTGGGATCTCTATCTAGAATAAAGGAGCAAATTTCTGCCCTCTATTCGTCCATCCTTTTCTTTACTCCTGTCGTAACTGTGTTTCATCTAAGTTGGCCTAACTAACCTAAAGGTAAAAACTAGGATCGATAAAGATAGGGATACCAGTCCTGTGCGAGTCGCACCCTTTGTAATGTTTTCCTTTCCTTTATATTGGATACAGCTTACGAAGTGAATCAGCCGACAAAACTAAAAAAACATTAAAAGTTTGGCTAAATCTCATCAATATATTTTTCCCCTACATAAAAGTCTATATATGTATATTCCTAAAAAATCCTCTCTTATTAATTATATATGCCTTTATCTTTTACAAATAGCTCGCAAAATCCTTCCAGTTAATTAACTCTTTATGTCTTACCCTTCCTAGGGTGACCGCTCTTTCAGTTTTCTGTCAAGTCTTCGTTTGAAATCTGAGTGTTGTATACCTTAAAATGTTTTCCAGTGTTATCTACATTTATTATTGTAAAATTTCATTATCTATTGAATTATCTAACTTTGAAACAACATTTCTTTATCCTGTAGAACTCTACATTCCCCACCCCACGTCCCACATATTTAGTACAACTCTAAAATTTGTTGACTTTTTCAAATTTTAAATTATTAACGAAAAATATTAGTCTTTCATGAATTTTGTAGATTTTTCAGGTACCAGAAGATGGGTGAAACATTTAACAGAAACGTTGTACAATCAATTAAACTAAATGAACTTCCCCATTTTTTTTGTCATATCCTTCATCCTTGCAAACTAAATTACAGCTCAAAAAGAGAAGCACTCATCAATATTTATATATATATATATATATATATATATATATATATATATATATATATATATATATATATATATATGTCGTAGAATGGACTCTCGACGATATACCATATATAACTATTCTTCGAGGGAAATTCTTTAATTATCTTTAGAGTGCGTTAATGTCTGGCGGGCCGATATTATGTATCTTCGATATGCTTTAGAAGTGGAACTGAGCTCAAGGATAATAATATTGCTATCATTAATAAAATAGAGTTTTATTAATAATAACTATTAACAAACACAAGACGGAAAATATTGACATAAACAGAGAATGGAAAGGGTCGTGGGGGCTCGGGCTAATCCAAGGATTCAAGGATTTAAAAAGTTAAAACACATATAGAGTTAAAGAGATGGGATGGTTCGCTAAACCATTTAAATAACAGGATAGAATTGACCAAAGGGTTAAGTACTCAAAGGTGACGTTTGCCTTACGTAACTTTATACGAGTGGTGCAGTGGAAGGCGACGTGAAGGATTTTCGGTCCGCTGGCGAGTTCCAGCCGAAGGGGGGGAATAAAAGGATCCTGAAGTGGCGTCTTGAGAATGAGAATCATTTCTCTACGAACGGCTTGAAGAACAATGGGTGTTCTACGTTGTTCTCTTCCGAACAACAGGAGGGGGGGTGAGAACCGTCTCTTGTCTACAGGCTCAAGAACAATGGCTGTTCTAATGTTGTTCTCCTCTGAACAACAAGGGAGAAGGGTGAGAACCGTTTCTTGGCGAAGGGCTCAAAAGAACAATGGCCGTTCTAACGTTGTTCTCTATCTCAACAACGAGGGGAAAGCCTTGAGGACTCAGCGTCACGAAAGGCTCGAACCTTTGGCACTCAATGGATATTGTCCTCCTTTTGGACAAGTGATGGTGAATCTCGAGGTCGAGTTCCCTTGGTTTACAAAGGGAGAGAGGGTCGTGGTGATGTTTCGCGACGCAAATCTGGATCTCCAATCTGATCTTAGTGGTAAAGTTTCCATCTAAATAGTCGAGACACTCCCTTGGCGTGGGGGACAATGGAGTGGGAACTTCGAGGAAATGCACAGCCGAGGCTGGGAACAATGCCTTATCTGCCCATAAGCCTAACTCAATCTGGCGAGGTCAGCGTATGGGGGCGAACGGGGGGACGATAACCTCCTTGTTTAAACATTGACATCCGTTGGCATTGATAAGGCGCCAAGCTTCGACGCGAAAATGCACGTGGGAGCATCGTGGTTTTAAAATAATATGTAATAGGAGTTGAAACTAACGCTGCTCAACCCGTTCTATCACACCCCTCCATTCCGGGGAAAGTTGTCACTTCGAAAAAAGAGAGAAGGGACAACGATAGAGCTCTGTTGTGGGGAACTCGTTTTCTTGTACCAAACGTACCTTCCTGCACATAACTCGTTTTACCTCAATACATATGAATATTTTGATCTTTAGATTACAGGAGAAATAACCTTAAAAAAAAACTTAATAAAAAAAAGGCATGGAACAATGTAATGATATAAATATATTACATATGGAACAAAATAATTTATACGTAAATTAATGGGTACAAATATATATACATACAAAAAAAATAGACATTGAGCGTTACAAAATTCAGACATATACATTAACTAATTATAATACAGGAGAATCTTAATTTAAGTCGTACAAGATGGTATATACCTACATGGAGATGCTAATTCTATGAATACAATTACTCTACGCTATTTGGTAACGCATTCCTACTGAGTGCGTCAGCGACCTGGTTATCGGAACCTTTTTTTATAATTTATTTTAAATTGATACTCTTGCAAGAGTAAACTCCAGCGCATGATGCGGCCGTTGGAGTGTCTCACATTCCTAATATAGGCTAACGGACAATGGTCGGTTCCTATCTGAAATCCTTTACCTATCAAGTACATCTTGAATTTGTCTATGACCCAGATAATTGATAGAGCTTCCTTTTCTATAGTGGCATATCTCTTTTCGCGTGGTAATAACTGACGACTAGCATATACAACTGGATGACTCGTGCCGTCATCCTCGTATTGAAGGAGTACACCTCCAATGCCCTCGTTGCTCACGTGGGTCTTAATCCCAAAGGATTTTTCCGGGTTGGGCAACTTTAAAATGGGGCAGAAATGAGCTTACTCTTGAGCTGATTAAAATGGGAAACAGCGACATCATTCCAACGTTAGCGATCGGGGAAATTCTTTTTTTGAAGGGGGCTGAGGGGGGCCAAGATTGCAGCAAAATTCGGAACAAATCGCTGTTAGTTAGAAGCTGGTCCTAGGAACGATGTTAATTGCTTCTTTGTACTCGGGAGGGGCATGTGGGCGATTGCCTTAATCTTGTTCTCTTGGGGACCTAACTTGCTTTGTCCTATTTTGAAACCCAAATATTTGATGGTTTCGTGGGAAAAATGGCATTTGCTGGGGCCAATGGTGAGGCCATTTTCGCGCAGTCGCTCGAAAAGAGCTAATAGGGTGTTTAAATGGTGACTCCATTTAACTAGTTCTTGTAGCTGACTCTTTTGATGTGGTGTCAGCTGCGCGTCAATATCCAGGTCAGAGGGTTTCAAAGACTTGCCTGGTAGAGAGGGAGAAGGGTAATCGGCATCAGGTTGGGTGCACACTATCTGTATTACATTAAGGGACTCCGCGGGGTAATCTTCTTCAAGCGCCGATGTTTCGTCTAGTTCTACGAAGGTATCTCCATGGGCGCGTTGGGGGTTCTTTTTTTCTTGGGGTCCACGGACAGTCTCCGTGTCCTTGTCTCGGGCCTTATCACCTAAGGGTGAAGGTGATTTACACTCCTTTTGTGCCGTCCTAAAGTCCTGGTTAAGGGTTTCCGAGAAATCGGACGGTATCGAGGTTCTGATGGGGACGGGCTCCTGGGCTTCTTTCTTAGCTCGGCCTAGAGGAAGGGCGGCCTGAGACACAGGGTGGGAACTTACTTGGGGGCTCTGTCCTATAGGCACGGAACAGAATTGTATGGGGGCTGAAATGACTTCAGCCCAGCCATCATAATATTGACACTGCAGGTAATATCTAACGACGGGGAATTGGTTCGCCCGCCCAAGGTAGTTATGTACCACAGCAAATTTTTCGTGGTTAGGGTCCACTGGGGGGAGGAGTTTGTCGGACACGATGAAACACGTACATCCTGTTTCCCTGACGAGAGCCGACACTCGACAGCCGTTCACGCTGCCCTCCTCAAATTTCAAAGTTCCCGATGAACTTAAACCAAAAATAAAATTTACCTGGTGGCATGACGGGGGGGGAGAAGTTTCTGCTTGGGTCTGCACCACCGGGGGAGCCGGGGTTGCATTAATCTGGTGAACTTGGTGGGCTGGTCCGCTTTTAAGCCTAGATTTTTGGGGGCAACTTCAGCTCATGTGGTTTTCTACACCACAGGTGAAGCATATGATTGGTCGCTTCGGGAAGAGAGATGGAGGAGAAATCTTAACGGGAGGTTTGGAGTCCCGTTGTTGGTTTTGGGGAAAGAAGTTTTGATGTTTTACGGGGCTCAGAAACTTCGTCGGCTTTCCTGTGAAGGGGCGCGAATCCTTCCTTCTTTCCTTGTAGGGGGATTGGTGAAAATTTCGATTCTCTTTTGGGTATAAATTATGGCTTGCGGCATAGACATCTGCTTCTTCGTTACATTCTTTAAAGGTCTGGCACTGACGATCCTTGATTAACGCGCGGATCTCCGTCGAGAAAGACGCCAAAAATTGATCTCGCAACACGAAGTCTGTTAAGGACTCGTAGTTCGGATCAACCTTTGAGGATTCTAACCAAAATTTAAAATTCCTCTGAAGAATGTATCCGAATTGACGGAACGTCTGTCCGGGTTTAATACGACCTCCTCGAAATTCTTGGTGGTAGAAATCGGGAGTCATATTATGAGCGGCCAATAACTCAGCTTTTAAGGTGCTGTAGTTAATTGTACACTCAGATGGTAAAGATATAAAAATTTCGTGCAATTTACAATTTAACAGGGCAAGTAATCTGACTACACCTTCAGCCTCCAGATCCATGTTATTGATTTCGAGGATCTTTTTGAAGTGGGCTAAAAATGCTCCGAAATCCTCTCCATCATTAAAATTGGGGAGCTTTAGTGAGAGATTGGGGGGGGGGCTTCGGAACTGGAACTGGCGGACTGTATCTCTGCTTCAACACGAGCTAATTCAATCTGATGGTGAAGCTCAGCTTGTCTTCTCCATTCCTCTTTTTCTTCTCGTTGAAATTCTCTTTCTCTTTCTTCTCGTTGGATTTCTCTTTCTCGTTCTTCTCGTTGGATTTCTCTTTTTCGTTCTTCTCGTTGGATTTCTCTTTCTCGTTCTTCTCGTTGTATTTCTCTTTCTCGTTCTTCTCGTTGTATTTCTCTTTCTCTTTCTTTTTCTTTTTCTTCCTGCTCTTCTCTTTGCTCCTCTTGAACGTACTCAATCAGTTCTTTTCCAGAAAGTCCCAAGGACTCTCCTTGCGCTTTAAAGATTTCGAACTGGGTCATCTTTGCACTTGGGGCGCACTAGTCAACCAACTAAAATTCTTTGCAACAAGAATTATGCCTCTATAGAATTAGCCTACCTAAATATGGGCACAGACCTATTCGTACTTGGTTTTTCGATGTAAATAACCACTGAATAAAATCACCAAAAAAACACAAACAAATTATTATCACAGTTCCTTGAGCTACTCCAGCTTCTTAAGTTTCAAAATAGGGGATAGCAATCGTTAAAACAAAAGGAAACTACTATACTCTATTATTAAAACGAATAACACTATGCTTTACTCGACTGAGACCAGTGTTTGCAAAGATATAGCGTTAAACCCAACACACCTGATACCAAATTTAAATAGTATATATATATATATATATATATATGTCGTAGAATGGACTCTCGACGATATACCATATATAAGTATTCGTTGAGGGAACTTCTTTAATTATCTTTAGAGGGAATTAATGTCTGGCGGGCCGATATTATGTATCTTCAATATGCTTAAGAAGTGGAACTGAGCTCAAGGATAATAATATTGCTATCATTAATAAAATAGAGTTTTATTAATAATAACTATCAACAAACACAAGACGGAAAATATTGACATAAACAGAGATGGGGCATTAAAGCACTTAGATGCAGAAAATGCTAACTTCCTCAACGACTACTTCTCTTCAGTGTTTACTGAAGAATGTGGTCCCATCCCCCAGCCGACGGATTCCTACTCGGGGGAAGAGATGGAGGATATGGACTTCACCGAAGTTAAAATCAAAAAGAAGATCAGTGACCTAATGACGACTAAGTCACCTGGCCCGGATGGGTTTTTACTTGAAGTGGTGAAAGAAGTGCGCGATCAAGTGTCATGACACCTGAGCGCAATCTTCAACATGTCAATCTGGACCGAATGCGTTCCTAGAGACTGGCGTGAAGCGGAGGTGACTCTAATCTTCAAGAAAGAAGACCGTAACTAACCGTCGAACTACCGACCTATCAGTCTGACTTCGATAGTCGGTAAACTCATGGAAAGCATCATGGTGGACAAAGTGACGTCGTATTTAGAGTCAAACCTGCTACTGAGGAGTTCCCAGCACGGCTTTCGAAGGCAACGGTCATGCCTGACGAACAAGGGGAATTCTTCCACTTCGTGTTCAGTGAGCACAATCGGGATAAGGCGGTGGATGTGGTGTACTTAGACTTTCAGAAAGCCTTTGATAAGATACCACACCGCTGCCTTTTCCGAAAAGTGCGAGCGCTTGGCATAGACGGAAAGGTAGCCGGCTGGATCAAGAACTGGCTAAGTGGCAGAAGGCAACGGGTGGTGGTGAATGGACAGGCTTCTGAGTGGTTGCCCGTTACTAGCGGGGTGCCTCAAGGTTCTGTCCTGGGACCACTACTATTCATCATCTACGTAAACGACATGGACGGTGACATGGTTGTCAAGATTTCCAAATTTTCCGACGATACCAAGCTTGGTATGAACGTTGCAAATGATGAAAATAGTGCCCGCCTGCAGGGAGATCTTGAAAAGATTGAGGAGTGGTCGGACACGTGGCAAATGCCTTTTAACGTGAACAAATGCAAAGTGATGCATATCGGCCACAGAAACCCCCAATCTCAGTATATCCTTAAAAGCACTGCTATTGAATCCACCGACACTGAAAAGGACTTGGGTGTAACAATCACTAGTAACCTCAAGTTCTCGAAACAGTGCATTGAGGCGGAGATAAAGGCCCAAAGGATGCTAGGTTATATAAACCGCCAGTTTGGATATCGGAACCAGGAGATTGTACTGTGCCTGTACAACTCACTTGTTCGACCGCACCTGGAGTAGGCCGTACAATTTTGGAGTCCTTCATTGAGAAAGGACATCGCGAGAGTGGAACGCGTACAAACCAGGGCAACCAAGCTGATTCCCTCTATCCGACATAAAAGTTATGAGGATAGACTAAGGGAATTAGATCTATTAACGATAGAAACCCGTAGACTGCGTGGTCAGCTCATCGAAGTTTTCAAAATACTTCGAGGGTTCGACAATTTTGACTACCAGGATATTTTCACACTGAGTGAGAACAGAACGCGCAATCACGGCTTCAAACTTGAACTGAAGCGTTACAACCGCAATCGGTGTTGAAATTTTTTCACCTACAGTATCTGCGGTATGTGGAACGCACTTCCAGTGGAAGTTGTCAACAGTGAATCTGTTGACCAGTTTAAGTCAAGACTAGACAAAGTCTTGAAAACTGGCCTTTTTAGGGACGCAAAACAATTGAGCAGCCATGTGCCCACTCGATTGCTAGTCCAAAGATACCCTCCTTGAATGGACTGAAAGGTCTCCTAGGGTACCTTCTTCCCTTGTTGTTACTTCTTGTTGTTGCTCTCGTTGGCTCTCTCAACCATTGAGTCAGGAACTCAATGGGTGAGAGAGAGAGAGAATGAGAGAGAGAGAGAGAGAGAGTGAGAGAGAGATAGAGAGAGAGAGAGCAAACGGAACAAAATAAAATAACACTCTTACCCGTCAAAGAAAGTGAAAAATAGGTGCCGTTCGAAATAATGCCATCTAGCGTAATTCGCTGTTTATTCCACTGCCCTAACCATTAGGCTCCCCACAGACCCTAATCTTCAATTTAGGAGTTAATTTTCTTTCATGAGGAGCCCTGGAATGTAAGTTCTCAGAAATAGTTGAATTCGAAATATTGATTGAAACCATGCTATTGCTTTCAACGCACAAAATATATATATATATATATATATATATATATATATATATATATATATATATATATATATATAGAAATATATATAGAAATATATATAGAAAAAAATATAAATATATATATATATATATATATATATATATATATATATATATATATATATACATTTAGAAGACAAACAAGAGGATCCTTGCCCATGAATGTAATAGGCTCACAGGGGTTACCATTGTAGGAACTAGACAACCACTATTGTGCACAAATAGATATAGGTGTCCTCGACAAACACCTAATCTTGCTTCCTAGTTGCTAAATGAGAAAAACTTTACTTTAAAATACAAGTGTTCTATGTCTCATCGTGCTCGTCTAGGTCGTAAATCACAGAATTATCGGCCTAAGTCTAATTATTTTGGGGACCGTATAATACAATAAGGTTGTCCTAATGTTAGATAAATATAGTTGTGAGACAATTTAGAATAAACACAAATAAGGAAAATTTACTCCTAAACTGCCATCACGGGATTTGTTAGTTAGTTAGTTAGTGAGCGCCCACCCTTCGATGATACTGGGAGAATCCCCAACCGGATAATGAATTTTCATATAAGGTCAGTATGACAATCGCTGGTCGGCCAGAGTGTCCCAGGAATCGGTCCTCTTTTGGAAAAAGGTACCTGGAAGTATTATGTTTTGAAACCAAACGGCGCTCAGGTGGAAGCCTTTGTCCCCTCGGGGGAAAGGGAACTGTTCCGCGTTAGAGGTAGGTGGATATAGATACCCATCGGCAGGATTATTTGGGACAGAGAGTGTTTGTGGTGTGCTGTGAAGGCGGGAGAGGAAAGAAAGCAATGTTGTGCTTGGCTATGTGTGAGGTGTAAGATCTCCCCACCTGAAATTAAGGTTAGCACAGCGCGTCCACCAATCGGTAGCCAGATCTCTACGTGTGCTTTCTTTTGTGTCCACTTATGCCAGGATTCGCAATCGAACCCAGTACCGTGATGTTAGGAGGCCAACGCCATATTCACTCGGCCAGCATGAGCTCCTAACGGGATTTGTCTTTTAGTACCACTTCATGGGCACAGGATTGACACTCAACCGATGTCCATGAGCTACTATCTTTTCACTACTACCTATAGATTTAACTCTGAAGGAGCGTTGGCATTAGAATTAAATTATTCTTACTAAATAAATGAATTAAATATGCATCTATCTCTTGGAAACTTCTGCTTCACAATAAAAGAGAGTTATCTATGAGGAGAAAAGTAACCTGCGATTCCCTTAATGAAGGTACTAAGTTGCACTCCTATACTGTGGGACAGAATCTGAAATTTAACATAAACCTGCTTCCTGTAAGTACCTTACTTTAATAAATATAACTAACTTACAATACAATTCCAAAGCTGGACTCTCAAAATCAAGTAATTATTTTAAGTCTTGAAAGAAGCTAAACGACTGAGAATTATATTTATTTTTGAAATTAGTAGAGATGACAAGATGAAGTTGTATATATAGTAGCATGAAAAATTAGCTTAAAACATTGAGGAAATAACAAACAGAAGCGTTCTTAAATAAAGTAAAGCCACAGTCAAGCATCCTTAATCAAAGCAAGGACTCACACTAGCACTCGGAAAATGAATGAAGAGGCTTTCTTAAAATAAGGTTAGCGGGTTCCTAAACTGTGGTAAGATTGTAGATGGTTAACACTGAAAAGGAAGCGTACTTGAATATAAAATTCTTTCTACACCAATTTTAAACTTTTATGTTTATCTATTTGCAGTCCAAGAATAACATATACAGAAATAATGTGATTTTCACACACAGGATACAATAGATTTGGTTTTTAGACTTAAAACTCAAATCACAAGCCACAAAAGAAAAAAGGGATTGCGTTAATGACTGTTCCTTTCTTCCCTCTCTCCGAGATACATAGTGCTATACAAAGTTATGAAAAATTAATTTCTTGGTTCAGGAGTCAATAATTTGAAAGTCTTCTAGTCCACTTAAGCCTCTGGGTTTGTAAGATGTATGAAATCAACAAACGATGTTTGCATTTAAAAGATAACCTTAAACCCAAATCGACTTAAATTCCATAAAAAAAGGTGATAATGCGCCTGCAATGATTCATAGAAAGGATTAGGGCAAATTAAATCCCATAACCTTAGCACAAGAAAAATTTGCTGTTGAGCTATCCAAGAATGATCTAGGAATATGATATTAATTAAATGTAGGTGGTGAAAATAGATTCGCATCCGATATCCAGAATCTCTATGGCAGCAAATTTAAGTAACTTATATCAAACTTGTGGCCTTGCGCATTTTCTGCCAATTAAATTCGTGCGCACGGGACGGGAACCCCCTAAGTTAAATCAATTCATACGGATGTAATAAACCCAAATGTTTGAAGAGAGCTTTTTGTTAAAGTTCTCCGCAGAATAAACAATTACGGTTTCCAACCTCAAACCCTAAGTTATAGAAAGATAAATTAATTTATATATGATCCTCACTTGATTACGGAAAACTTCATAACAAATAGCTTACTTACTATACCTGGGAATAAATATAACACTTGTAACCTACATCTACGAAATGATAAGAATGAATTGAAGTTCTGCCCAGCTCGTTCTCAGGTTCCACGAAAACAAATAAAAATTATTGGGTGATACTGAATAATTATCATAGGGAAGCAAATAAGCCGGTTGTGTTTGATCATTTGTTTAAGATATTTTCGACTAGTAAAAAAATTCGACACATTAAATGCTTACCAAAAGTCCTCCACATCTATTTACCTCTGTTCCTATCCACAATGAGGAGCACAGAGGCTTTCACAGGTTACACTTATAGCCAACATTTCTGTCGGTGTGCTGCACTATTAAGGACACGACTATCGGACAGAGCACTAAAGTTTACCGAGCTTTGGATCAGATCTTTAGTATGTGGCTCATTGAAAGGAACAGCCATCAAATCCAGGGGAAATGACTTAAATGATGAGTGCTTACATCCTTGGAAAAGCCCGAAAAGCCCTTGACCACGGAGGAAACGAGACTAATTAGCCGATCAATTCTTAGCTTTCTCTTTCTGACTGAAACAGAAGAAAATCGAGTGAGCTAGGTCAGATCATTTGCATTTTGGGATGGAATTGCAAAAAACTGGAACGGTGACGCATGAAACAAATAATGCATTTACTCTGCTCCCATGGGACTTTTATCCTCCCCTTTTGGCTCTGGAATAAATGTTACTTGTGATTTTGTTAACCACTACAAAAGACGCCCATCTGCTTAAGGATGGGCGAGGAATCAGGGTCTTTTTGGAGGTGTAATTTTTTTCTGACACATTAACTAGCTTCCAATAGCGATATGTTCCGTAATGGAAATCTACTAGATATTTAAGCCAACCTAAATAATGTCACAGTATTTCGAGGATTGAAGATTCATCACTCACGGAGCGGTGGATATTAAGGTGTAACTAGAGTAGCAAACTACAGAGCATTATCTTAGTGATGATTAAGATGAAAGCTACGGTGCCGAGAATGACACTCATAGCACTGTGTAACCATGTCGTGGTATAGCAACTATATATATATATATATATATATATATATATATATATATATATATATATATATATATATATATATATATATATATATATATATATATATATATATATATATATATATATATATATATATATATATATATATATATATATATATATATATATATATATATATATATATATAAGGACAATTACACACTAATGGCGTGGTCAGACGAGTTGGGAGGGGAAATAATGAGAATGGGAGAGAAATTCGTCCCCTACTGTGTGGGTAATAATTATCAAATAAGAGAGTGCAGATTGGCCTAAAGGTTGAATGGTGGCCAAGAAACTTTCAAGGTTTTTTAAAGAATGCTACAAAAATAAAGTTTAATAAAACAAAAAGAAATATTAAAAATATACAAAAAAGGTTTAAATGAGATACGTGATCAAATAAGTAACAGAAACACTCGGTGTCAGCAAAGAGGGAAATCCAATGGGTTTAAGCGGTTAATTACCTTACTTGGATCGAAGTCTTAAAAAGGGGCTACACTAAGACGAAATACAAGTAATAAAAATTGATTGGGGAAGACGGGATTATAATGAGGTTTGCAGTGGCGACGTCTTGCACGGAGTAAGTGTCGAAAGGAGGTAACTGTGGGAGAAGATGATGCAACCAGAGAATAGGTTTTACCTCAGATTTCTCGATGGATGTCTCGAGGTACTGGTTTTACCTCAGGATGCTGATAAAGGTTGACTGGTTTTACCTCAGGGTACTCGATAAGGAAATACTGGCATAAATTCATGGAAGAACGGCCGTTGTAAGGAGTTGCCAATTAAATGGGGCGATGTCCACGGCGGAACGATTCTTTGCCGTCAGTACCTGAATAAGCTACTGAGGATCTCACTCGAAAACGGAATGTGTCTTTATGTGCGGGTAAGCTGTACTGGTTATCCAGAAGAAAAGCTCCGGTTATATAGGTGGTCAGCGGGCGGCAGAATTACCTCGGGCCACGCGTGCACTCCTGGGATTTGAAGTCGCCGGTTTTTGGCTGAGGGGGGGGGGGCCGAGATAAGTAGACGGTCGAATAGGACTAAAGGTTCTTTCTCGCGTCACTAGTATGCAAGGCGAGCTCAAATCACCACGAACGCGCAAAATAGGCCTCGTAAGATAAGCACGGATGGTCTGATAAAGCCATGTTCCCCCGATTTCTTCCTTGCTTCTAATGCTCTTTATTCCAGGGTTAAGGCCACGTGGTTATTTTAAAGATTCAAAGGGAGGGGACATCGAGGTCATATTAGAGTGTATACCTCTACCCCCAAAATTTCAATTTTCATTTTCTTTAGGTTAAAAGTGTTATTTCCACATTATTTGTGGCTCTATTAAATAAAAAGAATAAATAATAAAAAAACTTTGCTTTTGTGGTTACGGTATTCAATTTTTAAATTAGCCCATTTATGCTAAATAAAATAATCAATGTAAATACTAAGAATATATGCTAAAGTTTCAGGGGTATGTTTTTTCAATTATATTATAAATATGATATAGAGCTCGATTTAAAAAGATATAGAAACAGTTATACAGTGATAATTGTTATTATTTCCCTTATATTTTGTTTTATGCGACCTGGACAGCAATGGGGGTTCTCTTACATTACTTATAGTTTCAGACTAATTGGGTGAATAATAAATTGTGGAGATTTCTAAGAATTTTTTATATTTTTGAAGAATTTCTACAAGATTCTGGCAACGTATATGACTGTATAAATACAAAGTATGTCTACTCAACAGATCAGTTTAACTTTATCCGTCACAGCGCAGACATCGTAACTCGTCATTGATAAAAGTATTCGAGCTAAAAGGCATCAAGAGGTTGTAAGCATTCAACAGACGCATTTTGCTAGATCTGCCGCGAAAAAAGTACTCTGTAGAGAGATCTGCTGATATGTGTGAGGGAAATAAGGCATTTTTCGGCATCACAGTCGGAGATCAAGACAAACCTTGTGCAGCCATGGTTATTAAATTTTTATAAATTTTCTGACTTCGCCAAATATAATAATTTTTAAAAGGAACTCTAAACTAAATTTCCCCCATTTTAAAATATCACGTTGCAAAAATAGTTAGAGAAAAAAATATATAAAAATAAATTTTCTGAACTTCACCATTTTGTTTTTGATATAATAAAATAATTAGTATAAAATAAATTTGATAAAAAAACATGTCATAACGAAACTAAGAAAATTATTATTCAAATACTCAAAAAATTCCCCTTCATAAATTATAGAGTTAGTGATGATGATGAAATATATATATATATATATATATATATATATATATATATATATATATATATATATATATATATATATATATAGATATATATATATAAATATATATATATATATATATATATATATATTTTATAAAGAGGCTATGTTAGATATAGTAATTGTTATATTTGACAGCATTTTTTTAGTTTCTTGATAATTTTCTTAAATGATTATCCCTTAAAAGAGGGGAGACCATAAATATCATTTTATATCATTATGTATTATTCGTCCGAGGTGTCTTTCAACCACATTGGTCATCTTCTGGGGCTATATTGATAAATTTAAAGAATTTCAGCTCTCTAAATACAAAATATATGTAGATATTTAACAAGATTTTGTGGAGTAACATAGCAAAAATAAACTTGAGATCAAAATGAAAAATTTTTGATTTTAAAATGAACTTATTTAGAACGAATATATGTTAGAAAAAATAACAGGAGAAAACAGCAAAACTAACACATCTCTTTCTGAAACAATACTTGATTTCACGCCACTTACCTAAATTTTCGATGCTCACAGTCATCGATGTAAAATAATTGTTGCTAAAAGGACATAGATTTCCATTACTTATTTTTTTCTTAGATAATGTGAGCTTCATACATAATTTCCTCTTGAAATATTTTGACTGCAAATATGATTGAAAAACGACAGGAAAATACATCAAAATTAAAACTCCTCTTTCAGAAATAAGACTTGATGATACGCCTATGTACTTAAAGTTAACGTGCTCACAGTCACCGTTTTGATATGAATATTGGTACAAAGACAAAGACCTCTTTTAACTTTTTTCTTCATCGAAAAGTTCAACCTTAGACATGAGTTCATCTTGATTTTTCTTATTTGTTCCAAATTTACATTTTAAATCTAAGCATCGTTCTTTCTCAGTTAACTTCTGATTGTCGTCGGCCTGGCTGGAATGAGTATATTTTATTAAAAAGGCAATGTTGGATATAGTAATTGTTATATTTGATATCAATTTTTAGTAACATTAAGTCTTATTTCTGAAAGAGGAGTTTTAATTTTGATGTATTTTCATTTGCACATATACCAGTCATTATTGTGACAATGGCGAAAATCAAGACTAGATCCAAATCAAGTTCTCATCTGACTAATTTTTTTGGGACTAGACAAGAGCTGATGGTCTCTGCGTTACCAACAGTAAGAAATATTTTGAGGTACGGCATCTACCTGAGGGAGCAAAGTGAAGATGACCGGAGAAATTATGAAGTGGAACAGCTGGTAAAAGACAAGTAACAGGGCTTGATGAGTGGGCTAAAGCTGAAGCTCTCTTTAAACCACCTCTTGTAAATCAAAAGGTCACGATAATATCAGAGCTTAAGGAGGTATTGAAGGAGGCAGTAAAATTTTCCCTTGGTAAAGGAAAAATTGAAGTAAAAGAGAAGTTCATTAGAAAACTAGATAAGTTATTTGATATATTGACATGCAAATGTCAAATTTGCCGTTGTAGGGAAGTAGGTTGTAATGGCTGTGAGATTGAAGCCCACATTAACTGTTGTTGCCTTAAAGAGCAAAAAAATACCTACTAGGGAACTGGCCTTTATTAAAGGACAAAAAGAGAAGGTTGGAAGTAAAGGTACCTTTTAAATTGGAGATCCTTATATTTCAGAGCATACTAGACAATTAAGAGCTCCAGAAAGGAAAGAAAAGGAAGGGTAGCAGAAAAAAAGAAAAAGTAAGGAGGAAAGCGCTGTGTTAGCAGGAAAATCAGAAAGAAAAGAAATCTAGCATTTGGAGGCAGAAAAATCTGATGGTGACAACAGTTTGGGCGATAAGGTAATTTTGAAGCTGTCAAAGAGCCGGAATCTTCCACCAGGAATAGAAAGAATTATGGTTAAATTCGAAATATTGCTCTTGCTAGTATAAGGTATGGTGTCGGATTGAGACCAACTGCAGCTATAGCAACAGCAGCTTTAATATATGCTGGATTCATTACTGAGAGAGATACAAGTAAAGTAATTGATAAGAAAAAGCAAAAAGCTAATGACAGTTATTGAACATGAGTTCAAGGAAAACTTAAAGAAGGATAGGGGAATTTCTTGTGTTCTCTTTGATGGACGAATTGATGTGACAAATTTTATGATGGAGGCAGAGGGAAATAAAAAATTGTTTCCAGCAAAACCAAAGGAGAAGCATTACACTGTCATCAGTGAGTCTGGAAGCAATTACCTCTTTCACTTTGTCTTAGTAAAGGCTACAAAAGAAGAATCACAGGCAGAGAAGTTCGCTAAGGCTATGTTTGGATGGCTGAGGGAAAAGGGTTTAGATAAAAACTTGGAGGAGAATCCCCGAATGTAAACACAGGTGTAAATGCTGGAGTAATAGGAAAAATGGAGCTCTATTTGGGTAGAAAACTTGTTTGGTTGGTCTGTAACCTGTACATTTGGGGAACTTCCTCTCCGTCATCTAATTATCAACCTGGATGGCCCAAACTATCTGACAACAGATATTCCGGACCAATAGTAAAGCTCCTTGTCTCTGTTACAGACTTGAAAATCAACCAAAATTTTACTCAAATATCTTTAGGTCTTCTCTTTACGAAGATACCTCAGAAAGTGGTGCAAGATCTTTTCACTGATCAACAATACGGCTATAGAATTGTATCGGCAATCAGAGATGGAGTGCTTCCTACAGGCTTTATTCTATTGGAAATAGGACTAGTGAACCAAAGTCACTGACTGACGACAGCTAACAGACTTCTTTGGCTGTGGATGTCAAAGCATGAGCTCAAAGTAAAAGCCTTTAAGAATCTACGACAGATTGTGGAGTTTATCATTGGTGTATATTACTCATGCTGATTTAACGGTAAGATTAATCACTCTTAGATAGAGGGACCTAGGCACATTCTTTATCAACTTCACCGCCTTAAGTTCTCAGAGGAATGAGGTGTTGGATATTGTTTTGCCAACTGTTAAGATATCAGCTTGGTATGCATAGGGTGAAGCCATCATCCAAACCCTCCTATGCTCTGAAGATCAGGCAGAGAGAACTGAAGGGGGAAACAGAATCCAGCCCATCAGGGGAGAAGGGGACCCAGATGTTTAACTGGGAGACTCCTTTGTAAAGCTTTAAAGGACACCAGACATCAATTGTGACGCCACCAAGTTTGGAAATCTGATCATTTGGTCAGAGGATGTCTCTGCGCCACCTCTCACTTGCTCTTCAAGTAGTGCTGAATTGAAAAACTTCATTGACTCTCGTATGAAAGTACCTGACAGGCCTTGTCACACAAAGAGCATTAAGAGTGTTATAAGAATGGTGACCGAGGCTTCTTTCGAGTATTTCCCACATGAAGAGAGGGATGGAAAAATCAGAAAACAAAAGACAATTATAGGGCTGATGTCCAGGAATGATTCAAAGCAAGATTTATGTGCTCTGGTGAAGTTTAACCTTTGAATATGACTCAAAGTGTCCCATGCAGCTATATGTGGAGCTTTGCATACACTTTTTCAACTCAATAAACATGTATATTGAAGGTTACTTTGATTAAATAAAAAATAGGTTACATAAGCTCATGATGAAAGAGGAAAAATTTACTTTTATTTAAATGGAAATTAATGTAAGTAGCATCAATTGTAAAACAATGTCGAGGTATGGCCAAGTGTACGGGAATATGTGCACACAGGCTATAAGGTAAACTAAACAAGGCGACAACCGTTATTGTTTTAAAAGTGCCATTTAAATGGATAACGGCAGCTGTGTGACCAAAAAATAAACGAATACCAGACACAACGACAAAAATAGATTTTAATACACACTAAATAAAAGGCAAAACAATAAATATCGGTATATATGAGTACAAAAATACGACGGAATTAGATTCTAAATACTAATTAGATAACTGGGATTATGGAATGGTTATAAGGGGAGATTGATGGTAATGAGAGATTAGGTTCCTTTGAAACTCGAGAGTAAAGCGGGGCAAACTTGGGGGAGCTCTTGGTGACCTTGATTACTCACAGGATTAGCTCAAACCAGAAGTGAGTGTGGCTACTTTCTCGAACTTGTGTTTTGCAAAATGCGGGCCTCTTGTTTTCAACAGATCACTGGAAGAACTTTGAAGGCAGAGGGGAGATGAGTTCTCCTAACTCGGGGCGAGCGAGCTATCGGGCCTCTCGAACTTCGAATTCGAAGGCGGGGGAGAGATGAATTCTCCACACTCGGCTTGAGCGATCTAACGGGCCTATTTTCTTCAAGATGTCACCAGAAGAACTTCGGAGGACGGCTTCTCCAATCCTTGATCCAAGGCGGTTGAGAACGGCTGACTTTACCTCACGATACTCTTCTCCCTGAACCGAAGATACGGATTTGATGTCCAGCTCTTCCGTGGCTTGCGACCGTCACTCACACTTCTTGGGAGAGAGTTTCCATGAATCGAACTCCTTTCGGGGAAGTTTAATCTAACCAAATCCGTCTGAAATCCTAGAGACGGTGCATATATCCCTGCAGTTCTCTAAAACAGGGAGAGAGAGAGAGGCCTTCTCGAATCCTCGTTATCGGGCGTGACGAACCAAGCGTCTCCTTACGTAGAAGTGTCAACGGCAGGGATCAGCGGGCCAGACGGAGGACTAGCTGCTGGAGCCATAAAAGCTTTTCACGATGAACCTACACCCAAGGGGGGGGGGGATTGTGATGGCAGGGAAGTAGCATCAATTTCAGTGTCATGCCTCGGTGTGAATTTTGCGGGGACCTAGCGGCAAATCCAAAAATGGTAAAGTCAGAGGGGGGAGGGGTGTAACGGCTCACTTTTTCTTCCGAAGTAATATCTTAGGAGATGGGGAGATAATATTACTCTAGGATAGCTCTACAAGCAAAATGCAGATTTTTTTCAAAATATACACCGGAAAATCTAGCATTTAAGCATCCTTCATGAAAGGATTTAATGAAAATATATGGTTGCCCAAAGTATGACCCCCCCTACTGCATTGAGGTTCTTTAATGTCCCATAGTTCTCCAAGTGGTCCTCCAAGTTCTGAATTCTGCTCTTGGAGGGATCTTTTTCACATTCGATCTGATGCAGAAAAGTGTCCTGCACTTTCTTGAATGAGCCTTCTTGTAGTAATGTTTGACGCAATATATTCTTTACTGGAGCTCCCATTGAGATCTAGTCATGTTCATAGATGTTGCTTCTGTCATTTATTGCAAATTTAAGGTTATTAGTAAATGAATGTATGATATATCACAAAAAGTGTGTGCAGGAACGTTTTTTGGGGGGTCGCCCTGTATTTATATATTTAAAAATATGTTTTCATTTTGTTATTTAGAAAAAGTGGTACAGAGGAGATAAGATAGCTATGAATTTCGCATTTCTCCGAATTTTGAGGGAAACAACTGACTACTCAAGCAACTGTTTTTCAGCATGTTGAACCCTTTCAAACGTCGAGCAGGCAAAAATGCACCTGATATCATAGATTAGTTTCAGTCACCTATTGCGCAAGTACCACACTGTTATGTGCTTCTTGTTCCCATTCGTGCAGAAAGAGAGCAGCAGGTTTTAGAAAGTAAAAGCAGTTCATAAGAGGATGAATTCATTGATCCAGATTACAGAGGTGGAACAGAGGAAAGAAACACATACTACCACAACCAAAAGGATCTCAACGACCTTTTATAGATCTTGGTTTTACAATGTCTAATGGTGAGTTATTATCTTGTAGACTCAAGGAGTAGAATATGCTAGATGACAGTGTGCTAATTTCCAGTCAGAAAAATCGTCATCACTGTTTTTAAACTTTTATACACGTCAAGCTGAGCTTTGCTTTAGTTACAATGTGACTGGTCTGTTTGACGAAATCGGAATCGCCTGTACCACAAACGAGTGCCGCTTCTTCATTGCAGGTCGTCCAGGATTTTCAAAGCACTGCTGCTTCATAACGGGAAAATATATCCATCTCTTCTCATTTCTAACTCTGTCCAGGGCAGACAGGAATACAGCGGTGTCAATAACTTGCTAGATAGATTGAAATATGAAGAGTACGGTTGGCAGGTTATCAGAGACTGCAAAATGGGGGCCTTCTTGATGGATCTCCAAGGCGGCTTTACCAAGTTTCCTTGCTATCTTTGCCTTTGTGACAGCAGGGGCACCGTGGCACACTATCTGCAGTGGGATTAGCAACAACGGACCGAGTTTACTGTGGGAAGAATCAACGTCAAATGCGAGCCTTTGTTGAACCTCCGAAAAGTACTGTTTCCTCTTCTTCACTTAAAATTGGACCTTATGAACCGATTCGTCAGATCTCTAAGCTATCTGTGTCAAAGGTGGAAGCTGGGGTGTTCGTGGGTCCACAAATAAAAAAGATCATGGGGGGGCAAGGAGTTTCCCGATAAGCTTAGTAGAACAGAAAACGCAGCGTGGGACAGATCTATTGCAATGTTCCTGGGCTTCCTAAGTAATCAGAAAGCCGAAAACTATGTAGAGACTTTTGAGAACTGGGTGAGAAACTACGTCAAGATGGGTTAAATAATGTTGCTGAAAGTCCATATTCTTGACGCTCATCTTGGTGAATTTAAGGAGGAAGTGTCCTCCGAAGAGCACGGAAAGCGCTTTCACCAGGATCTACTGGACTTGAACACCGCTATCAATGATCATAAAATTAAAATCTGATGGGATACTATATTTCGAAGCCGATTTGTGAAAGTAATTTACAGTAAAATCGTAAATAACGGAAAACTACTCATTTCTAATATTTTAATTGGCTCATTTATGTAATTCTTGAATAAATAAATTCTATTTTTTATCATGTTTTGTTTCTACCTGATGCAAATGAAAGTTCAAATTCGCATCTTTCTTCAAGAGGGATTAGATAAATTCCATATAAATATCATTATCATGGAGACAAAACAAAGTTTAAAATAAATAACAGTGTTTTATTTTATGTATTCTAGACACAAACAAATAGAAATTAACAGTTGCTACACGAAGACAAAAATCATGTTACACAGTGATCATCCAAAAGGGACCATAAGTACATTGTCTTCAATTTGGCTTGCCTCATTTCATGTCAGGAAAAGCACGAATGTGGGACCTGATAATGAGAGTGGGAGTCTCATATTGCCTCTGAAGGAGCTCTGAAGGCTCCTTAAAAAGCTTACTCGTAGAGAAACCACTTAGAAAATGGTTTCCTTCCCTACTTATATTACCTCGTATATAAATAGACTTCGAATCAGTAATATTGTCCCATTTATGTTCCGAATATTGGAAGCCATATCAAATTGGATTCCATTTGAAAGGATCTCCCTCCAAGGTGGACAAGAAAATAGTAGGGAGTTTAACAACCCGAGCTATCTGTCTCTGTTTACAAGAGTGAACTTTAAGGATTTTCTTAAATATTTGGGCTGAATTCTGCTTCTGAGTGAGAGCTAGAAGCTACATTATTTTTAGAATACATGAAGGTCGACAGCAATTGTTTAATTCAAACCTGTATTCTTCTCATAGCATTTTAACACATCTTTAAATAGTCATCCTCATTTTCACATTTTCCATAATGCAATCTCTGGATTATTGTATGGTGCTGATTAGGTGTAGAAATAAGACTTTATATATAATATTCTTTGTACAGCTTATGAGAACACCTTACGGCTTAAGAATTAGCTTTTTTATATCATCCATATTCATAATCGACAATCGCACTCTAGACACATTAAATTAAGTGCTGAGAAGATGAAAACCCAACAACAAGGAAAACAAAGTCTGCTGGCCAAAAAAGTCGCGTGCTGTTACTTATTTTGATTTACGACCTTACGAGTTTCAAAACTTTCACTAATTCCCTGACTAACATTCGGAGGAAATTAGCAATACTATTCAGGGGATAACACATTTCTTCTTGAGTTATTTTTCACGTTGTTTCGTTCAAAATTCGCATTTTTTGGTGTTGTATATCATTTTATTGCAAATCTTATGCACTTTTATAGAATATATTTTTTTTTTACCAACATGAATAGTACATAGTGAAAATTATTATAATGCAAAATTGCATACTTTCGTGGAATTTCTCCATAGATTTTTAAAGGGAATTTCTGAACAAAACACCAAACTACACCATGCGAATTTAAATATTTGCTAAAATAAAACGGCACCGGTGAACAGGTTTATATTTTCAGCATCATTCAAATATAGATTGAACTAAATTCAAGCGTATTCAGAATACCCTTAATATTCACCTAAGACCTCTCTTTCCAACTGAGAACAAAGCCTATAGTTGACCATGTCTGAACAATATATGTTTTAGTCTATCATTAACCCTTACGATACCAAGAGCCTCAAAAGAGGCTGGGCGTCAAAATACCCAGCGACTCAATTGAGTCTGACATGTTTTTAGGCCTAAGAATCTTCCTTTTGTTCGGGTAACGGTAAATTTACTTTCTCTTTTAAATTATATATGAAGTATTTCTTTTAGTTTAGTCTTTCTAAGAGAGTTGTAGATATCACACGCATTTTTAAATTGTGGTAATTAGTTTTTTCATATTAATTAAAAAATGGCTAACCCTTCTGAAATTTTGGATATCTACTATGAACTTGATTCTGATTTGGAACTAACAGACAGTGATACTAACAGTTCAAACTCATCCGATGACGAATTAGAGCCAATTATTCCTGAAAATTAACAAATTGATGAAAGGTGGCAACGCTGTCTTGATTTCTCCCCCCCAAATATCATATTTCATGACTCTTATTCGGGAATTCAAGCGCACATGGGTTTTAAATTGGAAAGTAAACCTCACACATATTTTGAAGCAATTTTTAATTATGAAATCGTAGCAGATATATGCATGGAAACAAATCACTATTATGAACAAAGTTCAGAAACACCCTTCTCCCCTTCATCTAACGCTCTTAGATGGAGGAATTTAACTGTAAGCGAGCTTTACGTTTTTATTGGCCTTACCCTACTAATGGCTCATGTGAAAAAACATAAATTAGCTGACTACTGGTCAACTGATGCCTTTATTGAAACTTCTATTTTCAGGAAATTTATGTCAAGGAATAGATATCAGTTAATCTTAAGGTTTCTTCACTTTGCTGACAACTCGGCTAGAGGAATGAGAGGGACAATGTGGAAAATAGGACGTTTCTTTCGTTCATTGAAAGACAAATTCCAAAGGGAATTTGTCCTCTTCCAAAAAATAGTGATTTCAGAATCCCTCGTTTTACTAGGGGAAAAAAATCATAGAACAGGAGAAGAAATAAAAAAACCGGATGCAATGATGGATTATAATATAAATATGCGTTTAATTGACAAATTAGATATGATGATCAGTTCTGTTGAATGTCTTAGAAAATCCATCAAATGGTACAAAAAGCTTTTTTACCGACTTGTCGATGTGTCCATGCTCAATGCATATAACATGCATTTGATGAATTTAGATTGTACACAAAAAAGGCTTTCTTTCAGAGAATTTTCAATGGAAGTAATAAATTTATGTCAGACATTATTCTGGTACTTCAAACCAAATGTGTACTCGGCCCTGGGTAAATTCCTTTGATAGACTACAAGGAATCGGTTTTTCAGAAAAACATTATATCGCTTCAATGCCAAATGTAAGCGAACGGAAATCGGCTCAAAGACAATGTTATGTTTGTGCTAAAAAACATAGCAGAAAACGAACAACATTATGGTGCAAGCATTGTCAAGTGCCACTGTGTATGGAGACCTACTTTTCTGAATACCATACAATCCAAGAGATGTGAAAACTAACCATGTATAAGCAGTGTGTGTATATTTGTGTACATCCATAAATACATACTAAATTTTATACTTAAACCCTAAAAAAACTAAAAAGTAGAACGGCTATTATATTTTCGTTCAATTATCAGTGAACTTATTAAAAAATTTCTTTAGTTATAAAAGATTTGTTTTATGTACATTTATGCGTTCAAATTCTAAAGGAATGTATGCGGTGAGTGAGATCTCGTTCAGTGTAACCCACTTGGTGGGAGATTGGGGGAGAGAAGACGAAAAACAATGCGTTGTTGTCAAATGTTACACCGAACAAAAACGAGGCCATTTAAATGATGATTTAAAGCTCATCTTGTAATTCAATTTCCTAAAGAGAGGTAAGATAGATATTTACATATTTTATATATTCTTTATTACTAAATATTTTATTTTTAAAGAAGCTAATTTTAAATGAGTTTTTAAAATAAAAAAATTGTGGTGATGAACGAGGTTCGAGTTTTCAAGGCGTGGTATTTCAAGGGTTAAAACAGAATTTGATGGAACTAAAGAAACCTGATTTCAAATGATAAATAAATCATATTTTCATATTTTTCTCGTGAATTAAGTTTTCTTGCTCATTTTTTAGTAATTCTATAGCCATTTATATGATATCACGTTTCAAGAGGGGGAGTTCTGAAAGGCCCGCCTGTATCTCAAAAATGGCGCCGTAGGTTATTATGATTTTTGGCAGTAATAAAAGGGCCTTTAATGACTTTTAATGTACTTTATGATAATCTAACGTAAAAAGTTGAAAAAATGAATATGCTATCCGCCTAATCGGAATAAAATGTAAAGCAACCTGATGGTTTCAAATATACTTAGAATCGGCCGAATAGTTATGATGTTATTGTCAAAACAACATAATTCCCGGGCTAAACTTTACAGGACTTTCTCAATTATATCATTCGAAAGAAAATGTAAAACAACATAAGGGTTACAAATTTCTTTAGAATCGGCCGAATAATTATGATTTCGTCGGCCCCCAAAATAATTCCGGGGTATCCTTAGAAGGACCTTGGTAATTCTATCATTCGAAAGAGAATGTAAAACAAAATAAGGTTTTCAAATTTAGTTTAATCAGCCTAATATTTACAATGTTATTATAAAAACAACAAAAATCAAAACGAGGACTGACCAACATAGTGGATGTAGAGTCGCTCGCGACTAGACTCGCACGCAACTAAAAAGGGACTAACCGTACTTTGCTGTATTTGTCTCAGCTGCGCTTTGGTCAGCAGGGTGATGAACTGAGCTTAATGACAAGCTCGTATCTGGTTCAAGGGCCACTGTAAATATTTTTTAGTGTGACATGAGAATTTTTTCACGTGCTGGTAAAAGGGCTGGAGGGGTTACCAGTGGTTGAACTAGTCCACCCCCATCAAGTTTCTATAGAAATAGTTGTTCACGACAAAACTCAACATTGGTTCGTTGTCGGTGAACCAGACAACATTAATACTTCAATACATGAGAAGTCTATACTAGATGTGGGCACAGTTAATTGTTAATCCGTCAAAATTTATTGTTTTCTCATTTTTCTGGTGTTTTCACTATTGATATTTTTTATATTCGATAGTTTTTGCAGTTTTGATGTGGTCTTAGAGCAAAAAATACTTGTTTTTTATAATAATAAAAGGATAAATAGGGTTAAAGCTCTACCTTCAAATTTTGTTAGATTTTTAAAGAATAACTGTACCCCCATCTGTCTATACCCCCTCCTGCTTTTCGGGGTCGTTAATCTCGAAAACCCGCGTACATATAAATCTCCTTTTCGCCGTAGTACACTGCAAAGGGGCTGTTTTAATATTATACCCATATTTTATTATAAAACCAAATGTAAAGTATGTAAGCACATCTCAAAGATTAATGTAGCCTAAAAGTTGCAAAACGCAAGTAGTGTTTAATTCACTTCATCGTGACCAGTATTGAAAGAAAATCCAGCTCCTGATCAACAATCCTTCTTCTAATCCCTTTAAACCTAGCTATGAAGAGTAACAGTCCAAGTAAACATTATTTCAATAAAATATTAAAAAATAATATAAAAAACACCAAGCTTCACATTACTAAGAGAGTTACCTAAAAAGAGAAAAGTAACTTGAGATTACCTTAATAAAAGATGTTACAAAAGAGCTCTCCTTTAAAGTGCGACAGACTTTTAAAGCCAACAGATACAAATTTAGTCCTTTTTAAGGGAACATACTAAATTTAAGTAACCATCAACAAAATAATAAAACTAGATTCCCACAATAAAGTAATAATTATAATAATAGTAAGAACATTAGACGCATGACTACTATAATGCGCAGTAGAGATTGCGGATAAAAACTAAACAAGGTGAAAGTTTATAAGAATTAGTTGATATGACAAAGTAAATTCGCAAGAGAAATAAGTTTTATAAATTAAACCAAGTAAAAGAACAATTGTCCGCAAATAAAGAGCAAACAAGCGTTCTCAATAAGGCAAGGAAATGTACATGTGTCTTCAACTCAAGCAAGAACACACAAACGCCCTCTAAATAGAGTAAAGAAGTTCCTGAAAATGAAGCAGCGAGCTTGCTCTTTTAATTGCAGTTATCATTTTAAAGAAAAAAATTATGTTCAAACAAACGACAATGGAAATAAAATTCCCACTTTTACTTTCAAAATCAAGCGTTCAATTTCACAATTAATAATGCGATCAATGAAATACGTGCAGAGATTAAAAGGACTCTCAGAGAAATTAGCAATTCAAAAGAAGAGATAAGTGACTTAAGACAACAAATAGACGTCTCTTTACTAATTTATGCAAAAGTAAATAGGACAACTCTTAGAGCAATACTAACATCCACAGTTACGCAGAAGAAAGTAATCGGATGTATAATGAAGTTGACAATCTTATAAGAAAGCAAAATAGAATATTGTACTCATATTCAAGCGATTATCATGTATTTAGAAGTCAAGTAAACTGGATATGTACAAAACGACTTATATACTTTGAGTTTTGTCGTAATACCTTCGAAAATTAACCCTTGTTCCTTATGATATCGGTAACGATCTTGGCAGGATATATTAGTTAAAAGCCAGGATAATAAAATATACAGAAATGATTCAGCCCAAATTCAGGCGGATCTTTTTGCGTGGCCCTGATTGATAAAATAATTAAGTCGAATGATAAATTTATCCAAAGAGTGCAACATTTGCAATTTTACATTTAGGTGGCGGAAAAGACAAAAAGGGATAAAAATACACACCGTTTTTCCAAATTATTGCTTTTCCAAAGGTAAAAACATGCAATGGCGTCAATAAATTGCCGTGAGTTGAGTACAAACTGCAGATTTTATCTCCAACAAAATGAAATCGGATAAGATTGAGGTATTCTACATCAGTGAGACGAGGAAATGATCTTCTACTAACTCGATTTAAGTGGCTACAACACCCACCGTAAATACTTTTCTGCCTAAATGCAAAGCTAATAGGAAAGGCAATGACACCGATATTCTTATTGCTTAATTTCTCTGCCTTTTACTCATACCGCTCGACCCCTCCCCCCGAAACATTCGTCGTAGGTTTTGCTCTCTCGCGCAAAGCCCTTTGCTCAAAGTCTTAAACATCTACTGTGCATACCAGCTGGTAACCCTTCTGATATCTTCTTTGATGAACTTAGTGATTTCCTCATTGTCGTCTTCTCAGTCTTCACCGTCATTCTTGGTGGTACTCAACAAGTTTAATATCTCGCTAAACGATTCTTTGAGTCTTCTAACTAATTTTCACTCCCAATTCCTTACACCCACGCCATGATTCTTGATTTCGTTTAATCCTAATACCATGTTCACCAACTTTCTGTCACGGACCCTTCAAATGCTATCTCGGAGTCTTTATTATTTAATTTGCTCTAACACTACCTTCTTAAACTAAACTCTCCAATAATAGTATGTCACGGTCTCACAACTGTAGACTCTCCTCCATTTACCTTTGGCTGATATTTCGGGATCTCGCTTCACTTCTTCGGGATAGCCACAATGGCTCTCCATTTTGTGACTTAAAAATATAACTCCACTCCTTTTCGTACTCAGTCTTCTCCTATCTAGACATTCACGCTCCCTTCGTCCTGCCTCCTCTCAGAGGTCCCGTGGCCCTTAGTGCTTCAACACACTCCTTGAGGACAATAAACACAGAATAGCATGTGAAAGGCTCCTTCTTTTCTCCCGCGCACAAGGCATGTGTAGGGAACAACCTTATGCCGCCTATTCTCTTGTAGCTCATGCATACACAGCCCATCTTGGTTTCTCCCCGAAGCCCATTTCCATAAAATCCTTAGCAAAAAAAAACCTCGAGCACTTTTCAAGCTCCTCGATCTTCCCTCGTTTTTCAGGCTATCTCAAAATTGTCGTCTTATCTCTACATTCGTATTCTAAGGCCTTTTCTCTTATTAGTTGTGTAACATTCGCCCATGGATTCCGTTTTCCTCTTGTCACTATAATTCCCCTTACCTCCCTGCCCTTCTCATTTCCTTCACCCCAGTTTCGCCTGAAGAGCCTGATGAATTCTTCGCTAATAGGAAAAAACTGCTCTCCGCATGACAATTTCCCACCCAGTATCTAGATTCCATTCAGACCAGGAATCCTACCACACCTACTTGGTTTTTCAAGGACTTCCTGCAGCCAGGTGAGCTGACTGGTGGAATTAAGCGTACTGCAGTCCGTCCGATCTTAAAGAAACAAAATCTTCAACTATCCTTCTACTTTCCTTCAACTATCATCCTATGCATCAACTGATGCTACTATATTAGACTTTGGAGAAGAGGGTAGTATCTAACCGCACAAATGTCCTTCAGCATCGACGAAACCTTCCATTTCGGCTTCAAGACAAGTCACAGCTTTAATTTCGCTCTCCACTCCGCTGTAAGACCGACGCTTGGAGACATTCAATTATTGTGCTTTGCCATCTCTTGTCAGCATTTTACACCGTTGACTACTCAGTTCTTTTCCACCGTCTCCAGAATTCTTGGATGTCTTTGGACCTGATGTATACTGGCTTAGCTCTTTTTTCTCATCTAGTTCTCATTATCTTTACATCGAGAGTGAGGTCTCGCTGCCAGCAGTTGTGTCATATGATTTTCCTCGGGAATCTTTTTTTGGCCTGCTCCTCTTTCGTATCTACATCTTTCCTTCTCGCCTTCTTCTCCGTCGTCTAGGTCTATCTTTCAATTTTATTTTCTTTTGACACGCCTACATTTTTCTACTTCTCCACAAATTCGTTTGCTGTTACAGTCACTAATCTTTATCTGCATATAACACTAATAATTAATGGCTTTCTGCTAACTTCCTCAAAATCAAGCATAAGAAAATTGAAGTTCCTTTTGATGGGCATCTCAACAGATGTGGCTCTCTGCAAAAATTGTTGGTCCCTTTCTCAATTAGGGGTGGCTCTCCAATCACGTACTCTGGTAAAGTTAGAATGTCAACTCGATTTCAAGTCGCATGCTACTAATATCAGCAAATCTTCTCTTTGGTTTCTCTGTAACTTCACTCGTATCCTGTTCCACTTTGGCCAAAACTGTTTACAAATAGCTAACCATACCTTTGATAATTACCGCCTAGATTACTATAACTCTCTTCTCACTGGACCTCGATTTTGCAATTCAATTTTTTCTCCATCCTATAAGTTTCTCTCTTTCCAAACGGGGATCTATGAACTATACAGAGGCCTAGGAAATTACAAGGGGTTAAGAAAAGGTTAGCTAACATGGAGGATAGAAAGCCATCTGGATTTTGAAAAAGACTTAACCCTAGCATAATGGCTCGCACCAATCATCAAGTGCCTACGGTATGACTACAGCTGCAATAAAGACTAAGAATCATAGGAAGCAAAAGAGACACAATAGGGTTCCTGTATCCGTCCGCACGCTGGAATTCATCCAACAACTGCATAAAAAGGTAAAAGAAGATCCCATCAAGGAAATTATGGCTTTGGCGAGAGACATACGTGTTAGACCACCACCATGAAGTTATCGCTGAATGAGTATATTCTATATAACTCGTAGAAGAAGCGCAAATAGCAAAATCTGACAGTCAAGACTAAAGAGAACCGCCGATCATCCTGTTGAATAGGGAACACTCTGGTCTTCTTGGATAAAAAAGAACTTCTCCCAGCACTAGCTACATAACTTACAGACCAACAGATGGCTTGTTTACAATCTTTGTGGAGTTCTATGTATCATGAATTCCTCCATTCTAGTTTCCCCAAGAAAAAAAGAAGAATAATTAGGAGATATGAATAACTAAATAAAGATGAGAAAAAGGTATGAAAAAATATAGAAAAGAGAGATATACAAGAAGGCAAAGACGTAATTAAATAATGTCATTGAGATGAGCGGTATATATATATATTGGTTCCATATATATATATATATATATATATATATATATATATATATATATATATATGTATATATATATTCATGGACATAACTTATGAGACTAGATTTTTTCGAACAAGAAAATTAATGGAACCAATATCATTGCTGTTTGTTAGCTTGTCTCTAATTTCCTGTTTGAGAGGCTTCTATTCTTTATTTATTCTTGAAGACTTTTAAGCATTACTCTAATCTTCCATGACACGAATGAATATTAAAAGAAACGGATCCTATATAAGTATAAATCTAACATAATCACATATATATTTGTGATGAAATAGATGCTCCGCTCTCTAAGATCTGAGCCTCTGGTCGTTAAGCACAACGTTCTGGCAGTGGAGACGCCGTAGCCCGACCACTTAACCTTCTTCCTTCTCGCCCCTCCTCTCGAAAAGAAGCTGAATAGCCGACCTAGACCACATAATGCAATAATCAGCTCAGGTAAGGACCCGAGACCCTAACATCGGTTAAAACAGCAAGATTTTCCCTAAGAGCTGGTATTTAATTTCACCGTTTATGCGAAATTAGAGGAGCGTCGCCTTAAAGCTACAAAGTCACTTAAGACCGACTGTACGACACCTCGAGAAAAACCGTTGAAGGAGGAACCTTCTTGCGGCCTGTCCACAAATCCCGCCCCCCTTCCTATCCTTACCCCAGTGGGGTGACGACGTATAAAAGCAAATATCTTTTGAAAAAGGTGGTAGATTACTTTGGTCAGCAAGGCGACCCTGGTCACCGGCAATAGGCTGGGCTACCAACAGAAAGGACTAAGAAGAAGCTCATCCTCGGGCTAGTTCCTGGTGGTCACACCGAACTTTAAGTTAACTTGATTGATTTAAGAAGCAAGTTCAACTTACTCTCGTCAGAAAACTCCCCTATCCTGGTGTATCCCAAAACACAGAGATAGTCCTCGCCCTCGAGGAACACTCCAAGTGAACTGCCTCTAGTATTCCGCTGAGTCAAAGGATTCAAGCATTGACTCATTGCTAGCCGATGTGAATTATTCCCCAGAGTAATCCGAAGAGAAGAAAAAAACATTCTTTCAATGTCCCGTGGTGATCTCATTTCCGACCAAAGGCGTGTGGCTCCCCAACTGCCACACACGCCAAAGCCCTCTGTAGCTTTAAAGCTATTTCTCCGGTACGAACACATTTGGACAAGCGTAACGCGTCATCCCGCCAACAACATTCTTGAGGTCACGTAACCATTGAGATCAAGGTCAGACTCAAACCCGATTCTAGTAGGAAGCTATAAAGGTATTTAAACCCCGGTATCCGTTTCAATAAAGACCGTTTGCATTTCTTTTATATTGTAGTGAGCTGTGGGTCAACCATCATTATAATTTCAAGTATGTCTTTTTAGAAAGTCTCACTTAAATTCGTTGAATTCATTTCAGTGTAGTTAAGGTGTCAAATTTCGTTGGTTCATGTTTTTTTGTTTCAATTAATGTTTTATTTTTTTAAACAAATTTTATTCAATCCTCGAAACGCTAAGTAAGGCACTAGAAACCCTCAAAGATTAAAGAAGAAATAATCCGATAATAATAATAATTAATCATAATTAAATATATCGCACTCTTAGAGGTAAAACGTAATTCAGGAGTTTTGAAGTACGTAAACAACCCATACGTACGAACTCCAGCCATCATTCGGTCCTTCCTATACCACGACAATATTGACTAATAACTTAGTAAAAGATTTGAAATAATTAATGTTTATAGTGAAAGGAGTAAATTGGCCGAGAGGTTATTATATCAAGACAAAAGAGATAAGGCGACAAACTAGGTGATAGTCACGAGTCTCCTGCTCCTTGCTATTACTGTACCTTGATTTACCCAAATTTGTATTTGTGGTTTTCTACGCTGATTTCTCTGGCATTGCTCATTTTGTGTCTTTTCATATCTTGCTACGCATGTCTCTTGAGATGTTTCTTTGATGATTGTTCACGTTGCGGCGTTATATTTTACCATATTATATGCGGGTTGTAAAACGCCTTGAGATGATGATTGTAGTCATGTTGATTCACATAGAATTCCGGCGCTCACAGTGACCTACGTTTTAGATCTACTGCTGCCCGACCTTGAATTTTTAGATTTGTTAGGGGTGAAGTAGACAGCTGTTTATCAGGATCAAATTGGAGGTACGTTGGTTCTTGTAGTAGATAACGAGGTTCAGTTTTGTTTGTGGTTCGATTGGAGCGACGCTAGGATGAATAATTCTTTTAAGTGAGTATTGTTTGCCTGGTGGCCGGAATTCTTAGACCTTGGTACATAAGACAGTTTGATTTTCAAGTGTGTGATGCGTTCTTTAACTATCTGTGAATGAATTCCACCATGTTGCTCTTAATTGTGTCTTGGATCTGATTATGTTGGTATTAATTTTTAATAAGAAGCTTAGATACCCTCACGAGTACCCAATTCATGGTTTACCATTGACTTCAGTGGGTAAAGGCTTTGTTTATTAAGCTCTTTATTACGCTTTTTTATCCATCTGAGAATTATGATTTTTAGTTCTAACAGAATCATAGGTTAGATGCTTTGAAGTACACTCCCGATAATAAACGACTCCTTATATGGTGCATGAGCATATCCAGAAAGAAGGAAGTGGTATTTGTTTTATTATTAAAAGTGAACATTTCTTGCATAAGATGCTGGACAGTGTCGAAAATTCGTGTGATCATGATGGTATCGTCAAAATAGCGAAAGTATGTGGCTTGCTTTAGATCGTGCTGGGAGTTAAGTTTTTTTTTCCATCATGCCCAGATAAAAATTAACCCAAATAAGAACTTATCTAAACGCTATCCGTCTGTACATACATCTTGTGACCAGGACTGTAGAATTGAGTGTAATTTGTGTCAATTTAAAGAGGTCGCTTAAGGGTTTTTTTCTCGGATGGCGAGGAATTTCTGTTTAGAAAAATGATAGATACGTCGAAAAATAAGGGATACGGTTTCATGAACTGGGCTATTCTTGAAGAATGACTGACCTCAAAACATGCAATGATAGGGGATGGTTGATAATCCCTAAGGGTGTCGACGAATTGTGTGGTGGACTTGAAGCTGCAAGCTCTTGGCGTGTAGGTCATTATGAATGCAAAGTTTCTTGGCTAGTTTGTATGCGATGCTTGGTGTGGGTGAAAATTTAATGGAGTGGGTTGTCGGGTCTGTGGAGTTGAGATTATAAATATCGTACACAATATTAATGTCCCCTGGGCCCTTGAGGATTTTACTGCTTCCGCTGCGGTTGTTATGTGAGCCCATGAAACGGTTTAACTTTGTGGTAAGATTATTGTGGGAGAGTGAGTTCCTAGTTATGAATTAGAATTTTTGTAGTATCGGTAGAAAGGCAATTTATGTTCGATAAGTATTCAATTTTGTTTATTATGATATAAAACGTAATCTCTTCAGCTTGTCGGTTTGGCGAAAAAGGCATTGAGGTAAAGAAAGACACCTTTCTAGTCTACTTGCATTCTTTACCAAGATATAACAACCATTACGCCAACTACCTCCAGTTCTCTCTGAACATTCTTAATTTTTCACGTGCACACCTTGGTCAATTTCGCTATAGTTATGAGAGGTTTATAGGTATATAGGAGACGATAATTTCTTGTGAACTACCTAAATACATATGTATGTACAAACACGACATTGTATTGAAACTAGGAAAAAGTAGTCACGAGTAAGCTAAATCAGAAGTTTTAAAACTTAAAAAAACGGTTTGAACTCCTAGAAAACAACACATTTAATACAAACACATACGACAACAACGAAGACTAACAACAACTCACTAAAATAAATACTGTATTTTCAATACTATACTATTCTACAAAACGGAAAGAGATTAACTTGATCTTAAAATCTACAAATTCATTTCCCTTGTGCGTACACTATTTTTACCATCCCTCACTCTTTACGAGTTGAACACTTTATAGGTGGAATAAAGTAAGAAAAAAAATAATGAATATGCAAGGATATAGTATCAACCGTAGCTTGGAACCAACGCAAAGCTGTGTGTCTAACTACCACCTAAGTTCTTATCAAATCTTTTCCAATATTTCCAGCTTTTGAATCTTTAGTCTTTATTCTTCCTCGCCCCTTCTGTTTTCTGTCTTCCTCGCATCATCAACAAAAGACCATAAGGGCATAGGAGGAAGTTACAGGGAAACTAGTTGAGAGGACGCTCAGTGAAATTTCACTGTTTATTACATCCCACATGTCCTTTTCTTTCATTTGATAATCATTTGTTAGGTGATAGAGAGATATGCTTATATAAAAATCGGAACAAACCAAAGAGGATAAATTCAACTCTCTGGTGGATTACATCAAGGCGGTTATTAAAACCCATCACTTTATTCAATCTACACCGTAGATATAATACAACTCAGACATAAATGACTGCTTTAAAATCCAATTTGCCGAAGATATCGTCAGTTAAGGGTTGGCGCTTACAAGAAAAGAAGGATGCAGGCTGTAATGACAACGGAAGAGATAAGCAAGATCAATGAATATTAAGCAAAGTAAAAACAAGCAGGAATAAATTTAAGATTGTATCCATTAACAGGTTACCCTTGCCAGATGTATATGAAGATGCAAATTGATACAGGAATAAACAAGATGGAAAGTCCCTCCAATGACCTGCGGCATTTTGTTGTAAGATGATAAATGGTTATTGCATTGATGGTTTTCCATTGTTCTAATCACTTATAAGTGCCTTTCCATGGCTAAATCAGGCTTCTGCCACAAGATGGCTCCAGCAAGGACTAAATCCGATGGCAGTCTCGAAATCTTCATGATAAATAACACTATGTCCCACGGTCATGTGGATCATTACATGGCTTCAAATGGATACAATTGAACTTTACTCCGTTTAAAAAATGAACTTTATTCATTTTGAAAAATAAATGAGGCTTTTGCCATTAGATGGCACAACCAAACGCCAAATCCGATGGCAGATTTTAAATCTCCTAAGTGAATAAACCAATGTCGCATGGTCATATGGGTCATTTCATGACTCAAAATTGATACAGTTGAACTTTATTCGTTTTGAAATAAAAAAGCGAAAACAAGACCTAGAGCTTCGCCTCATTTAAAAAAAGTGTAAAGTACTTGAATTAACCATTAAAATATAGGTTACTGAAGGCAGGTTACTGCAAGAGTAAATAGGGACAAAGGCGGAAGGGTATTATTATGCAAATTGATAAAGAGCCTGAACAAGAGGGAAATTCCATCCAATGACCTGCAGCGTTTTCTGATAAGATGATAAATGGTTATTGCATGGATGGTTTCTCATGGTTCAAATCAATTACAAGGGCCTTTGAAAGGCTAAATGTCTAAATGAGTGTTCTACCATAGACGGCGCCACCTGGTGCCAAATTCGATGCAGATTTTAAATCTCTAGTGTGATAAACCCTATGTCCCATGGTCATATAGGTCATTTCATGGCTCTAAATGGGTAAAATTGAACTTTACTCCTTTTGAAAAATAAATTCGGCTTCTGCCACTAGACGCCGCCACCCAGTGCCAAATCCGATGGCAGTTTTGAAATCTCCAGGGTCAAAACCAATATGTCCCATGGTCATGTGGGACATTTCATGGCTCTAAATGGGTACGATTGAACTTTACTTCTTTTGAAAATTGAACTTAAATCCTTTTGAAAAAAAGAGACGCCTAGACCCGAGGGCTTTGCCGCAGGTAAAAACAAACTGAACTTGTACCACGGTATAATACAATCAGCAATAATTTATTCAACAAAAACGAAGTAAACTAATGGATTCCAATGAATACATAGCAAGGCTATATGCAACAAAAAACGAATTCTATAGGAGGCAAATTTGAAGACAAAGATGAACCCACTTAACACAATAATTGCAATTAGAGTCAGGAAATTAGTAGAAAAGACGGAAAACGAAATATGCATAGATTAAGTCAACCAGATTGCCCAGAAGGACGGGTGGGAATCAAACCATCTATTCCCAACCTTACCAAGAATGAAAAGATGAGAAGAAGAAGAGAAATTGACATCTGACGAAGGAGAAAATTACTTTACATGTATAAGGACCCTTAACAAACCAATTTTCTATTACTAGAGTATAATGTAAAGTCGAACAAGAATAACAAGAGAAACGAATAACTAAAGAGATAGAAACCTACCCCAGTATTAGAAACAATAACACTATGTAACGCAATTTTTGTTCTTGGCAAGGGGTATTATTTTCAAGCTCCTTTTATTTTAAAACAATTGAAAATAACCATATTTGTTTTAAACTTTGCTTTATTGTCTACTAAAAATTGTCAAATTTGTTTTTTGCATCAATTGAGGCTATAAAAAAAGTAAAAGAGTTGGAAGCGAAAAGTCTTCCTCGATTTCTCTTAGTAATTTAAATTACTTCCCTGTACAAGCAACCAAATATAATCTTCTATCATGTATTCCTTGGTATCTTAGTTCAAAGTTAAATATTACTTAATGAAAGAGCTCTTCCCCAGCTGCTCTGATTATGCTCCGATATTTTCCTTGAACATGTCAAGATGGACATCAAAGATGCGCAACTTCAGGAACATCCTGTAGTTCATTTGGTCCTATCTTTTCGCTAAGTTCTCACCTACTTCCATATAATTGTCAGACTTGTGATTGCCCCAAAAGCCCTGACACATCCAAACAAAACTTTTCCAGGCTTCATTTTTCATTTTAGTGATCTTTTCAGACAATTCTGAAGACTGTGATTTTCCTGATTTGTGATTCAACAAAGACACAAGCTTTCACCTTTGCCTAAGAGCCTTTGGACAAGAAATGAAAATTGTTACTAATAGTGGCGCGCGTGGTTTAGGCTTCTAAAGCCTGTAATATTGTTTCGGATCTGTGAAATAGTGTCCTTAGAGAAATACTTCCATGGCGGAGAAGATTTATCACACGTCATAACGTCACAATATAAAAAAAAATCCAAACCGAGGCTGAAACAATAATTCTTTTACGTTGACATCTTTCACTATTTGAGAGTCGGACTAGGTATGTACGCATCTTGAAATGCCACGAGACAGATTAAGTTAAGTTCCCGCGTTTTTTTTAATGTTAATATTAACTTTTTTTTCGGCCAGAAGGAAGATGAAGTAGAAATACCCAAACTAAAGGCAAATTTCTAACGCATACCCACCAAGATTTTTAGTCGCGCGCGAGTCGAGTCGCGAGCGACTCTACATCTTTCTATGTCGGTCGGTCGGTCCCCGTTTCGCTTTTCTTGTTTTTGAAATAACATCATAACTATTCGTCCAACTCTAAGTAAATTTGTAAATCTTAATGATATAATTGTCAAAGTTCTCCCAAGGATTTTCCGGGGAATTTTATTGTTTTGGCAATAACATCATAACTATTCGGCTGATTCTAGCGAATTTCGAAACCTTTATGTTGATTTACATCCTCTTTCGAATGACGCAATTACAAAGTCTTTTTAAGGTTAGCCCGGGAATGATTTTGTTTTGCCAATAATATTATAACTATTCGGCCCATACTCTGCTAGACTAGACTAGGCTATAATATGATATACTCTGCTAGGCAAGCATAGAATAGGCTATACTATACTAGGCTACCATAGGCTAGGCTATACTATTCTAGGCTATTATAGGCTAACTATATTATGCTAAGCTATGCTAATAAATAATGTAAAAGGGTAAGATATACTACGCTAATTTAGGCTATGACATGCTAGGCTAGCATAGCATATAGTATGTTAGGCTAGACAATGCTAAGCTATGCTTGACTAGGATATAATAGGAGAGTATAGGCTAAACCTCTCTAGGATAGTTAATGCTAGGCTAGGCTAAGCTATACTACGCTAGATAGGGCTAAACTATACTAGGATAGGATAGGCTAAAGTATAATAGGCTAGGGAGGGCAATGCTCTGCTATGTTAGGCTATGCTAGGTAATACTATGTTAAGCTATGATAGGATAGCTAACCAAAGGTATGATAGGCTAAGCTATGCAAGGTTATTCTAGTCTAGGCTATGGTATGCTATACTATAATAGTCCAGGATATGCTAGGCTAAGCTAAAATATGATACGCTTGGGAATATTATGTTGGGTGAAGTTATGCTAGGATAGGCTATACAAAGCTAGCCTATATATGCTAGGCTAAGCTATCGTATGAGAGGATATATTTGCTAGGCTATAGTCGCCTATTCTTGCTTCACTATACTAGGCTAGGCTACTCTAAGCGATGCTAGGCTAGGTTTTGGCATACAATGCTAAGACATACCTGGTTAGGCTAGGTTAGGCGATAGTAAACTCTGCTACACTAGGCAATGCTACGCTAGGAAAGGCTATATAACAGGCTAGGCTAAGCTAGGCTTGATTATAGTATGCTAGGTTAGACTAGGTTCTACTCAACTAGGCTAGGCTATACTAAGATAAGGTAGGATAAACTAGGCTATACTATGGTAGGTTATACGAGGCTAGCTAGATTATACTAGGCTAGGCAAGGTTAGGCACGCCCCCACTACGCTATTTTATTTATTTAATTTCCAGCACTAAATTGGGGCCGTGTCCCTTTGTGAATAGAAGCTAGAAAAGTCAATTAACCAACTTTATAATTTCTTAATTTCTTTGCCATATTTAGTGGTAATCTCCGTATTTGAAATACTGATTATTTATGAATGGTTGGTAGTTTATTTAAGTTTATTCATTACATAGGGAAAAGTAAATTTTGTTCATTAAAATGCTAACTGATTGCACGGTTTTCCAGGAGGATGTTACCTTTGTATTGCCTGTTTATAGCTTCGTGGAAATTATTCATCCACTACATTTTGGAATGAAAAAAATAACGACATCCCAATTGGGAACTGCGTCCTGATTTAGCTGACCATTGACTTATATGATAAAAAGCTTAATAGTGGTATGGAATTAGTTTAAACTCCTACTTCGAGTCCCTTTGCCTTCTTATACAAACTTGATCCTAGTGAAAAAAGCTCACAAAGTGCACATGAGTCAAGGCTAAGCAGATACAACCACAAAGGAAAAGTGAACAACGATTCCGAGCGCTTTCGTCTTTATTCTTAAAGATCTTTTCAAGGAATGAACAGGAGGCTGGACATACATTGCCTTAAATACTGAACCTTAATTAGGGGGTACAAAATCCTGAAACAACTTTATTTGAGATTTTATGTATGTAGTGATAATGAGGTCTAGCATGAACAAACCAGGGCTATGATTGAAATTTTGGGAACGCGTTAATAGCGATACATTCTAATATATTTCTCGAAATATAATTACTGCATTTTATGACTGGTTTGGCACTGTTCCAGTTAATGCTATGGTTAAGATTGTACATATGTAGGAAAAGCGCAGATTGTTCACTGTGATTAGGTTCATTGGCTTGAAGTTGCTTAACCCGGACATATAGTTCTTTCCCGGTTTGTCCGAAATAACATTTTTGTCAGTTGATATTTGCTGTTAGTAGCAGCTCTACCACGGTTTGATTTGATTTGTCCTACGCCCTCCGTTCATTAACTTTTTTTTCTTTCCTTTTTCCCACCTGTTGATTTTTAGTCATAGGCGACTCTAAATCTCATTATGTCGGTAATAACAATGTAACTATTCGGTCAATTCTAAAGAAATTTAAAACCCCTATGTTGTTTTACATTCTCTTTTGAATGATATAATTACCAAGGTCCTTCCTAGGTTAGCACGGGAATTATTTGGTTTTGGCAATAACATCATAACTATTCGGCCATTTTTAACGCAATTTGAAACTCATATATGGTTTAGATTGTCTTTCGAATGATATAATTTCCGAAGTCCTCACATTGTTTTCCGGGGAATTATTTTGCAATAACTTTCTAACTATTCGATCAATTCAAACGAAATTCGTAACCCTTATGTTGTTTTACATTTTCTTATGAAGGATATCATCGCTAAAGTCCTCTCAAGGTTAGGTCTGGAATTAATAGAAATTTTTAATGTCGTAAGTTCATAAATCAGAATAAGTAGGAACCCGCGACCTTTGGCCAGTATACCTTATTTGGACCTAAAATGTATTTTTATGACGTTTTCAGGCTTAATACTCTGTTAGCTCTATAGCACAGTACCATAAAAATTAAGCAATTTTTGGTTAAAATAAGCGATTTGAGGAGAAAACAATGATCGGATGTCGCTACCCTAACCTACCCAAACCAAACCTAACGCGTCATAAAAAGCTTAGTTAAGATGAAGTAAGGTTAAATAAAGTTAAATTAAGTTAGGTTTACTTAGGATAGGTTAGGTTAGCGATTGATGATCGTCATTTTCTCCGTAAATCGCTTATTTTCATCGAAAATTGTTTACATTTTGCAATAGCTATGTTCATATATATGCGAAGAAAACTCGATGGTAATCCTAAGGACTTCAGAAAAATATAGTTTATACCAAAATATCCGGGTGCGGATGTTCTGTAAGTTCACCGTAAGCTCGCGCGAGAGTGGTAGTATTTCGTGGTAGCTTGGTAGAAGAATTTTTGTTTTTCAGCATCGGGTTGAAATATTGTTAATTTGTAACTTTATAACTTGTGGTAGACTCTATCTAACATCAAAATATTACTCCTAAGACACTATTACACCGATACAAAACAATATTACAGACGTTAGTAGCTTAAAACAAGTGAAAAATTAAAACTAACTTTAAAAACAATATAAAATTTCTTTCCCATTTTCACAGGATGCATTTGCCCAGAGTTTTAAATGTCATGCAGACTCAATTGCGCTGGAGGCGTTCTTGCAAGTTTAGGAACACTCTTTAAACTTCGAGAAATTTTACTAAATTTTGAAAATTTCACAATAAATCTAGAATTTTTGGGAAGGCTTCCTTAAAACTATTATTATTCGACAACATTGCAATGCATTTTGAGAATAAAATTTACAATTTTCTACCATAATTTGAAAAAATTTAAGCCTATTGGCTTTTGAATTTTCTCATTTCTCCCCCAAAGATTTTAATAACCTAGCATTATTTTCCAATTTGGCAAATGTAAAAATCCATAAAAATATACTTTCATTACTTTAGTAAGGAACAAATTGGAAAGCACACTTTAAAACCAGCGAATAAGAAAAACGGGAAATTTCGTTATATAGTATATAAATTAGTAATAGCTGATTTAACGCCTAATAAAAATATCCATACTACAAGTACATATATTAGTTCGGAACAGACCTAATGTTGGATTTTTGGCATTATAATAAAATGAAAAACATATAAGTAGGAAAATATTTAATAATAAACATAAACTGAAGGCAGATTATTCGACGCATTCATATATGCTGAGCATTATCGGAACTCATTTTATTAGCTTGCTTTGTAGAGGAGAAAGAGCTTCGCTGAGGAAGAAAACAGCCTAACAGAATCATGACTGGGAATTTTTATTCACATTTTAAAAGAGATTAAATTTTTGCGGAGAATTTGTAACTAAAAATGAGGGCTTAAAAACTCATTGCTCCCGTCCCTCGACCGACGTGCGAACCTACCTTGTATGTCTGCCATTGATTAATTTCGTCTTAACTATGATGGCGACTTGGACTGACATAATTGAGAGCTTATGTAAAAACTTTTAAGTCAGAAATTTCCTAGAAACTGGGACTTAACTGCAGCCCTCGGGTGGAGGAGAGATCTTCACATCCGAGGGGTCCGGCCAGAATCATAGAGGGCAGTAACACCCTTGTCGGAAGAGGGAGCAAACTTATTACAGACACTCAACCTGAAACCAAAGACCCCTCTCCAAGTGGCAGCTAACAGAAGCCTGATGCATCTCTCCAAGATTTTTGAAACAAAATCAGACGTCTCAAACGGTCGACTGGAAAAAGGAAGAAAATAGAAATAAGGAAATAAAATGGAACCATCCAGATAGAAAAAGGAACAAATCTTCAGTATAACTGAAGAAAAAAACGAAGATTACAATAAAGACTCCGAAAGGGACATCATAGACTAGCTTAATACACAAATAAATAGCACGCATCCACAACACCAGGTGGATAGACAGCGCGATGGAGGCGCCAAGATTGCCGAAGAGAAACTGCTTGATGCGCTTCGCTCATTCCGTCAAAAGCCCCGAGTCAATCGGGGCTCACAAAGCTCAACTAGGAAAAGGCACCTAATAATATCATCGAAGGAATGAAATGAATTTTTAGCGCCTCTCTGAACACGGGATACTTTCCAGATGCATATAAAACGGCAAAAATGATTTTTTGCCAAGGCAATGAAAGGACCCAACGTTGAGGGAAAGCTACCTGCCAATGTCACTCCTGGAATTTAGTGGGACACTCTTTGAGGAGATCCTCAACCAAAGACTGATGTCTCACCTGTAAGCGAACTCCCTAAACAATCCTTATCGGTTGCTGTTAAGAAAAAAACAAAGCACGGAGATGGGATTAAATGTCACCACGGAAAAGCTCGCCCAGGCAAAAAGGGAAGGGTGTTACGTGGGCATTCTGAGTTTTGATGTGTAAAAGCGTTTTTTTAGGTATGGCAGTGGGGAATGCAATACAAGTTTGTATGGTTGGGCCTAAGTAAAAGCTTAGAAAGAACTCTCTGTGACTACGTTATAGAGAGAGCGGCGTATTTCAATTTTGTATGCACAAACGTACCAAAGTTCCCGCTTATTGGGGTCTTCTTGCATTGAGCGAAAACTTGCTTTAACATTTAATACGCTGATGCTTTCAGCCAGATAATCACTTTTCTTTGGATGAATGCGTCTATGGAAGTTCGTATGACAGCGACAGAAAAAGAGAGATTGAACATCTACAAGGCTAAATGGAAGATTAGAAACAAATCAACAGAAATTTAAAGTAATCCACATTTGCAGCAGACTACTCTCTAGTATCACAGTGGGGAATAGACGCTATCCCTGCAGCACGGTTGTGCAATGTACTCTGAATGAAGACAACTTCATTCCAGTACCGAGATCAGGCCGCAGATTGAATTTCTAAGCGCTCGAACGCAGTCGTCAGGACTCTATACATGTTTAGAAATCTCCGTGAAAGCAACGAGAAAAAGATCTACAACGCAATTGTAAGATCCACGTTGTTGTACCACACTTCTTCGCTCTCTTGGGTCTCGCGGACCCAAAAGAGGATACTACAAGTCGTGCAGAACAAATATAGTGTACCTAATCAAGGGTACTCGCAGGAGAGAAAGAAGACACCAAGAAACTGCGGAGGTAGGTGGGGATAACTCCCATTAAAATTGTCATTGAAGAACAGACGAATAAAACGCAAGGACTGGTTACCAAAAATTGATTGACGAGATCATTCAAATGATTAACCAGCACAAAAGAGTTGGAAATCTTGCTAGACGAAGCGCTGCTCTAAGAAGAAAGAATAAAAAAGGACAAAAAATCACACACGCTACAAACTAAACAGAAAACAAATAGAATTAAGCACTAAGCTATAATTTTTAAATAAAAAACAACAGCAAATGCACATTTTAACAAAGGAAGTGTATTCAGATTATAAAAACAGAGGGCCTTGAACGCCATTATAATAAAACTATAGTCACAACAATCAAAGACACAATACAAAGAAATAAATGAAAGCGATAGGCCTGACCACCAGGCATCTAGCATCATTTTGCAACTATCCCACACTACTTTATCTCTTTACCACTTTTATTTCAAGTTGTGTAAGCACAGGCATTATAGTGAAGGAAAATTACACACCTTGGGTTGAATGAGGAGTGTTGCATTTTGCCCCCAAATTTTTCAAACTTCGGTGTTTAAAGTAGAGATTAGCATTAATTATTTGAGTGGTGTCTAACTGTTCGTAATTGAAAATTCCTGCAATATCCCATCATACACTCAATTATATATCTATTATATAACTATTATACATCTATTATATATCATGTTTCATGGGATTTTCAATTATTATAAAGAAAAATGCCCGTGCCCCCTCCTACTAGAAAGACACTTATCTCTATGAATAATTGGCTGAGTATGCGCCTATAGCCGTCCTCGAAAAATAATGCTGTCATGCTTATGGCTAGAAGGTATTTTTGTTCTGTTGGCTGCCTGTCCAACTAAAAGTCCCTATTTCTGTCACTTTGTTGTACTGCCTTTTAGCTAATCACTTAGAAAATCCGGGCTTTGAGATACGACTATCCAATGGGTAACTTCTGATCGTTATCTATCCCTGCACATGCGCGAATACCAAACAGTAACAACAAGGGGTTCAGTGCACTAAACAGTCCAAAACCCGAAGAATGGAAAGATGCAAGTGCAAGAAGGCATGTTATATTCCACCAAACTCTTTTTATCTACTTATTGTCCCAAACATTTGTAAAATTGGCATATTGTCAAAGTTTGCTAAATTTCTGATTACATTCGTATGAGTAAAATCTTGCTCAACCTTATAGTTGTAGTAGAGAAGGATTTGTAAAACATGGCTCTGACTGGTTGAGGAGGTCCACTCTCTCCAAACTCCATTATTGTAATAGCTTTCCCTTTACCAATCTGGGGACCGCTTTCGGTCAACACCACTTCTTTAAATGAGGCACCAACTGTGCTTTCTAATGGCCTCCAAATTCTTCTCCTAGCTTAAAGTCAGGAAGGATAAGATCCCTACCCGAGTCGCCTAAAATGGAGAGGAAACCACATGACTTCTTTTTTTACTAGTTGTCTTTTAATAAAAGTTGTGAGAAACAAAGGCTTTTCTTTCCCTACAACGGAACGATTACCCAGGCCAAATTTCCTCATTTCTAAGAGGGATCGACTAGGGGTAGCTATTTTCGAGTGTGGAGAGAATAGTGTGCGTTTCTCATCCTTTACCTCTAAAAATACTAAATACAAATTGAAAATCAAAGCGATTAGATTATATACTATATACTCATTCCTGTTTGCGGGCCTGAACAGATTTCCTGATTAATCTGTTGGTGACCAGGCTGAAATTAGCACGGCTCGATGCGTGTTGGCCACCGGCGTAGAAGCTAATTCCTAATAGACCTTACAATGTATGATGAGAGGAGCCTCCTTGACAGTGGAGCTGTTAAGTACCTTAAAAACAAAGTGAATATATCATAGGTAGAAGAAACGGGAAGCCCGCCTCTCATTTTCATACTTAGGAAACATATATTGGCATATAAATTGATCGATAAAACGATAGATAGTAGGTACAAAAATAGATACGAATTGAACGCTTAGCAGTGCACAAAGTTTCCTTTTTTTAAACTCAAATGTTCTTTGTATCGAACTATCTAATCTATTGCCAATACTCTGTATCTCATTTTTCCTAAATCTCAATGTTATAACGGCATAAATCGTGACCTCTAAGCAGCAAAACCAAGACACTACTGAAAAACTGTTTTTTCAAATATTTATGTAAAAAAAATGCTTAGGAATTTGTTATTCGGTCAAAATCACTTCCTGCTTAAAGTTATACGTTTCCGGTGCAACCGACTTTTAAGATAGGTTAGGAAAAGCTTATGCCCACCCACTGGTCGGAAAAGTAGAAAATAAACAAGCATTGTTGAAAAGTACCCTGTCCTCCTTAGGTTAGTTGTTGGTAAACCCACTTAAAAACCTGTGACTACTCTTCCCGCGTAATATAGGATTGGAAGTCTTTTATTGACTTAGTCAATAGCTCATCCTAAGTAATATCCTATTAGTGAATCCCTTTGAAAATGAGCCATAACACCTCCTTAATAAATCTTGTATAAAATCCTTGTAAACTTTAGATCAGAGAGACAGTCTGAGCAAATCTTATATTTTGAATAAAGCTAAAGTCATACAGCTCCTTTTGATCACCGCCCCTTCGACATAACTTGTCTTCACCGAAGACGGGCTAACAGACACTCCAGGTGCTATCGCCACTCAGGGCGACAAGAAGCCTTACGTCAAGTTGCTATGACTACTTAGGGTCACACGCCCTTATACTACGATCATCCCTCTGCAAAAATTAAAATTCAAACTCAGATTGCACCGTGTACCAAACTATCAGGTAGTCCTTTCTCAGCAAAAAGGATTGTTGCTCCGACTGACTGATTACCTTGACTGTATGTGCTATCTACCCTTAGAAGGTAGCACATCAACAGAGCCACTCAAAGAACGGTTACGTGACCTTTTTCAGCCCGCCGTCTTCAAACGTCTAACGTGATTCTTTTATACGAAATACTGCCCAAAGTACACGACATCATTCAGTGTCAGGCACTTGCCAGGAGTCTCGATAGAGAACAGTAGGTTGACCGCTTATTGCGTGGGGTCTGTATTTCGAAGGTAGAAGCCCCAAGCCAGACAGCTATTGTGAGTTCTCATTGGAGAGTCTAAGGCTCTACTGTAAAGGTATCATCGCATTCTAACATGAACTTCGTGAAAGGACAGTTGTATGTGAAGGAACTCGTTTAGCACTCCTTGTAAAAGATCGAAGAGGTGCTGACCAAGCAGAGAAAGTTTATGGTCTAACGTATGATGAGAAAATCTTGAGGATTTCAAAACCTTGTCATCATGTTTGATTGTGCAGACTCACTGAGCCAGTGCGTTCAAACCAAAGCATACATGCCATTGGGGCTTGAGTACCATCAATCCACTGATTATGCAAAACATATTGTGATTGAAGTCATACTAATTCAGCTCAAGCTGCTGAGTGAATCTCTATTAGAAAGGAGAAACAGTTTGTTTTGTCGCCCCTGTATGACCTTAAAATTTCTACGCCATTTCTGATTAAAAAGGCGACGTCTTTTGCTGGCCTCTTCAGGCCTATAAGCATGGTAGACACACTAGCAATTTCGGAACAATTTTTCCATACGCCAGCAAGATACAGCTGGTGGCTGCAACGCCTTGAGCCATTCTTAGCTAAAGACATGGCCTACGGATCCCCCAAGCAACTGCTTATCAAAGAGCAAGGCGACTGCGCACCTACATCGCAGTCGATAACTTTGCAGGAGGGAAAATTCCCGATGTTCGTGAAACATTTCCATGCAACTCTAAGGTCAGAACACACAAAGGAGATGTCAAAAAGGAAGCTTGGTCTCCCTCGACACTATAAAATCTGAGACAGATAGTGTGCGCTTGGAAGTAAGATACATATGTGCAGGTATTTTGTTGTCAGTTTGACAACTATCCTGCTAAGTGAAGGGTTTTGTAGAGTAGTAGTTGTATCATAATCAATTCATATAGTTACTGTCCAAGGAAGGGGGTTGAATAGTGATGACAGCTTTAAGTGTTGGAAACGATAATTTTTGTTGGTAAGGAGGAGTTGGCTCATGGTTAATGCTAAGAAGGAGCATGTTAGACAAATGCTCTAGTGGTTTACTTGCTGAAATCGGGATATAAATATATTAAACGGAGTGAGAAAGAGTATAAGCCGTGAGTGTTGTGTAAAAATTGTACGCATAGGTCTGTTTGGGGAACTAGTAGGTCACACAATCACGCTATTTGATGGGAAGTGGTGGTGATATGCAACGAATCTGTTGAATCAGCAAGGCAAAAAGCTCGAGCTAAATGGTAGGATGAGTGTGAATAGTGGGGCGTCGTAGGATGAGCACCGATTTGGTAGGTTTGGGGTCTTTTGTGTTAAACAAGACTAAGTGCTGGGAAAAGTACTAGTGTACGGAAGGACTGTGTGCTAGGGTAGTAAGAGCATGTTATGAGATTACTATATACGCTAGAGTACTGATTATTATTACTTTGGAAATTAATATTATTAAAATATGAAGAGTAATTCTCTCTCCTTTGTATATCTGTCTATTTCTCTCTCCTGGCCAGTACAAAATCTTTCTTGCCCATTCTCTATGACTAAATCTTGAATGTGTGTGTATGAGGATCTATCCGCTGACTAACCACATTCAATATGCCTAAACCTTGCTAAAATTGGCATTGGTAGGATTTGGAAGCGTGTAAAGCTCGGGTTAATGATGCCCGACTATCCTGCCTTGTTGGTGTTAAATCTTAGGAGATAGTGTTGCGTAATACACTCGGAGTTGACGAGCGCCAAGCCTATTTGCTCTTGGGCAATTAAAGAAGAAAATAGGGAAAGATAATATTTGTGTCGTTGAGTGAAGTTATTTTTATCATTTTAGAAATAAGGAGCACATGAAAGATTGAGGTTGATATTTGTTTGGTTGATGCATACGGAAATGAAATTTTCAATAAATTTGATAGAAAATAAGGAGTAATTCTACATTATACAAATCTTCGCAACCAAAATATACTCGTATTCATACGATATAATTTTCCCATTCAAATATTCAAATATTTTGCCTAATTTCTGACACAATTTCAAAGTACCACGAAGAGTTTCTGTGACCTTCCATTTATTATTTGGACAAATTAAAAAGTGTCATGAACTGTGTATCAAGTCTTTCTTCGTCTTCGCAAACTCTGCAGTCTAATTCCACAAGCAATAGTAATGGCGAAATATATTAATTTATATTCCACCTAAAGTGGAAAATAATTACAAAATGAAAATCGAAAATGAGGAAAAAGGAAATTTGGGAAGATCGAAATGTACCAAGATCTCCAGTGCTGGCGCTAATATCAATTCTTAAGGAATTTGCGAGACTCCAAATTTTCCTCCTACGATTCTTCAAATTCTTAAAACTGTTAAACATAACCCAATGATAATTAGGTGAGTATAAATGTCCATAAGGAGGAAATGCATCGACGTTTTACGTGGAAAAAAACTCTATTGAAGGAAATTCATTCTAAAGCTTGCTTGAAGTGCAACGAAGATCATTTTGTGATATATTTCTAATTTTGGAGCCATGTGCTAGGTAAGATGAAACAAAGACTGCGGTGTTTGCGTTAAATCATATCCGGTAGATTTGATGTGGAAAGATCATTGAAAAATATTTTAAGAATGATGGTAGGAAACTTTGGCCAAAGAAAGATATCAATAATGACCATCACAATTGATAGACGCCAACCTTATAGTAAATTTGTGGCACGTACTGAAGTTCCGAGAACATAGAAGACATCCAAATATTATCTATTTTGTTTAATACTTGCGTAAAATTATAATAATCCTTTAAAAAGTGTCATTAAAAAGAAGTGATTAATGGAATATTAGTTATAAAATTATATAGCGTATAAATAAATTTGTATTACCAAATTGGGACAAGGTGTTATTATTTCTATATTTCTCTAACTTTATGAAATTTGTTTATTGTATCTATTAATAATTTCGCTAACCTGCAAAAAAGGTTCATGAACTATGGCAGAATATTTTACTATGATTTCTTTATCGATTAAGTGTACATAAGTGTGATGCATTTAAATGTAATTGATAGGTAATAATAAAGCAGGGTAAATGGAGTTAGGGTAGAAATAGGGATGAGTAGAGTTGAAATAAATGGCGATCTTTGGAAAGGAATTGACGAGAAAGTTGGAGAAAGAGACAAATGTGTAGTAAAATACTAAATCACTAATAACAAATATACAAGATACTTAATGAATTTTTGTCAAATTAATGTGCATATAATGGATCATCTTTGTCCTTTTATTCCAACTTATATCCATTTTCAGTTTCAGCTCTTTTATAAAGAGAATTTCATAATGGAAAGGTGTGCTTCTTTCGCAGCTAATCTCTTTTCACATTTAATTTCCTTGTTTTCATGGCCTCCTATCCAAATTTAATTGATATAAAATAATCCATACCCATATTGAATTGATGCTTACCTTTTGTGGGTGTATATTCATGGGCGATGCATAATGGTTGCACCCTTAGAGACCATTTATAGAGAACGTTATTTCACAACACAAACTGAATAAAATGAACTAATCTTTATCACATACTAAATGTAATTGCCCAGTTCTTAACACTATGTGGTCAATCATTCGAGGCCCTTCAGAAGCTATACCAAAAAGCAATATAAGTGCGAGAGGAAATTTCAATATGGTTAATTTGTTAATCAGCTTAGTACTTTTGTAAACTTTCTTATATATGTCAGCAAATAAATGGAATTATTTTTCGGGATGTATGGTGTTTTAATATTTCATCTGTTTATTACCTTACAATCGATGGATTATATTTGACAGGTAAACTTTCAGTGGCGGTCTTGTATTGAGATTTGTTTTGTGTTGAGGTTTGTTCCACGTAAATATAAATTCAAATTAGAGAATATTTCTAACACTTTCTCAATTGAATAAAAGAAAGTGAGAAGTGAATTTATATTAAGAGTACAAGATCATTTTTAGGCTTCTCGAATAATTTTTGGGTTGTTATTAATTGTACTGATGAAAGATAGGGCAAAAACCTTCGAAAATGGCCGTTTTATAGTTTACCAAATGACAGACAATAGAGTAATTCTTTTTCATGTAAACGAGAATTCTTAGATAATAGTGGAATCTGTATGTAAATAACAAGGATATAAAACAAATTATCTCGGTTCGAGGGAACTTTTCTTTATTTCGAATATGTATATAGCTGCATCCCTATATACAACAGTGAAGGTTGTTATGGGAATGCTGTGACAATGAAAGACGTCAGGCATTCGTCGATGCGTCCTAAATAATAAGGAAACTCTCGTCATGATGTGAGATTAATCCTGATTTGCAACGTATGAAATTCGGATTATTAGAACTTGAATATGATATCAATCCATTTTCTTCCATACCATTATTTCTTCTCGATATTTTAATTCTAATACTTCCGCAAATATCTTTGTTTAGCAATTATCACCTATAATTTGGACCGGCGGATAATTGTGTGAGTTATTCGCCGAACACCTATCGTACAGACATCAATGTACGGCACCTGAACGTGGTGAGTTTACCTTCTCCATTATATGTCGGGTGGGTGTGTAGGGGTATTCTATATGCTTGCACGTTTCTCCCCATTTTTTCTATCTACCTCCACATCTTACTTTTATCTCGAGGAGTGCAAGCCTTCCAGGCTCTAATACTTATCTATGTTCACGGTTCGGCCAAAGAATCATGGAGGATATGGTTATAGATATCTACTTATTTTCTTTTCCTCTAAGTTTACTATTTTCTTTACAGTTTTCTCTTTACACACTTTATGCTGGAACTGCTCCTCGTTGTATTTCGCTTTGATTTTTGGCAAAAATAAAATCACATAAATCCTAAATGTTTACGTCTCAACTTCCTCGTTTAACTCAAGAAATTGCAACCTCGCCGAAAGATGTGAAAGAGCAAATAGCTTGAATTCCTTCTCCGAACCTCCTCATAACTTTTACATACCTAAATATTTTTAGAGTTTCCCACATAAAATTCCGTTTTGAGTTTCTTTAAAAAACATGCTCAAACCTTATCTCGTCACGGTCACAATCTCGCCTATTTCGATTTTCTTAAGTCTAATCGAATAAATTGTTATTGGCTATGAGATTTTCGACTGCTTTCTCTTTTATTTCGTAAAATTTAATTTTTATAAAGATATTCAAGTTTTCATCAAGTTTCTACTTGCTAAGTAGTGTGCAATATGATGCAGGGTGAAGACCACTACTCCAAGCTCAAGTGTCGCGTTCATGTTTTAATCATTTTAGTATTTCATGGGAAAAAAGGCTCATATATCTATTCATCAAATTATTTTCAGACAAATAATCCTCAATTTCTTAAACTATTTAACTTTTAGCTTTCTTTTAAATTCGCTGAGAGGAAGAATTAAGTCAAAAAGCCTAATTTTTCTTACCTTATAATGAATGAATTCGTGGTCTCCTTCTTCGAGAAAGAGAAGGGGAGAGTCTCGATTTGCATGGAAAGGAATCAGCCGACCATGAATACGCCTTTTAGCACTCACAGCTGGCTCCCCTTCTGAAAAAGAATAAAACTACTAAAAACTAGAAATAAGTCTAACTAAAGTAGCACGCAGATTAAAATGAATAAAATCATCAAGTTGCACTTAATATCTTTAATTTTTATTTCTACCTTTTTCATAAATTTATATATATTCTGTGACAAACGGAATGTAAAACTCACGATTTAAATAAAATAGAGACATAAGAAATTAATTTATTGAGCGTAATTAGCATTTTCCTTTGATGTAATATTTTTGAAAATGTAAAACATAATTTAACACTTTGAGATCTTTTTTAATACCGGGAGGACTAAGTGGCAAGAAATATCCTAATTAAGACCAGATTCTGTGAAAATGAAAAATAAAAAATAAAATATAACATCAAAAGATGGGAAAACTTCAGAGAAGTGCTAATGGACTGGTCTCCTCAAGTGATGCAGACCTGCCTTTTAAAATAAAGCAGGTCATAAGATTTAGCTGAAAAGGCAGGATCATATAGTCCTATATTCTAAATCTGAAGGGACTGATTGAATCATCCACTTAGTTTATCACGCGAATGGGAAGCCCAGCGTTTATTACAAGGACACGGTAGTGCAATTAGCATATACTCATATAGTTGAAAATTGTAATACCCCAAATAATATCTGTAAATTAAAGAGTGTAACACAGTCCTATTCTGTACATAGTTTGAGGGCATCCTAAAATTAAAGTGAAAAGGTGGTTCATGGAATAGTAGGCCCTTAATTAACTATATCAAGGGAAGAAGTGACATATAAGCCAAGAAAGATAGGCAAACAATATTTCAGACAATAAGGAATAAATCCTACAAATATCTGGAGGTGTTGAGATGAGAAAAACTTACGACTCTTCAGACTGACTTAGAATCACCTGCAGAAAGAAGATTAGCATTTGGGTGTATATAATACACTTTCTCATTCAAAGGGCTTAAGCACTCAAAAAATCAAGCATATTTGTGAGAATTATTTGGAAAGTATCAAAAACAAAGGAAAATAATAGTGATAGACAGGTAGAACATTTTGAGTCACATGACATAAAAATTCAGAAGTTTAAGCTCATTGATTCTGGCTACATGTGTGCTGACGTTAATATAAATATACAATACACCTTTAAATCGGAACCAAGAATAGAGATTGTTGCTGGTTATACAAAAAGGGTAAGAGAAAGTATTAATTCACAGCTAGATTAGGGAAAGAAGAAAGATATTAGGAAGAGCTGAATAATTAGGACGTTCAGCCGAAGGAAGTTAAAGATAGGCCATGGATATTTGAATAATAAATGGTGAAATAGGTTGATCTATCACCGAGAGAGTTTCACGGTTTGTAAAAGGTAGGCCCTCGTATTCCCATGCCTTCCCTTTCTTATCTTAGTTTACGGTGCTTTTCGCAGGTCGACCCGCTTCGAGGCTACCATTTTTTGCCTAAACTTCTGTAACTTACCAGCCTAATTTGCGTATGGGAAGCGACTCATCCCCATCATTCCCTTGTGCCTCACTTCCCTTTTCTCCCCTCGGACTGAAGGACATAAATGGGGCCGTGAGGCCTTTTAATTAATTCTGATGCAAAAATTTTGGCTTGATTGCTCCGCTGAATTGTTTTCCGTCACTTATCTTTGACGTTGTTAATTTTTAGCGACCCGTAATGGATTCCTTCGTTCAGCGTGGATTTTTTGGCCATTGATTCCTGCCAGCGTTGTCGCTGCTCCCCTGTCGGTTGCATCGATTTGTGCTCTTTTAGTTAGGTTTGCAAGTGTTCTCCTTTGGAAGCCGTTCATACTGGGCACGTGAAAGCTCTCCCCTAGTCACTTCGCCATCTCCTCTTTGCGGAATTATGTCATCTCGAATACCTTCTCTTCGATTTTGGGCCTTAGAGTTATCGTTCATCGTGTTATCGACGCCCTTCGCTCCGATATCGCCTTCTGTGAGTTTCTCCTCGCCGAAGACCGTCATCGCATTTACTCCTGTGGATATGAGTGGAATTTCCTCATCGTCGTCAAGCCTCTTTCGCCTGGGTTTCCGACGTGAATTATTGCTTAACTACTCTAGGAACAGGTGTTTTGAAATATTCCTTTCTTCTTACGTCCCTTTTAAATTAATTAAGTTTCATTCATGTAACTTTGGGCCTTCGGGTAAGGGACATAAGACAGGGGTGTTATATAGGGAACTCCTGTCACTAGAGTAGCGTAGCCTATTTAATAAAATGGAAGTCTGGATAAATTTAACCAAGCACACGCCCCCATGACCTCAAGATCATATCCCCATACATACTACGGCATATCAAAAGATAGACATTTCTAATAGAAAAATTAGGAAATATAAAAACAAATTAAGAGAAAAACTGAACCAAAACAAAACAACTGTATATGAAAAAATCCTCTTCAAACTCTTATCATCAGCCCGGACGGTGGCTGCCTTGTTCTAAAAATGTACCTTGTACCACCCATTTCCTGTTGTTCATCTTCATCATCTTTCACTCATCCATCATAAGTACTTTATCCTCTTCATCTAAGTACATGACGAGGAATACCATTTATAGCTAAACTTTTATCTAGAATAATATTAGTTGCTCTCCCCTTTTTCCAACGTGATGTTCATTAGGCTTGCGGGGGATTCACCCATACTTCTTCTCTACCTTAGTTGAAACCTACGTTGTGTTTTTCTTCAATAAAGGATTAGTGTTGGATGACTCCAGTCATGCTGATATATTGATCGATGTGGAATAGAGGCTTCATCTTGACACACTTTAGGTGAGATATTATACCAAAAATCAGTGTGGCAAATATTACCCCTATCACACACTGCTTTTATGTTTCTGTAATGTCTTTTTGCAAGTCCATTTCCAAATGGACGATATGCAGCACGGAAATATTTTTTAACATTCCACTTCATAGACAGTAAAAACATTAATTCCGACTTAAAAACGCTGGTATTATCCATAAGCATTTCATTCACTTGTCCCCTTTCTAAGAAAACTTAATAAGTACAGAGACTATGCAATCAGTTCTTTCCAATACGCCTCTTGTTATCCGTCTCTACTTTTCCATGATGCTAAGTTATCATTTTGTATGACCCACTGGCGCAGGATCAATCATCTGACATATAGCCTAACTCTGAACAACTTCCCTTACATCAGTTTTAGTTACAGTAGTGTTCAACTTTCGATTTAAATAAAGAGAGAGCTCAACTCCAAAATACAGAATGTTATGAGTTTCCTTCAAATTTATAGCATTTGCACAACAATGATAATCTTTTTCAGCAGGTTTTATGTCACCGCTCATCAACCACTTTTTGTTCACTCTGATCAATATATCACCCTTGAAACTAGCTTTGCACTCATGTTTATGCCAAATTTTTATTTCGGCTCTTTTCATCACTCCGTTTAGAAGCTTACTTATCATTACAGCTGCTCCTGATGTTTTAATCCTTCTCTTTTCAGTCAAAGTATTATTTACCAAGCTATTCTACAGTGGCTGAAAAAGTTCGCAGTGTAAAGGTATTCCTTCCCCATTTTAGCGTAAGATTGATGCCTTTTAATCTCATTATTAGAATTATCTCCTCAAATAAAAAATATACTTGCAAATATATATCAGAATATTTAGCGTTCGACTGTATTAAATTTCTTACAAACAGGCAACTTCAATTCTGCATGTTGTACCTTAGAACTCTCTCAAATAAGGCAATGAAACCAGCAAGATGCTGGCTAATCTCAAATCACAGCATAAAAAGACAAAAATGAAGCCTCTTGAATATTTTCAAGATGGTATGAATACTCTCAAAATTGTCATACAATAAGTGTAATATTTAAGGAACAGAGTGCCAAAAAATGAGGCTGAAATAAGTTCATCTTATCGTATCCCAAAATTGAATACTGGAGATACATTAGTAATACCATATATTCATGCATATGTTTTTTACAGTCATGCATCAAGGTCTAACTGATGATATAAAACTTTGCCTCTATGTGATACTGCGGTAGGTCGACGCTTTGATGACAACTATTCTCCAAACCACTTCATTTTCCAATTAGTTGAACGACATACAGACAATAATGTTCTGCTAATTGTCTATGTAATATACTTTAATGAGAACGGTGTATTGCAGGAAGAAATCTTATTTGTGCAAGCTTCTCTTACTGATACCCAAGAAGTATCAATATTTACTGCTGTTTAATCGTAATTAGGAAAATATAACATTCCCTTGACAAATCAAATTGTAGCAAGAACTTCTGATGGGTAGACAGCATTTAAAAAAAGGAAGTTCAGAGAGAAAAATTCCTTCCAACGCGATAATATAAATAGCCCATTAAATTATCAACTCAACATGGACTCGCTGTAGCGTGATGGCTAGAGTGCTGGCATTTGGATTCAAAGACCCGCGATCGAAACTCCCAAAGTCCACAATTTTTACGAAGAAAATTCACGAAGAAAACGGAAATCTAGGAAAGCGCTTTAAGGACAACTCAAGAAGCCTCAAGATAAATGGATCGCCTCGAGAAGAAAACGGAACTCTAGGAAAATGACTTCAAGGGCTAACTCATCACGTCATCAAGAATTAAGCAGAAATTATCAAGAATTAAGGAGGAATCATCACATCAAGTTAAAATTGGAATAAAGTTAAGATGCATCAAAGAAAGCAATCGGAGATCAAGAACTAACCCAGCCAACTTAAAGAAGAAGGAATCTCGGCCAACAGAATAACAAGAGTCAGATAAATGGAAGACAAATGTTTTAAGAGGCAACATTAGTCAAGAAAAAATAAATAGATTCGAATATAGAAATCTCAACAGAAAGTAATATTGATGATAAAGAAAAAGTTATAATAAATGCTCCCCCCCTCCCATAGTTCAAAATGTTTTGTGTATTTATTGCCTGGTTCACTTGAATCATCTTGCCTCCAAACATTTCAGTACAAATCTTTGTTTATCATTAAAACGGGCCTGCACACACATTTTGTGATATATCCTTCATTCATTCACTAATCACCATTACTTAGGAGGACATGACAGAAGCAACGCCTGTGAACACACCTAGATCTCATTGGACGCTCCAGCAAACGGACGCTCCAGCAACCAATATACTGCGTCAAACATTAGTACAAGACAGGCCCGTTCAAGAAAGTGCAAGACACTTTCGTGCATCAGTTCAAATGTAAAAAAGGCCCGTCCAAGAGAAGAATTCAGGACTGGGTGGACCACTTCAAGAAATATAGGACAGTGGAGAACCTCAATGAAGCCAGTGACAACCGTCCAATCCATTCAGGACACCCCAGGAGCCGGACAGCAGAGCTGGTCGAGAGAGTGTCTTCTGGGGGCCTCCAGACCAAACGAGCCTCTACACTTCCCCAAGTGCCAGGTATGGACTGCAATCTCAGCCAGAGTCATCATCTGACCAGGCTTCTTCTAGGAATCTGGCGCAACAGTGACAGTCACCAAAGAGCGGTATGTTGAGGTCCACAAAACCTTCAAGAGGCAGCTGCAGACCCTGTTGTCGTCGCGTATAGGAAGTTTTGGTTCTAGCAAGAAGGTGCAAGCTCTCAAACCTCAAACCTGTCCCGAGATTGGCTCAAAGAGAAATTTGGTGGCCGTGTGATAAATCTCAAGCCTGAGTTTGAGTGGGCCCCTCACAGCCTAGACCTTAGCTCCCCAGATTTTTTTCTCTTCTGGGGCTACCTTAAGAACAGCGTCTACAGAGGGAGACCAGGACCAACACGGAACTCCAGGAAGCCACCAGGGGGAATATCAGAGCCATTAGGCGATCGGTTTGTAAGGACGTCATGGACAACTTTGTTCTTCCCCTCAAGAAATGCACAGAGCGAAATGGAGGTCATCTCGAACACGTGCACTGGAATAAATAAGAAACGTCCAAAGAGCCTCATGTTTTGATATGATGTTTTTAAACACAATAAACTAGTTATCACTAAAGTTTCATTTAATCCTTGCAGAAAATTAAGAAATTAGGCCTATCCAAAGTTGGGGCCCGTTTTGTGTGGGGGTCACCCTGTAAAATAAAATCTAATACAAAAGATTATTTAATGTTTCTCAGTTGTCTCATAACAATGATTTACCATTTTTTGGATATTATTACATACAGAGGTCCACTGGCTCTCGAATAGTGCAAATTTAATTCGATTTGTTTAACTATATGAGAAAGTATTACAGTTTCTATGTGAATAATATGAAGTCGAACTTAACCAAAAGTTTAAAATGATAAAAAATAATGATGCTTGTTATATTCCAAGAATTAATCACAAGCATCTCACTAAATTAGAGGTAAATGCATCAGGTTTTATCATTATATATTAGGGTGGTTCCCCCCCAAATTTTTTTAATTTTTTTATCTCCATATGCCTGATTGTATAACCACATTGAACAGTAGGTCACATACTCACTTTCATCAAAATCGAACAATATTTACTGGTCGCTATATGGATTTTAACTTATTAGTCTGCTGGTAAATTAATTTGGGGGATAGAAAGGAACAGTCATTGCAAATACTAGTTTATTTGAAACAGATCTTAGTGTTGAAAGACATTTTTCTAAAAATATTTATTTTTAAAGTGAAAAGAAAATAGTTAAATGGCAAAGGATTTCTTTTTGACACAAATTATAACTAATATTGATGATTAAACATTGATGCTTTTGAGCATAAGGGAAAGTTTTTGTGATGTTTTGCCACAAATCTGAGAAGCAACTGTTTCTGTTCTTCATCTTTTGTTAGAGATGCATTATACGATTTGACAAGTGCAATACCTCTTTCTGCTGGATCGCTTACAAACATTATGTTAATCGCTCGACGTTGAAATTCTTGGAAGCACGTATTCTCTTGCCAAGAACTTAGGTTAGTCTTCAGGAATGTATCCTCTGCGAACTTGAATCCATCTTTCATTAGGAGACTGAAGATAAGATTAGTTTATTGAGTTACCAGTTCATGCAAGTCCAAATCATCGATGTTTTTTTCAAGATTTGATCGGCGAACAACTTTGGTGTTTTCATTACGTTGGAGACCATCTTCTGTTTGGTCTAGGCATTAATTCTATGATCGAAAAATGCAAGACCAACAAGATGTTTTCCAAGATACCAAAAGTGTCTGCGAATAGGTGGGTTGCTTCTTTAGATATTTTCTGATTTGGGTACTTATGCAAAGTTTTAAGAAGCAGAATGTCATTTAAAGGAACATTAATTCCAAAATGGGCTTCATTCCAAAAACACGAGTAGAGCAAAGCAATAAAAAGAGAGCACTCTGCAATATTGGCCTTTTCACGTTCTGTTAGTTTCAGTTAATGCTTAAACAAGTATATTTTCAGGACATATATAGCCTTAGCCATCCAGCGTGCATGATGAGTCGCTCCTGGGGCTCTTAATGTAACTTTTTTCCTATCAATGTCTTTCAGAAAGATGAGACTGAATCGCATCAATTAATCAGAATCGTCACGCAACTGACGAGATTTCAAAGCTTCCTGAAAGTATGATACCATTTATCCTCGAAGATTATGCACTAATGGATTGACGAATAAACTGCTATTCGCCTCTAAAAAAGAATCCTTTTAAGTGAAGACCATTGTTCTTTAAAATGTTCAAAGACACTCCTCTTTGGACCACTTGTAGGCCCAAGTAAAATATTGCAAGCACATAACAACATAATTTCGAAAATATGATGACAGCACGAAATACAAACAAGCTCCCTTCCTAATTTTTTCTTAATTATGGTCCCGGCTCCTTTTTGCAGGCCTGTATTTGATGCAGTTGTGTCAAATACAAGGCGTTGAACTCGTCACGAAGATTCCAGTTATTAATTGATATAATGCATGCCATAGCCTGTTCTTCTCCTGTTGCTCGTGTTATTTTTGGCACACCAAGAAGATTTTCCATTCCATTTACAAAAACTATTATTGTAATTCGTTCTACTGTTTCCTTTGCCCCATCAATAGCAAGTAGTAGTTTTCCATCCCAGTGAAGAAGGATCGGTCCTTCAACAGACAACGAAACTTTGTCTTCATTGTATGTTGCCTCTCTTACTTGCTTTCTGGAACGTCGTATAGAACTCCTGGAAAGTGCCGAAGCTGCAATATCCTGACCCGAGGCTTGTGTTATTGATCAAGCAACCATTGTTGCTTTTCTATCAGTAATATTTGCACGATCAAGACCAGCAGCCACACCTAAAGTTGTACAGATATTTTTTGAATTTGAAGAACTACATTGTGCATTCTTTTTCTAGTTGAAGAAGATGGACAAAACTCTTTGTCTGCCGCAATTAAACTTTCTCCTTCAGATGATGATAACTCGAAATCTGCATCAGCAGCAGCCTCTGCTTTATTTTTAGAAGTATATACTTTTTCTTTGTATTGTAAAGCCTTCCCATGTCGATATCTTTTGCGGGATTCCTTGGCTGAAATAATCTTATCACGGCACGACATACTGCAGGAGAAAATGTTCTTTCTCTGCATCAACCGTAATTGGCGGTCTCCATCATTTTTTACCACATTAAAAGCATTTTTTAAGGCTATATCAAAAAGTTTTGAAATAGTAGATTAAAAACTACGCTCATTCATTCTTTATGAGTACAGTTCGTTTTTGCGGTTCTTCTTCAAAGAAAGATATTCTTCATACAACCTTGAGAGTTTCCTAACGCAAGAGTCTATTCGATGTGTGGGAATTCGGGCTCTTTCCCATACTTTTATGACTTTTTTTGCAAGCGAGGATGTAACTTTGTGTCAAATTTATTGACTTCACTTGATGATTGTACTGAACAACACGAAGCACATCACCACATGCTGGTAGTCTTGCATATGAAAGCTCATAGTAGGATGTCCTAAAAGACAGACTGCCGCAGATGAACGAGTACTTCCAGCCATAATCTGAAACAACAGAAATAAAAATTTATTGTAAGTGAGTGAGCTCACGGTTCCTCTCCATTTAGTTATACATAGAAGATATTTTTTTATACTCTTAAATATCTAAATATTCAATTTTCATAAAAGAATAGGCTTTAATTTGCCATAAATAAATATGCTCCTGTGTTTGTAAAAAATTACGGCAGTCATGCTTAATTAAAATATATATATACAAGCAGCTGTTCTCTTCCTTAACAGGAAGAGGTTGGTTACCCAAGCACCCCTGCGGGGGTGGTGGCCTACGGCCTTATTTGCTAATCTTAACCGCCTTTTTTAATCCTCTAGAGAGACTTTATTTTAACAACCTGAACACCCTTTTCTTCTTCTTCTTAATCTTCATCTTCATCTTCATCTTCTTCTTCTTTTTCCTTCTTCTTCTTCTTCTTCTTCTTCTACTTCCTCTTCTTCTTCTTCGGTCTGTGTCCTACGGCCTATCATGATTCTTTTTTCTTTTCTCCATCTAAATTTGCTATAATAATTTCCATGCCAAAATTTTAATAAATTTCTGAACTTCACATTTGTAATTCTTTTAGTTTTAAAAAAGTGACAAAAATTCAATACTTATATTTATTTCTGAACTTTATCATTTTATTTTTTATTTTTTTTATATTATAAAGGAATTATTAGAAATAACTTTGCTAAAAAAAATTAAATCTACTTAGGTGACAACCAAACAAAAAGAAAAAATCTTATTCAAACCTCCAAAAATCTCGTTTCGTAAAATATAAGGTTATGGATAATTATATATATATATATATATATATATATATTGTGAATTAAAATATGAACATAAAGCGTGTTAATATATAATTCTAATATTTCAAAGTAAGTCTGATATTGATAAAAAACTGCAAATTGTCTATGCACTGAATAAACAAAGTATATTACTAACCTAAATAATTATATATATACTTGCATAAAACCAGCACTTGTATTCACTTGTATTACGTCAACTGTTAAATTTTAAACTATAAATGAACAATTAATCAATCATCGCTGACTTATATAGGGAATGGTGCGGTTGCATCACCATTTGAAACGAGGGGGTGTTATTGCATCATCACCTTACAAATGGGCTCAGAAATCGACAAGCTAAAACAACAATTATTGTTGCATCATACGCAGAGTATGTGAAGGTCATTCCACTTTTCAGATAATTCAATATCTTGATTTTTTTGCGAATTACTTTAATTCATAAGGAATGAGTTATCAAGTACAAATATATGATAGTATATATGTAACAACCACTAAATGCCTTAATATTAAAAAGTTCTAATATTTTAACTGAAATTTAAAAATAAGGAGACACATAGCGACCTCTAAATATTCACCAATTTAGTCAATATTTTGCATCAGCTCTTTTAACATCTTATAGCATAATTTTAGTTATGTGGAGAACATTTCAAACTGATTTCAATTTTTGGCATATATTTTGGGACCACCTTATTATATATATATATATATATATATATTTATATATATATATATATATATATATATATATATATATATATATATATATATATATATATATATATATATATATATATAAATATATATATATACAGATAAGGTAAGATCTAGGGTTAATCTTATATTATATTGAATTAAAGCACACTTGTCTGTGTTAAAAACATTGGCACCCAGTCTTCTTTTTTTTTTAATTTTCACTCTTATTACGCAATTTTCATTGTTTGTCGTTATGACATTAAGAGCATTCTCGGTAGATTATATTTCTTTCATAAATTTGACTAAAATAAGATAACTTTCTATCGTAGTTTTCAGTTTGATTATGTATAAATTTCGTTAGTGGCCGGAAATCCGCTCCAAAACCGCTGAACAAACTACCACTCACTCTAAACCCCTTAACTAGGAGGATCTCGGTTTAATATACCTGTGGTTAACTTTTAATTTTGGTGGGCGGCTGTTTGATTGATGTCACTTAAAAATAGTAAAAGTATGCAGTAAGCATATAAAGGTCGACTAGCACTATTGTAAACTTTAAAAGACTCTTCCAAGCATTTAAACATGATGGGTTATGCTCAATCAGTCAGTCCTTTACGGCTCTAGGTCATAAATTTTAACGGGCTGCTAATCTCCTAATTCTTTCCCACTTTAAAATCAACAAACTCGAATAAGTAAAAGGCTGATAATCCGAACATATTATGCGTCATTAAATTAATTTGACTAGATTTTCCACCCCATACCATTTATCGTAAAAGGGAGCCTAAGTAAACAGGAACTAGTTAAACTTTTAATTAAGTATAGTAAGCTACTTTCCCATCTAGCAATCCAAGCAAATTATTCATTGCTTTTTATGGCAGAGGAAATTAGTTCTTTACAGTTTTAATGCAAACAGTGGCGATTGAAAGTGTTCTTAGGATCATATACAAGAAAAATACGTAAGGTGTGATATGGTTGTTTAAACAAAACAAAATGAAACGAAAATTAAAGGGACTTCACTCGGTGATATATATATATATATATATATATATATATATATATATATATATATATATATTGTCAACAGTTATGTTTAAGAAACGACACGGTCACCATTTGTGTTATGGCTCACCAGATTTATTAATCTGACTCCAAACATCAATAATTTTCAGCTGTCCTTTTTCTTGACTGGGCTTACCGAATGCTTAAGGCAAAGATAGACTTACGAAAAGAAACACTTTATTTAAATAACAAACATTATTTCATAAACGGCGAGAGTACAGAGCGTATTCGACGGGAGACTAGTATGTCTAAGTATTAACTACGCGAATACGAGATGATGGAAGTACCGGAGTCAGTGATTAACCGGGAGCGTAAAAGCTAAGTAACAATAACAATGGTAATCACACTAATAATGATTACGAGTAGTCTAATTTGATCTCTATCTCCTTTGCATATTCTGATTCTTCATTATATATGCTCGAAATACAGAGGGCGTGGCCAGAAAGGACCCGTGTCCATATAATTAGTCTCAACTCTCCACCTCTTGGGCGGAGCTAAGCTGCCTGTGCACCGTGTCTACATTTTGGATCCAATGTTTATTCGTGTGATTTAATATGTTTCTCGCTGCATCTCCCCGTAGGGTCAGCAGCTGTATTTATTCATTCTCCTAAGTAAACCTCCATGTCTGATAATTTTATCTCAAGAAACGACTTAGGCAGTCTTATCAAACAGGTGTTCGAGCATTTGACTTTGCTCCCTTTGATTCTCACGGTCTTATCCTTAAATACAAATATATATGTACATTTACAAACTAATACAATATTGAATCTTTATATTACATTTTAGTAAGGAATTCTTGGATAAAATAAGACCAATTCACGTCCACTTTGTGATGTTCTTCGGGCCTATTGAATCCAGCTCAAAGGCTAATTATCGTGTAGTTAAACAAATACATGGTAACTTCCTGCAAAATAGTTTCTAGCCGTCACCAAGACCTGTTCCTAACAAGATAGAATTTATGTAAGTTTCTTGAGTGAAACTAATTTTGCTTTTAAGCCAAAATTATTAAAGGCTATCTTTTAATGACTGCTGAATAAAGAATATTTCGTTGCTATTCTAATATTCTCAAGAGATAAAAAATAAATTATAGGCTACAAGCTGAGAAGAGATCAAGGTGAATTTAAACAAAAGCATCCACCACTGGCTAACATTTAAGATTAAATCTTCTTCACTATGTACTATGTGCTAAAACATATGTTGCGTGCAATGCAAGAGAGACTTAAAGTATAAATTTGTAGCTATCATTTCATATGCTATAATATTCTACCATGTCGTCTTTGGATTACACTATCTACCATTAAAAATCAGATTCGTAAAAAAGAACGCACTCAAAAGGAGAAACTAACAGTTTTTTGCTTTGAAGTTTAAGAAGTTGTATTTAAGAGGCTTAGAGATATTTTATCCCATTGTAGTGTCAGCACCTTCTTAGGAGGTCTAGCAGCCCCACTACTGGTAGTTAGTACCCTACCTACCACATTTCCTGCAGAATATGTAGATTGGTATCTTCTGCTTTTCTCATTTGTTTATCTTTGCTACTTTCCTTACTGATCTCTCATTATTAACTTTCTGACTCGGTGGGGAGAGGCTTATTTAAACTTGGACCAAAAGCACCTAGATGAACGGAGCGTCCTATTGGCTTGAGTGCCCATTAAAGAAGCTTTGACTCACTAAATTATAGTCAACTCTTTGGCAAGTCCTTGGAAATCTGGTGTGTTCCCCCTCACTCTTTGCACCCGATATTTATAAAACTAATCCCTATTTATCATTCCTTTTTATATTTCCCCATCTACTTTAAAGGAACTGAAGAATTCCCTCATTACGTTTTAGAGGCATAACTTTGATAATCTCTATAAATGACGTCTTTAACGCCCTCAAATTGCAAGAAAAGAAACTTCGTCTTCCTGGGTGATGGAGCAGGAATTATGAAAAGTGAGATTAAACTCCCAATAACCCTTTTCCTCCCGCAATAGGTTTAATCACTCCCGTGCTGCCGTTCTAGTGGGTATAACACTGCACTATCTATGGGGGCGTTACCTCTTTTTGGGTTGCTAGCTAATTAAAGATCCTAGGTCCAATCACTGAGTCTCTCACTAGGCTCACTAATGTTAGAGTAGCTCTCATGCCATTACTACAATTGATAAAAAGGTTTCTCCTTTGACAATTTGTTGACCGCACTCTAGTAGCTTAACTTCTTAACACGAGGCTGCAAAATTATGGCCAAACCTCTCAAATTACAGATGGTTTTTCAAGCTTTCCTATTTTTCAATATAAGAGATTTAATCCCTCCAGCCCTGATTCCGATTCGCCCCGGGGCGATTCACTATTTGAATTAATATAGATCCCAGTTCGTTTTTCTAGTAGACAGCTAACACAAAGTAAAAGAGCACGAAGAACTAGCGCCGCATGCTGAATCGCGCCCTATGGGTGCCTTTAAATGAAGGAAACCCCTTATAGGGTGTGATCCATTAGGCTGCCTTCTCCCTTCTTCAACCACAATATTGTTGTGTACATAGAGAATGGCGTGTCCCCCCTCTTAACTTTTTTCTGATACATATCCAATTGGCGCTACCTCCACGTATATAATACAACAGATCTTAGGCTTTGGGAGTCCCTGATCTGGATCCCCGAACTCCTTTGGCAATGTCCAACGCTCTTATCAAAGAAGGGAGGTCTTTCACATAGAATGGTCACAGACTGAGTGGAAGACTGATATGAAGAGATAGTCCACATATACCTGTGTAATACAGCCCTCCCTTCCACCAGGACTCAAAAGGAGAAGATAGCCCTTCCCTATAATGAGGCCACAGATATGACCAGATCCTTTTCCATTTTAGATAAAGACAGGGAAAATACTGCCTTGTCCCGCTCTGGCGATGATTCTTGGAAAGCAGAGAAGAGGGTTACTCCGAGACCTCTTCTCCTAAGAAAAACTAAAAAAATTAAACGAAAGCTGTGTCTCAAGTTCTAGGCAACTTAAAAGGACGTCCTGCTCCCTTTGTGATATTGCTCTTTACAAAGCCAAGAATGGCAAGTCCAGCCACGATGTGCCCTCACATGAACGTGTAAAGTACTTAAGTGTGCCTTAAGGCCTAAGTAAGACGAGAATGCGTGGAAGAAAAATGCAAGAGTATTATCTATGAGTACAGCAGCCGGGAGAGAAAGTAAATCTCAGATATCAGCTACAGGATAGTTGCTCATGCTACACCTGCTACAACTTAAGAGAGGGCATAAAGAGGAGACTAGTTGGTGTGCCAGATAGCTAGCAATCGCCATAGGCAGATTTCCCTACTGTTGATTGCCATCGGATAATTGCCATTGTTACGATAGAGATAATGAGAAAATTGGGGAAATATAAGATTAAAGACACTAATGAGGAAGTAAATGTCACAAAACGGCCAAAAGTATTTATTAATAAAAAAACGACAGAATCTGTAGCCGGAGGGTTTCGAACAGCGGTTGTAAAGAAAAATTTGAGTTTCAGGAAAGTGAAGGCATTAAAAAGTATACAGCCAATGTAGGAATCCTTGATGGTGAATTGAGAGGGAAGGCTTGAAACAATGAAACACAAGCAGAGTTACGGTAATCGTGAAGACAATGTGTCTTATCGGGCATCCAACTCTCCTAAGCCCTTCTATGTTTAGAAACGAAGAAAGTTCCACTTGTATGTATATAAATTTTAGTTAAAATGTCTAAATAATGCAACGTATTCAGTGTTAAATTCCATCCTCATGTCAAAAGAAGAAGGAATTTAAGATAGACTTACCACGAACGCAGTACGAAAGCGTATGCATAATTCATACGCGAAAAGCATACAAAAGTTATACATAATTCATAATATTGATGTAAGATGACTCTCCTTAATGGACAGAAACCTGAAGCATACTGTGAACTAACGTAAGTTTCACAATTTGAGGAAAAGCATGAGTAAGAAAAATAAAACGAAACAAAAAAAAAAGAATTTACAGAAAAAATCCATTAAGAATCGGGAATTGACTAAACAAACCTAATACCTACTAAATGCTTAAATGAGGGTAATAATTACAAAAGAATGTCCATTAATAAATTTCTTACACTAGCTAAAGTTTAATAAATTATTTCCTTCTGTATATGAAAGAAAAGTAGCATTTATTTTCATTAGAAATATTTAAGTTTACATCCGTTGTCAAATATAGTTTGAAATAGGTAAAATAAAATGGATTGAATTTTCAGTCCATCAGGTATCAGGTAACGAACATACATGTTGTCAAATATGCAGATCTGATGGACATTTCTTTTTCTTTGAAATGATTAAATTTTTAGGGTAATTACACGGATACATCGGCTCAAAGACCATTTAAGTGAAGGAATCTATCTTTCTTCACCAAGTTCAGAAAACGCAACATGTTTGGGTCGTAATTAGGAAAGCTGAATTCTCCAAAACCAATATCTCGAAAAGCCAACGTTAACGAATTTTTATATTTATGAATTGGCAGAGGTTGCTTCCGTATATAGCTGAGTTAAATGAACTCCAACCAAAGAACAATAGGAAATCAGTTCCAATATTTAATTATCATAACATTCTCATTAATAGCATTGGAGAATATAGAGGATATTTGCAAAAGGTTTACTTCTCAATAAAAATGTGATAAATTGAACGGCCGTGGCTCTTTAATTGTGAAAGATAAATCTTTAAACACGCGTTATTATTGTTGCTTCAAAAGTCAAAAATCGCATATTTCGAATAGTCAGCATATAATAGAATTTTGGGGGGTCGGGGGGGGACTGTTACCTTACCATGCCATCAATGCAAGTCCTTCGCAGATTACGAAAATCGTTGATAAACTCAAGATAAGATCAAGTAATTCAAGAAAATTTGCTTATCAAATCATTCAATCCTATTTACTTTAACTCCTCAAGAGATCGTTCCCTATTCTAATTCAGATCACGCACTTTGAAAAAAAATTACGATAGTTCCACACGATCAACAGCCAAATAAGGCAAGGGTGGTTAGTATTAGAGAAGTTCTTCCAGATTTGCGAAAGACATTAAATGGTGAATTATTCCTAGTAAGGGATTCTAGCAAATTTAATATGCAAATATATCAAACGATTCACTTTTGGTAATGAATCGTACGTAAAAAATGGCCCCTGCAATATTTCACCAGGAATATACAATCCACGTGATAGTTTACGTTATAAGGGTGAAGCGGTGACCTGACATAAAATTATGGTGCCGGACTCTTCATTTTTAATGTAAAATTCGCCAGTCTTCTTCTTTTCCATATTTATAGTGGTCACCAGAGTCTACTTCCTTGGGAGAGGAGCAGCACATAAACAGTGACAAGGCCTTCTGCTTCAGGCCTACATAATCTTTAGGCTAGAACAGGGGTGGGGAACCTTTAGCACGCATGACAAACGTGGCACGCCAACGATTTTTACCGGCACGCGAAGCCAAATACTTAACTTAAGAAAACTAAATAAATGTATCTCCAATTTATTTTATATAGCAACCGCATTGTGTACAACCTGTTATAAATTAGGTTATAAGTGAGGCAGCAGCAGAAGTCTCATTGATGGTAAATCAATGAAAAGGTCCACAATTTTTCTTTCTCTAGTTTGGATTTGTTGTTTTCTTTTTGAAATGATAGAGATTCAATTCTGTTTAATAGAATATGATAATATGTATATTTTTTGGTAAAATGACTATCTTTTTCTTGTAATTTTTATGCATCATAAAGGGTTGGGAATGAATAAAAAGATCTTCAATTTTATATCCTTTCATTGTGTTTTAGTCAAATATTGGCACGTGAGAAAATTTTGTAGCAAAGATTTGGCTAATTTTGGGACACCCGCTTAAAAAGTTTGCCAACCCCTGGGCTAGAGGATACCTTTCTCCCTAGCTGATACTAATAATGATGCAAATATACAAATCAGAATGAAAAATCATGATGAGAATGTTTTAGCCCGTCTATTTATTCCAAAGCCAATTAAAGGGGCGTGAATTTTCTTCTTTTAATCTAAACATGGGGCAGAGATTATCATTGGGTGCGTGTGTTCTCTACTAAGACTGCTAGGGGGAGGCAAAGGGTGTATGCATGTTCAGTGGTGGCTCCTGTGCACTTATGGCGCAATTGCATTTGGCCACCTGACTAGGATTTTAAAGCCGACATCCATAGCAGAATTAATTTCGTCCTTTCATAGGTTCATGTAAACTCTGGCTGGTCAGATCAGATTTCCTTCTATGTGTGTCCAGCTGCTTTTCTCTGCTTCTGTTATCTGTATCCGGACGTTCGGCTCAATTCTGTTTCCTAATGTGTGTATATTTTTACATTCGCGTGGAAACAAAACGATTTCGTTTGCATCATTATAACATATTCTGTATGTCAATGATACATATTAAAATGCGATTTAACGTTAATAAGAAATATTTGCTATACATTAGTTCATTGTTAGAACATGGCATATTATTTATTGTTCGATTTGTTAGCCGAATTTTCACAGTTCATAGGTCCAACAGGGTGCTCAATTGGGAGGCTCCTTATTGATCCTAATTGACCTTACAATTGATGCTATAGGACTTCCCGTCGAAACGAAAGGGTCTTACAAGTTACAAAAATCTAAAATAATTTACATACTTTTTCGAAATTTATACCTTTACATTGAATTTGGGTTCTTTTGACTTTCGGAGTCTCACAATATATTATTTAGAGATGAGAGGTAAATTTTTGTTTTATGTATATCTCTACATTGAGTTTGGATTCTTTAGACTTTCGAAGTCTTACAATACTTTATTCTTTTATATCCATAATTGTGCACGGTAATTAGTGGTTCTTTAGAGCGTTCTGGGCTAGGTAATGCAGCTTTTTAATGCGAAAAAAATTCGTATTGGTGCGTGTGCTCATTACTAGTATATTATTGTTACCTGTTACAGACTTGTTCGCGCGCACCACAGCATTGAAACTACTTTCTTATTTCATTTTGTTATGCTTGGTTGCAAAACCTGAATCTTAAAGGGCAGCAATCCTCCAATTTTGTGGTGAATCATGTAATACAAAGTTTGTTAACATTTGGTGGTTCAGATGTTTGAGCTACCTATCCTAATCTGCAAAAATATTTCTTTTTTTTCTTTTATATACATTAACCTGTGTACGATCCAAGCTACTTTTTTTAACCAGACGGATCTAAGGATACGGAGTTAACTCTAAATTAATATTTACACGGATTTTTACACTTAATAGAGAGTTAACTTTAAATTAATAATTTGATAAACTTTGTACACATATTACTGGGTTATCTTTAAATTAATAATTTCACCGAATTTATACACTCGATTCTTTCTACTATATTTAATGTTATTCTTCCCACTACCGTACACTGGATTTTCATAATTTTCACAATTTAAACTGAATAATAACTGAATTTTTGTTGTCAAACTATTCTTCACTGTAATTTTTTTACACATTATTCTTTTTCGAATCTTTTTTACGATTGCTATTATTAATTTTAAAAAACTTTACTCGAATGTATGGCGTGTGTTTGTCAGTTGATTTTCTCTTTATCCAGCTTTTTCCTTTTAAGCTGTGTTTGTATGTCGAAACTGGACAAACTTCTGCCAGGTTAGGTCTCCACCTACATCCACCTGTAGTTGTTTATTTAAGCTCATCCAGCTGCTTGCAGTGATCCGGTGAATAGAAAGGTGATGAGCTTCTTACCATTTTCACGGTCGCTTCGTTGAAAAGGGATGTTGACGGTAATGGAGTTCTCCAGGATTACTTCATCCTGGGGCTGAAAGTAGGTTTGGGTTGCCGAATTTTGCAATCCTTGGTCTGCCCGGTGTTGGTCCCTAGTTTATAGGGGACAGATGATTGAGATGATGGGCTCTTTATTTTTGATGGAAAATTCTCCAATCTTCTTCTTCATCATCGAGAGGTCACCGGTCATCGAGTCTACTTGCTTGGGAAAAGAGGAACCCATAACCAGTGACAAGACCTTCTTCTTCAGGCCTTTTTAATGTTTAGGCTGGAGGGTATCCTTCTCATTGGCTGTTACTAATCCTGATACTAATATACAAATCAGAATAAAAAATCTTGATGAGAAAGTTTCGGTCAGTCTATTTATGCCAACATCAATTAAGGGAGCGTGAATTTTCTTTTCTTAATCTGAACGCGGGGCGGAGCTTATGGAGTGCATGTGTTCTCTACTAGTTTTGTTGGACAGAGTCATAGGGTATGGCTTGTTGAGTGTAGGCACGTGTGCACTAAAAGAGTAATTGCATTTGGCCACCTGACCCGGCTTATCAAGCCGACATCCCTAGCAAGATTGATTTCGTCATTTCACAGGTTCATGTAAACTCTGGCTGGTCAGATCAAATTCCGTTCTATATGTGTCCAGCTGTTTATTACTGCCTCCTTTATCTGTATCCAGACCTTTGTCTCACATTTTTTTTCTAATGTGTGTATGTTTGTATATTGGCGTTGGAATCAAATGATTTTATTTGCATCATTATAACATATTCTGTTTTGCAATGATAGATATTGAATTGCGATTTAAAATTATTTGCTTTACATTAATTGATTGCTAGAACAAGGCATATTATTTTAGTGTTCAATTTGTGTGCCCAATTTCAAGATTTCAGAGGAGGTACAAGGGGCTCATTTGTGGTATTCCTTGTTGCTCATAATCCATATTGCAAAGGAAGCTACAACTTAAATAGCAATAAATCATATCCAATAGTTTATATTTACATGACGAGAAAATTGCAAGTCCACTATAAATGCTTATTTGATGATTTGGTAGACCTGGTGTAAAAAATGCAATCGAATCTAGTTTTCAAACTATACATGTAATTACCAATTTTCTTTTAATTGGCTGCGATAAATGCTTCGAAAAGTAAATTAACCGAGGCTATCCAGAAATTTTGTTTTTGCCACGTAGGACAATGTGTCTCGATTAGCAAGTTACTGGATTAACAAGCCAATAAGGCAATGACCAAAGCTTTCGTTTGAAAATACGTCATTTTACAGCATTGGCATTTCTTCCTTCAGATGAGGTTCTATCAAGTTTTAGTGATTTAAATCACCATTTACCCAAAGAAGCCACTGAAAATGTTGACTGTTTCAAAATTAAATATGTCTATGACAGAATAAAAAGACGGTAACTTAATGGTTTGATCGTTCTATCCCCAGAATTGTTTCCACCTAAATTGTGGCCATTATATGAATACTTCCAAAATATACATTGTTCTTCCAAACCAAAATCTCATGGAGGCAAGGAATTAGCATGAATCGAATGATGAAAGAATTTCAATATGAGGTGAAAAATACGTTTGAGCGTCATCTCTGAGATGAACCAACCCTAAAAGTAAAACAAAACGACCGTGGATCTCGAAGACTTCAAGCTTTTTGGAGAAACCGTGAACATCTACCATTTTGGCATATCTTCTGGTAATTGCGTATAATCTCACTCTCCAATCCTATTCTGATTCCTTGGGAAAACTGATGCAGATGTCTTTATATGCCAGGCCAGTGCAGATTTTTTTATGTATCATTCATTTATAATCTGAAATAAATACTATTTCTTTACTTTTTAAAATTTTAGATCCCGGGCTTTTGGTTTTCAGGATATTTGCTTTCAAGATATTGCCTTTAATTTTCGATTTTCGGGATTTAGGGTTTCAGGATGTGGTCGTGCATCAACGCTCCTTTTCCAAGCCAAAAAAAAGCGATAAAGAAACATCCGTACTTTGACTAATCCCAGCTATCACGTCTAGAGTCAATTAAATATTTCAAAAAGGCATCTGGGAGAATGGATGTTATTAACAAACATCAACAAAAGGTAACTACAAAGCTCCTACCTTAACCCACATCTTAACCCAAACACGATCTTCTACAAACAATACCTGAGAACAGTATCCCTCTGCGTCTGATCCAAACTCCATTCGGCCCGAGTGGGAATAATTGATTCCAACTATGGATCACAACATTAAATAAGTACCAACTTTGTTCGTAAATATTTAAGAGGATTAAACACAATATATTGGGCTCCTAAGCATTTCAATTTAGCATTAAATATACTATATCACTCAACAATCTACTTAAAAAGAAGATTTAGTTCCTCAATGTTTGGATAACGATTCATCGATCCCATTTTGATTGATGAATCCGTGAGACTGATAGTTATGCCTTCGTTACCTCACGCTTAGACTACTGCAATTATCTTCCACTGAATCTCCCTTCTTCGTGACTTCTCCCCCTACAACTAGTTCAAAACTATGCTGCCTGGCTTCTCTTTCACCGGCTCCGGTTCTCTCCTTCGATGCCTCTGTTACACGAGCTACACTATTTACCTATTCACTTCCGTATCCACTATACAATTCTTTTCATCACCTACAAGACTCTAAACCTCGAGGACCCACCGTATCTCTTCTCTGCCCTCTAACGTGGTCAATCTCCTCTGGCACTCCGGTCTAATCTCTACACTCTCATTATAAATACCTATTATTATTATTTACTCCATTCTGTGGCGCAAGATAAGTTCAATTTAGGAGTGAATATCTGTAGGTATATAGAAGTATTTGAATAACCTATTGAATATTCCCTATATTAATATTTTAATAGCTTTATTTAAATTATAATTCTTTAGAAATATTCAAAATACATATGTATACATTCAAATTTTTATTCAAATAGGTACGGATAAATAAAGTAGTGTAACTTATACACAAGTCACTTGCCTATTTGTTTTAAAAAATAGGATCAATCAGTAACTGAAATTTTCATTGTATATAAAAAAACATGCATTTAATATATTTTATATTGATTTCACATAATATAATCGTATATTAAAGAATTTATTCTAAATAAACAAACAATAAAATATTGACATGTGTTACATATGAGAATGAACACTCAGAGGATAATTTAGCAAACATATAGATTAGAAATTTAGAAAAATTTAACGGCAATGAAACTTAAAACACTTAATATCAGGTGTTGAAGGCTTTGTTTTCAATTAATTTGGCGCAAAGACAACTAAAGGACGTCCCCAGTTTCTGGCGAAATTCTTGTGTTATTTATTTCTATTCTTGTTCAAATTTCCTCCATAAATCCCTTATACTTGAAAAGTGCTTGTCTCAAACTTTGTCTCGATTGAGTTTTTCATTTGTCTTTAGTTCCGAATTCTGAGATGACCACGTCATTAATTCGATATCTTCTTGTTCGAAAAAGTATTTTACTCGCTTTACAAGATGGTATAGTGCGTTGTCCTCCATAGATTTTGCTGGCTGGTTCAGAGATGCTCGGAGTGAACGTACAAGATTTTGTTATACGATCTTTATTTACACATTAGCATTTACCCTTCCAATCGTTCCACTAGAGGGCCAACTCTTTCAGACGAAAACATCTCTTAGAACATGACGGTGCCTTCTCCATGCATAGCAGTATTTTTAACTCATTTAGGGTCGAGCCTGTCACTTGCAGCGCGAGTAACAAAGCGTCTGCACTCTCATCCAAATGAAATAAATCTACTTTCGTCGCTGAAGTGAATTCTCTCCCAATCTTCATCCCTCAAAACAACATAATCTTGAGCATATTCGAGTCCCGCCTTCTTTTTCTTCTTACTCATGATTAACAAGCTTTTAAACCAGATGCATTGAGACGACGAGTCACTGTAAAAGCTCATTTCTTTCCTATTATTGTTTTTAATTTTTCAAGAAATTCCTGTTCCAATCGAACACGGTTACTTCATTCAGAAGTATCTAATAACTGTTTGATCTCTGAGGGTGGTTATGAGTGGTCAACCAACTTTTGCAAGATATATATGATATATATATATATATATATATATATATATATATATATATATATATATATATATATATATATATATATATATAATAAAAAAGCTTAAAAGTGGCACGTGAGGAAAGCAATAATATGAAAATTGACCCACAGGAAAATGAAAAGATGAGACCAAGCAAATATAGTTTGAAAGTGCTTGGTTTCATCTTTTCATTTTCCTGTGGGTTAATTTTCATATATATATATATATATATATATATAGGTTTTATTTTCATTGTATAACTTCAGAATGACCGCAATCACACTCTTGGACCTTCGTAACTCTCTTGAACTTACAGAAAATGGTCTCTGCAAAGTCTTTAGGTGAAAAGTTCCGTGACTGAGCTCAAGATTCACTCTTACGTCTGGTGGCATCACTACAAAGTGAATATGACAAAGATTGCGAGTTTCCAATTCTTTCCTACCTAGTAAAGATTTTTTACAGGAAACTATTCATGTATCATGACGTCACTGAGCCTCGATCATTATTTCATCTAGGCAATAATAACTCCTCGTGGTTGGACACATAAAACCCAAACTTACTTTTTTTAACAGACTTTTTGATCACCATTAATTATTACCAGTGCATCGTCACAGTGTTCAAATATACATACAAGCTAGAGTGTTTACAAAGTATTGACCGATATCCAATAGATTTTACACATAGCCCCTAGGCAGATTTTCACCCGGGTTTCATCATTATTATGCCTTATTTGGAATCTAACATTCATGAGTTGCTGGAATCGTCATCTCGATATTTGTTCAATTATTTATAAAGTGGTCATACTTATTAATATTAAAGTGTAAAATGGAAAGGTCGTATAAGTTTATAGTGTATAAACTTTATAACACTAGGGCTAAAACAAGGGAAAAGTGCAAAGAGAGTTTCGGACACTAAAGTTAAACAAATGCAGCTTACTCGTCAAAAGCTCTAACCCTCTTCAACCCCAAAGTGTTTATCTCGGAGTAAACACCCACTTTCCTAACGCAGGAATCTTTTGCAACAACTCTATTCAGTTAAAACGCAACAACTATGGACAAACACAACACGCCAACGACCGTAGGCACAACCTGTATGTAACATGTGAGACTCCAATAATAGATTGAGGAAATATAATCATTTCTAGAAGAGCCAACTAACCTGAGCTTTCAACCACTCAGAGCCGCTATTTTGTAAAGGTTTACCCAATTCACGGCTCGAGAAATGGAGGTTTTAGCTTGTTTCACCGAACCGTCGCATCTTTTCTTCGATAATCTATTAAGAAAATTTAATAACATACTAAGGTATACTGTGAAGCAATATTTTCGACGGGAATAATTCATTCATCGTCATCCTTCCCTCGTTTAAGGAGCACTTGAAATTCTATCTCCGGATACCACATTTTAGTAACTCACAATGGCCGCACACGAGATCTTCGCACAGCTTTCTTATAAGGATATTTATCTTCAAAATTGATCCTTCACAATAATTACGCAGAGAAATGGACGAAGCATTGATTACCATCAAGGAAGAATTTACAACTAACTCTCTTGCGAAGACTAGCCACTGTAGAGACGTCAAGAGATTACTACATGGGAACCTCATAATCTTCCGGGCCATCTTTCATTTGGTAATCGTTACTGGATCTCCCAACTCTCCCAATGAATAAGAAAAATCTCCTGTACGATCGCGCTTCTCTTCCAATTTTCACGATTACATCCGCCGGTATCGCCAGCAATACAGTAGCCAGGCAAATTGCTATCTACCTAGTTACAAGGAAAATGGTACCTCGGGTAGACTTCTGATAAAAGCAAAAATGAAGAGCGTCCCATATGTGTTTTCTCCCTCTCCTTAATTGGTGTTATGGATCCCTACCCGCGCAGAAGTTTTCTCCTATAGCTCAAACCTTCATCTTGGTAAGAAATCAGACAATAGTTACCCCGTTGCCTGTGACTAACTTCATTTAAAATCTATCATGATGAGAGATAAATATCCACTCTCTTACTTGACCAATTCTAACGCACTTTATAGAAAATTTCAGAGTTCTTCCAAATCTATTTCAGGACGCGATTTTCCAGAAACAATGGAGCTATGATCCATAGAAAAAGTTGTCTAATATCGCCTGTTTGTTTCTATGAAGACCTAGCTCTTCTTCAAAGTAAGTAAACTCTTCTGAAACATTTCAACGGTATATCAATCATGGTTTGTGAGACGTAAACTAAGATTTGACATATGTTAATGACCTGCCTATTTCAAAACGAAATGAAGGTGAACATTTGCAACATTTGGAGCAACTCGTTTGAAATTCGAAATTCATGGGATGAAAATTAGTATTTGAATATGCATTTTCTCAGTAGTATCACTTGATTTTTTATGATATTAAATTAATTCTCAACTTTAATCCATTCAAGAGGATAAGAGAACTTTTATTACGATTATTTTGGAGTGTAAACGTTGCTGAAGCTACAGAAATTTATGAACTTAGACAATTTCCTTTGTAGATTGATTAAAAATGCTGCCACTGCTCTCATTCGTCTTACGAGATTGTTAAAACACTCAAAAAAGCGGGACAAAAATCAATATTACAATGCGATAACAGGGAAGATGCATTACTAAAAATATAAAACACTATATAGTAAAAATCCCCGTTTACTCTATCCCTCAAATAATCATCCAATCTAATTTAATACAGCTACGTCTTACTTGAGCATCAGAAGTGTTTTACTCCAATTTTATGAGTGTAAATGGGAGATATAAAGATTCATTTGTAAGGCTTCTATTTGTCATGAATTAAATACATATACGTTGAACAAATAATTAAGAAATTTCTCGCTGTATCTAGTGCAATAAAACGCCTCCACACTTAGTGGAAGGTAGTACACTTTTTTCCTAAGAGATGACTCGGAGATCATTCGAGCTGTTAATTCCTTCGAAACCTGACTCCATAAGAGTCCCGCTCATTTGAATTCAGTAGTCAGTACAATAAGGATATTTGTCACATTCCCAAGAAAGATAATTCTAGTGATAAACTCTTTCTTGGTATCGTATCAACGATTGCTACACACAATCAATTTATCTAATGGTATCAACACCAACCTCTACGCCACAAAAAGCCTATCTATTTCATTCATATCGTTCTAGCAATCGACCATTGCTTCTTTAATTTTTATCGCCTATAAAGCTTTAGCTAAATCTCAGTTGACCGAATGGTAATTTAAAAATATACAGGCTAAAGCCTCCACCTCGCTTCTCTTTGTGATCTTTCGATAGGTTTATTATCTCTAGCTAATCTTCAACTATTAGAACCGATTAAATCTTTTAGGTTCACGCCGTTCAATCAAATCTATCTCGCAGATTTTTCAGGTTGGAAGCCTGCATCTATTATAAGGGGGATTCCAAGATCTATGAGAAACAGTTTCGAAAAGTGTTACTTTCCTTAAAACAACGTGTCGGGAACAACAAATTTTCATCTTCAAGCTAAATTATTAATGACTATAAAGGCACAGGAATAAAAACTATCAAATATAAAAACCATGTAAAAATTAAATAGGAACAAATTGAATAGATAGAAAATCGCTTAAAAATGAATATAATTTCAGGAATAACTTTTTTAAAAATATGAAATAAAAGTAATAATAGAGAATGTGTGATAGATTTAGTAGCAAGTGAGTGAGAGAAACAACCAAGTAATCATCGCAAGTTATAATTGATATAAGTAGCAAATTGACAGGAATTGAATCCCCGTTTGAATAAGGTTCGTTGTACAAAATTTATCTTCTAAGAGAAAGTTTTACCATTTTGTTTTAATGATTTCCTTATCGTATAATTTTGTTGATAATGGTGAAATTCTTCTGAACTACTATGGAATTTTTCTCTCTTAATTAAGATAAATTGGAGTTGTTTTACGATTAAAACAAAGGATATTGAATTTGCCCCAATTATTTATCTAATGTGCTAGAATTGCATTTTAGAAAAAAAATACACAGTTGGGAATTGGTGCCAGCTACTTCTAAATTTGGGCTGCGAGCCTATGTTTACTTTGAACAGATCATACCCGCAAGCATCAGTCATTTCAACTCCTTCTGTCGCCCTCCACACATATGTAGAAACCTTTCATTCATCTGAAGGAACACCCGTGAGGTACTCTAGGGAACTCCAAGCTTCAGAAATTTGTGAACCTGTCTACCAAAGTCCTTTAAAGCATACCAAGCTGTGACCTTGAGTCATTGACTGCATTCCACAATCGATAGATTCAGAAGAAAACTTATTGCACCAAGTGAGGTAAATACGAAGGAATGCTCGTACCCTTTGTCCTCACTTTAAGCTTAACGTAGTCTAGGATATTAGGTTAAGATAGTCTTCATTAAATCTAGACCTCTTAATTAAGTCTTTATTCTGCCTGGAACCTTTCACATAAGGTCAACTTATTTAAATTTCGTTACCACTCTATGATTTTTAACGTTACGCGAAGTTTATATATTTTCCTCCTTTTTCACTTCCCCTCATAACTTATTCGTTTTTTGCTATTACCTTTTTTATACCCTTTCATGCCTTAAAGTTTTTAAAAACATTGACAATAAAATAACATTAAGGCTTCATTTGTAACGCCTCTAAGCCAATGGTATCAGTTTTCTAATTAATATTGGTTCCGTGCCATTGCAGGTGTGATGAATTGCGTAGACTTTTCAAGGTTCATCTTTGTTCTCAAGTGACATGTCTCGTTGAATTGTGTAAGTGTGGTCGAGACAGGATAGCCAAAATAGCCAAGTATCGCTTGGTATGCACCGATCAGGATGGAACGAAAGTTATGTATAATTTTTAAAATAAAGTTTTAGATTGTATTTATTTAAGTTGTGCCTTTTGATATTGTTTAATGCTACAATGAATAATTTATACCTTTTTCTTTCAGATTATAAAAATATTGTTCATAATCTTCGGTATTCACTCCTATGTTAATCAATCGAAAGATCACATTAGAAAAGCTTTATGTAATTTTTGAGTTCATAAGGAATTTAATGGAAGTATAGCAGCAAAATTCATTTTGAGCACTTATGGGGACCATGGTGTAAAGAAAATAATTTGCGAAAGGTGTTTTTTCCATTTTTGAAATGGGGATTTTAGTCTAAAGGACGGACTAAAAGAATTCGTCCTAAAAACACAATTCCGAAGAGTTGGAAGCTGTTCTCACCTTAATTCCTGCTCGACCTCCGAGGAAACTAGCTAAAAATTTTAACATAACCAATACAACTGTCCTACGGCAATTGAAAAGGATTGAAATAGTTCCATTAAACGGTAAAATAGGTCCCTTGTCGCTTAGAGAGAGAGAGCGAGAGATTCACGCGGACAAAGAGGCCTAAGGGGGGTATCTCAATGACGAACGGACCGTCAACTGGCGTCTTTCGGTAAACTCCGGGGTGATATCGAGGCGAGAGTAGTCGAACTAGAGTCCGGAACCCAATCAGCGACAGGTCGCAAAGTTCTTACCTGTCGTACCTTAAATCGGAGTCGGACCCACTTCTAACGGCAAGCAACATCGCTTCCGGCAAAGTAGTTTATATTTTCCAGCGCGGAAACGAGCAAATTAGAATTCAACCAGGAGCCAGTCACTGCTCACGCAGTAATTAAGAAATTCATTGGAAGCAGCCAAAGGACAAAACGCGCCACTTCCCAAGTGACTCTCTGTTACCCTAATGACTCGCAGGCAAGAAACTATTGTTCATAACTATGGAGGACGACTACGAAAAGACTCATTCTGGAATAACGCGCATTGCTCCGTGCCCTGCAAGGATACTCCGTCGATCAAAGACTCAAGGACCCTTCCACATCTAGGATATCATAAGCCAATTACATTTTTCTTTATCGCCGTCGAATATGCGTGAAGATTTCAGACTGCAAAGCTTTACCTCATCATCTCCTCCTGTTTTCTTTCGGGTAAATTTTGTGCTACTCTTAGCTCGTGCCGAAGCATGCATTGTAAATTAATTACGTGTTGTTGAACGATTAGTTTTCCCATAGTGTATGAATTATTGTTAAATCCTCTTATTTGTTGTTATAATAGTAAAGATTATATTTGTTTCTCTTGTTTAAATCCCAGAACCAGATAAAAGCCATTGATCTATTTTCTAAGTCAAACAATGGAATAAACGCACTCGAATATCCCCGTAATTAAAAGGGAATTTCCCCGCGTCTACGGAGTGCAAGCGAACGTCAGTGAAGCCTATCTGATATACAACATAATAATAATAATAATATATATATATATATATATATATATATATATAATTAAATTGGTGTCAGGTTTTTAAGGGTCGATAAAAGTTTTTTATTTAAAGGCTTTTAAGATTGTGGCTCTGGATATCAAGGAACAATAATTTTCTTGCTAAACTATTTGTAAAGTTAGATACACGATCCTGGTGAATATTTCAAGTTAATTACTTTGTGATTATTGTGACAATGCATCACTAATTTTTCTAAGTGGAATATTGTATCTGTTCTTTCGACCCCGTATACACTTCCATCGGAAAGATTCAGAAAAATTGTATTTGTTCGGTTTTGTTTGGCGGATTGAGGAGTAGGCATCAAGGCTTGTTCGCCTTAATCAAAGAACTCGCATCCTGCGAAATAAGTGAGTTGTTTTTGCGTGTGTTTTTTATGTATGTACTACATTGGCACTTCCGGCACTGATCATAAGTGCGTTCAGGAAAACACGGTTAATTTAGATTCGACAAACCCACTGCATCCTCTTGTGTGCGCGTTAATATCTTTGTCAAAAGGTGAGACATCATGTGTTCCTTCAAAACTTTTAAGGCACAAGGACAATATCTGGGTCTAACTGGGATGGAACTAATGTCCTGTATCCAGAGAGTAGAGAAAGCAGCGAGAGATGAAAGAAGACAGAGGTTAATAGAAAAGACGGAAAGAGAGGAAAGAAGAGAAAAGGAAAAAAGAAAAGGAAGGAGAATAAAGAGAAGCAAGAGAAGAAAAAAGAGAAGACAGAATTTGTTTGCACGAATTAGAGATGACAAGAGCGAGAAACGAAACCATATCCATCATTTATGGAACGGGATCCAGCAAACAGCATCTGTCAAACTGTCTGTTTACAAAGAAGGGGAAGAGTTCGGTTCATATTGATCTCACTTCGAGAAGATCTTCGAAGTAAATCATTGACAGATAGAATCAGACGGCATAGAGAAATTGTTGCCCCTACTGAACACCCATCTGAGGGACATTTTCATTTTCCTACCCTCACAGGCAACAATTGATTATTCCTCGTTGAAGGCCTAGCTATTGCCGCCTATAATATGACCCCAGATTTTTAACGTGTGAAGTTTAGGCAGTGTATAATTAAGTCCATGGGACCCTTCAGACAGTTCGGGTACACATTACAAAGGCACCTTAATTTCTGGCTTGATGCATCAAAGGTGCCCCATGACTACGATGCTATGATTGATTTGAGTCTGAATGACCATGTTCTGGCATCACTTCCATCGAAAATCAGATCATTCGTCAAGGACAGAAGATTAACAAATGAAGGAGTTCCTAGAAAAGGCTGACGTCTTTGCAACAAGCCACAATTGCTATCCAAAGAAGGGAAGAAAGTGCAACCATCTTTTCACAAATCGAAGGTAAATAAGCATAAATTTGGGCCTCAAATCAAGGAAAATTTTCTCGAGATAACAGGTCAATCCAAGCAGAAGTCTGTTAGAACACCCGTCAAAGGAGAAGTCCAGCCATTCTATCTCTAATACCCCGTAGACAGCGTTCTCCAAGAGCACTATTGCTTTTTATTCCTTACTTGAGGAATAACTATTCCCAACAGGTGCACCAGGTGAGTGCTACCCCTTCTCAGATCCTATCTCAACCGGAAACTCCTCTCTCTTCGAACGAACCATGTCCCGTCGGTCACCAGGTGCACATTTTGTTCAACAAAAGCAACCCTGGGGGCCTTCAATAGGAGACTGGTACGGTGAACGGTTGCCTTATCTCCACCCTAGTCTAAGATAGCGGTTGCACGTATATCGTGGTCTCGGATAAGATAGTCCCACTTGCAGCTCCGGATCACGATCGGTTTGCCATCGTACTTAATTATCTAAGACGCACTAATCCGTTCCTCATCGTGAAGTGCCATATAGACTGCGCCTATTTCACTGGCCGTGCCGAACTAGTGGCAGCCCCAATCAAGTTTTGTTTGCCCTGATTTGGCAGAGCCTCAAAGTTTCTTCAGTCCCGGTGGCCCAACCCGTGACCACCCACTCACAAGCGAAGCAGGATTTGGAAGCAACCGCGCCCCTGGGAACGCCCCGATGCTTCAGAATATAGCAATGTCGTAAACGAGGACTTTGGTAAGAAACAGAAAGCGTGTGAATCCCTTCGTGCTCTGTGGACTAAAGGGCGAAATAAGACGCAAAAGTCAATTAAAGGTGGGAAATTAATTTCCTTCATTGTTAAAGATAACCTCCTCTACCGCATATGCTCCGAAGGAGATCCCACCGAGTCTCGAGCCTTATGTGTTGCAGGCTCTCATTTGCAACTTATTTTACAAAGCGCACATGAAAGCTTTTCCTCAGGTCACGTTAGTCCCCCAACGACTGCCCAACGAGTTTTTAAGTACTTGCTTCGGCCGATGCCCTTATCTCCATTTTTTCCGGGGTTGGATTACCGAAAGATATATTGTCTGACTGAGCACGTCAATTTACCTTCCATTTGATTGAGCAAGTAGAAAAAATATTCATGGTAATGCCCTTATTTACCATTCCATTTCACCCCGCTGGAAATGGTATGCGCGAGAGGTTGGATGGGAATCTCAAGGCAATTCTGCGGAAGATTAGCCCCGAGCAGCCAAGAGAATGGCATTGTTATTTGCCAGTGGTTCTTTGCATATAGAGAGATACCACATCGTACTTTGGGGTTCGCGCCATTTGAATTACTTTAACACATTTCCTGCGGTGTTTTCATGTGCCGCCATGTGACCCAAATATGGGTCACAGGTAAATTTTTAAATTCTTTTTATTGTTTAAATTTTATTTTAATAAATGTAATTAATATTGCATTAATTGTTTTATTCTACATATAAAAGGTATAAAAGGTAGTATGTGGTAGAAATTTACTAAATAAAACCTTTGTAAATAAATGCAATGTTTAATAGCAAATATCTTTTACAAATATTTAATTAAAATATAAAAATAACAATAAGAAGAAAGCTTTTAGTTTTCATGTTTAAAATTAAAGCACGAAAGGCAAAAATACGGAGTATTTTCATATTTATTGCAAAATGTTGATAACTATTTAGTCTTTTTGCAAGCTTCATTCCACCCCTGGTTTTAGATATGAGATCGTAGCAGCCTCTGCACCTCTTGCTTGAATTAGCTTTAGGGCCATTAGCTTCTAACCAGAAGTAATATTTTGAATATCCTCATCATATTGCCTTTCGTCACTAGCATCAAGCGAATCTTCATATGAATCCGAGCTAAGTTACTTTTCATATTCGCAGTCCGAATTCATTGTGTGTGTATCATCTTGGACAGATGAGTCTTTATTTTCATGCTGTAAGAATCTGTCTTTGGTCTTTTGTTATAAAACATTGAGGAACCATTCTGAATAAGGAAAAAAAATATATAAATATAAGCTTTTACAATGACACACACACTATATAAATATGTATACGAGCCCAAAGTTTAATTTACGAAACTAGTTTCAGTATGTAGTTTATCATACCCTCTTCTGTCGTATACTGAGAATACAATAGTTACAAAAGTCGATAAATAGCGTACAGATAAAAAAAAAGAAGCAAAATCCACGAAGAAACACAAAACGGGGGCAAAAGATCATTATTCAGGGAGTGCAAATCTAAGATCGTTGACTAAGCTGTTTACTATGAGGTTACGGGAATGGGGGATGCATTTCAATTGCTTATCTGACAAATTAAAATTGGGAATTTCTCCTATTATTATAGATTAAAGAACTTTTTCCCTCCGTTTGTGATTCTTTGTGTTATTTTCTTTTTGTATTTTCATGATCTGTACGCTATTTATAGAATTTTGTAACAATTGCATTCTCAGTATATGACTGAAGAGATTATGATAAACTACATACTGAAACTAGTCTCGTAAATTAAACTTTTGTCTCCTATACAGTGGTTTCGCTATCATATATATGTATATGTATATAGAAAGAGGGAGAAGATATATATATATATATATATATATATATATATATATATATATATATATATATATATATATATATATATATTGATAATCTCATGACACGTGATTTTTTAGAGATGTATTTTTAAAGGCCCAAGGAAATTAAAATTGGTGACAGAACCCGGAAAAACACTTAAGAGAATATCACGTGAACCAATCAAAACTTGAGAAGAAAAATGGGAGACGTAGAGAACGGAATTTGATATGCGTGGCATTTATAAGCTTGTTGACAGATGGAATGTTCTAGAATGAATGGAGATTGTGCTAATGATTAAATATTTCCATAGTCTTAATTTTTTTCCCTTTTAATATATTTATAACCTAAATCGAACATTACTTTAGTTCCAACCAGAAAACCTATACCATCCGTCGATCTTCCTTCCTAACTTAGCTTGGGCAAATTTGTGATAAGTTAGTACTCTACTTAAGTAATATATCATCATCAACTCGTAAGTTTTATTTGTGTTTCACTTTGTTGCCTTAATTACTCTGCTTTCGGAGTATTTGCTTGAGTTTACTATTCCGAAGTTTTTTTCTCTCCACTTCTAGTGTTTCATACAATAAGGCTTTTGGGCTTCTAAAATATTAAAGGATATTATTTAGCTATTATTTTAAAATTATTAATTGAAATATCAGTAGTGCATTTAGTGCTGTCTTGCATTGAAATTTAATTCTTAACCAATTTTTAATTTGGCGTCAACTAATTCCCATAAAAGCAGATAACTTAGCTCCAAGAGCCCTGATAGTGATGCTGATTTATTACGAAGTATACAACTGGGATGTTTAAAGAAATAGACAACTTCAATTTAGTACTCTGCCGTGGTATAAGTGCCGAGGGTGTACGTAAGTTTGTTACGTACTTCAATAACTCCGTTATTTCGTTTTCTCTAAGAATGCTACAATTCTTTACGTTATTTAATCCTTTGCTTTACTTCTTTAATCATGGAGGATTTCTATTGCCATGTGCAGCGTTTCGCAAGGTGAGTTAAACACTTTTAACCAAAAATAGAATTTTAATTACAACATAAAAAAATGAAATATTAAAAACTACTTTTAGAAAAAAATGAATATTAAGTAATAGTTGACCCCCAGCTCATTTTAATACTAAGCGTTAATTGACACACAAAAATATATGAATTGCTTTACCTTTTAAAAAGACGCAAGTGAATTCGACTGAGAAATGACCTTAACGATGGATATTATGGAGGCAGGGTAAGGGGTTTGAGGTTCAAAGCATGGGTGTGGTAGCAGATGCCCCAGCTGTTCGTCCGGCTGGGAGACTGACTGGAAGGAAACAGGTGACTTCGGTGAGAGAGGCAGATTGCACTAGGCACGTTATCTTAATCAGATGATTTAAGCAACGGGACCGTGAAGGTATGCTTTTTCCAGTCTTCGGGTTAATCTTCAGATGCTTCACGCCGACGAGCGATGATCAAAAAGGGAATCCTTTGACGAATGGGGGTGATGAGTTTACTTTGGGTATTCCTCATGGTGAGAACTATCTCTGTTTTTGTTGAAATCCGAGATGGGGGGTTTCTCGGACGAGATATGTATGAGAGAGATTCTCGATACAAGGGTCTAATCTTCGGTGTGACCACAAGGAACTGACCCAGAAAGAACTTCTTCTCTGTTCGGTTCCGTTAATGCTGGGCCCTGCCGCCGGACTTTGTCGTGTCGATATCTAACTCGATCTCCATTATCATCTCCAGTTATCCACCTATTAATTTCACTGACCTCCTGAGGGGGGGGATGAGGGCTTATGTATTAAGCCTCTCTCCTATAGCGCCGCTTCTCAAAGCGCTTTTCACTTAGCCCTAAAGGCATCTTCTGGCTTTCGTGTCAGCTCCAATAATTTTGTTTATTATGTGAAACTCGAACTCAAATCTTAGGGAAAAAAGTGAGCCTGTTTAAACATTGTTATTACTCCAGCTCTCCTTCCACCCCTATTGTTTATGCATAGTGGTGCAGAAATCTGTTAATTCGTACTTCTCGAAGTAGAATGTCGCGTCTGGTGGCTAACAGGTGGAAGGGAGAGAGAGGTGGGGAGGACCGGGTTACACCGCCTAGCATCAGGACGCTGTTGTAACCAAACGGGGCATCTGTTTTTATGGTGGGATATGATTCCCAAATGGAGAAGATTTTTTAAGATCAGAAATATTTTTATTGCTATTCTGTTGAGAATTTTTGTCTGTTATTGAGGGCGGGTTTGTTTTGAAGGAATACATTAAGTTCATATTGGTCCACAAACCATTTATTCCAATTCAGTTTCCAGCAGGATAAAATCATACAAGAGCTTTACATATATAGATGAACATGTGTTGAACTCAGAGCCGTAGCAATGTCTAATGCCCGGTCCCCGTATCAGGGTGGCTAATTCGTCTCCAAGATTAGGCAAGAAGTAGTCGGCCCTCAGTTATTATCAATGACCTCACGCAAACTTGTGAAAGATTTAGCGTTTTTCATACAATAATTTTGAATGATTAACAGAAAATGGGCAAACTCAGAAAACAGGACATTGATTCCAAGTCGTACGTATGACCGACTTCGACCGTCAGCACTGCAAAGATGCCTGTATGACATTACTTTGTAGTAAACGTCGTTTTAAGGTGCTAAACAAAGTGTTTACTAGAGAAGAGAGATGGTGTCTATATTCCAACGTAGCACGCAAAAGAAGATGCACAGACAAATAAGCACATGCAAAAATTCAGGCAAATGCTAACCGAAATAAAAAAAGCTTATGGTTTGTCTGGTGTGATGTGAAGGGAGTGATTGACTGGAAATTGAAGAAACGCAATCATTCTATCGACGCTCAATTATACAGTCGAAATACGCAACAGGAGACAGATACAATTATGCAATATCGACCCGAATTGACCGATCTCATGTATGTTCAGTATAATGCCCAACCACTCTTTCTAAATCATACCCGTGAAAAACTCCTGGAGCTACTGTAGGAATTTCTTTCCCACTCATCGCGATCCTCAGACATAACGGCAAAATAATACAATCTATTCCTAGCACTTTAGAAATCCTTAAAGGGTAAAACGATAGCAAATTAAGACGATCTGAAAACTTCATTTGGAGATTTTTTGATAACAAACCGGTTGAGATTTACTCCAAAAGCATCCATGATCTATCCCACCGTTGGAAGCAGGTGCTACAAAGGCATCCATGATCTATCCCGCCGTTGGAAGTATGTAGGTGCTCAAAAATAACGATAATTACATTGTTCATTAAAATGTTCCTTTGCTACAATCTTTCGTTGTAAATCATTGTTAATGAAAGTTGTTTTAGAAAGTTGACCTAAGATATAATATTTAACCATTGGAAGTTAGTTTAAACCCCTCGTCTGAAAAACTTTCTCTCACACATGCCTATTTCTGATTTTTGTTTTACTATTGTTACAAGAAAGTAGCCAAATTTAACTCGACACCTTATTTAGTATAAAAAAATTAAAATACTTGAGTCAAATTTGAATAAAAATAAGACCTTTAATTTAATTGATTCGTGAACAAGACCACATGTTTTAGTTAATTAAGGTTGTCGAGAATATAGAACAAAACTTCCTTGTTGCGATAGGACAACCCTCTCCACTGTCATTGAGCGTGTGTCGCTAAGGTAGCATAAACCTGAATAAGATCCACTGACCAACAAAACTTCAAGTACCTCAATCTTTTCCTGCGTTTGATGATCCACACCCATCACTGTCTGTGCGAAACGGTTATTTATGGTCAAGATGACGTCGAAATGTCGAAGGTGGTTGATCAGAGGCAAGATATAATTTCTAGGTGATTAGGACAAGTAAAAGACATATTTTGCCCTCTATTTGATATAATCAGGAAATATCTACTACTTAATCCACCTCCTTTTTGTCAAAAAAGCGGAATAAAAGGGATAATCACATTCGACAAATGTAATAACTCGGGTCAATTTCTTAAATGCATCAGTCTTATGATGGATCGGTTCGTAAGTCAAGCGGTTAAGTCGATGGCTCGCAAGAAGGTTTTGAAATACACAAAATTCTGCCTTTTACAGACCTTGAAATAATTAAGCGGGTATTCCTTTGGTTGGTCATGTCGAACAGTACACAAATATCTTTATCGGAATGAAGAATTTGGCATCGTTTGGGGGCAGTTACCCTCGTTAAATTTTGCCTCGAACAAAATATCAATCGATCACTATCAAGTGCAACAATAATCTTCGAAAAGTAGATATCTACTAAATAAGTTCATTAATAATCCTTATTACAACTATTCTGGCTGAATTATTTGCTACCTGGTCCTTCTATCGAAGGACCAGAGAAAGAGACCATAAAAAATGGTCGTGTTGTTAACCTTTTGCGTGGTAATAAATCTAGCGAAGAGCAAAAGAGTGAATTTTTCAATTTCGGTCATTTATTGATTCATGATAGCATACTCACATGTTACCTATCTGAGACAAATAAAAAAGGACAGTAGAGAAAGCAATGTTACATTGAAAATTAAGAAGAACGAAGCTCCATGATGGGTGGAGGACACTCATAATTTTCACAATTTAAAGAATTAATTTATATACATACATGTTTGGAGTTTATTATAATTTGTTGTATAATTTTTTTTAACACTTTTTAAGTTAATAGATTGATTATATTCTTTTTCTCTTCTATATATCGCATTTTGAATTTCCAGATTAATTGCTATATTTTACACGTTATCACCATCCTGACTTTGTTTTATTCGTAATTTATCTTTTTTTCTTTTTCTTTTATTTAACAATATTATATTATTTTATTTAACAATACTATATTATGCTATCAAAGAATTTTACTTATCCGGTTTGTCCAGTTTTTAACATTTCACTTGCTTAGTTATTAGGGTTATGTGCTTAGTCACTTTATTTAACACTTGTCTTTAATTATTCCTAGTTATTTCTTTATTCACTAATTTATTTGACTATGTGCTTAGTCACTTTATTCATCTTAAATTCAATTATCACTTTTAAATTTAACATTTTCTTGGATTTCTATTAGTTATATAGATAGTTTACTTTATAGTTTAATTGTCCCACAGGCGTTATTCTTTGTCCGTTTCTAACCTTTTTAAAAGTTTTTACTCACCTCACAGCAGCACCTCGTACCTAGGATGTAAAGCATCTTGTCCACCAGCGTTTTTTTCAAACTTATTTACTGAATATGGTCCATCGAAGATCAACTTAAATTTCCCAGCATTGATTCCTTGGTGCAGTATCGTCTGGTGTCCAAATGGAGGTTTGTGCGTCCCAAGAAGTTCCGGACACTGGCGCCGTAGAAGCATCTTCTCTCCAGGATGTACTCCTCCTCGTGTTAGGTATCACCTGTAACTTCGGAGGTTCTTCTTCCTCTTCTTTGGTTGTTTCCTTCCCTTCCAGTGTTTACTTTTCTTCTTCAATCTTCTTTTGTCTATGTTTATCCTTTTTGTTTAAATTTTTGTATTGAATTATTTCTTCTGTCTCGGACTCTTCCTCAGTAGTAGTGGTTTCTTCTTCTGTTTCGATTGTTTTCTTTTTTCCTTCGCCTTTCGGTATTCTTCCTTGGAGCTATAAATTCGGTTGTTGTTCATCTTTTGGTGCTTCCTCTCCATTTTTTTGTAGTATCTTTAGCAATATTATCCTCTGAGTCATCGGCGAATTGTATTTTTAATATTTCTTTAGACGTGGGGTTCCGTGGAAACCATAGTTTCTGTCTCACCCCGTTCATCTTCAGAAGATGGTTTAATTCCCCCACAAACGTTTCGGGGTGAGCCAGATTTGCTAGATGTGCAAACATGATTATTGTCATTATTTCTGTCCCTTCCTTTGGCCTTTGGAGAGTATTTGCTTGAGTTTCACATTTTCTTGGAGTTGTCGCTGCCTCGAGGTATGTCCTTGACATTGCTTCCTTTTCTTTTTTCAGTTTTTCCTTTTTATCCAAATTTGCTTTCTTCCTGAGGGGGCATTTTATGGCCATAGTTTTGTGCTCTTGCTTGAAGTTTATACAGTGCGGCTTTTCATCTCTGCATTCTATTCACCGGTGCCCGAGTCTGCAGCTTTTCATCTCTGCATTCTATTCACTCGTGCCCGAGTCTGCAGCTTTTCAGCTTTGCATTCTATTCACTCGTGCCCGAATCTGGAGAAGTTGGAGCAGGCGATACTTGTTAGGGGCAGATCTCTCGTGTTATGTTTTTCAACTGCGTAACACTTGAAGCAACCGTTGATCGTGATAAATTCTTCTCCCTCAATTTGATCAGGTAAAACCATAAGGTAGAACCCTCTCAGTTCTTCGCTCATAGCTCTTCGTGTCAGCTCAATGTTGACGAACATTGCTCCACTCTTGTGATTTTTGCCCATTTATTATTGACACCTAGTTCCTCTTTTATTTCTTCCGTGGAATTGTCATTAAAGAATGGTCTAGTCGTCGCCTAATTATAGTTCGTTAAACCAATATCTCGTAGGGTATTGTGGCTTCCAGACCGATCCTGTTTAAGCTTTTCTTTGTTTCTTCGAAGACCAATTTTATACGTCCTCAATGGTATCGCAGATGGCTACATACCAAGAGGGTGTTTTAATGAACCGTAGCAGCGAAATGTTTAGGACTCCAAAAATCGACTGCATGACAATCACCCTCGTCGGTTTGGTGTCCCCCCCCCCCCTCCCTTAGCACTCGAAGGGGGACCCTTTTTTTTCCTGTAGGGCCGATTCCATGGTCCGCCTTTGGGTATGGAGCTCTCCAACTTGCGGGATTCGCTTATTCTTCTTAGGCAACAAAACTTCGCCTTACAATCGGTTAAAAACACTGGAGTAGGCTATAAGTGTGCCTGCGACTTTACTATCGCTTAACCTTTCCTGCTTTGTCACAACCAGACATGATGAAATCACACTATCCTACTGAGTACTTACCCTCCCCCCGTTTTAAATAGGTATTTATTAGTCAAACTTAAATGTAAGGCCAAAGGGAAGGGGCCAACCAAAAAGATGGAATCTTTAGAACAGTTTGATTTAATTTTGTGACTTACCTTTTGAGGGATAGTTTTTTTCATTGATTATGATGTCTTCTAAGATGCACTTAGAAGAAAACTTTAATTATTTTACGCTCAGCAAGAAGTCACAGCCGGCAAAGGAGGTAAAGTCGAGGGAAGACATTACAATAAATGGTCAACGACTTTTGCTTCCTCTCGAAGGGGGACTGCAAGATATATTTTCTACGGAACAACCTATAGCCGACCCATGTCTGGCTACCCCCTCGCGGCCCCCTCATCGGAGCAATGGAGCTGAAATGAACTGAACTGCCACTCACCTAGTCTCGTTCCAACTATGTCGGCCCATAATTGGAGACGTAAAGGAAAGGAGGTTTGAGGATTAATCCACTGTAGAACTCGACGTAAGAGACCATCTGGTGAGGAGGCGATGGTGAAAGCTTTGGGGACGAGTTTGCTCTAATCTCTAAAGGTAGTTTTTGACCAGTACCACAGAAGGACAGACAACCGTCCCCGTGTAAGTTGGAATCATATTAATCACGAAGCATGGTATCTATACGACCATCAAGCAGTTAAAGATACCATTCTACAGATTGCTCTTGAAAAAACATTCTCAGGAGAGGTAAAACAGTGTTTTTGTTGCTGTCAGAAGGAATCTCTCTTTCAGAAACCTTCCGGATATGGACGAGTCCTTCGTGGCGGTAGAGCTGCACACTCTAGTGGGGAAGCTCATAATCGCGCTGGCATACCAACCCCCTTGACGAAGATACCTTCCTCTCACAAACTTTTACACCCTGCTTGGCCACGGCAGAATGGTATTTCTCGGGGGCGACCTCAATGCTAGATGCCGGAAGGTTGGCTATCGTAACACGGATGAAAGAGGCCATAACTTGGAAATGATTATGCAAAGGAAGAACATCCAGCAGTAAGGTCCGGAGTTTCCAACCTATATCACTGTTCGGTCAGCAACAAAACCCAACATAATCCTTACAAGCGATGGGTTGCCCTTCAATTACTGAAGTGAGCCAGGCCCAACAGTACTCAGCAACCACATAGCGATCTTGACGTCCATTTCTCTCGCACCAATCCAGCCTTCAATCCTTCTTCGAAAAAGCTACGCTTCAGCAAACTGGGAACGCTACAAGGAATTTATTGATATATTTGAACCAGCTGACCTAAATGGAGAAAGGCTCAAGGAGATAGACGAGGAGCTGGCGAAGATAACTGCCCACATCATCGAGGTGGATCGTGAGAGTGTACCGATGAAGAGGAACAAAACTCTCCCACAACCCAGATGGACCTAGAAAATGAGGCGGATTGCTAGAATGCACAAGGAGTTGTATGAATAAATTAGGAGAGAAGGTACAAATCGGGAAAGAAGCAAGCTGCTAGGACGCCTGAGTGAAGATCTAAAGCAAGCTATTAACCAGCATAAGGCTGAGACCTGGGACAGCCCGATTGAAAAGGTAGACAGCGAGGTGAGACCCGATGTGTTCTGACAACTTGTGAACAAGTTAAAACGTCTTACAAGTAGGGAAAAGAGCCGCAGTAAATAGGGCGATAACTACTTGGAAGACCCGGCGGTTTTGGAAGAGATATTCTTCACATTCTGGAAAGATATCTTCAAGATAACGTCAGAGGACAATGCGGAATTTGACCAGGAATTCAAGGGCCAACTGATTGAAGATCTCAATCAGATTGTGCATCGCACCCTCCCTCATGCCTATGTCGTTGGAGGGAGGGTTTTGGCACACGATGGCCGCCCAACTACACCAGAAGAGGCCATGGCATCATAAAAACCTTCAAACAAAAGGCACCATGGTGGACAGGCATCACCAAAAATAACTTGGTGAATGCGCCATGGCAGATCATTCAAGGAAACAAAAACATCTACAAGGGTTCCCTAAATATAGACTACTTCATCGACGGTTTAAAGATGGCAAAATCATCTTTATATCTGAAGAGAGGAAGCCAAATAAACTGGTGGACTACAGGCGAATATCCCTCCTGAAACTATTAGGTGTTCCAATAACTTGGACCGATTTTAAATGTGAGTTAAGTTTAAGCGTCTAATGATCTTTTTCTTTTTCTTTCAGATTTAACAACTTGTGTCTTTGGCAATTTCAACCATTGAAAGATTAACAATCAAACACGGTGATAAAGTTATCGAAACCAATTACGAAAATGAACGTTCAAACAGAAACGCATTTCGGGCACCCCGCGATTTTTTGGTCAACATAATCGACCAACTGAGAGTGCAATTGGGAAAATTGTTCATGAATTCCAACAAATGGGGTCGGTAGCAGATATGAAAACGCCATTGCGTGCTCGTTTACGCCGTTCAGCTGAAAACATTGCTGCAGTGCGCGAGAATGTAGCCGAAGATCCAGACACCTCTATTCGTCATCATGCGCAGGAATTGAACCTCTCCACAACAACGTTACATTGAATTTTGACAAATGATTTGTCTCTACACGCTTAAAAAATTTAAGTGGCACAAGAACTGAAGACAGCTGACCATTTGAAGTGCCGTACATTCGTCAATTGGTTGCACGAGCAAAGACAAGCCGATTATGATTTTTCGCAAAAAAATCATCTTTAGTGATGAAGCCCATTTTCATCTTGGTGGATTTGTTAATAAGCAGAATTGTCGCATTTGAGCTAATGAAAATTCAAACAAGATTGTTGAAAAACCACTGCATCCACAAAAGGTCACTGTTTTGTGTGCATTTTTTGCTAGTGGAATCATTGGGACGTATTTATTCGAAAACGATGCCGGGAATTCTGTTACGGTGACAGGCAGGCGATACCGTGCCATGATAACCAACTTTTATGACATGAATTGAATTCTATGGATATCGAAGACTTGTGGGTTCAACAGGACGGCGCCACATGCCACACAGCCAATGCAACAATGGTTTTATTAAATGAGAAGTTCCCAGGTCACATCATCTCTCGAAACAGCGAGAACAATTGGCCTCCACGATCGTGTGACTTGACGCCTTTAGATTTCTTCCTTTGGAGTCATCTCAAATGCAAGGTCTATGCCAACAAGCCACAAAAATTCAACAGCTGTTGGATGAGATAATAAGGCATATTTGTGAGATCGAGGAGCAACTATGCAGAGACTTCATCAAAAGTTTTGACCAGCGCGTGGAGGTGTGCCGCCGAAGCCTTGGCGGACATTTAGGCGATATTATTTTTTACATATAATTGCCATGAGTCAAATATACGTTATCCAATAGTAAAATCAATAAATTTTCACTAATTACACTGTTTTATTTACTGTTACCTTTGATCCGTCTTAATGGTATACCCTGTATAAGCAAAGTCTACGAAAAGCTTCTAGCTAACAGGTTACAAGACCATCTGACCGAGCTGGAAGCTCACAGCCCTCAGCAACACGGATTTCGTAAGAGAAGGGGAACTGACATAGCCATTGGCCTTCTCACTGAAAAGCTATCCCGCTGTAAAGCTGAGAGGAAATACGTAGACGTAGTGATGCGAGATGTACAAAAGGCCTTGGATAAGGTTTGGCTAAGAGGTCTTCAATATAAGATCTTATGCCTCCAGCTGAATCCAATCCTCGAAAATGTCCTCTGTGACTAGATCATGCACAGCAAAGCCCAAAATTCGATCGTGGGGTACAGAGTACCCGAGTTCGAACTTACGGAGGGTGTTCCACAAGGTGGCTGTCTGAGTCCGCTGTTGTACCTTGTGTACACACTAGAATTACCTAATCCAGTAGGAAAGGACGTGATGTACCTGCAGTTTTCAATCGATATCACACATGTCATCCCCAGCTACTACAAACTTGCTGGATATCAAGCAAGGCAGACAACCATCGAAATCGATAACATCAGTCGATACGAACGAAAGTGAAAAATCAAGACCGACCGCCGAAACTTTTAGATCCTTCCAATAAACCATCAAAAATGTGTCGATGTCTTAGTGGACGGCGAAGTATACCCGTACGGAAATGAAAACAAAGAGAGAGAGGCGGAGAGGGAGAGAGAGGGAGAGAGATAGATATGTAAAAAAAATCTAAACTAAACTAACAAAAAATAACAAATGGGCGAAAGAGAAGCCAAAACAAAAGAAAAAACCTGAAAGATGCCCTCTACACCAAGGCAAACTCAAACTCTTTTTATCTTTATTACATAATGTTCATGTTCATGTTCTAAGATGTTTAGTCTGGATGGATTTCTCTCTCCTCTTGTAAGAGTGGGCTTGTGAATACTCTCCATATGTTTTTTTAGGCGCTCTGTTATGAAGATGCATTGGTGGTTGTCATGCCAACATACTTAGAGTTATTATGAATCTTGCACTCTTTATGTAAGCAGTTTAACTCGTAAATTATGCTAGCAGACTTGAGTTTCTCGTCTCGTCAGACCTTATTTTTCCTAAGGACATTTTGGACTCCTTTATTTTTTTAATATACGATGAGTTTAATTTTGTTCGTTGAACTTTTGACTTTTGTGTTACGATTAACAATCCACTTGATGGAACTTTTATCTACTTTTTAGGCCGTAAACATTTTATTTCTATAGAAGTGTTTTATGTTATTATATATTTCTTGGTTTTTGTCAGTTTGATGAGTGACTATGATTTTCTTTCGCAAAAATGATTGGAATCTGTGTTCTATCATGCTCATTGGAAAACTGTGCTTACGAGGGGTATTTTGACGCATGCACGGCATATTTATGAGCTAATTACATTCTTTTTATATTTTTCCGGATATTCTCCTTCTGTGTTAAGGCATCTTCTTTACACTTTTAGTATATATTTTTCCTTAACATTTTGTACTTTCACATCCAGAAAAGTGATTTTATTTTCTGCGCTTAAATTGTAAACAAATTTTAGCACGGATATGTCCTCGAATTGATGTTTGATGTTTCTTAGTTATTCTGCGTTTGGAGGGTGATGTATAGGTCATCAATGTATCTGCAGCATGTTGGTGGCTTATTTTTGATGCTGTGTAATATATTCTTTTCGAGATGACCCATGTACAAATTGGAGAATGTCGGACAAATAGGCGATCCCATAATGACTCAGTCGATTTGTGTACTTAGATATCCATCTAGTGTCGTGAATGGGGTTTCTGATGTGGAATACTTCAACATGTTTTTTAAGATATTTGGGTCAAGATTTGATGTCGATATTGTAGCATGGTGATATACATTTTGTATAATGATGTCTTAGGTCTTGGGGTAAGCACACTTGTAAAAAGGATTTCCACATCGAGGGATGTTATTTGTCCTGCCAATATTGTATATTAATAAGTATATTAATAAGCACTCTGTAGACTTTATGCTCTACTTTGTAATAAAGGTACTATGTTATGATTTCATTAAGGCTTTAGCTAAAGTGTATGTTGGTGTCATGAGTTAAGAAACGATGGGCCTCAATGGGTTGTTCTGTTTCTGTATCTTGGTGTATAATAGCTGACAATCTTTTGGAAGTGAAGTCGTCAAATGAGCACATTAACTTTACTTATTTTGCCACTACTTTTCTTTATTAAGTCTTCTGTTGGATCTTTTTTCATTCGCCTAAAATTAATAATGTCACTTAAGATGTTATTAGATTTATTGTTTTATTCTTATTTGTTTAATTTGGTGTACAGGTTAGATCTGTCAGGTTTACTTGTGACTTTTAGTTACTTGTTTTTTTAGGGAGTTGATGGTCGTTCATATCTCTGGTGTTATGAGTTTGCTGCCTTTGAAGTACCTTCGTTTTGTGGCTTTCCCGCATAGCTGTTCGTTGAGCTTGGAGTGAATTTCAATGAGGGATTGTTCCTATAGTTTAAACAGTGAATGGAAGAGGATTTAAGTTAACTTTCCTTGAAGTTGGATCAAATTGGGTTTTTAAGTGCCATCAAAAAAAGGTTGAAGGCTTCTTTTCCACTGGTGGAGAGCATAACTCGGAAGCGATTAATGAAAGATGCAGTTGATTCTGGCAATTATATATGTATATATATATATATATATATATATATATGAGTAGCCACTCTTCGATAAGTTGTCCACTGCTTATGACCTAAATTGACACAAAGCTGAATGTGTGTCTCCGTACTAATGAGATCACAAATGTAGGCAACTCGATCTTGGAGACGCTCAGTAAAAGTGTAACTTCTATGCGGGTAACAGAGAAGGAGGTTATTCTGAAAATGCCAGCTGAAGTCGCAAAACGGGACGAGATATTCGCTGCCATTCATGTCGGGATAAGAGTGAAAGAGATTGTGAATTTGTTAACTATCCAATGAACCTCATTTACTAAGTAAAAAGAAAGTATGACTAGCCAAGAATAAGGACTAAGTGCGCGCGCTTATAAAAAGCAAATTTTCCGTTTATATGATAGTTCTGGGAATGGTAGGCAGAAAAGGCCGCGTTATGCCTTTCATCTCATCCTTTGAGCGTCAAATTTGATGCAGACGTTTATATTGAAGTGCGGGACACTATAGTAAAACCTTGGATGCACCAAGTAGCCGAGGGATAAAACTGGTCCCCTACAGCAGACAAACAAGCCAGAATTGGGATTTTTAAGAAATTGTGAACGGTAAAAAATTAATCTTTTATGTATTTATCTATTCGAAAGGGGGTGAAATATGTAAAATAAACAAGGTCTGCTGGCCAAAAGGTCAGGTGGTATCATTTGTTCTAATTTATTACCTTATACCTTCAAGCCTTTCAATAATTCCTGCCCAAACCTTGGGAGGACCTTTGCAATTCTCTCATTTGAAAGTGAATGGAAGACAAGAAACGGTTTGAAAACGCGTTAGAATCAGCCGAATAATTAGGATGTTATTGCCAAAACAAAATAATTTCCGGAGTAACCTTGTGAGGACTTTGGCAATTATGTTTTTTGAAAGAAAAGGTAAAACAAAATAAGGGTTTAAAATTTCGTTAGAATCAACGAAAGAGTTATGATGTTATTGCCTAACCAAAAATGTCCAGGGCTAATCTTGGGGGGACTTTAGAAACTAGAGAATTTGAAAGAGAATGTAAAACAACATAAGGGTTAAACACTTGTTAGAATCAGTGGAATAGTTATGATGTTATTAGCAAAACAATATAATTCCAAGGATAACCTTTGGAGGAACTTGTCAATAATATCCTTTGAAAGAGAATGGGAAACAAATAAGGGTTACAGATTTCGTTAGAATCGGACGAATATTCATTATATTATCACCCCAAAAAAATAAATCCCGTGCTAAACTTGGTAGGACTTTAACAATTATACCACTAGAAAGAGAATGTAAAACAACATAAAGGATTCAAGTTCCGTTAGAATCGGCCGAATACTTACAATGTTATTACAAAATAAAAAAAAAGTAAAACAGAGACCGACCACCTGATCGACATAGCGAGATCAAAAAATGGATTGGAAAATCCTGTAGAAAATGGAAGAAACCAAAATGTTTCCTTAGAGATACACAGCCGGAAGGAAATCTGGATAGTCTCTGTAATTTTTTAGTTATGCCTTCTTAATGTATTTTTTCTTTAGTATTATTTTTCTTGGTTTATCTTTTCTTTTGGGTTAAATAAGCTCTCTTTGGTTAGTGTTTTGGTTTTGTTCTTTCTCTTCTCTTGTCGTTTTGTTGACATTTTGTCTTTTGCAGAGTGAGACGGGGCATGTTTGGACTGAAATATCAATCTTCGACGCATCTATATATAAAATCTGCTGTTTTTTCCTTCATGTATCTTAGGGCTCTTCGAATATGTAGTCCCGACTATATAAAAAAAGAATACACAAAAATTGAAGACATTGCTACCAATTTGTGCCTTCCAAAGTACTTTCTATAAAAATGTATAAATATAGCCAAAAAAACATTTTATAATTGTAAATTAGAGACAATATAACCTCGTAAAAACCTATTTATTTTACACTATCATGATAATTTTATGTCTGTAGTGCCCATTCTAAAACAACTTAATATTAAGGTAGCCTTTAAATACAATCATACATTAAAAAATCTCTTAATAAAGTATAGCCCCTAATGATAATAATGTAATTTACCGAATTCCATGTTTAGATTGTAATTTATTCTATGTAGGCCAAACTTCCAAAAATGTTTCCATAAGGACCCAACAACACAAAAAATGCAGTAATTAAGGGATATCTGAATAATGCCTTAGCTGTCCACAATTCAAAGATACGACACGGAATTAACTGGTCAAAAACTGATACTATAATCCATAGTAATGATTTTATAAAGAGAATATGCTAGAATCACTTTTAATCTCTCACACAAAGGAGAGTAATCTCAACATTAGCCCAGGGCTGTTTTCGCTAGATTCAATTTTATCACTTTTTCTAAATCCTGAATTATCTGATAGAATTAAAATGTTGACCTCATAGGGAAGCGCGCTTAGTATAAATACTGTGTGTCTTACTTTTCTTACTATTGTGAGTTTGAAAATGTCAAATAGACGAAAGTACTAACTCCATCCGCCTTTTATTTGGTTTCCTTCCGTGATACATATTTATAAATATATATATCCTATTATCCCGAATGCAGAGGAGTCGTCGAACTACTCCTTATACTTCGTTGAGCCCGTGCCCTGAATGGTTTTATTGACTCAGAGTGCTTAGAGGTTGGCTACGGAGGGATTCGAATGAACTTTGCCAGCAAGCCCCCAAAGGAAGTTCGATACACAACAATATGAAAATAAAGTTTTAATGAACACTAAACAAGAAACTATATATATATATATATATATATATATATATATATATATATATATATATATATATATATATATATACAAATAATGTGCTTTGAGAGATAAATTAATAAGTGAATCTCGGATATCTCACATGGCTTGAAACTTACTATTCACCATACAAATCCCTATACACTTGTAATGCTGGTAAGCTTCGCGGTGAATTCGGGAATGTGAAAGGAAATGGTTACCTTGGAACCTGATGTTTGGGTAGCGCTGGTGAGTGAAGGTGGTGAGGGAAAGGGTGGATACGATGAGGTAGGTTCTCCAGGGACCGACCTGATCCCATAATTCCGTCACGATTTTTGCTGGAAGAAGGCGGTGACGGGAGCTTCTTGTTACAGAAGGCCCCACGCTCGTGAACTCAGAGGAATCTTGGGTGCCTCAGTAGGGGAGGCTGAGCTTAGTGACCTATCGACGCGTAGGATCACGGAGAAAAGCCGAGATGTAGTTTTCTCGTTTAAGAAACAAGAGTAAAGCTGTTTGTAGCTTCGGCTCTTGCACGTGAGTACGAGCTTGGGTCCGCACTGCTTTGAAAACCAACGGGATAAGGAGCCTCCCTAACTGGGACCGATCTTCTCTCTGAAGACTTTATGCTTCGACGAATTACCACTACACCGATATATGGCAATTCTTGCCCCAGCAGACGCTGTGAAAACTATACTACTTGCTTAGGGAACCAGAGTGAGGCTGTTTGTATATTCTGCTCTGACACGTGAGTACGAGCTTGGGTCCGCACTGCTTTGAAAACCAACGGGATAAGGAGCCTCCCTAACTGGGACCGATCTTCTCTCTGAAGACTTTATGCTTCGACGAATTACCACTACACCGATATATGGCAATTCCTGCCCCAGCAGACGCTGTGAAAACTATACTACTTGCTTAGGGAACCAGAGTGAGGCTGTTTGTATATTCTGCTCTGACACGTGAGTACGAGCTTGGGTCCACACTGCCTTGCAGACCAACTGGGTAAGGAGCATCCCTAACTATGACCGATCTCCTCTCTGAAGACTTGATGCTTCGACGAATACCACTGCACCGATAGATGGCAATTCCCGCCCCTCCAGACGCTGTGCAAGCTCTACTACTGATGGTTAAAAGAATTCGTCTTTTATACTCGATACTAGGGAGAGGCTCTCAGGGCACCAGTGGAAGATTAGATGTCAAGCTACTCCATTTCGTCTTTTATAAACTTCCGGCAACTATCGGAAGTGAATATGGGCTCCCGTTTATTGATAAACAGTCCGCGAAGGAACTCGGTGGTTAGCTAAAATGGCTGACGGTTTCTTCCGGCTGAAAACCACCAGATATTGGGCCGGAAGGGAAAGGGTTGATAATCGGCACGCCCGGAAGCGAAGTGGGCAAAACTTGGGAGCATTATGCTCTTCTCCTACATATACCTTGCTTATATATTTAACAAAGAAATATAATTATAATACATGATTGATTGACATAATGAGTTATTTTCCCACATGAGCAGCATTTCGACGGATGACTTAAAAAACTATATCATGCATCGAATCTGTCAATATATTAAAGGTAACAGCTTGGACTCTCTCTGATGCTGATTTGATGGTCGCCCATTAGAATTGTTTAGACAAAAATTGACGTCCATTGGCATACTTGTCTTGTTTATCATAGATCGAAGCTTTTGGCACTCTCCTTACCGCGTAGCCCATCTTTTTGCTTATGCTTAAATAAATTCAGAGTCAGCGAAGTCTTGCAGTGGTAGAACCTTTACTATTTGGTATACCTATCCAATATAAATAATAGGTAGTTGAACTCATTTCTTTGGGAGTAGAGTCGTGTAACACCTAGTTGCATTAGATTTCTCTCGAGTTGACAGTGAAACTGACTGAAGCGCGGTTTGGTTACTTTTTTCATGCGCGTTTGCTGACAGGAAAAGCAAATATGAAAAAGACTTTGGAGACTATTTTTCTAACATAAGGGTGAGCCAAGAGAGGAAATATTTTTTGTTTAAATGTTTGGGGGACGACGACCATTAGACTGTTGAGCGATGAGTCCACAAGAATATTGTAGTCACAGTTTGGTAATATTAGGAAGAAAATTGAAGGTTTATGTTTTTTTAATTCCGAATGCGTGCTCTTCTTGGTGGCTAAGTTAGCCTAGGGCTAGCAGCGTATTCCGAAAAGTTTGAAAAGATGAGGAAAATATTGCAGTGGTAGCCATGAGATAAGGCCGTATAAACGAACTTCAGTCAAACACTGACAGATGCAAATCGTCATTTTGACCAGGAGAGAGGATGCCTAAAGTTCCTGTATTCTTAGAGATAACATCCATATGAAGGAAGATGTTTAACATGAGACCAATGAATGTCATGCACAAATTTTCTAATGAAATCCAGCTGTTCAACAGCTGAAGATGATAAAAAAGATCTTGCCCCTTGTATGGTGTGAATGAATTTTCTTTTTACTGATGAAAAGTACGCATAAAGCTCTCCTACATTCGTATACCTTTTTCCTTGAGCTTGTAAATATGTTTCGAAAACACGCAACCGCTCCTCCCGTTTATCTCTGATTTGTTTTAGGAAATTCCCACCCTATTCTTCGCGCTTCCATTAGCCAAAATACAAAATCATCATCATCATGCAATTAATGTATAAATTGGGTAGCTGATGAAATAGCAACTTTGGCCTTCTGATAGGCACATGCAGTAAGTACATTGCGCTAAATTCAATGAGGATTTTCCTTGCTTGTGTGCATCATTCATTAGCTCATTTAGGGTAGCTTTATCTTATAAATGATTCAAGTAAAAGTAAACAAACCTAGGGAATTTATACGTGCCATGTATGGAATATAGATCATAGTTGTAGCTCTGTTAGGTAGACGTGAGATATCCTCGCTAGTTAGGTGATATACAACACATTTGATCAGGTCTACTCCTAATTGGCAGATTTTTAGTGCTAACTTTAACCTTTGTGTTCCTAATGATTCCGCAAGGCATCATTAATAATTATCAATATAATTTTACTCATAAAGTGTCCAATGAGTTTAGGGAGCATCATTATGTTTGTATGGGTGCTAATGGGGAAATTTAGCATGTTTTATTTGTTTCTGATACCAGGTGTCAGCTGTGGATTTGAAATAGTTTTAAATCTCAATGCCATCAGGATCTGTGCGTAATATGCAGATATTTTTCTGATGAAAATGATAATATAAGCATTGTTTTTCATTTCTATCTCTATTTCATTACATAGAAAATAGATTATAGATGAGATTGGAATCATAATTTGTAAGTGCAATATCTTTTCTAACTTACGTGATTCCATGTAGCATCATTGGACTTTTCCAAAGTATTAGTATAGAGAAAAATATTTATGCAATTTTATGGGTTAGGCTTAGTCTACATACATGGTCTATAGCCGCACAAACTTTGTTATTTGATATAAGTACTCTTATTACACTATAAATATATGTATATATATATATATATATATATACATATATATATAGAGAGAGCGATGTCGTAGAGTGACCGTGAAGATCGCACTCCAGAAACCTTCGATACAGACCCCAGTGCAAGGGTTAAATAAACAAAATCGAGTGCATTTGGCCTAAGTAATCAATTCTTAGAGGTTCTGGGCTTAGTGAAACCTATGGTAAAGAAATATAACTTTACGGTAGAGGAATTACAACATACAGCCTCCGGAGGGCCAGGCGGATGTATACATTAAAGCCCCCTCCCCTTGCAGAGAAAGCAGGAGAATCGAGCCACATGAGGAGAATCGTGGGAACATTAGCTGGCGAATAACAGTCTAACTGCCTACCCTGTTTGATCTACCCGCCGCATAGGTAGTTGGAGTGACCATGTGTGTTAAGGTGACCGCTAAAGGCCCTTAAACAGCGCTAGATCCAATTACTAACTAGATCTGTAGGCCTGTGGTTAGATCGCCAAAAAGCGGTGCCAGTCAAAAGGCACTTCTAGAATGGTGACGGTTTGCGGTGTCTCTAATTAACAAGCCGACATGGGCACCGCGGTGCCAACCTGCTGACCCCTCGCTCTCCCCTCGGCGGCCTCGCCCCTACCCCCTTAGATGGGGCGGTCGCCAGCCTATAACTAAGCCCCTTAAGGAAAGAGAAAAGATTATTCGGTGCGAGACGATAGAGAAGCAGTTCGAGAAGATTGGTCCTTCGTCCATTTCGAGATAACCAAGATTATTCGAGGAGAGAAGATAAAGGATCAGTTCAAGAAGATCGATCCTTCACCCAGTGTCGAATTAACTTAAAACGTTACGTTTTGTATCGGTACCAGACTGAACCATCCTGTACATACTTAGAAGGAGTCTGACTGGATTATCCTTCCTACTGCGAAACCAGGAATTTCGGCAGCAAAAGAAGAAGGATTATTTCGGTGCCAGTCCGAAGCATCCTGCACAGGCTAAGTAAAAAGCTTAGCAGGACCAATATTCCTAGTGCCAAACAGGAATTTCGCAAGTAAGATAATAGAAGAAGCAGTCACCCTCAAGTGACTCTGAAATTGTGATCTTGAGACCGAAGAATTAGAAAGCGGATTCCCTTACCTCCATCCGATCTCGAAGAAAATCTACCATCGTCGGCTCCAACACTCCGAAGCGCGAGAAAAGCTGTAGTGATACGCAATGTAACTTCCAGGAGGTTACGCTGCTTTATTCTGGATCTCAGAAATAGGTCCCTGATGAGATCATGAGATGCTTCTTCAGTAGAGAGTTTAGGCTTGGTAATTTCAGAGTCATCCTGGTAATCGACTTCATTTGAGGTAGAATTAGAATCGGAATCACTCATTAATTCTTGTTAAATCCGTGGATTTAGGACTGAGAGTTTAGCGTATTGCCGAATTGATCGAATTTTGAAGCAATATGGCGGTACTGCACCTTGTCTCTTGTTTTATGGTTATTCCCTTGATGTTTGTTGGACAGAAGTAGCAGTCACTGCTGTGGTCTTTGGATTCACGTTATATCATTAGTACAGCAAACGATATTCCCGAGCTTCGCTTACGATACATCAACTCGCTTAGGTGGTTGACAGGTCTTACAAGCTATATGAAGAACGTATTTCTTGTCTTGGTAACCCAAATGACATTTGAAGTAACTTTTTTAGTTCAGTCGAACAGATTTTGTGAATGTGAAGGCGCCGCATGTATAACAAAAACGATCAGCATCTTTCACGCACTTGCTACTTGTTAAGTTCAGATTAATTAGAAATTAGGCAGTTGTAGATCTTCACTATCCTGAACCACCAAACAGAAACAAACAAAAAAGCACAAAGTAGGAAATATTATTGCATAAGTGGAATCGATTAACATATTAATTATATATTTAAAATATCTATATATACAAAATACATAGATATGCTGGTTCTGGAAAACTGAACCAGATACAGCTATACGAATGTCATTATTGAATTCAGCACATACAATTACCCTAGGATCAGACTATCTTGATCCTGAACCGTGAAAATTCTTTTTTTGTTGTTGACCAGTGTAATTAATAGGCTACGAAGGGCGTGAAGTTGCAAGGTATCGCCATCAATCATGGGGTTCAAAGCTGTCACTGGCTGAACCATTACTATTGTAAACTCTTCAATCAGAACAGTTCTTCATGAAATATGCAATTTAAGTCGTATGTGATTCGGAGATATCAGGTAATAGGAAAGAGAATTGTTTTATCAATACATAGTACTTGATCGCCATGTTAAAACATCAAAAAACAGATATGTTTTGTTTTTCTATGATGAGAAAAACTTCTAACAAGAACAAAATGTACACTCAAAAAATAACAGATGGTTATGCAGAGTGACAAGGTTTTTTCCTACTAAAATTCATATCAATTTTCCAGCAACTGTGATGGTTCTGTGACTCGTTAAAATGGGTTAGGGCTCATACACCTTGACTTCTTTAACAGGGCTTTAGTCTCGCTGCTGCGGTCTACACCCATGTTTTTGAGAAATTATTCTGGCCCTAGGTAGACGGAATACGCAATGTAACACCTTAAAACTTCAAATAAGACTGCACCTTTTCATAAGGCTAGAACAACTCAAGCTTGGATGCTTGAAAATTTTCACGACCTTGTTCCTCCAGACACATGACCTACTAGCTCACACAACCTCAGTCAAATGGACCATTACGTATGGGGCGTCGTGACAGAAAAGTTAATCAACACCCCTATAACATCACTTATAATCTCTCAAGTCTGTTATCACAAAGAATATGTCATAAATTGATAAAGATCATCTGATTAGGTTATGTCAATCTTTAGACTTCGAATTAAACAGGCATTGAGACTAATGAGCGATTCATTGTATAGGTTTGTTAGAAAGATTCTCGGGATTATTTGTACCAATTTTTCGCGCTCAAAATAACACAGTGTGTACACTCATTAAACAAGATTTCTATGATAGGTGTTTTGTTTTCTTTCTCAAAAGCATTCTGAAAATCCAATTCTAGCTCACCTCTTCTCTTCTCAATAGTAGTAAAATTGAATTAAGTCCTTTAGACTTGAGTGAAGTGTATGAAAATGATACGAAATAACTCTTGCATGGTTTCCCTAAGCTTAGCCTTCTTTCAGCCACATTTTCGCTAATGTTAAGACAAAATTGAACATTTACTTCATTTTTTCATTTGATTTGAGTCTGACTATCAATGATTTGCTGAATAAATTATATAATTTACATTTTGGATTGATATTTTTAAAGTGTAGTCTTGTTTCATCGCATATATTTGCAAGTTAAACATTTTGCAAAGATTTTCTCGAGTCCCCAAAAAACGAAGTCAACCAAATGAGAATTTGGCAGGCATAACGATATTTCACCCATTTCAACACATATTTAGTTGCAAATTTTATGACGTATTTAACAGACAATTCTATTATTCCACCTTATTTTATATTTGATTTCTCATCCATCAGTGCATTTTAGTTCAAAAACTTCATGAACATTTTCAATAACAGTCTTGATTTTACAAACAAATGATTCGACTTTTAATTCATAGCATGGCTTCATTGGAAAATAAATTTAAATATCGGCTATGGATATACTTCCATCATACTATCAAATTTTCAAAGCAGCATTTGTTGCTCATCCTCTGTGTAGGAAAAAATAACATAGCTGAGATCTTTTCTCCAAAAATTTGTAAAATGCCAGCGCTCTTCTTGGGAGTCCTCTTGGGAGCTTCAAAGCGAAGATCTTCTATTGCTAGGTTGTCAATTTGAATCCAGTGCAGCTGCTCGTAAACTTCACTCTAATAGTTCTGCTACGAAATTAACCCATCTAATAAGTTGTAGATATCCAAGCCATCATTCATAACGATTTTTAGGAGGTTAATGAAGTCAATGGGTAGAGAAAAGAGGGTCAGATTGTCTCATCAGGCTAGTAATGCAAAAGGTCATACGCTATCTATATAAATAAAAGCGAATGATAGTGCATGCCCATCTAAAAAACCGCTTCATACATATTTGAAATGATTGGGCGTAAGGAACATCCCTCTTTGTGGGTCTTTGGGAGCCCAATATTAATTCTCCCACTTATAAGCTCTCCAAATGGCTCGCCAAGCATATATCTCCAGCAGTTGGAAGAATCTCATCTGCAAACATTATGAACACTTAAGATTTAGTTGACCGCCTCAACCACTTGCAATTACCAGATGGAAAACTTGTGAGCTTTGATGTAAACTCTTTGTTTACCAAAGTTCCGGTTAACCAAACCATGGGCCTTCTGCGGGAAATCATGCCTAGACTAAATTTGGATCTTCCCATTTCTACGAGTAAATTTATCCATTTAGTTGAATTATGTCTCTCTGACAATGTGTTTCGAGTAAATAATGAGTTTTATAGACAAATATTTGGCCTTAGCATGGAAAATAGTTTATCTCCGATATTGGCATGTCTTTTCATGGAATATTTTGAGACTGAACTCCTTCCCACAATTTCTCCCCCTAACTTTATATGGTTAAGGTACATTGACGATGTATTTTCTGTATGGCTTAATGGCCATGATTTTGATACCTTTTTTAATAATTTGAATAATTTGCATCTCTCCATCAAATTTAAATATAAATGAGAATATGATAATAGATTACCCTTTTTAGATGTCCTCATTAATAAAGATCACCATGAATTAAAACTTGACGTTTATAGGAAACCAACCCACTCGAATGCCTATATACATTATTTTTAGTTTCACGATAATGCTGTTAAAAACCGGTAATTTCTAACCTTTTCCTTAGAGCATACAAAATATGTCATCCTTCCTTATTTAGATAAAGAAATTGTCATTTAAGGACCATTTTTTCTAATTTGTATTACCCCGATTGGTTCATATCGTCTGCCCATTTTGCAGCTAGGAAAACATTCTATGGTAATAAGCCTTCATGCACTAATGACTTCAAAAAATGTATAACATTGCCATTTAATAATAAATTAAATAGTTTAGAAGACATATTTGTAAAAGTGGGTATTAATCTAGCCTTTAAATATAATAATTCCTTAAACCAATTGATGATTGCCAGGAAACCCAAAGAAAATCATAACATAGGAGTATATGCAATACCATGCAACGATTACCATAAAGTTTATATGGGGGAAACGGAAAGAAATCTAGACAAGAGATTATATTTAACACAAAAGAGATATTAGAGTGGACAGCGAAAGCAGTGTAATATTTTGCCATGTTAGAGACTTGAATCATACGATCGATTTCAATGAAAGTAAAATGTTATTTAAATCGGCTAACTATGTTAAGAGAAGAATCGTAGAATCGAGCTTGATATCGTCAGTTCCTAATTTAAATCTATCTGATGGTCAATTTTCCTTAAATCCTGTAATAAGAATGCAAATAAACAAAATAGAAAAAAAGGTCAGCCCTTTAATATGTTTAGGCCTAACGCCCCCCCCCAGATTAGCCACAAGTAGGGGATTGGGGAAAAAAGAGGGGATCTTTCACGATCTGACCTTGTGTTATGCTTGTATGCACTTTTCCTATATTTTCTATCCAGTGTCAGTTGTAAAAGGGTGTGAGATACACCGAAACTGTTCTGAATTAAATTGTCTTCAGAGAATGTGGTTTAATTCTTCATATATATATATATATATATATATATATATATATATATATATATATATATATATATATATATATATTGGTTGTACCATGTACGAGAAAAATAAATATATATATATATATATATATATATATATATATATATATATATATATATATATATTTGGTTGTACCATGTACGAGAAAAATAAATATATATATATATATATATATATATATATATATATATATATATATATATATATATATATAATAGAGAGAGAGAGAGAGAGAGAGAGAGAGAGAGAGAGAGAGAGAGAGAGGGAGAGAGAGAGAGAGAGAGAGAATTAATCGTAATAATAACATAAGCTCATCGCATTTGATCTGGCAAGTGACAGAGCCGACGAAGCTTCTCTATGTACGGCATCCGTGAGATTTTTTTTTTTTTTTTTTTTTTTTTTTTTTTTAGGAGCTCATCTGGCGACTGCCTACTTGGGCATTAGTCGCCGTATTAAAACTGGCCTAGTTCTAGGCTACTTTAAAATGAAATTAAAGAGAAAAAAAAACAACACCCCAAAAGGAGGAAAGGAAGCAAGCTGGTGCGTCGGGGAGAGGTCCCCCCGGCGCAGGAGCGTGCAACTAAAGAAAAAAAAAACAAACAAAAAACAAAACAAATGCAAAAAAACAACAAAAACAAACAAACAAACCTTGCTTAAATAATAGGGAGAAGGCCGGCCTCCCCCAAGAAGTCAACAAGTCCACAAGTCAGTGTGCACGAATCTGTCCCAAGCACAAGGGACAGGCGGTAGCGACCCCGCCCATCCCGGTACTGGGACAGGTATCGTGCGCGAAGATCACCCAGACTGGGACATTCGACAAGAATGTGCCGAACAGTCTGGGGGACGACGCAGTCGTTGCAATAGGGCGCAGGCGAGCGCTCCACCAGATAGCGATGCGTCACACGAGTGTGTCCGATTCGGAGACGAGAGAAAGCAACCTGAAGCCGCCGCGGCATTGGGGGATAGGTCCATGAGAACAGTCGCGGCGCAATGGCACGCAACTTTGAGTTCCCTTCGACCGTCTCCCATCTTCTTTGCCAAGCAGTCCGAAGAGCTGCCCGTATTCCTGCCATGTAGTCGGTGTGAGGAAGAGCGAAACGCTGGTCCGGTCGCAGAGTCCTCGTGGACTCTTTGGCGCCCTCATCGGTGCGCTCATTCCCCGCAATTCCTACATGTCCAGGAACCCAGCAGAAGATAATCTCGACATCTGCCCGGCTCGCCAAAACCGTGGCGTCACGGATATCGCGAACCAGGGGATGCGGAGATTCCAATGCCCCGAGAGCACTCAGGGCGCTTTGTGAGTCGCTATAGATCACAATCCGGTCTCCGAACCGGTCACGTCGCGTAATCTCCCGTACCGAGTGGTGTATTGCCACCAGCTCGGCCGTGAAGACAGACGCAGCGCCTGGTAGAGCCCCGCTGACTTCAAACAGAGGGGATACGGCGTGGAAGCCGACCCCCTCTTGGGACTTGGAGCCATCCATATACACTGGCACGGTACCAGCGTGACACGATGTGTGCTCCAAAAAGGTCGAACGCAATACTCCTGGCGCAGTACAAGCTTTGGGAGCAGAGGCGTGGCGACAAATAGCCAAATGTGGTACCCTCCAGGGTGGCGTCCTGGGCAGAACCAGGGGCGCCACCGGCCCGAGAGCAATATCTACCTCTCGAAGGAGTTTCCTGGCCCTAAACCCAAAGGGCTTAGGGTATGACTGGCGTCTCTCGGCGGCATAGGCACCATCGAGATCAGCTGCGGATGCAGTGAGAGCTGTTTGCGACTGAGGGAGGCGCCGGGCTCGCGCGTACAGGCGAGTGATGCACTGCACGCGGCGCAGAGCGAGTGGCATCTCCCCAGCATCGACCAACAGGCTCTCAATGGGGGAAGTGTGGAAGGCACCGGTCGCAAGGCGAAGGCCGGTGTGGTGGATCGAATCCAACTTCCGCAATAAACGCTCGGCTGCGGATGCATAAAACTCGCATCCGTAGTCGAGCTTCGAGCGAACAAAGGATCGATAAAAAATTAAGGCGGTAGCTTTATCAGCGCCCCAAGCGCTGAACGTCACGGAACGGAGAATGTCCATGGCGTGGGTACAAGAGACCCTAAGGCTGCGAATATGAGCCTCCCAGGTGAGGCGTCGGTCGAATACAAGACCAAGGAAACGGTGCGATTCAACCACATCCAGGCGCACCCCATTAAGAAACAAATCTGGGTCGGGGTGAAGCCGTGGATGGCGGCAGAAGTGGCACCACCTTAGTCTTGGCCAAAGAAAACCGAAACCTGTGCGCTTCGGCATAGCGAGAGACGCGGTTCAATGCCTGTTGGAGTCGACGCTCCAGAGTTGGCATCTGGGCCGCGCCAAAAGAGATCGAAAGGTCGTCCACGTACAGCGTAGCGAGAACATCTTCCGGCAGCAACGAGGTGATGCCGTTGATGCTCAGGGCAAAGAGTGTGACACTGAGGACACTTCCCTGCGGGACACCCTCTTCCTGCTCCTTTGGGCCGGAGAGGGCTCCCCCCACCCGTACGCGGAATCGACGATCTCGCAAAAATTCAGATATAAAAATTGGGAGGCGTCCCATCGCCCCCATCGTGTGGAGAGTCTCCATGATACCGTATCGCCATGCGGTATCATAGGCCTTCTCCAGATCAAAAAACACCGTGGCGTAGTGCTGTCTACGAAGGAAAGCCTCGCAGACGGCACTTTCCAGTCGGAGCAGAGCATCCGACGTGGAGTGGAACTTACGGAAGCCGCACTGTGCAGAAGACAGATGGCCTCCGCTGTCCAGCAAATAGGCTAATCTAACATTTACCAATTTCTCCATCAACTTGCACACGCAAGAGGTTAGAGAGATTGGGCGGAAACCGGTCGGAGTAGAGTGATCTCTCCCCGGCTTGCGAAAGGCGAGCACAGTAGCGATTCGCCAGGAGTCTGGGAGAAGACCTTCCACCCAGATCCTGTTGAACAAATCTAACAGAAAGGCCATGCCTCGCTCACCCAGGTGTCGAAGCATGGCGTACGGGACATCGTCCGGACCATGGGCGGTGTCCGCGCACGAAGCGAGAGCGGAACGCAACTCACTCACAGTAAACTTGTCGTTGAAGGGTTCTCCGCCTCTGGAGGTAAAGTCCAGCCGGCGGCCTTCCGCGACATCACGACGTGCATTGAATGCTGGCGGAGCAGCATCACGTCTAGAGAATGCGGAAAAAGTGGTCACTAAGGATTCCGCCACGGACGCGGGGTCCGAGATTGCGGTCCCATTCTCCTGGAGAACGGGAGGGGGGTCCTGCGAGAACTTGCCCTGAATCCTTTTGACTCGCTTCCACACCTCAGCTAAATGGGTCTTCCCGTTAAGTAAAGACACGTATGCCCGCCAAGAAGAGCGGCGGGCGTGCTTCGAAATATACCGGAACCTAGCCCCAGCCCGACGAAATTCAGCGACAGTGAAATCGTTCGGGCGGCGCTTATAGCGCATGTAGGCATAACGCTTCTGTTTGAGGGCCGTCTCACACTCGGCCGACCACCATGGGAGTGGTCGGCGTGCAAAACGGCCAGACGTCCTAGGAATAGTAGTCAGGCCTACGGCGATGAGGTTGCCGGAGAAGAACTCAACGGCCTCATCTACCGACCTAAACTCCTCGACTGAGATAGAGAATTCAGTGATTTCCTGAAATGCAGGCCAACGCGCCCGCGCCAAGCACCACCGAGGTGGTCTCTCAGGCGGCAGTTGCCCTGAAAATGATGTTTGAATGGGAAAGTGATCACTACCATGGAGGTCATCGACCACCCCCCAATCAAAATCAGGCTGTGCATCCGAAGAGCACAAAGATAGGTCAAGGCAAGAAAATGAAGCGGTTCTCGGACAGTGATGCGTAAACTCATCCACGTTTAGGACACCCATCTCAAGCTCTTCGATCAGATCGGCAAGGATTTGTCCGCTGGGATTTATGGAGTAATCTCCCCAGAGAGGATGCCTGCCGTTCAGATCTCCAAGCAAGAGATAGGGCCTCGGCAACCGTGCCACGACGCGGCGGAAGTCCCCCGCGTCGAAGTCAGCTGACGGTGGAATGTACGCAGAAATGATAGTATACCTCCTATCCAGGTGCAGCTGCACAGCCACTGCCTGAAAGGAGGTATCTAAAGAGAAAGGAAGAACGGAGACATCATGCCGGGTGTAAACCGCGCATCCCCCAGCCCGGCCATCCCGCGGAGGTGGGGTCGCAAGACCCTTATACCCCGGGAAAGCAGGCAGCGGGCACGCACCTAGCATGGTCTCCTGCAAAAAAATAGCTAACGGGGAACGGGACGAGACGAGCCTCCGCAGCTCCTCCCAGTTGGCCCGGAGTCCACGGCAATTCCATTGAAGGAATATGCCCTCCAGGCCTAGCTCGGAGGAGACGCGGGGGCCCTCCTCGAATTGAAGACCCTCACGGGAATGGCCGTACGCTTCCCGGGGGCAGAACCCCGGGCGCTGTTGGCCGGACAAAGCGCTGAAGGCGCTGTCGCCTTCGAGGACTTATTGGGGGAGGTTGGGCTCGCCATGCGAGTCTTTTCCTCCCTCCGCCTCGAAACCTTAGGCGGGCGTTGCGGCTTGGGAGGCGGGGGGCCCTCTTTTCGAGGAACCACCGTCTCCGAGCCACTCGCTCCACCTCGGGGCGTGGGCGAAGGGGCCGAAGCTCCTTTGTTGCTGTCCTCCTTTCGGGGAACAGCTTTAGGAACCCCGGAAGATGGCCTAGCGACCATCTTCAGGGGTGTTGCCTCCTGTGAGTCTAACGACTCTGTGGAGGCGCGTGGCCGTTTCGCCTTACGGGAAACGGTCACGCTGGTGGAAGAGGGGGGAGCCCTGGTATTAGCCGGGGCTGGGTGTGAACCCTTTTTGCCGCCAGCTCTACCAGGGGAGCGCCCGGGTGTAGTAGAGCCCGCAGAAGGGCTCCGAATGGGCACGGAAACAACCGTGCTCGTTGGCCTGGATGGCCAGGAGCAGAGGGTGCTTTTCTAACTATTGAGGCATATGACGTCCCAGGCAGAGCCGGGCGCGCCAGGACCAAGTCCTTAGCCTCGCGGAATGAGAGTCGAACCTGGGCCTGAACGGCCAGGATTTCTTTCTCAAGGAGATATGCACCACATTGCTTCGAAGAAGCAGGGTGCGGCTCTCCGCAATTGACACACTTGGCCATACACGATTTGGACTTATCGTGTGCGACCTTGGAGCAATTTACACAGACTTCGGGTGACCCCGATTTTGCACGTCTACATGATCGATTCGTGTGGCCGAAGCGGTGACAGTAATAGCACCGCCGCGGCAGTGGCACGAATGCCTTCACGCGGTAGCAGTACCAACCGGCACGCACCGACTCAGGGAGCTTGTCACAGTCGAACGTGACGAAGAGTGTAGGGGTGGGTCTCGAGGCCCCTCCCTGTTTTCTCATCACACGTTCGACCTTGACCGCCCCATGGTCGGCCAGCTCTAGGGTGTTGTCTTCTATGGAGTAGTCAACGAGTTCCCTCGCATAAACTACTCCTTTTACAAAGTTCATGGTAGAGTGCGGCGTCACACTCACCGGGGTGCCATGAAGTGTCCGAAGAGCACTTATCTTGGCCGCCTCGGCGGGATTCGCCGCATTCGCCAGAAGGCTCCCCTCCGAGAAACGGGTTACCTTCGGCTCTTTACCAATTGCACTAGCTAATCCTCTCCTCTGATGGATCATGTTGCCCTTGGACAACATGGTGCCATCAGTGGAGCGAATAACGAGGAAGCGTTTGAAGCCAGCGGGCTCGAAAACGCCAGGTAACCTCTGAATGAGGGGCCCCGATGTCATCGAGGCTCCGCCCTGTGCACTCTTGGTCTTAGTCAGGGGCTCCGCGCACGAGGGGGTAGAGGGGCCGGATGTGCCGATCTTGGCTTGGTCGCCTACCAAAGTGGTAGCAGACCCATCCGTCCCCGCAGCCCCCGCGGATGGAGAGGAGCCCCGAGTCTTTTTCGTCCTTTTAGTCTTTTTAGTCTTTTTCTTTTTTGGAGAGGAGGGTGGGGAATGAATCCGCTTTTCACCTCCGCCAGCAAAAGCCCCTAGGCCAGATGGACCGGCCTCAGCCAGGTCCCTCTCCGAAATGGAGAAGGTCCTGGTTGTCGTAGGGGCACCTGTCGGAGGAGATCCCTCCCCTCCTTTTACTGCCTCAGAGCCCTCAGCCATTTGAGGAGGACCTTGCATAGGGGCGGACTCGGGTTCGGTGCTTGGCGCCGAGCCCGAATTCCCCCCCATGGAAGGCCCTACCGTCTGAGGCTGGGTCTCCTCAAGGACCATGTCTATCACGGGAGGGGCCTCCAGTTGGCCATCCCCTCCCAGGACATTGCAGGTCCCCTTGGCAGTGTCGCCAGTCTTGTTTGGGGAGGCACAGGCCTTGACCCCGGCAAGGTTTAATATTTTTGCCAGCAGGTCTTTTGAGGGAAGCGACCGAAGGGGCCTGGCTTGCCTCTCCCCCCTAAGGGGGTTTGCCCTACCGAGCCGCTTTGATGGGGAGCGGCTGGCTAAGGGCTGCCTGCTGGCTTTCTTGGCAGTCCCCTTGGAAAGAAAAGAGGGGACTGCCGCTGGGAAAAGGGAGGTGCCCGAAAGCACCTCCAGAGAAGGGGGTGAGGGGGAGTCCCCTGCACCCGTAGGCGAAGGAGAGGAGTAAGCCTCCTCTCCGGTTAGAGAAATATGGAGGGTCCCCTGTGCAAGCACAGGGGGGGGACCTCCATTTTTTTGCTGGAGCTGCCCGAGGGCGGCTCCGTTGTTCTTGGGGAAGTTGGGGGTTGGGTTTTTTTGGTGTGATTTTCATCATTGGGCATGGTGACCCTTCTTTTAATACGGGATGCAATAGCGCACACCTCTCGTAGTAGCCCGCACTGCGAGAGGTGCTTACAGGCCCAGCAGAGCCAGGCGCCGCCATTTGGGACCACCCCTCCCGCCTGGTGGCCTGGCAGTCCATCGGCATGGCGGCTCCACCTTGGACACGGCGTATAAATGATAGATTTTGAAGACGAGAGGAAAAGGGATGTGAGGAAGGTATGGGTGGGGGTGAGGCAGGTAGTTAAAAACCAGCCACCCCAGACAGGAGCTCAGGGGTTAGGGAACATTGTCCCCCACCCCCTCAGCCCCGATGCGGGACGGTTGGCTGAAAGGAAGGTCAGCATCTACCCTGTGAAATTAGAGGCTGACCAGAGAAAGTTGTGGGAGAGGTTCTGTGAAAAGAGAGGAAACAAGTGTTTTGAAGGAAGGAAGGCATCCGTGAGAAACGTGTTCAAAATTTATTTAAAATTAGCCAAATAAACGGCATTAATTTGGTTTAGAAAATAAACTGAAGATCTTCTCGTTAACAAAGATGCAATTTATTTGCTCTTTGAGCTGAAAATTTCGTGCCGATAAGAATGATTGCTCTCTGGTTATATCTTTCCAATGTTTCTGCCTCCTCTGACCAATTCTTGCTAATATTCTACGCACATAACGTTAACCATAAGAGCCTACCTATTAATGGAATTTTAATGTCCTACTTGAAAATGAAAAACACATTCGCTATTTTTTAATTGACATTATTAATTGACTTTTTGAAAAGAATCGATTAGTTAGGAATTACTCTTCCTTAAACTCACTATCGTAATTGTAATTCGGTCAGGAAGACTGATAATTATTTGACAATATACCAAAAGATTTTTTCTTCTTCTTTGTCGATATTGGTCCCTTTTTTCATTCAAATCTCCAATGAAAAAGCATTTAAAATAGATATATCTGATTTGGACTTTGTAGCGGTTTCTTTATTCTCATTTCTTTAAAAGTCTAGCTTTTCCTTGTTCATTTTTTGTCTAGATTCGTAGCTAGGAATGTGAGGTGCTCTTTTTTAGATTTATCTATAGTTTTTCATCATATTGTTCTATTTCTTTTAAGGTAACTCAAGGATTACCCAACTATGCCCGCATCGGGCATGGCAGAGCGATGATCTTCACTCTCGCCTACAAACGTGTCATATTTCCCATATATCTAAGTTTGGGAGACATTTTTCGCTCCTTTTGACCGAGTTGATGAACATTTTGGCTAACACATAATTGTGAAGATTCTCATTGAAATTGGGAGAATGAAGCAAAAAACTAACATTGCTAGGAGAAAGAGTATAATGTGGTTTGATTTTGGTGTTAGCTTTTATTTGTTTGCCTGTCTCTGTGCATATGAGCCTTCTTTCTCACTCAAGACAGAAGGAAAGAGATAGAGAGAGCGACTGTCTCCAAAACATAGAAGGAGAATAATTTGCTCTTTGTGATTTATTTTTCTCCCAATAATTTAGACTGCAAAGATATTTTAATATTCTAAAACCTCCATTAATAAGAAAAATAATAAAAAAATATCAAAAGCCAAATCCTTTCCTCAGAAAAGCAAACTAAGGAAATAATTTGGCGCGAAGGAAAATAGGAAGGGATGTCATGTTCTGCTATCTTTATATCAGACGTCAACATTGATGGACTAAAAGATAGCATGACAGAATAAAGCAGACAACCTCTTTAATAAACATTGTGCAAGATATATAAGAACAAATTGCAAAGTAATTGGATATTTTCTCATAACAAAAGAGAATAATTTTGGGTCACGAACATAATTTTCACTCTAAATTGAAATTTGATGGAATTTTTTCAGGCGGAGTGGATTGATTGGTTGATTTTTGATGATATCTACTGAGAAATTCTGAGGGAAATAATCATCTATAGGAAAAGTGAGTAAGAGTGAATATCGATATTTTTTAAAATGGGATATTCATTTTTTGATAAAAACCAAAGGTTATTCAAATAAGTTTTTAGGGATAGTTTGAAGTAAAGGCAAGAAATTCGTGTGGAGAGTATATAACTTCAGGAAAAAATAATAGAGTAAAGATCTTGATGCGAAAAAGAAACGGGAAAGCTTTGAAATTTCTTTACTTATTCGCAATGAAAATCCTCATGCTCAGAAAGTGAGTAGTTACATCTAAGGAAAGTCCAGGTAGAAAAAAAAGGTTTGGATAAAATAGTGCAAGGTTTTTCTTATTTGGAAAGGCAAGGAAAAATGTTAAGGAAAAAAATCATTCACTCATGCCAATATATTCCAATTAACGAAATTTGAACCATCTTAGCAAAGGACGATAAAATATATCCTTAACATAACCTAATCTGTCATTTGGCTCAATATTTGGAGTCATGCAAAATTAAATTTGGTTTTGTTTTATTATTATCTAAATTTAAAATAATTTGTTAATTAAAAAATCTAACAATATAATTTGTTATAACAATTATATTGTTTCAATTTTCAAAAGACACCGAAAAATAAAAATGATTTAATGCTTCAAAAATATATTCCATTAGATAAACTAAGAAAAATGTCCTATTTCTAGTTAACAGCAAAAAACAACGATAATACAAGAAATTTATATTACCAATTAACTTGAATCAATGGTTTATCTCTTCCCTTCGGGAAAATACATATGTATATCCTTAATTATTTATTTATGTATTTATTTGTGCTTGAAGTCCCACTCGCCTCGCAAACCTGAGAATCATTGGGAAACATCCGGCGGTCTGAAGGATAAAATGAAGGTAATACTGTTGATTCTACCAGTCATAGATATTAAAGAGATCTTTGTGGATCATTGTGGTATGTGGAAATTGAAGAGAACGGAAGAGACACAGGTTATAGATAGAATTTGGTAGGGAACTTCAAAGTCGATCATCTTGGGGGCGTCTTTAAGGTGAAATATCTGTCGATAGTTTAATATCTCAGTTTCGCTTTCAAACCAGTAAATTTTATGCCATTTAATGACAGGATGCCGTGAAATTCTCTTCTTTATAAAATCAGTTTTCTACATCTTTAAAACTATAGTTTCGTCAACCTTTTGATGCAGAACGTAACAAGATATTAAACATGATTTTGACACTAAAGAAATGAAACTACTTTCTGTCCGTTTAATATGTAGATGTGAGTACAGCATGAATCTAATTTGGAATCAGATGTACTAAATTTTTCCGACCCATAGATCTCAACTGACGTTGGACTGTAGAATGGAACGGGCTTATGCTTCACGCAGTGCTATTTAGCGAGGAAAAGATGAATACCACAAAATAAAGATGAATTTATTTTTCAACCCAACTTAATAAAATCCATTTCCGAGGCCTTTTCATGCTTGAATGCAGGGGGATGGAGAAGGATGAAGAGAAGATCTTGCAGAAAGTGGCAGATATCAAATTTGGCAGCTTAATTTTTTCTGAATTCTCACGAAATAACTCGTTTGAGATTAAAAGGTGCCTAGAACGCGATATCTCAGACATAAATTACGGGAATTTGGCACTATGAGTCAAGCTCGAGATTTTCCAGATTATTTTACGTTTGGTAATATGCAGCATCTCCCATTTGGATAATTGAACAGGAGATAAATAGTAAAACATCAATCTGAAATGGCACCTCTATCTGGAACAGTTTTTAGGGAAAGATTAAGGAAGGTAACAACAAGTAGCTTGATAATACACAAGATAATTAAGTGTTCATGGTATTATTATGCTAGTCAGCGAGCTCATATATGGATGTTTTAACCCATTTCGTACATGGTATTGACTACATTTAATTGCCCTGTGTGGCGCACGGATGACTCATTTAAGAGATATCTGAAATGGCACCTTTTGGCGAAATAATTTTAGGAAAGGAATAAGGAAGGACACAATAAGTACCCTGATAATACACAAGTTGATCAATTTCTCATAGTATTATTATGCAGGAGATTTAGCTCTCATATTGATGTTTGAGCCTATTTCGTCCATGGTCCTAACCACATTTATTGACCTTTTGTGACGCACAGCCGACATCACTTAGAAGATATCTTTCCTATCTCTGGAATTTTTAGTCGTAACCTTTTCTTTATAATCTTTTTTGGTAATACTTCAGATTTGGGGCACACGGTAGATGGCGCTGTTAGTCGGCTACAATTTTGGGCTACAGCATATCTCTTATGACGTCAGACGGTAGCGTCAGATGTGACAAATCACGGCGTTATATTTACTAAATATCTGCGCTCTACTCGTTTATAGCTTTTTTCGAAGTTAGGTAAAGTTTTTTGATGTCTTTTATTGTTTTTTTGTTTTGTTTTCGTATTTTTTGTTTGCTGCGAACGATAACAGCTTCTTACTGGCAACATCGTAGCTTATAAATAGGACCCGTTTTGCAAATGTTTTTCTTTCGTTATTGTGTTTTCGTGCTCTCCATGTGCTTCTTTGTTATTCGAATTCAGCTTTAGTTTGTATAATCGCATAAAACTTTTCGATTATCTAGAGGCGCATAAACTAATCAAGAAACCTATGAAAGTAAGCATTGTTTGTTATTAGGTTAGGTTTTCCTGCCAGTAAAAAGCTGTTAGGGGTGGGACCCAGTAAATTCAAGGGGACTGCTAGTGAGGAAGATATCATTGCAGGGGTACCACCCTGCGATGATCATGCGGGGCGCAGCCCCCCAGTATATACTCATATACAAAAAAATATAACGCCGTGATTGTTCACATCTGACGCTACCGTCTGACGTCAAAAGAGATATATTGTAGCCCCAAATTGTAGCTGACTAACAGCGCTATCTACCCTGCGCCCTGAATCTGAAGTATTACCCTTTTTTTTACTAATCTCATATCAGAAGGTGCCAATGAGAGAGCTGTGAAATTCTGTCTAAACTACGAATATACAAAGGAAATTTGGTGTAAATTTTCTTCTATTCATACCTTTATATATGTCAATATCCCTAGGATCACCACTTAAAAACCGGGCGATGCCCCCACTTTCCCCATCACTTGATAGTAAGAGAAAATTCTTATCATGCTGAAAAAATAAAATACACGAGATGGCAACTCAGTGAAGATTCAAGGTAGTTCATTTAGATGACTGAATTGATTCACTTGGTCAGACGAAAAAAATTATAAGCGGAGGCGAATGAGGACTTTGAATTGACTTCGACGAAATATTACAGATGGTCACTAAAGTTATAAGTATCATCGTATTTATTTAAGAGATTTGTCCCATTATTTACATTTCAATATTCGCCCAAGTTTGTCATGAAGTTTTGGAACCCGAGAGAACTTTTATCATGTAAATACCGAAAAAATTCATAAGAATTGCGTGACTTACCATTCCTCAGTACCTTAGGTAGTTTCCTCTTTTGACTCATCTAGCAAACACGTGACATGCATTTTCATTACAATTTTTACAACTTTAGGGATTCTTTAAAAAAACTAATCATAGCAGCAATTCTGTTGTTGCTTTAAGCAATGTTTAAGGGAACAGAGCTTTCTTAGGGTAGTGTTGTAAAGATTTAATGTTGTCATTATATGTTCTCTTTGATGGGATTAACTTTGTAGGCACTAAATCTACATTCGCTGCAATGGTATTGCTAATTCAGTGCAAATTCATCACATCGACTAAGGCCACCAGCAAATACGATTCTCTCTCCTTTACTCCCCACCTCCCTCTGTAATAGATAAATCTCTCTCACACTAGTTCTCTAAATCTCTTTCTTTCTCTTTTTCTCTCTCTCTCTGACTCTCACCCATTCTCACTCTGAGTCTAACACTCTGTCACTCTTTATCAATATACGAGGGGCGGTCAATAAGTGAAAAATTATATTTTAATATAACTACCATCGACTTCAATGCACTTGCGCCACTTGTCCCTGAGGCTTCGAATTCCCGACAACCCGAAATCTCCCGACTGCTGTTCAATCCACTCCTGATTGGCGAACTTGACATCTTCATCGCCCCCAAACTGGCGTCCATGCAGTGCAACCTTGAGCTGGTGGAATAAAAAGTAGTCGCCAGTGGCCAGATCTGGTCTGTAGGGGGGATGGTTAAGCTCCTTGAATCCGCACTCGCGCAGGGCAGCTTGTGCAACTCTGGCCTTGTGGACTTTGACGACGTTGAAGTCGATCATGGGGCATGAGGTTTCTAGGGACTCAACGGGCAGAGACCTTGGTCATAGCCAAATTGTCGTGAAAGATGTTGATAATACTTGCATGTGATATTCCAAGTTCTCATCGATTTATTCGACCTTCACCCGTTGATTTTCGAGGATCATCCTCTCCACATGGGCCGCATTGTCCTCGTTGGTCACGTCTGACGGGCGTCCTGGACGAAGGTCATCTTCAAGTGACTCATCACCATGGCGGAACTCCCTATTTTAACGAGCAATGGTTACATAGGAAGGGGCGGTGTCGGTGGACACTGCAACCATGCGTTCATGGATCTCTTTTGAATTCTTGCCTTCCTTGGTCAAAAATTTGATTACTGCGCGCTGCTCAACCTTCTCCATTGTTGAAAAAATTGTGACTGACGATTTGCGATCAGCTACTGCTTGTTAAATAGACGAGGCAGGAGGGTGCGGCTGTAGGTCCTGACTTGTCATAACTTGTCCTAACACCCCCACAAACAGCCATCCCCCTTCCTCTGTTTTTCCCTACCGATTCTCTAAAACTTATTTACCGCCCCTCGTATATACAGCCATATCCAAAATTATGGGTCAGGTATGATAAAGTGAAGAATATGTTTGAATCTCATTTATTTCATATTTAACATAATACAAATAAAATTTTGCGTATATTCTATAAATAATTAATATTTGATATGTCGTCCTCTTGCTTTCATAACCTCTTTTATGCGTTTTTGCATGATTGGTTGGAGCAATCTCCTGCCCTCAATGTGTGACACTAACGAATATTCCTATTTTTTCACTGATTATCTTTTTTTAACTTACAAATAGTATTTATTTGTGAAAAATGCCCCTCAAGAGTCATGGTTCAGAGAGGATAAAATTGCATGGAACTTTAAATGCTCCAGAAATAGTGTCCATACTACTGTTACAAAGTTGAATGAGTCCATTTTTTAAAAATTCCCTGATGGTCAAGGACACAAAAGATGTTACACTCTAAGGAAAAAGAGGTTACTGAAAAAGACATCTCTGGCCGATAAGAAAAAGCCTCTTCTGATGTAGCTGCTGAGTTTCGGGCAGCAGCAAACAAATATATATCAAACCGCGCAGTGAGAAGAAGGTTAGGTAGAAGCTGGGTTCAAAGGATGCAAGACTAGAAAGAAACTATGGCTGTCTCAAGTGAACAAGGGAAAGCGATTGTCTTGGGCAAAAGAGCAAGAAGATTAGACTGATGATGATGAGCAAAAATCTTTTGGTCTAATGAAAGCAACTTTGGGTTAGGTTCTCAACATTAGTTTCCACCAATTTATTATACCTGTACACATTTTAGGGGGGGATACCAAAATTGTCACTGGGTCAGTATGATCAGTAAAATTGGCATTTATCCTCACAACTTTGGAACTCCTGCAGCCTTTTATGTTCGTGGAAGAGTTGGAGAAGCTTATAATCCGAGATGTGTTGTCCCAACAATCAAATTTGGAGGTTGTAGTGTAATAGTTTGGGGCTACAACTCGTCTTCAGGTCCAGGATTGCTTAAAACTTATAAGGGACGAATGATTTCCAACACTTACACCAGCATGTTAACTAGGTTTATCAACATTCCATTGGGTAAAATTTTTATTGGTGGCATACTAGATCGTGGAATCTTCCAACAAGACAATACTCCATGCCACACATCTAGAGTCTCAAATGGGTGGTTTGAAAATAAAGGGGTGACGTTTATGGGATGACGCCCCTCAATCCCTAGTTCTCAACCACATTGAAAATTGGTGTTGACACTTGGGCCTAAGAGTAAGGGTGCACAAATGCTTCTCAAAAAGTGAATTAACAGCCTTGAAAAGTGTCAGAAAATTTAGCCAACCACCTGTGCCAATTTAGTCTAAAGTCTGCAAAAATACATAAAAGCGTTTATAAAAGCAAAAGGAGGACACATCAAATACTAATTATCAATAGAATATACGCAAACATCTTTATTTGTAAAGGGTGTTCCATTAAGAGGGATCGAAGTTATTTAGTAAAAATTTAGTGATTTCACTATTCAATCATGTTATTTGAGTCGGCAATTATGTGTGAAAAATAATATCGCCTAAATGTCCGCCAATGTTTAGGCGCCACACCACTTGATGGTCAAAATATTTGATGATGTCTCTGCCTAGTTGCTCCTCGATATCACTAATAGGCCTTATTATCTCATCCTTCAGCTGTTGAATTGTTTTTGGCTTGTTTGCATAGACCTTACTTTTGAGATGAACCTAAAGGAAAAAATCTAAAGGTTTTAAGTCACATGATACTGTTAGCCAATTTACCTCGCTGTTTCGAGAGATGATGCAACCTAGGAACTTCTCATTCAATAAAGCCATTGTTGCATTGGCTGTGTGGCATGTGGCACCGTCCTGTTGAAACAACAAATCTTCAAAATCCAAAGAATTCAATTCAGGCCATAAAAAGTTGGTTATCATGGCACAGTATCGCTCGCCTGTCACCGTAACAGGATTCAAGGAAACATTTTCGAAGAAATACGGCCGAATGATTCCGCTAGCAAAAAATGCACGCCAAACAGTGACATTTTGTGGATGCAGTGGCTTTTCAACAATCTTCCTGGGATTTTTATCAGCCCAAATGCGACAATTCTGCTTATTAACGAATCCCCCAAGATGAAAATTGGCTTCATCACTAAAGATGATTATTTGCGAAAAATCATAATCGGCTTGTCTTTGTTCGTGCAACCAATTGACGAATGTACGGCGCTTCAAGTGGACAGCAGTCTTCAGTTCTTGTGTCAATTGAATTTTGTAATCATCTATAGACAAATCTTTCGTCAAAATTCGATATAACGTTGTTGTGGAGAGGTTCAATTTCTGCGCGCGATGACGAATAGAGGTATATGGATCTTCGGCCACATTCTCGCGCACTGCAGTAATGTTTTCAGCTGAACGGCGTAAGTGAGCATGCAATGGCGTTTTTATTTTTGCCACCGACCCCGTTTGTTTGAATTTACGAACAATTTTCTCAATTGTACTCTCGGTTGGTCGATTATGTTGACCCCCAAAATTGCGAAGTGCCTGAAATGCGTTTCTGTTTGAACGTCCATTTTCGTAATTGGCTTCGATAACTTTAACTCGTTCTTCCTTTATTAATCTTTCCATCGTTGAAATTGCTAAAGAGTGAAGTTAATAAATCTGAATGAAAAATGAAAAATCATTAGAGGCTCATCTTAGCTCACATTTAAAATCGGTCCAAGTTATTGGAACACCCGTTTTTATGTCAAGTATGAAATAAATGAGTTTCAATGATATTCTTCACTCTTTCTTACCTGGCCGCCCATCAATTTTGGCCAAGGCTGTATATATATATATATATATATATATATATATATATATATATATATATATATATATATATATATATATATATATATATATATATATATATATATATATATATATATATATATATATATATATATATATATATATATATATATATATATATATATTTATATGTGGAGGTAAAGTTGGGCAATATATTTTCATCGTATCAAGTTTTGTTAAAAGCGACAGCTAATTTTGCGTTGGTGATTCTTTTTTCACATCTTTCAATTTGTCTTATATTTGCCTTTATAAAACAATTCTTATAATTTTCTATCGTATTTTCTTGTATCTCTGGAGATGTTACGAGTTGTAACAAAACGCGCAAGATAAATAAAGTGTTTTTTACCTAAGAAATCTTCCATTTCCTCGCTAATATTTCGAAATCGTGCTATAATGAACTTTGGAGAACTTATACATGGACTCAATCCAGACATAAAGGCGAATCTAAGACATATTGAAAAATGTGAAAAAAGAATCACAACTGCACAATTAGCTGTCGCTTTTAACAAAACTTGTTACGATAAATATATATATATATATATATATATATATATATATATATATATATATATATATATATATATATATTGTTGTAGAATTAGGCAGTTATCGCCTATTTCTCGATTCCTTCGTTTGCTCGAGGAAAGACTACGACAGCCCAAAATAATAATTGGAATTGAATTTCGTTGAGTACGCGGGTTTTTTCTTATTCGAATAATTTAAATATGGTTGGCCGGGATTGGTCTTATTTAATTATGCTTCGTGGTTGGAGAACTTAAACAAGAATTGCAAACATAATCTTCAGTTACCCAACAAAACATATAATACAAATAATTACACTCTATTTATTAATTAATTCAGCAATGGGAAAATGATCAATAATTACCAATAATTTCTCATGCCGCAATGGCTCAATACTAACCCGATAGGGTATAGGAAGAAATTACGAATGAAATCCTAGCCTTAGGGGCATAAGAATTCACTTAAGTTATCCGGGATGACTCGGGAAGGGACTAGGTGACGAGTCTTAGTTGGAGGGCGTGGCACCGCCTCGACGAGGGGGAGGGGTAGCGGATTACCATAAGTAGATTCCCGGGAAAAATTCTCCAAGTAAACTCTCAAAAGACGAATATTCTCCAGTCGATGCTCGAGAGGGAAATCTCCTGTAGAGCTAAGACTGTGCGCTTCTTCTGGACGGGTCCTTCAATCCTGTCGTGCTCGTTCCAAATAGGATCCTAGCTGCGGAGCGGTATGAGACAGGCGTCTTAAAAGATGCCGCCGAATACCTTCTGTATTATCTCGGGCTTGGCTCACCCGAAAGCAACGCAGAGACAGCTCATCATCAGGACCTGCGGTAGTCTCCAAGGGGAAGTGGCGTACGTCTTCGGGACTCTTCTTTGGGCGGATTCTGACTGAATACTTCCTCGATTAATTTTGTCAAGGGGAATATATAGGCGTTCGCCGAAACTCGTATATTTCTTAACGGAAGCAATTAAGCCCTGCCTCATCGCCTTGGCGCTTATAGCTCGGCGGTGGGGTTTTGATGGTCTGACTGAACCGAAGAGATTCTCGGCTAATCTTGTGGGTAGTTTGCCGACAAACGTAGGACATTGCTTTTCCCGATAACTCTCGTTTCACACGACTCCTTTAAACCAAATCTTACTTGATCTCTCTTTTTTCGACATATTGGTATATATATATATATATATATATATATATATATATATATATATATATATATATATATATATATATATTCAAAAGGTTGGTTCTAAGATGGAGTATTTTTAATTGCAGTGAGAAGGATACGACCATCATTGACATTCTTATTTATTCCAAGCAACGTTTCGGATTACATAATCCATCATCAGGCTAAAAGGATAAACTCAATTTGTGGGGCGAACAAATGTTAACTTAAACTAAATACAGATCAAAGGCAAATAATTAAGATAGCAGACAAATAAAATTAAAAGTATTAATTATTACAAGTATATATATAGATAAGTTTAAAGCAAAGGGGAGGAAAAATTCATACCTGCTGCCAGCGAGTCAGAGGAATGACTAAGGAATTTACTAAAACCAGACACAATTATGGGTAGTTTGTTGTCGGTAGAATATTACCAGGTCTGAAGCTGGTTGGTTGGGGCTATTATCAATAATGGGTGGCAGCAGGTCAAGTCTGAATTAAACCTGGGCGAATGTGTTTTTATGAAGAGAGATTCCAGAATTCTGAGCTGAGTGATGTTAGGATTAGAGCATAGAATCTCGAAATTATTAATGTTTACATCAACCTTACACTTTATAATGTGATCTCTGATTGGCGCGACTTCCTTACTAGAGAGAGACTTTCCTGTTCGGCAACTAATGCTGAGGTGTGCGCAAACCCTCGAGTGTAACGAGCGAATAGTACTACCAATATATGTTTCCTGGGAACATCTAGGGCAAGAAAATTTGTATACAATACTATTGCGCAAATAAGTGATATTTATATATATATATATATATATATATATATATATATATATATATATATATATCACTTGTTTTTGTCCGTCTGACTTTGTCTCACTCAGTGTCTCATATTATCTAGCTCTCTTTCTCTTTCTCTCTCTCTTTCTCTCTCTCTCTTCCCTTCTCTCTTTCTCTCTCTCCCTCTCTCTTTTAAATTATGTCCCTTTGTCTGTCTTTCTTCCTCTCTCTTTATCTATATTATTCCATCTAATTTTCTTTCTCTGTCTCTAACTTTCTCCATCTCTTTCTATTTATTTCGCTCTTTCTCACTCTCTGTGGAACTATTTTAAATAAATCTCAACAAAGACACTTTAGGACCTTATAGTGTAGCCCTTGAGTCTCTAACCAAAAAACTTCTAGGGTTGTTTATTCAGTGTTTTTTATTTTTTTATTTTTTTAATGTTTCCTCTTCACCGTTTCCATTTATTCATCCTAGATTATAAATATGCTAATTTTTTTTCGGAACCTCTTTGCAGATCTTTACAATAAAGTACTCACCAAAAAGAACAGAGCACCTCTTTTTATAACCCAATCTCCTACATAATATTTGCCTGAAAACATCCAAGCATTTCTACACGTTAACTCACATGAAGATTTATGCATAAATATATACGAGTATATAAATTATTTAATTTTGTTGAATAAAAAGTTATCAACACATAAGCACTTAACTAGAAAAAATGAAGTACCGCTAACTCTGGCTGAGAGCTGATCTTAAAGCTGCGCCACTAAGATGGTGTTTCAATTAGAACCATTTCAGATAATGTCAATTAAGATTTCATAAAGGAAACACATAGCCATTACTAAAAGTGTGGAAATGCAGCATTGTAAGACTACTCGAGAGATTAGTACGATCTTGGTCATCAGTGTCTCCCGCTACACCGTATCACGCTAGCTGGAAGACGACAATCGGCACAATCACACCATCGTTATCAAACCTTTGTTCACTCAGAAGAACAAGTAAGCTTGTCTTGTCTTCGCCACTGAGTATTTTATTTGGATAGATGACCAATGCAGCCTAGTTTGCCTCAGTGACCAAATCTAAGTTCAATATGTTCGGATTCGATGAAAGTCAGTTAGTTTGTTCCGGGTTAGGGCGAAATATTATCTGTCAATTTCACCAAAAAGAGTGTTAAGTTTGAAAATCGTTATGTCATGGTCCGAAGTTTAATTTTAGTAGAAGCTACTGGGAGCCTTGTGAACTAACGAGGCGCATTGAATGCACAAATGTAAACATAATTATGCATACAACAGGCTTTTTTCTATCCGAGAGCCTCCAAGTCTCATCCCTGAATTTTTATGCAGGAAAACGCCTCCATCCAAACGACAAGTCGGGTGAGATGTTTCTAGACTTTAATCTCATTTCAAATGTTTAGAAGAAAGGTAGAGAGACGTGTAAAGTGAGGTATCGAAACGAGTTGAAGAACTGGAAAATTCTTCAAGATGAATGGTCCAGCCCTACTACGCCAGATTGTCAACAGTTGGTTCTTTGCTGTGGAAGAAGACATACTAAATGCTAATTAATTTTAAATGTTACAAATTAATTCCTCTGATAATTTAACTTTTATTATCCAATAAAACTTTGTTTAAACTCTCTGTCGGATCATGTTAGAGACTTCTTATTTTATATTAAATGCTTACCTGCTTATAACTTTTGTTTTATTGATCAAAATTTACAGAAAGTTTACTCATATGCAGTTTGAGTAAAGGATGGTTTCACGGGCAAAAGGTATGGAACGTTTTGTGATAGATATACGAGCGTTCTGATCCTTTGGATAGTACTATATATGCTTAACTTCTGTATTGAAGTAAAGTAGATTTATGAAGCTTAGACTGCCATTCACTAAAGATTTACTATGAAATATATATAAAATTGAATCAAATTTAGAATTTTACAATATAGGTATTTAATTCTTATTAAAATAAAACCCAAATGCTTGTGTTTTGTTTTGGGAGAGATTATTTTTTGGTACTCTTTCATTTTACAACAAAGCCAAGAAATTTTCATTAGATAGGAATGATTTAACCTAATATTTTATCTTTTCCTGCTGGATTTTGATTCAATAAAATTAGGTTATTTTACGAAGAACAAAACAGTCAATTAAGATGAAAGATAAAAAATTTCATTTCATTTTTACACAATAAACCTTTAAATTTTTTAAATAACAGGTTTTCAATAACTAATGTCATCAGTCAAATTCAATATCATAAATCTGCCAATGAGGGTTTCTAATGAGTTTAGGGAGAAATCGATTTATCTTCTGTGTGTTATTTTGAGGAGCATTTTTATTTTGTTGGTTCAAAAGGTCAAAGAAGTATATATGTCATCTATCGTAAGTTTTTTTTTGTAATATTCCGGTAGAAGTAAAATAGTGATGTTAGTTAACATATATTTGTACACAAAAGTTATGTCAAACGAACTATGAATTATTATAAGGACAATCTGATTCAGTTATGCTGTATTCTCGCCTCTTTTATACTTGTAGGCCTCTAAAAACTCATCACTCGGAAGCGAAAGATAAAGATATAAATATATATATATATATGGAAAACTCAGAAAGTATCGGGTGAGGGTAGCAAGTTAATTCAATGTTCCGCAGGAAAAAATGAAAAGGTGTTTCCAAGTACTTTCGAACATTATTAAGTTCCTCATCAAGAAACTTATATATATATATGTATATATATATATATATATATATATATATATATATATATATATATACCAATTTCACCGCAGGAAAGAGAAAACGGTATATTTTTTTTCTTCGGAAATAGTTATTTCTTACTTCGAAAAAATCCGAGCTAGGGTGGGATTCGAAACGTGCACATTGAGGCAGCGAGCAACCGCTTTAACCACTCTTCCGCGTAGCCGAGTGGTTTCTAAATTCCGGTTTTTGCATTTAAAAAAAGAAGATTGAAAGTATCTTGTATCTGGAAATTGTGATGAATAAGGAAGAGGTTACTGAGATATTATTTTTTTAAAAATGCGTCATTTGGAGGGCCACCCGATATATATATATATATATATATATATATATATATATATATATATATATATATATATTTTTATATATATTTGCCAAACGATGGTTTCGACTGAGACTTCCGTCTTGTTCAATCGCTGGTAGACTATTTAATACATGAAATGCTTAGCCGAGGGAAACTCACATTTACCCGTCGGAATGTAATTAGAGGGGAAGTTATGGAGAAGCAGCGTCATTTTTGAGCAGTATGAGGATGAATCTTCTGCTTATGAAGGGATTAGGGTCGAATTGCCCATCGTAATTATGTAAGTTTCAAATTCCCTTATAAGTGCTGATTCTATTATACTTCTATGTATACATATAATAGTAGGAATTATAAATTATTTTTGTATTATCAATGTAAATTAAAATCAATTGCCTTATGAATGTCAAATGAAAACCATTTAAAACAATCTTTCAATTGATTAAATGTAAGAATAATTAATCCCTTAATTAAATCATTAAATACTCTTTTTGACATATTAGTTATTTTTTTATTAATGTCCAAATCATTAAATAATCTATAACACGTTAATGAGAAAAACTCGGAAAATAACAGACCATTGTGACTTGAGAAAGTTAATGAGGTGTTTCGTTTGAAATAGAATGGGATATTTTCTCTTTTTGGTCACGCGAAAAATTTGATCATTGGCTGGCTTCTTTTTTCTCACTTAATTTAATTAAGTGGAATTTCTGCATAAACCGATCCCAAATAAGAGATAATTCTGACCTCTGAGGTAAATGTTTCATTGTTTTGTCTTCCTTTGATAACGTGATAGGAATTAATCCTTCCTTGGACAAACAGAAGTGTGGGGATTCCATATTACCAATAATGATCAATAGGTTTACCTTTATTTTTTGCCACTATCTGTGTATAGTTTCATTTTACAACAACAAACGAATAATACTATGGTTAATAGTGCCCCGGATATAGTCAGAGAGATACAAAACTATTCATAATTATGAAAAGAATATTTAAGCTCGATTTAATATTTAGTTGCCTCAGCTAAATTTAAACATTACTTTTTATGAATAACAGACTTAAACAATATACAGTTTAATTGTTGAGAGTTGTTTATCTACATATATATTGCTCAAATCGCATTCTCCTATCAAGCTTCAAATAAGGAAAAATAATCAATATTGACTTTACAAAGAAAGTCATTCTCCTCTTCCAGGGAGAAAATTAGGATCCTATTGAAGGTCGTAAAGAAGAAAAATAAATTAATGAAGTGTCAGAGTTAGTGAACAACCCCCCTTTTTTTGTGAAAGCTTTACTCCCACAAAAAAGGAAAATTAATACTAATCGAACAATGAATAAATTTTATTCGGAAAATTATGAACTTTCGGATATAAAATTTATTTTTAAGCTCCAACTGCTGAAAAATGCATCATATTCTTATAATTTTGTTGGAAAGAATGTGAGAAGTTTCTCATTTTCGTTCGGATTGCAGAGGCTTGTTATTCTAGCAAATCGATTAATCAATGTAACGAAAGTGACACCCGCCCAAATTGAACCGATTCATGGAGACGTGGAAAAATGTATGGAAATCTTGTAATTTTATAAAATATATTGAACAATAGCGCTTTCTTTTATTCTTAAACTATATCTTCTATATATTTTCTGAATATTTTGATTTATTATGTCATCCCAAATTTAATGCGAGTTTTATGTTGATCTTTATTATATTTAGGTATTTAATATTTATTAATTTAATAATGGATATAATTTCCGCTTGTTTCTACCACTAGCCTCAATTATTCTTCTAATTGATCTTCAAATCCAATATTTTTTTATTAAAACTGAAATTTGCAAGATTTGTCAAGAGGTACGATTATTCATAAATGGAAATGGTATATTGCTGTGAGATAGTTCAATATAAGTACATGTCAACGTCTATTAACACGAAGAATTCAAAGTCCAAACATCTTACCGCCCAAAATTTGCAGAGGAAGCGACTTATTAGGTGTGAATAATAAGTATAATCTCAGATAAATTAGCTTTATTAAAAATGGATACTCATTATACATATTTCAAGTTTGAATCGTTTCACATATTCAAATACCACTCCAGCTGAGAGTGTTTAGCAATGAAATGCGAGAGTTTGCGCATGGGGAACATAATGAAATAGGGCATAAAAATGAGTCTTTACAGGGAATGTACATTCAATAGCATTAGGAGAAAATTACCTTTATTACTATTTCATCTGGTGTTTGGTTTACTAATGTTTATTTGTTACTTATGCATTTTGTGGAAAATTGTGCTTAGTCAAATTTTTATTTAATTCTTCATGTCAAATTTAGCCCCAAATAAATTTCGATATTTATATATTATCAGGTGTTTTAATCTTTACTTATTTACATAATTTTTAAATTTCTTTAATTATTTTAAGTTGTTTAATTACTTACCGACTTTCTTTTCTTCTCATTGGCAGATTTCTTTCTTTTAATTTGATAAAGATTTGAGTTATATAAGTACCATTTTGGAAACATTACATTATTTTAATTTCCCGACAAATTCCTTAAAATAAACCTATTGACTAAAGATCATATCTCTACATGCACAATACCCCACTCTGTCAAAAGATCTTAGCAACGCATTAAATAAGGTGCAGGGATTTTACTAGGAATCCGTCACATTTTCTCCGAAATCGTAATCCTTTTATTCTCCTTCAATAAAGTCAGACTTACTTTCTTACAGATGTTAGGCATTTACTTATATTTAACAACGGTTGTTCTCTCTCCCACTATATTTAAACTTATTTTTTTCATTTTCCAGTTTTTCTTTAAAAGTTGAGTGATGGCTGCAAATAACCAAACCTTTAGAGCGTATATTCGTCTTTTCCTGCTAAGTCAATCTTATGGTACGTGTAATAGCTGAAGTGGAGGCTTTAAATGGTTTCCCTTGAATGCATAGTTCAGGGCTAACTTAAGGAATGATTTCGGAATTAGACCGCAGTTGATCCGGACTATCAGGAAAATATTACTGACAGGCTTTCAACATCCAAGGGTGACGAGTTTTTTCCAGGTTGTAGAGAAGGTGCAGCAATGCCAAAGTCAAGGATGCATGTAATTGTGTCAAATTAGTTTTCAGTTCTAGATTGTAAATAGAAACCAGATCAGCTTAAGGATCGTCTCATATAGGAATCTATGTATTATAAAGATTCGTCTGTGGTACTTCGTTTGGAAAGAAACCAAGGTGGCCAAAGAGATTCTGTCATCCCAGGGGCATATCTTAGGACCTGCTCAGTTAGTGGTTTATACATCGACGGAAGTACGTGTGACATCGTATATTCGATGTCTTAGGAACTAACACTGTTTTATTTACAAAGACACTTCTGAAAAGGAAACGTCAACTGATGAAAAAGAGTTTACAGGAATTCTTTCGAGAATATGTTGGTGCGACAAATCGTTCCTATGTAAAAGTTTCATGTGTATTAGTAACTCGTTTAAAGTTCACTCCCGGGTAGAAAAAGTGCACTCCATCAATTTATTTGATGTGAGAGCTGCTACACCTGAACTAGTATGAGTGGTGAGACAAATTTAAATAATGCTCTGATACATTTTTCCGCGTAAGAATCAATCAGAGACTGGAAAGAGCATGTTTGAGAGAGAGGGTGAAGGAAAGAGAGAGATAAAGAGTTGTTCGCAACAAAATAATTATTCGCCCAACCAATGTTCCAGGAATATAACACGAGATTTTTTAATTTTTTGAGTCAAACTCTTGTAGTTTGAGGAAAAGTGTAAATCAAATACAAGCCATAATTGACTCTAAAGATATTTAGAGCATAGCATTTATGGGCACATCGTTTGAAACTTATACAAAGGATCTGATTGAAGAATTTAATTTACAAAGGTATAAAAGGTTTGATAATGATAGTTTAAGACGAAAAGATGGAAGGGTAATTTTATACATAAAATCTCGCAAACAAGTCGCGATAATGAAAGCTTATTACGTATGAGTTTTGTATTTATCAAGAATTATCATTAATCGTAATAAAATAAATTTTTTCGTGGTCGCTAAACCACCACTCCAAGGGGAAAATTCGATATTCTGCCTTTGAAGAAATCTCGACCTAATTAGATAAGGATTAATTTATTATGTGCGGTGATTTGAATTTTAAAAGAGTATAATTTTTATAATGAAACAGCAAACAACGGAAGAAATCGAATCTTTGAATTTATCAACGGTAACCGCTTAAATTAAAACATTAGATGCAGCAACATTTGAACACATATATCAAGATGATTCGCTTTAATCTATATAGTCCTAAAAATTTGATGAGCTTTTGATTCGCACTGTACTTTAAGTCTTGCCATTTTTGTCTTTTTCTGGCCACTTGATTTTTACATAAATTGTGATGTATTAACCGTTTAATACACGCAGTAAATAGACAATGGATATATACGCCTATTTTGAATATAAATAAACAAATTTTGCGGAAGAAACATATAAATTCTAATAAATCGAATCAGGTGCTGGATAAATAATGAGTTCAAAAGTGCCTGAGAAAATTTAACCCATTGTATGACATTTCCATATTCAGAAATTCTTTCAAAAATCAAAACGGATAACTTACTTATCGCCATTTTTTTAAACGTTAAATAAGAACAGCCAAAAATAATTACGAAAAATCACTAGCAGTTGTTAAACACGAGCCAAGAGATTTTATGAATATGTAAATAAATGAAGTCATTAATTATAGAGTGAATCAGTCCAATTCAGCATACTAAAGGTCTTCTTAGTGATGATCTGCTCATCGTGGTTAAGATGAAAATAAATATTTTAAAAACGTTATTACCATAGTATATACTAATACTTTCTTACATTCATATACTAAACTTTAAAGAAGCCACAAAACTTTCAAATATTGAGATGCTGGAAAATGAAAGTTTCAACAGCGATTGTTTGCAATATAATAACTTTAGTCCACCTTAAATAATATAACACGAGTTTTGCATTTTTCAAAAATATATTACCGTCAGAATAGTTCTAATTAAGTTAAAAGAGGCATCCATTGTTAAGAAGAGTATCATAGAACTTCCGTAGAAAAATGGCTCAATATATGACTCGCAGCACGCCCTAGGACGCATAACTCATATCAGAGTAATTTGTTCAATTACAATTCAGGAAAGAAGGGCGACATTTGAGTAAGCTAAAGGTGTGGTTGTAGCTTTCACTCCATATTTCTTAAAAAGCTTTTGAGACCGTTTCTCCTAAAAGACTCTTGGTAAACATAAAAACTCATGAAATAGGTAGAGGATAATATAATGCTTGGAAGATTGGTTGAAATTCCATAAGCAGTTGTTTTCATGGGCATCATTCAGTCATAGTGTTTCTCATTCTAGTTAACTAGAATATAAGCATCAATGTAGGCAACCTATTAATTTCTTTAAAACAATAAAATGGTCCACTAATATAAATTTTGATTCCATATTTCTACTAAATAACTAAGAGGCTTATAGTATTAAGGGTCTCAAGCTAGTAATTAAAAATATAGCATTGCAATAGCACAAAATTTATTTTTCATCAAAATAACACAAATTTGAACACAAAATTGTGCTAGCAAGGATGGTTGCTGAAAGGAATAAAATAAATATGTTCGAGACTAAAACTTAACAGAAAAAAAGTGTCGTAAAAATTCATTCTTTATCCATATCTTTTCTACGGTTTTCAGTTTTCCTTACTGACCTGTTACAAAATTTGTTTCTTTCTTGATCCTTTTATACATACAGTGATGAGAAAATGTATTTATTCTGGTTTTATTTTTATAGCATGTTCCATCGTTCTGTTTCTTGAATTAACTTTAGTTTATGTGCAATTCTTTTAATTAATGCTTAGGTTTTTCTGATATGTGAAAAAAATTAAAAAATTACTTAAAAGCTTTTTCGGTTTAACATAAACTCAGTTATATTAAATATTTGGTTTTATTTCACACATTTTAGTTATCAGTATTTTAAACGATGATTGGTTTCATTAGTATCGAGAAAACCAAAGCAAGACCTGTCTTTAATGAGGTTTTTAAAAGTCTTCAAAGAAACCGATTGAAATAACAAAAGTAAGAGTCTGTAATTTATATAATAAGCCAAAGAAAACAGTACCAAGCTCGTGCAGCATTACTGGAACGTCTCAAAATTCTCTGAAAGACTTTTTGTTTGACAACTGAGATTTCAAAAGTAGCGGTTATTTGAATCTAGAAATCTCTTTGAATTCCAGACTTGATCGAAACCATGACGCTCAAGTTTGATTTGATACAAAACTAACTGCTAATGGATTCAATACAAAATAGAAAACATTGTCTTATTTATTCCGAGGTATGAATCTATGTCATTATTATACTTTCAGTATTAAACAATATATTAAATATAATTTGTATTGGATGATCGCGTCGCAAAATAAGGCAGCAAAATTTTTAAAATATAATAAAATGAAGCAGAGTTTTAATTTTATCTATGGTCCATTGGTCCAACCACTCCTTTGTTTCAAGTTAATTTCCTAAATGAATGTCACTTCGTTACTTGTTTAAAGAAATGAGCGTAATTCTAGAGAGAATTTCTTTAATGTTTTTCCCAATACATCTACATGCTTTGAAAATGGCAACACTGGTTTTGGAAGAGTAATACGTATAGAAAGGGGTAAAGATATTAGAAGTTATAAAATAGGTAAAATGCATATCCCGCATTGATAACACGCTAGGAACCTATCCTGAACCTCATTCCAGTCAGTAAAGACAATAAATCGCCTTCCGTTCGAATACTTCCGATATAAATTTAACTTTATCTTCTGATAAAATTTTCTGCACTTAGTGTAATTGTTTTATGATATAAAGTGTAGCAAAAATAACTTACTCTTGTGGATAATACCATAGGAACCTCTTATATTCTGTTTCTGCTTACCTGCAATTAATCCTAGGATTTTCACTAATCCTATAATTTTGGAATTCCGTAGTAAAATCTAATTCCATTAAAATAAAAATCACTTAGGTTATTAAACTTTTACTTAAGAAATGAAAGGGTGTCACGCATATATATATATATATATATATATATATATATATATATATATATATAAATATATATATACATATATACATATACATATACATATACATATATATATATATATATATATATATATATATATATATATATATATATATATATATATAGAAGAAGAAGCAAATGCAAGTTCTGCGGGTGATAAGAACCACCACAGGGCTTTTGCCTTATTTATTTTCTGCCGTTCAAAACAATCTTGAAGACAGAAATAAAGGTGCAGAAACCTTGCATTGCAGACTCTATTACAATATAGTACAAGAAAGAGAAATAGGACGCGAATGAGCAATGAGACAGGAAACAGGAGTTTGTTAGAGGTAAGACAAAGGAACATTGGAAGAAGACTAGAATCAAAGAGAGCAGAGGGCGGCACAATGAAGGCAACCCTTTACCGAGAAGACAGAGTTAACGCCAGAAGAAAAAAGTTTGAAATTCCTGGCCGGGAATCGAACCCGGGTCTGCTGATTGCCGGTCAGTTGCTCTACCGCTGAGCCACCAGGCACAGTGACTCTACTTCGCCCAAAGCGTTACCCCATCAAACCCAGAATGTCTCTAAGCTAGGAACCTCCAAGGAATTTTTATACCACATCATCTTACCTGCTTACAATTTCAGGGCTTATCCCCAAGTCACATACATAGAAGAAGGAGCAGATGCAAGTTCTGCGGGTGATACCAACCAACACAGGGCTTTCGCCAAACTTATTTTCTCCCTTTCAAAACAATTTTAAGGACAGAAATAAAGGTGCAGAAACCTTGCATTGCAGACTATATTACAATATAGTACACGAAAGAGAAATTAGACGCAAATGAACAATGAGACAACAAACAGGAGTTTTTTAGAGGTAAGAGAAAGGGAAAATAAAAGAAGACTAGAATCAAAGAGAGCAGAGGGTTTAACAATGAAGGCAATCCTTTACCAAGAAGACAGAGATAACACCAGGGGAAAAAATTTGAAATTCCTGGCCGGGACTCGACTTCTGGTCTGCTGATTGCCGGTCAGATGCTCTACCGCTGAGCTACCAGGCACAGTGACTCTACTTCGCCCAAAGCGTTACCCCATCAAACCCAGTATCTCTCTAAGCTAGGAACCTCCAAGGAATTTTTATACCACATCATCTTACCCGCTCCTAATTTAAAGGCTCATCCCCAAGTCACATACAAAGAAGAAGGAGCAAATGCAAGTTCTGCGGGTGATAACAACCACCATAGGGCTTTTGCCATATTTATTTTCTGGCTTTCAAAACAATTTTGAAGACAGAAATAAAGGTGCAGAAACCTTGCATTGCAGACTATATTACAATATAGTACAAGAAAGAGATATTGGACGCAAATAAGCAATGAGACAAGAAACAGGAATTTTTTAGAGGTAAGAGAAAGGGACATTAGAAGAAGACTAGAATCAAAGAGAGCAGAGGGCGGCACAATGAAGGCAATCCTTTACCGAGAAGAAGGCAGAAAATAAATATGGCAAAAGCCCTGTGGTGGTTGTTATCACCCGCAGAACTTGCATTTGCTCCTTCTTCTTTGTATGTGGCATGGGGGATGAGCCTTTAAATTAAGAGCGGGTAAGATGATGTGGTATAAAAATTCCTTGGAGGTTCCTAGCTTAGAGAGATACAGGGTTTGATGGGGTAACGCTTTGGGCGAAGTAGTCACTGTGCCTGGTAGCTCAGCGGTAGAGCATCTGACCGGCAATCAGCAGACTCGGGTTTGATTCCCGGCCAGGAATTTTAAACTTTTCTCCCTAAAGTTATCTCTGTCTTCTCGGTAAAGGATTGCCTTCATTGTGCCGCCCTCTGCTCTCTTTGATTCTAGTCTTCTTCTAATGTCCCTTTCTCTTACCTCTAAAAAATTCCTGTTTCTTGTCTCATTGCTCATTCGCGTCCAATTTCTCTTTCTTGTACTATATATATATATATATATATATTTTATTGCCAACTTTCATGCTACTAAGCAATAAAGACTTTGATTACTAATTTTACGACACGAGTTTTTTCATGAACTAAAAATGTTTTAAATAATAAGAATTTCCTTCCATTTCAGGTTTACTTTTGATATAAAGGCCCTGAAATAATTCCACTTATCTATAAAAGGTTTAAGGGCGTCTGATTCCCAAATGGCATATCAATTAAACGTTTCATAAATTTTTCAGAATTAAATCCAAAATGAGAGAAATATGTATTTTTAAGAGGGATTACCCATAAGAGCCTTTTTATACTCTATTAATGTCCTTCAGAAAATAAGACAACCAATATAGGGAGGCATCCGAACCATGGGTCGGTCCATGCAGCCATAAAATCAAAATCGAGCCTAATTTGTCTCATTTTTGTCCACCAACAACGCCAAGTGTTGCTTAGTCTCCCTCAGATATAAGAGGTGCTACCACTCGACCAGCCCTTACTAAGTAGCCTGAAGTTGTGTAGAAGAGATTTATTCTCTCGAGGTTCGTTTGAAAACTCGAATAAATTGTCAATTAAGCAGTGTGGTTGAGGAGAATAAAGAAGAGATTTTAGACAGGGGATAACAAAAATAAACAAACCCTAGCATGTGGTTAGTGCACATACATTGTATTATGCAGAGTACGGTGGGTAATTTGTTGCCTAACTTTAACATTAAAGAAAATAACAGATTTTATTTATATATATTTAATGTATTATTCATTTTATTATATGAAATCGCTTTTGGCCTCAACCACAGCTTTCATGTCTTATAGGAAGCTGATACAGGCTTTATAGACCACCACCCCTGTTAAACTGGGTGAAAACTTTGATAATCCTGGACCTACTAAAGCTCTTCTCTTCTGAAAACTTTAAGAATTGACAGGCTTGAAGGAATACTTCAGTGTGTTCACAAGCTTCGCAGCACGTTTCTTTTGCTTGTTCTCCATCTTCTGCCACAGAAGCTGGCCTATTCTCATCTTGTATGATTAGGAGCGGATATGTTTATGTACTAGCAGTTCGATTTAAGACTTTGACACTCCCATCCCTCTAATAATGAACTTCATCGTCTTTCTGTTATAGTTCTTAATGATGTCCTGGATCTCAGCGACAAATTACTGGCTTCTTCTCGTATTAGAAATAATATAGACTCATTATCTTTTGCATCTTCAGCATATTTACACCCAACTAATCGGACGTGTTAACATTGGACCTCCAAGCATCATTTTCGAGCAGCACAGCTTGCCTTCTGGAAATTTTTTGAGGATTGAATTCAGCCATGTTATTCCTTTCTTTACATATGCTGAACAAATAATTTTACTATGATATGAAGAAGAAAGATCTGATCACAGGTAGCACGCATGCGCGCATATCAGTTAACAAAGGCAACAAATTACCTGTGGCACATTGGATTTTCATATAGATGTAAAAACCTAAAACTAGCACTTGAAAAGGATAGATATGAATATAATAAAACATAGGAGGAGAACAGGTGTTTAAAAGTGTCCAATCCACCTAAGTTGCTTTGGAAAGATAGAAGAATTTTCTGAGTATTCCTCTGTTAAGAATGGTGATTTTAAACCTGTAAAGTACGCCAAAAGATTTATTAATATGGCCAAAGATTTTGAGACTATTATATTGTTTTATATAAGAAAGTAAATAGAGATAATCACAGATTGCATTTTGTTTTAGAATGCTTGTATCATAATTTGAAGGTAGAATATATTAAAATTTAGGGCTCAAACCTATTTTATTAATAAATAGTCAATTGATGCACGCTGTCACTATTTACAATGAACTCCCTTGTTATTCAAGAATACATAAATTCGATTTGCCATGCTGGAGCCTAAACTTGGGAATATATCTTGACTGATGTTGATCGATCTTTGTTCACTATGCATCCGTAACTGTTCAAAAATGGAAGGCTTTTGATTAGCAAGCGCCAGTTTGAGTATTACCCACAAATATTCCACAGCGCTCAAATATGGCAAATTTCCAAATCATGTCGCAAAGGTTTTTGTTATTTTTTTTAGCCAAAAACTTTGTAATTGCTTTAGCTTTTGTTTTCATCATAGAAAATATAGTTATCATCCCGGAATTGGTTATGAACTGTTGCGAAAAGCTGCTGATGAAGTACACATTGGTACAATTTTGAGTACATGGCAGTGTCCATGGGCAAAATTGTTACGGATCAAGTTCCTTTAAATGAGAAGCAGCCACCGAAATGGAGAGATCCTAATGATTCAATGTGTGTACGATTCAGGACTTGTGTAATTGCTCCCCTTTTAACTTTCTAACGAATGAGCTTCCAGAAGATCAAAAGTGGAGGAATGGAGCTTCATTAGGGAATATCAATATGCACATCTGCAAAAGTTTATTCTCTCTATTTCCTAACAAAGCAAAGCTTATCCGTAAGGTTCTTATTAGTGAGATGAGGTTCTTCTTAGCCATTCTCGATTTGAAACCTTTGTCCAAACGTCTAAGCTTCACCGTATACGCTGAAGCGTTCTCAGCTCCTTCTTACTAATTGTGAATAAGCTTGGAAATGGAGGCAACCCGATTCTTGAGCTGGGACCTAAACAACAGTTAATATAATGTTAATTGAAGTCAGTAATGATTCTAAAGATAGTGCTCCAGGATATAATACCCTTAGTAAATCTCTCTCTGCATATCAGGCAAGTTTGATGCAAAACAACCATGGGTGCACCATTTTCTTTGTGAAAAAAACAATTCTGGAAATAAAAAAAGTTCAAATATATATTTTTACAAAGGTTGTTACGAAATTAATTATAATTAAACTACATCAATCATTTAACCAATATCTTTCATGATTTAACTATTTTGATCGAATAGCAAAGCTGCAGGGGCTGAAAATCACCATATAGACAACAGAACGACAGCGAAATATGGGATTTAGTGAAGGAATACAGTTTTACTTATGATTAATTCGAATAATAGATTAATAAACTTTGCTCTCATCTATATTTAAAATGAAAGAAAAAAGTCCAAATATATATATGAATCAGTCTCAAAACATTTGGCAGTGACTGAACGTTAAAACTAACTGCACGCTTTGTGAATTTGGCACCTATGGAGGTTACGGTCTGTAGCTCCTCTCTTTCAATTCTCACTGAAATTAGGCAACCAGGTAAGTGAAATCACTCATTTTTTTATAGCACCAGGATTTTATTTAATCCAATTTAAAACCCAAACCACCATTGAAATCATCCTCAGAAGGTTTGTAAGGCGAGATCACTAAACACAGTTGCGGAGATAAAGGAAGCAAAAATGTGTATAATATATATATATATATATATATATATATATATATATATATATATATTTATATATATAATCGTAGATTCTCTGCAGTTTGGTGTCTTCAAGAGCCAAACAATGATGTAGATACTAATTGCAGAATGCTAACACAGGTTGCATCATACTCCTCTATGCAGGATATCACAGGTACTGTGTTGGTTTTCCATTCCCCCAAATTTTAGCTCTATTACGGAAAATCCCCAATCTACAGATTTCATTAACTTAAGCACTATTGTACCCTCTATAAATCTTGTTTCAATCACTGCTTTACCGATGCCCAATTTGAGCAGAGGTCGGTTATCGAATCTAAATTGGACTGAGGGGAAGTTGGATTACATTTTCACAATTCCGAACGTCTTACGTATAATTTACAATATCTAACTAATTGGTTTTATCTATTCATAAATAAAATGAATTCAGATGCAGTCAAAATAACATAACATAACATCTGAAATCCAGTCGGCGGAATTTAACGAGAATGTGTCGTGCATTTAGTGTTGTTAAGCCAGGATTCAAGTGTATAAAGTGGAAAATACATTTGCGAGGGAATGAGACACAGACAGATGTTGCAAGAGTGGAGGTGGGGGGGCAGCATTTTTCTGGAGGATGGAAAGGGTTCACTGATGAATTTAGCACGAATCCTTTTTACACGATTCCACAACTCTGAAAAAGGATCCCTTCCATTTATTGAAGGAACGCATGTCCTTAAAAAAGGGTAATAAACGTGCTTTAACTAGAAAGGGAAATTCGAACCTCCTGATCTTTGTTTATTTCAATGACCCTTCCTCTTTCCTTTAAAAAACTCCTATTTCTTGTCTCTCTGCTGGCAGAATATTTGATAGGCGCATGAAAAATCGAAGAGAATGGAACGGTTGCAAAAATTATTAGAGCTGCCTTAGAATGGCTCTCTCGAAAAGGTTATGGTAAGAAGGAAACTTCTCTCCTAAAAATCATCCCTACCTAATATGAAAATCTCTTACCTCCCTGCATTACAGTGGTTTTTATCAACTTACCCGCATTTTCACATTCTTCCACCTCCTTGCATATTTATTTTTTCCTCGTTGCGATCCGACATATACTTCCTTATCCTAGCATTTCTATATATATGGCTACCTTCTAAAGCATTATATCGGGATAAAAAGAGGATACCTTCTTGATTTAGTCTATTTAAGTGATAACAGCTGCACGGATTTATGCTTTTAAGAATAAATACTCTGTATTTATCTATAGTAGTAGATCCATTAAAGACTTCTCAATTCTCTAATAATTTTTCTCTGATATCGTGTTACTTTGTAATCTAAATTTGGATTACTTCAACGTATTTATTCTCAAAAACAACAATTCAACATAGTACTTACTACCTTTTAAAGATTTTCAAAGTAAATTTAAATTTAAAAAATAAGTATCATACCAGAGGTTAAGAAATGTAATCTAAGCAAGGAGAGAAATAACTGGTGTCACTCAAAACATTTAAAATTTAAAATTTAACACATTGTGTCCTATCTGAGATCACTATAACATATTGCTTTCTAATAGTCTTGTGATGCATTAAGTTATAGTGAAATTTTAGTTAATATTATTAAGTGCCTTTTGTGTTTATAGAAATTGCCTCCCGATGCTAACATTCTTGTCCTAGTTTCTTATTTGTGAATGATTGTCGTAGGATACCTTGTGGTCGTGATATACTTCTTTGTTGAAGTAGGCTTTGATCTAAGAGTGCTTATTTTAGGGGGGTTTAAGAAAGAGCCGCTTCAACACGTTAGGATATAAAGAAACGAACAGGAATGATCCCAAATTTAACATATATTTTAAATTTAATAATTAACTATGACACAAAACAGTAAACACATTTATATCCTCCTCTTACGCTAACTGAGACCAAACCGGTGGGCAACTGGGCCTATTACAATATCGCCCAATGAAAAAAATAAACAAATAGGCTACATGTAAACACACCAATTGCCGATTAGTATTTTTATCGTGACTCTTTTAGATTAGCGTCAAACATTAAATTAAAGTACTCTCTTCTACTAGCAAATATACAGGGGTTCACGCACAATTGTTTCTACTTTCCATTAAATCGTGAAACGTACTAACCTCATACTATGGCAATATAAATATAAATGTTTTTTTCTAACTTACATGCTAGGAGGGATCAGGGATTGCCGGATGTCGTTGGAGGGCTTATCTTGTGTTTCGGAGATTTGGAGTGGCCGATGTTAGGATTTCGTCGAGATGGGATGGATGAAGCGAGGTTGGGCAAGGTCAACTTCTTATTGCAAATTTTTCCATCCGGTTACATTAAGAAGAGAGTTACGGTGCTCCCCGCTCAAAAAGGCCGCTTCTGAATAATCTTGAAGCCTCTTGGTGTCTTATTCTTTAATGCCGGGTGCCCAACTAGTTTTGGGGTATACTTAGAGATTTCTACCTTAATTAACGAAAGGAACCTCGTTGGGGCTTAGTTCTTCTCATCTCACTCGAATGTGAGCGAATTTTCTTTCCTTCAGTCAGACTTCTTTTAAGTCTGTAAAGGATTCTTCGGTATGGCACAGATACAAAACTTGGCGATTTATGTTAATTCGGCCCTGGAAGGGGGAAGGATCGATCTTCTCAATCTGATCCTTTATCGTCCCTCCTCGAATAATCTCGAGTAGCTGAAGGATCGATCTTCGCGAACTGATCCTAAGTCGTTCTCCGCTAAAAATAATCCTGACTGGCTAAAGGATCGATCTTCACGAACTGATCCTTAGTCGTTCTCCGCGAATAATAATCTTGACTGGCTGAAGGATCGATCTTTACGAACTGATCCTAAGTCGTTCTCACCGAATAATAATCCTCTTTCTTTCTTTCAGGGGCTTATTTAAAGGCGAACCAGCGCCCCATCTAAGGTGGAAGGGGCGAAGCCGCAGAGGGGAGCGCGAATGGTGAGTTCACATCTGGGAGAGCGAGAAGTGCAGAGGTTGGCATTGAGGTGCCCAAGTCAGCTTGTTAATTAGCGACACCCTCAACCACCCCACTCCTTGGCATGCCTTTTGACTGGCCCGCTTTTTTGTGATATAACCACGGGCCTAAGGATATCGTAGGTAATTGGATCTTTTGAGGGTCGTTTAAGGGCCTTTGGTGGTTTCCTAAACACAGATGGTCACTCCAACTACCTATGCGGCGGGGAGATCAGATAGGGTAGGCAGATACTGTTATTTGCCGGCTACCGTTTCCTACAAGTCTCCTCATGGGGCTCGCTTCTCCGGCTTTCCCCACGGGGGGGGGGGGGGGGGGGACTTTAATGTATATGTCCGCCTGGCCCTCCGGGAGGCTTAATGTGGCAATTACTCTACAATGATATTAACCAATTATAAATCTGTTTACTATTCTTCTCTTTAAACTCAAGTTTCTTCTTAAACTTTTTTGGGGGAAGTATTAAAAATAGTATTAATTCACCCAATTCCACGAAATAGAAACTGGTAAGAAGAGAGCTGTTATTCGTGCAAAAGGGTATCGGCGCAAACGAGAGAGTGTTTATCAAACCGACACTCATGTTTTGAGAGTGCTGCAGCTAAAAATATAACCAGGAAGTATTTACATCAAATATGGCTGAACCTTATTGAATGTTTCTCTTCTCGTTCCTAAAGAGATAATGTGAAAAGTATAGCGTGTCTGAAAAAGATGTAATTTACGAAAATCTTTAAGATCAATATCGAGGATATATCGATACTTGTGCCATAAACCAGGTTGCTTTCTCATTAAAGGTTAAGATAATTTTTTTAAGAACCCCGCTAAATTACTAACAAATTATGAAGGAACAAATGGAGTGATAATGGTCGCTCAAAACTAGTGATGAAGGATCGAGAGAAATTATAACTGAAGAGAAGGGTAAATTGGGGCCTTCGGCATATAATTAGACGAATTGGAGTTTTGGTGGAATCGTAGTATCTTTCCTATCTTTTTAATTCACGACTACAGTGGACAGGTGTCTGCTTCACTTGCAGAACAAGTATGGGAGGCAGTAGCGCTTCTTGTATAGGCCAAGGCGAGAAAAAACTTCATTGGACACACTAAGTGGGATATTTCTAACGGTGGCGAATACACACTAATTGAATTGAGACAGTGAAGTGAATGAATTCGTGGATGGGAGAACTTCAACAATCTAAGTTAGATTAATGCAAACAAATAATGGAATTTAGGCTAAATTTTGTGCCATGGGAAGCTATACTAGAACATTTAGAAGTGAATATCACGCGGAGCTGAGAGAAACTCATCAGAAATATGATGGCGTCGATTCGTGAACTGACAAGGATCGTCGGTTTATATATGAATGAGCTCAGCATCTAAAGGAACTGGTTGATTGATCCTGACCGTAATTACGGATAATTATGGGAAAAAGAAGAACCAAGAAGCTTATATCACTAACATTCTTCCCTCACTATAACAATGAGGCTCGAGTTAAATGAGGAGGCCATTATTATAAAAGTCCTTTTGTTTTACCCCATTTTTGTTTGTCTTATGAATGAGAATAGCTAAAAATTGATCATGAGATTTTCTCGCCTTCACCGTAGATAATTCAGAACTGATATACTTGAAACTCCAAAACCCGAAGCATAAGGTGACACACATTCCGTTTTATGCTGAAATATCCCTATTCTTGATGCAGAAGATTGCGTTTTCCAAACGTAACAGTGAATAGGATCCTATCTTCATCATATTAGAGGCTACGAGGGGCGGATAATAAGTTTTGCGAATCGGTAGGGAAAAACAGAGGAAAGGGGATGGCTGTTTGTGGGGGTGTTAGGATAAGTCATGACAAGTCAAGACCTGCAGCCGCACCTTCTGCCTTGTCTATTTAAGAAGAAGTAGCTGATCGCAGATCTTCAGTCACAAATTTTTCAACTTTGAAGAAGGTTGAGCACCACACAGTGATCAAATTTTTGACCAAGGAAGGCAAGAATGCAAAAGAGATCCATGAACACATAGTTGCAGTGTACACTGACAGCGCCCCTTCCTATGCAACCAGTGCTCGCTAGAATAAGGAGTCCAGGACGCCATCAGACGTGACCAACGAGGACAATGTGGCCCTTGTGGAAAGGATGATCCTCGAAAATCGACGGGTGAAGGTCCAAGAAATCGAGCGAGAAATTGGAATATTACATGGAAGTGTTATCAACATCATCCACGACACTTTGGCCATAACCAAGGTCTCTCTCTGCCCATTAGGTCCCTAGAAACCTCACGCCCCATGATTGACTTCAACGTCGTCAAAGATAGGAGGAGCTGCTGCTCCTGTAAAACCAACACCCAGCGGGATTCGAGTCACGCATAGTGACATGTGATGAAACGTAGGTCCATCACTGGGATCCCGAGACAAAGCTCGAGAGCATGGCCTAAGAGCACAGGGGATTTCCGACCCCCATCAAATCCGGACCCAACCCTCAGCCGGGAAGATCATCGCCACCAACTTCTGGGATACTGAGGCAGTCATGATGATGGACTATACGCCTCGTGGAAGGACCATCACAGGCCAATATTACGCCGAGGAACTGGCTGGGTTGAAGAAGTGCATCCGTCAGAAGCGGCGCGGCAAGATGACATGCGTTGTCCTGCTCCTCCACAATAATGCCCTGTCCACAAGGCCAGAGTTGCACAAACTGCCCTGCACGAGTGCGGATTCGAGGAGCTCAACCATTCCCCCTACACTCAATATCTGGCCCATAGCGACTTCTTTTTATTCCCCCAGCTCAAGGCTGCACTGCGTGGACGCCGGTTTGGGGACGATGAAGATGTCCAGCTCGCCGTCCAGGATTGGATTAAATAGCAGTCGGGAGATTTTTGGTTGTCGGAAATTCGAAGCCTCAGGGACAAGTGGCGCAAGTGCATTGAGGTCAAATGTAGTTATATTGAAAAATAATAAAACACCTTTCCTTATATCTCGTTTCCTTATATCCGAATTGCAAAACTTATTTACCGCTCCTCGTACCTCTTCAAATTTCCATATTAGGCCTAGGGAACGATTAAGTGGGAAGACGTTGAAGAATTTTCTTTAATAATTCCAAGTATACTTTGCAGGTTCTGTACAGTTGAGAAATTTTCCTACCTCTTCTTCATTGGATCTGTTCATGGTATAGCCATTTTGGATGAATATCAAATAAAATGACATTGAACATTAAAAGCTTTGCAATTGCATTTATGTTTTGTTTGAGGTTTATCGAGCGTGACAAGAGATAGAGAGAAATAACTTTTAAGTGTCTTCCGAACGGTTTTCAAAAGGCTTTCGTGAATGAATGGCGGTGGCTGGGAGTCCCTGTTTTCCTTGCTTTTCAGCTCCATAATTCCTTTGTGCATCATTTCAAGCGCTCTTCCTTTTCCTAGCCTACATATTTTATGAACGAGAGCAAAGTTCGGCAGCTTCCGAAGCCGTTTTAAAATTAGTTCTGGAGGATCTTAATTTGAAGATAGCTCAAAATTGGTCAAGCAAGAAAAAGTCACAAACAACTTCATAACTATGTGATAGGTGACATTCATCCAACCAAACAAAGCTAAAAGGCTGAAAAGTCTGCTTTTAGGCTAACTAATCTCTTTGGGACGCCCTACAGTATATTTTGTGGTCCATGTCATAAACAGTAGTCAACTGTAATATAAGTCAATAGTTTGAAATGACTTAGGGTTGTAAGGTCGTATATACTCTATGTCCAAAGTTCTTATTACAGCAAGGAGACGAGTTAAGCCAATCCCTTCCTTTGGTCTTTAAAACACAAGCTTGAAGTTCTGCTATTCTTTATAATCAATTGATATTAACCTCCAATTAGTCGCCTCCCAAATACTTTAGCGTAAGCATACACGGTAACTTTTTTACATTTTAACCTCCGCTGATAGCTCTGAATTTAGCAATTTTTAGTTAAGCGCTCTTTGCTTTTCATTTCCGTTTGCTTTATGTGTTCATTTTCCTCTCAATCGTTCTTTCTCTCTTTCCTATCGCTTTTTTTCTTTCATCACGTGCATAATTAAGGCTAATAGTAACAAAATCTGCGACATTTTTTTGTGCTAAACCCAAGGATTTTCCAGTTTCTCTAAAGTACGACACTTTCTGGTAATTAGATTTAATTTTAAAGTTGAATGGTTCACTTAAATTTAACCAGATTACAAAGAAAAATGTTGCATTGTTCGTCTTTCATCCTAAACATCTTTGACCTGGCGAAAAAAGATTCAAAATTCAATTCACTATATTGTTGTCTTGGCTCACAAAGTAGGATTTACCTCTAACTATAAAAATGGATTTGCTAAGCACGTAATGGTATAGGAACAGGTATTTCTAAAATTCTATCTCTTTCTTCAACTCTCCTTCACAAAAAACATAAAACCACGTAAAAATGTGTGCTTGATAATCAATACGCGGATACGCAAGAAAGCAAACGACTAAAAAGATACGTAACTTAATTTACCACAACAGATAAGCCCTCAAATATAGGAAACATCAGTAATTATGTATGGTCACCACTCTTCGCTTACTGACTTCACTAAGTGAAATATTAAACATTATCTCGATTTAAAAATATCCTATATAAGGCAAAAGATAGTATGTTGGCAGCGCTACAGTTGCTAAAGTTGGGATGTGTCCGAATGATGGGGATGTCAAATACGAATATCATTAAGATCGAAATCGGGAGTCAATTGATACAGTTTATTATTTAGAAAAATAGTAGATAAAAACCACGTTAAATTACAAGAGAACATACGGACAAATTAGAGGGACACTAAATGCTCTATATAAGAAGAGAGGAGTGAGCCGAGGCCGCTAGTGTAATGTTAGACGAAACGGGGGCTTCGCCAGGCAGCGATCTTAGCAGCGTGTCTGTCATTTCACTACACAAGGCCAGCGGGCAGGTATGTCCTTCATATTCATTAAGAAGAAGTGTTTCAGAGCCATTAGCTACATAAAATAAGGCGTGATTTTACTTCAATGGACACAACAAGTAAGATATATCTACCAGCAGAAAACCCACAGCAATTGAATGGAGACAGCAAAATTTGTCCCGGTAGGGTGCGAGGAATTCCAATATCTAAATTGAACAAGATAACCAACAAGTAAAGAAATTTTAGGCTAAAGCTTGCAACCTAGGAAGCTATATTCATCTTTGATCAAAGATGAATCTTTGTCTCGCTTGCTTATATTAGTAGTGTATCGGAATTATCGCTCACTCACGGGATGCAAAAGGTATTGTGAGCTGTTGTGTTTAGAGGGGAAGTCCTTAGTGAATTGAGTGCCTTCAGTTTTTTAAGTTATTTGGTATATCTCTTTCAAGTTTCTTTCAGTTGGGTTCATATTTAGTTGAAGAGTAGACATTTGTTAGAGTCATGAACGCTTGAGAGAGAAACAAAAAGAGAGAGAAAGGGAGAGACGAAGAGCGAAAGGGAGAAAAAGAGCGAGAGAGGGCGCGAAAGATAGACAAATCGAGCGAAAAAAAGAGATAAAAAAATCGAGAAAGAGATAGTACGATAGAGAGAGTGACACAGTGATAGCAAGGTAGGGAGCAAGATCTAGAGAAAGCAAGAGAGAGAGAGAGACCCAGAGCGCACGCGAGAGAGAGAGCTAAAGCGAGAGCAAGAGCTATAACCAGAGAGAAATAGTGCTAGCGCTATAGAGACAATAGCTAGAGCGAGCTGTTGGGTGAGAGCGCTCTTTACCACTTATGCTGAATAATAAAGGACAGAATAAGACTAGAAACACCTACCGTTGTGTATTATACCATATTTTATGAAATAACTAATAATAATCGGCTAAGAAAAGATTCCATCTGACTATTTTAAATTTACATGTTTTGGAATATAAGTACAAGAGTATAGATGCTTATGTTAAAATCTTAAAACAAACTTACACTCATTGATCGTCAATTAACAGAATTAGATATGTAAAACAATATATATATATATATATATATATATATATATGGTGAAAATTGGTCATGTTGCAACAACTTTTAAAAGATTAATCAGAGGCAGCAAAAATAAAAGAGTAATGGATTTTAAGACTATTTTGATTTGATACAGGAAAAATAATTTTAATTAACATGGATTCATAAATGCTTAGGGAAGCTGGTATTGGGAAAATTAAAAAATGTAAATTTATGAATCTAAGTATCTTTTTTATATTTTAGAGTGTGAACGAACGGAAGAAGAACCCTTTATTTAAAGTTCCCTTACAATTCACAAGTTAATAGTTATATGCGAACTGAATCTCCTCCTCAGCGAGCGCACCATACCTTGCTCTCAAAGTATCTACCTCTCTAGATTACATTCAGGGCCATTAAATTCATGAACCACAGAACAACTTGCTTTAAGAAGGATCCTGTATGTACAATTAAAATAATTACCTCAGTGGTGTTAGTTAAAACAAATGATTTCAAAATCAGTTGAAATTAAACTTGCTTACAACATTTTAAAGAAATCTCCTAACTTTTGGCTAAAAAATCCAATGCTAAGCAATACAATTTAGCGAATATCTTTGGGAACAATGGAAACTCTTATATTTTGGTGATAGATATTGTTTAGCAGTTACCTCAAGGTTTGCTCAACAATGGCATCAAGGAAACCATTATTATTTTAAAATGTTGAAAGAAAGCGAATCACTTGATGGAAGTTGATGTATGAAGAGCATATGTGGTAGCCACGAAAAATAAATCATGTGGTAGAACAAAATTTATATATAAAGTTACAAGAGCTAAAAAGGTTGTAACCTTAAGCCGTGAACTAGCTTTAAACTCAATTTTGGTCTCAAAATCTGTAGAAAAATGGGAAATCACAATGTTTAGAAGCAAAGTAGAATTGTTTTCTTTTACCACGTGAAATGAATTGTAATCTAAATACTATTAAGAAAAGCTAAAATATCATGCCTAAAATCTTCAAAATCAAAAATAGGTTTTTATCGTCCAGATAGCAACAGTAGTAAGTGGACATAATAATCCTATCATTTTTACGGTGATATTGCTTCTCAAACCATGTCATGAAAATGCTCATACCTACTCCATATGTTATGGCAATAAATCTTATTATTAATCGTATAGAAGCTGTCTTTTAATGCCAATCTTATAACTTCTATAAAGATTAGGCCGGAAAAAACTGAAGCCAGTAATAGAAAAGGACAGGTTTGTTTAATTATACTTTCAAGCTTCTGGTCAAGTGGGATATTTCGAAACAACGGCGAGCTGTCGAAACTAACCAGAAAATAAGGTAAGAGGGTTTAAGTTGCAATAACTCTTTAACGATGAAAACTCTTTTATCTCCAAACGGAGATAAAAGGGGAAATACTGATATGAGCCAAAATTGAGGTAACGACTATACGCTATCTGTCACAATTGACGAGACCAGAGAGGGGACCTTGATATTATCCAGAAAATGCCACGCGTTACAATTATAAATAACAATACTGAAATTGAGGAATTTTTGCAATTTAAGCAAAACCTGGTTAACCTTATCCTTCACCCTGAGAACTTTGGATTGTTTGTGTTCAAAAGTCTTTTTAAACTTAGCAGCATCGATAGGATGACGTTCATTTTAGCAAAATAATCTGATTTATTTCAAATGACTGCACCCTTACCCTTGTCAGGGCTGGCGCTAACTAAATGTTTCCATTTTTCACAAATCCTTAAAGATAGCTAATGATTTTTCGGGTAAAAATAGAGAGGAATATTTTAGGGGGTGACAATTGCCGAAATTACTGAGCGAAATTGGAAAAAATAAAAACAAAAATCTTAAAATTTACCTACATATAATCAATATCTCTTGCAAGAGAGCAAGCAGCTATTCAAACAGATGGCATTCATAAATATGTCCAAGTGGAAAATTTGAGATAAAATTCAAATCACACAGTAAGATACCTTTTTGTGGATGTTAATGTGAATTCCTAGGAACATTTAAGATTGTAACTAAAATAAAAGAAAAAGTCTATTTTAATTCCAAATGATTTTCTTGTAGGTAGGGCATTGAATATATAAATTTGTCCATTTGCAAATTAATGCTAAGTTATTATTAATTTCAGAAAATTTTTGAATATATAAAAAACTGTAGGCTTTAATTTCTTTACAGGTATGGTAGAAAATTGTAGATCTTATTTAAATAAAGCATTAGAATGTTGTAAAATAATATTGGTTTTAAGGAAACCTTCAAGCATTTGTAAATTTAATGAGAATTTTCTATAATTTAGTAGATTTTTATGAAATTTCAAGAATCTTCCAAAACTTGCCAGAACAAACACCTGGAAAGTTATAAACCTTTCTGAAATATTTTAGAACATTACTTTAGAAATATGTATACTAGGCTTCAAAGATCTGTTAACTGACACAGTGGATGCATGATTGGAGAAATTGTATCAAGAAGCACTTTATTTTGTTTGTGAACACTACAAGAAAACTTTAGATGGTAATAAAAGTGTTTGTTGTAAAGAGTAAAATATTAAATATCACAAGTATTTAGGCTAATGTATATGTTTATAAGCCTAAAGAGTAATAAAGTTTTTTCTTACTTTGACAAGTTGGAACATAAGGGAATGGAGAGCCATCAAGTTTGCCATTTCCAGGATTTGGCCTAAACTCATTGGCCACTGAAGTAACTTCTACTTCTATTTGATGAACCGTTCCAAACGTTGAAGCGAAAAAATTGAACCTGTTATTTTTTATCCCGTTCTACCATCTTCTATTGCGGTAGCAACATATACTGGTGAAAATATCATTGCTGTTGTAGACTACAGTGTCAGTGATATGGCTGTTGAGAGTAATCCATACTATCTAAACTAGGAGAGCTCATTTTTATTGTCAGAGCTATTAGCTTGTAAAAGTCGAATAATGAGCATGCGATTTGCTAGCCCAAAGAGTATGATTTACTGGATGAAAATAGGTAAGTTACAAGACCAAGGAAACTCTATAAAAATTTCTTATATTCTTTACTTATCAAGTTAGTTATACTAAGGCACTTATGTACCTGGTGTGTTTGATCAATTTGGAATTACATGTACTCCAGATGACTGGAGTCTCTATATTGTCAGCTCCTTAATAATCAGTAAAGATTAATATAAAGGAAAAAGCATTCCTAGGAGAAGTTGTTTCGCTGTTTCATGTTTTTTTGTGCAACTAAAAGATCTTTTAATAAGGCCGTTCAATTTTTAAATGTGAATAAAACCCGTTGTGTGTGATATATGCTCTCAGTTTATTTTAAATTCTAAAATACATTTTATGGCATTAAGTGTGGAATATGAGGTCGTTCAAATGTCGCCCGCGGCTTGGCTTGGTGAAACGTATTCGGAAGGCCCAATTTTCGAAGACTTTGTCGCATAAATTTGGCTGTAGTGCTGGATGATGTTCGTTATGTGGCTTTGAGAACATCAACTGTTTGCGGATTATTCGCATAGATCTGCGATTTAAGGCAGCCCAAAAGAAAGTAGTCTAATAGCAATAAATCGCATGATCTCGGTGGCCAGTTGACGTCACCGCCGCGCAAGATGACCCTGCCCTGAAATCGCTGCTGCAAAATATCGATCTTGGCGTGCGCAGTGTGGCACGTAGAACCGTCCTGTTGGAAACACATGTCGTCATTATCCATATCAGGCATATAATCCAGTTGAGGACACAGAATTTGTTTATGATCGAAATGTAGGTCTCTTCGTTGACAGTTATGGCAATTTCAACTTCGTTCTCAAAAAAATACGGACCGATGATTCCGTTAGACGAAAATGAGCACTAAACAGTCACTTGGTTGGGATGCAATTGGTACTGGTGTATCTCATGTGAATTTTTTTCGTCACAAATCCATTCATCCAAAAATGGCCCTCGTCGCTGAAGATGATTTGGGGGGACAAATTTTGGGTTCACTTCTAACTGTTCTAGAGCCCAATCAGCGATCACACGGCGTTGTTTATGGTCTTTTACCTTAAGTTCCTGGATAAGTTGGATTTTGTACGGGTGCAGACCCAAGTCCCTACGCATAATTCGCCAAACTGAAGTAGCAGAAAGGCCAAGTTCTTGTGAACGACGAGAAATTGACTGCCTCAGATTTTTCCGTACACTCTTATTTACCGCAGCGATATTTTCAGTAAACTTGGCAATTCAGCGACGTAGGGGTGTTGGCTGATTGTTGATCGACCCTTTTACTTCGAATTTGGCCACCAAGCGTCGAACAGTTGACTCGGCCGGACGATTGTGGAGAGGATAGAAATCACGTAATGCGCGGAACGTTTGTCGAACGCAGCACTGATTTTGATAATAACATTTGATAATTTACACACGCTGTTTAACGCTATAATCTTCTATCATAACTTGCCAAGTACTACTGAACAGTTCACAGTGAGATTGCTAGATGTCGCTTTAACAATATGGCCACAATCGCCTGACAAAGCTCAAGCGTACTTGTTGAAACATCCTTTACAAGTCTGACAATTATGTGTAATTAGTTGAAAGCTTAGTTTTAAGCTATGGACAAATGGGTTGCAAGATCTCCCTGAAGCTATATATTCTTGATGCCAATCTTGCCGAGTTCAAGGAGAATATGGGAAACAAGATTTTGAGAATATTTTAGAAGGCCTGTATGAGAAAGTGAAACAAATCACAAAAGGAATCGAGGAAAACTGTTTACTGTCTACGTTTTATTTGTTCTGATATATTTCTTGTGGAATTTACAATCAAATTATATAAATTTATATGTGTTTTTCTTTTTAGCCCTGCAAGTGATAAAAAAGAAAGAAAATTTGCCTACTTTACCACATATTTTATCATACAAGCCACAAACGTAAAGTTTGAAGCAAATAATAGCTATTTTATTATTCTTTGCAATAAAAGGAGTTGGAACATAGCAATTAGCGTCCAGGAACAAAATGAATTTTTAATGCAGAATTTTTCCAAGCTCCATTGACGAAGGGCTTGAAGTGAAGGGACTTGCTTCGGAATTTAGAAATGGACACACCAATGTGAATAAATAAAATGAGTAAAGAGAGCTTGGGGCAAAATATATTACATAAATATTATATTATATAATTAACAAAATTATTTTCCATCAAAATAGAATAAATATTGTGCAATGAAAAGTAGCGCTATTCAACTCAAACAATGATTTTGAGAACAATTTTTATTTAAGCTTCAATAAATTATTTTCAGCAATTTTAACCAGAGTAGTATTTTAGGTTTTGTTTGAGGAATTTGTTTTGCACTCAATGTGAATGTTGTACGTGTGAGAATTTCTTTGCTTTTCCATTTATGTCTAGTTCAAATTAAAAAAGTGTTTAGGAATTATTCCATTTGAACCCTGGAGTGTGTAAGCCGATTTTGGTTGCTGTAAAACCTAGGAAGGATATTTTTAAGTAGCACAGAAAGTGAAACGAACTTGCGTGTTTTTCAATCAGAATTAGGTCAAAATTTTTAATTTCATACGACTGAAGGATTCATGTAGATAGATACAAAGCTCTGGAATCAATTGTTGCTGATAGTGTTTTATGAATATTTATTAAAGGGAGGTCGTTATCACTAGTGACAAACAAACATATCGCCTACATTTCGTAACAGCGTGGCATAGAGCAGTAGCGCTGGTAAATAAGTGGGATTCTTTTTCTTTGGTCTATTTCGCATTGTAACTAATGTTGCTGTATAATTCCATAACCAGTTACCAAAGATCCTTTGCGCAGGAAAGATGCCGTTTATGTTTCAAAGGCAAATCTTCAAACAACGTTCCCGGATGTCTTCCCAAGAGTGGTGAAAATGTGTTTTGGAGTAGAAAGTTTTAGTAATTTATAAAATAATCCTGAGATTATCTAGAATGGTGTGCCAAAATGTGAGATGTAGTTATCGAAAACTGCTTCAACCACAGAAACATACGTAAATTTTTAAGTGTGTAGGCTTCTCTTCATTTCAAATAACGAAAGGTAACACAGACAGAATATTCTTATAAACTTCTTTGTCGTTCTGGAGCTACAAAAAATGTTCAATGGACACTCTAAGACCTTGCCTCAGTAGCAGTAAATTGCTAGAGTAGTGGCTCTGTATGTCATTGGATTGTCGATTTCGGAAAGTATGCAGAATTTAACCCAATAAAAAACATTTTTTCATATTTCTCCACAAATTTGTCCCAAATTGAGTGATTTAGGGGGCGAGTCGAGTGACAGATTAAGTTGTAATAATAGTCGAAGATTAGCTTGCAATAGTAGTGAGGTAAGAAACTACTAAATATTTACATAAACATACATAATAGAATGATGTTAAGAAATCAAATCACCTATATAAAGTTAAATTAAGTAATTAAGATTTTGTTTTAAAGAATAAAATTCAAAATCGGACAGTAAATTTTGGCGAAGGTTTCCTTATTTATGATTAAAAGTTAAGGAATTTTTATTCTGTAAAAAAAAAAGTATGCGGTGTCTTGTAATAATATTAAGAGATGGAAGGAGATAAACCATTCCTAAAACTCGAAAATTTTTAGCCTAAGTTTTGATCCTCCCGAGATTCTTCTGTGCGATGAAATATTGAATGGGACCTAAAGTAACATAGTAAAATAAAATATTAGCTCCCATAAGCGCACACTTTATAACACAAAATCGAAATTTACAGATGAAGGTCCCCCCTTAATCCTAATTATAGATTAATTGCTCGCTGATCGAATGTTAATATAAAGAATCCTGCAAAGGTTTGAGTAAACTAAAGTTGAATAAAGTTAGTTTTGGTGGCAAGATTGTGCGTTTAGGAATTCTGATATCTTTTTAGGATCACTAGTTTAGAGAAAGATGACTGTAGAGCTTAGCATTCGACGCTGTTTTTCAATCGGATATAAATATTATGATTAAAATTTTGTCTTGTGCTTGAAAGATCTCTCTACAGCAATATAAACAGCACACTCTAATTTTTCATCTGAAATAGAATTAATTTGCAATAATCTTTAATATTATAATAACCCTTCGAGTGTACTAAGGGGGAATCTAAATCCTAACTTCGGTGAATAAAGACTTTTTAGCCGAATAAGATCGCAAATAACAATGATTCTATGAATCAAATTTGGAGATTAATCCTTGTGAGGTGAAACCAGATCTATTTTGTAGTTAGCAACTAAGGCGCGAATTCGTTTAATCTCCTGTGGGTGCAGGTTATGGGATCTGCCGTGTAAACATTTACTTGTGATATGATTGCATGTGTATATTCGGTCTCAGTCAAAATTATGTGATTTATTTGTGTGGTTCAAGATCTTCCTGCTTAAGTCCATGAGAAACGAATGCAGGAAGTATGCCGATGTCGCTTCCGTGCCTCATAATGCATGGGTATAATTTTCTCCAAGTGAAAGGCACACGTTACGCTGATGACTGGTAAATGAGGGGCAATGCCACCTAAGTATTAGAGAAAATTATTTAGCTTCTTTATCATATATATAAAGAAAAAGAGAGAGATAGAAACGGCAGATGTCATCTTCAACTTGTTTTAAAGTCAGAGACATATACTGCCCTAAACCACCCCAGGACATAACTACAAACCACGGTGCCCTGTGGTTAGTGCCCTCTTGCTTACTTTAGAGACTCATTAGGGCCGTTGACGCGAGTGTAATAGAGCACAGGTAGCACGTCCTTGGGAAGCAGTTGTCCAATATAAGTAAGAAGGTGCCCGAGGAAGTAGTCTGTCTCGAACTTTTGCCTCCTTTACCGTAGAAAGATGCAGCTAAACCACTTGGCGTCTATGTACTACACTATACCTTTGCCTGAACTTATAAGCACTGACCAATTAAAGACGAACTCCGTGGTTGATAATAGTAATGTTTAATCTTTCGGGAATATAAGCAGGCAGCCCTGTTCAGTGAAGGAGCTTGCCCTTACCTCCTTTACCAGGTTGATTATTCTCTTCAGGTGATAATCTAAATAAAAAAACACCAGCAGTTAGCAATAATAAGTTGTAAAGAAGAAACACCGATGCAATGAAAAAAATACCAAAGAAGATTTGGTAACAAAAGGAAATACAAGATAATCAAACGAGACTACTGTAACCAAAAGGATTAAGGCCGCCGAGCTCGGTCTCAAATCTATACCAGCAGTAAATATCCCCTTCAAGAGGAAAGAAACAAGCTGAAATATTAAAATGGTTAAAAAATACACATGTAATATTGGTTTCAGAGGTAAAAGTGGTGACGAAGAGGAGCACAAGGTGCAAGAAATGCTCATGCAGTAAAAATTCAGCGTTTATCATGCACACTGCCTGATTCTCAAACACCACATCCTTACTGGTGTTCATATTGAAAAAATTGAAATTAATAGAAACATGACAAGTTGAAACAGTTGTCAGACCAGTGGAGCTTACTAAACAAATCCAAAATGAACAATAGTTAACGGAAGGAGAAGAAAATTTAGAATTCTGCAAGTTAAGAAAAATGATTGGAGAGGAAAAACATCAACCATTGGCAACATCTTTAGGGAAATAAATCCAGAAATAATTTTAATATCCAGGTAAACATGAAGTAAACTGATTTGGCAGAGCAATGAAAATTTTTAATTATGCAGTCATTAAAGCTAACCACACAGTTCAAGGTCACAAAAGGCTGGCGATAGGAATATGTAATACAAAACCATGCGTTATAAAGAAATTATTGGCTTAGATGAAGCATACCTGGCTGTTTGAATTGAAACAGAGGTATCGCCAGTACTAATATCCATTGGATACCAACCACTGCGAGGGAATTTCGTTTGAATGTACACTATGATGACTATCTTCAACACGGGACTAGCAACAATATTCAAGAAAGAACAGATTGCAAGGTGAATAGCGATTGGCTACTCAGATGGCAAAAAATAGAAGTAGCAAAAACTTCGAAATATTGCTGAAAATAAACATATTAAACAAAATCGGCTAGACTTCCTTGCACATCTTATCGGTAGAGCTGCTACAAAACCAGTGGTAACGTTAAGCACACAATACATACCATCCAATATACTATTGCAGTCCATCAACATAGCATGTATTGATCATGTAGAAACATTACTGGAAGTAAATCAGAATTCAATACAGCTACTGATACATGAAAGTTCAGCCTACAATAAAGCAAACTGAGACGGATACAAAATTGATCTTAGAAGAATAGTCTCGGCAATTGTTTATCAACTAAACATTGAAGAAATTGAGAATAAGAAAATAGCGAAAACGAGATATCACACGCTCCTTCAAGCAAGATTTACAAAAGAGATTAGGGATAAGAACATGAAATTCAGCCCTGTTTAAGACCAAATTAGAATTTTCAGTTCAACCAGAGAAAGATACAGTGCCTTTCGAAGAAAAGAAGAATTGAGGTATCTCATAGAAGAAACGCAAGAAACAATATTGGATACCCTCATCAGAAAGTTAGAGAAAAGCTCTAATGAAAATTGGAGGATAATAAATCAAACAAAAGGAAGACCTTGGAAAAAAATAGTGGTACAAAATAAACAAGAATAAAAAAAGGGACTATGAAACCCTCTATCGTAATTTCAGACACCGCTGAAAGCCCGAGGGGCAATCTCCAGTCCAGCTAGACAAGAGCTGCTTCCAGAAAATCTCTGGATAACCATTAAAAAATCCTCCAGAGCAGTCTTAAAACAACAAGCGGAAGACTATCAGGGTCCAAGGACAACAATTACTATCAAAGAACTAAAGAGCACTATAATATCACTTATTAAAGGCACCAGGCATTTCAGGACTTACAAAATTCACAAGCACCAAAGTTCCGGGCAACATTATTGAATCGATCAAAAATATATTAAATGCTTGAATCAACACCGAATACTTCTCAATAGACAACAACTAGTCAAAATGATCTTCATCCCAAAACCTGGCAAAATACCGGATCAACTTTCTGAATTTGACCAAAAGTCTGAAAAATCGTAAACCGCAGACTTGTAAAAAAATATCTCTAAAATGAATATTAATTGGGATTCTGTAGAAGAGGAATCACCGCAATGGCACTTGACCATCATAGAAAAAGTTTCCAAGGCCAAGGGGAGAAAAATATATTGATGTTGTCCTCAGAGATGTAGAAATGTCCTTCGACAAAGTCTGAATCAGAGACATGCAACACAAGATCTTAAACCTCTAGATGAAGAAAAATCTGGAGAGAATGCTCTGTGACTATCTGATAGAGAGAAGAGAACACATGGTGATCAATGACTACAAAGCTCCGAATTCAAATTGGAAACAGGATTTTCACAAGATGGGAGGGGTGGTGTAAGACCCACCTTGCAGATTAAGCATAGGGAATAAAATAAAAATATATTATGCTGTAGTAAGTGAGAGGCTAATCTTGTGTTCTATCTATTTTAAAACCCTATCTAAATCAAAGATAAATAGCTCCAATAAGTTTACAAAAGTAAAAAACAATGAGGAAGAAATCAGAAGGAAAATTGACAACATTCCTCCAATTTTTGCCGGAAATACCATCGCCAGAATAAACACTCCACTTAACTAAAGATTCTATAATGAGAGACCCCTAAAAGGAATTGTTAAATACCATTGTACACATATCCATTAAGATCTCAGAATTTGGAAACCAGCTCCTTTGGCGCTCATCCATTCGAGAGAGAAAAGAAACCTAAAAAGGAAATATAAACACATATCAAAACTCCCAGGTTTCAGTCACCCTACAAAGCATCTGACCAAATCGACACGCAAAGACTATAGATAACTGTAAAAAAACATAGAAAATCAGCGAAAATATAAGGAAACTACTCTATAATAGTAAATCGTGACAAAAATGTTCAACTAGAGTGAAATAAAAAAAAGTAAACATGAATACGAGTAGAAGAAAAAGAATTGCTTAAGTGTACACTTGAAAACACTAGAAGAGAGAAAATACAAAATCCAGTAACGAAAAAACACGTACAGAAATAATACATGAATGTTATATTACAAAATAGATTCAAAAAATGAATAAAAGAAAATATGTATTGGTCGGTTCTCCAATACACTTTACAGCAGTTTTAATTTCTTATCCGGAGATCAATAGGGAAACAACGTGGTAAAGAATCTACTGTAATCAGTAGGTACAATCCTTATCTCTCCTGCCTCCGCAAACGTGGTAGGACCGAGGGAAGGAGGGCGCCAGAGAGCCTCAAAGAGTCGACCGATGATTTACTCCTCTCCTGCCCCGCCAAAGCCGGGAGGAAAGGGGCGACTTAATAAGTACATAATATTTGTTTGCAAGAGTATTTATTTTGTATCAAGTTTAACGTAACGAAGATGGTATGGCAAGCTTCATACCCAAACTAGTCTGGTAAACAAATATTAGGCACGTATAAAGTGGTTTCTATTAACAATTAGTTTTATATATATATATATATATATATATATATATATATATATATATATATATATAAATATATATAAATAGCGATCCATTAACACAAAAGTTTCACACACTCACGTAAACGGTTTTGTTTGCCTTTTATGGTCACGTTTATCCTCCTTTGGTTCACAACAAACTCCTTGCCCTCCAAACTGTCATATAATCATTTCCTTCCATTTGTTTATTAACGCCAGTTCCCATACTTTGTTATCCTTTTCTTACAATAAATTTCTTTTCTATCCACCTATCTATAGAATTCCTCTGATAGACAATCTCTGCTCTCTCCCTCTACTGTGAATAAACATTGAATTCACTAAGAAGCTCCTCCTAAAAAAAACCCATTGGTTACTCTAACCTTCTATAAATATATAAAACAAGCCCACATCATTCACAAAGACACATTACTCTCAACATCCTCATTATTTTCAACAGCCAAACAGTGAATCAAATAACTTTGTCCTCGTGGTTGTGATCGATCCACCTTGGCGAAAGGATCCCCAAACTCCAGTTATTTATCTTACTAAATCTCAAGTTCAAATAAAGTATTTTTCATAAAGTTCTTTGTAAAATTTAAATAAGAAATTATATGGTGAACACTCTTAAGAACGAACTCTAGTCATGTAACAGAGAAGGATTATTTGCTCCAAATTGGAACTGCTGACTCCCGCCATAATCAATCAATCCCTTCTCCGACAATCATTCATATATATATATATATATATATATTCTCGCTCCCTATAAAAAAGTACTATATAAAACCTTAAGAATAATACTAACATATGTCATAAAATCTCCTAGGTTTCCTCGTTTTATAACACGCTTGAGTATAAAATAAATTAGATTGCACCATAAATTCTCGAAAATTTTTTCCAAGCTTAAAAAAACGAAGTCATTTAAATGTTTTACGAATCTTTGCATTACACCGAATTTTCACGACGTAAGAGAAAAAAAGAGGGAAATTAAATGTGTTTAACGACAAGAGTGCGAGTTACACCTTCCATATCAGGAAAAATTTAACTATTTTACAAAGACTTTTAGATAATACCCTCTTACATGAAGTCAATTTGGTCTAACCAGCTATGCAAATGAAATAAACTGCATGGTAGAAATCTGATTCTTTAAGGGTTTAAAAAATAATTTAACACGTTTAAGCGACCACTGAATTTAACGAAGAAGAAACAGGTTCTCTCTAGGTTATCTATAGTCAAAGAATACTTAGGATTATTTTGACCATAGAACAAGCATTTCCCTCAGTAGATAAAACTCAATTGAGCATTACGCAAGGTAGCCTGCCTCCCCTGGTAATGTGTCCAGGAGAGATACGACTCCTCCTTCATTCTGTTTACTACCACTGCGGGTCCTCATTTGGGTATATATAATCCTCCAAGTGTTTAATTCTCTTTCGAATAACATGAAAGAATTTTCAATATAATGAAGGACGAGATTACTTCTTTGGTTTTTATCCTTCTTTCAATTCTTATATAGTTTAATAAAAAGTTTCGTATTATCGGTTCCAAGCTGCTATTTTGAGACCTGTTAGTTTTAAGAGAAATAATAATCGGTTTCTCTCTCTATCTCCAGGTCTATTCATGGACTCCTAGCTTTTAATGTACTTCGTAATATAAAGCAGGCAGTTTGTAAGATTTATTGCTTAGTTTCTCATTTTTTTTAAATTGGCACATTTCTACACATCAACAGGTTCCGTTCTTTCCATAATAATGGCTCGCCAAAGTTGATGACATTCTTTATTAATGGTTTATCAGCATTGTTCTTCCATCTGGAATGTTGGATCGTTCGTTAAAACTTGATAGCCTCGTCGTTGGTTTCACATTGGTCTTCAATGTGAAATATCAGTTTGAACGGGGCATGCTAGTTACTGCCAGACAGATTTCATTTCAGAATCTGTGCGATCATTCAAATTTCCTCAACTCATGGCTTCAGTTGTGTATCGAAAATGTCTCATTAAAGGCATTGGAGACCCCTGTGAGCTTTCCAGTGGGAAACTAGGAGTGCTTAATTATCGTGACTCACGGTATCTGCCTAGAATTTTCTATTTTAAAACACTGTGAATACTGTTTACCTGGCATTTCATTCATATCTATCATGAAGTTGCAGCGTACTTAACATGCCATATGATATTGCAGCATAAGATAAGCGAGAGTGCATATAGTTGACACCCAGAAACCGAACACAAGTACGCACAAAGGCTCGAGATATGGGAAATTGCATTTATAAGACTGGCAACATGTCAGGTGTGGTTCACGCTAATGATTAGATTCTACTGTGACACAGATCCCATGAGGTCATCGCCCCCACTGGTCAATAATGGATAGTGCAAGCTTGTGTAGTTAAATACTAATGTGGGTTGTGTTCTTATCCCTTTGGTTGGGTCTGCCTAAACAATCCATTGACCGGTGAGTGCTACGTTGCACTGCTTGCTGACCTTTCGAATCTACTCTTAGAATTTATGTACTACAATAATGATGGGATATTGCATCAAGAAAATGTATTGTGCAATGGGTTCCAGGTTGACAGAATTAGTTTAAAGAGTATTATGGAGGTATACGAATAATATCTGTCCACCAAGTTCACAGATCAGCTAGAAGAGGGCATGGTCAACTCGTCTCCAGTTGTCTTCCGTCCATCTTTGGGATCGATACCTCGTCAAGCTAGGTATCAATCACATGACTTTCGTAACTGCTGTGTAGAATAGAATTAATTCAATCTTTGTTTTGTTACTAAATCAAAGTATTTCCTATATTTTTCCTTTCCATCAATAAATTATGATTAATTCCTTAAGGCATTATACGGTTTTTGTTTCGCTGCTCTGCTCTAGTATGAGCTCTGGTGGGATCCGTTGTACTTTTCCCACTGTGCCAATATCCAATTGTAGATAAACAGAAGGTTGTGTTATGAAAATTCTTAATTTTTATAATAAAAGGCAAATATTTTCTTGATAAAACTGAGTGTTATATTTACTTGTGTTTAGCAATTTTCGAAAGTGTCTTTCGAAATTCTAAATCAGTAGAAATTAATATACAGATATAGTCTTCTGCCACGTTTTTAATTGATCAATGTTTATTTATTCAATAATCAAAGTTTCCAAATTGAGATACAACACGCATTTCTTTCAACACGTTTCGATAAAATTTCCCTGCCATGCAACAAATCAATTAAATTCCACGTTGAGTTCTTTTTGAGTTTCCTCTTTATTAAGGCTTCTTTAGCTAAATTACTTTGTAATTACATTGTAATTAAACAATCTTCTAATTATCACCGCGGTTTATGGTACTATATCTAAGTTAAAATTATCCCGTGAGCTATAAAATTTACAAGAAGACTCCCATTAGGTTACAAATCGAATCCATTTTTGCAACAGAAATGACAATCTTTAATTAACTTAGTTTTCTGAAACTCTCTCTTTTTCAGTCACCCGCCATCTCTTTACCCCTCCATCTCTCTACCCCATTTTCCCCTTCCCCCTCCACCTCCCTCTACACCACCGCTAATTTAAACTCCAACTCTAGTTCCAACTCCCCCTGTCCCTCCCTTCCTCCATCTCCTCTCTCTCTCAACTCATTCTTACTCGCACTATCCCTTTTCCTCTCTCTCTTCCTCTCTTTCTCTTTCTTTTAACTTTCTCTCTTTCGGAATTATCGTGTAAGAGAGGCGGATGACGGCGTTTCTCACATATACATTTTTCTCTCCCCTCAAATTGTAACTCAACATTATTGCTTCAATATTATAATAATAAATAATATTTGAAAGTTTCAAATAGAAACGTGCTGAAGCAAAGGAATTGCAAACGGGTTATTGAAGATAAGTATAGGTATAGAAATTCAAAATTCAAAAGATACTATGCGATTATATAGAACAGTGGTGTGTTTAACGAACGTGAAATGTGAAGAAATAAATGCATCCTGACACATATATCACAAGTCCAGAGATAATGTGAGACAAAGAACTGAAAACCTTTTTAGAATTGCGTGTTGAAAGCTCGAAATCTCGTGTGTTGAATCCTTTCGCTGAAACTGTTTTCATATCACGAAAAGCGTAAGAAAAGACGGCATAACGAATTTGTCTGTGATTTATGTAATGAAGTATTCGTGTGTGGAATACCATTGCACAAACAGATGGTTACAAATGTAGGATGCTTATATTTTTTATTTACCCTAATATTAAATATGAATAGATTAATTTTACGAACAAGTTTGTGTTTAAGTTTAAAATAATGGTGGAAACAATAGAAAATGACTGGGAGGTAAATATTCGGATTCATGTGAGCAGAAATGGAGAAGCATTAGATCGGGTTGTACGTATACACCCCTATGTACAAAGGAGAGGAGCTCTCTTTGATACGTAATGCCCTCTCAATATCAACTCGATTTCCTTTGAGCCATAGGACATGAAAGCTAACGAAACTGTAAATTTGGTCAAAGTAACAGGCTGTAATTCTGTAGCGTGAAATCGAATTTCATCCATGGCTTCATTTTCTACTGCAAAGTGTTCAGTAATTGATTAAAATGAACTTCAATGGCTTGCGCGCTATAAGGGTCGTTATGTCAAGAGAATTTCCATGTGAAAAGCTCTCTTCTACTTAATACTAAAAATATGGAAACACATAATTGAGTATTTCTAAAATATACCTCAATTATATATTTATGGTTTGCAGTGAGCTCATTTTATAATTAAGTGACTTTTTATTGCAGTTGAAGATTAAATTGATCTTATTAGGTAAAACTTATTCCTCTTTGTCTAAGCGCAAATGCAGGAAGTATCGCCGGGAAAATTTTCAGGCATTTCATTCCTGCTCTACGAATTTTGTCCGTATATCAAAGGTCTTTCAACAAGGACGCTCGAGTTTGTCAGGCAATAGTGGCCATGTTGTTAAAGCGACATCTGCAAATTCACTCTGAACTGTTTAGTAGTACTCGGCAAGTTACGATGGAAGATTATAGCGTTGAACAGCGTGTGCAAATTATCAAATGTTATTATCAAAATCAGTGCTACGTTCGACAAACGTTACGGGCATTAAGTGATTTCTATCCTCTCCACAATCGTCCTGCCGAGTCCACTGTTCGATACTTGGTGGCCAAATTCGAAGCAAATTGGTCGAACAACAATCAGCCAACACCCCTACGTCGCTGAATTGCCAAGTTTACTGAAAATATCGCTGCGGTAAATAAGAGTGTACGGAAAAATCTGAGGCAGTCAATTTCTCGTCGTTCACAAGAACTTGGCCTTTCTGCGACTTCAGTTTGGTGAATTATGCGTAGGGACTTAGGTCTGCACCCGTACAAAATCCAACTTACCCAGAAACTTAAGGTAAACGACCATGGACAACGCCGTCTGTTTGCTGATTGGGCTCTAGAGCAGATGGAAGTTACCTCAAATTTCCCCCAAAAAATTATCTTCAGCTACGAGGCCAATTTTTAGATGAATAAATTTGTGAACAAGCAAGATAGTCGGATTTTAAACGAGAACAATACACATGAAATACACCAGCATCAATTGCATCCCAACAATGTCACTGTTTAGTTCATACTTTCGTCTAATGGAATCATCGGTCCATATTTTATTGAGAACGAAGATAGGATTGCCATAACCGAACAACGGCGAGACCTACAGATCGATGATAAGAAACTTCTTGTGTCCTCAACGGGATTATATGCCTGATATGGATACTATTAACAAGTGGTTCCAACAGGACTGCGCTACATGCCACACTGCGCACGCCACGATAGACATTTTGCACCAGCGATTTCAGGGCAGGTTCATCTCGCGCGGCAGCGACGTCTTCTGGCCACCGAGATCATGCGATTTAACGCCATTAGACTACTTTCTTCGGGGCTACCTTAAATCGCAGGTCTATGCGAATAATCCGCAAACAGTTGATATCCTCAGAGTCAACATAACGAACACCATCCAGCAAATTCAGCCAGATTTATGCCACAAAGTCATTGAAAATTGGGCCTCCCGAATACGTTCCAACCAGCGAAGCCACGGCGGACATTTGAACGACCTCATATTCCACCCTTAATGCCATAAAATTCATTTCAAATGTAAAATAAATTCAGTGAATATATATCACACACAACTTGTTTTATTTACATTTAAAAATCGAGCGACCTTATTGAACGACCTTAAATATAGAGTGATATGTTGGAATTGCACGATTTTTTATTATTTTCTGTCAAATTAAACTAAGGTCAACCTCCCCTAGACGATGGCTGTAACAAGAAAGCGTTTTTAAGAGCAAAGAGTGTGACTTGATGATCAGACAATACTCGGATGTAAGTGGGTCTCTTCTACCAGATATTCGAAGAGTCACTTTTCTTTTTTATTGATACATATAAAAAGGAGCAAAAATATCTCTATTTCTGCGCAAGTTTAAAAAAAGATACACATTTAAAGTTTGATCCATTAGGTTCCCTAAAGCTGTGTAAAACTTTTCGAGCACCTTTAAATGCAGAAAATCCGCAATATCCTTAATAAGAGAATAAATAGAAAATAAAATATACATAAACACAATTTTTTTATATAATCCCGTTTCAAATTTCAGTCATAAAAATTCCTCTTACTAATATATTTTTAGGTGAGAGAAAGAATAAGAAGTTATCGAAATTTACAGAAGAAAGTGATAATTCTGAAACATAACAAGCTATAACAGAAAAGCATCCTGAAAGATCCTGGGATATAAATTACAAATCTAGCGAAAAATACACTCTTCAAAATATCGTAAGAAAATCCAACGGTATATGACTACTGGCAGACAACAAAGGTTGAGAGAAAAGAAAATAATTATATCATAATTTGGAAAAAATGAAATTGCTAAGAATTCGATCATGATTTATAGATTTGCTTTGGACAGAGTACACCTGAATTCCAACTATTTAAGACTGCGAAGAAGTTAGGTGAGCACTGTTATGTAGATCTTTAGCATTTATATACATCCATGCTTAAAACAATGTGTATATCTATTATATCTTTCTAGTTACAAGATGTAGAGTAAAATATGGTACTAAACCTCAAAACACACAACACACTAAGAAAATAGATATAACTGAAATAAAAATATAATTAAATGTTAGAAGTAACCTGCTGTTACCCAAAAAATAGAATCGAGAGAATCTTAAATGTTGTAAATGTGAACAAAGAGTACAGATCTCAGGATAGCGAAGATGTAAACTAGCGAAGAATGCACAATTTTGGTAAGTTAAGACATTAAAAAAGACGAAATTTGATTCTTCAATGACAGCAGTAACGTGGAAACCTCTAGCATTATTCCTAATCACAGGATATTTCTTCTGGAGGACTTTTTCTAGCCGTTGAGCTGATATGGTTGACGTATATTCAATGCAAGCACACACACACCCAGATATATATATATATATATATATATATATTTATATATTAGAGATGGAGTCGTTCCTTGGGAACCTTATTCGTAGAAGGAATATGAAGACATATGCGATGGTTATGACCATTTAATTTTCTGGACGTTTCGGTCATTAACGATGACCATCATCAGCTAATTCTAAATACAAAGAATTATTTTTATAAGAATAACTAAACACAGCAATAAAAAAACATGACAGGAGTCAAAAATTATAACCGAAAGCAAGAAGTTAAAATGAAATATATAATCATAAACCGTTGAAAGCAAATGGGTGAAAATCTATTAATAAGAAATTGATTAATATCGTAAAAAATAACTAAATTAAATAATAAACCGAAGAGTTTAAAATATGCAAAATAAACATGAATTAAATTCCTATTGAAATACCAAAATGGAAATTATAGCAATAAAGTCGAAAGCAAGGGATGAATAAATCGATTAAGAAGAAAAAATTATTAAATATTCCCATGAGCAGCAAATATGAATAATAAACACGAATCAAGCATCAAGCGGAATACAAAAAATTCACTATAAATCACAGCAAGAAAGAATTATAAGGGCAGGTCAAACAATCCAAAATAAGTTAGATCAGGGGGTATGTAATCGAAGCGGATATTAATAAATGGAGCGAAGCAAGTAATTCAATTAAGTTAAATTTTAAGTGATTGAACATTAAAGAATACGAGTAGACTAAGGCAAAAAAGTTTAAATATTCAATAATCAATAATTGAGGGGTCAAAAAGGACGACTAAAGAACGAATTCACTCGCAACGAATTCACTTTGAAAGATTCATGCGAATTTGTCAGCTACGTTTCCTAATTAGATTTGAACCACTCGTTTATGACTTCAATTGATGTAGAGTCTCTATTTACTAATGTACCTGTCATGGAAACTTGCAAAATCATAACTGATACCTTTTTGTAATCGAATGATAGCATTTTCGGTCTAACCAAGTCTCTTTTTTTATACCTTATTAAAATTGTCAGTTTAAAATACAGTGTTCTTTTTTAATGAAATTTTGTATATTCAACACGATGGAATGGCCATGGGCTCCTCTTTGGGTCCCAGCTTCGATAATGCTCTTTTATCCTACCACGAAAAAAACTGGTTAAGGGACTATCCCGATGAAAATAAACCGTTAGTGTTTAAAAGATTTATCGATGACTGCTTCCTTATTTTTAAACACAAAGACCATGCCCCATTATTGTGAAATTATTTAAATCAAAAAGACCCTAATATTAAATTTTCCATGGAGACAGAATTATACAATAAAATTTCTTTTCTGGATGTCACTGTTTCAAAAGTTTGTTCTAAATTTAACACATCAGTTTACAGGAAACCCACTACCACCAAACTTGGCACCCACTTCTTTAGTTGTACTCCTACTAATTTCAAAAATTCTGCCATCATAAACAGTATACACAGAGCTCCTTAGGCTGATTTACTTTGAGTTGGCCAGATGTAGGGTGTCCTGCTCCAATTTAGAGGTATTGAATTGCCGGGAATTCACAGGATGATCTTCCATACAGTGGAAGCATTAAGCCTCTTTAGTGCATTCCTCCGTTAAATGGTTATCTTATGCAGAGCAGTTACCGCATCATGCTGAATCTTTACATTTCTTCCCCCATGCGCATAATTGAAGCACCAGTGAAATGTTTCACCTTCATTCATTGAAGGTCGATCTTGATCCTGTTGGGTGCAAAGTATCCAAAGAAAACGAAGATTATCAAGTTTTTGTAACCCTTCATTTTTGTGACATGGCTCACATGGTCAGCGTAAATCTCATTTATCTCCACTTCGAAATCAGAGAGGTAATAGTCGTATATGCCCCCTTACTGAAGTAAAAGGTCTTGTGGGGCTTAATTGTTTCAAAATGCCATCAGATGGGTATGGGAGGTTGGAAAGCATTTTTCCTGGGTGATATCTTTGGCATAAATGAGGACTCCCTTTACATACTTTTTAGATGGGCTTCATGGATGAGTCTTATCTCTCTCTCCAGATACCAGGCGGCTCGGGTGAATTTTCTTTTCCCCTCTTTGTAGTAAGCATTACACCAGCATGGAGTGCGTACTCTTCGTTGCCTTGTTGCCTTCTCTCCCCAAAGCTCTTCAAAAATCATCGGACAGTAGTCCTGCTCTGTCTCTTCCAGATTACTTGGTAATATGAGTCGAACAGAGAAGTTTGTGACTCATATGGGTAAAGAGATTACATGTTCAAGGGCTGTCTTAGCGTCTTCCTTTGCCAGGAAGACCAGATAACATTTGTTGGTGGTATCATTATTCTCATAGGTGATTCCGATTCTGGTTATGGTACCAAACTTCTTCATGATAGTGTGTATTGTATGGTATGTGAGGCTTTGTAGGATATCAGTCATCATAGTTATCTCTCCGTTTTGTGATGAAGTACAGAACCTAGCAGGTGTCCTGTTACTAACTTTTCCCCTCTAGATTTCTGAAGCAGTGTGAGGTGTTTCCATATGCTTCTTTTCAGCAGCTCAACAGCTTTTAGATTACGTTTCGGGGGACTAGTAGAACACATCTCGAGGACCATAATTTTATTTTTACACACATATGCATGTTAATTTTCTGTTTAGCCGAAGGAGCCAAGAGCCACAATCTACTGGGTCTGCTCAGAGACTGGGCGCTAGCTGAATAGGACAGATCACATCGTCTCCAGGGAGACTGCTCGTTTTAAAAAGCAGACCCCGGGATGAGAAAGTTTGTCCTCGCCGGAGTTGACCCAATTCCTATACGCATTCACAGCCCGGAAGCCCAACCATTCATCACAGGACGGCTCTAAAGAGTGAGTGTCTCCGTCGGGCGGAACTGTTTATCCGTACTGGAAGCCTACGTTGGAGCCATTTGGGTCTGGTTCTTAGCTGATAACCCGTCTAGCAGGGGTACCCCTCTCCCTTATCATGGCTCGCCAGTTTCCTGACGACCCGTCCACAATGTTGAGCTGAGTAGGAAGCTCGGTACCCCCTCCCCTCAATAGCATGGGTCATCAGGTCATCGGGACACGCACTCCCTCCCCACCATATAAAGGCGGCTGAAGTTAAAGGCGGGTGATATAATTGTCAAGTTCCTCCCAAGGTTAGCCCAGGAATTATTGTAGATAAAAGGTCATACATTAAAATGAATGAGAGCACGCAACATTTGGTCAGCAGACCTTGTTCTTCATGAACCCTGTTTTACAAGAATCTTCCAGTCTTCCCTAGGTAGAACAGGGAAATTATTAACCTGAGATTGGATCAGGTAGATCCTTGCTTTACACCTTATCTTTTAGGTGTAATCGAAGGAAAAGATTTTTTAATAGTCAAAGGGTATTTAAAGGATTATGATTTGGAGAAAGGAATCAGTTTAATAATTTAAGAAAATGGCAAAATTGGAAAGGATAGACAATTTAAAGTAGATCTAGTTTTCTTGTTTTCGGTTAGTAAATTGTGGATCTTGTTCCAAATAAGCTTTCATTACTGAAGTCCCCCAAATATTTTATTTCTATAAAGATGAAATAAGGTATATATCTTAATAGAATTAAAATATCATTTGTACTTTATTAGAGATACCTTATCTAAGGACAGATCCACATTTTACTCAACCTAATTAAGAAAGTGAAGCGCTAATGTAAATTGTCCATCCTACCAATTTGCCCGTTATGAATTGAATAGACGAAGTAATTTTCCCGAATCATACCACTTTAGATATATACTCGGGAAGTTTAATTCCAAAGTAAAGGATTCTTCTGCCAGACTTTTTTAAATGAATTTCCTTCCCAGTTATGGCTACTAGTTTGATGGGTAACTAAATTCCTAGTATCAAAACGAAAAAATGTTTCAATACTAATGAAAAAATTATTTATCATCTTTATATATATACAAGGTGTCCCATAAAAAAGTTAACCGTACTTTGAATTTGTATAACTCAAAACCTATTGGAGATTTTAGAGTCCTGCAAAACAAAACAAATTTACCAACCATTTACCTGTCGATTCTGAAAATTTCATTAAATTCCCTTTTATGATATTAATACATTAATGAGTTTAGTGAAGGCTATCAAAAATATGCTTGCGCAAGGAAGTGAAATAATGAAACTTCGAAGTTAATATCAACAAATATATTTAAATCCATTTTTAACAATAACTCCTCTTCATATGGTTAATAGAAACTCATTTTTTAATTTTCTAAGCACCGTTTCCTTCCACATATCCTGCATTTCTTTCCAAGCACAGTTACGCCTTTGATCGCATTGATTGAACAACCTTTTTGATTAACTTGTTATTTTCCTTAAGTCTATTGACTTCACGTGTGATACTATCGCTTAACTGGCTGATGCTTTGTTCTGGAGTAGAATACACTTTATTATCTTGATATCCCCATAAGAAATAGTCGCACAGTGTTAAGTCAAGGGATCTTGGGGGCCATTCAATTGCATGATTTACCACGACAATGCGATTGTCAAACGTTTCTCTTAGTTTTTTTCTTACATCAAGCTGTCTATGAGCTCGCACGCCATCCTGAATCCACCAAGTATATTGAATTAATTGCCGTAAATCTGGCGGAATTCCGGGAAGATCCTTTCGTGGATCATGCTCAGGTAGGCAGCACCATTCAAGTTATTCTTGTAAAACAATGGGCCGACAAGATAGCTATTCTCGCATATTCCGATCCAAAGTTGAATGCTTGGGGGGGATGATGGTCAGCGGCACATACTGCCAAATGTTGTGGCTATTTACCTTTCTATTCATGAAAAAGGCTGCGTCATCACCAATCACAATGTTTTCCAAGAAAGAAGCAAGTTTAAGGAGAAGCCATTGTTCAAATTGTCTACGACGAGAAAGATCAGTTTCAAAAAGCTGGTGTCTTGCATGCATCTTATAGGGATGCCATTTTAAGTCATGTTTAATAATGTAGTTTAATGATGACTTCAACAATTACAACCCATTCTTTTTGACTGATACATGTGGATTTTGAAGAAGTGTCATCGAAACATTTTCGATATTTTCTATTATTCTCATACGACCCGAACAAACTGTGTTTAGATTTAAGCATGTTCCTTCATGTTGGTATTTGTGAACATTTTTCCCGATTGTGGGCTTGCTTGGTGGGTGCCTACCCGGAAAACGTTGTTCCAATGAATCTTGTAATTGTTTAATACTGCCAGTCTTAATAAAGTTTGTAAATGCGCGTTGATCTTTTGCATGATTAAAAAGGTTCTATGGAAGTAAACTTTTACACAGAAACGCTTTGATTTGCTTAGTAAGCAATAATGACGAGACCAAGCCACAGCTTGGCTAAAAAAACACTCTAAAAGGGCCTAGACTTTGCTTGAAGAATCACACAGTGACCTAGGCTCCCTACGCTTCTCTTGAAAGTGCCCGGTGGCATACTAGCCTTCCTAAGCTTCGTTCCATTATTTTACTTCCTTGCGCAAACATATTTTTGATAGCCTAAACTAAACCTATTAGTGTATCAAAATCATAAAAGGAAATTTAATGAAATTCATGGAATCGACAGATAATTAGTTGGAAAAAATAAAACACTTTTTGCAAGATCCAAAAATCTCCAATAGTTTTGAAGTTATACTAATTCAAATTACGGTTAACTTTTTTCTGGGACACCCAGTATATATATATATATATATATATATATATATATATATATATATATATATATATATATATATATATATATATATATATAAATTGTTTTACATTGTCCACAGAGTATCAAGCAGCAGATATACGTCGGTATTTTGATATTCGGCACATCGATAATGCTCTGCATCGATAATGACTGTTGACCGATACCTCAATCTGTTAATAATATATATATATATATATTTGAAGACTTTTAATTTCTCCTTTCTTTTGGACCAAGTCTTTTAATGATTGCTTGCTATAAAATCAATCGATCTTCCTTTCACCACAAAGAACGATAAAAAATATAGCATTGCCAAAGGCCTTCAATATCAAACAATATATATGACCACTTTATAAATATTTTATAAATTAAGTCTGCATATACTCGTAGTTTTTATTTCGAGCTTGACTGCAAAATCGAGTCAAAATCAGGCGATACTTTCTAAAGACTACATATACGCGTCGATGTTTGGACACTGTAATGATGACATAGGTAATAATAAATGCTAAAAAAAAGTAGCTCAATAGAACTAAGTGTTGTTCTATTCCCCAAAATTGAAGTGAAGTTGAGCAGTCTAATAAATTGATGGGAAGCGATTACGTAACGAAAAAAGATGTTTGTACAAACGGTCCAGACGAATAATGTTTTCGTGTAACAGAAAGTTGGATCAACCCCTTTCTGTTCTCCCTTTGGGAGCTTCTCAACGCAAATATTTATGGTTTTACATTAGGTACACTTCGCACGAGGGAGCTGTGAGAGATATTTTTTCGAATGCGAAAAATTCCGGTGACTAATATACTAGTGCCGGAAAGTTAAGTGCTAGAGGGAGCAAGAAAGTGCCCCCTCGTCGTATGGAGGGGGCATGTATATATATATATATATATATATATATATATATATATATATATATATATATATATATATATATATATATATGCAAAAAAGCCAACAGGGAAAATTATTACGATGATTCCAAGTACTTTTGAACTTCATTTCGAGTTCTTTATCAAGGAATAACAGAAGTATTGAAAATTGTAATATTTATAAAGATGATACAGAGGAGAGGGAACGCCCACAAAAAAGCAAAAAAACAATCAACAAAATGAAATAATATGAAATGGAAACTTTAAGAGCAGCGACGATAAGTACAAAATAAAATCATTAAATCAGGTAAATTCGAAAGACTAAAGGTTGACAAGAGGATTAAAATACGCCTAAGCAATTAGGAAGGAGAAAATTTTCTAGAACGTTTTTAACTAACAAGACGGGTTTAAAACTTGGTTCCTGCCTGAAAAGTGTATGCAATTTTACTAATTTATAATAAAATTCAGAGTAAGTGTGTTTCATACATGTTCACTTCAAATTATATTCCTAGCTGTTTGGAGAAATTCTTGCCAATATGTCACGGTTGGTTTGCATTAATTTTACTGGTAAATTTTCATTTAATTTGTTTTCATTGTTCAGAGATAATGTACAGTACCCGAATATCCCTTTGGACAATCCGCTAGGTGCCAAGCAGCATAGAACTAACATTCCCACACCAATTAGCTGAAGAGGAAAATAGCAGTGACTTAGATTCCAGTTGTGGCCCACAGGATGAAGATTAGCTCCATGAATCAGGAAAGTTTTGGCACATAGGATTCAAACAGGTAGCACTTCAGGATATCAGAGGGATTTTAATTTTTCCAAATAAAAGGCAAAGCAGCTGGAATCAAGAGTACAGCAGCGTACCTTGCTGTAAGATGGAGTGCACATCACAACAATGCATCATCCGTATAGCCAGTGTCTCTGATGCAACAACTCTCCCTTTCTGACCATATAAGCCTAATAATTGGAGCATTTTTATATATTTATGAAAATAAATCTCATAGAACAGTCCCCCTATACAATAGAAATCGGCTTCCATCCAAGGCAATGGTATATATAAGGAGGGTGACTGAGAGCTATGAATTTATGAGTAAGAGAAGTAGGAGGGGAAAATAAGCTGGAACCTCAAAGTAATGTATATTTATGGACCTTCCAATCAGTAATATCAAACACAGGTGTTTTCACTGTTGTGGAACAGTAGAGCTGATATCGAATACTAAGTAAGAAATGAATGGACAGAAAGACCAAATGATGCAGAGGGAATGTTCAACTGTCTTTTCAAAATCTTTGGACCCAGAAAAGATATTCTTGCCTACAATAGATCTCAATCTTTGCTTGGCAAAAAGAATCATAAAGGCAATGGATCGAACGCCTTCTGAGTTTTAGTACGTGTCTATGAACTCAGTGGCGTTTTTTCTGAAGCCAATTGAGAAGCAGCGGTCTTGAACTTTCCTCAGATCTGCATATCATTAAATGATGGTGAATTACCAAACAATCAAATCTGGTGGAGAAGGAATAATAAAAACACTTGAAAATGTTTCACTGAATTATTTTGGAAACTACAATGCAGACAACTACGAAGAAATTGTGGTAGCCTTGTTACGGAATTATCAAGTTTCCGTTAAACGAATTTTCTTAAAACTTCATTTCATCCAATCTTGCTTCGATTTCTTCCCAGAAAATTACAAATACATCAGTGACGAGCACGGTGAAAGATTTAATCAAAACATTACTATAATATAGAGCATCTATCTGGCACTAATCATTCCCATCATGAAGAGCGAGTAGTGCTGAATGCTGAAACGTAAATAAAATGACATGAATAGGCGGAAAAACAAATTTTATAAGTATTACTAGAACTTTACCCCTTTACTAATCAAATTTGCACATAATTTCCTATTTTTTCTATCACAAATTATCACAAGATTACCTTCGTATAAATCAATATATGAAACCAAGCTAAGGGAAGTCATAGCACTTTGCATGTCTTTTCAGTCGGATATTTGAGAAACTTGGTCCGCCAGCAAGAAATGAATATCAGAAATAAAATCACTGCTATATAATTATTTCGGGACACATATATTGATGAATGAGAACCATCCAGGCTGTTAAATAGTGTTTCCACATAATAAAAAGAAGTCCCGAAATTTGTTGCAAAGGCAATATTACAACAATCAATGCTCTAGGTGATTCTTCTCAGTAAATATAAAAAATTCTCTAGAATTATGCTACAGTTTAAATTTCTTTTGGAATAATTGGAGACTTTGCCTACTTTGCAAGCAAAAATAGACTAACTTCTTTTCAAAAGGTTTATCTAGGCAGTTTGGAATTACTGACCTCTATTTTCCATCAATTATATTTCTAGATATTAAAAATTCATGCTTCACCCAACATCGCAAATTTTGTTTTATATAATTAAATCTCTTTTCTATTTCATTATATTTCTTTTGTTGATTTTTTAAAGACATTTATTTAACAATTTCTTGTTTCTCTCACTTTCTGACCTATTTTAACTCAACGAAGAAAAGGAACTGGTATAAAATGAAATAAAGATTATATTTTTACTACATTAAATAAAACACTTCTAGAAACATGCATAAAACCCTTGAATATAATTAGCTCCCATAAATTTACTTAAATCATATTGTATCTAAATCTGTTCAAAAAAGAGCAACGCTAATTGGCAACTAGGCTCTATTAATCAATTTTCATGAATGGATAACAGCATGATGAAGAATATATCACTATCTAGACATTAGTTATTAAGTACAATAGAATGTACACAAAATTTGATTAATTTTGGTCTCAAAGACGCGAAAAACGGTTCCCCTGATCAGTTAAAGATGTTATCACTTAGTTAGTTTTCAGAAAAATACCTGTCATTGGTTTTAAATTGGGGAGCCTTCAAACGGTGATTGTCTTAAATCCCAAAAACAAGGAAGTTATTTTTGACCAAAAGTGAATTAAAAAGATTTCCATAGAGAAAACTTTTGAAAATTAGAAAGTCAGAGGAGCCAATACAGACTTGTATTTGAAAATATAGTAAATATTTTGAGGGTTCATAAGGAAATCGCCATCGCTACTTGTTTCCCTCTTAGTTACATGAATTCGTCGGGATGAAAGTTTCGGGGTAAAGTTTAGTGATTATCGAGTCAACCTGGAGCATTGTGTTACCAGTTGTGTGTAAGCAAAATTTTCGATTTTGTACAGTAAGTTTTGGTAATTTCATTTAATTCTCCGTTTAAAATGAATTTAAATCAGTTGTATATAATTATTAGATTCATTAATTAAAGCACCCTTTACTTAATATATTCTATCAATTATTGCAGGATGCCCTGCAGCGACTGACCCCATGCTTACTTTGGTGAGACACACAGTGGCATCGAGATCAGAGTGATTGAGCACAAGCGGGGCAATTAGACAGGACGGTTCAGCAACGCTCTCATCAAACACCTTCTAGATGCCGACCACTGCATCAGCTGGACGGAGGCGAGAGCAGTTGCATATGCATCCAAATAAAGGAGTAGGAAGACATTGGAAGCGGCATTCATAGCCACATTAAAATGCTTAAACACAAACTCCAGCCTTTTTAACATAATTCGAAACGTGGCCGAGAAAATGTTTTTCCCACTTTCATTTGCCTCCTTTACGATGAAAGATGGATAATAACAAATTCCCGGCGATGGAACACCCCAACACCGGCCCAGATTGTTCAATATACCGAGGAATCAGCGGCGAGCCCGGACTATTGTCAGAGTTAAGTCCCATGCGTATATAATACGGCGGTCCAATTTATTTATTGTCTGATGGATTGAAGACTTCATTGAATCAACAAAGCAAACTGATACACGTCTCACCCGATAAAGAACACCAAGAAAAAGGAAACCAGCCGAACCACGCGGAGATTTTTCTTTACTTTCCCTACGTGGATTTCTGAGAAATCCACGTAGCAGGCCAGAAATGAACTGGCCTGCTTTTCATGTTGCCCCGCCCTAACTATCGCGTTCTGTGCGATAGAAATAATTGGGGGCGCTAAAGAAAGCTGGTATGAGGGGTAGTACACAGTGAAAGACGGCATAAGGGCACCCGGACCACAGGCAAGGATTGCAACTTCCGGGGACTGATGCGGCAGCCGACTCCCACTCCTCTACATCGGTGTCCAGCTAGCACCATGGAGGAAAACAACACCAGTCTCTCTGTATGCGGGCTGCAGTTCTGTCAACCAAACCCGCGAGGGGCAGCACCCCTGGTTAGCGGCAGTTAATTTCTTGCTAACAACCAAAAATTTCGCCATACAATCACACTTTGTGCCCCCTCCCCCTCCCCGCGGTCACCCATCATTGTCTCATCTACCCCATTCGGCAGTTCACGTTTATGGACGCATAGTTGCGAAGAAGAGGAAGTCTTCCCCTACAACTAAGCACTAGAGTAATATCTTTTGAAAGAGGGAACACAAACTTTATCTCAGAATTAAGAAGTCTTAGACACACAAATGTAGAGAATAAGAAGACTACTGCCCCGAGGGGCCACTCTTTTTAAGAGATGGCCAGAGGAAACAGTAACATAATCATGCTGCGTGTTATAGATGGACAAACCAAGCCCAGCTGGGAAAAGGTTTACGAGATAGTGCAGAGAAAACTGAGCATCACCATGGTTAGACCCCTGGAAGGGTCCTCAGGGTACGTCACTATCTGCGAAAAGGAGAGAGACATCGAAGCCATTGGTAAAGAAGAGTCTGTCGAGCTTCTTGGTCGAATCGGATTGCAGCCGGCCATACCACTACAAATCCTTGCCTACAGGAGTATGGTATGTCGGTGTCTCATCTCATTGATTGTGCAGCACGCCAAAGAAGAAATTAAGGAAGAAATACAACTTTGACAATCCTAGGCTAAAGTAGTCGAAGTAATTAAATTATAAAATTAGAAGGGACAATAGTGACTACTCACATGTGTTCAAAGTAGTCTTTGCAGAGAAGACAAGAGCCCAGAATGCCAAGGAACGTGGATTCTTCATGTTCAATGTAAAAGTTAGCGGAAATAAAAACGAGAAAGAAGAGTTTACGCCAGTCCAGTTCTGTTTCTGGTGCTATAAGTTGGAACAACACGCGACCTATGACTGCAAATTACCCTTGCAACGTGACCCAAATGCAGCGAAAAGGGCCACCACTTTAAAGAATGTACAAACACATACAACAAATGCACCAACTGCGTTCAGAGACGTAGATCGATGGACATGGATTGTCCAGTTAAGAAGGAGGTGATAAAAAAGAAGCAGAAAGAAAGAAAACAAAAGGAGACGCGGAAGTCCAATACCACATATTCCCAAGCAGCAAAGGCGGCACTTACACAAGTAGACTGAAAGAAAACCTATCTCAAGATCAAGAACGAGAATTCGCCTAAAATTCTGACGTGCATTCTCCACGCGCTCGTCATGAATCTAACACAACCGGGTACATTAGCAAAAGAACTGAATGAAATGCTCGTGAAAAACGTAGTGGAGCAAATGTGGTTTCTGGACAATTTCCCTCCTAAGGATGTCTGGCAACTGCAAATGGTACCAAGCCGACAATCAGATGAAGTGGATCAAGACGGCACCAGAAAGCAAAACATCAAACAGGAAAGAAAACCAAATAAGCAAAGACAAAGAAAGCAGTAAAAGTAAAATCTCCTGCACAGAAACAAAGAGAAGAGAGTTCAAAAAAGAAAAGGAGAGAACAGAGACGGTGACATCGGACTCCTCGGAGACCTCAGATTTATTACTCTGGGGAAGTTCCAGAGAAGCGAAACGTCAGTAATAAAGAACCTAGCACCATAAGTAGTTTCTCTTATCCTCCCTCTAAATTTTAACAATTATACACTCGCTAACTAACTTAACTATTATAAATTACGCCAGTAATTTAATAGGAATTTTAGCTCTAGTTCTCATTATTATTTAACTTTAAGTTTCCTATATGAAGCCCACAAAACCTATTAAATATCAAGTGGTACATTTAATTTTTTGCTATCTAAACATTGCATGATATTTTGTGGTCAAAATTTGAGGGCAAATAAAACAGAATGTCGCCAGCAAATTTTATCGCATCGGGATTTCTTCCAAACATTAATTTTAGTATTTCTAGAAATAGTACTCATCGATATACATATATATATATATATATATATATATATATATATATATATATATATATATATATATATATATATATATAATATATATATATCTATATATATATATGAATAACGTTACAGCCACGAGGAAAATGAAACAACGGAGAACTGCGAGGCCTTTCGACTAATGGTCCTAATGGTACTAAGTCTGCTTAGTAAAGGACCATTAGTCGAAAGGCCTCGCAGTTCTCCATTGTTTCATTTTCCTCGTGGCTGTAATGTAATTCATAAATTCCTCACCTTCCTTATTTTCGTGATTCAGTTATACATATATATATATATATATATATGCAAATTTTGTTGAAGACCATGGTATATTTCGCCTTAATCAATTTCCTTTGGAAACCTTCTATTCTTCTTACCGTCTTTTTTAGTCCATTTTGTAGATCACTTGTCCTATGTTCATATCTCTTTCTAATAAATGCGTTTGGTAAAACACAAAATTCAATTGCTGAGCTTTCGATCTATTCAAAGGTGATCGAATATATCAAGAGCTCAGCAATTTAAGTTTGGTTTTTACCAAATGCATGTATTAAAAAGAGATATGAACATTGAACAAATTATCGATCATCTAAAAGTTGAACTAAAATAGACAGTAAGAAGATTAGAAAGTTGCCAAAGGTAATTGATCAAGGCGAAATATACCATGGTCTCAACAAAATTTGCATCCAAGAAAGATTGCTACTCATCTACACTAATATATATATATATATATATATATATATATATATATATATTTATTAATATATGAACTCACTTCTAGGTTACTATAGACAACCTAACCTAACCTAATCGCAGGTAGATTAAGTTCCCCTGAAACTTTTTGGGTCAAGCCAGGGGTACTAAAAATGAGGTCTCTCCTATCTTCCTAATCCCTGTGATCATGTGAACTATACCCCTAAAACTTGTTGATATTGGGACTTTCCCTACAAGAGAGCTTTTGTGTGAATTTTTTATATGCTTTGAGGTACCATAAATAACTATTGATATACGACAAAACAAAATAATCGAAAATGTTTTGTATGAAATCGATACTTGGGGCCATCAATTTAATATTGGTTTAATCAAAAGGAAGCAAACTTAAGTCACTTAAATAATCTGGTTAATATGGTAGAAATTGCGTGGTTGCAAAATATATGCAAAAGTACGTAGAGTAAAACAGTTGCATATCAATTACCCCTTTGTTATTAATCCGTTCAAGTAAATAAAAATTACAATATCAAAACTATTATTTTAATAATTGGTCAGGCAAGGTCTCACACCTGACAGATCACACTTCACGAAATTTAAGAATCGAATGAAGACCACATCACTGCAAATTACTACATATATACTTACCACAAAGGATAACAATCCACAGAAGCCCCAAGACGTTGATGCAGACGAGTATGCTTGTATCCATGGTGAAATTACACCAGTCACTTAGTTAACACTATTCACCACTTTCTAGGTTAAATTAAGCCATTATTAGAAGCATTTTTGTATTTTTTTATATTATGATTCTTGTAAAATCGACAAAACCGCTTAGAGTAGGGGAAACTTAATTTGAAACGAGTCATTCATTCTTTGTTTTTATGTCAAATGCGCCAATTTGCTTTAAGCTTCTAAAGTTGACCGACAAAAATTGAGTTTTTTTCAAATATTTTCCACTCTCGATTAGAACTCTTTCTGTCGACTAACGACACCTAATTAAGTTTAGCTTCTTCCTTTATTTCAATTTTCTCCTTTTTTCAGTTTCTTCAACAGAACGATTTAAGAGAACGAGAACCTGAAAAGAAAAGAAACAAAGTTAAAATTCAGGACAAATCTCAAATAGAAATTAGTAAGCATCTAGTGTATGTTATACGTTATAGTAGGTGTCACTATTTCTAAATAGTTGAAACCCGAAAAGAGGGGCACATGGCTGCACCTAGAGCTTATATGAGGCTTGCGTATGGCCTTCAGATAACCATTAAAATTGAATAATCACCCCCAGTGTCAGGAAAAGATCGTTCGGAAGTTTATCTTCAATTTCTAAAATTTGAGCATATATTTTTATTTTAGAATTAGGTTTTAGTTTGAATAAAAGTTTCAACCAAATATCTCATTTCTTCTCTGTAGAACAGAGTAAAGGATTGACACATTAAGAATCAGAAGGATGGTAAACAAGTAGAAAAATGAAGCGTTGCCTCTAAGTCGGATGAACATTGACGCACCTAGGGGAAAAGGATAAAACTACGTGGTTGATCTAACGAATTATATTAAGGAAGAGTGAAAGGATAAGGGGAACACAGGAGAATGATAATGTGGAAAAAAATATGATACAGCTTATTAAGTAAACTAAATTCTTTTTATTTATTTAGTAGAAATTACACCGAAATAAAACAAGAACATCATTACCAAGTGAGTATTTTGATCTGAGTAGATTTCAAATTAGTTAAGTTTACGTCAACTTCCCAAAGGGGTGAAAATCCGATCTTAGTAACTTCCATCCGCTTAACTTAACGTTAGTTATGGGTAAACTCTTAGAATCGATTGTTAGAGTTATGCTGGTAGGTCATCTCGAGTAAATAACCTAATCTTTGACACAACACGGATATCGCCATATGTAACAAATCTCCTGGAAAATTTCATATAATTTACGAAGACTTATAAAAAGATTTGAGACCCTTCCTCAGGAAATACTCTTGAAAGGACAAAGCTCCCAGATTAAGAGGAAAAATCTTAAGTAAAGAGAGAAATTTATCTAAAAATGTTCAGAGCAGGTTGTTATAAATGGAGCAAACTCGGCCTGATCCACATTCACTAGCCAAAAAAAATCAGGGTTAAGCCTTAGGCAAAATGGTGTTTATTGTATATATAAATTATTTTGCTAATAGATTGATTAGTAAAATCTTCCAAATTAGCAGATGATATAAAACTGGGAAACACCTGTTTTTAGATGCGTTGCTACAGAAGTGTAAAGAAAACTGGATAAAATTGCCGGAAGGCGGATAAATGAGAGATGAGTCATATCTTATGGAAATGCAGTCTTGCACTTGGAAAGTCGAAATTTAATTATAGATTGCCAAATGAACAGTTAAATTCTAGAATTTATTAAATTAGATTGGACTTTGGGATTTTAATTTCTAAGGACCCTCTTGGTACCAAAGGAATGAGTCTAAGCTACTAAAAAAAACAAACCTAATCTTGAGATACATTGCCTGGAAGTTCAATTTTATGGTCTCCTTACATCAACAGAGATGTAGCGCTGTTAGAAAGAAATTAAAAAGAGAAACTAAAGTAATTACAGAGCATAGAGATAACTTAACGAAGATAGGTTTCTTAAGCCACTGTATTATCTTTTGCAATTTCGCGATCAGTAGGAAACTAATCAAAGTCTTTAAAATCTTGAAAGGATTCACTAATAAAAAAATATAAAAGTTATTGTCCATGATAAATGAAATCGTAAACAATCGTAAAAATGGATTAAAATTAGCAAGAAAGCATTTAAAAAACGGCCATATCTCAGAATTACTTTGGTTATAAAATGACAGAAACATAAAATAGCTTACCTAACCAAGTAATGGAAAGCACATCACCATATAGTTTAAACATCGACTTGACGAGTATTTTTCGAGTGTAAATATTACCTAGGAGGAGGCACAGATGAAAACGTCTAATGAAAGATCAGGAAAAGTTGAAAAATATAATAAATAAAATGATCTCCCCAATTAACCACGCCAAAGCATGTTTGCAAGTGCGTATCACCTATTAGTTTCTGCTTTTCCTGTCACTGTATTATTTGGAACACAAGGAGGCGAGACCTTGAGGGACATAGAAATGTGTCTTAATCTTCCCTTTGGCAAGAATGAACTTTATTTTGTGTAAAATAGAAACCTGTATTAATCAGAATCATTGATATACATAAGTAAATACCATAGTTCTAGAAATAGTAGAAAACACATTATCTTAATTATTATATATGTCTCTATTGTGTATCAGCCATTTATCATAACATTAGAGCTTTCCCATTTGTTTTTTGACTTCCTTTTAAACATTCATCCATTATTTCTTTCTTACCTATTTCTTGCATCTCTCCATTCTATTATTTCCTCCGTCGTTCCTTCTTTCTTCATTCTATTCGATCTTTTGTTCTTACTCGTGTGCTTTCTGTTTCGTGTAAGAATAAGAATATTAGACCTCGACGGCTTTGCAGGGCACCCGTAAAACGACTGGGGAAAGATATTTCAAAAGAGTTGAGTTTTCATATGTCTTCTGTATAACTAAACTTGACGCAAACTCTGCATTAATATTTACGTGGCATATTGGATAGGAGCACAGCAGTGTTATCAGTCCAATTAATGACAAGTTCTCTCTATTATATGTTGATAACCTTGAACAATGCTAACATTTCGCCTTTAATTAAGATTTTGATGGATAAACCTAAGAAAATGGCTTAGAAATGTGAATAGTTTGGTGTCAAATTGACGTGCCCAAAGACAAGTTATATTCCTAATGCACGACTTTTGTAGATAATATCACCTAATTTCCTAGAGCTTTAGAAGGGTGAGTGTAAAAAGATCCTTGAACACGTTAATTTAATTCCCTCATCAAGCCAGATCCAGATCAAAACTTTGCCATCACATTGTCATGAGAAATAGAATTACTTGAATTCTTTGACTGATTGTCGGATGTACATATTGAAGGGGCCTGTCCCTGGGATAAATTTATTAGGAAACATTGCCTTTATGAATCTTAATATAGAGTAAGAGAGGTATGGTAAAAAATCCTTACAAACCTGTTATAGTTAGGTTGAGGGGAAAATGTGTGGAAATTACATGGCCTAGCTCATTTTCTTAACCAAGCGAGGTTCATGCAAAAAGTCAGAATATCTACCAAATTAATCTACGTTTTTGATGTAAGAAATGTATTAAAATAAACAGCTAAGAAGCTAATATTAGAATGGAAAACTTTAAAGTACTTTCATCATAAGAGGACAAATATACAAATGTATCCTTCTAGGAAGGATAAATGAAAAGGCGAGAACCAAAGATACTAGCCTCATGAAAGTATAACTATAAGAATAACTCTTCTAGCAAATATTAATTTTAAAAAGAACTAAAGTGACTCCTGTTTTAAAATTAATATAGAAATATCCCTCTTTGTAGAAAAAAAATTTAAAAAGGAGAAATAAGAAAAGTATTTCCAAATTAAAAGACAAATATATTCTTGGCCACAAAGACCTGACTCACTTAGGAAGCGGAAAGAAAACAACCAAATTTTATGGAGGAACACAATATTTATTCTTCAAAATAAAGTCTATCATTCTCTACGACTTCTTATTACGATCAGCCAGTATCCGACTCTATCCTATATTCCTCTCACCTCGTTTTAAATAAAACTGTAAACAAGCTTCCTTCACTCAGTCAAAAGTGTCGAGTCACGGGTCGCGGAGGAAGTGTTCCATTTAACGGAATAAGCCATAGTCACTCGGAGCAGCAGCGAGACCTAAAAGGGGATGTGGAAGAATCTCAAACCTTCGTTCTGTTTGAACTAGTCCATAGTCATACTGGCATTGGACTCGTATTTCTTGCCAAAACAAAGCCTAACCTTGATTGATCAAAGCAGGATACTCCTTTTTTAGTTTCTCGTATACGCGGTCTAGCTGCCTACAAAACAGTTTATCGTTGATGGCGCAGCCATATCAAACAAGCTGAAAATTCAGTAATCCTTGGAAATTCCACCGGACAGAGATCATGACATTCTTGTCCAAAGGATTCTGTTGTAGATCTTATGCCATTTGTTCACTTCGCGGAACCTATTTCTTCTCCCGATCATTATTAAGCAAGTACACCTACTTTTAATTTGATGTGACAATTCTGCTCCAGAATCGGTCGTCTACAGGCAGCTTTTACTTTGATAAGGTCATATGGATCCAATAGGGGCTTCTTGTAGACAAATCAATTTGATGCAATTGGTTCAGCACAGTCTGATGGCATAGCACTCCAACAACTTTCGCAAGATCAAGGCTTCTTGCAGAAGGTTGAACTTTCAATACTCCCACTAAAGCATTGCTGACAAAGGTTTATAGTGGGCCGGGATATGGTTGATGCACAAGGGTAAGATCCACGAAGGTGAAATGTCTTTGCCCCCTCGAGACCTTGGCCTTACTGACTGTGCATTCTTCTTTAGTATCGCAAATTTCTTTCAAAGCATCTCTTGTAGAAAATTTTCGCTTGTAACACTTGCAAATTAAAACTCTAATTCCACTTTCTTCCAAACACATTTCTGTCAGTTGTGGCTTACACAAAAAGAAACAAAACTGCGGAGGCAAGTATTCGAACGAGTAAGTTTAACCTAATCTAATGTAGTAGAATAAGTAAGGCTAATCTAAGCTAATGTTGGTGTTGCTCTATAATTTTCCTTTGTTTTTATTCTGCTTCCTAAATGAGTCAGACTTTCTGGCCAATTATATATACAAAAACTTTTGTTGGTCCTCCCAGTCTACATGCTGCTTTGGTTGCCTTAGTCAGTTGACTTTCGCTTTGAGAGCATACTCGGAAATTCATAAAGGGAATTTGCGTAGAATTGTGAACAGCCTGACTCGTCTCGAGTAGTGACAAACTATTGGGAATTGTAAAAGCTCGAACGTTCGGAAAGTGGACCAGTGGCCTTCTTTGATTAAAGACGGCTATGGACGAATCTTCACTCCTTCGTGGAGCCAAGATTGTAACTTCATTTTGGCTCACTCGCAATCTACAGGGGCAAGGAAATTATTGAGGTAAAGTGTTTTTTGTACTTGGACATTGGCTCTTTGATCTCCCTTTTTTTTCTCTCTCTCTCTCTTGCCACACTCACATTACCGACTCTTTGAATTGTGACCGTTGGTACGGTAAGATGCATAAAAAAATGAGAGAGACGCTTCGCATCACTCTTCGGGTCCTCTCGGAGGGCCCGAAACCGGACAGAAAAAAAGTATTTGAACAGATATATGGAAACCTATAAATTGTACTAGTAAGACGCATTGACATTTAAAATGGATACTCTGCTATTTGTTTAAGGGAGGCTGATTGTGAAGCCTTGACCTCAGGCAAAGCAGTTGAATGCCTGAAACTTTTTAACTTAAAAACCCCACACCCCCTCAAATAAAAGCCCACCGTAGTGTCATCTGCAGGCGCCTCGACTCTTTGGTCGGTATCCACTCGGCAGACGACATAAAAGACGAAATTGAAAGGAACCACCCTTGGGCAAATGTTGCAGAGGTTATAAAATTTAAACTTACACGCACGTCTTCAAGGTTGTTTTCAAAGATACGGCAATGGCTCAAAAAGGCAAAGGATCTTGGTCTACTTCTGTTTAGTGTAAGAGTCTGCCCAGAGCAATGTGCTTTCGTTACTACAAGTACAGCAAACATACCACTTCTAGCTGCCTTGAAAAAGACCTTACACTATCGGTCGCAACCATTTTTAGCACAACTGTAAGAGTACCTCTCCAAAGTGTCTCAACTGTGAAGGCCCCCACCGGACTATATCCATGGCATGCCCGATCAGAAAAACCGGGATACAAAAACAAACCAAACTACAACATAAAACAGAGGAAAGGAAGGTAAATTCGACTTATGCAAAAGTAGCTAAAGCTGCGATTGCCGAGACGAACAACCAGAAAACCTATCTCCACATTGAAAATAAACATTCCACCAAAATTATGTATTGCATTTATTATGCACACATAGCAAACATTACTCGCCCTGGAACTTTTTCCACCAAGGTCAACCACATGCTCGTAAAGAAGGGCCTGCAGGAGATGTGGTTCCAGGACAACCCTTCTTCAGAGGAGGTTGTGCGCATAAGCGTAGCCACTCAGTGCCCGGAAACGTGCCAAAAGGTACCCGCACCCCCAAAACACAGCCACCACATGCGACCCACGTCTGAACAAACCAAAACAAACTTCCCAAAGAGAAAAACAAGCGCCGATTACACCCCCCAAAAAATAAGACGGAAACACCAAAAACACAAACCAAGACACCCAATAAGGAAGCAGTGAGACCAAAAGAGACCAGGTCTCCAAGGTCGAGGAAAACTTCAAAAACACGTGGTCCCAGGTCAACCTCCTAGACAGGAGGCAGGAAGCACCAATTGAAATATCATGCGAGAGGTATCAATCTCAAGCTGTATGCCCCCGAATCGGCCCCCTTTCCAACTGAAATTGATTCCCGCGAAGTATCTAAGGGTCTTAGGAGTGGAAGATACAAGTCGGAATGCTCTGATGAGGTTCTGGAACGGCAGGTTGAGAAGGCTCTCTCCAAAAACATGATCAAATTGCCCAACGACTGTTTTCTCACAATCACGGACACTGAATTCAGGAAAAAACGAAATGGCAGGGAGCGCACCCCACCTAGTACACCACATGGGGCTAAAGTGGATCGCAAATAAGCGTCCACTTTAATCCCACACACAATAAAAACAACATTACACAAAATGACCAACAGACTTACTATTATACAAATGAATGTCGAAAGATGGGGGGAAAAGGTTCCATCTATGGCAATATTTTGCGACAAAGCGACCCTGACATTGTATTTATTTCTGAACATGGACTGACCGCACCAAAAGAGTTAAATATATTTCAATACGACGTCATCAGCAAAAATTATAGCCAGGAATGGTATGACGACTGCGCACTAGCCGTCAAAAAAGGACTAAATAACAAAAACTACCCGACTTAGATGAATCTTACCTTGTCATTGAGGTAGGCACTACCCTGGGGGAACTGGTTGTGGCCACAGGGTACCAACCCCGAAGACGCGGCTATGTACCCATGCACAACCTTCTACAGATCTTCAGCCATAAGAAAAACGTAATCTTTGCTGGAGATCTGAATGCAAGGTGTGCAGCGGTAGGGTATACCTCCTACAACAATGCAGGAAGAAACATCGAAGTATTACTTGACAGACAATACGTGACAAGAATCGGACAAGAATTCCCGACATACATTACGGGGAAAGCAGCAACGAAACCTGATATTGTTTTATCCAATATCAGGTTTCCATACAACTACTACATTGAACCCGGCCCCATCATTCCGAGCGACCACGAGGCTATTAAATTTTCAATTAGTGTAAATCCCATTCAAATTGCAATCCCAGAACGCAAGAGCCACAAGCAGGCGGACTTTGGAAAGCTATAGAAATTATCTTCTAAATTATACCCCTGACCCTTTAATCGATGCCAATTTAGAAAAAAAGAGATGAAGAGCTAGATAAAATCACTGACCTACTAATTAAAGCCGATAAGAATAGTATTCCCAAAATTAACTATAAAACCCTTCCAGCTCCCCATTGGACCCCTCCCATCAAAGCCTTGGCACAGGAATATAAGGACCTGTGCAATGTAGTAGCGCTGATAGGCCCCAACGAAAATGCCTACAAAGGACTAAAGGTACATACACACTGCGCTGATGACACGTGTTAACACGCCATATGACGTGTTAACACGTGTTAGAAAAAAATCTGGAACATGCGTTCTCATAATGAAGTTGACACTGGTCTGATATGTAGCGTAACACGTCAGCTGACGTGTTACGCGACATATCACGTGTTAACACGCATCAGATGAAAATCAAAACTCCCAGATATTCGTCAGAAGGAAATCTGCGTCAGATAGGTGTAGTAGACACATATTATTGTATAGTGTTTCAATATTATTGTATGTTTTGAAGTATTCTATAGTGTTTCGATATTATTGTATATTTTGAAATTATTCTAGTGTTTCGATTTTATTCAACGGGTACTATTGTATGGTAACAAATTGATAAAATAAAGTAAAAGTGTTTTCGTTATGGAGGAACAGTTAATAGAATATGTTAGAGGATATGATCACTTATTTAATCCACAAAACAAGGATTATAGGGACCTTAAGGCCAGAAGAGAAGCTTGGGAGGAAATCAGCGAACGAATTGGTATTTCAGGTAAATTAACATTATATTTATTTTATTTATTGAATACAAAATATAAAGAATACAGTTCGGTAGCAGTTTCAAATAGCTTTTTAAGCAGTAGTATACTAATTTCATTTGCTTGCTTGTTTGTTGAGAATTTTCTATTTTTAAAGGTCACAATAATTCACCGTTGAATTCCTTTCTGGTTAATGTGTATTCCTGCCTTTACGAATAGCGTCCCACTGCCATGGGCATTTTAAAGCTCCTTCTTGTGTGACAAAATGCTTCTTGAAACTTTTTCGTACTGCAGCAGCTTCTCGCACATGATTTCTTCTGACTGATTGTAGATCTCCTAATGCCTGAATTTCTGTCTCGGATGCCTGAATACCTTCTTCGAAATTCGTATTCCTGGAAACACGAAGCATGTTGTGAAGGCAGCAGGAAGCCACTTCAATTGAATCAACTGTTTCTGGTTGAACTTCAAGCGGTTTCAGGAAAACCCTCCACCGCCCAGCAAGAATGCCAAAGGCGTTTTCCACAACTCGCCTTGCTCTCGACAACCTATAATTAAAAATCTTTTCTTCATCTCCATTGATTGAATTTTTAGCGATAGGTCGCATAATGTACGTTTTAAGAGGAAACGCTTCATCTGCTACCATGACAAAGTCACATGGATCACCAGAAGCGTCAAGTTTTTCAGCTTTAGGAAAATTAAGCAGATTTTTGGCACATTTTTTACCAAAATTAGACCTTTCAAATGTTCAACCATCACTATTCCTTCCAAAAGCTCCTACATCAATCATAATAAATTTATAATTGGCATCTACCAAGGCCAGCAAGACAATGGAATGATTTCCTTTATAGTTGTGGTAAGAGGATCCCCCATTGTAAGGGCATCGCATTTGAATGTGTTTACCATCCATTGCTCCTAAGCAATGTGGAAACCCCCATATCTCTTCAAAATCTTTCGCAATTTCTTTCCACTTTATTTGTTCTGGCTCTGGAATATGAATAGATTTAAGTGATTCCCAAATAGCTTGGCAACATTCTTTCACTATTTGTCCAGCCGTACTGAAGCCCATTCGAAAGGAGAATCTAAGTGATCTGTATGAATTTCCTGTCGCCAAATACCTGAAAAAGATAAAATAAAAAAATGAAGCTTCCTTTCTTATAACAATAATTATCATAATATTATAATATGAATATTTTTAATTTCGTTATTAATCATAAAGTTATCTTTTGCAGCTGACGCATGCAAAGACACATGGACAAAACTTAGGAATGCTTATACAAATGCCAGAAAGAGAAGGAACACAAAATCTGGTCAAGCAGCTGAGAATGTTCCTAAGTGGAAATATGAAGACCAAATGTCATTTTTCATCCCAACATTAGAACCATGAAGGTATGTATGATAAATCATTTAAACACACTAATTTCACGTGAAATTTAATCTTTCTTTTAATGTCCTTTGCTGCAGTGGTTGGAGGAAAGCCCCAAAGTTGAAAACAATTTGTGCTTTTACATACTTTTATTAATTGGGTTTTTTTATTTTTCTATTGTTTCAGTACCCATGGCAATGTGGAACCACTTTGTCCAAGTGTTGATGATGTGTCTAATGCGGTCATCAATGAAACTACTGAAGAAGACTTAAACAGAAGCCAAGTAGACAAAAATGCAGCAACAGAGAAGGGTGCCGATGACAATGGTAATCAAGAAACTACAATTGAAGATCGTACATCAACTCCCAAACCAAAGTATAGGAAAAGGCAGACGGTGGATTCATCCATGAGTGAAATAGTAAACATCATGAAGAATAACAGCCGTATGCGGGCCCAAACTCTTCAACTTTCAGAAGGCCACAAAACGGATAGAGACGAAATGGAAATGTTCTTTTCAAGTATTGCCAGCTCTGTTAAAAAATTTAGTGCCATTGAACAAGCCAGAATAAAGATGGAAATAAGCAATATGGTGTTCAAGGCCGAGATTCGGGAGATGGAGCAGCAAAACCTTTATCAAAACACTGCATCTGGCCCCTTTCATCCACCCGTAGTACCAATCCCATCCCCCTTTCCCACATCCTCCATTACATCCTTTGGTGAATCAAACCCCAATTGCTATTCTACCTTGAGTACAGCACCTTCTACCCCTTTACCCGAAATGGAACATTCTACATGTCCTACAGGAATGGCCAAACCATATTTTTCTATGTAATATCTTACATATTTATGTGGTTCATGTACCTAATTAGCTGAAAATAAAATTAAGACATTGTGCAAGTTTTACTCACCTCAAGCATACAGCAAGTCTCTCTTCTGCTGGTATACATTTTCTTAGTTGAGTGTTTGATTTTGTAATTGCTGGTTTTATAATGTGTAAAAGGTTGTAAAACTCTTCTTTGTCATCCTAAAGTACATAACAAAACGATCTTCCTCTGACAGTAGTTGAGGAAATAGGTGATGAAACTCACCTAAACTTTCCCTTTTGGCGTTTATAACATTTATTTGAGTTTTTTTTCCAGAAGTAACAAGCGCTATAGCTATTGCTACTAACTGCTCCTCTTCTTCAAGTTAATTTAACATATTATGATTCATTTTCAATATCTGCAACACAAAATTAGAAAATAAAAAAGAAAGAACGTGCTCACTCCACAAAAAATCAAATCTTTCTGACGTAACATGCATCAGATAAATGAAAACGTTGTTGTGTTATATAATGCAATCTGTTGCTTTGTGTTAACACGTCATATGGCGTGTTAACACGTGTCATCAGCGCAGTGTGTATGCACCTTGAGACAGATTAAAGACGAACTCCAGACACTAATTACGGACCAACATATACTCACAAGGGACAGACTAATAGAAAGATTCGGCATTGAAAGAGACTCACATACTTTTTGGCAAACACTTAAACGGTTAAAAGGAAGACCTCTCCAAAAAAGAATCACGCTTATAAACGACGGTATAGAAATTAACGAGCCTGAAGAGATTGAGGAAATGTTGAGGATTTTCTGGTCCTCAATCTTCACAATTACCCCAGAAGAAAATGACAATTACAATCTCAAATTCAAGACTAACATAATACAACAACTAAACACACAAATACACAGAACCTCTCCTCATCATTGTGTGTCGCAAGAAAGAGTCATGGAGGGCTACGGTAGTAAAATAACTGCCCTAGAACTCTCCATCGCTCTAAAATCCTTTCGTCAAAGAGCACCGGGTACCACGGGGCTGACCAGGGACAACTTAATCAAGGCCCCGCCTAATGTTTGGAGTGGGCTGCTTAACATCATGAATGCCGCTCTGAACACGAGCTACTTTCCCGATCAGTGGAAAGTGGCCAAGATGATTTTCATTCCCAAATCGGTAAAGCCCCTGGAATGCCCTGCCAGCTTTTGGCCGATATCCCTTTTAGAATTTGCTGGCAAAGTCTTCGAGGAGATATTAGCCAATAAAGTCAACTCTTTTGTTCGACGAAGCCAACTTGCATAACGAGCAACAACATGGCTTAAAAAGCAAAGAGGGACTGATACGGTACTAGCCGTTATCACAGAAAAGCTCGTTAACATCAAGGCAAACAAAAGGCATGCGTAACTGGTGCTCCAAGATGTCAAAAAAGCTTTTAAAAGGTTTGGAAGAGAGGACTACGATTTAAGATCCTTCAAGTAGGCCTCGATCCCATTCTTGAGAGGATTCTATGCGACTACATAATAGAAAAGAGACCATATATACATATCAGAGGATACAAAGGGCCCGAATTCGAGCTCGAATGAATGGTCCCAAAAGGGGTCTGTCTCAGTACCCTTCTATACAACATATATACACGTGACCTACCACAACCTCTATCCGAAGGTACGATATATGTTCAGTTCGCTGACGATATATCGCAAATTTGTACAGCTGCTTACGTTCACAGGGAATTTATGGCGAGAAATATGGCTGAGAAGATTTCCAGTATGAACTCTTTCGAGAGGAGATGGATGATATTGACCAATGCCCCAAAATTCAAAATAATTCCTATGTTTCGCAAGACCTTCAATGACATATGGGTAGAAGGAGGACAAATCCCCTACTGCCGTAAAGGGGCGGTTCTGGGGCTCAAAACCACCACAAGGGGCTACAAGTGTCATATCGAGCAAACAGTCCACGAATAGCAAGAGATATTTGAGGGATTTTTATAGGTTCCGTTGCCTAACTCGCTCAAATAAACTCAAGATATTCAATGCGTGCATTCGCTCGAGACTCTTATACCCCCAGGTGCCGTTGAACGCGACCGCCAAGAACCAAATTGCGAAACTACAAGTCATCCAGAACAAGGTGGTTTTACTTATTACAAACACCCGAAGAAGAGAACATAAACGACAGAGGGAGCTCCACGACTTGATTGGATTATCTCCAATCAACGTTGCGCTCCACGAGAGAGCTAAGAGGATATGGCAAGCCATTGGTGCACGCTTGATCCTTGAATTCTCTCGTACACACCTAGACATCGTAGCCGACAGACCAATAAGACCATTTAAAAGCAGTAAATTACAGTCTGACGGTGACGTGACTCCGCAATACATAATACAGAATCGACAATAGACAAGAATCGACCAGTGTAATGCGCAATTTTTTATTAGTATAAATTAACTTCATTTTAAACCTAAATTCACTTAAATAATAAAAAATTTTAAACTCAAATAAACACTTTAAAGAAAAAACATATCTGTTCAACTACCTGAAGCGGGATTAAAAAACCCGTCCCAAAGTAAAGGCTTGAATGCCAAAATCATCATTTAGATGAAAACCAAATAATTAAATTAGCAGTGTTAATTTAATTGAATAAACTATAAAATTATAGTTTACAAAATCAAAAACCAAAAAAACAAACAAAAAAAGAGCTACCCTTTTCCCAGGGACCTTTTTATTCTGTCTCCCACACATCATCTATTCTTTAAACTCACCCTTTAACCACTTTACTCTCTTACTATTTTCTCTCTAACTCTACCTAAATTTCATCACTTACTATGTCCAAAGTCCAAGTCCTCTTAGTCTACAGTTTTAGGAGACCAACTCTCCTTTGCAAAAGGCGAGAAGACTGCTTGCACAAAAGACCATAATATAGCATGAAATCATAAGATCTCAAAATGAATAGATTTAAGTGAGGAGATTTCAGCTCTCTCGTCTTAATTTAGCTCTGCATGTAAAGAAAATGAATTTACTTACATGAATCTCATTCTATATTACCTTGTAGCAAATTTTCGACTGTAGGAATCTACTAAAAGAGGATGGGATCCTGTAATCTTACTTTATTTTCCATTCCACTTATTTAAATGTATTGTTTATAAGTGCTAGAATTTATTTTATTCTTTGCTATTTACTTTTTACTAGTGCAATCGTGTCATCATAAATGACAATTTTCTCAATTATGAGTAAATAAATAAAACCTAGAAAAACGAAAAGCAAATATCTTTATTTTTATATTTTAAATATTTAAAAATATAAACAACAAAAGAAGTTTGATGATAGAACTCTAGGACCCCCCATCCCCAAAATCCCCAAATTTAACGATATTTATTTCTTTCAATAGTGTGACGTTAAGGAAAAGTCAGACAAGTCACTTATTATATTAATGATGATTTTCATGTGATTGTAAAGATATTCTTTGAGTTTCAGCAACGAGTAAGTATCCTGTGAAGTGAAATATGTTACTTGAATTCATTTCGTGGCATGGAAAAAATCGATCATCCTAACTTAAGGATTTGCTCTGCTCGGTTGTCCGTGGCTTTTTTCCACTGATCTTCTTCCACTGTCGTGTTTACAAAGTACTCTTTAGGATAATGAAGATGAGCAGAGAAGAGGAGAGGGATATACTTTATAACTACTAAAATCCAAAGTTAATGAAGTCAAACGATGCAGATAAAATATTTTAATGCTGCTGGGATATTAATGTTGCACTATCTCATTTACATTATGATTGTGTTGCTAGAAATTTGATGCTATCTTTGCAGCTGTTACTAGGTATTCACCCTCATACTCCGAGTCAATACTTTTTACTGAGAATTCACTTCTATATTACTGGGTGACCATATTATTTTTAGCGTTCACTGTTACGCTCCGACGGACACAAATGTTATGCCTAGATGCAGCAATAGTTTGAACCTTCCAAAAATGAGTACAGTTTGGCTTGGAGAATAATATCAGGCGAAGTAATTGTTTGCTTGTCTCTCACACACAAGTGAAGAGAGAACCAACTTTCTATATGTGGTTCACTTTTGTTGCATAGAAGCTTATTCCTACCAATTTTCTCTAGATTTAATGTTTACAAATAAGCATCACAATACACCAGCCTAGTTTTAGAAGTTTGAACACCTATAATCGAGGGCCAACATAATGGTATGGGATCAACAGTGTAAGTAACATAATTACTCGTTACGACACTCTCAAGTGAGGAAACAGTGAAAGTTAGGATGCGACAAGAAAAGCTTTTATTTCTTTAACATATTAATGATTAAATTGTAATATTAATAGAAGTGGTGGCCCTCGAATTTGAGCGCGTTCTTCAAGCGAAACCTGAAGTCCGCGCACATATTGCGGATGAAATCCTTTTTCATGCTTGCTCACACGCAATTCACAGTAGACTTATGTGTGTTGACGTTGCTGTTGCATTTTTGTAGGCCTTGTCCTCGACATGCGCCAAAAAATTGTAATCGTCGGGTTTGAGTTCGGGTGATTGCAGCAGTCAAACATCGTTTGACCAGGAGATAAGGTTCGATTTTAACACATCTTGCACGGTCTTGGCCGTATCAGCTGTGGGCTCGTCCTGCTGAAGACTTAGTGCACCTTTTTCATGATCCTTCTCATCTAAAGCAGGATTTTCGTGGCCAAGCTATCTTTGTTATAGTCCGCAGTGAACCTGTAGCCGCATCGTCTAACCATTCAAAGCCACAACTCTAAGCATCATCACCGAGGCCGGGCACTTGGTTGTGGACACGTAGCGCACCTCAAAGACGTCGTGATTTTTGTACCACGCTGTCCTTCTGCTTGTTGATGAACGGATCGACCGAAAGTTTTTCATCAGAAAAAAATGAGAATTCAATTGCCATGACTTTAAGTCGATGAGAATGTGAAAACAACGCTCCCAATGTCGTTTTTTCATATGGTGGGTAAGCAGAAGCCTTTTCACAAACGAAATAAAAAGTGAAAGCTGGGATCATGCGCCTCTAATATATATATATATGAAACAGATTTTATTCATCCTAAAATTCTTAGCATTTAAAAGGAACATAATTTAATATTAGAAATGTAGTTAACAAAAGCATGATATATGGCATGTAAATGCAAATTACATAAAATGATATAAACAAATAAATTCTAAATTTTAGATTAGGTCAATAAATATGCAAAGTAGTGATAGTTTAGATACAGAAATGCAAAAAAAAATTGAATGAATCCAATCGCGTTAAGACCTCAAGTTCTAACTCTCCGGGCAATTTCTTCAGTACCCTTTGGAGTTACGAGGCGATATGGCAGAGTAATATCCCAAAATAACCCTGAATTTGAACAAAAGTACAAGAACTTTAAAATCATTAGTATATTTAGAACTAGACCATTATATACCATTAACTTTCAACCTTTAATGTACAAAAGGAAAAGTTTAAGGATTCTTGGGTTTGTTCTCTCTCGTACCTAAATCAACTTACCGAGAAGTTAACTAACAACCGTAAAACTTGCTAAAAAAGAAAAGTTGAAACAAGTGAACACTTAAAATGCAAATCGTCTCTTATTGCAATGCCTTTGGCGGCAGTCACCAGATGTGCCCTTTTGAAAACAAGGTCTGCTCATTTCTTCTGATTTATGATCTTAAGACCTACAAAACTTTCATTAATTCCCGGACTAACCTTGGAAGTACCTTGGCAATTATATTTTTCGAAGGAAAACGTAAAACACCATAAGGGTTTCAAATTTCGTTACAATCGGCCAAATAGTTATGGTGTTATTGCCAAAACAAATAATTCCCTGGCGAACCTTGGGAGCGGTTGGAACAATTATATCATTTGAAAGCGAATGTTAAACAACATATGGGTTTTAAATTTTGTTAGAATCGGCCCAATAGTTATAATGTTATTCACAAAAAGATAATTCATGGCCTAAACTTGGGAGGACTTTGGCAATTATATCATTCGAAAGAGAATGTAAAACAACATAAGGGTTTCATATTTAGTTAGAATCATAAAATAGTTACGATGTTATTACAAAAACAGAAAAAATGCAAAATGAGGACCGACCCACCCACCGATTGACATAGTGAGATATATAGTCGCCCGCGACTAAAAAAAAATCCTCTTATTGCTATAGAAAATATCTCCTGAATGTTTTCTTTTCCACTTGATTCTTTCAATTTTCGTAATTGTCAAAAGTATATATATTTGTTCAGGTACTTAATCAAAAAGGTCACAACGATAACTAAACCTCTCTGAAGCGGCAATATTTGCTTTGCTGACATCCCATAGCCTCCCACCTCAACCAGGTTAATGTACATATATATTTAGAAATTTTTCTCTAATCACTGATTGACACCGAATTTCGATCCTGTACGGAGGTAACACACATATGTCATGACTCTTATATCCAATTTGAAACACTAGATTTACTGCTTTCCTTCATGCACAACAAAACATCCCAGTTAGGTCTCTACTTGTTGCCATATATTCCATTTCCTCTATAAAATATCCCTGATGTGTTTAGCATTCATCGCACAGAGGGCAAACAAAGTTGGAGCATTTTATAATGAACTAAACAAAGGAGAAGCCAGAAGAAGCTACAAGGAATATGAGTAACTCAAAAGCATTCTCTCTCCATACTGAGGGTTGCAAATGAGTTTCAATTTTGGGTACGCGTGTTTCTTACATTTTATAGTATTGGCATAGTCAAAAGTAAAACATTTTCGATGCCAGTATATGGGATTCAGAAATATTTTGGGCACAAAAAAGCCATAGGAGATCATATCTCCTTGTTTAAAGCTGATTTATAGTGATTCAGCATCGTTGTCATCCAGTGGGGTAAGGTTATAGAAAGGAGTTCTCAAGTCAATATAGTTTGCTTACATAAATTCAAGCTTTCGTGGCATTTTCTTTGCTTTTGTGTGAAGGGATATATACTTCAAACCTGCACATATTTTGATCACAGCTGCTAAACAATCATTCACCGTGTGACTTTATATGATCTTGTCTTCGGTCATGAGTACCAATTCTAATATATTTTCTTCATACTTTGATCATGGACCGTATTTTGTCAGGAAGCTCTTTTAAATAAAGTACACGCGTCGCAACCATCTACATCAACTATTCAATTGTTTAAGTTAATATAAAGTTGAATAACCTAAGGTAATTACGGGAAGGCTATATTGGAGGCCAAAATATTAACGATACATGACGTCATTGACCTCCACTATTCGTTGCCAATAACAGTAGTCTGGAGAGTCGTGAGTTGACAATAAAGACACAGTCCGAACATAGTGTTCCGCTAAAATTCCCCATTTCAAGGGAACCAAGGATTGTCGCAGTTATACCAGAAACCCTCCTCTCTCTCGTATTGAACGATTTTTCTGAAGCATCACCTAAGCAGGGCTACTTAATTCACCTGTGAAATAGCTCGTTTCTGAGTGAATTAAAGACTATTTAATCGATAAACTATGATTCTTTCGGTCTCCATGAGTTCTCTTATTTCGCAGGTCTCTGTTTTGAATGGCAAGAGCATTTAACAATGCTATTTATCATGGTTTAGCCCAACTCCACGTTCCTTCATTTCAGTGCGTTTCTCGTCGGTTGCCCCCCGTAATTAATTCCAAATTTATGCCTGCAAATTAGCAGCCAAAGAGGGAAATGCGTATATTTCAGCCAGTATTCAGGCTTGTGGTCTCAACTACACCGCTGGTTGCTGCCAGTCTTTCACTTTAATTATGTGTTGCAAATTAGTTCCCTTGTTATTTATCCTGATTAACCATCTATAAATTACTTTTTTGAAAACCTATCGACCCCTCTCGGTTGAATAGGTGACGTAAAATAGTATTCATATGATCTCTGAGAGAGATAAAAACATGAAGACTGAGCCATATCTTTGTCTGCTTTATCTGATCTAGAAGATTTAAATTTTCCCTGAACAATTAAATGTTTTTTTATTTAAAAAAAGAAAACCAAAGAGAGAATTTACCGCTGAATAACATCAGGAGAGAAATGAAAATAAAGTGGTGAATATAGAGTAAAACAAAGTTTTTGGTAGATATACCAAAAGGTCAAATTTCAAACCATATATTTTCGCCAACGTTTCGACCCGAATAGGAATAGAAATGGTGCATATATGTTATGTATTTGCACTTCAGTCACCTGCTAATCCATGTAATGACAAGAGATTTCATTTATTACAAATTTATAAATCAGTAAAACTTTAAATTTGCGATATTTCTCTACAAATTTAGAATCTAATACCACTTTATAATAAGGAAAAGATGCACCCAGGTTAAGTGTGAAGAAAGTTAAGCTCTGAGCTAAGTGAAGTCAAGCAGACTTAAGATTATGAAGTTTCTAACTTGAGCGATAGTGGCAATACTGTAGTACCTGGATTGTAAATAAGAGTCTTAAATGCTTATAAATATTTATTTTTTACAAGCTGGCTAGAATCTTTGCGTCGATGTGAGGGGATTAAGGCCCCACATTCGCTATTCCACAGCCATGAATTTCCCGGATGAGAGAAAAAACACAGGAGTTTCAGTACGGAATAATCCCCGATGCATACCGGCCCGCTCTAAGTATTCGCTGCTGTGGAGAAGCGGGAATTATTACCCCGAACACCGAAGATTTGACGTTTGAGGGCTTAAGAAAGTCCTCTGTGGGCTTAAGAAAGTGCCACGTCCATAACCATCAAAGAGACTGGAAATAATTTGCTGTACATGATAGTAGGCACTTCCTCTTTATTCTGAACCTCGCCATACTACCGTTTGGCCTTTTAATTGATGATCCTTGGGTAGGTAAACAAATTCAAAATCTCATTCATGCTTTTCTAACCATGGAGGGCGCGTGTAGAGCTTACTGTTTTTCGATTTCAGATGGCATTCTCAGAATCAACCGTATATTCCATTATCTGCATGAAAGCTACCCTCTTACTGAGCGTGGTCAAGGTCATGTAATCTACATTAGCGCGCTCTTTAGCCCTTAGGGACACTTTCAACTTTGTATAAATTTAACTTGAACGCACTCTCTATGAATTATGAGACGAAGATTGCATAAAAGTTTTTAAAAAATCATCAACACGATCAGATTCGTTAAACCAGCACTTTGGAGACTGCTGGAGTAACTCGCAATACAATTTGAGAGGCTTAAACTATGTATACGGGTGTTGCTGGTCAAAATATAGATGAAGAAATGTCCACACCTGACTTTTTTCCAAAATGTATTGTCTAATATGACTTACTTATAGAGATTCAACAAAAGCTCTGGTCTTTGTATTTACTTTTTGAGTGTGACTGTGTTTATAATGGGTTCTGTGTTCATTAGAGTTTACATGTTTAATGTTTGGATGTACTCTGATTCTATTATTTTCTTTAATTTTCTTCATTGGTATTTTTAATTTGATCTTTTTCTGTTGCTTTACTCGTAGATTAAACCTGTCTTCGTTGGATTACCCCTTTAAAGTTAAACACTTTTAATTTGACCAATTATTGTTTGTGATCCCTTTTCTATCATTGAGTTCCCCATCTTTGTAGCAGTACTCTTTTTAAGTTCTCATTTCTAGATGGAGAAAGGCGCACCATTTTCATCCCTTGCGACCCATGTTGTCATTTCTTTTGTCCGTTTGTTTACTTTCCAAACCTTCTAAGTAGTCTGAGTTTACCCGTGTAACAACAACTTTAAATCAAATTTGCTCGAAAGTTCCGAATGAAATTATTAAAATAAATAATACTGCCAGCTCTTCTCCAATTACTGAAGCTTGGAGCTCAGCTCTGGGAAAGAAGCTTTCCGTTTCTTCTTATTTAACTTACGTAAATATAAAATCTTTGATGTCCCCCCGATTTCCTTTGTTCTATTGATGACATGGGGCATTTTTATTGCCTCGATATTTTTTCTTCTCATTACACACCATAGATTTCTCTCATATGCACCAATTTTGAACCCATCATACTCTCAATCTGTTGTTTCAGATGTATATATATTTTACAAAAGTTCATGTTTATGTCAAAAGATATCATTCAATCTCTATTTATATCATATTTCCGCCCTGATCTCGATTAAAACTTCACTATTAGCCTCTGTGTGAACGAATGAAACATATGACAACTAAATTATGTATTCACCGAGCTTATGAATAAACAGTAACAATAAAGTCCTAGACCGATTATCACTCTCAAGAAAGCAATTACATAGGCAAATAATGAATCGCTTTGAATATTAAAGGCTTCAGTAATTCATATTATGGATTACAAACAACCAATATTCTATATACCGAGGATTCAAAAGATGGATAGTATGTTTAAAGGTTAATCGAAGAGTATATTGCAAAACAAAATTTTTCTTAATTAGCGGCACAGATGAGGGCATCTACTGAAAGAACGAGAAGAGTAGCGAGTGAAATGAAAAAATGTTGAGGCCATCGATTGGTCCAATAAAAAGGATGATCACAGATGATCATCCTTTTGTCCCTGAGGCTTCGAATTCCAGACAACCAGAAATCTCCTGACTGCTGTTCAATCCACTCCTGGACGGCGAGTTTGACATCTTCATCGTCCCCAAACCGGCGTCCACCCAGTGCAGCCTTGAGCTGGCGGAATAAAAAGTAGTCGCTAGGAGCCAGATCTGGAGGGTAGGGGGGATGGTTGAGCAGCTCGAATCCGCACTCGCGCAGGGTAGTTTGTGCAACTCTGGCCCTGTAGACTTTGACGGCGTTGAAGTCGATCATGGGGCGTAAGGGTTCTAGGGACCCACCGGGCGGAGACCTTTGTCATGGCCAAATTCTCGTGGATGATGTTGATAACACTTCCATTTGATATTCCACGACCACTCGATTTCTTTAACCTTTACCCGTCGGTTTTCGAGGATCATCCTCTCCACACAGACCATATTCTCCTCGTTGGTCACGTCTGACGGGCGTCCTGGACGAGGTTAATCTTTAAGGCACTCATGACCATTGCGGAACTTCCTATTCCAGCCAGCAATGGTTGCATAGGAAGGGGCGGTGTCGGTGTACAATGCAACTATGCGTTCATGGATCTCTTTTGCATTCAAAAATTTTAACACTGCGCGGTGCTCAACCTTCTCCATTGTTGAAAAATTTGTGACTAACAAAATGCCATCAAATACTGGTTCTTAAATAGATAAGGCAGGAGCGTGCGGCTGCAGGTCCTGACTTAACATAACTTATCCTAACATCCCCACAAACAGCCATCTCCCTTCCTCTGTTTTGCCCTATCGATTCGAAAAACTTATTGACCGCCCTTCGTATATAGAACATAAGAACATAAGAAAAGAAGGAGACTGCAAAAGACCATTCATGGCCTACACTTGGCAGCTCCTGTAACACTTGGAAGGCAGTAAGCTTTGCTAGAGCTTTCCAGTTTCTCACATATATATTTTTCTAGCCTTGAATGGATCTTAGAATCTTTATTAGTCTACATTGTGTGGTTCTACAGTACTTCCAGTTCTAATTCTACTCGTTTTCTTATTCCTTATATTTTCACTATAGATTTTTCTTCTTTGATTTCCAGGAAATTAAACGTATATGAATCATTGGTGTAGACGTGTGTGTTCATAGTCTTTTTTCTATTAAATAATATTTAAAAAATAAGAGATATTTTGAGAGGTGCATATGTAGATAGATTTTAATCATCATTTATTCAGTTTTCTGATACAGTTTGCTTTTGCTATTATGGCCTTTTAATGGTCATCATTTCCTAATGTCTTTAATACAGTTTTAAAATGTATCCGTGAAACGATATTCTCGCACAGTAGCAGGAAATATATAGCTTCATCAACCTTACTGCGGTTAGAATTTTAACAAATTTTGCATTTTCCCAACCATAAAGCTTACAGGAGGATCTGCTGCTCTATTTATTCCTACATTCTAAATTTCTCTAGTTTTAAAAATTCTATACAGATCTCTCCTTATAAATTTTTTTCCTGATGTGCCTTCGATGGTATAATTCATTATATCCGAAACAAAACTAACATCCCTTCAACTCTCTCAAACAATCAAAACAATTTAGAGCCACCCTTTTATCTTATTACTTTTTTCTACTGGATAGAGTTAGCCACCGAGTCTATAGTCCGTTTGCTTGTTTTTCAGCACCAAAAGAGAGTAATCTCTATAGACACAATTAAAGAAAATTCGAAAACAAAGTGCTTGAATACTTCTATTCTGTCAATAGATACATGAAAGACAAAAAGAAGCCTGAGTGAAGATATTGCCACACGCACTGGCACACAAACCCTTCTACTAAAATAACACTTTTTCTAACTATACCCTCTCCTACTATCCTACACACTTTTTTTATCTTTTAAGTTCATTCATTCACAGAGCCATTAGAATATGGTACTGTTCGCTTCATCCACCCTCTCTATTTCCATAATGTTGTCAATTGGAAAATCTCTGTTTCTTATGTCTCCTATCAGGCCTAAAATTTTCTCTTATTCGCATAAGCTAAACAAGACATGAGAAAAAAAGCCAAATCATATAAAAATATTAAATAGAACTCAAAAATTCATTTCTATCTTTGCCTTCCTCCTGTTTTAGCATAAATAAATATATATCATAAAGATTTGACTCTAAAAATTCATATAATCTTATTTATTCACTTACATATGTATTCGTTGAAAAATCAAATGAAATTTTTTTTCCAGCCCATATTTAGTGACTATGTTTGGTAACTTAAGCTCTTTTCATGATGATGATGATGGTGTATTCAATTTTGAAGATAGTGGTATAGAGGTAGATAATAGTGGGTTAAAATTAAAAGAGGGAGTGATATTTTGCCCTAGTAGGAAGGGCATCACTTTACGTTTATTTTTTTGATTTTCCTTTTTGTGTTTGTCTTTGACAAGTTGTGTTTTTCCATGTTTGTGCTTCTTTATGTGCTCTTAGCGTGTTCTTCTTATTGTTTCTTTTTAAATTTTAATGTTCTTATTTTGGGGCAATTTCTTAGTTTTCAAGCCTTTATTAGCTTTTGTGCTCAGCAATTGACCTCGTGTTGGTTGTTGTTTCAGTGTCCTCTTGCTTATTTTCTTGTTGTTTGTTTCGAGTCGTACTGTGTTAGATTTTAGTGTTCAGTGTTTCTGTTATGCGTATATTGGTGCTATGTTCTCAAGTGAGTATAGCTTAGTGCTCGGAAAGTGGCTACGGCGGGAAACCTTCTCCCGTAGCCTTGCAGGTATGGTTAGTCTGCCACCGGTTCCATGTATTTCCGGAATGACAACATTGGTTAGGGTGGACCAGAACTTTCTTCCCAGTTTTGAGGTGAATATATTAATAGAGTCTAGTCTCTTCCTACTATGAAGATCCCTTTGCCGATGGTAGTCACGATTTCTGGCTTGGTTGGTTATTAGGAATGCCGAGTTCTGGAGACGTTGAAGTTTTCTCATTGAGGTCCTGCTGGTCGCTTGATTCATTACTGCGGGGTAGATAAGCTTGGCCAGGACGTACATTAGGTATACTTTCATAATGTTGGCTGAGCTAAGATCTCTAAACCTGAATAGCTTGGAGATTTCTCTCTTTGCCAGGTTCCGCCTCTTTGTGTATTGTCTCGTGTATCCGTGGTTGGAAATCTTTAGGCCCAAAACAGTGCCTTTGGAAAAGTAGCCGTCTCTCCACCCTCCAATAATGATGGGCTACGTCAACCTGCGGCTCAGTGGGATGATTTTGAACTTGTCGCCGTTTTTCCTACTCTTCCTTCGTCTCTCCTATCGGTTAATGTTGTTGATTTCCGCTATTGTGCGCGTTGCCTGCGCCCTTGCTTTCCTCTCCGGGCACGGGACAATTTGAGTGAAGTCATCTGCGCATTGCGGATACATCGTGTTACTGTGCACCGGAGTTGGGAGGTCGATGGTAAAGACCAGGTATAGCTATGTACTCAGGCAACTTCCCCGAGGAACGCCCGCCTTGAGTTCGAACTAAGCTCCCTTGTATCCTTCAATCATGAGACATGCCATTTTTCCCATAACAAAGTAACAAAGGATCCTGTCCAGGATTAGGTCCAGCTGGAGGTTCAGGATCTTGTATTAAAGTTTTTCCAGCCAGACTTTATAGAAGGCCTTTTGCACGTCCTTCATCACAATTTCTACATAGAACCCATTCGCTTGGCAATAATCATCAGAGCTGTTTCGGGGCCCCTTTTTGAACGAAATCAGTGTTGTTGGGTGTTATGCGCTCCTAACTCGATCAGTTGAGCTTGTAGCCTATTAGCTATAATCTTTTCGAATATCTTGTATACATCTTTTTAAAGGAGATTGAGCGATAGTTAGCCACCTGGTCTGGGGGTTGTTTCCTTTCGGGATTAAGATGATTTTTGCCATCTTGTATCCGTCAGGTAAGTAGCCTGAATTCAGAGAGGCATTCATGGTTTTCGACCAATCCCTGAATAATTTGACTCGGGCATTCACGAAGTTGTTTTTCGTGATCACAGACAAGCCTGGTGTGATTTGTTTGAAGAACCAATGGTGCTCTTTGTCTCTTCAAAGGTGATTAGGCACCCGTGGTTAATCTTCTCTCTTTCCTAAGATAGTTTCGTGTAGGGGTGGGTTCTATGTATCACTGTGCTGAGGTCATCGAGAAGTTGGTCTTCGAAGTCATGGTTGAAGTCATGGTTCTCATCAGGATTTATAGCGAAAATTATTTTCTAGTGTGTCCTGAATCTTATTTAGAAAGATTCTAGATCCTCAATGATATCTTCTCCGTCTTTTATTTGTGTTCTTGTATTGTGGGCAATCCCATAAATCTTCGGATGCTATTTCAAAAACTTACTGGATTGCCTTCCCTGTCTAGCCTACTAATGATATCATTCCAGATTTCTCTCTGTTTCTCTGTGATTGTGTGTTTTAACTCCTCTCTTTGTTGTCGCATCCAAATAGATTTATCTATGTTTCCTGGCTATCTCTCTCATCTCGTTCGTCCAGCTAGGTTGTTAAAGCAGATTAAGGGAGATCCTGGGGATGCACCTCTTGTCAGCTTGAATGAGGAGATTAGTGATGGTGTTTATCTCCTCATATATCTCTTGAAGATTGGCGTCGCCCAGGTCAGCTGGTTAGTATTCACTAAGATCTCTATATATTGCTCCCAGTTAGCGTTTGCATAACGTTTTTTAAGGGAAGCGGGCTTGAGTATTGGAGCAAGCGAGATTTTCGTTAAAGTCGGGATATGATCGCTCGGTTCCACAGGTCCAGCTTCATTGTTGATGTTAAAGAAGTTTCCTCGCGCTAACAGTATGTCCGGTTTAGTTTCCAAACGATGTGTTAGGAAGGTCAGGAAGTCCGGCCCGACTCTCTGGAGTCTGTCTCTTTTGAGAAGTATTTCCAGATTTCTTCCCCTTTGGTCGATGCGACCGTAACCAGCACTGCCATTTTCCCGCACTCGAAGATGTTATAGAAATTGGGAATCGGCAGGTAGTTTCGTCGGGGTGGCTGATAGGCATCTGTCAGGGTTAGGCTTTCCACCATGGTTGAGATTTCGACAGCTATGAATGATTTGTTTAAGTCTGGTGGGGTCTTGGATCTGATGTTTTTTTGGATCGCGATGGCTGTGCCGTCGTATCGATCCTGTGTATGTTTGTTTGTGATGAGAGTGTAGTTTGGTATTCTTATTGTGTTAGTTTCTGTGTTTACACCGTGTTCGAAAATGAATTTCAGGTGGAAATCCACTGTACAAAATATGTTTCTGTAGGGAATGGATTACCATTCTCATCCGTTTCCTTTTAGTGAGAGTATTTTTAGTGTGTAGTTTTTGCTCTCCATGTTTTGTTTGTTTAGTGTACTTGTAGTTTATGTGAGTGTGTGTATTCCTCTTTTACTTTATATCGCACCTCTTTTCCCGTTTTTTATTTTTCCGTTTCTGCTACATTTATTGGTGAGGCAGGAGTCCCTATACAGTTTTATTCTCGCTGCCATGAGCACTTTTTCTGCCGGCGCATCGTAAGTCCATTTTAGTTGTCTTGTCTTTACTCCTTCAGCAATTTTTCTAATCCTGGGGTTGCCCGGGAAGGGGGTCAGATCAGTTCTTTAGAAATGCATTCGGAGTTCTTTTTCATCATATTTGATGGTATGACGGGGAGCCTTTCCCTTGCTCTTACTTCTCGATCTCTTGTTTCTTTGGCGGGCTGGGGGTATTCTTCATTATCAGAGAAGGATGAGGAGCATACTTTATCCTCCTGGAAGCTTTAATATCCTTTATCTCCCGGTTTCTTCTGGCCTCTATTCTGGGGTCTCTATTTGTGGACTTTAGAGGGGCTCGTGATGTTTCTTTGGATTTGTTTTCTTCCGCTCTTTCTTCATCTGCTGGGAACGGTGTGACTGGGACTTCTTCTTTGGGCTGGTATTGTAGTTGCAGGACGTCCCCGATGGAAGGTTTCCGGGAACCACATTTACTCAAGATTATTCATCTTGATCATGTTATTAGGCTCAGTAGCGAAGCAGTACGGGTTGGTAAGATTCCTTACGTGAGCGTATAGAATGCACGTTAGGAATTTTGTGGAACTCTCAGTACCAACAATAAGGTATGTTTTGGGAACAGCACAGTTTATGGTCCTTCCGGTGGTGGCTTTTGCTGCTTGGGTGTAGAAGGTATTATCCCTCCTAATTCCCTCCTCCTTTTGCTCCTCTGCCCTCCTTTTTAATATTTATTTTTTCCTTGGGCAGAACATCGCCATTGCCCCGTGCTTTTGGGCATTTTTCTTCGGTTGCCGGGCATTCGCGCCAGCCATAACTTTTATCACTCTATCTAGAGCAGGTCAGTTCCTGATCCCTGCACTCCTTTGTAGTGTGGTGCCCAAATTTAAAGGACCTGAAGTATATTTGGACTAGGGTAAACTCCCCCCACTCAATTTGATATCCGCGTATTTTGGCGTTGAAACGCAGTAAACCACTCTCCTTCGCCTTTGCTGCCATCGTTGTGTCAGCAAAGATATTCTTAAATACATTGTCGTATTCAGTTCCATCTCTTCTGTTTTTAAATTTCGCTACCTCTGATACCTTTTCCCATTGCTGATTCCCTTTAATCTCGGCTCTTATTTCGTCTTTTGGGTGGTGGCCTACCCATGGGTCCAGCATTCGTCATATCACACTTCTGTTAGCATGGATCTGGGGAGGTCTTGACGTCCTGATTCTTCTCGCATATAGCGACATATCCTTTGGGCGAGTCAATCGGCCGGAGTATTGCCACATTTAGCTTACCGAATAAGGTAAGCTTTTTCTTATCCAGTTTTTGCAGGCCACTTAAGGTTCTTAGCGGGGTCTTTGCCGCCGTGGAGTTCGCCATTTTGGTCTGTGCGAACACCTTGCAGAGGGCAGTGCACTGGTCTTTTCGCGTGACTTTATCTGTGACTGTATATAGAAGGATTTGCCTTTTTGGGGTGAATGTTGACGATGAATGAGATGAATCCGGGTGGGATCCTCTCGAAGGTGTGATTGTAAGGCGGACTTATTGATAACGCCGCCCCTGAGGTTATTTTAATCGCAACTTTTTCCATATCCTGGCAACAAGTCTATCATTGTTAGGAGGGAAGCTAAGGAAAAATATGGTGGTAAAAATATAAAAATATGTAAATTACAGAGGAATAAAGGGACGGTTCTTGAAAACTTAGCTCGTTCCGCTTCGATCTGGTTGTGTTCATTAAAAAATTACAGAACTGATTCGAATAAAAGCCAGGCTTGTATTAAAATTTATATTTATTCCATCTTACCTCGAATTAAAAAGTATTTGTAATCACGAGAATTAGGTGGCAACATTTTGTCAATGAAGAAATAAATTCAAGCAGAAAATTAATGCAATTGAAGTAGCAATTGTACCGAAATCTACAGATTTAATTAAGCGTTAAAAGAAGACATCGATATGTCTACAAGAATTTATGACATCATTTTAATTGGGAAGTCTACTCCCACGAATTGGATTAGGAAAATGAACTACCAAACATATAAAAGACGAATGGTGATAATTAATAGGAAAAATACAGAGTAGGACTCCTTATAAAAAGTTATAATTTTTTGGCTAATTATTTTCAGTATTATTTCTTTCATTTAATCAATGTATAAGTTAGCGCATCAGTTATGATAACTCTGAAAGATATTGGAATTGTCATTATCTGACATACATATTCATTGTAATTTTAAGTAATCATCTCCGTGAATTTAGGAAGAGGAAGCTGTTTACTTCTTCTCTAAATACTTCTATGATAATTCCTGTGAGAAGTGGGGTCCGATAAGAAGACGTCTCTTTTCTTTAAGATTTCTAACGTCAGTAGGAAATAATTTGTATAGACTAATACGGGTTGCCTTGTTTATACCCTCTTTATTTTCCCTCTTTGCTAATAGTTTGGCAAAGAAGTGGTTTTCCATACGCTGATTAATTAACTCACCACTCAAAGTGGTGAGTCAATATGTGCAGGTTTTGAATGTATAAACATACACAGGTAAATATCTTTTGGCTATATTTTTCTTAAATACTCTTCTGAAAAAATAATATATTGAGTGCATTGGCAAACATTTCAAAGATTTGCCGATGATAGAGTCGGACACGTGACACTGACAAAATATATCGAAATGCACGAAATTATTTAAATAATTTTCAGTAAAACCATCGATTTAGTGTGACTTAATCGTAGATAAAGGGAAACGTGAGTTTGCGAGTGAATAGTTGAAAGTATGCTCCATCTAAGACTATATTCACTAATTTCTTTAGAATGGGAATCCTCTCTTTAATGAGTAGAGGAAATATCAAAAAGTACCGCTTTTCAGAGTCAAATGTAGATACTATTACATTATGGAGCTTATATTGAGTTGGGATTCTATCTGACCGTATGCTTGTGCTGTACACAGTTAAATTGGTTAGTGTGTAAATAAATAATTGTTATGATCGTTAAATAGAGTAAGAGACAAAATGGTATGTTTATATAAGCTTTGAGAAATATTGTGAATAGGTATTTAATAGAACCTACCATTGAAGTGTTAAAGTAATATAAGTAAGGCATATGCAGATGGCTGAAACAGAACTTAAAAGAGGTGGTATATTAGCAGTTGTTTAAGAGAAAGGTGACTCTTACAAAGGAACAAGTGAATGATAATGTGTATGGTAGGTATGCATGAAGAAGTTATGAGGATGACCGAGCTTGAGTTCTTTCGCCTTGGAATGAATCTTTATAGACATAGGTACTACACTACATAAAACCCCATTAGTATAGAAGAACCAAAGTTATTGAAATATATTTAGTATCTTTGTGCTAATTAAACTTTAAGGAGTTGGGATTTTGGTGGTAGTTTTAGTGCTTTTAATGATAGACGATCTTTTTCCATCGGAAAAATTGCATATGGTTGATGGGGGTGAGGAAAATTTGTGATGGATGAAGAGTTAAAAATTGTTGTTTAGATCATGTTGATGAGATGTGTAATGGAAAGATGCAAGTGGAACAAATATCTAAGTATATTAAAGTCTTCGAGTGTGGATAACTTGTGCAATGTCAATGGATGGTAGCAATATAGATCCTGGAATTCGTTACAATTGATAAAGCTCTGTAAAGTGTGGATGGAGATGAAATAACGATATAATAACAGAGATGCTAAAATATGGCGGTGATCAAATAAATATCTCTGGCAAAATTACCTTTGGTATTGATCTCCCATAGCTCACTTCGTCTTACTGCAGTGTGGTTGCTGTTTTTACTTTTTATTTGTTCAATTTTTCCCTAATATCTTTTGTTTTTATCCTACTTTCTTCCCATGATAACAAATTTCTAACTTATTTGTCCCTACCTATATTCAGACATGGGTGCTGCAGTGCAATAAGGTATTTTTTCTTCCCATATAATAATAACAATAGAGATAGAAGTATTCCAAATCCGAACTTTTGTGAGGTAAAATATTTTCCTAAACTTTGTTCTCCTCATTATTTTTTGCCCATTAACTCCATATAATTTTAAGTTTTCTTTATCTGACATGTACTTTTTATTCATTTATATCACACATAAATAAGTCTATATCAATTATTTTTTCTCATATTTCCCTAAGTATTATAAATATATTTTTAAATTATAATAAATCATATGTGTAATAACCTCATATCCCAACTATTTGTTTATTTTTCAAAAGTTATGATGATAACTGATTCTTGGAAGTCATTAAAACTTTCGTAGGTTTTTTATCCTTTTTTCCTCATTTTTGAACGCAAAAATTCCTTTAATTCCTTCTCTTATATAGTTCATCGAAGTCTTCTTGCCTACTTTGAGTATTACACTATGCAAATTATTATGAAATGTTAGTTTTTTTATCATTTCTTATGTTTACATTTGTTATATTGGCGGCATGTAAAATTCCTGGAGGTAATAATTTTTACCAATAGCTCTTACCTATTTTTAGATGAGTACATTACTTTGCTATTAATGAAAATTCTATATTTTTGATTCCATGTAATTTATATAGCATTTTACTCATACATTTTTTAAGCATTTACCTATTTTTTTAATTATCACTTATAAAGATTTAATTTCTATACATAAGACTCATTTCTTCTATTAATTCAGGGTTTGCTTACATATTAAACAGTATAAAGTTGTTTTTTTTAATTTGGATGATATCTATTAAATATTAAAATTGATTTTTTATTAGATTCTAATTTAAAAGAAGTGTAAACTATCGTCTGCAGAAAACATGATTAGCCTTAGAAAATCGTATTGAAATCACATTTCCTTTAAATTTTAGTTCAATTCTTTCATACTTTTTTGAAGCAGGATAAATAAAAATGGGAGAAGAAAGTTGAATGTAAGACTTTTGATGATAGAAGTTAGTAGATGATTCAGAGCGAATACACTGTAGGGATCAAATGTTTGGCAGGAGAAAGCTAACTAAGCAATCAAGGGGATCGGGGTGAATGGTACATGCTGGTCTCATTGTTTTGGAGAGATAGAATGATCATCTCGATGTAGTAGCGCCGTGCCAGGATAGAAAACAGTATGGAGAGTATAAAAGCGGTAAAATAGTATGCAAAGTATTAATTTGAAGTTAAGGTGTGAGCTAAGGAGAAGAAGTGCAGGATATTGCCTTGGTTGTTTGATTGTTTAAAGTGTTAGTTGTGAGAAGAATGAGTGGAGAGGAATGATAGTTGTGGGAAGAATTTAAAAGTCGGGAAATGAATGAAAATTCAGTAAAAGGTAAATTGCTGGTGATTGTGGAGAAGATCGTATTGGAATGCGATTTTATAAACAACATTTGGTAGAAGCGATCACGTTCCTTTAGCTATCAATGATCTAAATTTATTCCTGTAGTGAAAGATGCGAAAGTATTCCAGTGAAGGTATGTATTCTCAAAGTGACTGATTTGGAATGAGACTATAAGTGGAAGAGAAATGAAAGGTAGAGGTTAATAAGAGCATTATATTTCTATGCCCTGCTTGAAAGCAATGTTCTGTGAGAGAAAAGAGATGTATGAAGCTCTTTATTGAAAGTAGTATTCTGATGTGAAAACAAGATTTGGACACATTCTAATTAGTTACTTAAAACATATTCCATCTCTTAAAAATAAATCGTCGTACGAGAAATTTGTTAGGGTAAGGAGACGAAAATTACGATAATAACATAAATCAGGATGTCCAGTATAATGCAATAGAAATGAGACTAACATTTCGATATATTGGAATGAATCCAAATGCGTTCTTTAGTTCCTAATAAAATTTAATGAGGGAAACGAGACTTACGAGTTGACGAAGGAAAGGGCGTTCCCTCAAAAACAACTCTCAGTGAAGATCGCCTGATTCAAAGGATGTCAATGAAGGACAAATTAAAGAGATAATCCTTTGTTTTATATAAAGTTTGCCGAGAGCATGAAGATGAATGTGTCTCGCCATAAACTCTCACGTCACTTGAGAGGGTGGCACTCAAAGCAGGCTTAAGGGATAAGATACCACCCATAAGTAAAATGAAAAGAGCGGGTCAATTCTCCTTTGCTGCATATATCCCAATTGAGGGATTAAAATGTAGAAAAGTGGTTTTCAGCTACAAAAGAAAATTTACTTTGTTAGGATTGTATCTAAAGCATTATATATAAGGCTTTCTAGAGGAGAAATAATTTAATAAAAGATGCGCGAAAAAAGAAGCTCAAATTTGAAGATGGCATCGCTATGAGGTTGGCTATGTTTTCAGGCAATGTAGTTTGACGAGCTTCTCTTTAAGCGGCAAAGTAAGCTCTGTGGTATATAAGAATATATATATATATATATATATATATATATATATATATATATATGTTTGAGAGAGTACGTGTTTTGATCTTTAAATCTGGCCAAAGCTCGTCCAAAGTCTTTCCATTAATTTGGGGGAGGATGCTTCTTCTGAGGGAGGAGGGCAGTGTGAAGAGTGAGCTGAGATCTGAAATTCGACTAACGGGGGCCGGAACGGGTTATAAGAAAAGACAACGGTCTCTGAATATACCTCTCCTGATAACATCCTATTCTTAGACTCTTTTTCTCCGAGGCTGGTCAATGCGCTCCTAATTCTTTTATATAAATGAGACGTTTAAATATGCAAGCAGCCATTTGACAGTGAATTGGGAGAATGCTGAAATTTATATAGATTAATTGCGTGCTGCAAATAAGCCGAAAACTTATAGTAAAACTCAGCTTTTTGCTTTCTTCTCTCTATTTAAAAAAACCGCACAAAATTTTCGTTTCATAATTTGCATTAAAAATTATGTTGAAATTTATATATATCTTATTTTTGGTAGGAAAGGGTGCGCTAATCTACCCTCCTTGCCTATTAACAGCTTATCTAAAGCAAAGAGAAGAAAGCTCTAAAAATTTCAAAACAAACACCCGAAAAAACCCAGAAATGGTGACTCACACAGCTCTACGTAGAGAGGTTAAGATTGACAACCTTCCTCCTATTTTTGCAGAAAATACCATTACCATAGAAAAAACTACGTTCAACTACAGATTAACTGGTGAAAGGCCACAAAAGGAAATAGGGGTAGTATAATTGTACACCTGAATAAGAACATCCCCGAATCGGGTAACCAGCTCCTTTGGAGAACACTCGACCGAGTCAAACGAGAAACTTAGCAAGAAAATAAAACAACTATCAAGAATCCTAGATTAATTGGCTCCTAAAAAGCTACTAACTACATTGACAGCCAAAATAAACAGATAACAGTGAAAATCAGGGAAATGACAACTAAAATTGCTTAAATATAATCAATTGAGACGAGGTGTTTAACAAAAATGAAGTGAAAATATTAAGTGAACATGAAGAAAACGAGAAGAAAGAAAAAGAAGTGCTCAAGTGTAAAACTTGAAAAACACCAGAAGATCATACAAAGTAGAATAGCGAAATAAGACGTAGAGATTACGGCATGAATGTTACATCACATACTATAATTTAAAGAATCAATAAAGGAAAAAGGAGATTGGTCGACTTACCTGTCAACTTTACAGAAGTTTTAATTGCTTACCAGTAAAGCAACAGGTATGGAATTAAAGATACAAGATAATGCGGGACGTGGTTCGGATTCCACGTTAATCAGTAGGTTAAAACACATTGAGCTCTTGCATTTTATTCTTCTATCCACAGCTATTAGTAGGCGGTCACCTGAGATCAACTACTGCTCTCCTACTAAACTTTCCTTGTCACCCTTTTCCATCTTCTTCTCCTATCCGCCTTCCATAGCCCCCGCCACTCCTTTACCATCTTTTCCAACTAAACATGGTGGGGCTGAGAAGAGGGGAGTAACAGGGAGCATCTCAAGATGGACCGGGGGGCCTCTTGCCCCCGGGTTAAAACCAGGAGGGGTTTGAGAATGTCCTACGGCGGATATTGCTGTCATCTTCCACGAAAAAGTAAAAAATAGGAAGTTGCAAATAATTCGAAAGGTTAAAATCAAGCTAAACTTCTTTTTTGGTCTCATTTTATGTAAAAAAACTGCTCAAAAATTCTGTTTCATAATTTGCATTAATATTTATTTTGCAGTAACACTATTTCCTTCTCAAAAAATACTTTTGATATATACGCTATATGCCCAAATGTTTAAAATATAGCAGAATATGTCACAAACATTATTATTTTTTCAAATGTATATGTTAACCTATAGTAAGTACACATTAGAATATATAAATGTTTTTTTTATCAAAATTTATATATAATCATGTGGAAAATTATATTCGAATATTTATAAAAATATGTTTTAGAAAATACCAAAGTTCATTTCAATGTTTTGCAATCACATTCTGACATATTAAAGTTACATTTTAATTTTTATTATATTAAAATTCACATCTCCAAATTCTACATTTTTTTGGTTATAATATCTTCCTAACATGACATCGATGTGGATTAAAGGTAAAGGGGAAGTGTTTTAACAATATTTAAAGATAAATAACATATAGATGAAAAAATGAAATAATATTAATTAACTTTGATTTTAAAGTGTATACCTTAGAAGCGATTATATAAATGCAATACCGAGCGATTTCTTTTTTTGGTGTTGATAATTTGAGAAGAGAAAAAGGTATGAAGAGGATTGGGTTAAGTCTCAACTGACAAGAGTTAGGACTTGTTTGAATTGGTGATATTATTTTAACAAGTTTGTACAAAATATAAGCTGCATATGGGTAAGATTTACAAAAGGGCAGCTACAAGTTTGAAAACCAATTTGATGATGAAAGATGCTTTAAAACTTAAATACAAAGAAAATGTGGTTCCTGGAGTTGTTTTTAAGTAATAGTCCGCTGAGTAATTATAGTGCTATTTGGTAATATAGTATGTGTGATCAGGCCGTGAAAATACTTGTAATAGTATGCAGTAGGGCCCTGGTCGCTGTGAGATCATGTCACGAGAGCTTAATTTAGGTAGCCGAATGTCTGTGAGAAGAAACTGCAAGATAGTTAACCTAACGCAGGTGGGCCCTGATTCAACTGTAACCAGAACTGAAAATATTTCATATGAAGCGCAGTTGCACCCTAGAGAAAAGAGACAATACTGCAAAATACTTCAAATAAATCCTAGTTTAGCCCTGGTAAAACTGAGATCAGTTACGCCTTAATGAAATATTCCAAAAGTCGATCATTAACCTCCAGGAAGCGGTAAACGAAGTAGCTCGTGTCATGGAGAGTCAGTGAGACAGGGAAACAAGATTGAGGAGGTAATTGCAACCCTGCGAATGCTTAAAGATGTAATGTTTCTATTATTTGAAAGGGAAAGGAGGCATCTTCGTAAAAAGCGCCTCACTCTTTAAATTAAACAAATCGCGACTAAGCAACGCTCCTCTATTTTTTCTTTAGTGTGAGTGAGGCGTGGCGACAAGGACTGAGATATTACCCCGAAATAAGACTGACGAAGGTTGGACTAGGTTTCAATCAAAGACGAAGGTATATGATTTAACTTCTTTCCAGACAACCTTCTGTACTCCTTAAATTACTCATATCTTCTCTGGTTATCCTATCTTTATTTATGTTCTCCTAATTAAATATTTCAATGAGGCATTCAAATATACAAGCAGCCATTTTGTCATTGACGTTAAAGTATTTATATTCTTTCATATTTTAGTTAAATTACGAGTATTCTGTTCTCCGCAAATGAAGAAAAAGTTTTCTAATTTAACTCAGCAGCTCCTTGATTTTAGTTTCTTTTTTAAAAGAAAACTTCCCGAAAATCTCTAGTAATATATCATTTACAGAAATATTTATTTTGCTGCCAGTTAGAGACAGGTAAATAAGGAAAATATTGAAGTGAGAAGTAGCGAAAATCACAGGCTCAATAATTGGATGAGAATAAACAAAGTTTGTTTTAGGTTTTTCTGTTCATCTAAAATGTGCTAGTATATGAGAATCTTTTTTATCCAATATTTATTCTTCATTTAATTCTCCTTTTTTTTGTTACTAACCTTGTCATTTGTATTAATACCTTCATCTTCATTGCTTTGCTTTTCGCTATCACAGTAGAACTATTTGTGCCTGTCCCTTCAGCTCTTAGTTCGACGATGTTAATCAGTCGATAATAAGAAAGTTCTAGTCATTCGTCTTGAAAATTAAATGGGTTTGGCTCTCGTCTCCCTTTGTTGGCAGTACAATGAAAAGTAGTGGCCAAATTGGAAATGCAGTTTAATTTGACGACCTTTGATTACTTTGTTATTGGCTGTTAATGAATGGAAGGGCGGCAAGCGTCGATTCCAGCAGAGCAGTTTTGGTGGGGTTGTCTCTTCAGTGATACATATTAAGTTTTGTGCTCTCCGACCACCCGTAATTTGATTTCAAATTTCGCTGGTCAGCATATAATTTTAAGCATAGGATCGAGGAAGCTTTTTGCATTCAGCAAGATGATGTCCTATTCTCGTACAGAGACTTTTTCCTTTCCAAATCACCTTTCTACTGCCAAATGGCTTGAAAACAGACTTGGAAAGGGTTTTTCATCAAGGACGTTTGAGGTTGGCAGGCGATAGTGGCCATGTTATTAAAGCAACATCGGGTAACCTTACTGTGAACTGTTCAGTAGTACTTAGCAAGTCGCAATGAAAGGTGATAGCGTTTAACAGCCTGTGCAAATTATCAAATGTTATTATCAAATTCAGTGCTCAGTTCGACAAACGTTCCGCGCATTACGTGATTTCTATCATCGCCACAGCGACGAGGCCCATTTTTGGATGAATAGATTTGCGAACTAGCAAAATGGCGGATTTGGGACGAAAACAATTCACCTGAGATATAGCAGCACCAATTGCATCCTAACAAATCACTGTTTGATGCGAATTTTCGTCTAATGGAATCATCGGTCCGTATTTTTTTTATCACGAAGATGGGATTGCCATAACTGTCAATGACGAGACCTACAGATCGATGATAAGCAACTTCTTGTGGCCTCAACTGGATTATATGCCTGATATGGATACTGAAGACATGTGGTTCAAACAGGACCGCGCTACGTGCCACACTGCTCAGGCCACGATAAACATTTTGCCCCAGCGATTTCAGGGCAGGGTCATCTCGCGCGGTGGTGACATCAACTGGCCACCGAGATCATGCGATTTAACGCCATTAGACTACTTTCTTTGGGGCTACTTTTAATCGCAGGTCTATGCAAATAACGAACACTATCGAGCAAATTCAGCTAGATTTATGCGACAAAGTCATCGATAATTGGGCCTCTCGAATACGTTCCATCAAGCAAAGCCGTGGCGGAGATTTGCACGAGGTCATATTCCACACTCAATGCCATAAAATGTACTTTCAAATTTCAAATAAAGTGAGTGCATATATCACATACAACCTGTTTTATTCACATTTAAAAGTCAAGCGACCTTATTTAAAGAAACTTTATAAACAAAAACAACAAAATTGTCATCAATCCCTACCCAAGACTTATTTAACTTTATTCCTTGAAACATTAATAACATATCTTGTAAACCAACTAAATCTTGCACTAAATTTATCTAAATCATTCATTGTGTTGCAAGTTTAATTATCATTGTATAACAGGATTTGTTTCTTTTGCAATTCCTATTATTGTTTTTGTCTCCTTCTTATTAATGAGAACTAAATCGAGTCATATAAAATTTATATCAACTTCATTAGTTTTTTTTAAATGTGCTCATCGGCTAGCAGTATATTATTCATCTTATTACTAAGAGTTAAACCCTTTATCACCCAATCACCCGTTTGGCTGAAAACCTACAAAACCTTTGCCTCATTCAGAATCTTTGACCAGCTACCTTATATAACCCCCAAAAGAGCTAAAATTAAAGGATTGGTTACTAATTTGACGCCATTGCCAAATCTCAATTCGGCGTGTACTTCGTATCTGCCATCGGCTCTCTCTTCGTCCTATCATAGTAATCTCATGCTACAACAATATGTAGGATGTTATAACCATGGTTGAATGTAATACACCAAACATTTAGAAAAGGCAAGGTATGATGCTTGGGATTCAGGCCTAAATTTTCAATGCGAATCTGAGGAAGGTACTGAGGATCAGAAAATTTTCACTTTAAGCGTTCTAATTGGAAGAGCGCCTCCAACTTTGCCGCAGAGATCCAACACATCATTGACACTAATCCCAACAATACAATGATGTCTAAGGGCAGGGACAAGAGATTCATCATCAGAAAGTGTATGAAGAATACCGCTACTACACATACACGGCGAGAAAGGGACAATTTATCTCGTAGCATATGAATCTCTCTCAAGCCTGGTATACTTTGGTTCTTCTCAGAGAAGAAATTTCGACCAACACCAGGTTGTGAACTCACCACACAACCGCTTGCTTGTTGTTTCCCCACAAAAGCGTACCAAGAGTCAGGAAGACGATGTCTCGGTCCACAACATATTTAGAGTTTTCGATAGCAAGAGCCACGTTAAGCCACCATTTATCTTGATGGAGAGCAACGTCATGCTCCTAGATGAGCCTGTGTTGCCTGGATCAAGAGGTGGCCGTTGGAAGGCCGTGCGTTTGGCAGCAGGACTCTGATCCATGCCAGACAAGCAGGGGAACCCAATCTTGGCTATCAGCCAATTTCTTTGACCACATCCCTCCCAACAACTGGCCTCCCGATTCCCCTGACTGTAACTCCCTCGACTATTATGTGTGGAGCTTGGTTATGGGAGAGACCAATAGGGCCCCGTGTATCACCAAGTTGGGCTTATTTCCAGGATTACCATATTTTTACCTTAATTAAACAGGGAGACCGTCGATAAATCTTGTAAGGTTCCGACACTGACACCCCCTGGAGTAATTGGTTGAGGCCGAGGGCGATTTAATTAATTAAATAAAATGAATAGTAAAATCCTTCAATCTTTAGGATGGAATTTATGTAAATATATCTCGATGTATGGGTTATTTAATTTTATTTTGAAGATAGGCAATAAATTACCCACCTCACCCTTTAGATATCATATACATTGTTTTCTATTTACGCTACACCAGCAGCCTCGGAGAACAAATTCAAACAAAAACAACAAGAACACGAAAGGACCTATTCGAATTTAATAATTTGGTTGAGGCTTAATATAAACAATGGTGTATTTATTTGTTTTCGCCTCTTTTATCTTCTTTAAATGAATTCTCCAATTTTGCTACTTGGTATTTATTTATTTATGACTTCTTTCTTAAACGTGTTAAGAGTAGCTTTTTAACTTGCCATGTATTTTCTATCTTCCTTCTTCAACAATTCGCTTCTCCCCTTATAGCTTACTGTTCATTTTCTACCATCCATGTTACACATCCTTCATCTACCTTTCTAGCATCATCAATATTTTCTACCGTGATTCTACGTTCTCCCCTCCTAAGGATTAAAGTTTCTTGACATTGTAGCTATAATTCTATTAATATTCGATCTCACTTTTTTGTATAATAATAAAATATAATATTACTAATGCTAATATTTATTTCACTCTGCTTTCAAAAGAAATTTTATTTGCTCTCTAATCAAGCATTTCCGCCATCAAGATTTTTCTTTTTAACTTTTTATTCTTCACACGGATTTACATATTTCTCTCTTTCAATCCGTGACCTGTAAGGCCACTTGCCTTCCCTTCCAAGGTAAGGAAGGTTGAAGAGAGTTGTGCGTCCTCCAAATAGCGTCCTAGGTAAGCTACTAATTCTATTTACCTTCTAATTGCCCTCCTTTGTTTCGGTTTATTTCAAATAATTAGATTATTGACAAATCAGGTCAATTTTATTTTGACTGCTGAAAAATGGGTGCGTTCTCTTTTCTGCTTATTATAAGAACTGAAACCTTTTTTTCTCAATGTTTATTAACCACAATTACCATCTTTCGGGCTGCTAAATCAGCTTCTTTCATATAAGCGACTCATTCACTATTCTTAATCTTCCTTTACCAAATCAGGCGAGATTGAAAAATGCAAACCATCTTCCTTCTCCAATACCAAACTTCTTTATTTAAATGGGTTTCTTTCAACCCTTTTAAGGTAACTGAATTATCGTCTTTTGTATATTAAGAATAAATTGAGTCAATAATCTTCGAACCTTTCGTTTTCCTAATAATTTAGTTTTTCGATAATTTGCTATAAACCACCAGGGAAATTTATTCCAACTATAAAATATTGAAAATTTGTCTTAAAACAATTTCGGCAAATCAAATTTTGTTAATAAGGTTCAGCCACTACTTAGAAATGCTTCTGACAAAATATTGCTCATCTTTTGTATGTAACAACCCGCATTTAGGTTTCAGTAGGCGATGTTTCGAAAAGTGCAGTGGAATACCACCATAGGAAAAAAATCTCTTCACACTTTTCTTAAAATCAAGATCCAATCTCCTTGCTTATAGTCGTATTGTATATTGTGATACTATAATGTTAATAATATGTATAATGTTAAGTTGACAAAAATAAAGTAAATCGAATTAAAAGTTATCGTGATTTTTTTAGACTTAATTAATTTGCAGACGTGGAAATTCATATCAACTAAAAATACAGAGTTGAGAGGAGTAACAACAAGGAGTAACAACAAGGAAAGAAGGGACCCTAGGAGACCTTACGGTCCATTTAAAGAGGGTACCATTGGACTTGCAATCGAGCGGGCACAAGGCTGCTCAATTGTTTTGCGTCCCTAAACGGCCCTGACGCCGAGTGAAATATGATTCTAGCACTATCAATTCTATAGTTTGAAAAAGTAAATAAGGGCCTTATCGACCAATAAGTACAAAGATATTTCTTAAAATCATCTTTGAGAATAGAGAGAGCAACTTTCGAAATATCAGAAGCTCTTGATTTCTTAAAGCCACATGTGCTGAATACTACTATTTGGGGGGTGTGGGGGGGATCCGACTAAGTAAACTTATGAAAGAATAGAATCATAGACGCCTAACTTACTTGGCAAATAGGAGACTACTGTTGGATTATATAATCAACATAAATTTAAACGGTTCAACGGAGTAACTCAATATATAATGAGAAAAAAGCGGCTGTCAAAGAGGAATTTGGAATATGAACAGCAGAAAAATTATCCTTATATAACTAAAACCCTTAATGAAATCGACAAATGTATTAAATTGAGGAAATCTTATGGTTATAATGGTATTAAAGTTATCTTAAGTATTAACGAAATTAATGTCCAAGCAAATCGAGAGATTCAAAGTTGTATACTTTTGTCCAAAATGAAACTTATTAGAGTAAAGGCAGAAAATTTGGCTATTTAAAGAAAAAAAAGAAACCGAACAGACCCAGAAAACATAAAAAAACATCCTTAGAGGAATCTTTTTAAAATAGCTTTATATAGTTGAAAACGCTTCCATGGAATGTTTCATTGATAAGAATAGAAAGATAAAGACTTGAATTAAGTTTCTTTAATAGCAATCAAATTGTAATTATATTTCTTACCCTTTTAAAAAGATAAAAAGAGGAAATTATCTTACGAGTGCAGCGAGAGCTCAAGGTTCCGGAAAAGCTGCAAATACAATCAAGAGGAAAGAGAGAGTAATGGTTAAGATGAACGGGGAGAGAAACCAAGAGAGGTTACTATAAAAGCGACAGTGATTTAGAGTGCGCACAACTCTCCTCTGACGCAAATGTATGAGATAATGAACCAACCATATTAAAGTTGTTTTTAAACCAGCTCAATTAGTTAAATGTGAATTCGATGAAATATCTTTAAATGCTAGAAGAGTATTGGATCTTATTGATGAAGTTCTAGAAATGTGGGTAAAATATCTTTTATAATTAGTATGAATATATGAGCATCTTAGTGCATAATTTGAGTTTAAAAAAGTGATTATGCAAAATTTCACGCTCTACACTTTTTGTTCTTCTCCGCATTTCTTTATTTCTTGCAATCTCTCTTTCCCTGCTTTATATTATTTATTTTTCTATTTCTTTCCATATTTCTTTCTTTCTCTTGTTGTTTCTTTCTTTCTCAATTTCTTTTATTATTTCCCTAGTTCTTTCGTCCTTTCTATATTTCTCCTTTTTCTTCTCTAGTTCTTTTTTCCCTCTGATATTTCTTTCTGCCCTTCTCTAGTTTTTTCTTTCATTCACTTTTTTTTTCCTTCTCTATTTCTTTCTTTCCATATCTACTTCTTTTTTTCCTTCTCAATTTCTTTCTTTCCATCTCTAGTTCTTTCTTCTTTCTCCAGTTGTTTCTCCCTTTCATTCATTCTCTCTTGCTCACTTTCTTTCTTTTTCTTTCTTTCTTTGTTCCTTCATTCATTCTTCCTTTCTTTTTTTTCTTTAAAAAAAATTATTCGTTGTGCGAATAAAATATCTAATAAATGATGTATCTAAATAAAACAAAGCGTGAATTCCATTCCCAGCGGACGAAATATCTTTTCTTGTAGTAAAACCATTAATTATTGAACCGATTAATTTGTTATTAGAGTAATTGGTTGTTACTTTAAAAACCAATAATAAACGAATAAATGTTTATTATCACACTCTATAACTTTAATACTTTCCCTGCTCTTTATCATTCCTAACCACAGAGGTGGTTAGCCAAAGCGCAGAGGTGGTTAGGGAGAGTCTCGCCATCAGCTGCATATTTCGTCTATGTATCTTGCATAAATTTTCATTTCAGCCTTTGCTTATTTGCCTTAAGCAAAGTTATTTAAATCCTTTTAATAATGATGCGTCTTTTGTTTAAAATGAATGTAAATTTTTCAAATTCTAACAGATGGTATGTTTAAGTTCGCACTTTTGCCTCTCTCTGATGTATTAAGAAAATTTCTTATTTGGATAGTTGGGAAAGGGTTGAATACCTTTTTGGCAATTTCTTGGGGTTGATGACATTAAGCATTGTTTAAATAATCCTTCCCTTTTTATTATTTATTCTATTTTACTTACATTATTTAATTAATTATTTTCACTCTCCAAAATTGTTAACTTTCACAAGTTTTTCCTATATATTTAATCAGGTGAGCGTTAGAGGTTCTGAAGTGTTATCTGTCCTTATTGTATATTCCAAACATTTCTTACTTTCTTCCGTCCCCTTTAGGTTCCTGCATTTTTAAATAATATAACTCGATAAAAAGGTCAGTGATCATTTTGAAGAGACCAACAATACGGCCTCTTATCGAATTCCAACTCCTTCTTTTTATTCTGAATCTCATTAGAAGATGCGCTATTTAGTTTACAGAAGTGACATCCTTTCTTTCCCCTCGCAAAGCGCCGCAAACAAGACAAGGTCTTAGCTTCTGAATTTGTGGTCTAAGAATTACAAATTTGGCATTAAACTCGTCGTTGTTTGCATTAATATACGCATTTGAAAGCTAATTTGGATGAATTATTACGAGAGGAGAAAATATGGCATTAAAGTAGAATAAAATATCCTATAGAGACGAAAATGTTTATGTGTAAGAGGAGCAAATATAGAAGTTAATTTTACATGTAATTAGAATAACTGGATTTCAAGTAAAAGAAAAAACAAGACAGATTTATATCAAATAAAATACAAAAGATAGAGGAAGTAGGAAGTTTTCACGAATTAATGCTTAAATAAATGGTAAGATTAAACGAAGAAAAGTTGAATGCAATATATATACATATTCCTAATGAGACCCAAAGGAAAGTTCATTGGTCGATACAATACGAAGTGTGTAATTTTCCTGATTTCACTTTGATATAGTACCGATTGCAGGTTACGTTTTGGAAAAATTAAAAAGATAAAAAATGAAAAGAAATTCATTTTATTCATCTTTAAATGACATAGGGCTTGTTTTAAAACATAATTTTATTATTAGTATTAAGGAGAAAAATATCGATTCAGATTGGAAAGTGAATAGTCAAAATTGAGTTTTCGGACATTTTATTGAGATTTGCATACATAGATGTACATTTGTCCTGTCACAAACATCAAAGCTGACTTGAACTTAACGAACTCTTGAACTTTCCAAAATGAATATTGAATCCATTTTCAATACCTAATCAAGTAAAGTTCCAAAGTTATGCAATGAAGTCATATTCAGAAATTTTCCTCCTTCAAATATTGAGTTATAGAGCAAAGTTTCGAGTATCTTTTAGCATAAATACCTATAATTAATTATTAAAAAATAGTTAATTCCCTTGAAGACAGACCTGCATTCCAAACTTATCCTCTGTTGAAAACAAAGACGACTAGACAATGAAACCAAAAAAGAAGGAAGAAGGGAGTGGAAGAATCATAATACATCCAATTAGTGAGAGAAATTTGTTTGAATCTAATAATCGGGAAGGAGAAATTTGAGGAATTTGTATGCGATATTCTCCAGGGAAGCGACATGATAAACCATGTCCCTTCCCTGGGGGTATATTATCTCTTATCTCATACGACTAACCCATAGAAATGCAAATCAATATGTTACTATGGCCATCAATCTTTTATAAGAAAGAGGTGAGAGAAACGAAACCATCTTTGAAAGAAAATTTTTCCAATAAAGTCATAAAACCTTGAAGTTTGAGTAAATCAAAATGTGTGGCAGATCAATAGCACGGAAAATCCAATGTGATGCTATGAATTGTAAAGACAAGTAACTTTCTCTTTTTGTAGGGAAGTCAGTTCCTTTACCACCGTTGTATCATTTAATGGTGTGAAGGTTCCATTGCAAGTAATTAGAATAGTTCTACATTTGCCTATGTGAAATGAATTATTTATATTGAAATAAGGAATGGATGACTGTTGTGGTATAGGAAGGACCGAGTGATTGTGTTCGTACGTAAAGGCTGGTTACGTACTTTAAAACTCCGTGGTTAAGTTTTCTCTCTAAGAGTGCTATATTTTATTATGATTATGATTATTATTATTATTACCTTAATCTTTGAGGGTTCCTAGTGCCTTTCTAAGCGTTTCGAGTATTGAATAAAAAATGTTTCTAAGAAACTAGACCTTTCATTAAAAACATGAACCAAGATTGAAATTTAACGCACAAACTAAACAAAAATGAATTAAACAAATTTAAGTGAGGCTTACTAAATTACATAATAGAATTTACAGTAATGGTTGACCCACAGCTCACTTTATTATTAAATGCAAACTGACATTCAACGAAACAGATACCTGCCGTTTAAATATCTTTCGAGATTGCAAGAAAATCGGGTTTGAGTCTGACCTTGAACTCTCTTGTTATGTTACCTCAAGAATGTTGTTTCTGGACCGGCGCGTGATCAGATGGAGTGACACACACTTTCTGGAGGAAATGATTTCACCACGGGACAGGGAAAGTATGTTTCTTCTAATCTTCGTTTTACTCTGGGAATAATTCGCACTGTCGAGCGATGAGCCAATGCGTGAATCCTTTGACTCAGGGGAGTTCACTGAGGGGTATTCCTCAAGGGCAAGGACTATCTTTGTGTTTTGGGGTACACCAGGATAGGGGGTTTCTATGACGAGAATTAGTTAAACTTGCTTCTTAAATCAAGTTAACTTAAAGGTTGGTCTGACCACCAGGAACTGGCTAGAGGGTGAGCTTCTTCTAAGTTCCTCTCATTGGTTTGCCGGGCAATTATGTCGGTCTTCGCTGTCTAGATCTCTAACGATCTACCTCTGATAGGCTTCGAAATTTGGTGTGACCACCAGGAACTTGCTCAGGATGAGCTTCTTCTAAGTCCTTTTTGTTGGTAGCCGGCCCTCTGGCCGGTCTTCGCCGTCTTGATGACTAATGTAATCTACCTCGTTTTTCCCAAGTTATTTGATTTTATACTTCGCCACCCCACTGGGTGGTAGGTGAAAGAGTAGGAGGGATACGTGGACAGGCTGCATTAAGTCTCCTCCTCTAACGGTTATTCTCAGAGCGTCTTTCAATGAGCCCTAAGAAACCTTCTGGCTTTAGGACGACGCTCCTCTAATTTCGCAAATGCAGTGAAATTGAATATCAACTATTAGGGGAAATCTTTGCTGTTTCAACCCATGTTAGACTCACCGGGATCCAACATGTGATGATTAGAGCATTATGAGGTTTTGGGGCGACCTTTCAGCTTCTCCTCTTGGCGAGGGAAGAGAGGGTGGGAGGTTAAGTGGTCGGGCTACGCCGCCAACAAAATGCCAGGACCTTGTGGTTACGGACCAGGGACTCAGTTGTGAAGGTGGGGTATCGATTTCCCTACAAAGACAAGTTATAGAACTAGTTCATGATTATACTTGTCTCTTTGAGGTAATGAGAAATTTGGCCACTTTTTCATTCTTGAAAATGCTCTATTAGATGAACTAATGTAATCGATGGTGTATCTAACCAAGAGACACTATTGATTGAGCGTAATAAAAATTGCTTCGATGGAGAGGTGAATAATTTCCAATACTTTTGAGAAACCTACTGTTATATAATGATTTTGATGTATTTATCTCAACTTTCATGCCCTGTTTCTGTTTCATCACGCAGTTTCAAGACCATTTTGACAGGCATAATCTTTAGTGACTCTTTGTCCCTGAGTTCCTTCTTTATGCTCTGAGATAATACTTGCTATCTCGTACTCATTTATATCAGAGTATTTACCTAAATAAATATTAAATATTTCGATTTTCTATTGAAAAATGGAGAAAAGTTTGAAATCGACAGCAACTTCATCCAATACAGACTTAAACATAACACCATTTTCCAGACAAAATTTGAAGTTCCCCAAAATGCTCTATGATAGCTTAAATGTATAACCTAATTATAGGTAGAGATTCAGTAAGTTTAGATAAACAGACAAGATTGCTCATACTCTGCTACCAACAAACACCTACAGTCCGATTTGAACGAATTGAATTTAGATTCCTCAATATAGTACATACATGGCTCCATTGATCATCCGTCAATGTAACGAATGCAAGGCAAGATTTCCTCACCGCGTGTCTGTGAGCATGAAGAGCATCTTCCAAGAGCCCCAGACAACGTGAAACATTCTGCCTGGCAAAGCTAATGGGCAAATTATTACTAATCTCTCGAAAAACTGCTGCAACAATAATTGAAATGATATCCTAACAGTTCTCCTATTGCTATAGCTCCCCTATTTAAAGTTTTCCCCGGCCCACTTGTTGCTTTACTCCAATTTTCTGCCGTTGCTTCAATTGAAAGATGATTTTAGGGGCGCAGCTTACGATTAGCCTGAGGAGAAAGAGTGGCGTGAAAGATTTCTGGGGCATATCACCTGGATGAGAGCTGTCAAGAAAGTGAATTACCTAATGTACACAAGATTGAACTGAAGTTTGTTTTTTTTTCTGCGAACAATGAGGTTTATCTATATATGGAACTTAATCGATCGGATCATTTTGGAAATATCACTTTTTCGAGCAAAGAAATTATCTGCTAATAACTTTTATTTTGTTCATTCATAATTTTTTAATCTTTACTCATCCCTAGTTTATGAATATAAGTTAATGTATCCCTATTTTGGAAATCCTGCATTTTCTCTGGCAAAAGTTATGGGAGAAATTTTAATAAGAATATAGGCATTCTAATATTTATGATGGTACTAAAGTATGAAGGTGAAAAAGGAAATAAATATGAGAGTGTAAACGTGTGTGATCCACATAGAAGTGGATCAAACACATTTAAGAATTAATTAACGAAAATATGAAAGGCAATCGAGAAATTGTTAAGCTTAAAAAGAAAACAGATGAGGACCAGTTTGCGAAGAGAGCATAGAGAAGATTTCCAGACATTTACAAGATGAGACTTGAGAGATAATTGAGTATCAAAGGTGATCCAAAATATCAACTTTGCAGCAACTAAGGTTACGGAAAGTTGCAATCGATATTTAGTGCACCATCAATTCGCCCAAGAGCCGTACAGTAATATTGTCTTATGTAAAGAAGAATTCTAAGTCTCAAAAAGAGACTCTGGATATAAAAAGGATTATTTGCATATTAACAGCTTAGAAGATTTATCATAGTCCGAAGTGATGATGAATATTAACAAGATGAACAAGGTATGTACAATGGAAACACGATTAGACCAATAACATAGCTGTGCAAAACACAAAACATAACTTCTAACTGTCACTGTATATCAACCTTATGTGTGAATGAACTGAGTAAGAAAGAGTGTTTTTCTCTTAAACGTTACCGTTCAAAGCCGCAGTCTATTTTTCTGGTGTAACCTTCATAGGATATTTAAATTTGTAATTTTATGTACCTCAATCTGTAAAAAGCTATTAAGCCATGGCAATACTACGGTATGGGGGTGTGGTAGTTTGGTATAGGAACCCTTTTGATCTTTTTCATTGTTAGTTTAATTTTTACTTCTCTCTCTTTGTTGTCTCCTCATTTCTCCTCATTCTTAGATAGACATCAAAGCGTTTGTTATATGGGGCGCTAAAAGAATCACTAAAGTTGAATCAAATGTTATCTAGCTTAGTTTAGATCCATTAAAATTAGGTGAAGGATTGCTTCAAGTTAGATAAATATCAAGTCAAATCCGTTTCCCTTTAAAATTATTTATAAGCAAGAACTAGATTTTAATTTAAGTAGATATATTCCTGTCGAATCAACTAATAATCAAGCAATTAGGAATAGCACTCCATTAATTCTCACTTTGATAATCTTGAACTAAGTTTGGAAGACAAAGAAAATTTAACTTTACAAATTAAAGAACTACGAAGCACAAAAGAAGCTAAAATAGACTCGACGCTAATATTAAGAAATGTGACAAATGGTAAAAGTCAGAAGGAAATAATAAGTAAGAAATTGAGGCTATGTGACGAATAATTAGTTTTTACAATTCTTATTTACCTAATTAAATTTTATTTTAAATTAGTTTTCTTTACTATCTCTAAACATAATTCATGTCTAGTGATTATATTTAATACCTCCTGATCATCTCTTTTTTTTTTCAAGAAAACTATGAATTGTTTATGAATTGTTTGTTCACTATTTTTTAAATTGTATCACAACGACCGCCGAGAACTCTTTTACAACAAGCATTTCCTGATAAACCCTGAAATAAACGAACTTTTGAACGAGGGAAAAAATTAAATCGTCAAATAATTAGGAAAAAGAATGACTTCTCTGCGAATTTATAAAGATTCAAAACGTTCTCATTACAATCTAAAGGAAGTTGTAAAAAATGACATTCAGGCAGGAAACAAAAGGTTTCAACCAGAATTTAAAGCATTTACTCCTATACATCTTTTAAAATCGAAGTTGTTAAAAGCCCTATGGTATTTGCAAAGTCAGTGTTAAAACTGCCCTGACCCATTAAGTCTAAAAAGCACAAATTTTTAATGCTCTCAGAATATTCTTAGCGTAATGAATAAAGACTAAAAACGGTCTTAAACCAAAGAAAAATATTAAAGCTCTTTTTGGGGCCAAACATAAATGAAAACTTAGTTAAGCAAAGTTATCTTCACAGAGGAATCGAGAGTTGCATTGAATAGGATGATTATTCGGATCCCAGTTTGAGTTGTCAATGGAAGTTAGGTAAAAGGTTAATCAAGTGACAATGAGGAAAAGAGGATTGACGTTTGGGGCTTTACTCGCGGAGAAAAGCTAGTAGAACATTTCAAACTAGATGATAGCGTCAAAATGGTTTCGACGGCTTACTACAAATTCAGTGCTAAATAATTATTACCCTGGAATAATAATGCCCCTATTTACTCATCCAAGGTATCGAAGACTTGGATAGACTCGAAAGAATTTGTAGGAGACTCAATCATGGACTAACCCCTCAAAAATGTTAACCTAAATCCAAATAAGTCTTGTAAGACATCTTGAAGAAGGTAATTTATGCACATGGCAGAAAATTTAACAAAACGATACATTTGGTAAGTCATCCAAGATGCTGCCGATGGTGCTGCCGATCTCCTATAATAGCGCTTATGCTATTTTAAATATTTGCATATAATCTCCAGATACACTTTATTGACTAAATATTAATTTTAATATTACATTCCTCTTTACTGATGTCTCTTTTAATATTAGTTATTTAAGTGATGGGGAATTTAGGCCTTTCTCAAGATACCAAACATCACGATCAATTAGAAAAGGCAACATTATTTCATTACTCAGACATGGACAATAGAATAAATAGCAAGCTAACCTTTTTGTGAATATTTCCTTATATTGCTTTTTAAATTAAAATTCATTTCTAGATTTTGAAAACGTAAATTTGTGTCATATATCATACGAAAGAATAAACTTGTTTGTAGACCACATATCAAACCAGCAGAGGGGAAAAATAGTAGCGAGATGCCATGTTATCTCTCACTGATTAATTGAAGAGGGCCAACGATGGCAAGGTGTATTTTTAATTTTTATGTGAGTGGAGGAGAGCATCAAAATTTAATGAGGGAGTAGTTGTGTATTGTTTCCTAATTTTAACTCATTATTGTATTTTATCTTATTTATTTCTCTTCTCTTTACTGATATTCTTTCTATTTATTTTTATCCTTCTTTGTTTATTAAGAAAAAGTCTTTATTACCAAGTTATTACTTCCGTTGTGTAACTTACAATCCGTTTCGTTTTTGTAGTCTCTTTTTTGATGGCGGTGTAATTTTTTTGTCACCGTATAAAAATTTAGCTTCTTTAGTTTGAAGTGTTTGTTGTGTATCCACTTATTTTACTCATAATACATGAAATTCTCCTTGATTGTTACGAGTCATAACGTTGACTCGATGTTTTCCAGATGAATTACAAAAAAATTTATATTTTAAAGGTAGAATAAAGTTGTCTCTTTCAGAAACCTCACCAAGTATTGCTTTGACGCTGAAAATCCATCCAGCTTTAATACTACATTAAGGATGGATAGTAAATATACAAAGTTAAAACTCTCTATAAAGAAGAAAAGAGAAACTCAGTTTCACGAATATAATCATTTTATTACATTCGAAAATATACTATTCTTCGTATATTTTAATAGCGTGCGAGTCAGATCGCGAGCGACTCTACATCTCATTATGTCGGTCGCTTCCCGCTTTGCTTAATTTCTTTGTAATAACCGTGTAACTATTCATTTGATTCTAACAAAATTTGAAACTCATGTTATTTTACATTGTCTTTCGAATGATATAATTGTCAAAGTTCTCTCAAGGTTAGCCAGGGAATTATTTTCTTTTGCAATAAAATCATAACTATTCCGACCATTCTAACGAAATTTGAAACCCTCATGTTGTTTTACAGTATATTTCGAATGATATAATTGCCAAAGTCCTACTATGTTTAGCCACGGAATTATTTTATTTTGTTTTGGCAATAACATCATAACTATTCTGCTTATTCTCACTAAATTTGAAACCCTTAAGGTGTTTACATTCTCTTTCTGAATGATAGAATTACCAAGGTCCTCCTAAGGTTACTCTAGGAATTATTCAAAGTTTCAAAGTCGTAAGGACATAAATCAGAATAGGTGATGGCACGCGACTTTTTGGTCACAGCCCTTCTTGTATAACAGTCGACAAGTAGATGGGGATAATTTTACTAAGTGTTTGGTTTCTTCAAAGTAATCCGATGAGTGACGAATTTACAAAATTTTTATATAAGAGATTAATAAAGGGCGCAACTAGTGGAAAATTAGATTAGATCAAATTGCATTTGTCCTCAATATATATGCGTAGGGATGAAAATGGTCGCGTTTTTGTCAACATAAAATTTGAAAATAGTAGTTGAACTTTAGGGATTAGTCCATGTTTCTATTCTTTTTAGGTATATTTCACTACTAGTGGAGTCCCTAGTGTGCATCCAATGATAAAGGATGGAAAACTAAGATTTTGTTATACTATCTACTTCATGCAAAAAGATGAACGTATCTTTCTCCATTCTCAAATAAAACTATAACTTTTTGAATTTCTACACCGTATCACTCAATAGCAATTCTGTAAAAGAGATTTTCTTTAATAATTTTTTAATAACAAATATAAAATTGAATTTATTTTCATTTTATAATTTCAACTAATTGAATTTCATAATTATCTAGCACAGGGTTCGGTAACCTTTTCAGCTTATGGTCCAGAAACAAAGTCTCTGAAGTGCTGGAGTACCACATTCATAATTTATAATATAAAATGAAACTATTATAATTTTAGATGTTATATTCCTTACCTAATAATAATTAAATGAAACTAATTATAGTAAAACATGAAACCATTAATTATAGTAGATTATGTTTATTTTAGTTCATATACATTAGAAATTTTACATTGAACTATTGATATTTATAAGTGACACAATTAGCATTAGGGCTGGACGTATTTTTTGACTCGAAAGTTTTTCATATCAGTTAATTAGGAGGTTGAAACCAGAAACATTACGTTTTCGAAATGGTGATCTGTTTACTATTAGAATATTTTACTTTGGTAAATAATTGCTCACAGGCATATGTGCTAACGAACACTGATGCCATTTTCATCGCATGATGAGTCAAGTTGGTGTACAGTCCTGGTTCAAAAAGATGATTCTGAGAAAAAATCCAATTTAGATACAGCCTTTGCGAAAACTTTGATTTTAATATTTTACAAGTTAATTTGAAATTCTTTTGGAATGTTGTCCACTAACACATCAAACCGAGTAGCGAACAGTTTGAAATCGACCCTGTGATAGCATGACAGTGAACTCAAAGTAAAATTGCGTTCTTAAATCTTGTATCACAGTCACAAGTATGTTGCCATTTGTAGGTTTAGTCTCCCTTAGTGTAGGGAATTAGCATAATTTTATTTCTCCAGCTGACATTTAAACAATCGTAGCTTTGTTTTAAATGCGGTTATGTGGCCCCGCATGTCATGTATCAATTGATTTTTCCCTAAACCCGAAATATAAAGTGGTTCAAATGGGATGTTAAATCTACCAGAAATGGTAGTATTAAAAGCCATTTGAGATCACAAAATTCTGTTGCATTCATGTTTTTGCTCTCAAGTAATCCAGCTATATCTTCCCTCAGTGCATAAAATCTTTCTAATGAGCCAGTGAGTGTCACATATTTAAATAAACTCCTTGTATTGATTTTGTATTAGTGGATTATTTAATGCACTTTCATGACATTGTGTTTCCTCGGTGAACTTCCACCTGTTTCTGATGTAGAGCTACGACAAATATATATTGTCCAACCATAGACGGAGATCTATTGGTTGTTACGGATACTAGCTCTAATAGATCTAGATTCATGTTTGTAGTACACTAGAATAGTGCTTCAAGAATATCTGCCTCTCTAGTATTGCCATTTATCTGTACCAGTTTAACAAATTCCCTCAAAACTGTCGAAGGTTTGCTTACTCCATGTACAAACACTGCAAGTTGTGCAGTGTCGGTAGAATTAGTCTGCTCATTTCAAGTGCTATTGAGAAGAACTTAAAATTGTTACAATGATTTTTTAAATCAATTTTCAGATCTTGAAAGATTTCCTAATATTAAGTTAGGAGAAAATTTAACGAGGGATAAATGATCTCACTTATGATGTTGGTAGATAAAAATGAGTGCTATTTATTGTTTTTCAATTCATCTGGAATATGTTTATATTTATTTTGAATGAATGTGTTCACATAGTTGTACTAATAGGAACATATATATTCATTTATGTGTGCAAGTCAACTTCATACTACCCAATCCCTGTGAGTTGGTTAAATTAATTATATACGCTCATAGGGCTAATATGCGGAAGAGACTATTCCACTGACTAGTATATACACATAACATTCACAGATGGAATGAATTAGCATAAGGAATTATTTAAAAGAGTAGCAAGTGTTGCAATTGTAACGTATTAGCGGATGTTTTTTGTTTTTTTCTAACCTAACACACCACGACAAACTTGATGTTATACTACATACTTAACTAATGGTTGAGTGTTCTATGTAGTAACGTCCAATGGCTTTGATCTATTAAAAAAGAAAGACCGTATATATGAAATAGGTCAAAACAGGACCTGTTCTATAATAATAATAATAAAAAGAATAATAATAATAATAATAATAAGCAAACGGAACTCAAAAAATAATTGTTTAAATCCATTCGAAATCTGATCTAAAATGTTTACTTTCCTAATTCTTTTGACTAATTCTTGTGGACACAGACGACATATTGACAAGAGATGACAAAGAGGACTTATGCGGAGCGGAAATATTGTGGAGAATTATGGCTAAATTTCTTTATTTTTTAAAAGAGAATGAGAATTCCGACGGGTTTCACTGATGAAAGTTTGTTTTGAAGATGGAATTAGAAAAAGGGTGAACGAATATAAGTACATTGGAAATGCGTTAAAGGGTAAACAATGCGATAAGTTGTAAAATGAGATTACTTATCGAATAGGGATTGAATGGCGTGCAACTCCCCCGATTTTCTCCCCTACTGTTCGTGCCAGCCGAAGCAAAATAATTGGTCATTTTGAGCTTACTATTTAAAAATAAAACTACAAAGAATGAAGAAAATCGACTTGTCGAATTTATATATAAGAGTTTACTTCTAATATTAAACAGGCCGAGAAGAGAAAAATAATAACCTATACTTAATTTTAATACCTAAATTGATTTTATTTTATAATTTACATGTTGGCTAACGTTTGCAAATAACGATCACAACATAACTTGATTTAATTTAAATAAAACCAAGAAATATCGGCAAGAATTCTCAACTCACTTTAGACTTTAAATCTTGCATTTTTTGTCCTTTACTCGCCCGTTTAAGACTTGAACATTTGGGTGAAATTTTAAAAATTGAAAACCTCCAAGAAATGTAGGTATATTGAATCTTGCAGTCTTTTGTTATTATAAAAAAAACAAATTCTCTACTATATACTTATAGACTCTTAAAGAACAATTCAGGTCTTGTAGATAAATAAATAATACAATTAAAATGTATCTAAAGTGAGGTTAGACCATACAACATTTCCTAAACAACAATAGAGTTGATTAACGAAAGTAATACCATATTATCGTCACTTTGTTATCCACAAAATACAAATTCAACAGGTGCAAATAACGGTATTATTAAATCAAAATTATGGTAAGTTAATTAGGGAGTGCAATGTGCTTTGTCACGATGTCGAGATAATATAACGGACGATTCAGACGATTTTAGCAGAGACATTAAATGAACATTCCTTAATATTTTCACCATGGATTACAGAACTAATTTACTCAAAATAAAAAAAAAGAAATTAATTTAATAACAAATCCATAATTTTAAATTTCTATATAATTAAAAATGACACGTTCTTAATTCCCGGTTCCCGATAAAATATTGGCAATCCAATTAAATTACGAGAAAGCGAGATATTAAAATCGCTTTGGATATTTTATAAAAAAACATCGGTTATTGATTATATACTGTATTTCTTGAAGTATTTATAGAAAAAATGCACTACCGATTTTACAGGTAATTTAATATGATAAATTACTATCAACACGGCTTTTGACGTGAACGCTCATGCTTAAATAATTTTCTTTAGAATTTGTGCAAAATAATAACAACATTTAACCAGCCTAATTCTGTAGAAATTGTAAATATATTTTCTTATTCTTTTTAAAAAATTGACTCTCTTGCATAAAAGGATTTAGATGAAAATAAATTACAGGGAATAAGGTGCAGCATCAGTTTGATTAGTATGGGCGTTTCCCATGACTGTTCTCAGAATCTTGCTTTCTAATATACTGTGCATAAACGATTTGGAAATTTACCGAGTATGTATAATTTTTTTTAATATGCTGATAATAAGAAACTCGACACAGGTCAAAATAAGATAATATCCTCGAAAACTTACTAAAGAAGGATAGGGTTGGTTGAATGGTAACGAGTATTATAAATGTAGTTGAACGTAAAAAAGTTATAAGTAAATGCATATAGTTCCATTTTCCTCATAATTAAAATTTAACTAGCAATATTGCTAGTTAAATTTTAATTATGAGGAAAATGGAAAAAGAGGTAGTTGCTTTCCTCTCTACTGCTATGAAATTTATGGCTGCTACATATGGAAAAGGCCATCCCAATCTTGGAACTTAGCAAGCGTTGAAGGACATATTCAAATACTCTGCTTAGAAATAGATCATATGAAATAGGACTACGGCATCTCGACTATCTATCAAAGGATGATTAATATCTACGCGTCCAACTTATCGAAGTATCTAAAATAAAATTTTCGACATAAATAACCTATTGCCGACTAAAGATTTCTATCGCAACTTTACAAAACAAAGCACATATTTTCTTTTCTTCTAAAATAACAAAAACATAGAATAACTTGCTTACAATTCTACTTGAGGCCACTAAAGTCAATATGTTTAAGATTAGAATAGATATATGTATATTACTGTAAATTATATCAGATAAAAACAAGATTCTTTGGGGTAATTCTTTTTGCTTATCTTTTATCCAGTTACCTTTCCATCACATCTGACTTCCAACCTTTCTTCTCTCATTACATTTATCTTGGAGTGGATCTTAGAGTATTTGATAGTTCTTATGTACGGCTGGGGCCCTTGCATATATTTTCATTTCCGATTACTTAACCACCCTCTTTACCGACTAATTCGACTTATTTTATAGATAAATAAATAAATAAAAATGCGATTTATATGAATAGACAAAGACAATCATTAAGGATATATGTTTAATATATATTTAGATTATATTTATGTTTTAGTTACCCAGAGCGTTTTAAAGAAAATAATTTTGTTAGCAACATTAGACATTAAATAAGAACTAAAATCCACCATGGCAGTGGTGTGTTTAGTAATTTGCTATGGATATTTTTACTGAACATCACAACATTTGAGGTCCTTCTGAGTGTGGCACACTAGTCTAACAAAGCATACAAGGAAAATTAATACGAGGATTCCAATCACTTTCGAACTTTATTTCGAATTTTTATCAATAACTCGAAATAAAGTTCGAAAGTACTTGGAATCCTCGTATTAATTTTCCTTGTGGGCTTTGTTGCATTTATTGCTTACTCACGCGATACTTTGTGAGTTTTACACACATATATATATATATATATATATATATATATATATATATATATATATATTTCTATTCCACACTTACCTTCTGGCGAGGAGGGTGGGCCCTTGAAAGGATAGCACTTTGCAGAACGGGTCAACAGATCCTTGAAGGGGTTATTGTGAGAGTTTCGTGAATATCTGAGGTGTTCGAGCTGTAAAAGAGAAGGTGTTTGATGTTGTTAATTTTTTGGGGTATTTGAGGCATGTTGGTGTATTGGATCAGGTTTATTCTGTGTTTTTACTGTTGAAGTAATATGGAAGGGTCTGTCTGACCTTAGTTGGGACAGGATAAATCTATAAGTTCAGTATAATGATTTCTCTGATTTGTTACTGCGTCTATGTGGGCGGAAATTATTTAGAATATTGTTTGGTGGTAGATCATTTAGGTATCTTAGGTGATGGTGATGTGGATGTGTTTTATTAAGTTGTGGTTTGGTGGTAGTGAGGGTAGTATTTAAAACAGGTATTAGAATTAGTGGGCTTGGATTTATTTTTGTGTCTAGGTGGTCGTGGATTCTTTGTTAGCTGTTAGTTGGCGTGGCCTAATTTCAGTTCTCTACTAAGGTGATAGGTTCTGATCAGTAACAAGTACATGTTGAGTCGGAGTATTTCTGTTCATATTGTAGGTATAGGGTGTTTTGGTTTGAGTGGATTCCGTGATACTCTGAATGTGCAACTCTCGAAGGTTTGGGGGCTTGTTTCGTGGGATTCGCGAATGGTTGGATGCCATTCTGGTACTGCACAGTTGTCGCTGGTGAGGAAGCATTGTTTGTAAAGGATAGAGAGTGTCTCTTTCTGTTCTATGGATGTAATGTTTAATAGTGCTTTGAGCGTGTTGTGATGTATGGCTTTGACCTTGAGATTTAAATGTCATAAGGGTGTTTAGAGTGATTTCAAGGAGAGTAAGAGTTTTGTTGAGGGAAAGTTGTTTGTCAATTAATCTGAATTTATAATGTTTATTTAATTTGTGGAGGTCTGGTTTAAAGTGTTTGATGATTGATTTAGGTTGAGGCTTTTGTACGATTTTGTGCAAACCAGTGTTAAGTTATTGTTTTAGTGTTCTGCATTCTTTAAGGAGAGATATGGGTTATGCAGTGATTGAGATGTCATCAGTGTAGGTGTGTTGGTTCTGATGTTTGGGTATTGTGGATGTGAGATTTTATGAGTGAATAAGTTGAAATATAAGAGTGATAGTATTGCTCTTTCTGAGACACCATTAGAAAGTAGCCTGTGGCTTGATTTGCTATTTTTGTGTGCAGAACAACCTCCAACTAAGCCAGAATGTTATAAGTGTTTAAACGAAGGATTTTCCACAGAGAATTCACCCTGTTATAGCACCTTATAGCACGAATTTGTGAGAATTGTGTTAAGGCATGTAGATTTAGAGGTTGAGAGGGAAAGTAATCGTCCAGCAGTTAGCTAAAGCTTGGTTCCACTTGCTACACATCCCATCCCCTCGCGAAAAATGAGTCTACATGACGTAAGGAATTTTCGTTCTTGGCAATAATGGAAACCTTGATCGTAACTCTGTTCTACCGAGGTGGAAACTTCGTTCCACCATTTTTATTCTTTTCTGCCATTAACTAATTTGTCTACTTCTTAACCTATACAATTTCTCTACCACTACTACATTGCAATAACATATATATTGGTCACTTTTTAAAGGGCCTGTTTAATAAAATAAAGGTAAGATTAACTCCTTTATGGAAACCCAAGTCTACATTATTTTTCGCTAAATAACTCTTGTACCAATTAATTAACCAAACTTTTACATTGTCTAAGAAAATTTGTTATTGTAAATTATATTGAGAGAAGTACTATGGAATGCATTTTATATCTTCGATTCAAATAGTCACTGGGAACTACTTATATCTATTTGAGTATCATTTATCCGTAATAAGTTTGACTCCTTATAATGATATTCTCTCGTTTACAAATACAATCAGGAAGCTTTCTATTATAATCTACATGCTAAATAGAGCTAAGTTAAGAAGTTATAACCATTATAAATTCATCTCCTTTAGACCTGATAAAAATCTTTATATTATTAAAAAAATCTTTAATTGATTTATTCAGCGCCAAACAAAGTATACAGAAATGCAATTCCAGAAGAACACGCTTAGGAAAACGATCCTTCCAAAGTTAATATTTAATCCAACGTGATTTATGTTAACTAATATATGGATAAAAATACCGATAAACCTGCGATAATTATGATGCACTACTTTGGCCAACACAAGACCTTTAATTCGGGACAGGATTATACTGCGTTTAACCTTGGCCTTTGATAAGATCCTGACGAAGAAAAAACCTTACTTTCCATCTATTCTCGAGCTTATGTCTCATTTGTTAAGTAAAAGGTGACACCGAGGGGTACTCATGCTATTAGTATATATATGGTTAATTTTAGTCGCAAAACTTCCTCTCCTTAAGGGAATGATCTTAAAAGAGACAAGTCTGAGATTCTATGTAATTTAAATTAAGGATTTGTTAAGAGCGAACAAGAATTTCTAGTTCAAATAAAAAGGAACTTGCGTATTCCAGAACATTTAAGGGTAAAGGAGGAGGTAGACAGGCGAGAACAAATACTGAGTGATACAAACGAAATTAAGGATCCAAAATTGATAGGTCTAATTTATCCTCACATTCAACCCTAACTGTGAATCCTAATTCACTTAAATGCAGGAATCTTAAATGATTGGCAAACAAAGAAATATTCATAATAATAATTAACTCAAAATGTTCGGCTAAACCATGTCAAAGTGCTAATTATTAGTATTTTATATAATTTCGCTGATCTATTCATAATAACTAGGTGATAGATATTATTTTTTCCACATTTATTTTTGAAGTATTTTTTGCTTCTTTCTTTAATATCCATGGAAGAAATTAAGTACATAGAAACTATTGAACCAAACTCTTCCAAAAACTGTTTTCAAGTATTAGGACACGTCGAGATTACCAATTTTAATTTCAGGTGTTTTAAGGTTGCTGTCAACGAGTCAGTCAGTGATTAATTATACTGGATTCGCATTATTCATCACTTATATAAATAGCAATGTAGAAGCTGCCCACCTTTCGCTGGTATGTTTAATTGTTTTAAAAATCTTTGCACACTCTGAATATGAAAAAGAGATAAGAGATGATACTGACACTTTATAATTTTAACATTTACAAAACTACATTTTAATACTACTGTCGAAAGAGCCTAATTTCCTTACAGTGAGTTACAGGAGGGAAACAGTATATTGTAATCATCATTTGCTTGCGTAGATACTTTATATCAAATAAGGGAGCTCCCTCTCAATTGTTGGCATAAAAGCAGTGCATGCAAAATAAGCATGTAGGAAGCTCATAAGCCTCATAAACAAACAAATAATGTGTCTAAATTAGACTATATAAATATCTCCTGGACTAAAAGTCATTTTAAATCTCTATTCAAGGGTGAAAAGCTTAAAAAGATCAGATTCCGTGAGACAAGAAAACATAGTTAAATGCCTCTGCATTGGATTTGAATATATTCGAGTTCTTTCGTGTGTATGGTCATTTGTTTTCTGCAAAGAGGGCCTAAATCATGTCATATGGACTAGTGATGGATGTCATTTGTTTGCTTGGTTAATATAATTTAATCAAAGAGATATTTGTACAAAATAACTTTTGTGAATAATACAATGCTTACTAATCATTTATTTTATGAATATACATTTTATCACAATTGTACTTGAGATGCACCTTCTAGATATTATAGAGGAGAAAAGTCGCCTAATAATTTGACCTCACTTGAGAGCACTACCTATCTTTTAATTTAGGATCAGTATATATATATATATATATATATATATATATATATGCATATATATATTTATTAATTTCTCTCTATTTTTAGAATCTCCTAAGTTGTCTTAATTTAATTATGGGTGCTGGTGCCTGATCTTCTTTACTGTGAAAGGGTAAAAATAACTTTTCACAAGTCTTTTATTCCTTTTACCGTTTGTACAAATATACAGAGATAAAATAAGGGTAAAAACGTTATAAATGATAACACAAATGGTTTCTTTAATTAGTCTGAAAACCTTTATAGAAAATAATTTGTAAGAACTTTGGCAACAGGTTCGAGCAACGGTTCAAGAGTGAAGGACTTTCAGATAAGTTGTGCTCCTCCAACTACTCTAACTACAAAGATGGCCTCTCTTAAATCACATTCGTTACTCTTTATCATTTAGAAGCAAAGGTTGAGCTAGTGACTTCTACCAACTACAGGTCACCACGGTCCATTTACCCACGTGCTTTGGCAGTGATAATTATTATTTATTACTACATTGGTTGCTTCAAGCCAACTCAGCCATTCTCTTGCAGGTTGGAAGCCAGCTGACATTGATAACCCGAGTGAGAGAAAATTATACCGCATCACATTTCTTGTAACCTCTCAGGAAAGCTGCACTCAAACTATCTTTAGATCGCTCACGGAAAAATAAACTAACACGTCTTCATGTTTCTTCAATCTGGAGCCTAACACTACAGGTGACATAATAATTGCCTTGTAGAGACAATACTGGTACAGAATTTGCGACCTTGTTGCACTTTTCCCATATTTCAGCAGCTCTGATTCATACCATTCTGCGTCACCGAGGCATATCAGAGGAGTTCACGCACTCGAATTTCACCAGCCGACCCGTGAAATGAGACCATATATCACATTATTCCATTCGATATAATTTATCAACAGGGACTCACTTCTCTCATCAACATTTTTATTAACGCCTCCATCTCGCGACTGCCTTCAATGGCATAAGTCGCCGTAATCAAATATTTTAGCTTAGTGCTAGATTATTTAAAAATTAGCAAATTTAAACAAAACAAAAAAAAACAGCAGCATAAATTGAGACAAAAGAAAATACAACAAAACGAAGAAGGAATCACGCACCAGTGTCGGAGAGGGCCCTCCTCCCTTGGTGTAGGAACATGCGACCTACAACAGAGTCATTTTCGTGGTATGACCAGGTGAACGCTGTTATACGCACACTGGCCTACTGGCCAACTCTTTGAGCCATCTCCACATGGGAGGAGAGTGACGAAGCGGGAGTTAAATCCGTTTTACTTTGATGTGCGGCGAATAGGACCAGGGAGTTAAGTTCGGCTTTGAACTAGTGGACGTCTCACGCAACGCTCAATCCAACTTCGGGAAATTGACTATGGGGACCTCTTATACATAAGAGGCAAACGAATAATGCTTCTGAGATGGTTTTTCCGATCCTTAAAATTGGAAAAAGTTGTGAAATGGTTTGAAGCGCGCCTTTAACTCTCTCCACGAACAACACTGAGTGACGACTAGCTATTCTTTGGCCTTAGAAAAGGACTCAATTCTTCTCTCGACGAGAATATAGTAGATTCCGTTTCGACTAACGGAGACGTTAACGGCTAGCGTACTGGACGGCAGCTTCAGATATAATCAGCCTGTGAATTCCGAAGTATCAAATATATACTCTAAAGTTATCTAGGCAGGGAGAGAGATTCATTGCCACCAGACTTCCTTAATTGCCTTAGGCCGCGATAAGGCTCGATAGCGGGAAGTCGTGATTCCCCCTTAATGGTCTTTTCATTGTGCTATTTTTCGCAGTATATAGGGCAGCTCACGCAAATTGCTTGGGGCAGACGGTCGACGGCGAGCTTGGGAAGTCAGTCTATGGGGCGAGAACCGAGGTACCGGAGAAGGTGCGAAGAGGAAAAATAATTCCTTTTCTCTTTCTTATTCTTCCACTAACCTCCTGCAACAAAAGCAGATAGTCCATAAGTTCGTAAAAAAACCCGGCCGGAGTACTTTGGAAAAGCGACAGCAACTACCTCTTGTCCTAATACCGCTCCAGGTAACACGCGCGAGAACAACAGAGCCGTCATAATATAGTGCAGGCAAGCGCCCTCGTGGCAGTGGCAGATAGCTCCATGGGAGCTATCACGGCGAAATAGCACCCAAGTTTACTGTACGTTACCCACGGCCGTCTTACATCTTCTTTGCAAAGCAGCCTGAAGGGCTTCCCTGATTCCCACTAGGTAATCGGTGTGAGGAAGAGCGAAACGCTGATCTGGTCACCCAGTCAGTCTTCGCCGACTCTTTGGCGCCCTCATCGACGTGCTCATTTCCCGAAATTTGCACATTTCCAGGAAGCCAGCAGAAGAAAATCTCGCAAACCACCCAGTTCACGGCAACCAAGGTGTAGAGATACCAATTTCCAGGGAACACTCGGGACGCTTTGTGAGAATCTAAAGATCATAATCCGGTCTCCGAACCAGGCACTCGCGATATCTGCGGGACAGGACAGGTTTTGCAACCAGCTCGGCTGAGAAGACAGACACAGCGTCTGAAGGAGTCGAGCTGAATTCAAACAGAAGAGATAATGGGAAATGGAGCATCCGTATATACTGGTACGGATCCGACGTGACAGGAAATGTGCCCTAAAAATGACAAACACAATACCCCTGGCGATGTGGAAGCTTTAGTGCAGAGGCCCGTCCACAAATAGACATTATTATTTTTTTTTCTTTAAGAGCTCATCTGGCGACTGCCTACTTGGGCATTAGTCGCCGTATTAAAATTGGCCTAGTTCTAGGCTGTAACTAAAGGAAAAAAACAAAAACAAAAAAAAACAAATGCAAAAAACAAAACAAAACAAAAAAAAACAAACCCTTCTTAAATAATATGGAGAAGGCCGGCCTCCCCCAAGAAGTCCACAATTCCACAAGTCAATGTGAACGAATCTGTCCCGAGTACAAGGGACAGGGGGTAGCGACCCCGCCCATCCCAGTACCGGGACAGGTATCGTGCGCGAAGATCACCCAGGCTGGGACATTCGACAAGAATGTCCTGAACAATCTGAAGGACAACGCAGTCGTAGCAATAGAGCGCAGGCGAGCGCTCCATCAAATAGCAATGCGTCACACGAGTGTGTCCGATTCGGAGAAGACAGAAAGCAACCTGAAGCCACGGCGGGATTGGGGGATAGGTCGATGGAAAAAGTCGTGGCGCAATGACACGCAAATTTAAGTTCCCTTCGACCGTCTCCCATCTTCTTTGCCAAGCAGTCCGAAGAGCTGCCCCTATTCCTGCCATGTAGTCAGTGTGAGGAAGAGCGAAACGCTGGTCCAGTCGGATATTCCTCGCGGAATCTTCTGCGCCCTTATCAGCGCGCTCATTCCCCGCAATTCCTACATGTCCAGGAACCCAGCAGAAGATAATCTCGACATCTTCCCGGCTTGCTAAAACCGTGGCGTCACGAATATCGCGAACCAAGGGATGCAGAGATTCCAATGCCCCGAGAGCACTCAGGGCACTTGGTGAGTCGCTATAGATCACAATTTGGTCTCCAAACCGGGTACGTCGCGTAATCTCCCGTACCGAGTAGGGTATTGCCACCAGCTCGGCCGTGAAGACAGACGCAGCGCCTGGTAGAGCCTCGCAGACTCCAAACAGAGGGGATACGGCGTGGAAGCCGACCCCCTCTTGGGACTTGGAGCCATCCGTATACACTGGCGACAAATAGCCAAATGTGGTACCCTTCAGGGTGGCGTCCTGGCAGAAACAGGGGCGCCACCGGCCCGAGAGCTATATCTTCCTCTCGAAGGAGTTTCCTGGCCCTAAACCCAAAGGGCTTAGGGTATGACTGATGTCTCTCGGCGGCATAGGCACAATCGAGATCAGCTGCGGATGCAGTGAGAGCTGTTGGCGACTGAGGAAGGAGCAGGGCTGGCGCTTACAGGCTAGTGATGCACTGCACGCGGCGCAGAGCAAGTGGCATCTCCCCAGCATCGACCAACAGGCTCTCAATGGGGGAAATGCGGAAGTCACCGGTCGCCAGGCGAACGCCGGTGTGGTGGATCGAATCCACCTTCCGCAATAAACACTCAGCTGCGGATGCATAAAACTTGCATCCGTAGTCGAGCTTCGAGCGAACAAAGGATCGATAAAAAAGTAAGGCAAGAGCCGTATCAGCGCATAAGCGCTGAACGTCATGGAACGGAGAATGTCCATGGCACAGGTACAAGAAACCCTAAGGCTGCCAATATGAGCCTCCCATGTGAGGCGTCGGTCGAATACAAGACCAAGGTAACGGTGCGACTCAACCACATCCAGGCGCATCCCATTAAGAAACAAATCTGGGTTGGGGTGAAGCCGTGGATGGCGGCAGAAGTGCACCACCTTAGTCTTGGCCGAAGAAAACCGAAACCTGTGCGCTTCGGCATAGCAAGAGACGCAGTTCAATGCCCGTTAGGGTCGACGCTCCAGAGTTGGCATCTGGGCCGCGCCAAAGGAGATCGAATGGTCGTCCACGTAGAGCATAGCGAGAACATCTTCCGGCAGCACCGAGGTGATGCCGTTGATGCTCAGGGCAAAGAGTGTGACACTGAGGACACTGCCCTGCGGGACAACCTCTTTCTGCTCCTTTGGGCCAAAGAGGGCTCCCCCCGCCCGTACGCGGAATCGACGATCTCGCAAAAATTAAGATATAAACATTGGGAGGCGTCCCCTCGCCCCCATCGTGTGGAGAGTCTCCATGATACCGTATCGCCATGCGGTATTATAGGCCTTCTCCAGATGGAAAAAGACCGTGGCGTAGTGCTTTCTACGAAGGAAAGCCTCGCAGACGGCATTTGCCAGTCGGAGCAGAGCATCCGACATGGAGTGGAACTTGCGGAAGCTGCACTGTGCGGAAGACAGATGGCCTCCACTGTCCAGGAAAAAGGCTAATCTAACATTTACCAATTTCTCCATCAACTTGTACACGCAAGAGGTTAGAGAGATTGGGCGGAAACCGGTCGGAGTAGAGTCATCTCTCCCCGGTTTGCGAAAGGCGAGCACAGTAGCGATTCGCCAAAAGTCTAGGAGAAGACCTTCCACCCAGATCCTGTTGAACAAATCTAAGAGAAAGGCCATGCCTCGCTCACCCATGTGTCGAAGCATGGCGTACGGGACATCGTCCGGACCATGGGCGGTGTCCGCGCATGAAGCGAAAGCGGAACGCAACTCACTCACAGTAAACTTGTCGTTGAAGGGTTCTCCGCCTCTGGAGGTAAAGTCCAGCCGGCGGCTTTCTGCGACATCACGACGTGCATTGAATGCTGGCAGAGCAACATCACGGCTAGAGAATGCGGAAAAAGTGGTCGCTAAGGATTCTGCCACGGACGCGGGGTCTAAGATTGCGGTTCTATTCTTCTGGAGAACAGGAGGGGGGTCCTGCGAGAGCTTGCCCCGAATCCTTTTGACTCGCTTCCACACCTAAGCTAAAGGTGTCTACACGTTAAAGGAAGACACGTATGCCACCAAGAAGAGCGGCGGGCGTGCTTCGAAATATACCGGAACCTAGCCCTAGCCCGACGAAATTCAGCCACAGTGAAATCGTTCGGGAGGCGCTTATAGCGCATGTAGGCATAACGCTTCTGTTTGAGGGCCTTCTCACACTCGGCCGACCACCATGGGAGTGGTCGGCGTGCAAAACGGCCTAGACGTCCTAGGAATAGTAGTCAGGCCCACGGCGATAAGGTTGCCGGAGAAGAACTCAACGGCCTCATCTACCGACCTAAACTCCTCGTCTGAGATAGAGAATTTAGTCTTTTCCTGAAATTCAGGCCACCGCGCCCGCACCAAGCACCAGCGAGGTGGTTTCTCAGGCGGCAGTTTTCCTGAAAATGATTTACGAATGGGAAAGTGATCACTATCATGGAGGTCATCGACCACCCCCCAATCAAAATCAGGCTGTGCATCCGAAGAGCACAAAGATAGATCAAGGCAAGAAAATGAAGCGGTTCTCGGACAGTGATGCGTAAACTCATCCACGTTTAGGACACCCATCTCAAGCTCTACGATCAGATTGGCAAGGACTTGTCCCCTGGGATTTATGGAGTAATCTTCACAGAGAGAATGCCTGCCGTTCAGAACTCCAAGCAAGAGATAGGGCCTCGGCAACCGTGCCACGACGCGGTGGAAGTCCCCCGCGTCAAAGTCAGCTGACGGTGGAATGTACGCAGAAATGATAGTATACCTCCTATCCAGGTGCACCTGCACAGCCACTGCCTGAAAGGGGGTATCTAAAGAGAAAGGAAGAACGTAGACATCATGCCGGGTGTAAACCGCGCACTCACCAGCCTGGTTATCCCGCTTTGGTGAAGTCGCAAGACCCTTATACCCCGCGAGGGCGGGCAGGGGCGACGCACCTAGCATGGTCTCCTGCAAAAAAGATAGCTAACGGCAAACGGAACGAGACGAGTTTCCGCAGCTCCTCTCAGTTGGCTCGGAGTCCACGGCAATTCCATTGAAGGAATATGCCCTCCAGGCCTAGCTCAAAGGACACGCGGGGGCCCTCCTCGAACTGAAGACCCTCACGGGAATGGCCATACGCTTTGCGGGGGCAGAACCACGCGCGTTGTTGAAATCTTTGCCTTGAAATCTTAGGTAGGCGTTGTGGCTTCGGATGCGGGGGGGCCCTCTTTTCGAGAAACCACCGTCTCCGAGCCACTCGCTACACCTCGGGGCGTGGGTGAAGGAGCCGAAGCTCCTTTGTTGCTGTCCTCCTTTCGGGGACAGCTTTAGGAACATCGGAAGATGGCCTAGCCACCATCTTTAGAGGTGTTGCCTCCTGTAAGTCTAACGACTCGGTAGAGGCGCGTGACCGTTTCGCCTTACGGGAAACGGTCACGCTGGGGGAAGAGATGGAGCCCTGGTTTATGCCGGGGCTAGGTATGAAGCCCTTTTGCCGCCAGCTTTACCAGGAAAACGCCGGGTTGAGGAGAGCCCGCAGAAGGGCTCCGAATGGGCGCGGAAACAACCGTGCTCGTTGGCCTGGGTGGGCCAGGGGCAGAGGGTGCCTTTCTCACTATTGAGGCATATGACGTCCCAGGCAGATCCGGGCGCGCAAGCACCAAGTCCTTAGCCTCGCAGAATGAGAGTCGATCCTGGGCCTGAACGGCCAGGATTTCTTTCTCAAGGTGATATGCACCATATTGCTTCGAAGAAGCAGGGTGCGGCTCTCCGCAATTGACACACTTGGCCACACACGATTTGGACTTATCGTGTGCGACCTTGGAGCAATTTACACAGACTTCGGGTAACCCCGACTTTGCACGTCTTCATGAGCGATTCGTATGGCCGAAGCGGTGACAGTAATAGCACCACCGTGGCAGTGGCACGAATGCCTTCACGCGGTAGCGGTATTAACCGGCACGCACCCACTCAGGGAGCTTGTCACAGTCGAACGTGACGAAGAGTGTAGGGGTGGGTCTCGAGGCCCCTCCCTGTTTTCTCTTTACACGTTTGACCTTGACCGCCCCATGGTCGGCCAGCTCTAGGATGATGTCCTCAATGAAGTAGTCAACGAGTTCCCTCGCATAAACTACTCCTTTCACAAAGTTCATTGTAGAGTGCGGCGTCACACTCACCGGAGTGCCATTAATTGTCCGAAGAGCACTTATCTTTGAGGCCTCGGCGGGATTCGCCACATTCGCCAGAAGGCTCCCGTCCGAGAAACGGGTCACCTTCGGCTCTCTACCAATTGCACTAGATAATCCTCTCCTCTAATGGATCATGTTGCCCTTGAACAACATGGTGCCATCAGTGAAGCGAATAACGAGGATGCGTTTGAAGCCAGCCGGCTCGAAAACGCCAGGTAATCTCTGAATGAGGGGCCCCGATGTCCTCGAGGCTCCGCCCTGTGCATTTTTGTTCTTAGTCAGGTGCTCCGCAACCGGTGGGGCAGAGGGGGCGGATGTGCTGATCTTGGCTTGGTTGCTTGCCAGATTGGCAGCAGACCCATCCGTCCCCATAGCCCCCGCGGATGGAGAGGAGCCCCGAGTCTTTTTTGTCTTTTTAGTCTTTTTATTTTTCTTTTTTTGAGAGGAGGGCGGGGAATGAACCAACTTCTCACCTCCGCCGGAAGAAGCCCCTAGGCCAGATAAACCTGCTTCAGCCAGGTCATTCTCCGAAATGGAGGAGGTCCTGGTAGTCGTGGGGGCACCACTCGGAGGAGATCCCTCCCCTCCTTGTACTGCTTCGGAAACTACAGTCGTTTGAGGAGGACCTTGCATCGGGGCGGATTCGGGTTCGGTGCTTGGCGCCGAGCCAGGATTCCCTACCACGGAAGGCCCTACCGTCTGAGGCTGGGTTTCCTCAAGGACCATGTCTATCTCAAGGGGGGCCTCCATTTGGCCATCCCCCCCCCAAGACCTGGCAGGTCCCGTTGGCAGTATCGTCACTAGTCTTCTTTGTGGAGGCATGGGCCTTGACCCCAGCAAGGTTTAATATTCTTGCCAGCAGGTCTTTTGAGGGAAGTGACTGAAGGGGCCTGGCTTCCCTTTCACCCCTAAGGGGGTTTGCCCTACCGAGCACCTTCGATGTGGAGCGGCTGGCTAAGGGCTGCCTGCTGGCTTTCTTGGCAGGCCCCTTGGAAAGAACAGAGGGGACTGCCACTGGTAAAAAGGAGGCACCCGAAGGCACCTCCAGTGAAGGGGGTGAGGGGGAGTCCCCTACACCCGTAAGCGAAGGAGAGGAGTAAGCCTCCTCTCCGGTTAAAGATATATGGAGGGTCTTCTGAGCAAGCACAGGGGGGGGACCTCTATTTTTATGCTTGAGCTACCCAAGGGCGGCTCCGTCGATGTTATAGGGGAAGTTGGGGGTTGGGGGTTTTTTTATACTCATCATTGGGCATGGTGACCCTCTTTTTAACACGGAATGCAATCGCACATCACCTCTCGTAGTAGCCCGCACTGCGAGAGGTGCTTACAAGCCCAGCAGAGCCAGGCGCTGCCATTTAAGACCACCCCTTCCGCCTGGTGGCCTGGCAGTCCATCGGCATGGCGGCTCTACCTTAGACACGGCGTAAAACAGATAGAATGTGAATAGGAGAGGAAAAGGGATGTCCTTACATCCCTTTTCCTCTCCTCTTTAAGGTATGGGTGGGGATGAAGCAGGTTGTTAAAAACCATCCACCCCAGACTGGAGCTCAGGGGTTAGGGAACATTGGACCCTCTCTCCTCAGCCCCGATCCAGGATGGTTGGCCGAGAAGAAGGTCCGCATCTACCCTGTGAAATTAGAGGCTGACCAGAGAAAGTTGTGGGAGAGGTTGTATGAAAAGAGAGGAAACAAGTGTTTTGAAGGAAGGAAGAGAGGCTAAGCTGGGGCCGGACGGAGTGCTGTGTCCCTTCAGCACGGCGGCCAGGATGGCAAATCGCCGCGCCCCTTACGGGGGACAAATAGACAAAGGTGTTACCCTCCAGTGTGGCATCCTTGCAGAATTAGAGGTGCCACCAGCCTGACAGCTACATTGTGTTTTCGGAGTTTCTTAGCTCTAAACCCAAAGGACTTAGGGGATGACTGGTGTCTCTCGGTGGCATAGGCACCGTCGATATCGGATGAGGATACAGTTAGAACCGTTGACGACTAAGGGGGGCGGTAGTAATAATAAATAATAATAACTTATAAGTTCTATTAATAATATATACCTATAATAATGCTCAATAATTATAAATATTCATAGGAAAGAATAAAAATAATTTATAACAAATAATAAATAATAACAATTAATAATAATAATGATTGTAATAAATAATCATAATAAATAATAATAATAACATCAATAAAAACTACTAATAAATATTACTTCTGAATCATAAAAAAGAATGATAATAATGATAATAACAATAATGCTACTAATAATAAATAGGTAAAGTAGTTGTGAGTAAAGGTCAGGAGAAACCGCACCTAAAGATTTCACAGAGTTCATCTCAACCCAGTGACAACGGGGCTTCCCTAATTTGCATGCAGGCTGGAAGGATCTGGAACTCCTACCGGTACCAAACCAGGTGTAACAGGCTACACAGAGTACCCCCCCCCCTCCTCCTTCAGGGAACTGGTTCAATATAATAATTATACTGGAAGAGGAAATTTGCCAAACATATATCTGGATTGGTGACTAACGTTTCCCGAATGTTAGTAGGGAATTCGGGAACAAGGTGTCAGAGGTTGTTCCTATCCAGTATTTTGTTGTGGTACCTCCTACCTATCCAATTGATATTGCGATAAACCTGATTCTCCAGACCTTACATTTAGATCGCCTAAAAGCAAAGTTCGTAACCTCCTCTTGAATACGGTCATAATTGATTGGTTAGGCCAGTAGTTTCGCCTCTGTGGATGGTGGTACCCTGTAGTAATCACCTTTTTTCCTAGGTCAATCTCGACTATTATTGCTAAGTAGGATTCCTTTTAATACTAGAAGTTTTTCATTTTATCCTTTTATTAAGTACTTTGGGGGCTCCGTGGGCGTGATTAACCGTTAGCACATCGTATTTCCATATTTGAATTCCTTCGCCCACTGTGTTAACTCCTTGTTTGGAGATGTGTCTAATATCTGCTTCGAGAGTGTGAAATATGAAACCATATTGCACTATTTTTCTGACAGATCCACTGGTGGTAATACTTAGTGTCTTTAAGTTGTTTCTGGGAATACTGAATAAGGGAGTCTTATCCATGTATTTTCTTGTATTACATGCTTGGGATAGGATTGTTTTTATTTGCCAATATGTTATTTTATTTGTTCTGTTTTCTTTGTCTTGGTGTTCTTGATTTGTTTTATGTTGACCTCGTTTCGCTTCCTGTGTTGGCTGTTGTTTCCTCTTGTTAGGAGCAGTATTCATGAGTGTCCAGCTCTTCGTCGTTTTTCCTTATCAACATTTGTTTCTATTTTCATTTTTTCTCTATTTGGCGTAATGGATGGTAATGAGTTCATCTTTGGTTATGGACATGCGCCTGTATAACGCAAGTAGCCAATTAGCTCTCCCGGCTAGGTAGAAGAAATTTCTTTGTTCTTATGAATTTTTTCATTAGGCGTATTAACTGCCCTTCTGTATGCTTGTGTCTCACACGTCTTGTCTCTTTTTCTTTTCTCTCAATGATCAGCTTTCTCTTGAAGCAGATAAAGGCCACAGTGGGTCTTCTTAACAATTCAGACACTTTTTCTTTGTAGAATCGCTGTCATTTTAGTAATGGCCTTCTTTGCTACAATCGCTACACAGGAGCTTATTCTCGTCCGCATAGCATGCTGATGCTTGATTCTCTGGTTTGTAAAATACAAAGCCCTGTTATATGTTATGAAAGGTTTTACTTTCGATGTTCTCTGGCGGTATAAGCATTTTGAATTTAAAGGTGCCCCCGTCCTTCGCTTTTTGGGACATGTTAGTTCTTTCAAATGTAAGTTTGAACCTATGGGTGTAATTAACTCCTAATTTCTCTCAGTTGTGCTGGGATTGTGTTTCCTGTTTTATTTCTTGTGAGGAGTGTTCGCCCACTCAACTCTCAACCTTTATGTATATAACGTTTCCGTTAGCCTTCAGTTTATGATGGAAGTTGCTTTCTAATTCGAGCTCTGTTGCCCCTTCCTGAATCGATGCTGCTCTTTATTCTGCATATTCTTATTTTCTAACAAGATAATTATTGTTTGCTTAATGAGTTTTCGAATAGTTTTCCGATGAAGTCCAGCAAGGAAATTGGTCAGTAGCTTTGGATAGGCTTTGGTTGTTTTCCCTATTTGATTAACAATAGAATTCTTGCTGTCTTCAATGAGGATGAGAAGTCACGCATATTTAGGCATGCGTTAAAATTTTGAGTATGGATTCTTATATGTTGTTTGGTGCATTTGTAATATTATGCTTAATAATTCCACTAAGTCCTGGACTTTTTTGTTTAAGTGAGTTTAGGGCTGAATTAATGTCCTGTAGAGTAAAGGACCTTTCTTCTTTTCTTTATTAGCAAAGTAAGATAAAGTTTCATGTTCTCTTTCTTTCTCTCTCTCTTGTAACTGCTCCATAATTTGCTGTTCGAAAGCTACCTCGAATTTTGGGGTTTTCGTTCAGAGTGATGGAGAAAATCTTTGACCAGATTTCCTGGAATTGATCTCGTACTCCCTCTCTCTCTTTCTCTCTCGTTCTTTCTCTCATTCTCTCTGCCGCTGGTTTCCGTAGCTTCTCATTATTTTAGTTCTATTTTATTTTTGGCGCGGAACCTTTTAACTTTCGATAGTGGTTCCAGAATCTCCTGGATCACTGCCAATGTTCATAGTTGAAATAATCTCTTTCAAGGTAGTGTTTATTTTTCATTATTATTTTACATATTTGAGATCTTAGATTTCTCAGCAGTACCTACCTTTCCACTTTATTTTATTTTTGAAGATTCCCTTGACTGTCTCATAAATGTCGTCCATTTGCGTTTTATTTCTTCATTCCATGTTGGGGGGGATTGTTTTTTCACTTTGACTTGGGTGTTTAGATGTTATGTTTTTATTATAAATTTGCTGATATTTTCAATGTTTTAACATAGTAAATTTAGTGTTTGTTATCAAGGGTGTCTATGTTATAATCAGCGAGATTTTCTTCATAGGGAGAATTTGGAGAATTTTGATTTGTATGGTTGAGGTGGAGATTCTTGTGATACACCCGATATTTTGTGAGGATATTCCGGGGCGGAAGATAGAATATGAAGTTCAGGTTTGTCAGGAGGATATCCCGAGTAATTTAGGATATTTCCTTTAAGAAGGTTGAAAAGTCTGAAGAGTTCCAGGGATTTACTAGTGTTTTTGTTGAACATTTTTTATCCTGTATCCCTTCACCTTGCATTCAGATCCTCTAGAATTATTTTTAAGGGTGAGTGGCCGAAGATTCTGAAGAAAGTGCGAAGGAAGTACAATTACCTGCTATTACCAGATCTACTTTAACTATTTTTAGATTGATGGACAAATAACACTCTTTAAGGTATTTAATTTCGAAGAATTTTAGTTCTCTTTTAATCTCCATTGTCGTTCTACTATAGGGTGTTTGGGGAGGGGTTTTTAGTTATTATTGTTTAGTTGGGGATTTCTAATGTAGTTTTCTATTAGGTTAATTCCATGCTCGGTGATATTAACTCTCGATATATCATTCTAATTACGCTGCTGTAAACAATTCTCTTCGTTTTTCATCCATTAACGTCTAAGCTAAGAATTTTGATGTTATTTATTTATCTTAGTCATTGTCCATCCTACTTCTCTGTTGATTTTCCTCTTTTCCTTTTTATATCTCTGATGGGCACCTTACATGACCCGATCTCTCTTTCCTGAACTAGCCTAAGGGTAAGATAAAAAAGGGTTTGGCTGAAATATCGAAGAGTCCTTATTTTAGAACATTGTTTATTTCTGTTTCAGCATGATCAGAGTCGTAGTCTTATTTGTACTTTCATTTTGCTAGGCCTTAGAAAATGTGTTAATTTGTAAACCTAGGGACTGTGGTAGATAGAGATCCGTAGATCTTGAAGTTGTATTTTTAGGACTGTTCCTGATTTGTTCTTTTTTCTTTTCCAAGTCATTCTTGTATTTCTTTGATTTGTTCACTAGTTAATTTTTCATCATCAGGGAAAATGGTTTCATTATTTCTTGTTTTCGTCTTATGTTGTACATTTTTCGGTTTTGATTGGTTTGTTTCTTGTTTTTTTTGTTTTGGAGTCATATATATTCAGGATATTTTGCTGTAAGCTGGGTTCTTAGGGAGCTACATAGACTTTAGACGATTCTTATTAAGCATTTTCTCAAGCTCCTCTGCGTATGTGCAGAGTTTAGCCATGTGTACGAATTTAGTATGAAAAATACACAATATGAGGTCTGGACTAATATTTCCTCCGTTCTTAAGGACTCTCTTTTGTTCCTGAAATGGTCTTGCTGATGGAGCTGTTGCATATCTGGCCGTTTCATGCGTTTCTTTCTTCAATCAATGCGATCTTCTTAGTATTTGTGATTTGCCTTTTCATTCGGCAAGACATTGCAATAGCGCAGTGTGGACTTCCGCATTTAAGTTATTTTTAAATCGAGACTCTTGCAGTCTTTTCATCTTTGTTCTAGACTCGAATTTATAGAGCATTTCTTGCCCTGGATATTGCACTCCATCGTTGCGTGCTGGTCCAGTGTGTAGCACTTGAAACACCCCTGGACAGAGATAAAAGTTTCCCTCTCTATCTGGTTCGGTGACGGTGATATTTTGGTAGAGAATGCCAAGATTCTTCCTTCTAATAGCTTTGTGGCAATTTCGCTCTCTTTTAAAATGACTTTGAATACTTGAGTGTGTTATTTACCAGAGGGTTTCTGGAATTTTATTACCTCTTTGACTTTCGGTTAGGATTAATTTTCCTCTATTGTTTTGTGCTCCCCTATCCAGGGATAGAGGCGTCTTCAAATTATCTAATTATTTTAACTTAAAGCCTAGAGAGATGCTGATCGAAAATGAGAGCTATCAGCTTATGTTATTATTGGAATTTGCTGTGTTTAGAGAAATCAGGAGTGCGAAAATGCTTGATAGGGTCATTTCTGAAGGTTAAAGAAATAGCGCTATGAAACCACGACTTAAACGAATTCTCGGTTCTCGGAATAGTTGTTTAAGACGAGTGTAAACTATGAAAAAAAAATTAAAAAAATACTTCATATTATCATGGATTCCATACTTCATTGCTTTCATCCTATTTAAAAGAAGTTGTAATGGTCATATTTTAACTGTTAAACTTCTGTTTTCGTTGGTAATCGATCAAATCCATTTTTCTGTATACAACTCATAACACATTTGTATTGTTTAATTGTATTCAAGCAAATATTGGAAATCAATGCTGTAGGGTTTCTTGGGGAGGGGAGGCATTTATATATACACGTATATATATACATATCCTGCGTGAGAGGCAACTCATTGCAAGTTAAATTTTAACTTCACAAATATGGGATACGGAGTTCCTTTCCCATAATTCCATTGGAATTGTCCACTTTTGCCCCACTGCCGATTAACTTACCACTCAAAATAGGATTTTGCATTGGCTTATTTAGCTAATTAACTCCAGCCTATACCAGCAGACAAGGCCTTCATTTTTAAGAGGTGACCAATCCCTTGTCCATGGCATTGGTGAGTTTGCTGTGGAAAAGATGATAATATACTGTTAGACGAAAAAAATATACAATTTAGAGACGGTCACATCTACCTTACTATCGAATAAACGACGCATATTTATATAGGAGTGGTATTAATTTGTCATAAACTGAAAGAACGCACGATCAATACCAGAGTTTATAGAAATAGCTTATATGCAGATTAGTTAATCTAAACCTACGAACTTACAAAACTTTGCAAAGATGAAGAATTATTTACATGCTATGTTTATAATACACATAGGAAAGAAAACCATTCATTGATGATAAATGTGTAAGATATTAATGCATAGATAGTGAATGGGTTAGAAATTTGTCGGTGGTGATAATAATTTTGAAAACAAATAAAATAGAAAAAAAAGAAAATAGAAAATAGACATGGATGGGGAAAATCTACAGAGAAAGTGAATTTTGATTATAAACATATAGCTGGGAAATGCCATACAAAACATATAGTTTATCAAGCTTTTTCAAAACAGCTAGCTCCCATAGACTACTCATGAGCAACATCATGTTAGATTAAAAACAAGAGAGCGTCTGACGCATAATAAAGATTATAATCATACTGAAAAACTTCACTCAAAGTAAATGAAAGTTTTTTTTCTAATTACATTTCTAAGCAGGTTTAATCAATTTTCTCATCGAATATAAAGTCTTTGTTAGAAAACTACAATATTAATATAATTCAAACTTATTTAAATTGTCAGCTTTGTGAAATAACACTGAGTCAAAGTATTCTATTCAAAAATACCTAAGGACACAAAAAGACTAAAAGAATGTGACATATGAGACGGAATGGAACAATTTATTAAATATCTACTATACTGAAATTCTAAAGCTTATATCTTAAAGAGGAATGCAAAAAGAGACATAAAACATATATTAAACATCTATTAACAAAAACTTGTGAAACTATAAATCATTAGAAATAACTTAACACAATGCAAATGACAGATAGAAAGTAAAAAAATAGGATAAAGAGAAAAAGAAAACATGACAAAATCATGGAGATAGTTGAAGAATCATATCAACTACTATATGTAAGTAAAGGCCATCATTATAAACGAGATACCGATTCCTCAATAACTGAGAAGGAATTTCCATTCTAAAAGACAAAATATTGCATCCACTTAAGAGCAATTAAAATAGTACGAGGCAAATAAAGGCCGCGTTACTATTAACATTATGTCAAGGGAGTAAATTTTTGCTGATATACAAGGTGTCCCAGAAACAAGTTAACCGTAATTTAAATTAGTATAACTCAAAACCTATTAGAGATTTTTGAGTCTTGTAAAACAAAGCAAATTTAACAACTATTTATCTGTCGATTCTGGAAATTTCATTAAATTTCCTTTTACGGTATTGATACACTAATGGGTTTAGTGGAGGCTATCAAAATCATGTTTGCGCAAGGAAGTAAAATAATGAAACTTCGAACTTTAAAATTAACAAATATATTTAAATTCATTTAAAAAAAACACCTCTTTATATGGGTAATAAAAATTTATTTTTTAATTTTCTAAGTATCATTTCCTTCCACATGTCTTCCATTTTTTTCCAAACACAGTTACGCCTTTGATCCCATTTATCGAACAACTTTTTGGATTAACTTGTGATTTTCCTTAAGTCTATTGACTTCACGTGTGATACTATCTCTTAACTGGTTGATGCTTTGTAGTAGAATAGAATACACTTTATTCTTTAGATATCCCAATAAGAAATAATTACACCGTGTTAGGTCAGGGGATCTTAAGGGCCATTCAATTGCATGATTTAGCGTGACAATGCGGTTGTCAAACGCTTCTCTTAGTTTTGTTCTTACAGCAAGCTTCCTATGAGCTGGTGCACCGTCTTGAATCCACCAAAGTCTATTGAATTGATTGCCGTAAATTTGGCGGAGTTCTGGAAAGATCCTTTCGTTGATCATGCTCAGGTAGGCAGCATCATTCAAGTTATTCTCGTAAAACAATGGGCCAACAAGATAGCCATTCCCGCATATTCCGATCCACAGAGACACTTTCTGGTGAAAAATACGTGTGTCAAAGTTGAATGATGGGTGCTGGTTCAGCGGCGCATATTGCCGAATGTTAAGGCTATTTACCTTTCCATTCATGAAAAAGGCTGCCTCATCACCAATCGCAATGTTTTCCAAGAAACGAGCAAGTTTATGGGAAGGCCATTCGACAAATTGTCTACAAGGAAAATCAGTTTCAAGAAGCTGGTGTCTTGCATGCATCTTATAGGGATGCCATTTTAAGTCATGTTTAATAATGAGGTTAAATGATGACTTTGACCATTGCAATCCATTCTTTCTGACTAATACATGTGGATTTTGAAAAAGTGTCATCTGAACTTTTTCGATATTTTCTGTTGTTCTTATTGTTCTCATACGACCCGAACGACCTTTATTTAGATTTAAGCATGTTTCTCCATGTTGGTATTTGCCAACCTTTTTCCAAAGTATGGGCTTGCTTGGTGGGTGGCGACCTAGAAAACGTTGTTCAAATGAATCTTGTACTTGTTTAATCCTGCCAGTCTTAATAAAGTTTGTGACTACAAATACGCTTTGATCTTTTGTTAACTGCATGATTAAAAAGGTTCTAGGGAAGTAAACTTTTACACAGAAACCCTTTCATTTGCTTAGTAAGCAATAATGACTACACCATACCACAGCGTGGCTGAAAAACCACTGTAAATTGGCTTAAGCTATGCATGGAAAATCGCAAAAGACCTAGGCAAACTAGGCTCCCTAGGTTCTCTTGAAAGTGCACGGTGGCCTAGCCTTCCTAGCAAACATATTTTTTGATAGCCTTCACTAAACCCATTAGTGTATCAATAATATAAAATGAAATTTAATGAAATTTCCAGGAACGACAGATAAATAGTTGTTAAATAAATTACTTTTGGCAAGACCAAAAATTCTCCAATAGTTTTTGAGTTATGCTAATTCAAATTACGGTTAACTTTTTTCTGGGACACCCGGTATTGGATAATTTGTTTATAATAGAAAATATAGGTTGAAGTGCCATAGCTCAATGGTTCTGTTTGCATCTCTAAAATATAATCAAAAGAAAATTTTAAATTAACTCCCGGTAAATAAATCTGCTATTAAAATGATCTATTGAAAAAATCCTATTCAAAAGTGTCCCCCAGGGACACGGATGAGTACTCTTTGTGTGCCTACCCTTATCATCTCTGGCACAGGATTGTAGCTTTCATATCTACGTTAAAGGAAAACTTTGTCGTGAAATGACATAAGTCTCCTTACAAATTCGGCAAATCTAGTTATATTTTTACTTACGTTTTGTTTCCATCAGTTAGGTTAATCCTCATTTCAACAAAAGAGTTATACTACCGTCCTATCTGTTTTCATTATTTAATAATACATAAACCAATTCTACTAAAGGCAATTTGGTAAGTCAGAACTCATCTAGAATACTCTAATTATTGGCATTTAATTGCAAATTAACTGAAGATTATTGTTTAAATGGTGTGATTACAGCCCTAATCGTCTTTATGCATATTAACCATAAAGTATGGAAATGCTGCTAATTATGTATTAATTGATGGCAAGCAGTTGAATACAATTTGCCAAGTAAGCTCTCAGCGAAGACCTCCTTTGGCAAATGAGGCGAGATATAAGGGTTATTTCGACTTTGATGAAATCTTGAAGAATGAATATACTGTATAATGAGAGTAACTATTAAATACATCAGAACCGATAGCGGGCCAGTGGCGGTTTAAGCGAAGGAGGAAGAGATCCTGCCATTAAACTTACATAGAAGGAAGTCTATTTTATACTTATAAATCTTTTATGAGCTAGCGTATTTTTTACATGCGAAAAGAGTTTTACATTGAACTTTATTATGCTTTTAATGCACTAGCACTCAATTATATTTCTTCCCACACTATTATTATTTTGCATTAATAATAACCATATTGCGGAAACAAATACTCTAGAGGGATTTTACGTTGAAAGCATTAAAGTAAATCTCCGTTGATAAAATTTAAAAATGAAAATAGAATTCTCCTTCTCAGTAATAAATGATAAATGGCCGGGATCCATTTTTTACAAAATAATCAAGACGTTCTATTTATTAAATACATGGAATAAATTGCACTGTCTAACAAAATTTAACTTTTTGTCGACTACAAAGATTAAAATAACATTTGTTAATGTAGTTTTATGTATAGATTTTAACGAATTTCATTCTTTAATTCCTTAATTTCAGATTAGTTAACTAAATAAAATCTTAAATAAAAGCAACAATTCTAATTAAAATGCCAAGTAGATAGTATAAAAATAGCCCAGATAAATTCTGCTACATACGAGTATGTGGCTCAGTAACATTTTTAAAAAATCAAAGAAAAATTTCTTCTCTAGTGAAAAAACTATATAATTTTTATTTTGGATGTAAAATTGGCCACCAAGATAAACCATGGACACCACATATCTGCTGCACTATATGCTTTAATTCTTTATCAAAATGGTCTAAAGGAAAAATAAAAAGCCTTCAATTTTGTGTTCCAATTATATGGCGAGAGCCCCAAGATCATGCCACTGAGTGCTATTTGGGTTTGGTAGACATACAAAGTAAGTAATTGTTTATTGTCCACTGTACCAATATCTTGAAGTAGTATACTGTAATATTATTTTTAGAAATATAAAATTAATCAAGTTAAGAGCCACTTTATTGTAATCACAAATATGTACAGAACTTAAATTTGATGCATATAATTTCCATACTTTTAGGGAAAACTTCGAAGTGCGCTTCAATGTGGTATATCACAACCTTAGATCTCCTATTCAGCCTATACCTGACTCAAAAGACATTCCAGTACCTGAACTACCTGCAGAAAATGTTTTTTCTAAGTCTGATGAATCAAATATGGAATCATGTGAACCAGAAACTCAAATTTATGTTCCTGAAACTCTTGATACTACTCCAAAACCTTTCTCACAAATTGATCTAGATGATCTTGTAAGAGATTTAAACTTAACAAAGCAACATATTGAATTACTGGTTTCAAGACTAAAAGAAAGAAACTTAGTAGCAAAGATGTTTGAATTACTAAGTTTCGCATTCGATCAAACAATTTACAAGACAAATTTCAATTTGACAACAATTTATGCTAATGTAATTATATTCCACGTTCCTTTGAAGAATTAGATATACATTATTAACCCAGTCAATGGAGACTTTTCATTGACGCTTCTTTATATACATATTAGTAAAGCCGTGCTTCTGCATAATGGAAATAAACTACCATCGATACCGGTAGCTCACTCTGTTGTTTTGAAAGAAACTTATGAGAATTTAGATTTTGTTTTAAAAAGATTTAAATACAGCGAACATAAATAGTTAATTTGTTCTGAGCTTAAGGTAGTATACATTTTAAATATCTTGCAGTCAGGCTAAACAATTTTCATATGTTTTTTGGGCCAGTAGGACAGTAGAGCTCGGAGAGAACTTACATACACTCAGAATGGCCTTTAAGAGAAGAGACAAAAGTAGTTTGTCATAATGCCATACGTGAACCATTGGTTCCTAAGGAAAACATAATTTTGCCATCTTTTCACATAAAATTAGGCTTAATGAAACAATTTGTTAAAGCCTTAAAACATAACCAGTAAACCTTCTTATATTTAAAAACAAAATTTTATAAGATTACTGATGCTAAAATTAAAGAAGAAATCTTTGTTAGGCCTTAGATTCGACAACTTATGGTAGATAGTGAGTTTGAGGCAAAGTTGAGCAAGCCAGAATTTGAAGCCTGGCATAGTTCTAAAGGTCTATGTTATGGTCCACTTGGAAGGCAAAAATCAGAAAATTACAACATTCTTGTTCAGAATTTGATTAGGTCTCATAATGAGCTGGGATGTAGTATGTCACTAAAGGTGCATTTTTTGCATACCCATCTGTTTTTCTTTCCAGAGAATCCAGCAGACGTCAACAATGAGCATGGTGAAAGATTCTACCAAGATATTGCAACTATAGAAAATCGTTATAAAGGAAAATGGAGTCCTATAATGATTCTCGTATGATGTCTAAGATTTATTTAATATTAGAGGGAATAAAAAAGTATGATGATACAATATTTATGTATTTGAAAGATGGATGCGTCAAAAACTAAAAAACGATAAGTTTCAAGTTAAAGTTTACAGAGAGCAATTTGAAAATAAGGTATCGGAAACCTTCCACGAGAACTTTAGGCTGCTACAGATGGTATTTACTCATGTCTCAATTTAGAGAGCTGAGGTAGAGTCAACAAATATTTAAGAATGCAGATTGTCCTACATTCAAAGGCATTTTAATTGGCCACGTACGGTAAAGCTCCATAAGGATACTAAGTCTTACGAGAGGACGAAAATGACGGGCTGATTTCCAAAACATATTCACAGAGAAAATTTTACGATGAAACGAATGTGACGAAGGATCGATTTCAGACAGCACATCCTATTTCATATCAATTTGCCTTAAACCTGAAACTAAAATTGTCTCACCAGACTTCCTTACTTCTACCGAGAAAGGTGGGCCTAATAGATTATTCCTTGCTAAGAAACTAATTATAGTGGCTAGGTTGACCTTCAATATTGAACGGTCCTATTGGGATATGAAAAGCGAGGCTCATTTGCATATTTTCTGATAGAAAGGAGAAGCAACATGTAAGGCGTCGGGCAAGGCTAAAATTTAATCCCAGTTGCAAAAAAAAGCAGTCTGGAGGTGGGAGCGCTATAGTATTGGACATATATTCAAGCACTGGTTCGGACTGCTTTTCGGTTATATGGACTATTTTACGCTGTAGTATAAACGAATCTCCTTTAGGAAACTGTGGTGCCCTTTCAACCAATATTAGTAAAACAGGAACTTGTTTTCATCCATCACAATGCTCCCTATCCCACATAAAATTGATTGCGTAGTTTATATACTGAAAGTATATCGAGGTGATGAACGGTCGAAAGAATCTCTGTGAACGGTTGTAATTAGTAGGGAGTAAATTCTCGTCCCAATAAGTCGACAATTTGATGATACCCTGCAGTCGAAGATGTTCTCAAGTCACGCAGAACAAGGGTCTGCATGTTCTTGTTAATATTTTGTTTGATTGCCTATAATATTTTCGTGTTTTCTCATTATGGCTGCATTTAAAATGATCGTTGCATAGTTTTGGAGGAATCCTTTATTCAAATACACCTCAGTTTGTTTTAATCCTTTAGCTGTTTTGTAGGAGGTGACTTATACACTAGTAGAGGCAAATTTCAAGATATTATGTGCCATTTCTATGGATCATAAAGAGTATTTTCATTCTAATATATGGATATTTTTTTTATTTTGTTTTCTATCGTTTGACTACTAAATGTAACAAAATTTTTGCGTTATTTTTTTTCTGTTTAAAATAATTGACTTGATAGAATGAATGTAGATTTTTTTGTTTTTTCATAATTAAATGTCCTGGGCAAAATGAAGCTATAAGGAGAAAATGACAACTCGAAAACTGGAATTTTGGCAATAGCAATGAATTCTAAATTTACTTCCATGGTTAACACATTTTTTTCGGATTTTCACACTTATTTTTTTATAAATACATCTGGTGTGTAAAACATGGACTCTTTAAAAGTAAATATTTAAAGCCCTCGGGGAGGTAACATTAACATATATACTTTGGGACAAATGGTATTCCCTCTTTCTATGATGATTGTTATTAATTCCTTTTTCCTTTCAATGGCCATTAAACGGAAAAACTCATTTATATTGGATAATTTCTAATATATTATATTGGCCGAGATATTTTTCATCAGGTTTTATTTTAGGGATGGGAACAAATCTATTTTCCCAAGATAATTAGCATATGTTTGTATTTCTACTGTGAAAGAATATTATTCATGGTTGAGATATTTCTAGTTCCATTGCGACAGAGCCTTAAGAAAATTTGGTGGGAAAAAATTGTATTATTTCTATCGCTTTAACATTATTGAACTGTAATAATTTTACAGCAAAGGCGATTTAACATTATTATATCAAAATATGTAAACTATAAATAATGGAGAATCTGGTAGCTAAATCAAAGTTTGCTAGTTAAAAATTCAAGGCTAACTAGACACGTTGCTCTAGACGAAGAATAGAATCTATTTATTACTCGACTTAACTTCATTCGTAGACTAACTTTATCTGTCCTTATTGCAACTAAATTTTCTCTATAATTATCTACTTAGTCAAATATAATAAAAAAGTGACCAAACTTTACTCGTAGTTAAGCTATAACCTTTAAAAAATTTTGGGCAAACAGACCATACCAACAATTCTTATTTCTATGTACATGGTACCTCCAGTAGAAAAGGGCTTGTCATTGAAGAAAAAGGAGTCCATTGAATATTCAAACATTCAATCAGCTATTTTTCCAGCTCCATATAGAGAAGGTATACCTGTTTCTGATGCACCAACTTCAATATCCTTGGAGTCAGATGAGGAAAGTGGTAAGGAGGAAGGTAGCAAAGAAGAATCAAAGAATGACAGTGCTGGATTACAGAGTGACATAAATTTTGATTAAGCACACTTTGCCAGGCAACATCTAATAACACAAGGGGAACTCCATGACCTTATCATGGATCTGAAAGTACCCAATAATAAGTCCTAGCAGCTGGGTTCTCGTCTTCAACACTGGAATCTCCTAGCAGCTGACGTAAAAAAAAAATTCGTCACCGTCAGCAGCAGTTCAACGATTTTTTGTAGTGGAATGTAATTTAGTGGTCTTCAACAATATTAATGGTCTGATGGAAGCAATTGGCGTCGAATACAATCCCAGTAACTGGAATCGGAACGGTGTCTGGCTGCACGATGGCAATAGTGAACCATCAGCTCCTGTGTACTATGCACCACATATGTAAGAAACTTATGAGAATATTTATCATATGTTGCTCTTGTGATTGACTTTCAGGGCGGATACACAAAGTACTGCTGCTTTCTGTGTGAATGGGATATCCATGTAAGTGATTCCCACTATATCCGGAGAGAATGGCCACCTCGTCAATCATTGGATCATGTGATGTAAAATGTTCAACATTCATAACGGATTGAACCAAACAAACTTGTGTTACCACCACTACACCTAGAAGTAGAGCTCATGAAAAGCTTTGTTAAAGCTATGGTCAAATCTGGTCAGGGATTCAATTATTTTACATCAAAATTTCCCTCACTGAGAGACGCTAAGATATAAGAGGGAGTTTTAATTGGTCCTCAGATTCAAGAGCTACTTAAAAATGTTGACTTTAAATCATCCCCTTATGGCGAGGAGAAAGCTATTGAGAGAGTATTCAAGTTAGTGGCGAAGGGGATTTCTCGAAATTAAGGAAGAAAAGGAAAGTATGAAGGATTGTTGGAACCTCATCATGGCTTACAAGAACATGGGATGTAGCCTTTTACTTATAATCCACTTTTTGGACTCACATTTAGACTTTGTTTCTAGCAAACTTTGAGGTAGTTAATGACGAACATATTGAAAGCTTTCTCCAAGATATTTCAATCATGGAAAAGCGGTACCAGGGTAAATGGAGCACAATAATGCTTGCAGACTATTTCTGAACATTCGCAAGAGATGATTTTTTAACCCACTATAATCGCCAAGCAAATAGGCAGAGAATGGATATGGATTAGAGTTTCAAACATAATTTCATATATTGTACGTTATAATAAAATAATCAAATATATTGCTTTAATATATCTTTAAAGCAATAGCCAATAAGCATTTTTCAAGGTGATATTTATATTCAGTGCAGGAAAACACATTGTAATTAATTTCATTTAAGAAGCACACAACTTTTCAAAAATTGTTGACGAGTGTTACAAGAGACAAGCAGTATCGATCCCACTCGTCCCAGTACCTGGGCTGATAACGAGGGGGAATATCACCCAGACTGGGTAATATTTAGCAATTATATGACGAACAGTCTGGGGAGAAAATAAGTTGCACTGATGTGAAGGGGAGCGCTCCATCGAATGATTTATTCTCCATGGGTTCATTGTTTCTCCATAGATTAGGAACGTAGAAAATATTCATGCCGTTCCATTTTCTTCTCTTAATATAAAAAGAATTAATAATTATTTATAGTAAACACCTATCTAAGGGACATACTTCAGTTTATCAATGCATCAGATGTGGACATTTGCGCATTGACCTTGCCATATTAGTCTGAAGAGTAGTTGCTCTCTGTTACTTGAGCGATGTACCACCCACTCATCTCCACCTTATCTAAGTTTACCCATAAATAAAATCTTACGACAAAGATTTTAATGGAAATGCCTTATTGGAAAGAAATATAATAGATATTAAAAGACACAGTAAGCTTGTTACTTAAAGAAAAATATAACGTGAATCACTGTGGTATTTATGGTATTCATAAGTAGATGACTCATCCTTAGAGAGTAATGTCCTGTTGGAGACTCAAACAGATCTTTAGAAACTGTGACTTTCCAGGTTCCTGCTAGGTTTGGAAGAATGACAGGCCGAGGTTAGTAATGGTGGCCCAATTTCGATGTAGGAAAAACGTAGATGATGTGCCCCTTCTATCGTACTCTGGTGCATAATTTATAGTACATAATTTTTGTATTAGTTTGTACGCAGCGCTAAAATTCTAATTTATTTAATCACGGCTTCGAGGAGGTGTCGAATCATGCTACAGGCTATATCGAGGCTCTTTTGTTTAATCTGGTCAATTTAGTGAACGTGAAGCTATGCTCTTCCTTGGTGGTTGGGAAAAGTTGGTCTTTCTTTGAACCACGACGCAAATATAATAGGCGAGGGAGTTTCAGTCTGAGTAGTTTGGAGACAACATGTCTGTAGCGATGTGGAAGATGGGATTGTTTGTCAGCCCTGCAACCACACTTACGGCCACGAAGCGGACTTAATTAGTAATTATTTTTGCAATGGTGAAATATTCAGAAGTATTTCACAATATCACAATTATCGCACTTAGCCAGCCATCAATACTATAAGAAAATCTTTTAAATTCTGTGCCTCAGACTGCTGCGACAATAAAAATAACTATCAGAGAATCTACTAATGGGCTCTGTGTTCCGAACGTGATCGTGATAATGAGTTTTACAGCAAAAAACAAGCATAGAATTTTGATGGTGACATTTTCTTTCCCAATTTACAACTTAAATTTTCATTTTGATCCACATGAAATACATGTTTACCCTAAGAAAACGAACATAAACTGGAAATAATGAAGTTTGAACGTGTTTGTTTCCCCTGTCCCTTGCCCCACCAAAATTCCCCTCTTTAGCGACCAGGCAAAATAATTTTAAATTCTTCTAATTAATAATTTTAGTCAGAAATTAGTTTATCCAAAGTTTTATATTTAGATCTGAAAAAAGTTAAAGCCCTTTACTCCTTTTTCAAAGCTTGCTTCAATGTGTTCCTTTCAGTCTTTGTCCTACAGGCAACTTTGTTTCTTCTTTTAGTAAAGGAGCCATATTCAGCATTTCGCTTTGGGTCACATCATCACCAAAATTCTCCCCATTTGAAGAAATACTTCTATCTTTTTTTATCATTAGCTATGGCTCCACGGAATATAAGTTCGTATGTACGTAAATTAATGTGTGCATTTACACTTTCTTCTCTCTAGGCGCGCGAAAGGTCTTAGGAAAGAGATTTAATTTCTCTTTCACAACAGTCTGGAGATTTTATTTGTTTTCGGGACCAGCTACGCCATACAAATTTTAAATAAGATGCTTATCTCACTGAAGGTGGCTTGTGAGATGGATCCGGTCCTAAAGGATTACTCATATGAATAAACGTGTGGGCGGTGCTGTTGTGGAAGTGGAGAAGGTGGTTAATTCCTTGCGGAAAGCGCATTTCCTCTCGTCTTCCATGTTATGTTTAATTTATATCATGGGTGCCTCTAGAGATTTGGCTACGCCAATTTGTACAGTGGAAAAGAAGTATTTCCTATATTTTGGGTCAACATTGATAGATACATTTTGCCACCAATAAGGCAAACGCCCTGGCATAGTCCTCAGCAAACAACATTTGGTAGAAAACTATTAGCCATTTAAAGAACTTGGCCAAAACATCTTACTTTATCTTTTGTCGGAGTGTTCAGATGCTGGGGAATCATGTATGCTTAGTAACGCAGTTTAAATGATTGTGTCTCCTCAAAATAAAGCGGTATAGCAGTTTAATTTTTCTGATGAAAACAATTACTTCCCATCACATGAAAAAGAATAGTAAAAAACATCACGGTAGATCTTTAGCGTGTGGGCAATGCCTATTAATCTCTCTGAGTCTCCCCTATGTGTATCTCGCCTTGGCAACTCTTGAAGTGTCAGCAGCGATGTCCACTAGTCGTGACAGTGTGTTTTCGAATAAAGGAGTAAATTCCGAAATTTAATTGCCCCATATATTTCGTTTTAACGAGTCACTAATAATAATAACGATAATGACACTTATTATTAGAATATTGCCGTATTTTTAGACGGCACAAGGATACAGTTACATTCTTATGTCCCATTGTTTTATAAGAATTGATGTACAGGTAATTGAATTAGGAGAGGAAAAGCGTTGAAAAATGGGCGGGTTTTACCAATTACAGTGCTTTAAAATCAAAAAAGAATTATTAATACTTATATGAAAGCGTTTGAAAATTTACCTTATCTGGTTTTAATCTATGTAGGATAACACAATATAATCAACAAGAGGAGAGGCTTCGCCACTCCTTACAGGAGGAGCTTGCACTTTGCAGGCAACCCTGCGGTCTGTGGCATGCGCCGTTTTGACTCTAGAGACGTGGTTCTGGCGTAAACAGAATGTTTCCTGTACACACTCGTATCTCCTACTAATTTATTCTTAGTCTAGGTTCTTGCAGATCCATGCTTATTGTGTGCGTCTAAAGATCAGAAAAAACATCGGAATTCATTTGTTGTACGAAAAAACAATATTTTCAGAGATCTTTTTCCATCTAATTTTCTTTTATATACGAAAAAAAACAGCAATGTCTTAATTTTAATACACTTTTCGAACTTGATCTGAACTCATAGCAAGACATATGTTTTCTCATATCAAATTAACTAATATCAATTGTTATTAAAAATTGTTAAGATACCTTTTTTTCAATTAACTAAGATTGGGCAAATAACAATAACAATGAAAAGCCAAGTAGAAGATAGAAAAGTTATAAAATTATTTACTCGGTTGATTCTTTATGTGTGCTGACGGAAAAAAAAGTTGTTTGATGATATTCTCAACGTAATTAAAGCTCATAGAATTTCGCCAATGAGCTGTGGCGGCTCTGTTTAACTTTCGACCCAAGACGCTTTTCATTATGAGCGAAAAAAAAAGCTTAAGAAAACGCGGTCTGTCGGTGAATTATCGTGCCTTTCTTTCACCAATTTGGCGAACAATTTTCTCTCTCATTAAAGACGGGTTTGAGTCAAGAAATCTTGAATTACTAGGAAGGAAATTGAGCAGGCTAAAACTTTTTGATTTTTCACAAATGGGGACATTTTAGGGCTTTTCTCCACTAAAAAATAATTTTATCAATAGAATTTTCATTAATTTAATAAAATGATATATTTTAATCGATTACAAACAAAATAAATTAAGGAATGATGGTTAAGGACACGTGAAAGAATGCGGTTCTTAGTCTATTACACCTGACATTTTGAGGGGCGGCAATTCGTCTCAGGCAAAGTGAAACTCCTTGGGATTTTTTCCTTCTAGACATCTCCATTTCACCTTTCTTCGTCACTTTATAAACAAGCCCCTTTTCACACATTTATATTATCAGAGGTTAATTTCTTAGGCCAGTCGCGGAAACGCTTTTATACACTTATCCACATTGGGGGAAAAAGGTGAATAATCTATCCCCTTTGGATCGAGTTTAGGGGCTTTAGCAAACCGTCTTGCTTACCATTATCTTCTGTTTTAGTTCTTCATTTTACTTTTCTCTTTCTATCTGACGGAATGTTTTACATTACTGCTCATAAGCCACTCGAGGTGTTCGCTCCTGGTCCCAAATCTAGGAGAAGGATCAGTGGCTATATATTTATTTCTCGAACACTTGATTAAAGATTTTTACTTACCATTTTCAGCGGCATATTCCTTCGTTAGTTTTATCTTATTATTTTAAAAAGCAAGCAAGAAAAATATCGAATATATTTCAATTTTAAACCATCTCTCATTATTTTATCTCCTCGGTTCCAATTTGCGATAGTTAAAAATTTGGGCTTCACTACTAATAGTCAAATTATCTTTCCAAAATAATAGTGCTAATGCCTGAAAATTTCCCCACCCCTCTTTTCGTCGTCTTACCCGCTTGACGCCTATAATTTCAGACGATCAGAATAATTTTAAGATTGTCATTCATTAATTGGTTACCTTCCCCTTTGTATGGTGCAACTGCCTTATTACAGATCCACCGCTTCAATGTTCTGCCCATTTAAATTGTTAAAATATTTGCTGCCTACGTTTTCTCCGCCGGGGCCGTTTCTCTCCTAGAAGCCCCTACCCCCTCCTCTGGTATTCGAATTAAAATGTAAAATATTTAGTGCAGGGTTTTGACAGTAAGTTATCGGCAGCTCAGAAGGCAGTAACTTACAGTTCGTTGTTTTTTTCATAAGAACACTGCATGAAAATAAATACAGTAAGGACTGTATAAAATAATGTAACTTGCATGACATGATTTAAATGCAAAGATTATGCTATTAAAATACAGTAACATGGCTGATACTTTAGTTTGCATGTTGTCTAAAAAATACTGTAAATGTGCATTGCCAAGTGCCTATACACCCGAAGCTTCTACAATAATAGTTTCATATATATATATATATATATATATATATATATATATATATATATATATATATATATATATATATATATATATATATATATATATATATATATATATATATATATATATATATTTATATATATATATTAATATATGAAATGAATATCTCACAAAGTAGCACGTGATGTTCGCAATGAATGCAATGTCCCGCAGGAAAAATTAAAAGCTGTTTACAAGTACTTTCGAACTTTATTCAGTACATTGTCAAGGATAACTACAACTGAAAGTAATATAATAAGTGTATATATAAGAGAGTAAAAAAATATAAGCCTGCCTCTAAGACAAGAAATCACCAGTGAGTAAGTAGGAGAGGGACGGGTAAATTCACCCTAAGATTTAGCTATAACAGGTAGCGAGGCTAAGATGAAGAGGCAGAAAGGGTCAAGAACAGAACCGAAGGGGTTAAAACTATTAAAGAAAAAGGAGATAAACAAGAAGGAGGTTATGAGAGACACGAGAAGTAAGCAGCTACTTTGGGGGATGGCCGAGGTCAAGTGGAGAGATGGAGAATAATTATATAATGTTAATACAAAACCAATGAGATAATTAAATTCAGAAATTGGGTACCCATGACAATAAATATTGCAAAAAACTAAGAACATACATAAGTCAAAACTAATTTCTTTAAAAATAAGTTTGGAGATAACGTCATCAATTTTAAAACGGCTAGGGGAAATGTTAAATTTATAGAAGTGACTTATACATGAACATTGAACAATGTTTCGTTTAATTGCGTCATTTGAACGTAAAATAAATTTTGGGAAATTCCATTTTCGGACACCTGAACAAAAAACACTCGTTTTCAGCTTTCCTAACATACTTAGGCACATATAATTGCTTTCCTGTCTGTCAAGAGTATTCACTTAGACAAACAGAACATTTAACTGAACACACTCCACCAATATTATTACAATTATTGTAAACCAGTATATTCTTAATAGTCGACTCTTATTTGAAAATAACAGAAATATTAAAGGTTTTTAAAATGCGGGGAAGGTCAATGAAAGAATCAGAGAAGGGTAAAACTAGAATATTTTTAGCATTAAAAAAGATGGCAGGAACTGTATTATGGAACGTCCTTTTTCGCAGAGGAAAGACAATTTTAAAGGAATGGATAAGGGTAACATAATTTATGGCCGATTTCAAAGATATTGGAGAGTTCCAAATCCATATATTCAGGGTTAACAACTCGTAAAGCGCGTAGAAACATAGACATAAAAACAGAACGTTTGACTTAAGGACTAAATGCAGAGTAAAAAAGAAAATAAGAGTTTGAAATAGTAGGTTTGCAATAGATAGAGTAATTAAAACCAGTCTGAATTTTATGAATTTAAAGATCGAGAAAGGGAAGAGTTTATTTTTTTCAACCTCATGGGTATATTTATTAGAAGGGAGGAGTGAATTAAGTTTTGTAAGAAAGCTATTAACATCTTTAGAATTAGGCCACAGGAAAATCACATCAGGGACGAGTTTTCTTTCAAAGATCTTCATTTATAAGTTAGATAGAATAGGTGAAAGACAGTTACCAATAGTTTATCCAAACTTTTGAAGAAAATATTTACTTTCTAAGGAAAACTTACAACTTTGGGTACAAAGTGAAATGAGGATGATGAATATAGTAGCAGGTACAGGAAGGTCAATATTTTGCAATTCTTTATAAAGGAAATTGAAAAGATCTTTAACTGGAATCTTGACAAATGATTAGTGGACATCGAAACTAACAAAGCTAAAAATTGTTAGAATACTGAATGGCAATGAGTTTATAAATAAGGTGGAAGCTATTGGTAACATGGGAATGAGAAATGGCCCCAACTGGATTGGTAGATGGTTATTAAGGGCAAGTGACGACATTTCTTTCTTTCAGCACAGTGAGAATAAAGAGATGAATCAAAATGGAAAGAAGGAAACTAAGGAGGCTTCGAAGACAATGTCGCATAAGGCCTGTATAAATTCTAAAGAGGGCTCATTCTAGGTTAATAATAGCTCAGAGAATGTTCTCGCAGAAATAAATGATGGTAAAAAGAAAGGAGACTGAGAATAAGAAAAGGAAGCAATGAGTGTTTAAGGAGATCCCAATGAGAGCTGGAGGATTTACTGGATGTTCAGGAAGAGCTCAATGGAATTTTACGGATGGTTCAATAGGTCTTTAAGGAAGGTTTAATTGACGTTCATATAGAGCCTACAGTACATGGCATGGGGGTAAATCTAGTATCCACCACCCTGTCTTTACCAGAAACACTACCTTCAAGGGACACTAAAGCTTCGAGGGGAATTACAGGGAGGCTTATTGGATGTAAATGAGTGCTCAAAGTGGTGTTATGTTAGTGCTGATTTGGTGTTACCAGAAGACAAAATGGGTGTTCAGGAATGACTCAACAGTTTCTCAGGAGCTTATTATGTGTTCAGGAATGAAATAGACGCTAGCCAGTTTATTTGAAGATATTTTTGGGGAAAATATAAAGAGTAAGGTTGTTTGAAAGATATAAGAGCGCCGATCAATGCCTTGGCGAAAATTCGGGCCTGTAAGGTATGCATTCCTCCATATTTTAGCTCAACAATAGCTGCTCAGGCTACACCTGACACCCTTGAGAAAGACCTATGTATACTTATAGAAAAGATACAATATATGCTTTGAACACAATATACTTATTTGGAAGAAAATTTCATATGCACAGTAAAATCATTAATTTACTTCATAAATAAAGTAAAACAAAAATCCTAAATTTAAAAATAAAATCTCTTTACAAAAAGAAATAGCTACACAAAAATTTCAACTTATCATACTCGAATTCCAAAACGTAAAACTGAAACCAATACATGCGGTCAATAGACCACAAAGCGAACTTACATAACTATAGTCAACCCAAAACGCAAATAATTATTTTAAACTAAGCTACCTCATTCACCAAAGATTCAATGAATAGTTGAAACAAAATATCTTCACCAAAGAATCACTATAATTAAACATCACTTTCCTACATACACATACACAGAACAGAGTAATCTTTATGGATATAAAACCAACAAGGATAGGCAGAGACTAAGCCACTCGATTTAATTCATTAAATCTATCAAAAACATTACAGCGTTTAGTCCTGAGAATACTCGTATATTAAACATTCACTTTAAACACAAAGGAAACAGCAATCTCATACATCCTAGACATTTCCAACCACTTCTACATAGTTCTACAATCCAATTCTTTCATTGTTAAAAACATCTTAAATCATGTCAATATTTAGCCAGAAAAAGCCCCAAACACAGCAAACTCATATGGTTCTATCTCACTTTAACCAAAATCAATGGAAAACTAATTGAGAAAATGATAGGTCCAGTTATAATCCTCTTAACAACACTACAGGAATTCGGGAAAGATCACTCCACCAAAACTCTTCTATTCATCCCTAGGCATCAACTTCTAGATGGTTTCAATGGAACGCCCCACTCTTCATACAAATTTCTAGCAGCTATTAACATGAACAAAGTCTTAGACACAATACCTAAACATATTTTTGCACAAAAATCATAATTACCAACTCTTCTACCCGATAAAACAAATAAATGTCAAACAACTATCTTCAGTACAAAGATAAGTTCTATAAAAAGCACATAAAACAGACATACTACCACGTAAAAATGGCGTCCTGCAGGGGTTAATCCTCTCACTACTATTAGATAAATAATTATTTACTCATGATATCGCCAAACACAATCCCCAAATATACTAAGGAATACTTTTCGAGACGACTTCTTGATAAAAGCACAGCACAAAAAAATCAAGACAGTAAGTATAACACTAAAACAAACATAAACAATCTAGAGCATCAATTCAATCAAAATTGAATGACAGCCTGCACACCATACTATAAGTGATTATTTGATATCACAATAATAAATGTACACTGAAAAACGATGGTTGAAGATTATGACACTTGTTACTTATGACTAAATTCTTTTTTCAAATAACCAAAAGAGTTATCCCTGCATCAATACTTCATCATATATAGATAGATCTACGACGATGTGAATCCAAAGCATATCTTGATTCCACGCAGCGTATATTAACCTTATTTTTTATTGCTGGCATCCAGGTCTGAAACGGCAGGGTCAGGACGGATATCCTCAGCAAATAATAAAAGAGCATAAAGATCAGCATGGTAATCGCTGGAGAGCCCGAGGCCACTAGTACCCTATCATCTATTCCAGTCTTATGGAATGGAGTCAGTTCTTTCCAAGCACGTATCCGATATATAGGCGTCGTTTCTGGGTCAGAAATTCTACGCTTCCAATAATAGTCAAACGGAGCGATAAGAGAAAGATAGCGTCACAAATATATAGTTAATAATAACCAACCATAAAAACTAACCTAATATAACCAAACCAAATTTTTTCCGTCGAAGTTAGCCAAAAGACCGATGGTTATAGAATTATAATAGAAGGCAAGATTTTTAACTAAGGACATAAAGATATATAGAAAGCTTTAAGCGTCAGCGATGTCAGAGGCTCAGTATACGCAAAGAGGGTACTGGATGAATCTTTGAGTTTTGCTTAATAGCGAGTCAACGTCGTAAGTCTTTCAAAACGTGTATCCTCGAGTGCTCAGTGTCTCTGTAACTGATTAAAGAGACCTAACTTCTGTTAAATTAAATATATACGTCCAAGGAATCCAAATAGGGCTGAGAATAACCACTAATGCTGTCTGCTCTTTGACCTGAAACCTGAGTCACTAATTTGGGATAGAGACGAAGGCAAAAATCTATAACCAAAAAGTAATGCGAAAATCAGAGTTAACCGTAACGTAACCTAGATGTGAAAGTAACGATATGGTAGGATTATCGATGAAAACTGTATTTGTGCACATTGAATCCTAAAACCATTGGTAAAGAGGGAATATGAAGAAATTTAAGCTTTTTAAATTTCTTGCGAAAGTTGCGCAATATTAAGACCCTGGATATTTGATCGAGTGATAGGATACAAAGGGTTCCCCTTTCAATTGTCCTCATTCACACTCGTAATTCATATCAAATGAAACATCAATCACCAACTTAACTTAAAATACACAATAGAAATTCCTTGGAATGGAATCGAGAAACAAACGGAAATAATAACTTAAGGTAAATTTCGCTCGTCATTTAAACGTTAGTTTGAGTTCAGGGAATTTCCGCGACAAGAATAAAAGAGAAACTAGGGTATACAAAAAACGCATTAGCGCTCCTGGAAAAAAAATAATAAATAGCAAGGAAATTAAAATAAAAGTTTTACCCTTGAGAGAAAGAAAGGTCCCTAGAAATATTTGTGTTTATGACACCAATAATTTCTGAGCAAGTAATAAAAATTTTTAAACGAAATCAAGATAACTTTCTTTGTTAATTTGCCGGAAAGGTTGAATTTGAATAGTTAGACGATGATTGAAAGAATTAGACATATTAATTATCATCTTAGATATTCAAACTCTCACACCACACCTTTTGCTATTCGGAGTCTACAATATTGACCCTGGTTTAGATTCGTGTATCAAATTGTTTTTGAATTAATTCTTAAGCAAATGGACTAGGTCCTAGTTGATATGCAAGAGAGTAAATAAACAAAATTAAATCCACATAATTCCACTATTCTCGGTTTTCGTCACCCTGGGTGAAGGAAAACCTGTTCCACGTCAGGAATATGTGAATACAACTACTCATTAGCAACAAGTCTTAGAAGAGGAGAAGTGTGTATTTTTGCTTTGAATAAGGGAGAGTAGAGAGAATGGTGTTGTGAATATATAAATATGTGATGATTTGTGTATCAAATTGTTTTGGAATTAATTCTTAGGCAAATGGACTAGGTCCTAGTTGATATGCAAGAGAGTAAGAAAACAAAATTAAATCCACATAATTCCACTATTCTCGGTTTTCGTCACCCTGGGTGAAGGAAAACCTGTTCCACGTCAGGAATATGTGAATACAACTACTCATTGGCAACAAGTCTTGGAAGAGAAGAAGTGTGTATTTTTGCTGTGAATAAGGGAGAGTAGAGAGAATGCTGTTGTTAATATAAAAATATGTGATGACTTGTGTAAGATTTACTTAACTTAGGGGAGATAAGCACAGCGCGCTTACTAATCGGTTGCCAGATCCCTGCGTCCGCTAAATTTTGTGTCCGCTTTCGCTTTCTTATTGAACCAGGAAACTAAACAACTAGTGTCTAACTTTGGCAGACAGGTGGCGTATAGGGAGCGCATTAACATAACTCTTGTCTTTGATTTAAAATAAATTAGACAAAAGTTTAGTGGTTACTAAATATGCAGATTCCATTCTTTTCTTATTTCTGTAAATGGCCTAAACTAGATAATATTTAGTAAAATTACGTAGAATTCTGGTCACTTTTTAATTGCATTACTTATTCACTTATATTCATTAAGTTTTATGCATAAAATGACTAAATCTCGTGATGGCTTAAAGAAAACAAATATTATATTAAGGATATTGCGAAAATATATAAGATGGATACTCTACATTTTTAATGGGAATCAGTAGGGAAGCTTCCTGTAACGATTTGACTACAGGATAGAATACTCTTTTCGGAGCTCAATCTTTCATTAAAAACACTTTAGTCTGATGAATATATGTATATTAATAAAATATTCTCGATCATTTATTTCAGAGACGAATTTAACATATTGCTAAAGCTTTTGCCACATGCCATTGTCATGTGCATAAAAGGTACTTTACTGTAAAATAGTAAAGCTAAGTTAATTCTTCAACTGAATCAAGGTACGAAAATATATTTATAACACGGCACGTTGTAATTAATTATATTTCTTCCACGCTTCTTTCGGATTTTAGGAATGGCAATCATATTTTTTTAAAACGGAGATTAAGTTTTGATTCGCTAATAGAAAATGACTTCATCATACAGCAAGATTTTAAAATTGCATATAATAATACACATCAAAGCTATTTATGAAGGCTGGAGATATTCATTGTAATGTAATAAATATTGTGCGTACATCGAATTTTTTAAGTGTCATATATAGATAATACCTTACTTAATCTTAGTAATTTACAGAAAATTTTCCGCTTCTAAAATATGTTAGTAACAGTGAAAACACTGTTTTGGAATGGTAAAACGAGAGCAACAATTGTCTCTTTTGATCTTTATTTTGAAATATTATATTTGGAAGACGTGGTTAATCTTAATTTTTGATGTATAGCACTTCTCAAGGCAAAGAGAATTCACAACGCGGTTGTATCTCTACTAGTAAAAGGCGTGAGAGAACTGATGGGTCTTCATGGCGTGCTTAAGGGCACAATTGAAGAAAGAGGATTGTATAACTGCTACCTGATCATTTCATTTACTATGAGTAAATATCGAGAAACTAGGATCAGCCATCCCACACGGACGAGTACGAGGAACAAGAACCATAGATCTTAGCGCCCTAAAAAGATTCATTGAGGATTAAAGTTAGGAGGTACTATAATATTTAAGATTTTGTATACAAGAAAGTGAAACTAAAATTAGATTCTGGGTTGAATAGAATGGCGTAAAAATTTTGGTTGCCTCTGGCATCTCTTTAATAAGAGGAATTTTTGATCAGTAGATGACTGGTAGCCTGCCAACCACTTAAAAACCTTATTTGATTTTTCGAAACGAAAAATTACAGTATACTTTCCGACAGTGAACATTATTCTTGCTTTTTCTGGCAGGTATTGGTTTTCAAGTGTCATATTTTAATTTCTCAAATGAACCGTAGTTTTTTATCCTCTAGAGATATCGTAATCTAGTGAGAAATTTGAGGTTAAAGTAATTAAGGTTTCTTCAAATTATTGAAAACGTAAATAGTTTCTCTCTGGAAATCTTCAGGGAAAAATTATTGAGTCCATCTAAATGATTATTAAATCAGTATTGATTAGATTTGGGAGTTTTCTCGTTTCCATGCTCTAAAGATTAATTGAGATATTTTTTTTATGTCCATTTGGGTCAATGGAACGAATGCACTTTGAAGAAAAATAAATTTGCTTGTCGAAATGTTTTTGAGAGCATAAATCAAATTTGTTGATTTTGTGTAAGGGTTAAAAATTAAAATATTTTCAAATCCCTGTATCAATTAAGATCCCCTTACATTGTACTCAAGTTATTAATTGAGCTTAGTGAACCCGTATCTGGGGGTGGGCCTAGTCTTAAACAGGTAGACGTCCGTTTGGGGTTTAGAATTCAACTTAACTGAGTGGAAGCCCGTTTGAGGTGTGGGCGTTGATTTAACGGCGTGGACGCCTGTTTGTAGTTTAGGCCTTGCTTCAATACTCTAAGGTTAATTGGCATTTTGCCCTCGACTTAAACGGGTGGAGGTCCTTTACTGGTTTCGGCTTCGCCTTAACCGGATGGAAGCCTCTTGGTCGCTGGGTCCTCCCCGTAACCGGCTAGAGACCCATTTCTGGTTTTGGCCCTGCCCTAACCGGGTGGACGCCTGTTTTCGGTTTAGACCTCGCCTGAATCACTGGATGCTCTCATATCATTCCATCGAAGTTAAATGATAGGCCAAGTCAAGGTAGAGGACTACAAAGGAGAAGTATTTATATTAGAAAAACTATTCGACCACAAAATCAAGCCTTACTGAATACATATAGGTGGCTCTGCCGACGATCTATCAATCGCAAAACGAAGAGATAGAGTACCATATGAGAAAGTTGGAAGTAAATCACTCAAGGGCGTTTTTGATATATTCAAGAATTTATGTAGACGATAAAGAATGACTGTGTGATCGACGCTATCAAAAACTAGCATCAGCAGCATGTTCTACATTTTGTAGCCTAGTCCTTTATTATTTTTTCTGGTAATTATTATCCAACTTCCTACTTCTGAATTAGTGGATGCCTTCATTCCAAAAATATTTTCCAAAATTTTCCACAACCTTAGCAACGCATTCACTTTAATTATATCAAAGAACACGTAATTCTGTGAAATCTTTTCCCCGGATGATATATTCTTTGAGCATCAATTTCTTCATCTTCCTTTTATCGTTATTATTCCTAACGGCATTGCTTTGCTGATTTTAAATGCGATGAGTTATTTTAAAAGCTTAATTCACATCAGAGGGTTTCATGATATTCGAGTCGAGTGGGTTAAAATGATGTGCATACGCTCCTTAATCTTTGAGGTTCATATAATAAGGAAGCAGGAAATTAAATATATAAATGCCTGTATATAAAAGAATACTGAATTTTTTTCGTTATCCATTTTTCATGATTATGCTTTATTTAAGTGTGAAATATATATGCATATATATATTCAAGGGGTACAAGTGTTTAATCTAGGCAAAGAACGCTCGCTAAGAGGAAAGAGAGGAGATGAGTCGATTATTATAAAAACAAAATATTGAATGTAGTGATTTAAAACGCATAATCACCCTTTGAATGATATAGCTGGGAGGTTGACCTTCAAGCATCCAGTATTAAAGAGCAGGCACACAGGAAAGGACAAATTTATCCCCTAAGGAAAAAAAATAAAATAATTCGACAAATTTCTCCTCATAAGAGAGCCATATTTATATACTAGTGTACATAGGAGTCTTGTCAACAAATTACTACACTATTTAATTGACTACTGCTATTATTAATTCTTAAATGTCATTATTATAAAGTTATTTCAGATAATAAGTATATAAGGCTGAAATCCTTTCACACTTTCTTAGGCAAACATGTGGAAAAGTTTTCATCTTTACCAGGCAAGGAAATTTAACTAATTGGCCAAAGCTAAATGGCTCTGGGTTTAGTTTGCTGAGAAATATAATCGAACTTTGACCCTTAATCTATGTAGTTCAATTGGGGTATTTTTTAATTTACTAGATACGAATTAAATTTAAACCTTATTGTTTTGTTAATTCGCATTTTCTAAGAAGCTTTCTGGGATAATTCGTTCTGATATCAGGTATGGCAAAAAATAATATATAAAACTACCTATTTGATAGCTCGTATTATTATGATTATATATGATTTAGAAAATCTCCCGTAAAGTTTTCAATGAATTATATTCTACAAAAGAAGATAAAAATATATTCCATCTCTTTATACTCTACAACTCCCCCGCGTATCTTAAAAATTAGATATACAAGTTTTCGTATTGTTAAAAGAGAAAAAGCAGCACAAATTAATTATTATGACAACCCTTTTCTAATATACTTCAATTTAATTTGTAATGAAGAGCCAAAAGAACCAATATTTGGTTAGTCAATAAATAACACTGAGCAACAAATCCAGAATGTTTTTTTGGCAAGGGAAGTTAGAGCTGTTAGAGACAAATTTTGGGTTGCTGAATTCAAATCCGATCTCACATTTGCTCTATCACATCATATTTTTTCGCTATCGGTATACCCCTTTTTTATAAATTTTATCATTATATTTATTAAGTATTATATATTACTTTCATTAATATTTTCTGAGATAGGCAGAGATATTTTTCTGATGAAATCTTGCATCTCCATCGCTTATTTACAGCATGCAAATACAATTTCAGGCAGTTAAATATTGGCGTGCACTGTGGTAGGGTAGTGAGTGCTGTTTTTCGGATAAGCATTGATTGCAATTGTTTTATAGAGTGACGGCAGATATGGCTACATCATCCCAAGGAAGGAGATGCTGAAATGAACCCTACATATTTTGCTACATTTGTGGTGACTTTACTTTGAAGCTTAAATGCACAACATAAGTACCATTTCGAGATCAGGACAAAAACTCACAAATACTGCAAATCTTGCATTAAACTTTTTGATCATAGTCTCAAGAAAAGAATGCCAAGCCCAACTTTGGTGTGCAAATGGTTTGGAGAGAATCAACGAACCATTTTGCTGATTGCTACTTCTGCCTTGTCAATGTAAAAGGTTTCAATAAGAAAAACAAATATCACTTGCAATAAATACCCAAATATCCCTTCTACCACTCGACCAATTGGGCACTGTGATGAAATACCTTTTCTTGAGACTTACAAAGGGTACATCGATTTCAAAATTTAGGATTGTTGAGCTTCTTATTGCTTGATACGATTGGAGAGGTGTGAATCCTAATAGAACCATTCATGCTCCAAAGTAAAACATATATAGGTACTATCAACTTTTATTCACATGAGTTTTCACCTATTATCTTACAGGAACACAAAATCTATATTGTTGGGTATAAAATTACAACAGAACCTAGTAGTAGTAAACAACACTTATAAATCATCACCGCTTCAACCACTTTAAATGGTTATGTATATTCTATTAATGGAAGTATCTATTAACAATATTTCAATTTTTTTATATCCTTAAAAAATGACATAATTTTACTCATTTTAATTCACTGTAGTTCTGTCTTTATATTGGCAAACACTGGTATAATGGATTGGCACTAAGAAACCAATCGCTCATTTCGAAATACATTATGCTAATCATTAACCGATATTTTGAACAATTTAAGTGAATTAATTCTGCCCTTAATAAACAATTTATCTTCCTGGATGAGCTAACAATTAGTTATTTATAGACTATACTAAGTGGAAGAGAATTCATCTCATCCACGCAGGATCTTGCATCAAAATAGTAGTACTATTTTTTTACCTGCGTCGAAGCGCCAGGTTTAGGCGTCGCAAAGTTCAGTTGTACCAATTTAGATCCATGAAATGACCCATATGACCATAAGACATCTAGTGGCATAAGTCTCATTTAGCCATTCAAAGGCACTTGTAAGTGATTTGAACCATGGGAAACCATCGATGCAATAACTATTAACCATCTTATCGCAAAACGCTGGAGGTTGTTGAAGGGTCTTTCCCTCTTGTTAGAATTAGTAATAGCATAAAAAAACTCACGATGTCAGATAATATTGAAAAGTATTTCGTAAAATGGAGAACTATTTGAAAATGTATGCAAAGTTCAGAGTATTGAGAGAAAAATGAAATTAGATCAGGCAATTGAAAAGAGAGAGCTTACAGAGAGCAAAGACCTTGTTACGATATTAGTATTCTATCTATTTTGTAGATAATGCTGCTATAACTATTCTTCCCACGTGCTATGCTGGCTGAACGTATATTTTTTGATAATTTCACCCACGAAATCTACATCTGTACTAACTTATCGTAAAAGTAGTATCATAAGAATACTTAAATCTGTCTAGTATTATGAAGTTCTAAACTGCTCCCATAAACCGATCTTCCTTTATAATTTACTCGATACTGGCTCGAAGACTATGCCCTCAATGGATCCTTTCCATCAAAGTAACTTTTTATGCCTTTCGTATACTTTCACTTTCCCTTACATTTCCAACTTTCTAACCACTCTAAAATTTATTTTTATGCGTACCAAATTTTATGCTGTTATGTACCATCCCCCGCCCCTTTAACTTTCCAAAATTTAGCACTTTGCAATTCTTTCATCCAATGAGTTAAGTCGGCGAATCATGGTTCAGGCTTCTGTCAGTGCCTGAAAACCTAGAGTACTAAGAGGCCTTCCGGAGTTTTCTCATTTCTTGTAAATGAATATCATCAAACTGTCAACAATATTCAGAAGAATAGTTTCAGTTTGACTAAATAAGAACGACACTGTGTATTTTTGAAAAATAAAAAGAATATTTTAAATATTCGATAATCGAATTTTATGCAAATTGTGAGTAACTTCCTGAGTAAATAATAAACAAGTCGTTAATCGATATTCGGGTGTGATACAGGAATTAATGGGGGGTTTTTAAGCACCTTAGTTGTCATTAATTCTTTTCACTCCATTGCTCTCTCTTCTAACGTGTTTTTTACTTATTCATTAAGAATTGATATTGGAATTCGAGATTAGAAATATTTATGACTTTGAGAGAAAGGTTAGTCGATTCGCTCGGGATTTATATAGGTGAGTTTGACACTTATAATGGACATTTCTTGATTATTTTTGGAAATACAACGATGCAATATATTGAATGTCCCGCATAACGCTCTTTCCTTTTTTTAGAATTGGTATATTGAAGGATGCAAAGATTTTTAGAGGGAGTTTTGTTTTATGATGTCGATAAGTGCGTGCATAAAATATTGCATGCGATTCTTGTCAACAAGGCAGAGTGAGAAGAGGTATGAGCTCTCTCCGTCCATGGCGACACATTATCTGATTTAGGTAGGCGACCATTGTTGCTTTAAGACAATTTCACGTCCAGTAAATACAACTCATTAATTTAATTGCCAATATTTGTTTCAAATGATCTTGTTTTCACTTTAGAAAAAAATAAATATATAGTGACATTTATCATGTATACTTTCATATTTAAACGATAAATGGTGATAAATATAGATTTTGTCTTATATATTTACAGCGTTTAAATTAGTGCATTAAATAAATGCACAATTCTTTTATTCTCAATTGTGGACTTGTTTCCCAACCAGCAAATGAAAATTATATAAAAATTAGAACGACAATCGCTGCCGAGATCAAAGACATCAAGTGTCTAATTTTTTAATTTTATGAGAAGGGGGTGGGGGTCTAGGTGCAGGCAGAGCACTATTACTATTATGCCAGCCAAGTCAAGGGGAAGCCAACTGTTCCGCCTCAAGGGAATGATGATATGGGATTCGTTTCGACTGGTTTGTGACTATAACAGTGTTGCGTGGAGCTAAAAAGCGTAAATCGAAGTAAGAGTGATGGAGTGATTGGATATGAAGCATAGGTGCAAGAGAGCAGGCCGCTAAAATAAAACTAGCTTCCTACGAACAGCTAAAAGATTTGTATCCAGTCTCGGCGGGATTTTTATTAAAGGCTTATGTAACGACTGTCGCTTTGTAAGGGGCCTAGACGTCAACGAGGCCCCACAAGACTTATCTTCAACAATCCTTGCAATAGTACCGGTCCGGGCCTCCCCATCCAAGAAAGCCACAAGGCCGATGGTTACAGTCATAGACCGATCACCTATAGAAACGGCAGGAGACCCATCCATCACCGAAAATCCCCCCCCACCCACCCACCCCGGAAAGACAGGAACCGTTAGTCTTCCTTGTCTTTCTTGTTTTTCATCTTCTTGTAGGAGAGGGGGATAGGGAGTGAGATCGCCTTTCTTAGTTTTTGGAGAGTCCCCAAGGCCGGATAAGATATGGAGTTCCTTCCATTTCTCATGATTTATCGGGGGTCTGTGTCACCACAGGAGGAGCTTGAACAGAACAGGAGATTGGCTCGCGCTTCTCTTCTTTTGAGTCTTTTTGCGCCTTCATCAAAGAGCTCGGGGGCACCTCGGGGGTCATTTTCACATCATCAAGAGCCTCTCAATTGCTATTCTCCGTAAAGTCTCATGAAACCTAACTGGAGCCTCTCTAGGCCTATGGCCTTTAATAAAATGTCATTGGGAAAGCGAGCAGAATTCCATCGGGAAAAGGGGGGTAGGCAGGCCGTCCCACAACGAACTTAAAGCCTATTTCTGCAAAACAATGAGGGACATGGCCTGACGGGCCCACCAACCCTTTTATCTCTAAAGAGTTATTTATGCCTTGTTGATCCGCTCCCATCGATTGCGGTCGATTCTGGCTCGCCTGCTTGATGAACAACTACTGGTACAGATCTGGATTCGTCCGAGTGCAAGTTCAAGAAAGGAATTGTAAGGAAATATGCCTCAACCGTAGATATAGAAGAGGGCGAAACCTCATCTCCTCTAGAAGAAGGTTTTAGACGCCCCTGATAAAGCATAGTTGTGCCAATTCTATTTTAGAACTGGAAGTTTCCAAGGGCAGGTCAGAAGATGATAAAGGAAAGCCCCCTTTGCCGCACAAAAATGTTTGGAGTAGAGGACCGCCATTTGTCATAGTGGTGCTTTCGAATTCCTCGTCCACCCTAAAAACAAGATAAGGTGAGGTTTAACTATTCTGAACGTAATCCGAAATTCTAAGGAAAATGAAAAAAAAAGTGGGACGGGGCTATATCCCGCGTCAATCCACTTCCGTTTTTCTCATGTCCGTTTTTCTTACTTTTTAATTCTTTACTCTGATTTCAGGAATGTTCCGTATTAGCACCTGTGCAGCAATGCTCACCGACCTACCTTTGTTCAGTGGTCCATTCATTCGCTAAAAGTCGCAAGTCCCAATTGATCAGCAAGAAAAACATAAGGACAGGGTAGAGTTCCATACTAGGTCCTACTAATGGTCGACAAGACGTCCAAGATCTGGATCTGTTGTAGCAGACCCATCCCCCCCCCAAAAAGCCGACCGTTTTAGTTTGATTGGAAACCAATAGGGTGGTCAAGCCTGACTACTATAATTAATACATCCTTATGCATCTGAGAATATCCGCAAGGAAGTGTTCAGCCCATTAAAAAGTTATTGTGGTAATGCCAAATATGATTTAGTTTGGGAAATCTGTGGAAGAGGAAACACTCCTGATCCTAGGAAGCAGTAGAGGAACGGCAACATTTCTGAGGTTGATCAAGTGAAACCGTATGTTTTTAGGGGATGTTAAGCTTTAGAGTATTCTCCTAAGAGAACTAAGATATACTCAAATAAATGCGTATAGCATTCATTAAAAATCTCATGAATAAAATGCGCCGAGTGAAGAAGTCTTGGTTATTTATTGAGCTCACAAGTTATTAATTTCCCGAAAGTTGTTCGCCTTCATTGAAATAATGCCGAATATGGGCATGAATTGAATGCATTCTAAATTATCAATGGATTGCAGAATCGCATTGACCACTGAGCCATTCTTCAGAATACTGAACAATTCGGGATAAAATCCCATGTGCAACACGAACATACCGAAACCTTCCTCAAATGCGATAAATGGATGATCAGCATATTTCAAGGAGACAGGATATTAGAAGACAACCACAACACGACGTCCAGTCTCGGTAAGTCGTCCTCGAAGCGATCAAATCAAACGATGAAACACTGTGAGTGGATTAAACCCCCTCTGATACATAAGTGAGACACGTATTTGCAACATCGAAAACTTACCCGAACCATGACCTAGACCTGGTTTTTAAACCACAAAAGTGCTATTACATAATTCTTGCAAACTCTCTTTAGCTCTATCACACTCATTTTCGGCGATTTTTCAAGGAAGACAATGAAATAAAGTTAGCATAGTCCAAAATTCCTCCAATTGTCTGAATAAATATGATGGTGATGAAAATAGATGATATGCTTTTAGTATATCAAATGCCTTACCAACCAATAAAGCGCAAATAGCTGGCTAAATTCATATTAAATTCATATTGAAGTTTGGTAGGAAATTGCAACTTAATCCTTGAGATTAAAAATTAGAAGAATCCTATACCTAAGCGCCATCAGGAGCTTCGAACGCTTCCAACAACACAAATTAATACAAAGCCTTAAACTCCCATGTGAAAGACATACCATAAACATTGAGATTCTGAAGCGAGCCTCAGTAACCAGCGTCAAAGCCAGCATCACCCACCATCGTCTCCGCGGGGCAGGCCACGTCCTGATGATGGAACCATCCGGGCTCCCCAGGATCATGCTGTATGGCGAACTAACTGATGATACGAGACCACGAGGAGCCCCAAAGCAACGCTAAAAAGATTAGCTAAAGCACACCATGACCCCAATTAACAAGAACTGGTGCCCACGACGACAAAAGATATGTGTAAAAAGTACTTTGTTCCACCTCGGTGCGTACATTAGATTATTAACATTTGGTTTGTACACTCAAATCGTCTGCTCTGTCTGTTAGTTAAATTTTGCAACAAAAGTGCATTGATTTTTTATATAACCACAAGGTAATTTTGCATCGGAATTTCATACAAGTAGTTTTGAGGCATGAAATTAATGAAAAAAATATAATGTTTTTTTACTAAAAATTTTACATTATCCCTTAACGGTCACTACCATTATAATATTCTTTGCTTGTGTGAAAATTCTGTTTTATAACATTATATTTCCTGTTTAGTTATGGTAAAAGGCAAATCGCTGCCATCCAAAAGTTCAATGTGTCCTATAGGTTATATTACGTATTAAATTGGTAATATGGGACCCTTCTTCAAAGTGATATCCATTTCAATCAGCGCATTTGCTCAACCGTTCAAAAACCTTCCCACCTTACGCTGAAGGGAAAAAATCATGGGATAGCAGTATGTTAAAGGTAATGTGATCAGCGCGAAATTACCATAACGTCATTGAAATTCTCAAATCTTCATCAATTTTGATAGAAAGTCTCATGACTCAGTGTGAATACCAACGATTCTGCTCATGGAAAGGTAAGGTGGATTAACGGAGTTCAAACGAAATATGCAGGAGGTAGGAAAATCGATACCCCACCTTCACATTGAGCCACTGGTCTTTGACCACAACGTCCTGGCATTGGAGGCAGCGTAACCAATCCACTTAACCCTCCCCCCTCTCTCGCTTCGTCTTGAAGAGAAGCTGAAAGGCGGCTCGAGACCACATAAGGCACTAATCAGCACATTTCGAACCCCTGAGCCTAACATGGTTTAAAACAGCAAGATTTCCCCAAAGAGTTGATATTCAATTTCACCGCATATACGATATTAGAGGAGCGTTATCCTAAAGCCAGAAGCTTCTCTTTAGGGCTAGCTGAAAGACCCCCTGAGAAAAACCGTTTGAGGAGGAGACTTAATGCAGCCGTCCATATCCCCCCTACTCCTGCCCCTAACCCAGTGGGGTAGCGAATTATATATGCCAATAACTTTGGAAAACGCGGTAGATTACGTTAGTCATCAGGACGACTAAAACTTCGCAAGAGGCCTGGCTACTAACAAAAGGGACTTTGAAGAATCTCATCCGGAGCCAGTTCCTGGTGGTCACACCGAATTTAGAAGCCTGTCAGAGTTAGATCGTTAGAGAGATTTAGAGAGCGAAGACCGGCATAAGTGCCTGATAAATTAACGAGAGGAACTTCGAAGAAGCTCACCCTCGAGCCAGTTCCGGGTAGTAACACCAAACTTTAAGTTAACTTGATTTAAGAAGCAAGTTTAACTAACTTTCGTCAAAAAAACCCTATCTTGGTATATTCCCCAAACAGAGATAGTCCTCGCCCTTTAGGAATACCTCCAAAGTGAACTCCCTGGAGCACTCCCCTGCGGAAAGGGATTCACGATTTAGATCATCGCTTGCTGGTGCGAATTATTCCCAAAGTAACCCGAAGAGTAGAAGAAACATTCTTTCCCTGTCCCGTGGTGAGATCATTTAATCTAGAATTCATGCGTAACCCCATCTGCCACACGCGCTGAAGTCCTCTGCGGCTTTAAAGCATTTCCCCCTTTAGAACACAGCTGTAACTACCGATCCACGTGTCGGCCTGGAAACAACATTCTTGAAGTGACATAACAATTAAGTCAAGGATCAGACTCAAACTTGATTCTAGTAGGAATCTCTAAAGGCATTTAAACCCCGGTATCCGTTACGTTGAGGGTCAGTTTGCATTTAATAATAAAGTAAGCTGTGGGTCAACCATTACTGTAAATTCTATTGTGTAATTGAGTAAGCCTCACTTAAATTTGTTTAATTCATTTCTTTGTTGTTTCTGTGTTAAATTCCAATCTTAGGTCATGTTTTTAATTAAAGGTTTAGTTTTCTTAAAAACATTTTTTATTCGATCCTCGATACGCTGAGCCATGCAATAGTTACCCTCAAAGATTAATGTAATAATAATAATTATAATCATAATCGAATATAGCACTCTTAGAGAGAAAACTTAATCAAGGTGTTTTGTAGTACACCGCCAACCAATACGTACGACCACCATCACTCGGTCCTTTCTATACCAAGTTACAGGTAGTTACAAATGGATTTGAAATTCTATTTTTGAGACAGGGTCAACATTCAACATCACTCTATCTACCGCTCACCTGGGAACAATAGTGGGAGAACACGAGCGCTTAATGATCCCGACCAGATGTGATCGGCTAGAACTTATATGGTAACAGACAAGTAACACTGACCGAAATTACCCCTACATTCAATTCAAAAGGTATTATATCAGGTCGGTGTAGCATTCTTTATCTTTCATTGGATATGGCAACAGAATACCAAACAAGAGTGCAATTTTGACACCTTAACAATGAACATGACATCAAATGTAGAATCGCGAACCCGATAATTGAATTTGGGGTCCTGGCATTAAGTGTCATATACAGATAAATCACAGTTCCAGTTGAGTTGGCATATTTTTAGGGTTCAATTGGGCTGTATAGTTCATGATTTCATGAAACTCAATTGTCAACAATGCACTTTGCAGGCTTCATGCTGGTGTGCAGCTATCAATCTATAGAACCTATATGTCCCCAAAACGATTAATTGTCCAACAGGATAATACACAATGTGATTGCGCTTATGTTACTCAATATTATTTCGATGAATACACTTAAAATTTCAGACGAATCATATGACATATATATTCACTAGAGATTAATCTAATCGATTATCGATAGAAAGTGGTCAGCAGAGTTATCAACATCTAAGATCTGGCCTGTAGATATATTAGGAAAATGTAGAGTCCTAACGAGACGACATGGGTCAACATCTCTCTAAACATATTCCTTACACTATTGAAGACAAGGCCAGGTTGAGTTACTGGAGTTTGCTGTGGCATATTGTATGTTATACGATATTAGCCATTTACTATGATATTTGGCTTTCAAACGTATTTAAGTTATACAATTAACTTGGGAATCATTAAAATAAAGCTATACGTTTAAATTCATTGATATCCTTGAGTTGGTTAGGGGTTCTGTACCCTTCCAAAGTTGCGACTTCCTAAATATGTAGATTATATTTTTTCTCTTCAGTTTAAAATTGCTCCAAATATATCAGAAATAAAATTCTTCCTTATTAAGTCTCTTAGAAGTTATTTTGGTGCATACCTGATTTGATTGCCATCTACCATTTTTATCTGACTGGAATCGGTTTAGTTTCAACCTGCATAGAAGATGTTGGTCTTCAGCCTTAATAAGAATTTTGTACATTTATCATTTGTGACAGAGCAATAAAGTCGGATATTTTCAGTGTGAGATGTTATTTTTGTTCAACCTCGTTTATATTCGAGCAAAGGATAGACGAGTTTTATTTTATCAATTCTGTTTATGCAATAGGAGACTTACCAGGTAATCAAATTATTTATTATACTAGTTTTATTAGACAAGCTTTACTGGTTTACTATTTTTTATTTGTGGGAAAAGTAATAGTTTCTACTTAATGAGAAGTAACTCGTTTTTTATAATATTAATGCATGTTTGATAAATTGCATATAATTCTATTATCTTGTATGAATTGTAGAATTTTCCCTCTAGATGTGGTTGGGGTGAAGAGTGTACACTTGAGTGTTGCTCTCGTGTACATTCTACAGTTGATCGTGGCAGGGGAAAATAATTACCTAGTTAAAATAATTAGTTTATAAAATATAGTTGATGGTAAGTGGTTAAAAACGTTTATTCCTTCGTCCCATATAATAGGTTACAAAGTGGAGAGGACATCGAGATTCCTGATTATTTACTCTTCTCGAGACTACTGTGGTGACATGTAATAAATCCTAATTATAAAAATTATATTCTCCCTATGTGTCGTGACCCTTTTTAAGTTGTGATTTTCCCTTTGCTGTGATTAACTGTGATTAACATAGAATTTTAAAACCTGAGGTTGCTTGAACGCATTTGCCATCAAAGCATGAACTGGACGAAATATGCAAAAGCGATGAATGGTTATGTATGAAATTACTAAGTGAAAGACTACTTAAAATAAAAAGTCAACTTCACCAATACGGAGTGGATCCATTTTGGCAAAGTCAAATTTGTGATTGCCAACGTGGGCTTATGCTAATTATTTTTGGACTTAAAATAATGGGGAAAATGATGTATCCAGAGAGATAAAAAAATTCAGAGAAGATTATTGTGGACTACTACAACGTTTTTGTGAAGTACAGTATGTACTAACTACTTCAGAGCGAATCCCCTAATTTCTTTAAGAAGACACGAAGTTGTTGCGGATGTTAAAGACTCTTGCTTTTCTCACAAGATAAAGTACCATCGTGGACGTGTTGCTTTTTGAGGATTGTGGGTTTTAGGTTTAGTTCACAAAAGAGCAACGCATACGGTTGGCTACATTGAGATCGTAAATCGAAGAGATGCGGCTATGATTTTACCCATTTTAAAAGCAATTGTGTGACCTTGTTCTATAATTCACGTGACTCTTGGATATCCTTAAAAAAATTGACGGTCATGGGTTTGTTAACCGAGCGATCAACAATTTACTGAACTTTATCGATCCAGTGAATAGACTCAATACCTAAAACTTTAAGTTGTACTTGAACAAGCACAAGGCTTAAATTACGAACAGGCGTGGCTGAAGAGGGGATATTTTTGAATTCCTAAATTCAAGAATTCATTTGGAGATACTGTTTTGTATTAGTTGGATTTTAAAATTTGTGTTAACACAATGCTTTGCAATATCCTTAATAACGAATTTTATTTATCGTGCATACACTGGTTTCAGTAAATTTCTTTTTTATTGCAATTTAATTATTTGAATTGTCTTATTAATTAATCTATTATACGAGGGGCGGTCAATAAGTTTTACAATTTGGATATAAGGAAACGAGATATGAGGAAAAGTGTTATATTATTTTTCAATATAACTACCCTCGACTTCAATGCACTTGCGCCACTTCTCCCTGAAGTTTCGAATTCCCGACAACCAGAAATCTCTCGACTGCTGTTCGATCCACTCCTGGACGGCCAGCTGGACATCTTCATCGTTCCCAAACTAGAGTCCACGCAGTGCAACCTTGAGCTGGCAAAATGAAAAGTAGTCGCTGGGGGCCAGATCTGGACTGTAGGGGGGATGGTTAAGCTCCTTGAATCCGCACTCGCGCAGGGCAGCTTATGCAACTCTGGCCTTGTGGACTTGATGACGTTGAAGTCGATCATGGGGCGTGAGGGTTCGTGAAGTTTCTAGAGACCCAATGGGCAGAGACCTTGGTCATGGCCAAATTGTCGTGGATGATGTCGATAACACGTCCATGTGATATTCCAAGTTCTCGATCGATTTCTTCGACCTTCATACATCGATTTTTGAGGATCATCCTCTCCACACGGGACACATTGTCCTCATTGGTCACGTCTGACGGGCGTTCTGGACGGGGGTCATCTTCAAGGGACTCACGACCATGGCCATACTCCCTATTCCAGCGAGCAATGGTTGCATAGGAAGGGGCGGTGTCGGTGTACACTGAAACCATGCGTTCATGGATCTCTTTTGCATTCTTGCCTTCTTTGGTCAAAGATTTGATCATTGCGCGGTGCTCAACCTTCTCCATTGTTGAAAAATTTGTGACTGACGATCTGCGATCAGCTACTGCTTCTTAAATAAACGAGGCAGGAGCTTGCGACTGCAGGTCCTGACTTGTCATAACTTGTCCTAACCCCCCCCATAAACAGCCATCCCCCTTTCTCTGTTTTGCCCTACCGATTTGCAAAACCTATTGACCGCCCCTCGTATATCTGGTTGGAGATTGTACACTTGACTATAGTTAGGTTGAAGATTCTGAATTTGATCATGGAGGGGAAGATTCTACAATTTATGCCTTCTCTTTTATCTCTATCAAATTTACTATTTCTCTACACTGTAACTCTTGTCCTCATTCTTGATGAATATGGCTTCATAATATTTAAAGTTAGGTTTCGTAAATTTAATCAATTTACTATTTCTTATCTCTGAGAGAGACATTTCTAAATTTTAAAACATTCTAATTCATCCTACTTTCCCCAACTTCATCGATCAAATAACTTTATGAATAATGAGGCCCATAGAGAGATTCTTGTCGCAATATATTTTCTCGTTAGATGTATCAAAACTTCCAAAATGTAAGGTAGCATATTCAAGTAAATAGAAAAAATAAAACAAATACGTTTAGATGTCGATATTTATGCTCGGATTACACTCTGAGAATTGCTCTCATTAGCTCAAGTAAAATTGTGCTCTGTTAGATAACACGGAAGATAAGGCTTTTTAAAAGATGCATTTTGACATTGAGAGCTTTAAAAACTTTGCACTGGCAGCAATACAAACGATGTAGTGAAAAACATATGCTGTCAACTTGTCGAATTGAGTAACCAGGAATGCCAGAGGGGTGTATTAAAACGATTAAGAATGATTCTTTTGATCTCTCTGATGGGCTTCGATTAGGAAGACCACCAATTATTCTTAATAATTAGGCAGTCAAAGCAGCATTTGAATAGGATGCGTCTAAATGTATCTGGGGCAACTTCAAGATGTGCAATAATTTAGATCCACTGGGAAACATCACTTTATAGAAATTGTGTAATTGTATATAGAAGGAATTTGGATAGCTTATGAACTTCAACCTGAGAATAAAACAACTCTTTGTTAACCAAGAATAGGAAAACTCTTCTCCTTAATCAAAAAGTAAACAGGAGAGATAAATGGATGGCCATGTCAACAATAAACGGACAAAGCATTGGCTGTCACCACATACAACTCTAGTCCTCACACCACAAACCAGAGCTGCACTAAAGAAGTATTTATTGTGCTTATGGTAAAATAAAGCAATTTAGGAACCTGTGAAAAAACCATCTTTGCCCAATTTTATTGTCGTAAACATGAACGTGCGAATGAGAATATACGCAAATATATAGCATCTAGTTCTAATGCAGATGAATGGATCCATCCGGTTAGGTGAGCATACGGCGCCACACTAGGTGAATATAACACAATGATAAATAGATTTATTCAGCAGGGAAATCTCACGTCATTCCCAGTGCTCACTGACATAATACCATATGATTTTTAATTATTAAGAGTCCCTTGAACATTTTGCAAATGAAGAAGATATTATAAAATAACGAATGTATCAAGACAACGCTCAAATTCCTTTTCTTTTCTCAATACCTGATTTCTTTACTCGTGAGTTTAGTAAAATTGTCTCGAGGTGTGCAAGTGTCATTACTAATGAATACCTATATTTCTGAGGTTTATTGTTAATTAAATCTACGAAAATACGAAATTACTTTTTTTGAAATCCTAATATTTTTCATATATACATTTATTCATCTATTAACCTACTTTTACGAGACAGATATTTTGTCCTTATGAATGTAATATAGTTGAGAATATAATAAAACAACTAAAAGGGACTTATATATTTGAAAGAAAAGAAGTAAGTTTAAAACTGGAACTTTAATAGTTAATCCAAGCTAAGACAAAGTATGTGAATGAATACATTCAAACTCATTGCATTCGTTTCTTTTCCTTCGCAATCCTTCCTGCAATATTTATTTCCTCAATCTTCTTTTTAATCTCACATATGTTTAATTTTTCAATTAGTGTCTTTCTTAAATATGCTTAGTTTAATTCAAAGCTAGGAAATCTCTCCGGAAAATACATATATTATAATGAAAAAAGATGCCCAAACTTATTTTTATGATGCCTAGAAAAATAAATTGCCTCTGGCACCTTTCTCGATGTTTATCCACGGCAGTGGATAAACATCTGGCCTGTCCGGTTGATTATTTTACAATGTTTAAGAGCATTGGTTCCCAAACTTAAGCTAAAGAACAATGATCTTGTCAGATAGGAATTATTTTATTCTAGTTTATTGTGCTTAATTTTAAAATTTCTGAGTTCCGTTGTCTTGAGGGGGGAATTATTTCCCTGCCTCATATTGTATATCTTCAATATTAATTAAAAAATTTGTGCATTTATTTAGCTGAGTATTAATTTACTTACGAGTATACATAATTTTATGGTGTTTAGGATTTTCGCTCTTTTCATTGTTGTAAATATTGGAGTAAAGAAGAGAGAGTGCTATGGGTAGCGAATTTAATTACAGTGAATCAGGCTTCAGTTTTTTCCGATTTTTTAAAACCTGTTTGTTAAAATCTTATAGGAGGAAGTTAAATATACTATATTTACCTTAACATTTTTATTTGAATTTAAGATTGGGAAACTTTTCTTCATACTGAGGTAAGCATGAGAGGGCAATTGCCGCTTTGCAGACCAAAATGTTGATCTCATGTTTGAGCCTCTTATGTCTCTGGGTTCTTTTTTGCCCTTTGGTAGACCCTCGGTTGAGCTATTAATAAATTTCTAGTTCTGTGCTATCTCATTTTTCTTATTTTATCTTCTTTACTTTTCTCTATAGTATTTCTTTTTAATTACCCTATTTAATCTGCTGACAAAATTAGGCTCCAAATTGGAAATTAATGCTCGTTATGGGGGTTTTAGAGGCTTTAGAGAGTTTTATATTTACTGAAGATCAATTATGATATATATATATATATATATATATATATATATAGTATGCAAGACTTGCAGAGGTTGGGTTGAAAAAGAATGGTTTAGTACTAGAGAAACTATATTTTTTTACTCTAAGTTAACGGGGTGACTGAGTGCTAGGGATTGGCTGCTCGTGCTGAGATTGCAGTGCATAAAGGTGTGGTAGTTAAATAAAGGTACTTAGAGCACGCAGAGCTTAGTTAGCATGGAATCTTTGAGATTTAGTAGTGTTAGGGCAATGCTGGAACGTTTAGTTGAGGTTATCGAAGAGGTAAAGGCGAAATGGTGGTTTTAAGGTTTGAGGATAAGGTTAAGTCGGAATCAGGAATAGCTAAAAATACGAGTACTGTAGCAAAAAGATTAGTTCAAATGGTTAAGAATAGTACATATACCAGTATTAGTGAGATAAGTTGGAGTAAGTAGGCGATAGGCCCTTCCGAAGATACCAACGTGCAAGCAGAGCTGAGCCTAAAAAGTCACGTAGGCAAAGGTGAGCGGATCCACATTCGGGTAAATCGATCGTTAAGGAGGATTTGCCGCGCATGCTAGTTAGTAATGTTCCTAAGCTAAATAAATTTAGTGGGGTGTCTTGGTATTCTTTGTTGCAGTTCTAGGTAAGTTAGAGCATATATATATATATATATATATATATATATATATATATATATATAATGCGCTTTCCTTCTTCCCGCCATTATGGATACCAGAATTGGGAAGACAGCTTATCTAAATGTGTGGCATAGATAATAGATATGCGATATCATATCGAAACTAAAGTGCGGGTAAAATTAAAGGAAAGATGGGACCGTAGTTAAGATTTTAAATGTTGTTATGGGAGAATCAGACAGTAATGAATAAGTAGTTTGGCTACAAGACTTCATGCTAGTGTACAATGATACTAGCCACGATATTATAGTGATGTCATCAATGCAATTTCCTTATCAAAAGTGCGTGAATTGAGTCTCCTGGAATTTACATTCATTGGATTTAGATAGGATTGGAGTTAGGGTCATCCTTTACCAAGTTGGTAGGTTGGTACTATTACAAAAATATTACACCGGTAACCGAGTAAGCCATATGTTACCTCTTTGGTACATTAATCTCTTGAAGATTATAAAGCGTAATCGAGAATGACCTGTGATGAACCCAGCTACCCAGGATGAAAGGTCAATACACCACTTGCAGATGCGCACCTGATTTGATACTCATGAATTTCAAATGACGCTTGGGATGAACTCGGCATCTGAAGAGAGTGAGAAGGCGAGAATATGGAGAAAAATATTCTAGGTAATTATATAATTACATTTGTGAAAACAAGGCTCGAGAAGGGCAAACAATAATTCCTTCGAGGAACCAAAGTAGATATTCGTGTATTTCAAGGCTGCGGGTAGTTAGAAGATATGGCTGAGGGAGATGTTTGGAGGCAAATGTGTATCTTAATACCAGCGTTAAGAATAGATGAGTATACACTGTAATGTGATGGAAGCATCCTTTTCTTCGTATAATTTTTCAGACTTTTCCATTTCTACTAACCTTCAGGAAATTTCCGTTTCTACTCTTAAATATTTCGATAACTTGCATTCACGAAAGTTTAGGGTGATGAGAATGGACACGGTAATTCCAAATGGTCCGTAATACAATTGCAGAATTTGATTAGGAGGAAATAAATCTTCTATCTTCGTGTATTAATACGTAGAATTCAATGTCTCACGTGTAGATAGAGGTGGGTACGCGTCTATATTTTGTAGATATAGATTAACATTAGGACTTTGTATTTAATTTAGTTTCTTAATATTATTATTTATATTACGTACCGCCCTGTTTTTTTCAGTTATTTAATTTAGGAGTTAAAGTAACTATGTAGATATAAGATAATTTTCATAAGTCAAAAGTTAACGTAACTCGAAACTGACGATGTTCAGCATGAAATTAAAATTAAAAATTATCATTCAGACGATTCAATGTGTCAAAATGCCTGGAAAGACGGATTGGCAGGTCTTGACTTCGACCACAAAGGCTTTCGTAGTAGGTGACGTTCGACAAACTATTTTACTTTATTTGAGATTCGATGACATTACCGACCTTTTTTGAGGACGCCAGTGAAAATGGGAAAGGACGGGCGTGTGTGAGTCGAGGCTAGTCGCAAAAATTGGATGGCCTTCATCCTCGCAACTGATGTTTCACTAAAAAAGAGGCTCAGATGTATTAAAGATGCTGGGGAGATGGGTGGCTATTCTGCTTTTCTGGTACATTCTTAGACAATACTTTAAAAGCTTCGTAACGAGTTTTAGGAATATTATAAAATTATAATGATTTAAAGATTATTTAATCTCATTTTAATTTAATACTTTTAACTAAATTCAAACTTGAGCATAGGGAATGATATTGTAATATAGGGAAATTTCAAGTATTGTATTTAACCTTATATTTTGTTTGTTTTCTGCTTTTTGAGGGAATTGATGTTTAGACATTAATTTATTAATTTATTATTTTATGGTTTTGGTGCATTTTGGTTTTTCTCATTGATGCAAATAATGTAGTGAATGTAAATGTATGAAGAGCAGCGAGTGAATTTAGTTTAAAGCTTTTATTTTTACCAAGATTTATCAGACTCGTTATGTCAGGTCTCACTAAAAGGAAATTAAATTTATAATATTTCTCACTCAAAATTTTGCTCCGGAGACATTTCCACGCCTATAGTTAGGCCTTGGAGGGCTTTTGCTGCTTAACGGACTCAAATTATCGTCCCTTGGTTCAACTTCTTGTCTCTAGATGTTTATCTTTCTTACTTGTTGGCGCCTAGTGTCGCCGTTTTTCATTTTCCTCTTATCACTTTATATGGCTTTTCTCTTTCTTCTTTTCATTCTTGATCTCTTTAATCAATATCAACATTTCATTACCAAAAATAATCTAATATAGCTAACCTAAGCACCTAATGTACCTATCTATATAACCTTAACTAACTTAGTAAACCTGTCCCAAATCTTTAAACAGCCAAAAATAAACTTAACTATAAAGAAAGTGTGGGTGAATATATTTTTTCTATGGTTGTTATGCAATCGTGTTCTGAGAGAGTTCGCCTGTAATTAATCATAATGACAAAAGAGATATCTTGCTAGATGCATTTGTTATTTTTTTCTTACTTAGTACCGTTGTAATTTTTTTGGGGGGTCTTTCTTCAGTAACACATTATTCCAAATGATTGACACTAAACGCATAGATAGAGAAAAAGCACAAATAAGAACCCGAAGATGGGTCCATCCATGAATATCAAAAGAATCGAGCGAATAAATCCTTTGTTCAATTTTCGAACTGTGAAAAGAACACGTAAGGAAAAAGTTTTACCAAATTTCCAGAAGATGTGACGAATCTCTCTTAAGTTTAAACAAATTTCGTCTTTCATTCATTTGCAAGTATGGGCGAGGTATAATGAAATCCAATTAAAATCAGAATGACTTTCAAAGGAAAAGTCCAGTACAACCAGGTCCGGTCTCCTTTGATAAGAGCAGCATAGCAGGAAACACTATACTAATAAGCATTGCAACCAAGCAGACATATGGATGCCTTTCTGATGTAAGTTAGGGCCACACTTTCCGGCTTCAAATGAGCAACGGTACTGTAAGAAAACCTTTGTTGGTAACTTTAGGAATGGAAGGGTAATGTTTTACGCGTGAAATCAAAGCGTAGCCGTAAATGACAGGAATTTGATCCTGATTTGGCTATGTGGAATGAACCAGATTCAGCGCAACGCCAATTTGTGTCAAATCTCTCACGAGCAACGATTGTTTTTTTTTTAAAGGGCTATCTGGCGACTGCCCACTTGGGCCTAAGTCGCCACAAACAAACAGCCTAGTTCTAGGCTGCTTTCAAATAAAAATGTGAAAAAAAAACAACGATAAAAGGGAAGATGACAATTAGAAAGCAAGCTCTGGAATCGGAGGCAGGTCAACCTTCCCCCCGAAGTAGGAGCGTGCGACCTACAAATAAAACAACAATGACACAAAAACAACAAAACCTAGTTAAATAAAAGGGAGAAGACCAGCCTCCCCCCAAAAGTCTATCAGTCCACCAGTCAAGGTGCACGCACTCGTCCTGACCACAAGGACAGGCTTTGGCGACCCCGCCCATCCCGGTACCGGAACAGGTTACTTGTGCGAAGATCACCCAGACTGGGACATTCGACAAGAATGTGCCGAACAGTCTGAAGGACGACGCAGTTATCACAATAGAGCGCAGGCTAGCGCTCTATCAAATAGCGATGCGTCACAGTAGAGTGTCTGATTCAGAGACGACAGAAAGCTACCTGAAGACGTCGCGGAATTGGGAGATATGTCCATGGGAACAGTCGCGGCGTAATGGCACACAACTTTAAGTTCCCTTCGACGGTCTCCCATCTTCTTTGCCAAGCAGTCCGACGAGCTGCCCGTATTCCTGAGAAGTAGTCAGTGTGAGGAAAAGCGAAACGCTGGACCAGTCGGAGAGTCATCGCGGACTCTTTGGCGCCCTCATCGGCGCGCTCATTCATCGCAATTCCTACATGTCCAGGAACCCAGCAGAAGATAATTCTGACATCTGCCCGGCTTGTTAAAACCGTGGCATTACGGATATCGCCAACCAGGGGATGCGGAGATTCTAATGCTCCGAGAGCACTCAGGGTGCTTTGTAAGTCGCTATAGATCACAATCCGGTCTCCCAACCGGGCACGTCGCGTAATCTCCCGTACTGAGTGGTGTATTGCCATCAGCTCGGCCGTGAAGACAGACGCAGCGCCTGGCAGAGCCCCGCTGACTTCTAACAGAGAGGATACGGAGTGGAAGCCGACCCCCTCTTGGGAATTGGAGCCATCTGTATACACTGGCACGGTTCCAGCGTGACACAAGGTGTGCTCCAAAAAGATCGAACGCAATACTTCCAGCGCTGTACAAGCTTTGGGAGCAGAGGCGTGGTGACAAATAGCCAAATGTGATAACCTAGGGTGGGGTTCTGGGCAGGACCAGGGGCGCCACCAGCCCAAGAGCTATACCTAGCTCTCGAAGGAGTTCCCTGGCCTTAAACCCAAAGGAATTAGGGTATGAATGGCGTCTCTCAGCGGCATAGGCACCGTCGAGATCAGCTGCGGATGCAGTGAGAGGTGTTGGCGACTGAGGGAGGCGCTGAGCTCACGCGTACAGGCGAGTGATGCACTGTACGCGACGTAGAGCAAGTGGCATCTCCCTAGCATCGACCAACAGGCTCTTAATGGAGGAAGTGCGGAAGGCACCGTTCGCAAGGCGAAGGTCAATGTGGTTAAGAAAGTTCACCTTCCGCAAAAAACGCTCAGCTGCGTGTGCATATAACTCGCATCCGTAGTCGAGCTTTGAACGAAAAAAGGATCGATAAAAAAAAAGGCAGTAGCCCTATCAGCGCCCCAAGCGCTGAACGTCACGGAATGGAGAATATCCATGGCGTAGGTACAAGAGACACTAAGGCTGCGAATATGAGCTTACCAGGTGAGGGGTTTGTCAAATACAAGACCAAGGGAACGGAGCGATTCAACCACTTCCAGGCACACTCCATTAAAAAACAAATCTGGGTCGGGGTGGAGACGTGGATGGCGGCAGAAGTGCACCTTAGTCTTGACCAAAAAAAAAAAAAAACTGTGCGGCGGCATAGTGACCGACCGAAGGGATGCCGTTGATCCTCAGAACCAAGAGTGTGAGACTGAAGACACTTCCCTGCGGGACACCCTCTTCCTGCACCTTTGGGCTGGAGAGGGCTTCCCCCACCGGTACGTGGAATCGATGATCTCGCTAAACCTAGGAAGGCGTCCCCTCGCCACCATCGTAAGGAGAGACTCCATGATAGAGTATCGCCATGTGGTATCAGAGGCTATCTCCAGATCTAAAAGCACCATGGCGTAGTGCTGTCTACTAAGGAATGCCTTGCAGACGGCCTTTTACATTTGGAGCAAAACATCCGTCGTGGAGTGGAACTTGCGGAAGCCACACTGTGCAGGAGACAGATGGGCTCCACTTTCGAGGTTGAAAACTAATCTAACATTTACCAATATCTCCATCAACTTGCACACGCAAGAGCTTAGAGAGATTGGGCGGAAACCGGCCGGAGTAGAGTGATCTCTCCCCGGTTTACGAAAGGTAAGCACAGTAGCGATTTGTCAGGAATCTGGGAGGAGACCCTCCACCCAGATCCTATCGAACAGATCTAATAGCAAGGCAATGGCTTGCTGACTCAGGTGTCGAAGCGTGGCGTATGGTACATCGTCAGTACCCTGGGTGGTGTCCACGCAAGAGGCAAGAGCGGAACGCAAGTCACTCTTAGTAAACCTGTCGTTGATGATTCTCCACCTTTGGAGGTAAAGTCCACTTCGTGGCCTTCCACGACATCACGACGTGCATTTAATGCTGGCGGAGCAGCATCCCTGCTATAGAATGCGAAGAAAGCGGTGGCGAAGGATTTTGCCACGGACGCGGGGTCCGAGATTGCGGTCCCATTCTCCTGGAGAACGGTAGGGGTGGCCTGCGAGTATTTGCTCCGAATCCTTTTGACTCGCCTCCACACCTCTGCCAGAGGGGTCTTCCCGTTGAGTGAAGACACGTATGCCCGGCAAGAAGAGCGGAGTACGTGCTTCGAAATATACCGGAACCTAGCCCTAGCCCAACGAAATTTACCGACAGTGAAATCGTTCGGGCGGCGGTTATAGCGCATGTAGGCATAACGCTTCTGTTGGAGGGCTGTATCACACTCAACGGCCTCATCTACCGACCTAATCTCATTGACTGAGATAGAGAATTCAGTCATTTCCTGAAATGCAGGCCACTGCACCCGCGCCAAGCACCACCGATGTATGCTATCAGGCGGCAGTTGCCCTGAAAATGATATTTGAATGGGAAAGTGATCACTACCATGGAGGTCATCGACCACCTCCCCAATCAAAATCAAGCTGTGCATCCGAAGAGCAGAAAGATAGATCAAGGAGGGAAAATGAAGCGTTTCTCGGGCAGTGATGCGTAAACTCTCCCACATTTAAGACAATCATCTCAAGTACTTCGATCAGATCGGCAAGGAATTGTCCCCTGAGATTTATTGACTAATCTCCCTAGAGAGGATGCCTGCCGTTTAGATTTCCAAGCAAGAGAAAGTGCCTCGGCAACCGTGCTACTACGCGGTGGAAGTCCCCCGCGTCAAAGTCAGCTGACGATGGAATGTATGCAGAAATGATAGTATACCTAGCCAGGTGAAGTTGCACAGCCACAGCCTGAAAGGAGGTATCTAAAGTGAAAGAAAGAACGGAGACATCATGCCGGGTGTAAACCGCGCATCCCACAGCCCGGCCATCTCGTGGTGGGGGCGGTCGCAAGACCCCTATACCCTGGGAGGAAGGGCAGGGGGCACGCGCCTAGCATGACCTCCTGCAGAAAAATAGCTTACAGGGAACGGGACGAGATGAGCCTCCACAGCTCCTCCCAGTTAGCCCGGAGTTCACGGCAATTCCATTGCAGGAATATGCCCTCCAGGCCTAGCTCGGAGGAGATGCGGGGGCTTTCTTCAGACAGAAGACCCTCATGGGAATGGACGTCCGCTTCCCGGAAGCAAAACGTCGGGCGCTGTTAGCAGACAAAGCGCTAAAGGCACTGTCGCCTTCAAACACTTATTGGGGAATGCTAGGCTCGCCATGCGAATCTTTTCCTCCCTCCGCCTCGAAACATTAGGCGGACGTTGCGGCTTCGGAGGCGGGGGGCCCTCTTTTCAAGAAACCACCGTCTCCGAACCACTAATCCCACCCCTAGGCGTAGGCAAAGGAGTCGAAGCTCCTTTGTTGCTGTCCTACTTTTGGGGGGCCAGCTTTAGGAACCCTGGAAGTTGAGTCATACGACTCGGTGAAGGCGCGTGGCAATTTCGCCTTATGGGAAACGGTCACGTTGGGGCAGCGGGCGAGGCCCTGGTTTTAGCCCGGGCTGGATGTGAACCCTTTGTGCCGCAAGCTTTACCAGAAGAGCGCCCGGGTTGAGTAAAACCCGCAGAAGGGCTTCAAATGGGCGCGTAAACAACCTTGCTCGTTGACCTGGATGGGCCTGGAGCAGATGGTGTTTTTCAAACCATTGAGGCATAAGACGTAACAAGACGAGCCGGGCGCGCCAGGACCAAGTCCTTAGCCTCGGGAAATGAGAGTTGATCTTGGGCCTGAACGGCCAAGATTTTTTTCTCAACGCAATATGCACCACATTGCTTCCAAGAAGCGGGGTGCGGCTCTCCGCAATTGACATACTTGGCCACACACGATTTGGACTTATCGTGTGCGGCCTTGGAGCAATTTAAATAGACTTCGGGTGAGTCCGACATTGTACGTCTACATAAACGATTCGTATGGCCGAAGCGGTGACAGTAATAGCACCGGCAGCAGCAGTGGCACAAATGCCTTCACGCGGGAGTGGTACCAACCGGCACGCACCAACTCAGTGAGCTTGTCATAGTCTAACGTGACGAAGAGTGTAGGGGTGAGTCTCGAGGTTTCTCCCTGTTTTTTCATCACCCGTTCGACCTTGACCGCTCCATGGTCCGCAGCTCTAAGGTGATTTCCTCTATGGAGTATTCAACGAGTTCCCTCGCATAAACTACTCCTTTCACAAAGTTCATGGTAGAGTGCAGCATCACACTCACCATGGTGCCATTAAGTGTCCGAAGAGCACTTATCTTGGCCGCCTCCGAGCCAACCACCGCATTCGCCAGAAGGCTCCCGTCCTAGAAACGGGTAACCTTCGGCTCTCTACCAATTATACTAGCTAATGCCTTTCTCTGATGGATCATGTTGCACTTGGTGAACATGCTGCTATCAGTGGAGCGAATAACGAGGAAGCGTTTGAAGCCAGTGGGCTTTAAAACGACAGGTAACCTCTGAATGAGGCTCCACCCTGTGCACTTTGGTCTTAGTCATAGTCAGGGGATCCGCACCCGGGGAGGCAGAGGGGTCGGATCTATCGATCTAGGCTTGGTCGCTTACCAAAGTGGCAGCAGACCCATCAGTCCCCGCAGTCCCCGTGGATGGAGAGGAGCCCCGTGTCTTCTTAGTCTTTTTCTTATTTTTTTCTTTTTAGGAGAGGAGGGCAAGGAATGAACCCGCTACTCCCCTCCGCTGGCAGAAGCGCCTAGTCCAGATGGACCTGCCTCACCATGGTCCTTCTCCGTGATGGAGAAGGTCCTGGTATTTGCAAGGGCACCGATTGGAGGAGATCCCATCCCCCCTCCTTGTACTGCCTTGGAAACCACGGCCGTTTAAAGAGGACACTGCACAGCGACGGTATTGGGTTGGGTGCTTAGCGCCGAGCCCAGATTCCCTTCCATGCAAGGCTCTACCGTTTGAGGCTGGGTTACCTCAAGGACCATGTCTATCTCAGGAGGTGCCTCCAGTTGGCCATCCCATCCCAGGACATCGCAGGTCTCGATGGCCGCGTCACTAGTCATTTGTGGGGAGGCACAGGCCTTGCCCCCTCAAGGTTCAATATTATTGCTATCAGGTCTTTTGAGAGAAGCTACGGAACGGGCCGGACTTCCCTCTCCCCCCTAAGGGAGTTTGCGCTACTAAGCCGCTTCACTGGGGAGCGTTCGGCTATGAAAAGCCTGCTGGCTTTCTTGGCAGTCCCTTTGGAAAAAAAAGGGGGGACTACCGCTGGAAAAAGGGAGATGCCCGAAAGCACCTCCAGAGTAGGGGGTGAGGGAGAGTCCCCTACACCCGTAGGCGAAGGATAAGAGTAAGCCTCCTCTTCAGTTAGATAAATATTAAGGGTCCCTGCGCAAGCACATGAAGAGGGGCTCCATTTTTTCAGTGGAGCTGCCCGAGGGCGGCTCCCTCGATGGAACAGGGGAAGTTGAGGGGTTTTTTTTATTAGTTGATCATTGGGCATGGTGACCCCGTATTTTATACGGGAAGCAATAGCTCATCACCTCTCGCAGTAGCCCGCCCTGTAAGGGGTGCATACAGGCCTGGAAGAGCCAGGTGCCGCAATCAAGACCACTCCTTCCCCCTGGTGGCCTGGCAGTCCCCCAGAATGGCGGCTCCATCATGGACACGGCCTAAAAATATAGATTGTGAAGTGAGAAGGAAAGAGGAGGTGAAGAAGGTATGGGTGTGGATGAAGCAGGTTGTTAAAAACCAACCACCCCAGACCGGAGCTCAGGGGTTAGGGAACATTTTTCCCTTCCCCTCAGCCCCGATCCGGAATGGTTGGCTGAGAAGAAGGTCAGCATCTACCCTGTGACATAAGAGGCTGACCAGAGAAAGTTGCAGGAGAGGTTGTTTTAAAAGCGACGAAGTAGGGGAGAAATACAGGCTGTCTGAAAAAAGGAAAAGAGCCTGTGCTGGGGTCGAACGAGGTGCTGAGTCCCGTCAGCACAGCGGCCAGGATGGCAAATCGCCGCGCCCCTTACGGGGTCACGAGCAACGAAATTGTTTGCCACGCCCGTTCAATTTAGCAATTAACGACTTTGTTACCAATAATTAGTAGTCTTCTTTTATTTGAACAGTTTCTTTGGTTGAGAACTTAATTGATTTAACGAAGGAGAATCTCGATGTTGACAGGGTGTCGATTCTACGAACTCAGAGACGTAGTCAATCAGCCGACATAAACCAGGCTAACTATTAATACGGCGATAGACAACCACCGTGACGCTGCCACTCTAAAGATACTGCATCTAAATCATGCCCATGAATCTAATAATTTAATTTAATCGGTTCTTTCTATAACTGCCGGCTAGATAATGAGCATAGCTCAACCATGAGCCCCCTCCCCGAGTCACTCTGAAGGAATATATCCGTTGCTATGGCAACTACTCACTATGTCTGCGAGCTTTGATGAATAACTAAGAGTAAAATACCCAACACGTGAATCAATTTATGGATTAACGAAAAAGATTCATAAATGTCGCACTAAGCACATTCGTACCAACATTACATTTATTTTAAAAAATACAAAAACGAATTAAACCATAATGCCTAGATGGAAAAAGAAAACGAGGGAAAGTTCCATATTGCTACACCTCAAACCAAAATTCTTTATGAGGTGGTACTGTCTGGTGAGGAACGAATTCTCGTGAACATGCCACCGTTCAGTCACCGATGCCAAAACCTCGTTTGTTTCGTGGTTATAAAAGAGATCCATAAGATTCGCCGACCAGGACAATTTGGCACTACTCTAAAAATATATGAAAATTAAGCGTTTACAAAATCTAAAATTTTATTCTATTGGAAATTTATGTACTAGCTCATGTAATTATTCAATTCAATGTCATTTTTATAGTCATACATATTTTTTGAATTTTGTCAAAATTGCAATGAATTTCTAATTTTTTGAGAGGATTTAAGTAGTATTAGACTACTCAATGTAAAAGTCTGAACCCGTTTGTTCTCTAAAAAAACCCCGATGAAGTCCCCGTGTGTACGTTTTGAAATTGCACCAGAAGACGCTGCAAAACTTCCTAGCATTAATACCTTTGTGTCTTGAGCTAAAATCTCCGTAGATATTTTTGACATTTTAATTCCCCTCCATTTGCCCCACTCTGTATTCAAGTCCCTAAATGCAAACAAAGTATGACTGACCTACTGGAATCCATTCTTCTCTTGAGATAATGTCTGCTGGGACCGGTGCATCTCCTTGCCCTTTTATGCACAATATTAATAAGGTTTTCCCTCACCTAAACCTTTCCATGAAACCTCCTCCTACTGTTCTTTATCTCATAAGTAAAACACTGGCGCTCTTTAAGATCAACGATAATGAATTACTCAACTACTTGTACATAATTTTGGTGTGGGGAGCTCGATTTCACCCAAGCCAGTCACCGAGCTGGATCCACCACCCCAACATGCCTACTAAAGCCACGTCTAGGATCTAGTCTATGGTCTCTAATGGTCAGAAGGAGAAGGCATATACTTCTCTTCTTAGCTTTATCAGCCCGAACACAAAGAAGAGGATCTAGTAGGACAATCTATTGTTGGTCTCAAAGTAGGGCCGGTGCGGGCAGGGGCAGCGAATTATTTCTTTTCTTCACAAAATTCTTCAAAATATCCTAGCGATGGACGGTCAAACATGGAGAAATAAACTAAAATCTCACAAAACTATACACATAGAATAAACAACCTAGGAAATATTTTTGGATCATTATGTTGGTCGCTCTACGTGACACCAAAATCGATGAAAACCACCCATACTGATCATAGACTTCCACGAGCCCATGCAGGTCTTAAGCAAGAAATCTCCACCAACATTCAAACTAATCAACCGTGGAACCGAAGCCGCGAAAAAAAAAGCCATACTATCCTAAATTAATTCTTTAGTTCACCTCACAAATAAAACACAACCTACAACAAAAGACAAACATAAATACAACAAATGGACAGGCATATTACTGCTTCACAAATTCATCAAGTGACATGACAGCACAAAAACCGATATTTATAAAGAAGTAATAAAATTTTTCAAGACCATTTTCATCAGATCGTTAGAATGAATGTGTCGATCTTCGATATAAGAACAGATTCAAAAAGACATCTCTCAAAATATAAAAATTCCATTCAAAAAACAAACAATAACTTTCACCATCCGGTTCGCCGGAACCATTAGAGGAGAATTACCACCTACGAGGTAATGCCGCTCTTGCCTAAACCCCTAATCTATGCTTCAGATATTCAGCAGGGGGACACAGCTCTAAGCAATGTAAAGCCTCAAAAAATGCCGCAACTGCGGTAAATTCTATCCTTCCTTCATCAAATGTTGTCAATATTACGAGTATAATCAACAAACTAGTACAAATGACCATTTTGGTACCTCGAGAAGTGAAGTAGAAAAATCCATGACTGAAAAAGGTAAAGAATTTGAAACTGCGTCAAATGCCAACGCAACCTGAAGCCTAATAACTCTTCCTTCAACAACCTTAATTGAAACTACATAAGAATTACCTGACCGCATAAAAGTATTAATTGCCAAGTGGGAATAAATTCTACTATGCCGCAAAGCACAGCGTACACCATGAAGGGAAAAACTAACATTCTGAAGCCGGTAAAAGACTACCACCAACCAACCAACTGCTACTCTGACAAGATAAACCCATTAACCCCAAATATAGTAGAAAAAATTACCATGTCTACCCCCTAATCATCGCCTATTCACCTTTTGTATAGCCCAAATCCAAGTAACTAGAAGACCTGTTAAATCTCTTGCCAATAACCCGGAAAAAAGATCCCCCAGACGAGACAGTAAATAAAGTCTCAAGAGTTTTGCCAAACATAAGGAAATTAACGCTTGCTAAACCCATAAAGAACACCACAGAATTTAGCAGCAGAATAAGCAACAAAACAAAAAGTTCTTCAATTCAAAAACGATTGTCACGACCAATGACACGCTCTTCGTTTCGATTTACAACAGATCAAGAAACCATAAAATCTAATATAACCAGCACTACAACGACTTGGATTTGCAATAAAGCAACTGGATTGTTTCCTGCCACATGGCACTAAAAACTCTCTTATTTGTTAAATCATGCTATTTTAAATATATATGTATAGTAATATATATAATTTATGTTAGTGTTTGGCTGCTAATTGTCCTCGGGTCCAAATTGTTGGAGCTGAATTGTCCTCTCCAAATCGTCTGCTTTCAATCAGATAAACATCAACGAACCTTTGCTAAATCCCCGTTCACAGAAATGCTAAGGTAGAAAGGTTCTAATATAATAACCTAGAGCAAGAGCCTATTACTAAGAAACCTTAAAGGGATTTACACAATTTAGCAATATTAGGTAGTAAATTCAGCTCACTATTTTCAAATGCACACCACTCACCATTTGGTAGCAGTATTTGTAATTATCAATGCTCTGGCAGTGGTCATAAAGTTGATCACATCGGTAATTCTGTAAATAATTATAAGATAATATTATTTTCAGAAATAAAAAATATTAAAATTAGTTAGTTAATAAAGGCTTAATTTGTACACATACAATGGCAGCGAAAAAAACTACAATGTAGATCATTAGAAACAAAAGGTATTTGGAATGGATAATGATATTCCTGATTTTCTATTAATAGATTTTAAGTTTATCATAGTCCTGTACTATTATATATATATATATATATATATATATATATATATATATATATATATAAGTATATATATATATATATATATATATATATATATATATTGTAACAAAATAAATTAAACATAGAGGATATAGATTCAAACTTAATATTTACACATATTTTCTAACTCCTATTTTAGTCAGTCAGAATAAATCTGTGAATAAAATACATCTCATGAGCTGACAACGGCGATAAAATTCTTGTTTACGAGGATAATATAAATGACTTTCCAAGCCCCGGGAATATAATTAGAATGTTATGGGTCTTTATATTTTTTCTTTATTCCTTATTTAATTTCTCATTAATATATAGTATCTCCTTATTCATTTTCCACTGAGATGACCTTTCTTCTTTAGCCTACGCATGCTTTTTTGAGTACCACCTGAACAGCATCCTTTTTACAGCTTTTTTAATTCTCAGACTGAAGTCTAATATCATGTAACTTCTTTTAACAGTAATGGGATACCACATAAATTTTTTCAACTTTTTACTACGTTAGATTATCATATATAAAATTAAAGCTCATTAAAAGCTTTTAATTCCCCCCGAAATCGTAATAACTTACGATGCCGTTTTTGAGATACAGCGGGGCTTTTCAGACCTCCCCCCTTGAATCCTGATATATAAATGGCAATAGAATTACGAAAAATTAAGCAATCAATCTCAATTCACAAGGAACATATGCAAATATGATTTACTTATTATTTGAAATCAGCTTTCTTTAGTGCCATAAAAATCTCTTTTTATGGTGGACTAAAACATATATTTTTCCTATATGGTCAAATAGAGGCTTTGTTCTAGGATGGAAAGGGGGATGTTAGGTGAATAGTAGGGGTGTTTTGAATGCCTCAGAATTTAGGTCAATCTTTATTCGAATGATGCTAAAAATAGAGAGCAGTTTTCAGTCACCGGGTTTGTTTTTTTGTAAATATTTAAAATCTCATGGTGCAGTTTTGTGTTGTATTTACAAATTAACGTTAAAGGTCTACGGAGAATTTTCATGAATGTATAAAATTTTGCATTATCATAATTTTCACTATATTCTACTCATGTTGCTAAAACAAAATATGTAATATGAAAAGTGCATAAAATTTCCAATTAAATGATATAAAAATCGATGGTCTAGTTTTATTTCACAAATTAACTTTAAATATCTAACAAATATTTTCCACGAATGTATACAATTTTACGTTATCTTTATTTTCACTAGATTCTATCCCTTTTGCTAAAAAAAGTAATCAAACTATAATAAAGTGCATAAAATATGCAATAAAATGATATACGAAACCAAAAAATGTGAATTTCCAACGAAACAACGTGAAAACTAACTCAAGAAAAAATATGTTGTCCCCTTAAACAATACAAGAAACACACATTTTCCACTGTGCCTCAATGTCAATGCGGATATTTAGATTGAGGAGATAGAAACTGTATTCGAATCTTAAATGGACCAAGTAGCCGCAGGAAGGAGTTACTTTTTCCAGCTGGACTCTGATCTCGCCCACAAGGCAAATAGACATAGACGCGAATATTCAATCTCGTGCCGCATCACTATACTTGTTCCCAGAATTGTGCCTGGCCAGCTGCCTAAGCTTCATTGCTTAGATTACTGCATGTGGGGCGTTGTTGAGAAGTATGGCAATAAGGTTGCATAAGAACACCTTAGGATCTTTTAGGGTTGCTATTGTGGAAGTAATATCATCCATTGACAATGACTCCCTAACCAGGACTTACAACTACTTCATTTCTCCTCATAGGAAGATAAAAGCTAACCAAATGAATTCGCCCCCCCCCAAATATATATATATATATATATATATATATATATATATATATATATATATATATATATATATATATATATATATATATATATATATATATATATATATATATATATATATATATATATATATATATATATATATATATATATATATATATATATATATATATATGTATATATATATATATATATATATATATATATATATATATAAATATATATATATATTATTATTATTATTATTATTTCGGGGATTTCCTCCCACTTTTGAAAAAAAAACTGTAGTAATTTGTTTCCAATGTTTAGCATATTTTTGAAGGTCATTTCTCCTTCGTGTCTTGATTTTGATCTTCTTTTAGGTAATCTTTCATCAATTTAAGTCCACTCTTTATTATTTCTGGTCCATCTATCACCTTGGAATCTTGTGAAATGGGTTTATCAGCTCAATTTCAGAATTCGTAGTGCCTTCCACTAGATAATGAAGTTAGTTTTTCTACGTGTCCAAGCGCCTAATTTTCTCTCACGCCATGTTATCTCCCTCTAAATTTCTTAAAGGAATTTTGATGCTGTTACAAGTTTCCATGTATGATTTTTGTAAGATTTCAAGTTTCTGCTCCATAAGTTATAGTTGAAATAATGCAAAGGGTTATATACTTCTGTTTTCAAAAAATGCTCATTTTGCTTTGGAAGATGTTGTTTGCCTTTGCAAATACCTTCCAGCATAAAATTACTTTTTGTGTGATTTCCGCTTCTTTTTTTGCTGATTTTAATCTATTGACCACCAAGCTACTCATAAATATATTTTTCAATCATTTAAACTTGCAGATTTTTGATTGTACTGTTTATCATGTCAACATTTGGTTGGTTTGTTATGAATTTATTTTTCCAAGATTTGCTTTCCTCGTTAAATTTATGAATCACAATATAAATTACCTCTGTTTTTAGCTACATGTATAATAATATCACCTGAAAATCTCAACTGATTGGAGTAATCCTTATCGATTGTAATACCTTTGTTTTGTGAGTTTAGCCTCGCGAAGATTTCTTCTAGACAAGACAGGAATAATTTCGGAGAGGTCTCATCTCCTTGTCTCACACCTTAATGTAAATAAAAGATGGCTTAATACTTATGCAATCTCTTGTAAGATCTTTAATTTTGATATATGCATTCCATGATATTTCTGAACAACAGATCTACAGCTAGATTCTTTAAGACTGTTATGATCGATGCTCTTTCTATTGAATCAACTGGTTTCTTTTCGTCTACAAATATCAAATATAAAGGAAAATTGTACTGGGAAGTTATATCAAAGAATTGGTTAAATTATGTAAGTTGTTAAGCATTGAAAAGTCTTTTCTGAAGCCAACTTGTTCTATCCGTAGGACGTCATCGAGCTGGTTTTTGCGGACGGTTGTTAATGACATTCATGAAGAGTTTAAGACAAACAATGAAGGCTGATTGGTCTGTAGTTTATAAATTCTATTTTATCTATTTTTTGTGGAGAAAATGCATAATGAAATTGTACTAGTCTCCGGATTCCTGCTTGTTTTCTAGATTCAGTGAAGAGACAAGCTAGTTTGTCTACAATAACATCTCCAGAATCTCTTAGTAAGTCTCGAGTGATTTATGACTCTATAATTGTTCGTGTGCAACTTTAATTTCTAATTTGAGAACTACTTGGACATTAATGGGTGCTGGTTGGTCGTGGTTCAGAATGGCGTTGCTGTTTGAGTACAATTTTTCATATTACTCCTTTGTTCTTTTATTTATTCTCTCTCAATCCGAGATTAATTTACCCGCTTCCTCTTTATAGCTAATATGTAAGAATTTTCATTATCAAGTCTCTCTTTAGTCATTTTTTACCGCTTTTCTTTTATATTAAAGGGGGTTGTATTTTATGGAGTTGAGAGGTCTGATGTTCGAGTGATGTGGTCAAAGAAATAGTCTGATAGACAAGACAGGGAGTTCCTGCTTGTGTGTTGAGGTTCAAAGTCTATACTACACGTACAGCCTTCTTGTGACTAACTTGTTAATCCAGGACAACACCACCTCCTCCAGGTACTTGATGCCCACCTCCGGGAAGATAACTTGAGCTATATCGTGGCCCTCACTAGTAACCACGCTAAACACAATGGTGTGCCCGGCAACATGGTCTTGATTACTGTTACTATATTTTTATTACGGACCGCAGAAATCCAGCGGGTGTGTGATGAATTTACAACTTAGTTTTAGTGAAAATTCTTCTCGTTTGAGTAGAATCAAAGCAATACAAGCTTGGATAGGTGTTTCAGTTTCTTGACAAGATGTGGAGCATGTTCCTTTCTCATGTCCTTGATTTTATTCGTCATAAGCTGGCCTTTACTCATCTTGTATGAATAGTAGCAGGTGGTCTAATGTACTAATGTTCTGATCAAAGAATGTGACACACTGTTAGCGCTGACTATGGAACTCATTGTCTTGCTGAGATCAATATCAAAGATGGCCGGGATCTCCGTTACAATTTAATTGATTCTTTACGTATTATAACCATTAGAGCGATATGTCAGAGCCGCTTTACCCACAGAATAAGATAAAGCGGCAAGTATATATGAATCTAATGATCCTCTGCGCCTTTTTCAGATTTAAACCAAAGCACAGGGATTTTTTTGGCATTGTAGCTACCATCATTAATACCAAGCAGAACAGTTTGTATTTTCCAAACATTTGCTTGTTTCACATACGATGTATAACAAGGTCGTTAAAGTACACATCTCCCTTTGCGTATATATATAAATATATATATATATATATATATATATATATATATATATATATATATATATATATATCAGTGCTGAGAAATCAAATCGAATTCGAATCTATAAACCTTTAAAATCAATATATTTTTAAACTCAAATCGAAAAAAGAAAGTTCGAACTGAAAATTTTTGAAAACTCGAAGTGAAATTTAAACTTGGACCGAAAAGAAGTAAAATCTCGAATTCAAACTTTAATCGAATATAAATATAAGTTTGAAGCAAAAAGGTCGAGTATCATTAAAAAAATAATTTAGGAATTCCAAGAAATAACAGTAATGTAACTTGTGAATAGTAGGTAAATGTATATTTTAATCTATCGTCCTAATCCTAGTCCTAGTCTTGTTTTGTTAATCACAGAATGATCCAAAGCTAAAACTTTCTTCAGTTCAGAGTTTTTAAATCCATAAGAGATTTATTAATGATCCAACATAACCTTACCTTCGCATCTAAATGATAGGCTCGACCTCTTGTTTCGTTAATAACAGAATATCTAATGCTAAAGCTTTTTTCTCACATACCATTGGTAATAATTTACCCATCGATTTTAAATAAAAAGGTACACAGTGAATTTGGGAAACTGGTACATAAGAATAGCAAGAAATAATACAGTAAATAAAGAATTTACCTTAACTCAAGGAAAATGGGTAACAGGAGGGGAAAAAGTTTTATAATTTACTTTGTTATAAATTTTATTTCACGAGAAAAGAGCATATAGAACCCTTCTAAATAATAGATTTAAGCATTTGAAATGCAGGATGAACTCGAACTCAAATGGAATTCGAATCCAAATCCATATAAAAAAATCGAAAAGCAGAAAAATTGGAATCGAAAAGATATATAGAGACCTCGAATCGAAATCAGAATTGATATTCATATTTTATAAAAATGCTAAACTCAAATCGAAACTCTAATCGTGAAGAATGGTTTCTCAAACAGCATGATTGACAAACAGCCTCAATGATTTTTAAATAACCATTACAAACATGCGGATAAAACTGAAAGTAATCATGAGGAGGCAACAACATCAAAGTGTATTACAAAAACCAGATGTCCATGGCCTATAAAATAGATGGAAAAAAACATCAAGGAGATTATTAACCGTAACATCAAGGTTAAAAATCAAACGGATAAAATCCAACTCATCATCTATTATAAAACAACAAAAGCCAGCAATCTTCTGTGAAAAATAACATCTGCCCAAACTCCTCGAATTGCAAGTAAACCAACATAGTTTACGAGTTCATCTGCCCCGATAAAGACTGTAAGCTTTAAAAAAACTTTAAATATATTGGCATGACAACTACCACACTTTCGAGACGGTTAACTATCCATCTACAAAGCAGAGGACCTAAGAACCATATGGAGAGTGTACATAATATTAACCTAACGAGAGATATACTTGTTTATAACACCATTATTAAAAGAAAAGCGAGGCTTAACATCTTAGAAGCCATATTAATAAATGAAGAAGGCTGGCAATCCACAGTCAAGCGACAAGCTGGAATCGCACATTAAAACTATTTTACAAATTCGACTCACAGTGAGTGGCTCATTTTCTTTTAACGTTACGTTTAACAAAGGCGGAATAAATACCCCTTGTTAAACGTTTTCTTTCACTGACTGCGAAAAATTCCTGGCATCTATCTTTGAATTCGGGAAAGGAGGAAAATTTGGAGGAAAATTTTCCATTTTTTCACAAGACTAAACACAGAGATCGACACCATAAGAATTACAAATTATAGATTTATTACTACAAATTATACACAAAAAGATTCGATGGTGTAGCAATTGGCGTAAAAACCGGAATTCACTTTACAGAAGTGAAGGGATTAGAAGAGTCGTATCTGGACAGAGTAATATAAAGGACTACAGGAGATCTAGTCATAGCAGGAGCATATCAGACCCCAAGATGCTCGTATTTGCCAACTCCAAATTTCATCAAACTATTTCGTAGACAAGCCTCACAACGAACCAAACGGAGTGGGAAAAACCCTTCAAATATTGATACGAAGGAACCAGTTAAGCAGGGAAGGACCAGACTTCCCAGCTTACTTAACAGCCCAAACCTCTACAACTCCTGACATAGTACTGATGAATCCAAACTTCAACTTAAATCACCACACAGAACCAGGCCCCACAACCCCATCAGACCATCTAAGTATGATATCTACCATTTCAACTTCACCCATTCAAATTCAGATTCCACAAAGAGCCATCAGCAAAACAAACTGGAATGGTTACAATGAGCACTTAAGTACACTAGGAACTGGATCCCTAAACAACCAAGAAACAATAGAAATAGAAAATCAATTAAAACTAATCACCGAAAATATCATTGAAGCAGACAGAATACATACCCCAGTAATAGAATATAGAACCCTACCTGCTCCCAGATGGGACCACGATATAAAGGAAATGATGAAAGAATTTTAAAACTTAATTAAAGAAATCACAGAAACGGGCACTAATTTAAAAAGATACAGAAGGTTAATTTCTATCAGAAGAGAGATAGATATTCTAATTAAATAAAAGTCAAATAAGCTTTGGAATAACATAATAAGGAAAATGGATGTCGAAGCAGATCCGAGGAAATTCTGGAGAGACTGCAGAAAATTACGAGGATCTCAACTAAAGGAAAATATAAAACTAAAAATACAAGACAGGGAAGTGCAAAATAACGACGAACTCCAAGTACACTTAAAAAATCACTTAAAAAAATATTTTCGTTAACACTAGAGGAGAATCAAGAGTATGAGGAGGAAGTCATACAAGCTCTAGAGGCGCAACAAGAAAACACGGTACCATACAAACACGTAGACGAAGAGAGAGATCACCCTTTGAGGGAGGGAATGCCCTTCACAATGGCTGAATATCAAATAGTCCTACAATCTTTTAAACAAAAAGCACCAGGTCAAAGCGGGATAACAATAGCACACTTAATAAAGGCCCAAGAAAATGTGCCTGAATCGATAGTGAGGATCTTTAACGCCTGCCTTAATATCGGATACTTTCTCCCCACATTTAAGCAGGCAAAAATAATCTCACCGAAGCCGGGCAAACCAAAACATGAATTTGAAAGCTACCGCCCAATCTCGCTCTTAGAATTTCTGGGCAAAGTCCTAGAAAAACTCCTAAATGACAGGTTAATTAAACATCTAATGGATAATAATAACCTGTACAACCCACAACAACACGGGTTCAGGAGTAAGCGAGGAACGGAAACCGCGCTGGCGATAATAACCGAAAAAATTGCCACAGAAACAGCGCGAGGCAACAGAGTAGATGTAGTACTCCGTGTCGTTGCTAAAGGCTTCGACAAGGTGTGGTTGCCCGGCTTAAAAGCCAAGATCTGCAGCCTTAACCTACAAACAAATGTCTGCAAAACGTTATGCAGCGACCTAGATGAAAGGAAAGCCGTACTTCAAAAAACCGGCGAAACAGGCGACGATATAAACCTGAAAACGGGAATCCCCCACGGAGGTTGCCTCTCTCCGACGCTGTATACCGTTTACACAAGAGACCTTCCACAACCATCTCACGAATGTGCGATGTACATCCAACTGGCGCAAGACATCACACAAATAATTACATGCAACAGAAAGAATCCCCGAGACATAGCACAAAGAACAGCTAGGAAAATAAAAAACATCAATGACTACGAACGAAGAAATAAAATAAAAACAAACAACGACAAACTCAAAATAATACCTGTAAACAGAAGAAAAGCAGCTGCAGTAAGAGTCGATGGAGAAGCATTTCCATACACCACGGAGGGACGCGTACTCGGTCTAAAGTTAATAACAACAGGGTACAGCAGCCACATTACATAACTTAGTACTATATATATATATATACATATATATAAAGTAGCACAAAAAAACAAAACAAAATCTAATAATCACAAAAAATAAAACTGCTCGATTAAGCAAAACGAAAACAAAGGCTCGAATGCTAAATTATTATTATTATCATTATATCTAATAAACTTCACATCGAAAGCAAAACAAAACAAAAAAGAAAAGCGTTAGCCAGGCAACGTGGTACAAACCACTATCATACTCATCTTATCGTTCATCCTACACTCAATCTCATCCCTTCAACACATATTCGCTACACAATATTTTCTATCTATCCTATCACTCTCTCCACATTCTAATTTAGTAATATCTTGAATCTTGAATTTTCTTTCCCTTTCTGCCAGATCCTCACTTGACTCATTACATCGGTAAAGGGAGCAATAATATATCAAACGCTTCGAAGATGATCGAATAAGATCAGAAGCTTAGCAATTTAGTTTGGTTTTTACCAAACACATTCATTTCGAAAAGAGATAAAACTAGACAAGTAATCCACCATCTACAAGATGGAAAGTTGCCAAAGGAAATTACTTAAGGCAAAATACACGATGGTCTTCAACAAAATTTGCCTTAAAGAAACAGTGCTACCCAACTACACTAATATATATATATATATATATATATATATATATATATATATATATATATATATATATATTTATAAAGGGAGAGAGACAAGTAATGGTGAATAATTAATGGAAAAGAGACGTATGTCAAATTGTGGGAGAAGAGACAATGCAAGATCATTCATGAACCTGGTCGAAGCACAATAAATAACAGTTGGCTGTGGTGTGGGGACAATAGACGCTAGCGTCGAAGTGAAAGAGAAACCCGTTAAATTCCTAAATATTTGACGTGTATTATTTTGCTTATATGAGTGGATTTGTCAGGTGTGATATACACAGGCAGATTTCAAATGTGTGCAGTCAGACTATATAGCGGGGGTACCCGACTATAAGTGGATTTTATTATAAGAGTAAGGCTTTGAAAATTAATTAATTAATATTTTTTAGAATAATCAAGCAAATGATAATTATTACTAGTAAAATATTACTGCCCCTTTTTACGACATTTGTGCACTACTAATTGAATCTAATAAGTAGAAACAAATATGTAAAATAAACGAAACCACGTAAAATATTTATAAACACAAATAATACCGCAAAGCTCTGTAAGATTTGTAACAAATCTTCACTTATTTGCTCTCTTTTCCTCCAATAGAATGATTTAAAAACTACCTTTTCTATCTTAAGTGTATTCTTTCGCGTAAACGCAACTAGTTGTCAATCGGAAACCAGTGGCTAAACCTAACCGACACTGGGTACCTTAGTTATTGGATAAGGTTACCTTATTTTGTAGCGATCAGAAGTTCTGATCACACTTAAGACTTATTATGCCCACCAAATTGTTCATCAGGAATAATTAATGGGGAATGAAATCAAACAAAAACAATTTTCGGTACAAAGAGCAGAAATCTTTAATGCATTTAAATGCATTTATTTAGAATTGGAACTTCATCCTAACAGAGCAAGTTAATAGTAAATCTTTGCCATAATTATCCCATTTAAAAAATGGGATAATTAGATCGTTTATTAGATCGTTTCTTTTCTCTGAACCTCTTTTTCTTCTCCTTTTTGCTTTGACCACAAATTTTCTGGTTAATTATACCAATTTCTTTTCGAAATCAAATTAAATACATAATGAACTGACATACAAACTAAACACTGTTACTCTATATCATATAAATCCCCATCAATATAAAATTCATAATTTATTTGGGATTCTGAAAAAACACCCATCAAGTCCATATTTACGGAGAAGGGTGAATCAGGTGCCTTAATTTACCGCCTCCAATGAGTATCTAATTTGTTTCTCTTTTCAAAGAAATTGGAAGGATGAGCAGCGTCTTAGGTTTCTTCATTTCCAACTAGGTTCATTTTGCTACGACTGGAATTGAATCAGACCTCGAAGAGAGAGAAACTTGTATCTTCCTTTCATCTTAAATATATTTTGCCAATATTGGGTGGGAATGAATCAGAGCTCGAGGATATAAATTATCTTAATATCCTACTATATTCATTTTACTAAGATAGTAAATGAATCAGGCATTGAGGATATAAGATATCTTCATTTCCTCCAAGATGCCCTTTGGTAGGAATGGAAATGAATCGGACATTGAGGAGAGATATATTCATTTCATCGTAACTTCATTTTGTTAATAGTGGAAATGAATCAGAGGTCGAGGATATAAAATATCTTCATTTCCTTCTATATTCATTTTGCTAAGATTGTAAATGAATCAGACCTTGGCGATATAAAAATCTCCATTTCCTCTAAGATTCCCTTTCCTAAGACTGTGAATGAATCAGACCTTGGGCATATAAAAAAATCTTCATTTCCTCCAAGATTCCCTTTTCTAAGATTGTGAATGAATCAGACCTTGGGGATATAAAAATCTTTATTTCCTCCAAGATTCCCTTTTCTAAGATTGTGAATAAATCAGACCTTGGGGATATAAAAATCTTCATTTGCTCCAAGATTCCCTTTGCTAAGCGTGGAAATGAATACAAAGATCGTTTCTTTGTGCTCCACATAAAACGATTGGATGATCTTCGTATATTATTAAGGCATTTTGGAAGGGTGGGTAGAAGTTTCTCCCTTTATATTCTCCTCTTCCATATCAACATTCATTTGTATAATATAATTAAGGAAATTAAATGTTAATAAACATCCTTAAGGGCATTGCCTTCCTCTTAGTCGTGTAGCAATTTCAGTAGATTTGGAAAGACACTCACGCTTCAGCGTTCTAAGTAGTAACCTCTTTATATGATTCGAGTTTAACTGGATTCAATATTTTCTGAACCATTGGTCAAAATATTTGGAGGTTTTTTATTATAGAACCTCTCTAATTTAAAAATTTGGTAGGTCCTAAATTTTGTGTTTGTTTTTATTTACAGTTTGCAAACGCGAAATTAAAATGTATTATTTGCACATGAATTGCAGTATTTTTATTAATTTTAAAGCGAAAACCAACGAGTGCATCACAACTGAAAATATTTAAGGGGAGATCTGAATAAAAAGTCGCTAAATAGAGAAAGTGAACAAATATGTTGACGTCATAGTTTCCCAGATCCTCCTAAGGGCATTGAGGTCGGAAGGGCATGCAATCCTCCAGATGTAAGCTCTTTCTTGGTCTAGCATGCTACACCTGACATCCACTTCTTAGAGTGACACGCACCTTAACGTCTGACTTGATGGATTCTCTAATAATAATAAAATTACTACTAATAATTCGACTACTACTACTACTAATAATAATAATAATAATAATAATAATAATTTTCGACCTGCGTCCAGTACCTCAAAACGCAACATACAAGGCAGGCATAGATCAAAGTCTCTCATTTAGTTCTCTCTGGCTCCCAAAATTGAATGGAAAATGTACCGACTAATTCCTACTTTTTCCCTTGAATCATTTAAGCTAAACAATGATTCCGATATTTATTTGATATTTTTATTAAAATATAATGAGAAAAACAAAGATGGCCTCTCCACTGAGGTGCTTTTAAAGATAGGTTTGTATAGCAAGTAGTGAAGCTGGATAGGCTAACAATGTGTTTGAGTTACATAGCGAGAATTGTTAAATTGAACTGCTAGGTAACTTCGGTCACGCAATTTTCCGGGATCAACCAGAAGAATTGCCGAGACTAACAACATTATATTCTAATATTACTACTAATGAGTAATGCGTTTCGTAATGCTAACCAGAGATTTTAATAATGTGTCTTTGTTGGGAAATTATTCCACTTATGTTTAATCAAGCAACATTATTCCTAAACTTAGGATAATTTTCAATTAGTTTCTAGATTTTGTGAAGAATTAAAAGAAAACTCTCGAAATCACACCTATTTCATTTATCCTCATGTTGCAGAACTTTTCAGCATACCTACGTTATCCTCATATTGCAGCACTTTCCAGATCACCTAGGTTATCTTCATGTTGCAGCACTAGTATGCGAATCTGTGGTCCATTCAAAACACCTGCTTTCAACTTGGCTCCGGAAACCACACCACCTAGTTGCTGACATAAGTATCGAAGCCCATCACCAGATTCATCAATAGCCTTCATTAAATCTTTAGCCAAACCGAGCTTTAGCTGTAGTGGAGGAAAAAATATCATTTCTAGATCTACAAGAGGATTGTTAACACAGTTGAACCTTCCAGGCATATCTCTTGGTTTTGTGGCGATTCCTTTCTCACATAGTGTTCTGCATCAGTTCTACTGTTCCACAAACACAAAAGGCACATGTGATTTGTGTAGCCACTCTGAAGGCCCAGTAGTAAACAGATGACTTTGAGATCCCAACATATATTCCATTGGTGTTTTTCGTACTAACAAAATCGTCATTGTTTCATAGCTCTCGAGAATCGAAGCTGCATGTGGTATTTGGGGCAGATGGAAACCGAATGCCATTGTGTAAAAGAACAGCTTTCACAGAGTCTTTTTCAGAGTCTATGAACAGACTCCAATCATCAGAATTGTATGTTTCAGACTTGCAAAATTATTGCATGAAATACTGCCTCTTCATTGTAAAAAAAGTTGTTTGTTAGCATGAAAACTGCAAACAGCTCTCTATGTCGGTAACGAGCTGAATTGAAACACACTCCAGCGTCCCAGTAGGTTACACTGCCTTAGTCTGGATCCCAGAAGTTCGGCCTTTTCTTTGAACAAAACCAGATCCCTGATAAGATCATGAAGCGCTTCTTCATTAGAGAGTTTACGCCTGGTATTTTCAGAGTCATCCTGGTAGTCATCTTCATTTGAGGTATAATTACATAAAATCAAAATCACTAATCAATTCTTGTTCAGTCGGTAGATTTGCGACTGGGAGTTAAGGCGCTGTGCGGAACTGGTCTGATTGCAGAAGCAATAATGAGGTACTGCACCTTGCCTCGTGTTTTGATGGTTATTCCCTTGATGTTTGTGAAGCAGAAGTAGCAGTTACTGCTGTGGTTTTTGGGTTCACGCCAGATCATTGGAACAGCAAACGGCATTTCTGAGCTACGCTTACCACACCTCCACTTGCTCAGGTGGTTAACGCAAGACTTATAAGCTATATGAGGCGCCAATCTCTTGTCTTGGCACCCAAAGGACAATTAAAGTAACATTTTTTAGTTCAGTGAAGGCGCGACATATGTACCATAAACGATCAGCATCGTTTACTTACTTGCCAAGTTCCATGTTCCATGAATAACATGCTTCACCAAATATATAGATATACTGGTGCTGGAAAACTGAGCCTTGAAACCGCTCTATTGCTGTCTTTATTGAATTTAGCACATACAATTATCCCCTGGAATCGAATATTTTAATCCAGAATCATGGGAAATTTTCTTTTGTTAACCAGTGATGGAAGGAGATCACTCTCAAAACGTTAACATGAAACTACCTAAATATTCCCCACTGGCGCTTTCGCTAGTCATACCTCATTACCAACAACCTGAATCTACTAACTCTAACTAATGTTTGTCTCTCCATCCATTTGTACTTTTAAACTCTGTTTCCCTTTTCTCAGACCTAAGCCATCAGTGTCTCCAGTGCTGCAAGAAAGTGGTTTCTGAATGTCGCATACTCAATATTGCTTGGTGACGGCTGAAGCCTTTCTCTACTCGTGTTAACAAAAAAGAGATATAAGCAGGCTATAAAATGTTTTAACTATTGGGAACAACTCTATCATCATTTTATGCAAAAGATTTTAAAATTTCTCTTCACAATTAGAAAAGTTCTTTCGATTCTAGATAATCTTGATTAATCTTAAGCATTTAATTTTGTTTGCTTTGACTATTTTTAAACATTATTTCTAATTAAACTGCTTATAAAGAAAGTTTAAGAAGTGATAATTTAACAAAATCCTTAAAATATCTTAAGGGAAACTGTACTAAAGTCACTTATATTCTAGGTTCCTATTTTTATTATCATACTTTATTTCAATAGATATCATCATGAAATCACTTGCTATTAATTTTATCGATTATTTCAATTAATAGTTTCCCACTCTTATTTCCAGTACACCAACAATACGATGCACATTCGAGCCTCCCTTTCGCACAATTTTGCTTCGTCTATGCCCAATCCAATATAATATCCCCCTCCATAAAATAGGCAGAAATGTCTATCCTCAGATGCTAGCGAATATCCAATGTGAATCCACCTTATTGTTTCGGGGACAGAAATTCTTTACCACTTTCTCCAATTACGAGACCTCCACTCATAAAAATCGAAAAATAATCACCCCAATAAAAACAACACAAATAGAATAGATCCAACGATTTTTTCGGGATTTAAAAGCCAATGAATAGATCTCTTGAATTGTAGAGGGAAGCCAAATGAGATGATCATTCGCCTCAATGTGGGATTTCTCCCTCTTCCACGCATTCCTGAGAAAGAATATTTTAGGATATATAAAGACAAATAAACGCGAAAGTTATAGGAAAATTATCCCGATCAAGGACAAATAATTTGATTTGTAATTTTAATAAAATGAATCCTTGTGAAGAGTAAGTAAAAACAAAGTCTGCTGACCAAGTCGCGTTCTCTCACTTGATCTGTTTTCTGACCTTACGACCTTCAAAATTTTCAATAATTCCCGGACTAACCTTGAGAGTACCTTGGGAATTATATCATTCGAAATAGAATATAAAACAACATAAGGGGTTTAATTATGTTAGAATCGGCATAATACTTACAATGTTATTACCAAAAAAATCAACAAAAAAACTGGGACAGACCGACCGGCATAGTGAGATATATAGTCGTACGCGACTAAATTTACAACCTTTGGTCAGTTTAGTGATTTTTTAGGAGAATAATTTCAATTTTACGCTTATGTATAAGGGGGAACCTTATAGTGGGGCCGTTTATCGTATGATAATCATATGAATTCTTCTCACCAGCTTAAATATGTCACAAGCCGAGTTTTTTTATCTGTTTATAGAAATGGAATTCGCCATTCAATGAATTACAAAGCTTAAAAATCCTATTTTATTAGCAGAAACAAAAAGACCTGTAATGATTAATCTGCAAACCCGAATTATGTATTTATGACAATTCTATTATATTTAGTTCAAGCCACTGCAAACTGAAATTAAAAGAAACCATTCTCCCCCTCCCCCTATAAATCCAAGTGATTCATCAAAGTCGCGAAGGAATTTTAAGTACATGAGAAACTACTTAAAATTCAAAAAACAATTCTACTATTTCCGTTTCCTAATTTGAATCTATTTAGAGAGATTCAATCCCTCTAAAAAAACCTACATTTTTTACATTTTTCGATAAAAGAATGTTGTAAGGAAACTGAATTTGATAAAGAAAGTATTAATCTAGTCTTCATTTAGTTATAGTTAGAAATTTGTGAGCTAATTCCTAATGTATCATGGTTAAGATTGACGGTGTCATTGCCACAAGAACAAGGTCATGGTGAAGTAGATTGAATTAAAAAGGCGTGAAAGATAATTAATTCTGACTAGTCAAAATGGTAGACAAATCACAGCGATAGGGAAAATAAGGACGGAACGGAGCTCTTTACGATTTATTTTAATGCCTGAAAAAATAAATACAGACGTTAAATTAAGGAATAATAAATAAATGGTACTAAGCAGAAATATCATAATGGTATGAGAAAATTGTAATCTAAGTAAAAAAAAATTAGAACTTTTACTAAACCAACCACATATCACTTGCTCATTCACAAAGAAATAATTTGTTTATACTTTCTAAGGTCTTCCAGCACTCCTTTCTGTAAAATTTAAAACTATAAAGTAAAGTGCTGAAGTACCAGTTGATACTGTACATTTGCTGTGCTCTATACTAAGTCATGAATCATACAGACTGTCTTACTAAGACCTTTATAATTTCTAATTTAGTTTCTTGCTTTATTTATCCTAATTTAATTAAAACAATGAACAATATAGATTTGGGCTATTGACTCTAGATAAATGTTTAGTGGATTTTACTATAATTATGAATAGGAATATATCTGTGTAGAATCTTGCATACCGATGTATTTTCTAGTCACGGGCAGTTGCTCATAGACAATCGATATTTTAAGCACAAATTTCTAAACATTCTTATTTACCCATGAGCAAGCAGTAGAGGTGGGCTAAGCAACCCCGATTCATTTTATATATACATGAGTCAGAGCAGTGCGTCCTCCTCTTTCTCTTTATTCATTTTCGGCCGTCCCTTTCGGCTAGCTCGCCCCAAATAGACTCCTCGTTATAATAGTCTAGTTAGTAAGAGTAGAAAAAGGAAATTTTAAACGGGCAAAGGAACCTCAAAGATTTGGTTTCCTTCCCCTCTTCTTATATTTATTGAAATAAAATATTAAAAATCACTCTTTTGTCTATAAAATTCCAAACATTTTCACTTCTTCGCCTGCCGCAAGGGTATCATGTATATCATTAGCATTTTGCTACAAGTAACATTTGCGGTTGGTTTACCCTTTCTGTATCAATATCCCTAGAAGGATCTGCTATTTAGAGTTGTTGCACATAATTTCACCTCCTCTAAATTTACTAGTTTATTAAAAGATCTCTCATCTTATAAAGTTTAGGTGGGAGTGACCTTTGTTGGTTTTACTTTAAATGTTAAAAGAAAAATTCGCCCATTTTTAGGATTTGTTTTGGGCACTTCTCATCACAACCACCAGGGGATGATTTTTATGTTGGGTTTCGCTTGTTAGTTGCGTGTAAATCTCAACAATATTTTTTCACTAAATATATCAGTTATCTATTCATGTTATTTATTTTTCAGTTATCTATTTCTTTTTTATTTTGCCCAGAAGTATTCTATTTTTTAATTTACGAAAGAGAAAGAAGCCTATATCTATTTAATTATTAAAGAAAGTACCATTTGTTTATCCACGTTAGGCCTAAATACATTCCAGTATTAATCCAAATGTATCGATAGATTGTCTCTGCATTAACTAGCGTGGTAATGTCAAGTATTTCACAAGTTTTTATGCTGGACGGATTTATAAAAAATAAAAGAAAGGAGAAGTCAGCCGAGCAAAGCTAAGAACTTATCATATGCAAGCACAGTTAATAAATACTGCTAATGCTATAATTCCTACACTTATATTTTATGCAGCCTTTTATGTGTAATTTCAAAATTATGTTGTCCCAGCCTGGCCCCAAATTTTTTAAAAACGCCTTCTGATATTTTTAAAGCAATTAACCTATAAAAAAATATCAACATAGAGAATCCTCCATTCCATTAAGTAAGCAGAAAAAGAGGCGGCATTACTTTGCCTGCAGATTACTCATTGGTCCAAAGAAACCTTCGGTAATTCACGAGTAGAAAATCGATTGTCTACGAGTAATAACCCACGACTCTACAAAAAACCATGGTTGGGTTGAATACAATTTTTATTCCTAAGCGTTCACAAAACGTGGTATTCATTTTAAAAGGATTCTATGGGAGTAAATGAAAAAGTGACTTATTGTGTTTATAGCCTCTTCCGGATTTTGAATTGCAATAAAACACATTGCGTCAGTATATATGTTTCACAGCTGTGAAGAGATGGCAAGGAAACACCTTAATCAGGAATTTGGTAACAAATGATCACTGGTTACGATTTTCTTGAAGAATTATGGAGCTGCTAAATTTATTACAAACATTACTTTTCTCGAAATACAGTTTTTCTTGAATATGACCCATTCTTTTATACCAGAGAGCGTTCGATTTTCTTTCGTACTTTGCTTTAAATAAATTCATTATTTCGATAAATAATATTTTTATATATTTCAGTTTTTCACTGGTTTAAACAATAAAAATCTTTTGAATGCTGGAGTGTAAAGAAAGATCTAAATTTGGGGAGGAGGAAATAGAGGGGCATTCTGAGGCCACTTAGCTTAAATAGGGTACTAATGAAGCAATCACATCATGATTTGTTCAAAGATGACGACAGATTTCATTAGGAAGATGTAATAACATTTAAAAATAACTAATGTTTGTGTACTCAACACCCGTTGTCCTCAAATCTAACGTTGCTTGCAAATCCTCTCTAATTATTGAGGTCGTGTAAAATTTGTTTTATTTACTAAACAGATATAATATTATCCTGAATAATATCCTTTAAGGGGATACCACATATTTTCTTTAGTCACGTTTCAAATTCTTTCGTTCAAAATTCGCATTTTGGGGTTGTGTATATCATTTTATTGTAAATCTTATGCACTTTTTACGGTATAATTATTCCTTTAGCAACATGAGTAGAACATAGTTAAAATTAAGATAATGCAAAATTGTATACAATCATGGAAAGATTTTCTTAGAAATTTTAAGTTAATTTATTAAAAACAAAAAAAAACTACTCGATTGATTTTTATATCATTTTATTGCAAATTTTATGCATATTATTTATAGTATATATATATATATTTTTTAGCAACATGGCATAGTGAAAATTATGGTAATGCAAAATTTTATACATTCGTGAAAGTTTTCCGTAGACTTTAAAAGTTTATTTAGGGAACAAAACGCAAAACTATACCATGCGAATTTAAATAGTTGCTAAAAAAAACGGCGCCTAAGAACTTGTTTATATTGTTAGTATCATTCGAATATAGATTGAACTAAATTCCAGGGCATTCAGAACACCCCTACTGCTCAGTTCAAACAATACAATATTAAATCAAACCAGTGTCTTCGATGGTACAAAACAGGTCACCAAACAAGCACATTTCAAGAAGACTGCATCTGCTTAAAATGCAGTGTAAAAGGTTACTTTTACACTGTCTACACAAGCAACACCTCCTGTTCTATTAACTGCGGCGGCTATCACGTTAGATTGAACATAAGGTGGCCATATATTATGCCTTCACCCCTCTTCCACTGTCCACACGTCTCTTACGAATCTCACCTCCTTCAGTCCACTGCCCTTTTCCCCCTTTTAATGTGACTAGCTCCCCCCTTTACTGTCGCTCATCTGATACTTCACGTATCCCTGATCAGCACCCTATAGCAACTTTTAAACGCTCTTTTTCTTCCACCAACCCTTCACTGCCACAAAAACAGCAGTGAAGTTCTCCGTGGCATCTCCCCCTCTTTTGATGCAATCTCAAGAGTTTAAGGAACGCCCAGCTGACCACACCAACACCCTGTGCATGCAATACATTTTTGCCCATAGGTAGGCTCAATATTGGCCATAATAAATGCACAATTAACCCTCTATTCGCCACATGACCTGCAACCTGGTACACAATACCCAAAGACGATACATTGTACTTCTGAAATCCACCAGTCTAGATCCTTCAAACAATAAAGTCCACATTGCAGATGATCACAAATTCCTTGAGCCATATGCTTCCCATCTAAGTTCAGTGATCCTAGATCATTCAATACATACTCATAAAAATGCCAGACAACTCTTTTCTGTCCTCCAAAGAACGAACCGAAACTGGCACAATTCCTGTGACCACACTTCCCTGTCTTTCAAATCAACAAATATACATAGACGTCTTTCCAACACAAAAAATACTGCGGTTAGGTATCTGATCAAGGCCATGCGGCAAATTTACTGCGAAAACATAGCTCTAGCCTTCTCGACATTATTTGGTTACCGCGGAAAGACCTCGTCACTCAATATAGTCCTTTGCAAAGATCACGCCACACATTTTCACATTCACCTAGTCGCAGGTCTTCGCGTCTTTTCAGACCACATTCCCGAATGGTTTCTACTGTCATCTTTACCAATACTAATACCTACAACACACATTGACTACTACACAAAGATGAACTGGAAAGAGATCAGGGGCCAATTCTCCATGAACTCACTACACAACCTCAATCTTTCAATCACCAGCCCTATACAAATAGACAACCACTGGAACTCACTCATGAACATCAGCACAACACTAAACTTATAAACACAGCGCTAAACTTGTACACACCACGTAAACCACCCAAGTATTAAATACTTCACATTTTCCACACAACTACTAGAGCTTATATCTATATACAACTACAGCCGAAGCCCTCACTAATGGGAGGTCAGACACGTAGGTGCGCACATCATAAAATTCGTCAGCTAGATCAGTACAGTCGGTCTTGCGAAATGAACCGCATAGTAGATGATGCCCTCTGCACTGATCCTTCCTTATTCTAGCGGTACAGACTAATAATACTCCACTACAATACCTGCCCTCTCACTGACACTAACAACTTTCTCTAGATTTAGATATCAATCTACTGAGCGTGAGATTAATACAACGCTAGCTGGAAGCCATCTGACTGGATGCAACCAAGAAGAATTACAACTCAACATATTTAATAATAAATAAAATATTATTCCTGAACGTGTTTGAATAGCCAATGGCTCCATTACTCGCGCAATACTTTGTTGATCTTCCATATATATGTATATATATATATATATATATATATATATATATATATATATATATATATATATATATATATATATATTTATTTGCAGAAGTAATTCACAATAGTGTGAATTGATTTTCTTATATAACAAGATTAGTTTCGCTATTTACTACCTTTTTATATTTTATTTTTCTCCCCAAATTCCTAAATTACAAGACTTCGCCACAAATAGCGAATTATAATAGGCTTTTAATATAACTTAATTCTCTGCACCTCATCCCACTTATCACATAGGGTCGATGTTTATGATGCTTCTATCAAATAAGTCTCGTTTTCGTGCCTCCTCCCCGAACAGTTCCTTTTTTTTGAGGTCGTTAGTGATTTTGTCCATCTCTCTCCGCTTCGACCTTCCTCTCTTCCATCACCCCTGCACCTCTATTTGCATGACCCTTTAGCCCACATATTCCCTATCTATTCTCATCACACGTCCAGAGAATTGCAGTCTTCTTTCCTGTGCTTTCTTAGATATTTCTTCAATTTTCGTTGTTCCTCTTATCTTTACATTTCTGATCTTATACCACTTTGTCACTCCACACATCCATCTCAGCATCGCATCTGTGCTAAATAAAGTTTCTTACCCTGAGCTTTCTTCATCGCCCACATCTTAGTTGCATATACGATCGCTGGTCTTACCGCAAACTTCTAAACCTTCCTCTTAACATTCGGCTTATCCAGCAATAAAATATCACGCCAGATACCTTCCTAAAGTTTTTCCAGTCAGATTGCACACTGTGAGCGATTCCTGTATCAAAATCTCATCCTTCATAACCATCAATTGTAGGTAAATGAACTTGCTCTCTCTCTTCAGTTCATCTCCTTACATCCTAATTACCCCCGAGTATTGATACTCTTATAACCTCATGAACTCCGTTCTATCCTACAGTTCTTAAGCGTTCTAAGTTCTAAAGCATTTCAACTTTGTTCTAGTCTCCTAACAAATTCCTCTCTATGTACTTATGCTGCAAAGAACGATATCATATGCAAAAATACATGCACCAAGGAGGCTGGATCTTAATTCCTCGAGCCAACCTGTCTTGTTTTCTGAAAGAAGTTCATCGTTTCAGTATTGAATGTGTAAGAGAAGTATCGCATAATCTAACAATGGTTAAATTTGTTTATTATTGCAACCTAGATATTCTTAGGCACATTTATTAGGTGTAGTTTGGTAATCACGAGAGTTCATGGAGCTTTCTGTTTAAATGAATTTATGGCTAAGAATTATCTTTCTTTTGTAAAATATTTTCTTTCTCCTTACAGATTGTGCACATCATCGTCGACACATAATTATGGCGCAATGTTTCCCTCTCGTCTTTTTAGTTTATAAACTGTTTCGTCCTCGTATATCCAGTCTGAATCCTTTCGGCCTCCTTCTATGTCAATTTTATTTATTATTTCGTGACAGAGAAAATTTGCTCTGTTTTGGGGGTTGTTTTTTAATTATTTCAAACCGCCTAACCGGCGACATGTTGTTTATTAGTAAGCCTATATTCCCTCAGAGCTTATTTATTCCTAAATATCCTTACATGTTATTTCGCTCTTCCATTACTTTTCTCGTTGAAGTTTTTTATTTTTATTTCTTCGTCCCATCATGGGGAAGATAATATTTTACGTTTTATTCTTGACATGTAAAATTAGTCTGGCTCTCCTACTTTTGTAGTTACTCGATCAATATGTTTCTATATCCTCTCCTGTTAGGTTTATATTCCAAACGTGCTAAGCTATTCTTTATTTTGGTCGCAGTCTATCTTGCTGAGAGCAATTCTTGGCGTTAATTTAATTTGGATCAGTGATGTAGATATTGTTTTTATTAAACTCATGTGATATGATGGGGTAGCATCAAAGGAGCACAGTGTTTATTAAACTCGAAGAGCAGATGACTCAGAAATGCCAAGAATGTTTAGAATTTAATTGCTTTTGTACTAAATTTCTTTCTAATAGCGGTTGAAATTTTTTTCCGACACCAGAACTGTTGTTTGTGTTGCCATCTTCTCTTCACAGGGGATTTAGGTGACCACACATTAACAAATATGAAGGAGTGCGGAAGATTTTGATGGAGATGGGGATGAAAGATATTAGAGTCTTGGACATTCGTCTCGGGTACTCATTACTATCTTTAATAGCAATCGAGGATTCTTCTAAATCATTGGTTGCGACAAATAAATACCCAGGTTCCCTCGTTTATGGCCTCATATTCGCTAAGGGAAATTCTTTTGTGGACATAAATTCCTTGCTTGGCTCCAAAACTCCCTTCCAATTTATTACGGTTTAGAAAAAGGGTAATTAACTTTCTTAGCTATTCTAATATCAAAAAATAGCACCCCTCCCACACATATTATTTTAAATATAGAGGAAACCCAACCCATTCCGATAAATAAATATTGCATTAACCAACCATTCTTTTCTCGAATAAAAAAAAGGATATCTTGGATATGCATCTAACTAAGCAAATTGCGTGTTTGTGAGTAGACTTTAATTGATGAGGAATTGCAAAAGATTAATAGAATATTTCGCAAATTGGTCTACAGAGATGATATGATAAAGAAGGCTATATTTAAAGCTAGAAAAGTTAATTATGGTCGTAACAGCGGGAAAGAATCGCATGTTAAATTACACGAAATTCAGTTAATATTTATTTATTTATGATTTATTTTTTTATTCCAAAACAATAAAATAAAAATATCCTGTCACTATTTTGTTTAGGGGACACAAACCCAAAATGGCTATTAACGTCACGAGGGGGCTGCCTGTGAGAGAGTCATGTGATCCACAAGTGTAAACGAATAGTTTAAAAACGCGTTTTTCTTATAAAGCTAAAACTCCCGATTTCGGTACTCTTTTAGTTATATAACCTAACCTAACCCCCAAAATAAATGTATTGGACCGAATGAACCTTAATATGTGAAAATTAAAATTAAAGTCGTTGCAATAATATTCTGCGAAGCATCTTCGCAGAATATTATTATATTAGGTTCTCAGTAGCCAGTCGACCTTTCTGGCTGGTGACGTTCACCAGCTATATTTGGTTTGTCCTCTAAACAAAAAAGCGTCAATATGCTAACCTATTATAGGTTGCGAAAATGAAATTCCCTGTGCGGACTGTCCTACAAAATACAAAGTATTGATTGTAATAAAAGAACTAAATAACATAGAAGGGATATTAAAGTAGGTAAGCATTATAGTGCCTTAGTGAAATATTGAAAAAAATAATATATTTATGTAAAAAATTCCATACCTATTATTAATATAAGGAAGGGGAAATTAGAAAAATGGGTGTATCATTTTACATTTTGAAAAATAATTCCTTTGAACACAATAAGAGCTTGTAAATTCTAACTCAATTAACATTTAATATTACCAACAAGTGTGAAGTATTCAGCTAGATCCTCTTCAATAGATAAATATTTATTTTTTCTTTACCTTGTTATTTTAACTGTCTCGTTCTCGAAGGTATTTTTAGTATCGTTTTATACTTTGAAGAGGGTTATCCAAATTCTAAGTCGTTATTTTTTTTACTTCCTTCGGGTTTTTTATTTAAATTATATATATATATATATATATATATATATATATATATATATATATATATATATATACCAGGCAATGGCTTCGTCACTGCTCCCTACGGGGGAAAGCTTGCGCTTTACTACTAAATTTAAAATCTAAAATCTAAAAAAAAGAGCCATAATTAAATTTTTTTAAATTTTCTGAACTTATCCAATTATAATAATTTTAAAAAGGAAATCTAAAATAAATTTCCCCCATTTCAAAATATCACGTTGGTAAAATATAGAGATATAGATGACGAAAGATATATATAAATAAATTTTCTGAACTTCACCATTTGTAATTCTTTGGGTATTAAAAAATTCACAAAATTTCGATACTTATATCTATTTATGAACTTCACCACTTTGTTTTAGGATATAAAATAATTCTTTTATATCATAAAACAAAGTGGTGAAGTTCATAAATAGATACAAGTATCAAAATTTTGTGAATTTTTTAATAAAAAACATAAGTCATAATCAAACTAAGATCAAATTATTATTCAAATACTAAAAAAATCTCCTTCTTAAATTATAGCGTTAGTGATGATCACAGGGTTATCTTAGCCAAATACATTCAAAAGCTGGAAAAGATTCCGAAACAAATTGGTGCGGTAAATTTAGTGGCATTATTAGACAACTGCCTTACTTCAGGTCCAGCGTGACACCCTTCGTCCTCGACCTGGAAGACAGCACTCAGCTAATACTTCTACAGTGCTTCAAAAAGCACATTTAAAAGTATCCCTTTTATGCTAGTCTCGTTTACCGTCGTGGAAAACCGTTTTTATTAATATAATCACACGTTATCTTAGCCAAATACATTCGAAAGATTGATAACCCTGTGATTATATTAATAAAAACGGTTTTCTACGATGGTAAACCAGACTAGCATAAAGGGGATACTTTTAAATGTGCCTTTTGAAGCACTGTAGAAGTATTAGCTGAGTGCTGTCTTCCAGTTCGAGGACGAAAGGGGGCACGCTGGACCTGAAGTAGAGCAATTGTCTAATAATGCCACTACATTAACCGTGTCATATATATATATATATATATATATATATATATATATATATATATATATATATATATATATGAAACAGGTTAATGTAGTGGCATTATATTAGTTTTGCTTAGAAACATCCAAATATTGCCGGTAGAAATAATACTCAAGCTATATTTAAATTGTCATTCAATCCAATTATTTTTTTGGAGAAATACCTAAATTATATAAAATTCAACAAGTATTTTTGTGTATTATCCTTTTGCAAATGAATGCATTTTCACTAGTAGCATGTAACTGTGAAATTAACCTTGCAAACAATCACACAAAGCAAGTTTAATCTTGTTTTTGTTCTATCATTGTTGGAATAAATACAATGCAATGTTTTTACAATGACACAAAGCTACGTATTTTAGTGATTGAGCCAGAAAGCATTGCAATAATAAACAAAATCACCATATTACAATTCAAACATCAGCACAATTTATTTCTTAGCTAATTGTTAAATCAAATCATCATCTTCATCATCATCACTAACTCTATAATTTAAGAATGGGATTTTTTTTGAGTATTTGAATAATCTGGTTATGACTTATGTTTAAACAAGATCCTACCATCTATGGAAGAAGATAAAAGCTCTCAATTTTACTTTTCAACCACATTATTTTCTATATAATACTTTTAATTTGTCAGAAAAATTTAAAGTATTTTTAATTATTCTAAATTTTTAGTTCCAAAATGCTGGCAGCAGTATTTAAAATAAGAAACGTGCAATCTTTTTATATTCGAATTGTTAAAGAGGTGAAAAGACATGAAATGATACTAGCTGTGAGAGTGATATGTTAACTGATAAGATTTTCTAGATACGTTGTGGAACTAAACTGATAATAGAATCCATCTACCACAAGAGGATTCAAAGGTCGGCTACGTCACGATGTAACTGTTTATCTTTGGATACATTTTTAAAATATAGTAATTTAATATAATTCATTAAGGAACAATTGATATGTTACTCGTATGTGTAATAATCAGATGAATAATAAATTATCATATGCTATCAACTTCTCTTAACTCATAGTTCATTAGGGAGCATTGCATCGGAGAGAGATGAACCACATCTCTTATTTTATGCATTCACTACATTCGTCGGGTTATAATTTATCACAATATTAAATATCTTAGTACGACCTACAATTGTTGGTTTATTATTTTTAAACCATTTAAAAGTCTATTAAGTTCATGATAGAATGCCAATCTAGGTCCTTTTTTGTGGATCCTCTCAGCTCAACCTTCCTTGTGCTTCATTTTACAAATCGATACTAAATCAATCCCTGATTCTCGTTTTTATCAATCTTACAAGCCTTTAACTTCTATAGAGCAATATATTTATTATTAAGTATATCTAATCTCCAATTTATATAAGAGTCTGGTCTAGGCTTTGTATGGAATGTAGGTCAATTCCCCACAAGCTATTATTAATAATAAAAGATGATTAATGAAATGCTGTATACATATTATAGATATTACCAGCTTTCAAACTTACACCAGAATTTAGTTGCTCTTAGAGATGGCGGAAGATAGGAAAATGAATTTATAATTTGTCCATTTTCTGATATTTTCATCTTGGGTAAAAATCAAATCCTAAAACATTATACTTGTGCATTGTTGGCTACTCAATTGTTTGATGAAAAAAATTCATTGAGGATAAGTTTTGTTTCAATGTCTGTTATTGCTTAATCCAATTCAACTTTTGCAAGTTAAGGTGGAATTTATTTGGATTTCAGTTTTTAAAAGATATGTATCTCTATCTCTAGCTACTCGTATATTCCTCATTATGACGTTGGATACTAATTTTACATATAAAATTAGGCCACTCCATCTTTTCTCGTCCTAACTTTATTAAATAAATTTCTACAACTATATCCTTCCATATATCCTTCCATCCAACAATTCACAATTGGGAAGGGTAGAAGAGTTTCTTCCTTAATCGAAATTGAGTATGATTTCAGTTTTTTGTCTTTATTTATGAATTAAATTCTCACAGTTTTTATTATTTTGCAAAGGTTTTTCCTTTCTTACGAAATTCTAAACACATAAACTTTCAGATGCCTTGAATAAACTGGATCAGTTTAGTTTCTTCTTGTTTAAATTTATGAGCGAAGCCAAATGAAATAGGCAAACAATAGCTTTTAAAATAGTAAATTGTCCTCCTAGTTTCCAACTGTGAGAGCGGAAATGTGTTTGATAGACCAAGTATAAATTTCTTCTTATTGCCCATGAATTTCGCAATTTATCATGCCAATTAAAGCATGCGCTTGTTTATGTTCTGGACAGTTGAAATCGTCCATCGAGGGCAATTTCTTTTGTCCTAATGGGAGGGAATTTTATTTTACCTCGAATGTCAGATTATAAAAAAAAAGTATCCGATGGTCAACAATAGTCTGATCACATTTAACTTTATAAACTCTAGTTTGGATTTGTCTTATATAAAGAGAACAATGATTCCAATCCAGTGAGACGAATAGAAATAAAATTGAGAAAACATAATTACTTTAAGATTATTATAATTGCCCCTAGTTAAACAAATTATTTAATTATATATAATTTTATTTATACAAAATAAACTGGAAAAGAAATCAAAGAGACCATTTTGGTCTTTTTTTATGATTTACGAAATGATGAATTAGAGTAAAACAGAAATAAGTAAGAGGTCAAAATAACTCATAGAAAACCTTGGTGTGGTAAGAAAATTAGTGACTTGTTACCTTCCTTCCATTTATAAAGAAGATGGGCATTTTTCTGATACAATTTAATGAAGGCGAAAATTCCATTAGAGCACAAATAAGGAAGAGAAATAAAATATAGTACATTTTACATATAAAACCGTGACCAATGGGTCGTAATGAAAGAGATGAGGCTTGTAAATGTAAAAAAAAATTACACTAAAAATATGAACCAAAATACTCAGGCGTTCGTTATCGGTTGATATGCTACTCTCTTAGCTCTCTCATTTCCAAACTTGATCTACAAGTATTTTCGGTCTTATATAATCTTATGATTATTTATTGATAGAGTTTAACTAACAAATTAATTTTCGCTATCAACAATTAAAGTAAACTAAATTTTAAAAGACTTCAGACCTAGAGAGATGCAACCCTTTAATTGCCCAACCAACCCAAGCAATCAAATCAGATCATCTGTCGTCTACATATTTTCTCTTCAGCTAAGTTCACTACTTTACGGAACTTTTTTTCGGAACATTATGTAGCAGATAACTTCGTTAGTTTTCGCTTAAAAAATAAAATTATCTGAGTTAGTAAAGAGAAGGGAAGTTATGAAATTGTGTGAGTGACACTAATATTCTTAGCACTGTTATACGATCAATGCCCCATTGTATAATAAACAGTGCGCGAAAACTCCCACTAAACCACTAAGATTCTTAACTTTGCCTACCTTTCAATGTAAGAACACTAGAAATAAAGAATTGTACAAAAGTCCATTCTATAATCGCTTCTATGTTACTGAAATAATGACTAGTCGATTAAAAGGTTAATTATGATTGGTTATTATGCTTATTGTCTTACGTCAATACCCCAAATCTTCTATTTCATGCACTTCGTATTTATATTTACTAAACATCTCCGAGACTACGAATAAAAGACCAAAAATCGCTAATGAAGCACTAAATATGGCATCTATATTTCCTGGAAAGACTTATTCGCCAACCTTAAATACGAGCCATGAAAGAATATAAATTAACGCATAAACACGCATGGACGTTAAAGCATTAACTACAATTAAAGAATAATGGCCAAGTGAAATATAAACTAGCTGCAAATGGTTAAATTAACATGAAATCCTGAAAAATTCTTAGAGCTAATCAACAACAGGACCCAGAGGCGTGCTGAGAAGTCAAATGTTATTGAATGGAAAAGTGGAGGGGACAGAACCGAAAAACTCCTTTTATCGTTCATATAGACCTATATCCAGCCAATGCTCTATCATAACCAGATGTCAAATCTAATCCTTCATTGGTCGTAAAAATCATGGCCTACATATGATGTCATTTAATGCCTCTCTTCTACATCCCCACCTGTCTCTAGAAATGGAGGCAGACTCCCATTACAAAGCGTCTATAAGTAGGAAAAACATATTCAATTCTGTTTATTTAACAATGAAGACTTCTTTCTCACACACTTACACATTAAATCTATCTTTAAACAAGTTGGCTCACCGTTCTTTTGCCACACCCAATTATACAGGGTTTTCAAACTATCTGATATTATTTTGCATTTAAATATGACAGAAACTACATAGTTAAGGCAAACGGAACTAAACAGGCTTAATGTTAAGCAACATAAGACTTATTCCTCAAAATTTGAATGAGAAAATCAAAGGTATGTGTATTTCATGAACGATTTTTACAAATGGTCAAAATGCGCACTGCCTGAGATATGGTACACATCAAGTCGGTAGCCCAGCTCCTCGAAAACACGCTGCAGCATGTCTTTGGTAATTCTCCAGTGCGGTAGTGATTCTGTGCTTGAGTGTCTTTAGGTTTGCAGGAAGAGGGTGGACAGCGACCTTTCACATAGCCCCAGAGAAAAAAATCGCTAGGGCTCAGGTTAGGTGAACGTGGCGGCCATTTCAACAGCACATTTTCTTCATCACCAGCACGCCTGATCCATCTCCTCGCAGATTGTCATTGCGATAAGGCCGCACAATGAGCTTTATAGTGAGGTGGAGCCCCTTCCTGTTGAAAAATAAAGTCTTCTTGTTTATTTGCAATGAGCTCATCCATTAGCCAGTTCTGAAGTATTTGCAGATAAACATAGCTGGTCATATTTCCCTCAAAGAAAAACGGGCCATGAAGATGGTTCTTGGGGATGGCGCAGAATACATTCACTTTCAGTGAGTCCTTCATGCGCTTAATTGTGGCGTAAGAAATTTCTTCGCCCCAAATGCCAACATTATGCTTATTGACTTTGCCATTCGTATAAAATGTGGCTTCATCAAGGCAAGAAAGACGTTCCTTGAACTCGTCTTCTTCAAGTTTCTCTTGCATATCAACACAAAATTTTTTGCGCTTTCGCTTGTCATCTGCCGATATAGCCTGAACTAGATGCATCTTGTAGGGTTTCATTAGCAAGAGTGCCCTCAGGTGGCGCCAAATTGTCATTGGAGGAATCTGGGTAGCCAGACCTGTTCTTCTTGTGGACTTTTTGGGGCCTCGCAAAACTTTTGGCGAACCCGCTCAACCGTCTCTTCTGATGTTAGTAGGCGCCCAGATCCTTTTGCCCTGCTTAGCCAGCCTTCCTCTTTGAATTTTTTTAGCCATGTCTAAATCTCCATTTCCATTGGTGACTGTTTAGAGAACTCTCTTACAAATGCACAATGCACAGTCTTGTTCGACTGTGTTCGAGCATACTCCAACAAACAAAACGTATTTCACTTCCAGTGAATGGAATTCCTATACCTGTAAAGTTATGTCGTAGAATTTGCATATTTCGGTCCAATAATTATTCTAGTCATTGATCTGGACACACCGCTTTTGTCTAAGTCGATGGTATTAAAACCCTATGACTCAATCTACGATCATTATATATATATATATATATATATATATATATATATATATATATATATATATATATATATATATATATATTGTAGCGAAATTGTCAACTTCTCCCCCTCCGCTCACTCCTGTTGCAGTCACAAGGCGGTTACCGCAAAGACATCCGGCCGAAAAACATCAGCGGGTCCAGCGCTTAACCACAGCGTCGCACCGCTCGGCCCCATGAACGACCTAAAGGTCAAAATGCAAGATCTCCCCCAAGAGAGTGAGATTCAATTTCACGTCAAATAAGAAATTGGAGACGTGTTTCTCCCAAGCTCGAAGGCTAACGAGGAGCCGATGTAAGACTTGGTGTGAAAAACCGTTGGGCAAAAGAACCCTCCTGAAGCCGTCCTCAAGCCACTCCCCCCCCTTACCACTCCTCCAGTCGGGTGAAAAGGTATAAATGAGGAACACTGAGGAAAATCACGGTAGTATACGTCAGACTCCAGGTGACGAAGTCCTCGATTAAAACCGAGCTACCTAGACTGGATTCGTAGTGTACTTGGCTCGCCAGACCAAGAAGTACCCTGCAAAAAAGGCAGGGCTACCTACCTTAAGGGGCTAAAAAGCAGCTTATCCTTAAACTAATCCCTGGTTATCAAACCAAATGCTAAGTTCACTTTGATAAGTTCAACCTTCTCTCGTCAGAGAGACTCTTCATATCCTAGGGCATCTTAAACACCAGGGGTATTCCTCGTCCTTGAGGAATTGAGAAAAGAAAAAGGCTCCCCCTTAAGCCCGTTACTCGGTGGCCACACCGAACTCATAAGTTAACTCGGTTGAGGAACCAAGTTCAACTTACTCTCGTCAGAGAGACTCCTCATATCTTGGTGCATCTTAAACACCAGGGGTATTCCTCGTCCTTGAGGAATTAAAGAAAGAAGGAAGAGGTTCTCTCTCGAGCCCGTTACTCGGTGGCCACACTGAACTCATAAGTTAACTTGGTGAGGAACCAAGTTCAACTTATTCTCGTCAGAGAAATCCCCCTCCGTTATACTCGCCTTTGAAGAAGACTGGAACTAAGAAGAAGCTCATCCTCGAGCTAGTTACTGGTTACCAAACCGAACTTTAAGTAACTTATTCTCGCCAGAGAAACCCCCCTCCGTTATCCTCGCCCTTGAAGAAGACCCTCCCGGAGTTCAGTCCTCGTCCAAGAGGAATTAAGTAACGAAGGAGAAAAGCTCTCCCTCGAGCTCGTTACTCATTGGTCATACCGCACTCCAAGTTAACTTGGTTTAAGAACCAAGTTTGACTCACTCTCGCCAGAGAGACCACGACTACCTTAGTGCCGCATAAAGCACCGTAATTGTTCTCGTCCTTAAAGAACCCTCCCCCCGGAATACCGTGTGGACCCACCAGCTACTAACCTTGCCAAAAGGACCTTGTGATCTCGCCTAGCTACATCTGGCCAGGCAGCACGCGTCGTGAGACAATAACATTCCTGAGGCCTTTTAACTCCAGATGAGTTCGTTAGCCTAATTCTTATATTATTGAGGTGTGTAGCGAAATTAACCAATTTTAGACAGTCAAATTAATTGAATTAATTCTTGTTTATGATAATATTCAGAGTATTGCTGTAGTTAATGTTTAAATGTTGTGTATTCAATTGATAAAGGTAAAATATCAGTTTACTTTAGGAATTATTGTGCGTCTCTATATCCTTACGTGTTTCGAAACGGCTCTGTTGTTTAAGATTTTATTATAATATCAATATATTAGACAGTTAGCACTCTTAGAAAAAAAAGGGGGGTCATTCTACGACATATATATATATAGGCTTCAATTCCTACTGAACTTGCGATGTCTGGTTAGAGGCGGGTTGTGCCACGGCCAGGATTCTCACAATAAAAGTCCCACTTATTGCTGGGGGTAGGTTTGTCATTGTTCAATTCTAAGAGTTCATAATACAGGTTGAATAAATTAGCCGAAGGGATTCTTAATTAAAGTCTTGCCAAGAGTATGTCAAAAAGGAGGAGCCACAAATAAATACTCGTACAAATATAAACTTTACTTTACACCAAAATAATAATGAGTAGGAATAGTTAAACGGGCATCTAGGCGAATAAGGATTAAATATTGAACACGGATTAGTCCGGGTTGACAGCAATTATGAATAATAATATCAGGGAATGACTCAGTTGAATCCCCTTAAAAAAAGGAGGGGAGTATAACACTGACGTTAAGCGTCTAGATTTATAAGGACTTAATGGGAGTATCAATCACTGTTAATTAAATAGGTAATTTAAGAATAGAGGGACACTGAGTTTACAGATTACCATTAATTGTGATGGATTGGAGAGACGACTACTCAGGTCCAGACGGGGTGGTTCGGATGGCGTTAACACGAGTTCTCAGGAAGAGGGGGGATAAGACGACGAGTTCAGGGCTGCTGACTGCAGTTCCGGTTAGTTCACTCTTAACTGGATGTGACACTAATAAATAGTTACTTCCAGTAACTATTTGGTTGTTACTTTTTCTTTTTCAAGTTACGTTGAGCAACAAAGCGTATGCTTCTAGTCACAGACACTGCGGGGCAGGATTTGACTCAGGAACTATTTGAGACAGCGACTAAGTTAAATCAGCGGGTCGTGTTGGCAGTCGATACGTTACGGCAGCGAATCTCGTTCAACGTGAGGGTTACGCGAGTAGGTCTGGAACACTTCTGGCGAGGGATGAACGGCGTTGTCATTTATACTGCGGACTGTGTGAATTCGAGAGAGAGAGATTCCCTCTACGATAATTCGCTTATCGCGGGGCCTTCTGGACAATTTCCATAGTATCATAAAGAAGGCAAATAGAATTTAGGCTTCTCTGTGAGATAGGCCTTCTTTCATCAGACTTCCTGTCTCCTGTTGCGGAAGATTGGCACGGATAACGACTTAGGTCAAGGGGAGGGCAGAGGAGGACGGTAGAATGTCAGGGGAGGGGGGGGGAGGAGACGAAAGTCAACTCAAACGACAAATATCTTTCGTTCCCACAAACGCCTGGCGACATGTGATTATGTACGTTTCATACCCTCACAAGTTATAAACTTTAAACATAAAATCACTACCTGTTTCTATATATGCTGTTAAAATTTGAAATTATTTTAACGGGAACTGGCAAAGTTATTAGATTGCAAATTGATATCAATTTTTTTAAACACCCGTTACATATATATATATATATATATATATATATATATATATATATATATATATATATATATATATATATATATATATATATATATATATATATATATATTTCACCTGATCTTGATGCTACATGCTACTAACTCACCTCAACTCAAGATCACTTTTTGACCTCTCACATCCTCAATGCTCAAAGTCTAACCAAGCTAACGTGGTATATCTGGACCCCTTTTTTTCTATTATCAAGTATATTTAATTCATAATCATGGCACATTATAATTCATTTCGCGATATTTTCTAAAATACAGACTAATAATTTCAAGTTCTACATCATTTATGGATGTTTCGCAAGCCTTAATAAATATCTGAACCATCAAAGATTTATAGTTCAAACTTTGTTAAATTTATTTTTTGGCAAAATCAGGGAATAAAAATCTATAACATGTTAACAGAAAAAGCAAAATATTGGATATCAAAGAATCAAGCTTCTTCCTATTTACATCAAATATCCGAAGGTGTTGAATTTCACTATTTCTTCGAATAAAAAGTGCTTTTAAAGAAAAAAGAAGAATGAAGAAAATTAGTACTAACTACCGTTTTCATTCGATGATAGATGTTGGATGAAACGAGATCGCTTCTTCAGGATATTTGCACATCTCATAAGTCTAAATTAAAATTTTATACTCTAGATCTCAGTTATTTTCTCAATAATACTATTTTTACCGAATATTTATAAAAAATATTATTGAAAGTACCTTAAATGATTTTTTATTAAAAAAAACGCTCGTAAAAGATTTTGACAACCATAGTTCCCTCACAATAACTTCGATATAGTATTCTTTGACAGTAGTAACAAAGGAACTTTTATAATTTCATTAATGTAATTATCTCGACTGTATCTTTATAACAACAATTGTTGCAATTTAACCATTTTTAACCATATTTTTAAGAAATACATGTTATTTTTGCTGTACAACTTCACCTATTGTTTCTTTTCCACCTTAGATAATCGAAAAGCAATATATTTTCTGGAATCTGAAATTTTGCAATGAGATCTGACATATATAACGTCTTTTAACTTAATTTAATATTATACTGATGTATTCGGCTGCCTAAAATATTCAAACTCATTCATTTACACTCTTAAGCTTCAGCATTCGTAAGATAGAGTTTAGTCTTCCAGAAAAAAGAACAAATTTAAAGTAGATTTTTCCTTTTGTGACAGTTTAGCGTATACTTCCAAATACAGCAGCGTAATTACTTTATTTCCGTATCTTCCCCTCCAATTAAAATTTAGTTTTCAAAACACTCGCTTTGTTTAATAGATAATAACATGTGATACTGGATTTAACACAAAGTTAAATACAGTTTGGTTATCTACTCGTAAATGGAAATTATAATAACCACTGTCAAGGGCACTTAGCTTTAGCTTGGGAATAAAGGTAGGTTTAATAATTATTAAAAAAAATTTACGAAACCTCTATTTCCTATCCTCAGAAGGTTTCTTCTCTGTTGGTACTCGGCTAACGAGGCCTTCACAAATTTTCACTTACTTTGAACTCAATTTATTAAGAAAATATTCGCTTGTGCCTAATGGAGCTGGACTTAGGACCATCTCCCAAGGAAAGACTTGTATCAAAAACAGAACCGTTACAAATTTTGATTGGTTCGCGTGGAGCTCTTAAATCTAATGACTCTTCACTAAAACAGTATTCCTGGTTTGGAGATATTGCTAGTCATCCTTAAGTGATCAACTTACATTCTCAGTCGCAATGACTGTTAATTGACTTCATCATATATACCAAAATCAAGTCGCAATATGTAAGTGATGTTTATCGCTTAGGAATTGAAAAGTTGACCATCATTTTCTCCTGTCAAATCAATAATAAAAACGAGAACACGAATAGATGCACTCCTGAATCACAATGGAGGAAACATTGAACAATATATTCTTATAAATTCTCAAAAGTCCATGAGCAAATTTTCAAAATATATTTTTATTTTTAGAATATAGAAAGAGGGAGAATAAATTAACTATTAATAAGTTATAGATACTTAAAAGTAATTGGGCTTAATTCAGTAAGCAACATTTAATTGTAACTTATCCTCCGTGGAATTTTTTATTAAAATTCTAGATACATACTATATTTTCTTTCTAATTTAAAAATATTCCATTATTCTCTTAGTATTTCCAACCTTCACAGTCTAATTTTTTTTTCTCACACTGAAATATTGATATTATTTCTAAAGGACACCATTTACCTTCCATTCTAGTTATTGCCTAAAAAGATCTCATCAAAATGGACGACTTACAATCCTCAACTCTGATAAAGGCAATCAATATTAATTTAAGAGAGAGATAGTTTTATTTATAAGATGCTCCATATTTGGGAGGACCAATCCACATAAAGATACCTGTAGCAGATTAAAACAAAAATATCAAACCCATAATTAATCAATTCCATAGCGTTTTTAAACAAATTCTTAGCTTATTCAACTAATCTACCCTATTTTTATGGTTTTCCCAAAGTTTATAAGAAGATGTCCCCTTGAGATTGATTAATTATCTTTAATACTGTTTGCTGTATTGAAAAACTCTCAAAATGGCTTTTGAAAAACTAAAGGCAATTTCTTATTACTATATCGATAAAAGATAATATCACGATCCGTAACGTGTTTCTGAGTGACAAAGTTGATTGTTTATCTGTTGATATTGACACATTTATTGAATTAATCAAACTTTACGTCTCTAATACATATTTAATCGTTAATGGTTTGTATTTAAAAATAATTTGTCTGGCTATGAGATCACCTCGTAGCACTGTTCTGAATAACATATTCCTATTTTTGACCACATAATTTAATTGGCGGTACAAAGTGGTGGAGATACGTAGACGATGTCTTCTTAATTATTGATAATGACGTTGATTTAGTACATGGCCTAGAAAATCTAAATTCAAACCTTTGAATAAGTTAAATTCGTTGTTGAAATAGGAAAGTATGCATGACTTCAGTTTTTTTTAAATACTTGTATTGCACTCTTATGATCAATTATCTTTTCAAACATTGTGAAATCCCATGCATACGGATTCATACATCAAAGCCTTTTAATTTCATTCTCATAAAATCAAACGTGGAGTTACTTCTGTTTTTTGACCTTGAAGTACACATTTGAAAATCCTAAATTGTTGACGAAGAGATATTAAATTTGTCTTGCCAAATAAAACTATAATACGCAATGCGTTTTAAAAAATATTAAATAAACAAAGAAGAGATTTATTGTGGCATAAACAAAGTATAAAAATAAGAATAATATTAAGAGTTTTATCTTTCTTTCATGAAGGGATTCAAGCTTTATTTCTGATAACATAAAGATCAATAATTCATTCCCCAATTCTATTGCAAATTAAACTCCACCTAAAATTACTTCGTCAGGGAAAATTCGGCTGCTGCATTAATGCGCTGTATTGCTCCATCTACCCTTTAACAAAGATAGGTAAAAGCGTGGATCTGAAAACCATATTTACCGGCTTAGAAATGATGAGGTTGAGGCATAGAGAAGGGAGTTCTGTGGCCAAGCATATATTCTAAACGGATCAGCCGATTGATTTTAATTGGGTTAAAGTTATTAAAAAAGTTAAAGACACAGACATTTCTAAACTTTAGAAATAATTTATAACAAAAAGTTTAACAATTAAAATGAATACATAGGTAACTTTGAGTTTGAAAACTTTATTTCTATAACACTTTAAAAATTCGTTAATGAAAGAGGAAAGTTTCATCCATTTTTGGTAACATGTACATCACGATTATCGATGACCCACGAGATTAACTAGTGTTGGGTTAGTGATAGATATCATTATTAAGATGATTGCGTTCAGGGTTTTGTTTTCATTAGGTATATCTCGTTTTCCTTTACTTCAGTTATGTTCAGATTTGGTTAAAGAGGAGGCCTTTGATACTGCCTAGACAGCTGGCTATTTGTTTTAGTATTTTTTTATTTTGTAGGTTGCTGACTTTAATCTTGTGCTTCAGATATTGCAGAATTTTCTATTATATATATATATATATATAATATATATATATATATATATATATATATATATATATATATATATATACATATCCTTATCAAAGAGAACCACAAGATAACTTAAACCACCCAATTTTAGAGAAGACGTCGCAACTGAACAAGTGTGAGAGGTAATATCTTGTCTTAGATGCAGTACTTTAATTTTTTATTCCCTGTATATAACATTGGTATATTAATTTCTCTTGTAGTTGGCCTTGATAAAGAACTAAATAAATTTCGAAAGGCCTCAGAAACACCATTCAATTTGTTCCTGTGGCACAATGATAACCACACATACTGCTTTGTGAGTTTATAATTTCATATATATATATATATATATATATATATATATATATATATATATATATATATATATATATATATATATATATATATATATATATATTTATTGAGTGTGTGCCATCCTAGGGTAATTTTTCACTGTTTGTAACTCGGAATTCCACCAATGCATCTTGTCTAGCGCTATTTCTTTCTACTTCATATGATATTAGAATCAGTTTCGCAATTGTAATATTCGAAACTGAATGTAAAACAACATTAAGATTAAAATTTCGTTAGAATTTGTCGAATAGTAACAAAGTTATTACTAAAAACACAGAAAAAATCAAAATAGGGAGCGATGATCGGAGGCACCGACGGACTGACCGACATAATGAGATGAAGAGAAAACCAGTACTTAATAAAAGGCCAATAGAGTTCTGAGATACCTAGCTAGATATTTGTCATTTGAATAGAAAGTTTTTATTCTTGCCTTAAATATAACGCTTGTTAGACCTCCATTTGAGTATTCGGTGTAATACTGCTACTATTTCATACAAAATGACTTTGTACTATTATAAAGCATTTAGCATCGAGCAATATAATTCATTCATAAACTTAGAAATTAATAATAACAAAGAAATTTGTGCCCGCTGAATTTACTTTTATGGAACGATCGGGGTTACCGCAGCTAACTTGTTGAAATATTTACAATACTAAACTGGTTTATAAACCTATAGATAATATTCACTATTTAAATTAGATATCCCGACAGCAACAAGAGATAATAGTTTCAAACTAGAAACAAAAGTTTCTATAACAATATGCGCAAAATTAATTTTCTTGAAAAATAACACAGAAATATTTAGAATCGCTCGCTTGAGTGTTTATTGATAGCATGGGGTTAATATGTTAAGAATAGAATCAATAAATATTACTTTAATATATGATGCTGGAGAAATAGGAGTTTCGAAACTAATTTTTTATATATATTCTCTCTTGCTTTCCTTAGCTTAACATCTGATTTTCATGCTTTCCTGTCACTTAGGAGATAGCCGTGAGAAGATCTTATGTTCCTTGCATGTTCGTAATTAACTAATATCAATTCAAGCAATTTAGGGGCGAACTTTATTTGTTTTAAGAACGTGTAATTTAATTGTAAAAACTCACTGAATTAATACTTTTATAATGTACTAGATAAAAACTTCTAGATGAACAGAATTAGGACGAAATAATGCAGATTCTCAAGTTAAGTGAAACCTTCATTCTCAAACTAATATACCTAGAGGGCTTCCTCGTCTCCACTACGCAATTAACTAAATCCAATATAACAATATATCAGCCTCCAAAATAAATATTTCCTTAGCTATTTTAATTTTCACAGGAGTTTTCAGCCACCCGCCTTGCGCTAAAAAACGCAATTGTCAGTTATACTGACATATTGACAGCGTCTAACAATTAGGTACATTGCAGTTTAAATGTAAAATCTCATTGAATTGTTACTACTCTTGGGGCGCCAGCAAACATATTCTAGCTGAAAATAAATACGGGATTAATAACGTATAATCTCAAGGTATAATTCCCAGAGTAGCCTTTGAGTGGTACTTGTCCGTGCCTAGTATGTAGCAGTTGCATGGAGAGGATAATGTTGGTTACACCTTATTTATTTATATCCATGCTCTCATAACAAAAACTGTAATATGGTTTTAATGAGAATTAAAAATTTGTATTAGTTTAGGGAAAAAATCAAGCCTCTTTAAATCACTTTGTCACTATTTAACAAGATTCAAGAGATTTTTTAAGAATAATTTGACCATAGAGACACTCAATGGGCTAACTACAAATTAGGCAGAACAAATCTCAATATTCATTTTAAATAATTATATATTTATAGATTCAATCTGGAATGTAATAGAAAATCTGTGGATCATCATCTCAAGGTATAATCTAAATAATTTGTATTAGGACTCGAGTAAATCAATTTACATAAATGTTTCTGAAAGAGAATCTCTTGGTAAAGCTATCAAGAAATTAATACCAGTTGTCATGGTCGTAAAGAATGAAATCGTATTAGATTCTTCTCAGGCAAGTTTACTTTTAATTGGAAGTCTCTAAATCCCTCACGTCATTCCTATTGTGGATATTTACTGCAAAGAATAGAACCTTTGGTAATATTTGAGAAGTTAAAGTGGTCATTAAGACTATAGAAGTATAGAGCAAGAAACTAAGAGCTTCACCAGATTAGTTCGATAGTCTTATTTTTGACTGATAGTTCTTCTTCTTAATAATGACACAGATGGTAGAACTTAATTTTACCGAGACGATCAGAGGAAGAAAAATGAATCGCTTATTATCTGCAGAGGAATTATAACATAACTACACCCAAAGGGCCAAGCGTACATATATGTTAAAGTTCCTCGTCCGAGACAGCGAGAGAGACGTACCCAAAAGAAGAGGGGCTTGAGAACGTTAGTCATTGGACTAACAGCCAATAGGTAGTCGGTGGCGAGCTGCTCTCCCAAGGTAACCACAAAAGGGCATTAACCAGCTCTCAAAATATGCGCTTACCTACGAGGTAAAAAAACTCGTGGTTAAAGCGCCACAAAAAGCGGTGTCAGATCAAAAAGAACACCAAGGATTGTGACGGTCATCGGTGCCTCTAATGAAGAAGCCGACCTGGGCTCCGCGGTGCCACCCTCCCCTCACCCTTCGCACTCTCTTCAGCGGTCTCGCTCTGTCCCCCTAAGGTGGGGCAGTCGCCAGACTATAAATAAGCCCCATAAGGAAAGAAAGAGGATTATTTTGTGGGAGACGATAGAGGACTAGATCAAGGAGATCGGTCCTTCACCCAGTTTCGAAATCGATTTTTAAATCTTAGAAGATAATCACGTTTTCGTATCAGTGCCATACCGAGTTATCCTTCAAAGACTTAGTAAGAAGTCTGGCTGGATCACAATTCCTTGTGTCAAACAGGAATTTCGAGAGCAATAGAAAAGAAGGCCCGTCCACCCTCGGGTGACTCTCAAATTTTAATCTCAATAATTGAGAGAGAAGAAGCCTAAAACCCAGTTGGGCAACCCCTCGAAGAAGAAAAGGATACTAAACGACTTCACGAACTACCCAGAAGAGTACTACTTGAACCATAAAGCACAACTCCTCTCTCCGTCTTTTAAACATTTAACTTGGAGATAAAGATATAAGAAGATTTTTGACATCGTATCTCCCTCCCCCCACACACTTCTCGTGTAAAAACTCCAGTCGGCCACTGCAACTCAAAGAAGCGTGAAAAATCCAATATATTGACATCCGTCAACCCCTGATCCTTTCAAGGTCATGTAAGTCCGAATAACAATTTATATTTGTTTTGATTGAGTGGGATTTTTAATACTGTACCCAAGCTAACTAAAGGAGAGATATCATTTAGTGACTCCTGTTTTATTGATAGTTAAGATTAGTGTCACGTAACTTGTGGCTAAACTCTATACTAAAAGGTTTCCATAAATTAACTAACTGGCAATTGGATTATTTACGTGGAGCCTACTTTGCATTGGTCATGAATCTCGTCTGGAATAGCCCCATGCTCAATTCGTGTAAACCATGTTAAACTTATATATGTTATTGTCAATATTTTGAGTTAATGGATAAAATAAAAGTATATATTTTTGGTTAATTCTTGGTGTTTCACTAGATCCTTACGTCTTTGACTGTTTCTTTCCTTAAAACGGAGTAAACGCTGTGGCACTCTCATACATACATTAGTTAATAAGACCACTCAGCCAATAGAGGAATGGTTTCCCTTCCTAAGTAGAAGTATCAGACTGGCGCTCTAAAGTCATTAAATATATAATTCTCTGACAGAGAAGAATAAGGACCCAACAATACTTCGTCATTATCTACTACAACGATAAACTCTAGGCTGATAAATCTTCTATCATCTGTTTTTTCAGTTGTGTTGGCCGTACACAAGGTTTTTCCCGTTATTCCGCATTAATTTCTATTTGTTTTACACTGGAACATCTTGGTGAAACCGATTCCATTTTGATAGACTACCATTCCTTCTAAAAGTTTCGTTCAACATAAGGTCTTTATTATTTACCGCTCAGTGCTATTTTATGGTCATTAAAATTAAAATTAAACGCCGAATATTATCCTTTGCCAAAGCAAACAATACAACGAAACATTGTAAACATCAACAGATTCAGATTGATTGAGAGCAACTTTAGAACTTAAATTTAGCGTTGCTGGTCATTACCAACTGAACCAGGCTAGGTGCAGAGACAAAGAATTATGCAAGGCAATTTTCCGAGTTTCTGCTAGAAATGATTTAGGTGTCTTTGTCTCGAATGATCAAAAATATTCCAAACATGGGCTGTTGCGTCACAAAAGGCTAATAGAGTTCAAAGATATTTGTCATATAAATGGGTCGTTATTATTCTTCCCTTAAATAAAACGCTTATAAGACCTCATTTAGAGTATTCGCTGCAATTTTGGTACTATTTCATACAAAAAGGTGTGTAATATTATAAGGCATCTAGAATCGAGCACTATAATTTATTCTTCAGCTTAAAAATTAATCAAACAAAGAAAGACTGAGACTGCTCCATTTACTTTTACAAAACGATCGGGGTTTCCGTGGCCCACTTGTTGAAATATTTAAAATACTAAACTGGCTCACAAATATAAATTAACATTCAATATTTAAGCTAGATATCCCAACAGCAACTAGAAATAATAGTTTAAAACTAGAAACAAAAGTTTCTATATCAGACTAGCAGAATATTACTTTTACTATTAAATTACACATATGTAAATCGAATTGCTTGCCTAAGAATTTCATCGATAGCACTGATGGTAATATGTTTAAGAATAGAATAGATAAATATTACTTTAAAATATGATCTCTGAAAAATATGAGTTTCGAAACTATTTCTTTATCAATCTCCTCTCTTGCTTTCCTTAGCTGAACATCTGATTTTCATCCTCTTCTGTCATTTATGAGAGAACCGTGAGAAAAGCGTAATTCTCTAATATCAAATCAAGTAAATTTGGGGCAAATTTTATTTGTTTTAAGAACGTTATCGTCTTTTAAAGTTATTTTTTAGTTGTTTTAAAATATGCTACATTCGATACATACAATTTATTTCTACGATTCTAATAGATGTGTATCACGGCAGCCTACCTTCCATACCTTACTTTGGTCTAGTGAGCTTTAGAAGCTGAATCGCAGTCAAATTTGTATATATGCACCTTAAATTGAAAGTAAATATAATGTGAACTAAATTATTGATTTATATCTTTCTAGGATGTAAACAACTTTTCAAAATCCTTTTATTTTACTATTCTAAGCATTCGTATATCAAATACATAATGTAGATCTTGAATTCCCAACTTTACTTTTGCTAAATGTAAGAAAATTGCAAACTAATCACATCCAAGTTTTGTTTGATATTTAGAAAAATGGCATTAATTATTCTCTTTGGTTTGCATGCTATTAACCTTTTCTTACATTATGATATAAATTTTACTAGAAAAATTTAATTCTCTGCAAAGGGAGAAAGAACAATTTCTTGATGACGTATTCATTTCTCCCTTAGTAGATATGAAATTGGGAACAAGTGAGTGGCTACGTTTCAAGGACGCTGCTCTTAGAATATTTACCCAGCCAGTTTTAGATGATATAGACTTTAATAGCAAGATTACAGGCGAGTCTTTGTTCTATATAGATATCTGAAAAGTTTCTATATTTAACTTCAAAATTCGCCTTCAGATTATGCTCTCATTAATTTCGAAATGTGGGTTTACTTGTTTTTACTTACTATTCAGGTCTTTGGGACAGTGGTTACTAAGTGAAACAATCATGGCCGCCCACATCCGTTTCTTTGGTCTTAACTACGAGAGCTATTTTACATAGCTTTTGCCCAAGAATAACTCGTCAGTTGAGATAAAAAATACAATTCAACGTTTTATCTCTATTTTGCGTACGAAAATTACTCTAAACATCACTTACACATGTGCAGGAAATATCTTTACGAAAAAATTTATTCGTAATGAAATAACTACCAAATCAATTTAATATTTGTAGCAGAGATGGTACGTAAAAATTCTTTCATTCCATGATTAATGGACATTAAATATGAATTCACGAAATTAAATATCAGTTGATTCCAAAGGTAATGATATTCATTGTAAACTACGGATTTTGAAGTTGTTTCACTTTGTCTAATTGCAGAGATTTAATCCTTCGCACCATTGATAAAGAGTGAACGCTTCAATCCAACGATAGCCGCCTTCAAAAGCTAGGCAGTAGTTAGTGACTAAAAAATCTATTACAAATATTGTGACTTCCGAAGAGCTCATTATATAAATCATTTTTAATAAGCAAATTAGATAAACTTTGCTATAGTTTCTAAAAAAAATTACATAATATATAAGGCGATACATTTTTTAATAAGCGATTTTGCCAAGCATGGATTTATATTGCTATTTTTCTTGAGCCAAATAAATTAGATTATTGAGAGTTTAATGGGACAAAGGGGAATTATTCACCTTGAAATTGTGGCAACAACTCAATTAATCTCATTTAAAGCGTACTACGAACAACTCTAGCTATTAAAGACAAACGTAAAAAGAGGTAGTCTTTGTTCAATCGAAAGAATTTTTTTAGGTCTCATTATAATGCGGCCCTTGCACTGAAATAATAACTTGTTCCAAGAATGAAGAACTCTGGAGGGAAAAACTTTTACAATTCCTGTTATCATCAGATAAAGAAACTTTCGATTACTACTTATTCCGAAGTCTGGAACTTTTCGTTGGTAATGAACACAATTAATCATTCAACACTAAAGGTGGCCGGTAGCGAAATCATTACTTTCAAATAGCGATTTATATAAAACAGGCATTAGGGGCTTTTTGGATCGTTAAGACCATTAGTGATTCAAATGGAGAGTAATTGCTTGATTAAATTTTTTAGTTATTCATAATATCTCTCATTTTTACTGACGTCACGTAAAAGATCATTAAATTGGAATGCTCTAATATAATTTTTTTTTTAAACCTAAAGCTAGCGTGATTAAATGGCATCGGATGTTAATTAATTAATTAAAATTCCCATTTAGATATAATGAATGAAGTGGCATAAGAGATATTTGTTGATTTGTCATGATCGGCAATTTTTCAAATTTTTTAAAGGTCGAGGAACGAAGGCGTGTGACCAAAAAGTCTCAAAAAGGTACACACGTATGTAAGCCAGGCCGCCACTTTCGGCGCTAGGCTCGGGTACAATTGAATTGGGGGATGGTAAATACCTTCCAACTAGAGTGCAATACTATTAAGGTTGGCTCTTTGAATGGTAATACGTTTGCCGGATTCGTCTTAAAGGTTATTATAAAGATAAACACCTCTACAAAAATAAACTTTAATACAAATAATAATAAGATAAAAGGGCTGAGATACATACGACCAAATAATAATATGACTTGGCAAATATTAAGGAAACTAGGTCCGGTAAAAATATATAAGTGATCCAATAAGCGGATTGAAGGAAAGACTTAGCAAGTTTATTAGCGTCACACAAAATGGGGGAATTCTTTTTAGGAATAGAAACGGAGAGGTGGGACTTACGAGGAAAGTACTCCTGGTTACCTTCGGTGGATGAACTGCAACCGGGAGAAGTAATCACAAATCGAGATTCGTCTTCGAGACGGCAGGAGGTCTCAACCAATGTAGTGAAACGAGAGAAACCCAGGGCAATCTTGCGGGGCGTAAACGTGGTTTCTGTAATCTTTCTCTGATCAGGGAGGATTACGCGAAGGTTATCTGGTGACGAGATCATGAGCGCGATGGATACCACTTTACGGGGGACAATACTCGCATCTGGATGGCAAGAAGTTCGGGCTCTCTATATCTGCTGAGGCTTTGCAGACAGCACCTTAAATAGGAGCTACAACCATGGTCGTCAGAAGGCTGTGCGCAGCAAGGCGTCCCAAGGGATATCGGACGCTGCTTAAGCAAACATGGACCTTGATAATTTCGAAGCATCGACGAGGCGAAAGGAAAATAAGCGAGATTCCCGTCTAGTTCAAAAGGGGGGGGAAGATGAACAGGGCTGCTGAGGCTCACAGCGGGACGGCGTTATAAAACTGTGGAAAGACGTAAATAAAGCACCCCAATTAAATATAGCGGCGCTGATCCGTTTCCACCAGTGAAATTCTGTGTGATAATTACGTATTGAGTTTCATGCTCGCACACTAAATTTTATTTTTCTTCTTTTACTTTTATATGTTTTTACATGATGCTTTAATTTTATATAAATGCTTCGTGTCCATTGATTAAAATTATTAAACTAAAGAAATTAGTTTAATTTTTAATATATACTTTAAATTTAAATTTAGATGCCTTCAAAAAAATGTGCTTAAACACATTTTTAAGAATTTAATTTTAAGAATGTTTTAGAATAGCTTTCAATCCGAGTCCAAATTTATTAAAAAAAATTTCCCTTTCTGCAAAAAGTGCAATCTTTAGTATCTCAAATATTAATATTCTAATATAATATCACTAGCTCAACAAATCTTTTTACGAATGAAAGCAATTCAGTTTATTCCACTCACTAATAGAGGGAAAAGTAATAATACACACTGTGGAGGAATAGAGTCTAATAGGATCTGGAGGTCCACCTTAAATCCTTAGGAGAGCCACGTGGCCTTAAGCCTGGAACAAAGAGCGTGACAAGTGATGAAGTAATTGGGTGAACACGGCTTCATCAGACCATCTGTGTTTACCTTACGAGGCAAATCTCTTGCGCCCGGGGCGATTTAATCTCGTCTCCCATACTCGCGGCGCGAGAAGGACCCGAAACAGGCTCCTTATCTCGGATTCTCCCCCTTTCTCTCAGCCAAAAGACGGCGACTTCAAATTCCAAGAGAGCACGCTGTGCCTGGAGGCAATTTCGCCGCCTCAATGACCACCTATATAACCAGGGGTTTTCAGCTAGATAATCAGTACAGGTCGCCCGCGCACGAAGAAACATTACGCTCTTGAGTCTGATCCTCCGTCGTTTATTTGGGTACCGACGGCTAGAATCCACCAGCCGTCGAATTTGCCCCAGTCAATCGGCAGCTCCTTGCAAAGGCCTTTCTTCCGTGAATTCGGGGCAGTACTTCCTCATCGAGAACACTAAGGGGAAACCAGTCGTCCTTCATCAGCATCCTGAGGTAGAACCAGTACCTTCCCCATCGAGAACTCTTAGGTAAAACATATTCCCTTGATGCCTCCTCGCCTCCCTGAGTTTCCTTCTCTTCGACGCTTATGCCTGTGCAAAATGCCGAAGCTCTAGCTCTCATTATAATCCGGTCTTCCCAAATCAATTCTTATTATTTGTATTTCGGTTTAGCATACCCCGTTTTTTAAGGCTCCAATCACAGTCAGGTAATAAACCGCTTTATTCCCTTGGGTTTGCCACTTTGCTGACACCGAGTGCGTCCGTGACTTATTTGAGCACCTATATCACTTAAACCTCTTTATGTATACATTAAAGATGTTTTTTCCGTTCAAAAACTTTATTTTTGTAGCATTCTTTACATAGCCTTAGACGACTCTCGGCCATCTTTCGACCTTTACAGCCAATCTGCACTCTCTTATTTTGATAGTTATTACCAACACATTAGGGGACTACTTTCTCCTCCATTCTCAATACCTCCATCCCCTATAATATATATATATATATATAATATAAAATATAGTGTCAGATTCAGTAGGGTTTTTGAAAGGTTTTTAGAGAGGCCTTTTAAAAGTTCCTTCTATTTCTTTGTATTTTCTTAAGGCTGAGTAGCGTTTCAAGTTATCTTTAGATTCTTGCAACAACCCTTGCATAATTAATTGTTGTGTGTCTCTGTCTAGACCAGGAAGGTTTGTTTAACTTAAATTGCCGGATACTGAGTTGTCATTTGGTCTTTTTAATCCCCAAGAAGCTTATTAGCATCCTTGCCCTTCTTAACCCGGGAAGGCACGAATTTTTGATTTGTGTTTATTTTTGTTAGTGTAGAATTTATTTAGCGAAGCAAGGCTCCAACTTTTATTGTGGCATATTATTTTCGTGTGCGTATTTTTCGCTCATCCAGTTCCTTAACCCCGTCGCGTGCCTGATGTCAATTGAACTTTCGCACAAATCTGCTTCCACGTTAAAACTTGTTTATGAAATCTTCTAACGAAGCCACGATTCGCATGTATATTTCACTGAGTTTGGGCGTACTTCAATAAGTCAAACGCCTTTTTTTGTGGCACCAAACGGCATGACTAATTCTAAGAGGAGAAATATACTTAAGGTTATAATTTATAAATGTGTTGATTTCTAGAAATACTGCTAAAATTTTAAACAATTTGGAAGAAAATTGTTCACATTATTAGTTAGGAATGATACCATTTTTTTTTACTGCTTTTATTACTAGATTGGCGATGATTTATTTAAGAAAACGATTGAAAATTTTCTCACGAAAAGCATATGTAAAGATATAAAACGAAAGATATATATATATATATATATATATATATATATATATATATATATATATATATATATAAGAAGAAGAATAAGAATTGGACGCAAATGAGCAAATAAGACAAGAAACCGGAGTTGTTTTTTTCAAGGCAAGAGAGAGGGACATTAGAAAAATCTAGAATCAAAGGGAGCAGAGGGTGGCACAGGGAAGGCAATCCTTTACCGAGAAGACAGAAATAACGCCAGGGAAAAATTTTTTGAATTCCTGACGGGACTCGAACCCTGGCGTTATTTCTGTCTCCTCGGTAAAGGATCGCCTTCACTGTGCCTCCCTCTGCTCCCTTTTATTCTAGATTCTTCTAATGTCCCTCTGTCTTGCCTTTAAAAAAAACTCCGGTTTCTTGTCTCATTTGCTCATTCGCGTCCAATTCTTATTCTTCTTTTACTATATGTATTTATAGTCAGCTACACCAGGTTTCTGCACCTTTCTTTCTGTCTTCAAATTTTATTTGAAAGACAGAAAATAAAAATGGCATAGCCCTGTGGTGGTTGTATAATCACCCGCAGATCCTGTAGTTGCTCCTTCTTTATATATATATATATATATATATATATATATATATATATATATATATATAACAATACAGTTGTTAAATCCAATGACAGATTCCAAATATGTAAATGAAACCACTGCGGGGGAGCGTAGTAGTTTATTAACTCAAGACCATGCCGAAACTGGTCTTGAGATAGTAATATATATATATATATATATATATATATATATATATATATATATATATATATATATATATATATTCAAAGAACCAAGGAAATTAAAATTAATAACACAACCCATAAAAACAGTTAGGAGAATATCACATGAACCAATAAAAGATTAAGGAGGAAAATGGAAGATGTAGAGATCGGAAAGATAGGACAAACTATTTTGACCGTTATATGAAAATAAATAGAAAAGTTGGATTTGAACTTGTGTCATTAAGCGCTCATCGCTTATATGACCAAGACGCTGATCGCCAGAACTACCATCCTCATATATATAAATATATATATACATTCATAGAGACAAAAAGGGGTAGAAATTGCCCGGAAATAGAGTAACATTTAGGAGGTGAGAATGTGATAAAGAAACAATCAGAGAGGGTGAAATAAAGAGAGAGAGTGTGTAGAAATAAAACGAAATATGGATTATTGTTTTGTACTTATTTGCTCATAATTATTTTCATACAGTAAATGTAATTGGATTTTTTTTGCTTTGCTTGCTATGAAATATAGAATAAAATGAGATGCAGATAAATATTTAGTTGGATAAAACAGGTATAGGTGACTACAAATATTAGCTGCAGATTATAAGTTTCATTAAATCTAAGAATTTAAATAGTTTGCCTATCTAACCTCAATACTAAAATATATTACCGAGTTATAAAAATCAGTCTTAGCATGTAATAGTATTGAACGAGATGTGGCAGAAAGAGCAACAAAAAAATCACTGCTGCTATGTTCCAATAAATTTAGATGAAATGTATATTTATATTTTCTATTGTTAATAAGGGAAGAAGGAAGATTAATTGATTTTAAATTGATTTTGGGGGGTTGGAATGCCTCAATATGTATTTTGAAATCTAAAGAAAGCGCCTGCTTCGTAAAGAGGGATCTGTAGAGAAAGTAGTAAATATGGTGAAAGTAAAAATACATATATGTGGATGATATAGATACCTATAAAGTCGCAAGGTCTCATACAGAAGAGGAGATTATTATGATGAGTTATTTATACTCGTTGGTTACTCCTACATAAATTTCAATTTAAGTCACTTTACTTATTTAATAATTCAATTGTTAATACACATTCACTTAGGCAGCCAATGAAATTAATCTCAAATGAGAAGTTAACTGAAATTCACCAATCATTTTTTTCATTTTATTTGAAAATTTTATTCATGTTTCACCACAAGATCAAATGAAGGTTCTAGGATTAAAAAGTATGTCTGGCAAAAAATGGAACTTAAAAGGATTCTAGAAATAGTGAGCTCGTTACGAAGGGTTCAATTATCTTTTCTTTCACTAATTCATTTTACTACTCTACTCTCTTGTGTCTTGGGCTTTGGAGAGATTACTTTAGGCATATCACTCCAATTACAAGTTGTTTTCCGATACAGCAAGAGTGGGGAGAAATAAGTATTCGTACATCTTTAAAATTCAATTTAATAGATTTCCAAACCATCACACTTCGTGAAAATTACAAACTAGAGGTAATGTATATTAATGTAAAGTTAAAAGTTCTGTGCACAAAAATGCAGGAAACAGAATTGATATTCACTAAACTTGAAATCAACTAAAACGGGTAAAAAAAGTATTTGTACAAATCGATCTTTGGTGTTTAATACTTAGTTGCGTAATCTTTGTTAGTTTTAGCCGCTATCAATCATTTCCTTTAGTTTTAGACTAGCGCGCTGCGACATTCCTTAAGCATTTAAGCCCATTCTTCTTTGCAAGTTACCTCTAATTCTTTGTTGTTCTTGAGATCCCCTAAAATGAATATTGGGCTTCAATCTTCGCCACAAGTTATCTCTTTGGTTCAAATTTGGTGGCTGACTAGGCCACTTTACACGGGACGTTTACATTGTGTTTACGGAACCATTTGCGAGTTGCTTTTGGAGTATTCTTCGAAAAATTATATCGTTGAAAGATCCATCTCTCTCCAAGTTGAAACTTCTCTTACGAAAGGAAATGATATTCTTCTAAAATGTCTCTGTAAATTGCCGAATTCATCGTCCCATCTATGATGTGGATATTGCTGGTAACTTTAGGTGAGCAACACCCCTACACCATGATGCTACTTCCCCCAAACTTCTCGATAGGCATGGTTTTCTCACGGCCCAACATTTCTATTTTGGTCTCATCAGATCACAGGACATTATGCCAGAACTCAGCAGGTTTTTCCAAATGCTAAAGTGCGAATTTTAACCTTGCAGACGTGAAATCTTGCACTTTGAGTACATTACTGATGGTTTGCTTTGTGACTGACGTTCCTGCCGCCAGTAAGTCAATCTGAATTTCTTAACGAGTCGTCATATGGGCAACTCTAACCTTCCTGAGCATAACACGAGAAGCTTTGGGAGAAATCATCTGAGGAGCACATGAACGTTGAAGGTTGTCGATGGTTTCCACCTTTTTCTATTTCAGAATGACAGAGCCAATGGTATTGAAAGGTATTTTCAGAGGCTTGGATATCTTCAGTGGAGAGTTCTTTATTAATGCCATGAAAATGTCTTGACTGCGGGAACGTCGATTGCTGAACATATTATTGGAACCCTCTAGAATCTTCATTACACCGTTAAAGGTAGTAGTTTGTCTCATTTGCTTTTAAAAATAAATTTCGTTAGGTTTCCGTTTCTCTCAGATTACCTTCCCCCCTCCTTTCATTAATTTCAATTTTACTGAATATCAATTCTGTTTCATGCCTCTTTGTGTAAACGAATTTTATTTTTACATTTATATACATCTATAGTATAAATTTAATGAAGTTTAATGAGTTGAAAGTTTATTCCAAATTTAATTTTGGGGGTGTATATACTTATTTCTCTCCACTGTACTTGCTGTCTAGACAACCAACATTTTCTATTTTCCTCCTAGAAAGAACTGCGCATCATATCTATTGCAGTGATTCTTTTAAGACTAGGCTTATTTCTTCCGCCAAAGAGAGTGAGACTATGGCCCATGACATGCTATTACCTTATAATTAAAATCCGTAGATGGCCATACAAGTAAATACCATAAGTTCGTCGTAATATTATTACTCACTTTAATTCTTTTTTTAAATTTTATAGCTTGAATGGTTCTTAAAGATACGATTATGAAGAAATTTCGCATAAAAGGCTTTTTACTTCCTTCGAAAGAGCCCTTTATTTGTTTGCTTCTCTTTATGATCACTGAGGCATATTTGAGCGAATAAAGAGGTATTTAATAAAGAAAATTAGTTTAAGAGGTTTAGTGGTTTATTAGGGTAACTTTAAATAAATGGTCCTAGATGCTCTGATAAAGGTCATTGTAATGACGTAATCTATTATTGCCGTTTACTATAGTCTTATTGTCGATATTTTAATACTAGGTGACGTCTTAAGGTCCTGTAGAAATAACTAGTCAGTCCACGCCCGTCGCCCACTCTATCAAGATAACGACCTACTTAAGAAATAGCTATAGACACAACAACTCTAGTCTACTGTTTCCTATCATAGCCTAAATTACATATTATATTATTCTATTTACTAACCCCTACTAATATCTTATCTTGTCAATTACTAACGCATCTGATGCGCCACGTCATCTTTGGCGAGTTTTCTTAATAATAGTTGTTATAGCCTAACTGATAATTCATATACTACATTGGCGACGAGGATTGAGGATTTGTGTTTTGCCTATTATCAGTGTGTTAAGTTGTTCCCTATTCCTATTTTCTGTGTGTAGATTTCTATTTTTCGTAGGTTATTTTTGGCAATACAATGTCTTTTATAGGTTCTATTGATAGTTTCGATGCTGGAGTTGAAGATTTTGAGACCTATATTAGTAGAGTCGAACTCTATTTTCTAGCTAACTCTATCCCAGAGGAGGAGAAGGTACCAGCCTTTCTTACATTGGCTAGACCTAAGGTCTTTGCCTTGTGTAAGGGTCTCTTCTCACCAAAGGAGCCAGAGACTTGTAAATATCCTGATATTATTAAATTTCTAAAGGAACATTACACCCCCAAGGTAATTCTAATATATGCAAGATTTGTTTGAAGAAATGTAATATTGCTGCTCCCACTGTGTCTTATCTGGGTTATCATATCAATGTTCATGGTATTCACCTTACTTCTGACAAAGTTTATCCTATGGCAGATGCCCCTATACCTACTAATCTTACTCAGCTAAAGTTATACTTAGGTTTGCTTAACTTTTATAGGAGATTTATTCCTAAGGCAGCTTCTATCCTGGCGCCTCTTTACAGCTTATTAAGCTGGTGTACCTTGCTTTTGGGGAAAAGCCCAAACAACTGCTTTATTTATCTTCAGGCAGCTTCTACTATCTTCTGCTGAAGTGTTAGTGCATTTTAACCCATAGAAACCTGCCGTAGTGGTTGCAGACAGCAGTGCTTATGTAATCGGAGCTGTTATATGCCACCTGATAGATGGTGTAGAGTGGCCTATTCACTTTGTTTCTCGTACTCTATCAGCTACAGAACGTAATTATTCTAAGTTGGAAAAGGGAGCTTTGGCAATGGTTTTTGCTCCAAGGAAATTGCATTTATATTTGTGGAGTCAGCACAATTTTACATTGGTGACAGATCATAAACCTTTTCTTGGTTTATTTTCTTGTTCTAAATGTATTCATCCTATGACTTCGAATAGAATACAAAGTTTGGCTCTTCTTCGGCAGGCATATAATTTCACTCTTTTTCATCGTTCTGGAACCTTATTAGGTACGGCCGATGCTCTAAGCCGTCTAACTCTTCTTAGTAATAACATACCTGACAATACTCCAGTTCCAGCTGATTAGACAATGCTGGTGAATTTTCTAGACTTTTTACCAGTCACTAGTGTCGCTGTAGAGGGTTGCAGACGTGAAGATCCTGTTCTTTTTAAAGTAAACAAGTTCTGTGAGATTGGTTGGCCAGCCTCAACTATGGGGGATCCTGGCCTTGCTCCTTATGTTCGGAGGAGGGATGAGTTATCCATTCAGTCAGGTACAGTCTTTTGGGGTAGTAGAGTAGTTATTCCTCCTATATTTAGGAATTCTCTTGTGCATGAACTACATGCTAATCATGTGGGTGCTTCTTGCATGAAAGAATTAGCTATGGGTTACTTTTGGGGGCCTAATTTGGACAAGGGCCTCAAAGAACTATGTAGGTCTTGTCCACAGTGCTTAGCTCTACATGCTACACCTCCTAATGCGGAATTACATCCTTGGGAGTCGCCACAGTTGCCATGGCACAGGTTACATGTTGATTATACTGGGCCAGTAGATGGTAGGAATCTTCTCATCCTAGTGGATGCTCACCCAAATGGGTTGATGTTTACCCTACAGCAAGTCCAACTGCAAGAAAAACTATGATACTGTTTATCCTCTTCAAAGGGCTTCTTCAGGAAAACGGGTGGTGAAATCGACGAGGGTAAGCACGAAGCTGTGCCTTTCATTGAACGGGAGGTAAATGGGGCCAATCAGGTCTATTGCCACAGGGCGAACGGAAGAGAAATGATGGGTCCCTTCTGCAGCACAGCAGGTATGACGTGTCGTTTTGCAGCTGTCATTTGACAGATATCACACGAACAGCAATAATTAAGGCTTTCATCTGCCGTACCGGCCTAATCAATATACTTTAAAAATCTCTGAAGTGGCCAGAGAAAAGAATATAGTGAGCCGTCTTTAATATGAAGAGGACCTACGAACGGGGGATGCATAATCCATGGGCCTCAGAATTATTGCTTTGCAAGCAGTTGCGGTACAGGAGGTCGTTCTTCACGAGGAAGGAAACGACTTTGTTTCCGCGGGTAAACTCCTGAACCTTATTATGAGCTTTGGTCCAGAGTTGGCAGAGCGAATCGCAGTCCTTTTGCTGTTTAGCGAATTCATTATTCAGAATGCTGATAAACTCGGAGTCGCAAGGGGTTTCAAGTGGAGCGGGTGCCTCTGCTTCCTTTTTCGCCTAGGGTTGCGTGAGAATGGGTTGAACCACAGAGGTTCGAAGTAACCAGTGGGCACTGTCCGACCAAAACAGTGCATAACTTTATTGGGGCCGCTACTACTTCAGCCCAGCCGGTATAATACGCGCATTCAATAAAGCATTTCGCGATGTGCAATCGATTTTCATGCTCCAGGTAGTCATGTACTACCGCAAACTTATCATTGTTCCGAGTGATCGGGGAAAGTAGCTCGTCCGACACCACAATACACGTACACCCTGTATCCCGAACAATGGTGAAGATCATGCAGCCGTTTACTGATCTGGTCTCAAACTTCAAGCTTCATGGAGAGCTCTTCTTGAATAAGAAGTTTACCAGATGGCCAGTGGCAGAAGGAGCAGACGGAGAGGGAGGTGGTTCAACTTGCGACGGTGGTGGCGCAGGGGGAGCACAAATTTGGTGACTTGATTGAGAGAACTATGATGGAATTGGGAGTTCTAAGGGCAGTTTGTCCTCAAATATCCTTCAATACCGCAGGAAAAACACACGATGGGCCTTCTGGGGGAAGTATGACGAAGGGGGATTGAACGAGAAGGCTTGACTTTACGGGCTTCTGATGAAGAAAGTTCTGTGCTTGGAGGGGCCAGATATCTTGCCAAACTTGTTTGGGACACGGGAGGTAAATTTTTGTTTGCCACTTTTACCTTTAGGGTCAGATGGATCAGCTTTTCTTCCTTCCTTAGGGTAGAAATTCTGGCTCGCGGCTAATACATCGACTTCTTCGAGGTATTCTTCGATGGTGAAACACCATCGGTCCTTCAACAACGATTGAATCGTGGAAGAAAGCGAAACCATTTCCTGTTCATGATGATGGATGCTTTCTCTTTCTTCTTCTTCTCTCTCGTTTTCTCGTTCTTCTCCTTCTTTTTCTCCTTCTTCTTTCTCTCTTACTTCCGCTCTCTCGTCTCTCTCCTTTTCTCGTAAATTGGAAAGAAGGTCGTTTCCAGGTAAACCAAGCGATTCGCCTTGTAGTTTAAACTGATAGAATAAAGAAATGATGGTCGCCAATTCGAACTAGACTTTTTTTTATAAAATCGTAACTGGATTGTCCACCCTAATTAAATCTGTATACACATGGCGCAATTAATAATTTCCGTCTGAGCACTCGGAAGTACCCGAATTAGACTGAGCCTTTCTCTATATAAAAGGGTAAAATTCCGCTGGGGTGGGAACAAATGAGAATCACAGTCTCAAAACTTACACAAGGTATGTATAAAGGCAGATACACAAAACAAATTAGATAAATAGTTTGCAAGAATATTCCTGCATACCTTCTCTATAGCCAAGCCTTCAACCTCAAAATCTTTAAAAGACCTTAAAAGGAACCTTTTAAGGACCCTATAAACCTGAGGCCAGTTAATATATATAAATATATATACATTATGTCGTAGAATTATCTCGAAATATACGTCACTTCTACCCAATTTTGTGGAGAAGGATCTGATGGTTAATCTAGGGCTGTAACCACGAAGAGTTTAACCTATAATAGTAACAATAACTGGGGAAAGTATTCGTGCCAACGAAATGTATCAAAACCAAAGATAAGCAAATTGACTGCGGCAAAGATCCTTCGGTATAATTCTAGCCTTCGGCTCGTCGAGAAAAGGGAGCGGGATCGAGAATGACGTGTTTCGTTGTAAAAGGCAAGCCTATACTGTCGATGCCCTATTGGGACCAACAATATATATAGACCAGCAGGAACCTTTACTGTCTCCATCAAGGAAGGAACGTGGGGAAATCTCTCAACGAACCAACACAGTGCTCGAGAGATAGGAAGTACTACCGCGGGGGTTCTTTATAACACCCTGGGAGACGACAGAAGCACGCGTTTGAGATTCCAATCCTTCGCTTATCGCAAAAAGCAGTTCGATATTATGACTATTCTCACGGTCTTCGCTCACGTGGTCTGACTTCAAGCTTGACCTCGTGGTTTCGATGTGCCAAATGGCAACAAAGAGCCTCTATTCTCGACATAGATGATGTTAAAAATATCTAAGAAAAGAGGAAATAAAAAAAGGTGATCGCAAAAGTTATATATATATATATATATATATATATATATATATATATATATATATATATATATATATATATATATATATGTATATATATATATGTATATATATATATATATATATATATATATATATATATATATATATATATATATATAGCGAGAGAAGTCGGGTGATGCTTGAGTGAGAGAAGGGGTTGATGGATTTAATGATTGTGGCGGGGGTGACCAGTTACACCTCGAAACAAATATTCTTTCTCTTCTACACATTCGTGTTCGTTCTTGAGTGTCTACCAAATAAGTTCGTACTTAAATTTTATAAAAGACTTTATAGTAACTAGCTTTATTGTGAACTTGATATTTGTTGGAGAATTGTTGGAGCTTATGTTAATCCTATCCACTGAATGTAGACGGATCACAATGACCAAGAAGGAGAGATGGACTGTGTAGATTAAGAGAATATCTGTATCTGATTGAATTTTTTGTCTGAATTATGTTTGCTTATTTTATATCTATAGAGAAGATGAGCATGACTAAGATACCAGGTGACGAGTTTTTATGGTCGATGTTTATTCGAGGGAGAGAGAAAGAGCAGAGTTTGTCTATCAAAGGAATTTTGGACATACGTGGTAAGAAAGAGGAATTTTCCTGAATAAACAAGAATGGAAGAAATGGTCAAATAACAGTTCTCTGGAAGCCAAGTTTGTTGAGCTAAGGAAGATAAGTGAACCAGGCGAGACCTGTCATAGCACGTGAGTGTGGGAAAGAACGAATACATGCATGTGTACAATTTCTGTCTACATGGAGCTCTACAAATATATATACATATATATATATATATATATATATTCATATATATATATACATTTATATATAATATATACATACATACAGGAGGATAGGATTTTTATTAGTTTATAGCTTCTTCCAACACATTCCCACTTTCTTCTTGAATGATTGCAAACTTCATATCAGAAATTTCATTTCAGGAAAATCCAAGTTTTTTCGCTATTTTTATCATTTAAAACTGACTTTTTCCTCACTTTTTGAATTAAAATTTAATTGACTGATTGGAAATTGTGCAAATTTGTTATTTAAACTCAGGAAAACATGCTACTTTTGCTCGACACGATATTTGCGTTTAATTTATTCCCAGAATCACTTGTTTAATATTCCAAGAACAAATTTATTATATTTTATAAACAATTTACTGCATTCTTTCTACCAAGTAAATCAATTTTCCGAGAAGGTGAGAGAAAAAATATCCCGTACTAGCAATCTTTTTGAAAAAAACGAGTTTATGGTTTGTACTAAAAGGGTATTTTTTAACTCTTTTACTGCATCTGAGGCAAATTGGCCTTTCTCTCATGGCCCTAAAATGAAGTTTGGAGAGATTTCCTAATTTGTTTTTGAAAATTAAATCATTTAAATTGAAAAAATGTATTTATTTCTAAACTGTGAGCCGCATTTTTTATATGGAGGGGAGGTTTAGCCTAATTTATGAAAGATTTCTTAAACAGTTTCCGTATGATCTATATTCAGGAGACACGCGCACTTAAAGTACAAATAGCAACGAGAATTGTCAAAAGCAATCTTACTTCCATACTTTTTTGTCTAAAATTCATTTATTTATTTAAGCACTTCTCTTAAAAATACTATATTACTAGGTGTCCTCATTGATTTTACTTTTCATAGAGAATAGACGAGCATTGTAGAAACACCTTTTCCGATTATAGTGAAGTCAATCGACATTGGGTGTGTTTATCCTTGTGTTTGATTCCCGATTTGGGTCGCCTCCACGACAGCTCTCGGCTGCGATAGATTGCCGTCGTTCCGAACCCACGTTAATCAATAGTTCCTCAATGATGGATAAAATGCCAATGAAATGATAACGGCTCAAACGCCGACCCTTATTTCAATAAAAAAAACTAAATGAGGAAGCAATTCCTGATTAGAGATTAAATTATAAGTATTTTTATTATTAGTAGTAAATAAGATTTAGGAAGTAAAATACTAACGAAAGCATCTTGACGGAGAATTATGCCAGTAGGGGTTAATATGGAAGGCGGGTATGTTCAAATGAGCGAAAAAATGCAAAAGAGATACATCTCAGGAGATTACTTGATTCCATCGAAACAAGGTCGAATACGTTGATCATGCCTTTAATGGAGCGTCCTTTGCACCCAAATTTGTGATTAGTGATATTTTTTGTAGCAATTCTTATCCTTCCTACGTTTTCTCCCCTACTTATCCATCCTTCCTACTTCCCAAAATTCGAGTTTGGAAGGAAAATGGATGAGGGGAATGTTAAGTGGGAATACATACCCCATTCTCGCAGACCATCCTTAAATGCAGATATAAAACTCACTACATCTCAGTGAGTTTAATAAAGTCTCCTACTGCGTGTTAATACAGATTGTGTACATGATGGTCCTTATCCCTCATCTTATTTTGTAAATTACCTTGTGTTTTGTACTTCTGTACCATTTTCTTCCACAATTTATATATATTTTCTGCTAGTAGAGCTTTATTTTAATGTGAGCTAATCAGTGAAACATTAGATTAAAGCAGATGAATTGGCAATTGAAAATAGAGGGAAAGGAAATTAAGGTGAGAAAAGGGCGTACTATGATACTCTTTGAGGCTGTAATCCAATGGGTACACATGTTAATAAAATGCTCAGTTCTGATTCATGTCTCAATTTAGTTATTGCTAACTTTTACTGATTTAATTTTAAAATTACCCTAAACTATAAATCACAGCAAATATTAGAGCAAAGCAGATAATAGGACAGGAGATTTTAATGCAGATTGAGTAATTTAACTGAAGCTGATCCCCTCTATATTGTACTAATGGCCAACAATTTTACTATTTTTCACCTACTCTAATAATAGCAAATATATAATTAAGTTTATAGCTGCCTCATTTCTGCTCTTTGTTTTCTTAGAAATACAATTTTCTCGATCACGAATGTGAATTGTTTATATTCTATTATTTTATTTCATCAATGCAGATTAATTCTATAGAGCAATTTCAGGAAACTCCTGTCTATCAAATAAGAAAACGCCATAGAAAAGTTGGCTCGTCAAGGCAGGCTAGAGGTATTTAATGGGGAGTAAACGAGTATGAGCGTGTGGGTATGCGCATGATTTGTGTGCACTTTGTTTTTCCAGATAATGTACACCAATCGTCCAAAAGTCGAAAGATCCCTAGCAAGTTATGTAAATAAATGAAAGATAAGATCAACGGTCAGCGGGTGTCCGCTCTGACTTTCAAGTTGCGTGTTGACTCCCCTCATTCCTTCCCTATTCCATTTATTATATTTCTTTCTCCATATTTCAATATTTTCTTGCATGAGAATAATAATTATATTGACAATAATTTATTCTTGGCTGTGTACTAAATCGACGCATATAAGACGACGTCATAAGTCCCAAATGTACTTTCCTATATGTGAGGTGAAGTCTGCTAGAGTATGAAAGTTTTCAGATAAAACATGATGTCAAAAATGAAATGTGACAGTCTACTCTATAGGCTCTACCAACGGTTTTTTGCTCGATAAATGATTCTCCAGAGGATTTTATTAGAGCTGTAAAAGTTTATATGAAATTTTAAATCCGCCGAAGACATTCTTATGAGACTAATGTATTTGTATATCGATTTAAAGCATTTTCACGTATTAGAACTAAAGTGTCCTTAGCTTAAACCAGTGGTTCCCAAAGTGGGCGGTACCGCCCCCCTGGGGGCGGTGGAAAGATCTGGGGGGGTGGTGAGGAAGAAGGGGGTGGTAGGGGGGCGGCAGTCCGAAGTCGAAGTCAGAAGTTCGAACGTTTGTTTGACGATTTGTACACAACACGTGCAGCAGGACGAGTCAGTGGACGACGCATCAGGGTCTGGTTACCGCACGCCGCTCTGGCCCAGTCAGATCCGACAGCATAGACTACAAAAGCAAAATCTCAGGTTTGTAATTTCAAGCTTGTAATGTTCAGAATTTTATCTTATAATAAAAACCGCATCTTGGCGGTCAACATCATCTTGAGTTCAAGTCAACATGAAATTGGGGACTCGCCAGAACGCGCCGTGTTGTGTTGTGTTGAGCTGGTTAGGGTGGTGCATTCACTGATATATATTGTTACGAATGTACATGACTTTGTACCTGTGTGTGCATGTGTTTGTGTGTGTGTGTGCATATATGCGTGTTCGCGCGTGTGTCATTGTGTGGGTGATCACGTCCGCCACCATTTTCTGTGAGTAAATGGAAGAAAATGAATACGTGAGAGGGTAAACTTGCTTTTTATACCTTCAATGTTGTCATTTTTGTCTTTAAGTAGGCCTATTTATGAAAGGCGATAAAATGCTGTATTTTACATGGTTTTATTTTTTTGTTCCAGAATAAAGTATGGCCTTGGTACAGCAAACAAAAAAGAAGTGTCGGCAATATAGTGTGGAATATCTGAAATATTGATTTGTCGCAGCACCACACAACCAACAGCAACCAATGTGTCTACTGTGTGATAGAGTGTTTTCAAATGAAGCTATGAAACCTTCGAGGCTTTTGGAACATTTGAAGAAAATGCACTCTGATAAAGCAGACAAAAACTTGGCATATTTTCAGTCACTCCGAGACAACGTTCGGAAACGGAAAACCATCGGAAATATATTTGCCAGCAGTTTACAACAATCTACTGACGGTTTGCGAGCATCATACAACATCTATTTGCTGATTGCTAAATCTGGTAAGCCTCATACAATTGGAGAAGAGCTTATTCTACCAGCAGTAAGAGAGGTTCTACACACAGTTCTACACAAGTCACCTGACCAAATTATAAAAGCTATTCCTCTCAGTGATAACTCTGTTCAGAGAAGAATAGATGAAATGGCTGAAAATATTGAAGAAACATTGTATAACATGCTTAGGACAACAGAATTTAGTTTACAGTTAGATGAGTCCACTCTGTCAGGCAATGAATCTTTGCTTCTTGCTTATGTTCGTTTCGTCAAAGATGAAAGCTTGGTTCAAGAGCTGTTATTTGCGAGACAGCTTGAAACAGACACAAAAGGGGAGTCAGTATTTCGTGTCGTTGATGTTTTTTTCAAAGAGAAAGACATCCCACTTTCTAACATTCTTGCTTGTGCAACAGATGGGGCACCATCAATGGTAGGTCGTCATCGTGGCTTCATTAGTTCCTTGAAAAAAGCTGTACCTGGAGTACTTACAGTGCACTGTGTAATCCACAGGCAGCATCTGGTCGCAAAAAACCTGAGTGGTAGACTACACAAATCAATGAGTACTGTTATCACAGCAATAAATAAAATCAAGGCACATGCCCTCAATTCCCGATTGTTTCGACAGCTGTGCACTGATAATGATGAAGAGTTTGAACGTTTAGTGTTGCACACAGAAGTTAGATGGCAGGCAAAGGGAAACTGCCTGAGACGTTTCTATTCACTGTTTGATACAGTTGTTGAATTCTTCCAAGACTCCAATTCTGTTCTGTGTGATGAACTAAGAAACATGAAGCATGATATTGCTTATTTGGCAGATATATTCACAAAGTTCAATGAAGTTAATTTGCAGCTGCAAGGAAATGAGGCTAATCTAATTACAGTCAAATCAGCTATCTCCACCTTCCTGGCCAAGTTACAGTTATTCAAACGAAACATAGCTCGATATGCACTCTACCAGTTCCCAAGCCTCTCTGAATTGGATAAGGAAAAAGGCATACCATTCGATGACCTTCAAGTGTATTGTACACACCTGGATGAACTGCACAGAGACATGTCTGAGAGATTTGAGGACATTTTATTGCTTGAAATACCAGACTGGGTGATCAATCCATTCCTAAATGTCGACGGTGAAGAAACTGGAGTGGCAGAGGAAGAACTGATTTCCATTCAAAATGACATTGAGCTAAGGCCAATGTTCAAAAAGTCATATCAAGATTTTTGGTTACCAAAAAAAATCTCTGACTGCTATCAAATGCTGTGGAACAAGGTCAAGATGTACTTTATTGCCTTGCCAACATCATATTTAGTAGAACGGGGCTTCAGTGCAGTCGCCTTGCTTCTTTCCAAGCAAAGAAACCGACTGAAAATTACTGACCGCGGGGATCTACGACTTCTTCTAAGTGAGTTCCAGCCTGATGTTGAGAAGCTTATGTCCCTGCACCAAGCACATCCATCCCATTAATATTAAGTGTGAGACAATGAAGGATACTGGTGGAATGTTTATTTACCATTCTATGTTGCTGAAACAGTTAAAACTGCTAAAAAATAAATTGGTTTACTAAATTGGGTTTTATTTGTGAAATACACATTTGTGTTTAACCTTTCTCTTTTCAAATTGCAGCATACCAAATATCAAATACCAAAGGCCGTATTACATTCCCTTCCTGATACTTTGTAATTTATATAGTGGTAAATGGTGCAATTCATCATATATTGGTTTAACCATTAGGTAAATCCATTTTGGCTTCGAGGATCATCGGGGAAGGTCGACCTAAACGAGGTTGGTTCTAAGCAAACCTGACCATTACGTGATCACATAAAAATATGCTGGTTTGAAATTAGTTTTGACAACTTTAAAATGTTCAGTAATACGCACCCAATTCCAACGAATTAAGAATATTAGAATCGCTTTTCATTCTTAAACTTAAATAAAACCAAAATCTAAATCAAACAGCATCTAAGTTCTATATTATACATAAATTAATGGAATTTTTTGTCTTGCATATAGTTAACATATTTAATGAATTTTTTATAATTTACAATATCATATTATTCTCAAATATGTATGGTAATAATATGTTTAGATGGAATTGGTTAGAATAATACTAAATAGTTTGAAACTAATAAATTTATATTTTATGAACTCTGAACATAAGATATATTTCTTATGTTTAAGCCTTAATTTATAACCATTTTTATTTACTATAGTTCTACAGAAGTAGTAGGACTAAAACAAAACTTTCTGAAGCACAGTGAGCAGAAGAACCCAGTAGAACTCGATAGTAAGACACCAAAAGATTGCATTAAGGAGGAAAAATGGCAGTAAACTTCCTATAACACTTAGAGAATATCTATCATTGAGGATCACTATAGAATCGCAAAAACCATCTTCAGAAAGGAGGTGATATATGCCATGGAATGATGAACTAAACAATTTTTACAATCATGTTATAACAGGGTTTAGAGCCATATATATAGTAATTGTATCTTCGGACAATGTTTGATGCTATACATCCAACCCCAGCAAGAAATAGTTTGGAGAAATGGGAATTACTACTATGAGTTACCCCACAGACTTAATACGAATAATGCAATTTGGTGGAGTGCTCGGAGAAGAAATAAGAAATTCTAAAGTTACAAACATAACATAAATTTATGAAAAATTACAAGCTAAGTAAGATAAAAAAAATTTATGGAACATCAACTCCAAAATATATTGGCATGACAACTACTACACTTTCGAGACATTTAACCATGCACGTGCAAAGTGAAGGGCCCCAAAATCATATGGACAGTGTACATAACATTAACCTAACGAGAGATATGCTAGTTGACAACATTGTTATTAAACGAAAAGAGGTTAATAAAGCTAGGCTGACCATCCTAAAAGCCATATTAATAAACGAAGATAAACCGCCCATCAACACTCAAGTGACAAGCTGGAATCGAACATTAAAATTATTTTAAAATTCTATTCATCGGACTGACCTGTTTCCTCTAACGTTACGCTTAACCTATGCGGAATGAATTCCCCTTAAAAATTGTTTTTTTTCTTTCTAACTGCGTTTGTCGCTTGGATTTGCCATCCTGGCCGCCGTGCTGACGGGACTCAGCACCCTGTCTGATCCTAGCTTAGCTTCTTCTCCTTCCTTCAAAACACTTGTTTCCTTGCTTTTTATACAAACTCTCCCACAATTTTCTCTGGTCAGCCTCTAATTTCACAGGGTAGATGCTGACCTTCTTCTCAGCGAACCATCCCGGATCAGGGCTGAGGGGGAAGGGGACAGTGTTCCCTAACCCATAAGCTCCGGCCTGGGGTGGCTGGTTTTTAACAACCTGCTTCATCCCCACCCATACCTTCCTCACAACCCTTTTCCTCTCCTCTTAAAAATCTATATATTTTTACGCCGTGTCCAAGGTGAAGCCACCATGCCGATGGACTGCCAGGGCATCAGGCGGGAGTGGTGGTCCCAAATGGCGGCGCCTGGCTCTGCTGGGCCTGTAAGCACCTCTTGCAGTGCGGGCAACTCCGAGAGGTGAAGAGCTATTGCGTCCCGTAGCACATATACGGTCACCATGCCTATGGATGAATCTTTAAAAAAACAAACCCCTTTAACTCCCCTGAAACAACGACCGAGCCGCCCTCGGGCAGCTCTACCGAAAAAATGGAGGTCCCCTCCCCCTGTGCTTGCGCAGGGGACCCTCCATATTTCTCTAACCGGTGAGGAGGCTTACCTTACTCCTTCGCCTACGGGTGCAGGGGACTCCCCCTCACCCCCTTCTCTGGAGGTGCTTTCGGGCACCTCCCTCTGTCAAGCGGCAGTCCCCTCTTTTCTTTCCAAGGGGACTTCCAAGAAAGCCAGCAGGCAGCCCATTGCCCACCGCCCCTCGTGTAAGCGGCTCGATAGGGCAAACCCCGTTTGGTGGGAGAGAAAAGCCAGGCCCCTTCGGTCACTTCCCTCAAAAGACCTGCTGGCAAGAATTTTAAACCTTTACGGGGTCAAGGCCTGTGCCTCCGCACACAAGACTGGCGACACTGCCAAGGGGACCTGCGATGTTCTGGGAGGGGATGGCCAATTGGAGGCCCCTCCTGTGATAGACATGGTCCTTGAGGAAACCAAGCCTCAGACGGTAGGGGCTTCTATGGGGGGAAATCCGGGCTCGGCGCCAAACACCGAACCTGAATCCACCCCTATGCAAGGTCCTCCTCAAACCGCTATGGTTTATGAGGCAGTACAAGGAGGAGAGGGATCTCCTCCGGATGGTGTCCTAAACGTGGATGAGTTTACGCATCACTGTCCGAGAACCGATTCATTTTCTTGCCTTGATCTATCTTTGTGCTCTTCGTATGCACAGCCTAATTTTGATTGGGGGGTGGTCGATGATCTCCATGGTAGTGATCACTTTCCAAAACAAATATCATTTTTAGGGCAACTGCCGCCTGAGAGCACACCTTGGTGGCGCTTAGCTTGGGCGCGGTGGCGTGCATTTCAGGAAATGACTAAATTCTCTATCTCAGTCGAGGAGTTTAGGTCGGTAGATGAGGCCGTTGAGTTCTTCCTTTGCAACCTCATCGCCGCGGGACTGACTACTATTCCTACAACGTCTGACTGTTTTGCACGCGAACCACTCCCATGGTATTCGGCCGAGTGTGAAAGGGCCCTCAAACAGAAGCGTTATGTCTACATGCGCTATAAGCACCGCCCAAACGATTTCACTGTCGCTGAATTTCGTTGGGCTAGGGCTGGGTTCCTGTATATTTCGAACCTTCACTCTTCTTGGCGGGCATACGTCTCTTCTCTTAACGGGAAGACCCCTTTAGCAGAGGCGTACAGGCGAGTCAAAAGGATTCGGGGCAAGTTCTCGCAGGACCGCCCTCCCATTCTCCAGGAGAATGGAACCGCAATCTCAAACCCCGCGTCCGTGGCGAAATCCTTCGCCACCGCTTTTTCCGCATTCTGTAGCCGGGTTGCTGCTCCGCCAGATTTTGAATGCACGTCGTCATGTTGTGGAAGGCCGCCGACTGGACTTTACCTTCAGAGGCGGAGAATTCTTCAACGACAGGTTTACTCAGAGTGAGGTGCACTCCGGTCTCGCTCGGTGCGCGGACACCGCCCATGGTGCGGACGATGTCCCGTAGTCCATGTTTCGACACCTGGGTCAGTGAGGCATGGCCTTTCTGTTAGATATGTTAAACAAGATCTGAGTGGAGAGTCTTCTTCCAGATTCCTGGTGAATCGCTATGGTGCTCGACTTTAGCAAACCGAGGAGAGATCCTTCTGCTCTGCTCCGACTTGAAAATGCCGTCTGCGAGGCTTTCCTTCGTAGACAGCACTACGCCATGGTGTTTTTCGATCTGGAGAAGACCTATGATACCGCATGGCGATACGGTATCATTGAGACTCTCCAAACGATAGGGGCGAGGGTACGCCTCCCAATGTTTATATCTGAATTTTTGCGAGATCGTCGATTCCGCGTATGGGTGGGGGGAGCCCTCTCCGGCCCAAAAGAGCAGAAAGTGGGTGTCCCGCAGGGAAGTGTCCTCAGTGTCACACTCTTTGCCCTGAGCATCAACGGCATCACCTCGGTGCTGCCGAAAGATGTTCTCGCTACGCTCAACGTGGACGACCTTTCGATCTCTTTTCGATCTCTGGAGCGTCGACTCCAACAGGCATTGAACCACGTCTCTCGCTATGCCGAAGCGCACAAGTTTCGGTTTTCTTTGGCCAAGACTCAGGTGATGCACTTCTGCGCCATCCACGGCTCCCTTCCGACACAGATTTGTTTTTTAATAAGGGCCGCCTGGATGTGGTGGAATCGCACCGTTTCCTCGGTCTTGTATTCGACCGACGCCTCACCTGGGAGGCTCATATTCGCAGTCTTAGGGTCTCTAGTATCCGCGCCATAGACATTCTCCGTTCCATGACGTTCAGCGCTTGGGGCGCTGATAGGGCTACTGCCCTACTTTTTTATCGATCCTTTGTTCGCTCGAAGCTTGACTACGGATGCGTGTTTTATGCATCCGCAGCCGAGCGTTTATTGCGAAATGTGGATTTGATCCACCACACCGACCTTCACCTTGCGACTGGTGCTTTCCGCACTTTCCCCATTGAGAGCCTGTTGGTCGATGCTGGGGAGATGCCACTCGCTCTGCGCTGCGTGCAGTGCCTGAATTACCTGTACGCGTGAGCCCGGTGCCTCCTTCAATCGCCAACAGCTCTCAGTGCATCTGCAGCAGATCTCGATGGTGCCTACGCCACCGAGAGACGCTAGTCATAACCTAAGCCCTTTGAGTTTAGGGCCAGGAAACTCCTTCGAGAGCTAGATATAGCTCTCGGGCCGGTGGCACCACTGCTTCTACCCAGGACGCCACCGTGAAGGGTACCACATTTGGCTATTTGTCGCCACGCCTCTGCTCCCAAAGCTTGTACGGCGCCGAGAGTATTGCATTTGACCTTTCTGGAGCACACCTCGTGTCACGCTGGAACCTTGTCAGTGTATATGGATGGCTCCAAGTCCCAAGGGGAGGTCGGCTTCCACGCTGTATCCCCTCGGTTTGAAGTCAGCGGGGCTCAGCCAGGCGCTGCGACCCGATTGTGATCTATAGCGACTCACAAAGCGCCCTGAGTGCTCTCGGGGCATTAGAATCTCCGCATCCCCTGATTGGCGATATCGGTAATGCCACGGTTTTAGCAAGCCAGGCAGATGTCAATATTATCTTCTGCTGGGTTCCTGGACATGTAGGAATTGCAGGGAATGATCGCGCCGATGATAGCGCCAAAGAGTCTGCGAGGACTCTGCGACCGGACCAGCTTTTCGCTCTTGCTCACACTAACTACATGGTAGGAATACGGGCAGCTTTTCGCACTGCTTGGCAAAGAAGATGGGAGATGGTCGAAGGGAACTTAAAGTTGCGTGCCATTACGCCACAACTGTTCCCATGGACCTATTCCCCAATGCCGCAACGGCTTCAGGTCGCTTTCTGTCGTCTCCGAATTGGACACACTCTTGTGACGCATCGCTATTTGATGGAGCGCTCGCCTGCGCCCTATTGCGATGACTGCATCGTCCCCCAGACTGTTCGGCACATTCTTGTCGAATGTCCCAGTCTGGTTGATCTTCGCGCACGTTATCTGTCCGGGTACCAGGATGGGCGGGGTCGCTACAGCCTGTCCCTTGTACGTGGGTCGAGTGCGTGCACCATGACTGGTGGACTGATAGACTTTTGGGGGAAGGCCGGCCTTCTTCCTTGTATTTATCTCGTTTTTTTTATTGTTGTTTGTTTTTTGTTTTTTTAGGTCGCGGGCTCCTGCGCCGGGGGGAGGGGGACCTCCCCCCAACGCCGGAGCATGTTCCCTGATTGTTATCCCTTTTTATTGTTGTTTTTGTTAAAATTTTTATTTTAAAGTAGCCTAGAACTGGACTGTTTGTTTTTGCGGCGACTTATTCCAAAGTGGGCAGTTGCCAGATAGCCACTTAAAAAAAAAAAATCTAACATATTCGTTGAACAGTAAAGTCAAATTCTTTGAAATTTGGACTAATTTCATTCAAATGAGGTTGATTGTATAGCGTTTTGTTGTGCGTGACTGGATATTCCGGAAGTGGTTATTTTCTCCTTGACTTGCCTTAATGGAAGCTAGTTAATGGAAAGGAAGAAGGACTCCTCTGCGCTGCATGCAGGTAAAGTTGCCTTTTGTTCATTCGACATTTTCCACCTTCTTCACACCACTCTTCCATATTTTCATAACGGATCCTTAAAACTACATACACACCTAGTTACATACACCTACAGACTTGGGTCCTCCCAGATAACCCTCTCAAATTACGCCCTTGGATGTAATGGCGGGGAGATGAAGGAGACGCGGCTTATTGCCGTGAGGACCTTGCCAGGCCGGCAAAAGTCATACAGGATGAAGGTTTTCAAGATAATTAATGGCGAACTTACTATTGCTATCATACGGCTAATTGATTTGCTAAATGGCTACACGGCTATCTGTTCGAGGGAGGCTGCAATCGAAGCCCTCTCTACACTGCCTACTTCAGACTTCCTTTGGAAAATCGATCTCGCACCTCAGACACCGTCAAAAATACGCACACATAGAATTGTTATCTGCCGATGCCTTGAATCCTGAGTTGGAGGCCACTCTACCGACCAAATCACGGACGAGGTTTAAAGACTACACCCACGTTTTTGAAAGTTGTATTCACGGAAACCACAATGGTGATTAAAGCAAAATAAAATGGCTTTCTTCTCTTTAATATCCACATATGCCCCGATCAGATTAAGCTTGAGGAGTTTGTTGACCTGTTAATGTGCTTCAAATGCTACAGGTACCACGAATACGCCACCGGCACTTGCCCCAACGCTACACTCACAGTTTGTTTTGTGTACACCGTCCAAGACCATTTCTGGCACAAATGTAAAAATTCGTTCCAGAAATGCCTTAATTGTGGTGGCCCACACAGAACCATGGCAAAGACGTGTCCAGTAAAGAAGGAACACATACAAAAAGCAAAAAAGCGAAGGACAGATGCAGAAAAGAGGAGGAAAGAAAGGTTAACGCCACCTACGCGAAGTTTGGCAAGGCAACGGTCACAGAGAGTTGTGTTGTCTCTGCACCTACGTACCTGCAAATCGAGAACGAAAAATCCACAAAAATAATGTGTTGCATATATTATGCACATATTGCTAACCTGACCTTGCCTTCGCGAAGGAACTGAACACCATGCTCGTGAATAACGGCATGGAAAAAATGAGTTTTCCCGAAAACCATCCGTCGAACGAGGTTCTTCGAGTGAACCTCCAACCGCAGACCGAGAAGAGTGACCAAAATGTTCCAGACTCGAGTAATGTCTTTTCACGAGATCCTAGAGGAATGCAAGCTATGACTGCCCGGCAAAAGGCACAAACAGACTCACTGACATACCCAACTACCCCAACAGAAGAACAAGTCGAGCGGAAGGAAGCTGCTGCTGTGAGGCCTAAGAAGGTGGAGCATTGGCCTCGCCCCCCAAAAGGTATCGCAGTCACATCGACTGAGTAAGTCCTCGTCTTGAAATAATAGACGTCCCAGGTACATCTACTACTCGATGATGATAAACCTTTAGAGTATATGGTGCCGAAGGGAACCAATTTCCTGACGACCCAGGCCCAGAAGATATTGTTGATGGCCTTAGTGCTGGGCAATACATATGGGACAACGAGGCTGACATACCTGAAGATCTGGTAAAGAAGGCTCTCTTCCACGACCTTGTCTAATTCTCAACCCACGCTTGCGTTGTTTTCACGGACACAGATTTACGTAGGAAGAGGTCCGGCAAGGGAAAGACTCCTCCGTCCTCCCTCCAAGGAGTAAAATTCGACCGAGATTAGAATACTCTTCGCCATAACATCTACACTACATTGCAGGTGTAATATCCAAAGCTAGCCCCCCCTCCTCACCAAGAATAAAATCGAAGAAGAGCTTACCTGAACAGCAACATCAACCCAAACATACAAGACTCTTACTGATTATGACAACCCATTTTAAAATTTTTCACCGAAAGGCTTGAATGTCAACCAATTTCGATACCAAAAAGAACTCAAAACGAGATTAACATTGCCAGAGCTACCTTTTCACCAGGGATTTAAACATCCCTACTCCTGCGTGCTTTACTTTACTATACTAAATACTTTTGCTGGAGATACACTTCCACCACGGAAATATACTCTCTTTAAAGTTATAATAAACTTACCTTTATTATCCTTGTCAAAAACTCTTTTGCCACTATACTATCTTAATACTAATCTATACTTCCTAACTTGTGTACAATGTCCAATTCTTTCATTCTGTCATTACATCGGTAAAGGAGGCAAGAACATATCAAAACGCTCAGAAAATGATGGATAAAGAGAAGGGGATCCATCATCTACAAGATGGAATAAAAAAGATAGTTAGGCAAAGAGAAAGTTGCCAAAGGAAAATAATTAACGCGAACTACAGAATGAAGATGTAAGCAATTACACTCTATAGGACAAAAACAACGACAGATCGCAACCAAAGATGTTACCCGCAGCATGAATCATGATTTATCTGACTTAACTCTCACCTGGACCTGCAAAAAAGTCTTTACAAAACAACCAAGGGAGAATTAACAACTCACCAGAGGAAAAATTTCTTCCAACACAAAACACAGTGCCTCATAAAAATGGGAGACACACAAAAGCAGACACGAACGCTATTTAACATAAAATATCTCAGCAAATTCCTTGACCCCAAAATTAGGTACTTTCGATAAAACCCTACAACCCTTAACACACGTCTGGCACTAAAATATGATTGTGTATTCTATTTTACTTACGACTGTATAGGCTTACAAGTCGAGGTTAATGCATACCAGCGGGTGTTTCTGAATCTATGTGCATATGAAGGCCTTCATTGCGTGCATATTTGAACGTATTTAAGTAATATATGTATGTGCAAGAATGTAACAATATAGACATATTCACGTCACAATTAATATTTAGTTAGTTATTCTTATCTAACCATCTCTTCTACTCTAGCCTAGAACTAGGCTGTTTGTTTACGGCGACTAATGGCTAAGTCGGCAGTTGCCAGATAGCCCCTTAATTAAAAAAAAAATAAATAAAAAATACTCTAGTACCTTGATTGCTTACATAGTTTTTATTTATCTTCCTCTTTATTACCCCCCTTTTATATCAATCTTTGTTTCTTTGTTTACGTCTGGTAGTAATATATATATATATATATATATATATATATATATATATATATATATATATATATATATATATATATATATATCAGAACTTATCTCTATAGCACTCTCTCTCTCTCTCTCTCTCTCTCTCTATCTCTCTTTCTCTCTCTATCTATCTATCTCTCTCTATCTATCTCTATATCTCTCTCTCTCTCTCTCTCTCTCTCTCTATATATATATATATATATATATATATATATGGTGTGGTTAAGGTAATGGCATAATTAGACAACGGCTCTGCTTCAGGTCCAGCAGGTGATCCTATCCTCCTTGAACTGGAAGACAACACTTAGGGATGACCCATCCTTCAGCCCCAAAAAACTGAGTTCAAAGACACGCCTTTATGTCGTCTCGTTTACCGTCACAGAAAACTGTTATTATTAATATATTAACAGCGTTGACTGAGCCAAAACGCTCGAAAGATGGAAAAATATCCAAGACAAATTGGTGCGGTTAAGGTAATGGCATAATTAGACAACGGCTCTGCTTCGGGTTTAGCAGGTGATCCTATCCTCCTTGAACTGGAAGACAACACTTAGGGATGACCCATCCTTCAGCCCCAAAAAAACTGAGTTCAAAGACACGCCTTTATGTCGTCTCGTTTACCGTCACAGAAAACTGTTATTATTAATATATTAACAGCGTTGACTGAGCCAAAACGCTCGAAAGATGGAAAAATATCCAAGACAAATTGGTGCGGTTAAGGTAATGGCATAATTAGACAACGGCTCTGCTTCAGGTCCAGCAGGTGATCCTATCCTCCTTGAACTGGAAGACAACACTTAGGGATGACCCATCCTTCAGCCCCAAAAAACTGAGTTCAAAGACACGCCTTTATGTCGTCTCGTTTACCGTCACAGAAAACTGTTATTATTAATATATTAACAGCGTTGACTGAGCCAAAACGCTCGAAAGATGGAAAAATATCCAAGACAAATTGGTGCGGTTAAGGTAATGGCATAATTAGACAACGGCTCTGCTTCAGGTCCAGCAGGTGATCCTATCCTCCTTGAACTGGAAGACAACACTTAGGGATGACCCATCCTTCAGCCCCAAAAAAACTGAGTTCAAAGACACGCCTTTATGTCGTCTCGTTTACCGTCACAGAAAACTGTTTTTTCCATCTTTCGAGCGTTTTGGCTCAGTCAACGCTGTTAATATATTAATAATAACAGTTTTCTGTGACGGTAAACGAGACGACATAAAGGCGTGTCTTTGAACTCAGTTTTTTGGGGCTGAAGGATGGGTCATCCCTAAGTGTTGTCTTCCAGTTCAAGGAGGATAGGATCACCTGCTAAACCCGAAGCAGAGCCGTTGTCTAATTATGCCATTACCTTAACCGCACCAATTTGTCTTGGATATTTTTCCATATATATATATATATATATATATATATATATATATATATATATATATATATATATATATATATATACATATATATCCCTCTCCTATGTCTTCTTCTCCCTATCTCTTTCTCCTCTCCTTCATCTATTCCCACATCATCTTACTCTTACCCTACTCCATCCCTCCCACTCTTCCGGCTCCGTTTAGCCCGCTCTACTCTCCATCCTCTCCAACTCTTCCCTATCCTCCTATATATCTTCCCCTCTCCCTTTGCCTCCTTCTATTCTCTCTTTGTTTCTCCCTCTTTATTTCTCCCTCTTCATCGTATTATTAACTCCCTTCTCTCTTCCACCTACTCTCCTTCTCTTTCTTCCTCAATCACACCACGTTCCTCCCGCTCAATTTCTCACCCTATCTCCCTATATCAATCTATCTAGCACATCTTCTCTTCTCCCTCTCTTCCCATCTCGTTCATCCTACCTCTCCCTATTTCCTCCCTCTTTCTCTATTCTCGGCTAATGCCTATGTTTACATGCTTGCAGTGGCGGGCAAGGGCTTTTGTACGGGTTTCCATGACAACGTTTTTATATATATCCAATCTGATATATTTTTCTAAACAATGGTCATAGAATCTGTTCTTTTGTCTTGCTAAATGGAAAACACCGTATTTGGCTTTTATTCGTAACTGGCTTTTGCCAGCACGTGACAATTTCTCTATTTCGTTTCGAAACTTATTAAATGCACCCAAAATCTGGAGAATAGTTCATATGATAAAATCATTATTACATTCGTGCCATGAGAGAAAATCAGTGGCCAAACAATTACTCTATTAAATAATTAGCTTATGGGTCGCATCCTATTAATATGTAGTTACTTTATAGTCCTCTACTTTTCACGAGCTTTATGACTAAATTAATTATAATTCACCGGGCATTTCTTGATATTTGCGGGTAAGTAAAGAACTAACGAAAAAATTTACATTACTCGGAAGGTTGATATAAAGATAAAAAGCTCTTAACATTGTTGTGTAAATATGTCAATAAAAAGTTAACAGATTGCTGATTGTTCAAGTTAGCATTATTAAGTTGAGATGAGCTGAACTAAAAAAGTAGGAGGGTAGTGGAAAGACAATTATTGAATTCTTGGCAAGGAGTGTCTGTCCTCAGGGGTCTATTTGTATGTATGTCGTGGAATTTGACCTCAAATTTTACCTTACCATCTTTTGGGAAGGAGCACGTCCCTTCTCGGGTCTGAATTTAATTAAGGCTCAATTCAATTCGCGAACAGTGCCAGACTATGTAGCTTATTTCATTGGAATAAGTAATTAGGTTTGTTCCCTGAAATTTCTTATAAGAACCGCTATATACGATGAGTGAGTGCAGAAACTCCAAAAAACTAGGGTATCTCTCACTAAAACATGAAGGCTTTCTTCCAAATCTTTTCGAATGGAGGTGTCTTGCAGACCTAATTCCTTTAATACTAGCACTCTTATTCATATAGTTCTCTATCGCAAATCCATAATAGTTTGAATCTTGGTAAAATCATTAATTTGGGTGGTTAATATGTCACCTGGGACACCTAAGATTCTTCCTTAAGTCATATGTACTGGTAAGTGATTACTATCTTATTTAAGGGAGTTAGGAAGGGTCAAAGTGACGAAATGTATGTTTTCAAGGTCCTAAAATTGCCACCCAGAGAACGGTATACTATTGGTTTCCATGAGATAACATAAGCATGTTCGGTTATCATCAGTTGCAATATGTCGCTAGTTAATTAATCTTGACGGATTGAACAACTATAAGAGTGCGAAGAGTGCAAGCATCTCAACCAAAACAGTACTTTTAACTGAAATTTTATTCAATAGATTGTGATAATATTCAAATTTTCAATTTTGCTTTTCAAGTTAATAAACAGTAAAAATAATAATACAGATCAGTTGCACAGTCCAAAGAAATTAAAATTTGACCACAAACAATCAAATCAATATATGAATAGTAATATGAAATGAGAGGAGACCTTTGGATTATGATTCAGCTTATGTAGACGTGGCAAATAAGGATTGCAAAACATACCTCATTGGAATAGTATCTCATCATATTCGTATACAACTTTTCGGAAGACTGTTAGATGATAGTATGATTCAGTATACAATCAACGCAATCTTCATTGCATGCTCAAAAGGGAAATGATTTCAAATTTATCCAATGTTTTATTGAATTGTGAATAGATAATTAACACTTCTTTCAAATAATGAAAACAAAAATAAATCAGGAGGGTGCGAGGGCTACAGTTTTGGAAGAAACAACTATTGTATAAGCTAGCTGGTAGGATGATAGGGTATTAAAAATGGCTGTACGCTATAAAATTATTTAATCAATAAATCCCAATCTAAAATAAATGTTGATAGGTGTCTAAAAAAATTTATGAGAAAATTAATGTCAAATCGAAGAAAAGATGTGTTTAATAATTACAGAAAAATAGGTATATCTCGAGCAATAACTAGAAAACAATCTAATTATAATCTGATAAATAAATGAACAAAATAATAATATGAAGTATATATTTGGCATATATTTTCCGCACGATTCACCAATTTATTGCAAATTTCGAGTCTCAATTTATCCTATTTTTCCCCCAAGCTTTGTCTGAGATCTTAAACATTCGTCGGTTTGCAGGCTATAATTTTCTCATCAAGTATATTAAAAAAGGTTTTCTATAAAGTTTTAAACAGCACTCTGCGCAGGACAGGGTATCACTTCCATATTTTAATCATCCAAGAAATACTTCACAGTCTTTCTTGTATTTCATTCAACATTGTCCTGCATGAATAAAGACACATATCCCATCGATTCTCAGAGAGAGTGTACCAGATCTTCGTGAAACATTGTTGCAAATCACAGCATTTAACTGGCTATGTAAACGGACTAAAGTTCAACTCCCACGCTTGAAAACTTTCTACACCATAACCCTGTTAAATACATGTGTGATGCAATCAATTATCTGTACTTTGCTTTAAATACTGCCTATTTCTCACTATAAATAATTAAAAGTGTTATCAATGGAAAATAATTTCCTTCTTTACAGCACCCGACAGAATTTTATCATGAGTGAAGGATAACCTAATGGCTTCGTTCCTTATGAAGTGGTTGCATATATTTTCACTTCTGAATGTAAAATAATGGCTGCTGTTTTAAATCATCAACATCCGTCGCATCTTGCGATCTTCCCTTCGAGTGATATTTGAGGGCCACCCAATTTTTTCCTCGAATCGCAAGACTCGGCATCCTCATAGAGCTCTATTATATGTATGTGAAATACACAGAAGGTCGGCCTTAAATCGCCTATTGAACATTATATATAGCAACAAATCCGTAGTATTCGTAATACAAATAGAATAGTGTTATCATACAGATGTTACTAATTTTCACGTGTAGACTAAAAGTTATGTTTACTTTTTCTAATTTGGGGTGTATCTTTAATTCAATTACACATCTCCTCGTAACTTTTTTATCCAACATTCTATGAAATGTAAATTCAACACGATCAGGAGTAAATTTCCATTAATATATATTTTTTTAATTTTATGGAAAATAAAACGAGATGTTCCCAAATCTATCTAAAAAAATTTCTTAGCCCTAGTTAAGTTTCTAACAAGAGCTCTTAGGATCCAATTGTGTTTAATTTCGATGATTAAGATAACTTTGAAAAGCTTAACAAAATTCTAACCTCAGTTTTTAGTTATTTACATCCCATAATAAAGTAAAATACAAATCTATCGTTATCTAGGGAAATGCAAACTTCCACAAAAGCCTGTAACACCTAAAATAAATGTTCTCTTATAACATCTTAAACCACAATCGAAAGAATTATTTTCAGTTAGACCCAATTGAACGAGACTTTCCAAATAATAAAACAAAATAAGTGAGTTGAATAATATTTATTAAATAGTATCGGAAATTTTAGTATTATTTAGCGAACATTACAGTAACAAATTTCCGAAGGAAAGAAACGTGAATTTGGGCTACAACTTTAAATAAATACTTAATCTAAAAATCATTTTCTACTTTGAATCCGAAAACATGCAAAAACATTGTTTTATGTTATTTTTTATGCCACTTAGAACAATCATTTGAAATATTGCGTTTCTTTATTTATATCTACACTATCTTCAAAAAAGATCAGAACATCTGTATTTCTATCAAAACATCTTCCATCACTTTTGCGAGAAAAGACTCTATGATGTGCAAAATTGGTGTACGAAAATCTACAGATATAACTACGTATTAGGGAATGTCGATTTTAGGGTGATTTCACTAAAATGAAAATAGGGTAATTGTGTAGCAGTTTTTTATTGCCTTTAAGCATACAAAATGATAATATAACAAAAAAAGTTCCGCAAAATAACTCCTACCTACATAAAAATGACATCTTAATTTATATGTATTATTAAAATAATAAGAAAATAATTCACCAAAAAAATATTACCGTCTATAATTTCAAAAGAGTTTTTAGGTTTGATAAATTATTTAAACAAAGCTAAGGCCCTGAGAGTTTTTTTACTTGTTGTCGTAGGTTAACCCCGCATATCTTATACCAGTTTAAGAGAGATGTGGTAGAATAGCGTCAAGTTCACCCTTTCGGCTTAACGAGTGTGTGGGAAAGTTATAATATAAGCAGAGTGAAAATTAACTGAAAGTAGGTTAGCCAATAGTCGACTATCTTGGAGTTCCGGGCTAACAGAAAAACGGGTGCAACAATAACTTTATTAATATGCAAATTAATATTATTTTACAAGGTTAAATGAGTTTTAGAATGAGCTATACACATACTAGATTTATACGAGTATCCGCAGCTACTGGGGAGGAGAGACGTGGTAAGGACGGTCACCGTACAAACAAACGGAAAATATTGACCGATGGACGCTGAAACGACCTTGAGAGTAACTAAGACGATAATGAGGCTTACACTGAAAGGGGGAGAGAGCAAAGAGAGCACATGCACAGGAGAGTTGTGCCTTGCTGTTACCTCGAATATTTAGTTCAAGGGAGTAATCCTTGCCTTGTTGCAAAGTTCAAACAATAGTCTCTGGATAATGACTATTTTGGGGGTGAACTTAAATCTTGCTTTTGAGTAACACGAATCGAGATTGAGCGCTTTGCGTTCGAGGAGTCGGGTATAGCTGGTCGAGGTAGACTCACGTGAATTAACGAGAATACTGGGAAGTGAGGGATTCTCCTAGAATTGTAAAACGGGACGCGAATAACGGGTACCGAGGGGCGGGACAGAAGATACTGACGGAGCAGGAGGATGGCGGATTCTCTTATCCAACTCTGGCGCCAGTGAATTTATATCGGGCGAATGGGATTCTCCCCCTCCGTCCAAGGTGGAGTGTTCTAGGGTCAGACGCATCAGCAGACGAGAATCGACTCGGCCTATTAGCGCGAGCGCGAGATGGTTCTTAAGCCGATGAGCCGAACTTTGTCCGACTTCAGATGGGACCTTCTGGGCTGTCACACTTTTCGCAGCTTTCTGTGATAGCCACATTTCAGGTCATCGCACCGTCTCACGGCCTCTCATAATTTCGCACCTCTATTAGCACAGACAAAAAGGGTCGCCCAGGTGTCTGTTGTCTATGTCTCATTGAATCGCGAGTCGGCACGTATCTTCCTCTCTCTTTATCTCTCTGTTATCTCTGATAATTGTGTTTCATGCCGTTAGTTTACGGCTTGCTATTTGGTCTTTTATATATGTCGAAAATAGAAGTTCTTTGTCGCCATGTGCCCAATCCAAAGCACGAGTTCAGGCGCCGAGGTCAGTGAACGTTCGTGAGGACCGTGGGAACAGTCAGAATATCGAACTGCTTTCTGCGATAAGTGAGGGATTGGAATGTTAAGCACGTGCCTCCGTCGCAACCCAGGGCTTTATCAAGAAACACACGCGGAAGTACTTCCCATCCTTCAAGCGCTGTGTTGCTCCAACTAGAGGTTTCCCCGTGCCCCTCCTTGGCGGAGGCAGTAACAGTTCCGGCTGATCCCTATATATTGTTGCTTCCAATTGGGAATCGACAGTATATGTCTGCCTTTTACAAGAAAACTCTTCCTTCTTGATCGCGCTCCATTTCCCTACGATCCTGAAGGCTGGAATTATACTGAAGGATCTGAGTGAACCTCAGTCAATTGGCCCATCCTTGCTTTCGCTATATTTCGCTTTGCACGAATAGTCCCTCCAGTTAGTGTTACTGCTAGAGGTTAAACTCCTCGGGGTTAAAGTCCCTGGATAACCATCCGATCCCCGTTTCATCTCTTAAAGCCTCGAACCCAAGCTATATTGAGACGAATCATCTGTGGCCTCCTTGCCATTCATCCATCTATGCTTACATACAGCGCCTCGTATAACCTCTCGATCCCTCCGTATAGTTCGTCCGAGTAGCTCTGTCAGATTTATTATTGTAAATATCGAGTATCCATTGCCATTATTCTATTTTAAACTATTTATTGTATATATTGTCTAAATATTAAAGTGTTTTTATCCTTTACTTTTTCATAAGCCTCATAGCCCGCAGCCTTCATTAGTTTAATAACGGCCCACTGCACTATATCGTTTGTATTTAAATCCTTCGCACTCTTTCATGGGAGGTTGGGTTTCACCTTCCCCCACTTCTATCCTCCATCCATGTTGTGACCAGAGTTGGGTAAAGGTCACTGGTTTTACCTTGAGCGTGCACGCATTTCGGTTAGAAGTGTTGTATATGTCTGTGGGTCATTCTACGACAATATAACCCTTGCGTCTTTCGTGACTGCATACATAGCCTGCAGCTTCTTGACCATTTTGACAAACCTTTCAACACTTTGAGTGTGCGAAGGCCATTTAAATCCTAGGCATGGGAACATCTTTGAGGCTTTTCACATCCTTGTTTGTTAGTTTTGTTTTCAAAAGTACCTCTAAGACCATGTAATTTAATTTAGTTAACTCTGAAATATTTATTGCATCGGCAATTATTGTGGGCACCTTTTTCGTTTGGAAATAGCTGTCAACTAAATGGTTCTCGTCTTTGTTTCCTCTGATCTCTATGATGATTTCCACGGCTTTTGCTCGCATTTTTTAGCATTCACTGCAAAGCATAGCTTACAATATTGCTTCAGAGCAACCACACCCAGCTGACCGTTTTACCACTGGAATCATGATGTCTCTGACTCTCTTCCGTTGCGTCCTTATTTGTTGGAGTTAAGAAAGCAGGTAGTGGGGACCATCGACCCACATGGAATTGAGTTTAAGGTTCAACCAAGTGGGTAAATAGACCCTAATAATAAACTCAACAAATAACTTGAGGTTATTCAGCACTTTTCCCTTCAATCCGTGTTCGGATATCCAAATTCTGCAGAAACGAAGTGCTGGTGTCAACCAACGACTGTGACTGACATGTCCAATTTCCAAAAGGGCCAATAACTGGGGTACTTTCTCTGATCTTATAGGTTGGGCAATACAGCATGCGTAGGACTGAGCAGTGATTAGATCTTTAACGATTTCTTCGCGCAACACAGGAAGTGCATGCCCACAAAAACCTTTGGAAAATTCTTAGTAACTTCAAGCTGAGTTGCTCCCTCAAGATGTTGTCAACAGGATCTGGCTACTTGATTGAGAAGATGCTGGGGTAGCTCACCAGTATGTAGATAATATACAACCATAACAAGTCTTTCTCCAAGGTTCGTCTCTAAATGTGTCATCATAACTCCCTTCCATTCTGTATTGACTGCCGTTGAATCACCACCAATACCCTGTAGTGAATTATCAAGTACTCTTTCTTGAAGCCAGAGCAACATATGATAAGCAATGATTTCAGCAGGTTTCATCCCGTCAACCTCAGGTTCTGGCACAAAGTGAAATAGAAATCGGCCATCATGCTCTAAGCAAACGGAGTAGTGTTCGTTCTTAATGAGAAGGAGCAAACTTTCCTCTGAGCTCCTTCTATTTCTACGAGGGGCGGTCAATAAGTTTTGCGAATCGGTAGGGCAAAACAGAGGAAGGGGGATGGCTGTTGGTGGGGGTGTTAGGACAAGTTATTACAAGTTAGGTCCTGCAACCGCACGCTCCTGCCTCGTCTATTTAAGAAGAAGTAGCTGATTGCAGATCGTCAGTCACAAATTATTCAACAATCGAGAAGTCCGAGCACCGCGCACTGATCAAATTTTTGACCAAGGAAGGCAAGAATGCAAAAGAGATCCATGAACGCATGGTTGCAGTGTACACCGACACCGCCCCTTCCTATGCAACCATTGCTTGCTGGAATAGGAAGTTCCGCCATGGTCGTGAGTCCCTTGAAGATGAGCCCCGTCCAGGACGCTCGTCAGACGTGACCAACGAGGACAATGTGGCCTGTGTGGGGAGGATGATCCTCGAAAATCGACGGGTGAAGGTCGAAGAAATCGAGCGAGAACTTGGAATATCACATGGAAGTGTTATCAACATCATCCACGACAATTTGGCCATGACTAAGTTTTCTGCCCGTTGGGTCCCTAGAAACCTCACGCCACATGATCCACTACAACGTCGTCAAAGTCCACAAGGCCAGAGTTGTACAAGCTGCCCTGTGCAATTGCGGATTCGAGGAGCTTAACAATACCCTCTACAGTCCAGATATAGCCCCTAGCGACTACTTTATATTCCGCCAGCTTAATGCTGCACTGCGTGGACGCCGGTTTGGGGACGATGAGGATGCCCAGCTCGCCGTGCAGGAATGGATTGAACAGCAGTCGGCAGATTTCTGGTTGTCGGCAATTCGAAGTCTCAGGGAAAAGTGGCACAAGTGCATTGAAGTCGAGGGTAGTTATATGGAAAAATAATAATATCTCGTTTCTTTAGCATAACTTGTTTCGTCTATTTTTCCATCGAACAACGAGCATGAAATCCTTCCTTCTTTCAGTTCTTTAACTTATTGATTGGATATTTCCTTTATGATTTTTTCTTATGCCCGTCTAAGTTTATTGTGGTCGATCATCAAAGATGCATCCTCTTGGTTGATAAGCCCTGCATTGATCGAAGCAGCCTTAGCAATTTACGAAGCTTTTTGAAGTCCATTATGATGGCGATTACTAGCTAAGTAACTTTTTAAATTATTCTTTGCGTTATACTTAATTCTTTTAGGTGAAGGTTTAGCGAAATCGTCATAACTACTATCACTTGATGTTGCGTCTTGTTTTCCATAAAAACTAGCATAGAACTGGTCTATTTCTTCGCGAAGTTCTTTTCCTCGCCGAGTGATTTCATCCATTTTAGTTTTATTTATCTGTTCCAAATCTCCGATTTCTTTTACTATATTAGCTAAGGCAGTCTGATTTTTTGTCATTTGAACCAATCTGCATGCTAGCTTTACCTACTTTCTTCGTCCTCTGAGCATTTACTAAGACCAACTCTAGAATAGGAATCTTTTTCTGACGAGGAGAGATACAACCAATGTAGGGATGGTTTACCTTTTTACCTGTGGTAGAACAACCTTCTTTACAACACATTTGTATTGTGCACTTGCAGTTTAGGATGTCACGAACAGTGTTAAGTGTTTGAAGGAATTCGTTTTTCTTTGCTAAATTTCCTCTTCCAAGTGATGTATCCATCACTTTGTGCCATAATTTTGTAAATGGCAGTTTAATGCTGCAATGCGCATTAATCACAGATGGTTTGAAATAGGCATTAGCTTTTTTCCATTGATGCAGAAGGGGATCAATCATGTCATTTACAATTTCTTTGTCAGTTTAGTTTCTTATGTCTGAAACGTTTGGTCGCGAAGAAAATTCCCAATCTTAACATTTCTCTCACGGTCGGAAGTTATGATCCAGGAAGCACTTGCCCGTTACCAACTAGAAGACTCAAATGTGATGATTGACTTCTTCTCTTCAATTTCGACATTGTTTCACCATCTGAAAATAATGTCAAACATAGGTAATTTACTGAACTATTCTAAGTTTTTACTTTTTATTCAGAGATGCAAAATTAATGTAATTAAAAATGTATTTTCGAATTATATTTCAAGAAATAATACCAGCTTTCATTATATAATATTTATGAGATACTTGCTGTGATTGAAAATAGGTAGTAAAAGGGGCTACAAGTAAAGGGAAGTGAACACTACCATCTGACATGAAAACTGGAAGCAGACTGACTCGTCACTCCAGTGGCGTCACGTGTCCTAATGACACCGTGTATAAAATTTGCAACGGGAATGAGCTATTTAAAACGCCCGTATACTATATTTTACAAAAGCTAGTGACTAATAAAATGTACTAGAATTTCATTGAAATGGAGCAATTCAATGTCTCATTTTGTATTTAAAATAAAATAGAAATGCACTACATTTAATTGTAATTTAACTGAATTTGGAAATTTGAGGCCACGATTTATTTAGTTAATGGTTATGATTTTTTGCATTTCTTTGCAGTTCTCTTCTATGGGCATGAAAAGGCATGAAAATTTGCTACACAATTATATTTTTAGAAAGTTGGAAAAATTAACACACCCTACTACGTATGCGTAAATGGTATTCTTATCTGTATTAACAAAACGAAAGTTATCACTAGATAAAAAATAAAGTGTCCACAATGACAATATCGCTTAGGTTTCTTGAAAAGAGAACCGAAGATCGTTTTCATATCATCTAACTTCAGTTGCAACTCGTCTAAGTAAGGTCATTCTCTTTCCACGTTTCGTCGAGTTAACATGGCTAAGCAATCAGTCTCGCTACTCTTTTTACCAGAGCTGATAAAGAAGCAGCACCAACATGATGGTCTTTCATTTGGAGCCATTGCAGAAACTTTCTGGCTCTCTTAAAGTGTAATCAATAGGTTTATGAAAACCTATGAGAAACCAGGTTCATGTAAAGCTAGTAATCCAATCGGTATAACAAGGAAGTCTTGAAAAATGGAAACCCCAGCCAATACCCCAAATATAAAGGAGCACCTTTTCAAGACGACTGCTGTTGTTTCTTCAAAGATTAGTGAAATTTAGGCAATTAATTTCTCCCTGGAGATATTGGTTGCTCAAATCTCCGATGAACAAAAAGACTAGCCTTGTATTCGCTACTCAGCACCTTATTGGAATGTATCCATTGGTAGGGGTTTATTCGTCACGGAGTAGACGAAACATTGTCTATAAATTGAAATTAAATAGATTGTGAGTTTGGCGGAATTAAGGTCATGGAGTGGGGTGTGATTTCGGTACAAGGCACCGAGTTATAGTGAATTCATAATTGTATAAAGAAATACTGTGACAATATGCTTTGCTCCATCTGCTAGCCTCCGAACCGCAGCATTCAATTTCAATGCAAGAAAAAGCCCCTTGCCACGGGGTCTAGTTGGTGAAGACCTATGCGGAGGACTAGCGGATCACTTTAAAGGAGTGGGGTGCAGAGAGTTCGGACCTGCATCCTATTTAAATATTTAAAATACACTTGATGAAAGGTCTAAAGCCAGGAATCCGAAAACAGTTCAAGAACTCTGAAAATTCCTAAAGATAAATGGAGCAAGATTATTGCGAAAGAATGTCAACATTTTGTGTGTTTGTGTGGCCGGAGATGCTTATAGTTTCATCGAGTATACAACCCTTGCACACTATATACTAATCGTTATTTTGAAATAAATAATTGTTTCCGCTGTCGTTCGGATCAAATTTTGCAAAGTTAACTCTTTTAAATTTATGATTCTGTGCCTGCAACTTTCTTTTTCTTCATTCTAATTTTTCTAACCGTCACTCATATGTAGCTTATCACCATTTCTTATTTAACACCAACTTTTGAAACTTTGAATTATCTCTTCTAAAAATTACAGAAAATGTGATATCAAATTTAGTATAGCATTTCTGTTCATTTTGGAAACCACTTAAAACCTCATTATTTTTTTGCTGCAGTTTAGAGCAGTGACCAGAATATGTAGGTTTCATTTTTGCATTTATGATGCTGCTCGAAAAGTTTTGAGACTATTTCGTTTAGTAGTTTCATCTATATTCATATGGCATGAATTTTCCCTTGAGCTTTTTTAATTCAATTATGTGCAGGCAACGTAATTACATCCCATCCACCATGCCACCTTTCCTTCATCACCTTAAAACTTTGCTGGAATCGGTCACCTCGCTCATAGTTGACTTTACCAGGTTTTTCGGAAAGTTAACTAGATAGCTTTTTAGAAAATGCAAATAGATGCTCATGTTTGAACCGAGCGATTTGCAATTCTCTAAAAGTTGCTAGACAACTTCGATAGAATACTTTGCTCTGTATTCACAAGAAAGTTCTAGACATTGTCTTTGAATGATAACCAAGCATTCGTTTTTAGTTCTGACAATGTCCTGATCAAATTTTTATCTTTGATGAGCTGCCGAATATATTAACCATCAAACACACCGGTCCTAAATTTCTAAATTAACAGGCCAGAAAGTGACGAAGAAGATACTTGAAACAATCGTCTTCTGTTGGCAATTCCTTAACAAATTGTTTCGTGAGACCCAGTTTGATGTGCAGAAGTGAGAATATAATTTTCTTTCTATCACCAAGTGGTTCAGGTAGAAAGTTAGGATCACCAGGTTTGAGGTCAGATATTGTACGCCAATTTTTCTCCACCCAATGCTTCTCTAGAGCTGTGCTATCCCATATACACACAAAGCAGCGATAGTTTAAGTACCCTCGTTACTGATGAATAAGAAAGCATACCATTTTCTGGTCAACGTAGCTGATCCATTTGTGTTTGTGATATTGCAACAACTCAATGATTCCATTTATCTCTCCCTATTCTTCACGAAGCCAACCTGAATTTCCAATTGTGAATGCGCTATATAAATTGCCATTATGGAGGATCACTTACTTCAGGCTTCGATTTAAGCTTGTAGGTGAATAGTATAAGGCACCCACGGTTCTCCACCTCCCTTGCCGGTGGGCCGGTTATCAAACCTTCCCCTTCCGGCCCGATATCTTATGGTCTCACGCTAGTTTCTTGTCTCATTTGCTCATTCGCGTCCAATTCTTATTTTCTCTTTTACTATATGTATTTATAGTCAGCTCCAGCAGGTTTCTGCATCTTTCTTTCTGTCTTAAAATTTTATTTGAAAGACAGAAAATAAAAATGGCATAGAACTGTGGTGGTTGTATTATCACCCGCAAATCCTGCAGTTGCTTTCTTTGCATGTGACATGAACAGTGAGCCTTTAAATTGTGAGCAGGTAAGAGCAAGTGGTATAAAAAGTTCTTGGAAGTTCCTAGCTTAGGGAGATACTGGGTTTGGTGGGGTGACGCTTTGGGCGAAATATAGTTACTGTGCCTGGTAGCTTAGCGGTAAAGCATCTGACCGGCAATCAGCAGACCCGGGTTCGATTCCCGGCCAGGAATTCCAAACTTTTTTCCTTTGGCGTTATTTCTGTCTTCTCGGTAAAGGATCGCTTTCACTGTGCCGCCCTCTGCTCCCTTTAATTCTGGATTCTTCTAATGTCCCTCTCTCTTGCCTTTAAAAAAACTCCCGTTTCTTGTCTCGTTTTCTCATTCGCGTCCAATTCCTATTTTCTCTTGTACTATATATATATATATATATATATATATATATATATATATATATATATATGTATATATATAAGAGTTGGGGAACACTCCAACCACCCCTCGGCCTATTCCTCGAAAGAGCTATTGATGAACATGCATCATTCAATTGAGGTGTACATCTGAATTCGCAATTCCTCCATTAAATCTTGTATGTTATGGAAATACACAAAGCTAATGTTACTTCGAATGTCGTGCCTAAATTCTCTTTATCTAGTTCTAAATTAGGATTTCTTTAACTGAGTTTCAACTAAGTTTTTCTCATTCAATCGTAATGCTAGGAGTTTTGAATCCTTTCTTTGAGAGTCTCAAATCTCGTGTCAAATCATTCAAAATCTGTATCATTGCAGGCATGGATGTCTTCATTATGATCCAAGTCTTCAAGAGAGGATATTTGAACGAAAACTGGCACTGCGATTTCAACCCAAAGAGGCACTGGACGTATATTTGTTGATATATAGGATAATCTATTTTACCATCGTTTTTCTTGTATCTCCTAGAGTTTTCAGTAAACAAAAGTTACCGCCCCTCTATGATTATTGGCCTCTAACCAAATCATATGTATTCCAAATGTCAGCTTATTCCATGTTCCCATGCTCCTCATCTGTAACTCTCGAAATATAGCTTGTACACCTAGTGTGTGACCCGATACTGGTCTTAATTACCGAATATTTCTTACAAAATAGGTTTGCTTGAGAAATGTGCTGATTTGCTATTAGTCTGTCAATAGTAAAACTGTCACATATTCGTATATAATATAAGGAGGCAGGGCAGTTTAGACACGTAAGGCGTTAAGTAACATAGGCAGACATCATATGAATGGAAGGAAATATGTGTGACTAAAATATAAGGTCAACAGTCACAATTTTAGGAAAACAAAAGAAAAGATTACATAATGTCTACTAACCCCTTACAACTTGTCACCAGCCTGTTTGACGTGAAACTGAATAGAAATGTTACAAACTTTCGCATTTTCTTAATAATGCTTCATTTACGAGTCGTGTTAACATCAGATTTTCCTTATTTGATCCGCATAAAATGTTTTCATCGTGAATATTGAATTCAGCTGGAGAAGATTTTTCACATTAAGAACCAAGCATTATGTTCGCTGTATGGAAATCTTGTGTTTTGTTAGTTTTCTGACCTACCCCCAACAACGTTAACTAGTAATTGATTTTAATTTAATTAATAAAAACTCTAATATTCTGGCTATCATTGTCTCAGGCAATTATTTTAAGTTCATTATAATTAAATAGTAAAGAACATAATTCCCCAGCTGATACCATTCACATGGCAAACATAAAATTCTCCTTATTTTACACAATTAAAACGTTTAATTTATGCATATTGTATTCAGCCGAATTATAAGATGAATGAAAACAGACACAACCTGAATCATCCGAAACACGTTTACTCGGCCGTCGAAAGTGCGCCTGCTCAGTTGAGCATTTGCATTCGCCTTACTTCACCAAATAATTTCAGCTCGTGCTTTTATGCTAAAAGTTGCCTTACATTCAGAGTTAAATTTACCCTTTGAATTTGAATATCTCCATAGAATTTTATTGCATGAGTGGGTTTGATCCTGTTTTTCATTGCGAAAGGACATCGCGAGATTGGAACGAGTACAAGCCAGGGCAACCAAGCTGATTCCCTCTATCCGACATAAAAGTTATGAGGATAGACTAAGGGAATTAGATCTGTTCTCGCTGGAAACCCGTAGACTGCGTGGTCAGCTCATCGAAGTTTTCAAAATACTTCGAGGGTTCGACAATGTTGACTACCGGGATATTTTCACACTGAGTCAGAACAGAACGCGCAATCACGGCTTCAAACTTGAACTGAAGCGTTACAACCGCAATCTGTGTGGAAATTTTTTCACCTACAGTATCTGCGGTAAGTGGAACGCACTTCCAGTGGAAGTTGTCAACAGTGAATCTGTTGACCAGTTCAAGTCAAGACTAGACAAGGTCTTGAAAAGTGGCCGTTTAGGGACGCAAAACAATTGAGCAGCCTTGTGCCCGCTCGATTGCAAGTCCAATGATACCCTCTTTGAATGGACCTTAAGGTCTCCTAGGGTACCTTCTTTCCTTGTTGTTACTCCTTGTTGTTACTTCGTTAACGATGCTAGAGCGTTCGAGGTCTCTCTTATAGAGATTTCAGATTAGTAATACAAACTGAATTTACAGGTGTATTAAGTGAAAGTAATAATACCACCAGCCATTCATGAAGATTCTAGGGTGGCGATAAAAACTTTAAGATTTGTTTATTTAGATTTGTTTCAAATCAGGGTCTAAAACATTAAAGTTGACAAATTTGTTTCATTACCTTTGGTAAATTTGTCTGTCATTGCGGCCAGACCCCTTTGGTTTATGGTCACCATAGAACTGATATGGACTCGGATTGTTCGGAATTCACGCTCCGGGGAACATGATGGGGTTTGAGCTATTGAAGTATGGGATAATTTAAATTGAAGTTATAAGTTCACCAAACGCGAACCAGGAATCGGACACTGTAAATGACTTAAACGCGGTTTTCAACGTTATTTAGGCAGTCTCGTTCTATCACTGCCTATAACTAGGAATTTTCTGCAAATAATAATGTCTCAGCCTCCAAAATGAATTCATACTTAGTGTAGCAGTTGTTTTATAAATAAGGAAAATATTATAAAGATGGAAGTCGTTTAAAAAAAACTAGTTCTCTATAACTATGTACATGTTTCATACGATACATCATTTGTGAAAATAATGCAGTATAAACTAATTTAAATCTCTGTTGTAATGACTATTTCTATGGTTCTCTTGACCAGTCTCTTTTACAGCTCTCTTACCCAATTAGGGTATTGTTTACTCTGACCTTCGACTTGTTCGTTTCTCAGTATGAGATTCCAATGATATACCCTTTTATTAGTCTTAACGTGAAATAAAATGAGATAACACTGACAAATCAGATCAACCTGGATCACAAGGTAAATTTCATGAACTGCAACTTGAGTCTGACGAAAAGCCACATCTCATTGCAAAATCTAAACTAAATGGCCTGGTTCGGGATTAGTCCTTCAATAAACGGCAAATTCAACTACTGGCCTTTTGTCTGAAAGACGAATTTGTCGGAAGAAACTGCACATATTACAACATTTAAAACGCTAATTGAATTTCAGACAATATCACTCAATTTAAAAGAATCACTCTTTTTGCAGTAATATCAAAGAACCTTTTGATACCCTTGGATTCATATATGAGTGCAATCAAAGAAAAGCTGCTTATTGATTGAACTCTTTGAAGAATTAAGGTGGTTCTACTATACAGCCTCTAAATGACAACCTGACTAATTCAAGGTAGTCATATGGAACTCTATATTTTATTCTAGCTAGCATAAAAGTTCAAGGACCTTGAATAGCTTGTTTTTGAAAATTTAAAAAGATTATTGTAATTATAAATGGGATAAAACTTGTTATATCAAGTAGAATGGTTTTCATTGTGAGTGTGACAGCCGAGAATGAACATTATGCTCAGTCGAAATGGCCACTATTAAATTCATTGAAACTGGCATTAGACAAAGTTATTATTTTCCAATCACTTGACATAAAAAAGGCTTAATGAACCAATTTTTCACAAAGTGATAAAAGAAAATAATCAATCATTCCTATACATCAAGCAGAAATTTTCCTAATGAAGTTTAGCTAGATCAATGCAGCCGATTTCGACAGTCCTCATATTGGTGAGTTCCTATTTGCTCATAATCTTTAAGCAATGATGAATAAAGCAGTGTTACTAACTTGGTTCGCATTTAGGATCCAACTTAGTGGTCTCCTAGGAACGCAGAGGAAGAACGATCATTTTTCCTAAATAGATGAATCTATCAAATGTTACCAACTTATTGGTTGTAACATATCAGCCAAAGTACAATTTCCGCATTAGCATCTTTCAGTTTACCTATCAAATGCGGGGGCTATTAATGGTGAATATGGAGACAGTTTCCACTAGCTTATTACAGAAATAAAAAGTAAGTAGTATAAAGGGAAATGGAGTCATGCCAAATTAGTTAATTTCTGTAGGAGTATGATACAAAAGCAAACAAAGTTTCCCATGAAAAACTAAAAAACAAATAAATTCCCAAATTTATTTTAAATTAAATATTCAGTGTTCATTTGTAGTTTATTTGTGATTAGTGTTTGTGCATCATACACAAATCATCCCTCATCCCTTACCAGTCCTGCAGCGATGGTGGGGCTGTGACGGGCGCAGGTCCTAGGTGGGACTGGCAAAACATAGTTAAACCACTGCACGTGTGGCGCTGCATACTTCATGGTCGTTACGATGCTAGGGCTCAGCGACCGCATCTCTCGGCAGCTGTTTGCACGACCGAGAACCCTTTTAAGGGACCACGCTGCTCGCCTCCATCCGAAGAAGGGCCTAGTTAAGGTGGCATAGACACCGCTCGCACCGTACTCCTCCCAAGTAGGTAACTGAGCACGCTAGAACATCTTCCTAGTGGTCAAGATAGAAAAGAAAACCCAAAGACAACACCAGCTCTTGAAACCTGAAGATAGCAACATGGAATATGCACACCCTCTCAAAGTCCAGGGGCCACACCGTTGACCGTCCACACAAGCGCACTACCTCCATTGTAGCCGAATTCAAGAGGTACATTATTGATATCGTTGCCTTCAGCGAGACACGACTGGGATCCGAGATTTCCCTCAATGAGATCGGTAAAGGATATACCTTTTTCTGGAAGGGCCTCCCAGAAGAGGCAACCAGAATTCAAGGTATATTTTTCCGCAATAAGATCATCCCTCCTCCGCTACATACTCATGTCCCCTGTTAGGAACAGCGAATGTCTCATGAGTCTCCGTCCCACACTGTCTTGCAAAAGCTACGCGATTCTACGCTTTCCTCAGCCGAAGAGGTGAAAAATGAGTCTATGAGCTACCATTCCTAGAACAGACAAAATTATCCAACTTGTTGATTTCCAACGTCATGGATGCTCCACCTATACCATCTAGGGTTGCGTTATCGGCAGGCATGGAGTGGAATTTGCCAATTATAATCGCCTCCACCTTTTAAACCGGTGCACTAAACATGATCTTACCATCATCACAAATACAATTTTTTAACTCCCCAACAAATTGAATACAACTTAAATGGACCTCAGATCTAACAACTGGCACCTGATTGATTACGTTATTGTCAGAGGCAGCGATCTATAATATGTCACCATCACGAGAGCACGAGGTAGCGTAAAATGTTGGACTAACGACTGACTCGTCCGCTCCATTTTTTGCTTCAAGATACGATCACCTGTGTGCAATTGCGGTGGAAGGAGACAAATGAACAGTGATGCCCCCCTAGGACCCTGCAAAACGCCAAGACCAGCGGCAAGAGCTTGCGAGTGCCGTAGCTGCAGCTACCCCATCTCGCACAGTTGAAGCCGATTCCACAAACAACTACTCACTAACAGACGCATGGAACAGTTTGACGAACACCATCATGGGGGCTGCTAGGAATGCCCTGGGCTACACTCAAAGACACCACCAAGATTGGTTTGACGACAACTATCTCTGAAATACATCAGCTATTACAAAGAAAAAATTCAGCAAATGATACTGCTATAAGAATCCCATCTTCCCTTGTATTGCGTGACAGATATGCAGAACTAAGCTCTGCTACCTAAACAATATTGAGCCAAATGGAGAATGAATGATGATTTGTCAAGGCATGTGAACTCCAGCGTCACACTGATGACAACGATCTCCATAGCTTCTATCACGCTGTAAAAACAATATACGGTCCAAGTAGAGGCTCCACGGTGCCTGTTAAGTCTGCTAAAGGCCATACACTTATAAAGGACTGTCAAGGCATCTTGACTCGCTGGGTTGAGTACCTCGGTGAGCTCTTTAACTATGTCAATCAAGCATACCCTAAAGCGATCAGCTTCCTCCCCGCCTCCCTCGAATACATGCAATGGACTCCATTCTCACCTTTGCCGAAGCCATAAGAGCTATTAAAACCCTGAAAAATAACAAAGCGTCAGGACCTGACTGAATCTTCGGTGAGGTATTTAAATACGGAGGATACCTGCTCCATCGACAACTCCACCTGTTTATCTGTGACCTATGGGAAGCCGAGTGTCTCCCTCAACAATGGAAGGATGTCAACATCGTCACTATTTACAATATAAAAGGGGACAAGTCCATCTGTGGTAATTACAGAGGGATCTCCCTCCTCACTGTAGCTGGGAAAATCCTAGTTATGATCATGCTAAACTGCCTTCTTTCTCGAGGTCATTTGAGGTTAGTGTAAAACAGGGCAGTTTCCATGCTCCGGTTCTTTTTAAAATTTACATGGCAGCAGTGACACTTTCATCTCAGGCATAGATTCCAACTAGAAGACGGCAGCGCCTATAGATAACGCTTGGATGGCAGTCTATTCAATCTGTGATGACTACAAGCAACCACAAAAACGAGAAATGCGACTGTATTCGACCTACAGTACGCTGATGGCGCAGCCTTTATCAGTTACTCATCTGAAGAGCTTCAAACGATACTTGACATTATTGATGACATTTACACCAGTACATGGCTCATCATTAATACCAAAAAGACTAAGGTTCTCCACCAGTACCAGGACCTGGATGACCAACTCCCTCCGGCAGCTTTTATGGTTGGCGATGATGACATTAACCAAACTAACACCTTTGCCTACATTGGCAGCATCTTTTCCTCATGCCCTACATCGATGAGGAAATAGAAGACAGAATCCGACAGGCCAAGAATGCTTTTAGGCGACTATAGAGTTTGGTTTTCCTCAATCGCAACATCACCATCCCCACAAAGGCTGCTGTCTATAAGGCTGTGTACAATTCTTCCCTCCTGTTTGGCTGTGAAGCCTGGACTGTATACAGGGCGAACATCAAGAGTCTTGAGGATTTACACATCAGATATCTCCAACGAATCCTTGGGATCACTTGGGCAGAGCACGTTTATCATGTCACCATCCTCCAGCGGACAAGCTGCATCAAGCCCTCATCATCCAGGCGAGGGCATTGCATACCCCAATTGTCTGAGGTGTGCCTCAGAATTTGCACTTCCTAGCCATCAAATAATTCACCGGAGCCAACAAAACTGACCTCATCTTCATTATACATCTAGTCACACTACTATTCATCAAACTACTTCACTTGCCATCGCCACCCATCATGAGAGGAGAGACGTGGTCATCGGTATTCGATGGGTCTCTATAACCAAGTAAACAAGCATTTGTTATTATCAATTTTATGGATCAATAGCTAATGCAATAGACACCATTTTCAAAGTTTTCTCAATATATTTCAATATTTTGGGGCATAAACGCTTAGGAAGCAATTACGTCAAACGTATTAAATATCGAAAAATTGAAATTCATTAGTATCACATTTGAATTGACAATAAAATCACGACATTGACTAGATTTTTTCCTTTTCCAAGAAATCAGTTATTTTCAAATAGACTTTGCACTCGAATGTGCCTGACTTTCATTGCTCATGGGTACAACTTAAGGAATTACGGAAACGCCGCGTTCCAAGTGCCACGATCGGTATCGGTTGTTGGATAACACTACTTTCATTTGTGTAACTTCTTCACTTTTCTACTAACCCCATTTTAGTAACTTTTGTGAAGAAAGATGTTTTGTTTTCGTGGTTTTCTAAGAAAAATTATTATAAATATATACAGAGCAAATGATGCGCATGATTGAGATTACGAACTCTATATTTTGATCTAAACTATCGGAAAGTAAGAGTAATAATGTGTGCTGCAATCTTAAAATTAGAATATTACATACAGATTCATGGGTACAAATTTCTCTTTGAGCTCAGAGGTGGCTTGAGACACACCCTCACTATAGGAAAGAGATCAGATGCTGAAATTATTGTCGCAATCGTGCGAGGAGATACACCCTTCGCTAAATTATAAAACACCCTCCATAGATTACTTATATATTTAACATATTGAATCCAACTTTTAGGAATTTATCATATTATTCATATTTTTGTATGATAATAATGTCGATTTTGATAATATGATTGAAACAATTTTTAATATTTGAATTACTTAGTATTTTACTAAATCGTGTGAAATAAATAAAATTGTATGTTTTCGATAATCAGAATTTAGCGAATAATTCTTATGCTTCAGATTAAATTTATAACGATCGAGCATTCAATATCGTTCTAATTAGTGATATCTCTAAAAATAAAGAACACATAGAACCACAGAATGTGCAAATACAAATTTTTATTTACAGGCGTTATCACATTTTGATATTTCCTAGAAATAAAATATTCTCGATATGTTGTCCAAACCTCTATAAAATGAGTTCAAGAGACAAAGAGTTCTTGTATCAAGGAAGAGAATGATCAGGAAACATCATGCAACACTTGGTGTATAGACATCTCTCATTTTGGTTTCACTACTGAATAGCTAGAGATATTCTGAACTTGCTGAGGATTTCAATAAATCATCATCTTAAAATTATCACAAGTATAGCAAGAAGACTTAAAAAACAATTGCTATAAAGGATGCTTGCAAGGCGAGAAAAGAGCAATGTATATCTGAGGTTACAGAAAAAATTCTCCTCATTGTACCAAATATTACACACAATAGACACATGAACAGTAGTCTAAATTAATTGATTAGATGAAAGTAATTATCAATTACATAGGAGAGACTATTGAAATTTCGCATGCAATTTGTGCAAATCCATTTCAATATATCTTAAAAGAAAATTTTAAAATATTTAACCTCTATGTAACAGGTTTCCAGCACTTCTGGCTATGTGAGAAGAAGAGTTGTAGTGGCATTTTTCCCCAGCCAGAGTGGTACCAACTGTGAAGCATGTAGGCGGTTTTATTGCAGTGTAGGACTGCATGCCTACATCAAGGCAAGAGATGTTTTTATGCCAGGGAAGTGTGAACTACATAACCTGCACAACGATGTTCTCACAAGTTTTAGAGCTATCTATCCATAAAGTGCATTACACTAGACACATAAAGGAGGCTATATTTCAAGAGGAAAATGATCCATCCTAAACAACAACACCAATAAATGTTATGAGAAATGGGAATCAAACTATGGAGACGCCACCACACATCCCAGACTTAAATCAAAACAACAATTACGGGGAGTGTTTGGCAAAGCCATAGGAAATAGTAAAAATATAAATAAAACCGAACCGTATGAAAAATTACAAGTTGAGTCGTGAAAGATAGCGTCAAGATACTTGTTAATGAAGAAATAGAGTGTGCACTTGAGTATTAAAAAAGAGATAAATTTATAATATCTGTACTAAATTCATTTGCCTCAAATGTCTAATTACATTATACGAATGATTCAATAGTGTGCCTTTTACTTTGGGCCATGGCCATATATGTAAAATTGACTTAATTGGAGTCCAGCTAAGAAGAGTGGGAATATAGGGGTGAATCCCTGGATTTAGCTTGGGATTACACAAAATCTCGTGATTGTACAATCCCGGAATTATGAATGGAATCATTTAAAATTAATATTTTCACATATTAAATAATGCAATTTTAAAAATGTATAGCTATTTAGACTTATAAAGAATAACGAGTATATTATATTGCCTTTAAAATTAGCTAAATTGGCAACTGTTTTTTGCTGGGGTGGAAAACCGCGTTGCGTTGACAACTCACCATTTCCCAGTTATTAGAGCAATAACCTCCTATTCCCTACATTGTAAATTAAATTTCAAATTTATATAAGAATTATGCATTTCTATTTCATTTAAATTTAAATCAGGTAAATGTTTAAAAAGCGAATTGCATAGACGGAATCTTAATCCTCTTGTCAACCTGGAGTCTTTTGAACTTCCCTGATTTAATGAACTTAGTTTGTATTTATCTTCCTTTTTTTCAGTCATTCTTCGCTCCTCCTAATGTTTCCATTTTATATTAATTAATTTTTTTGATTGTTTTTTTGCTTTTTTTGTGGGCGTTCCCTCTACTCTGTATTATCCTTATATATATATTACAATTTCCAATACTTTTGTTATTCCTTGATAAAGAACTCGAAATAAAGTTTAAAAGTACTTGGAATCCTCGTATTAATTTTCCCTTTGGGCTTTGTTGCATACAAGTATATGTAAATCAAAATCAAAATTGATTAGATGGACCTGTTAGGACACCACTGCTATATAGTTAAGAATTTTGAGTCGGCTTGTTTGTAATGTTTGTGTCCTTTGCTTTGTGCTACCCTGCTTTGAGGAATATAGCCTTGAGTATAATGAAAATAAATACTAAATGAAGGAAAAATGGAAATTTAAAAAATTCGTCAATAATGGGATTATTTCCCCGATTAATAAACTTCTCGATTTTATCCAGGAATTAGAAATGTCGGCACTGTTACACCTATAGTGTAAATACTTTTTATATATACACAAAATATCTACTGCAATTTATACTCACGAACCTGATTATATTTCATAAGGCTATGGGAGGATATGCTAGGATGTCTAGATACGTAAAAAATAAGTCACTTTGTAAGGAAGAAATTTGCATAACTACGCTAACATACGATAATTATAGGTCTTACAATGGAAAAAGTGCCATTTAAATTGATTGAGACAGTACAATTTTGCAGCAAATATCCATTTAGATTGATATCCCTCGTTAATAAATTGGTTAAATCGATTCACCTTGGTGAATTAAAAACTTTAGTTCGTTCAGGTCATCATTAAAAAGTTAAGAACTAAGCTAGGAAAATGTGAAGGCAAGTACTGAACGATAATTAAGGAATTCTCAGCAAGGAATGTCGGCATTAATGCGTTGGCTGGACATCTGCTATAAAATTTGGCCTCAAGTTCTACTTTACGGAATGTGTAGGTGCGTCGGGGTCAATAGTACACGCCTTGTCAAGTCGTCTTGCGTCTTTGTGGTTGTGTAGATTGGTTTTAATTTGCTTTTAATAAGTAAGAGTGTGTTTTTGCTGCATTATCTTGTAAGTAATGATATAAAAGTGGGGATACTTGTATAGATTTTGGTATTTCTCACAAAGGGTTTTAGTGCACTATTTCCAATGTTTGAAACTGAAGGTGTCGTGAACTTAATTCCTGAGATACTATCTGTTTTACCTCTTCATCTTGCATTGCAGTTTGAGTATTAATTGAATCGTGAAGAGATTACTACATATTCTAGGAGAAATAGACTACATCTATACATTAAATGTGCGAGCACATAAAACGAAATGTAAGATTTATAACCACCAAGATGGAATTTCTTTGAAAAGAAATGAAAACACTTCCGGCCAATACATGCGTTCAAGACTACTATTCGCACCAAGGTTCTCAGTGATAATATAAACGTGTGCTGCCACTGTTAAGTGTTCGAGCTCTTGATAGATCTTAGATTATATTGTAGTGAATTGTCAGTAATTATGCGCCGAACTGGGACAGGTAGCTAACAAAAAACCTCTGCTATAGTTTCTGATGCCATGCCCTTGCAAGGAAAGGTTCCATTCATTTAATTGAACCATGACTTAACATGATAGAGTGAATGGAGAGATTGAGTTAAACGATGGGCTCATGAGTTTGTCATGTATAGAATGGCTGAGAGGAACTCATTTGACAAAAGCTATTTCTTAACTATGAAAAGTGGCGCTCGTGAGAGAAAAATACTCAAAATGTTTCAATGGGAATGTTCGTGGAATGAGAACGGAGCAATTCTAAGACAACGCATAAATTTGAAATGTTTTATAGCTTAAAATATATTTAACAAAATCTGCTAAACTTAGAATCATTAAGTTCAGTACACCTAAACGCATAGCTAAATTAACCCAACTTTTTCCATTCTCTACAGTGGAACTACATATCATTGACTACTTCTTTACACAGGTTGAAGTATTAGGGGTGTAGGATTAGGAGCAATTACTCCTTGACTGCCGTAAAATGGTAGATTTCCCAAAAGTCCTCTTTCTTTCTATATAAAGCATTTACTACTCTATCGTCCCAAGCTAAAGTGAAATTAGTACAAGGTGTTTTGTGTGTTGGGGGAACTGAGTTAACTTGAGATGGGTGGTTTCGTTCTCCCGTACAATGCTGCTGATTAAATTAACTAGGCTCATGAATTCTTATAACTGTTGTAAGGTATAAGTGTGCAACTCCTTAAATGTTACTAACTAACTTTTATTTTGCTGCTGCCATTTAAGACAACTAAAAATTCTGAGTGAATTTCATCACAAAACAAGAGAAAGTGATAGATTACACAGGGGAACAATTTAAACCACATTTTCTGGTGACTTAGATTTAACTGCCAATTTTAAGTCGTTTTTTTCATGCTAATTTCAAATATATAATCCATTTTTACTTACATGCTATAGTTATTCTGTAATGTCTAATTTATCGTTTCCCTGAAAACTGCCCTCCGGATAAACAGTGAGAGTGCTTGTACAAAGCAAATACTTCACAGGACATAGTAGTAAGATAGTAATTAGTGTTACTGTGCAAAATATTGACATCATTGTTTCCTTTTTCAGGTCTCATGTTAGAGTGATGGCTTCATCAAGAGGATTGCGTTAATGATCCAAACACCATTTGCTACATATGTGGCTGTTACATGATAGTTCGTCAAAGGCGCAATATATCAAACTTTGTGATCCGCACTTATAAGGCATATTTTGATGTTCCTCTTGGCGATCAAGATAAGAAGTGGGCCCCACATTCTGTTTGCCATAGTTGTGTGGAACATCTTCGTGAGTGGACGCAGGGGAAGAAAAATGGTCTTCCTTTGGAATCCCCATGGTGTGGCGAGAGCCAAAGGATCATGTATCGGATTGTTATTTCTGTCTAGTAAATAGTAAAGTGATTGGCAAGGAAAACTGGCACAAGATCGACTAACCCAACATTCCCTCGGCGATCCGGCCAGTACTTCATTCTGAGTCTTTACCAGTTCTGATTTTCAGTGGATATGCTTCTCTCAAGAATGAAAATGATGTACATGATATGGACGTCCATGGAATGGATTCAGAGTCTGCAGATTTATCATCAGATGCTAAACAGTCATTAGCTCCTCACTGTTCCAATCAAGAGGATTTGAATGACTTAATAAGTGATTTCGCGCTCTCCAAGAAAGCTACAGAACTATTAGCTTCCAGGTTGAGTGAAAGACATATGCTTGACAGGTCGGTACGGGTATCATATTACCAAACAAGGGAGAGTACATTTGTTATGTATTTCTCTGAGGACAAACAATGTGTATACTGCCACGATGTTCCTGGTATGTTTAGCGAGTTGGGAATCGGCACCTATAGCCTTGCCGAGTGGATTCTGTTTCTCGATAGCTCCAAGCATAGACTCGGGTGTGTCCTTTTGCATAATAGCAGTGACTTTGGTGTAGTTTCTCTCGGTCACTCTGTCTATCTTTAAGAAACTCATGCTGACATAAGAATGCTCATGGCTTTACTTAAGTACCATAAATACAATTCGATCATATGTGTAGACCTTAAGATCGTCAACTTCCCCCTTGGCCAGCAGAAGGGATATACAAAGTTTCCATGCTATATCTGTATGTGGGACAATCGAGCCCGTGACAAACACTGGTTTCCCAAAGATTTGCCAGTTTGGGAAACTTAGAAAGGAGGAATGCCAAAAATTGTTAATGAGCCAATCGTGAGTTGAGATAAGATCGTTTTCCCTCCACTTCATCTCAAACTGGAGTTGATGAAGCAGTATGTCAAGGCGTTGGGCACAAACAATGATTGTTTTCAGTACATAGTATCTGCGTTTCCTGCTTTGTCATACGAAAAAATAAAAGCAGGAGTATTTGATGGTCCCCAAATCCGAAGACTTCTGAGTGATTCTAGATTCGTGAACACCATGAATGAAAAAGAGAAAGTAGCCTGGCTCTCATTTTCTGCCATTGTTCGTAACTTCTTGAGAAACAAAAAAGCGCATAACTAAGAGGATCTGGTTTTAGCATATCGTGATCTGGGATGCAACATGAGTGTGAAGCTGCATTTCCTAAATAGTCACCTCGACCGATTCCCAGAGAATCTGGCAGCCGTGAGCAACGAACAAGGGGAATGCTTCCATCAAGATTTGAAGAGGATTGAAGAGTGCTACGAAGGTCACTGGGATAGGCACATGATGACGGACTACTGCTGGACGATTAGAAGAGATCAACCAGAGAAGAATTACAAGAAAAAGAGTTACAAACGCAAATATTTGCCCAATTGAAATCAATAAGAGGTCATCCAGCTTGATGTACGGTCAATAATAAATTAGCATCTATTTGATTACAGTATTTGTAATCCTAATATGTAATTCAAGTTTCTTCTCATATGCAATAAAATGTTTGTGCAAAAAAACCTGCTTTACTATAAATAACGCAAAAGGATGATTCAAAATTACTTCAGGGCATGATGATAGGTGTGATAAAATGAAAATTATTGTATAATATTAGTTATTGATATTACGAAAAATCTTTAGCATTTAGAGAGAATCTAATTTCAGATTTGAATTCAGTATGCTCCAATTCGGTAGGAAAATGTACTTTTGTCAATTCACCAAATAAGTTGTTTCCCAGTGTTATTCTCTCCGTAGGACTTGTGTCGCCGTCTGCAGGGGAATGCAGGTCTATTCGGTCTTTTTGACGAAAGCTAATGCTGGCATAATTGAAATAATTGATCCAGTGTTGATAAGTTTCGACTGCTTGAGATGGGATTGTTATTGTTTAAACAGGCGTTCATGAGAACGGCAAAAGGAACTTTTAACACCACCGCACTGTGCATAAATTTCCCTGTTAGTGCCTATCATTTTGGAACGAAGGCGGCATTGATGGACTTGCTCCCTGAACTTCTTCCCTTAGCAGAAATTTCCGTTGAATTATTCGGGGATACTAGGACTACGTGTCGAGTTTTCCTATTAAAGGGTGCCTTATCATTTTCCATTTAGCCATTATCTTTGAGAAGGTGACAATCTCTATAGTGAGGCAAACCATTGATACCTTGAAGTCAATTTATATTTTGTAGTGTCAGTTCTCGCAATTTGGCAGTTGCTCGCTTTCCCCGGAGTGCAGACTGCTACGATGGATAACTGGTCGAGGGCAATAGCAGTTTTCAGGATATAAAGTGCATATAAGATGTGGGACTACAGCTGTGCACGAAAGATTCAACTTTGGAACCAATGGCAATGTCTCCCAGGGTGTAACATAAGCTTTTTGGAAGGTCTACGTGAGTACCTTCAAGAGTTGTGCTGCCATGTATAGCATCTTCATACATTTAAGTTACAGTTAGAGCATTTTACTTGAAAACTGCGGCCTTGAGCATCGGCTACGATCAATGGTTGTTTGAGGGGCTTAACATGTTTTCGACATTAGATCATTTGGTAGGGGAGAGAAAGATCCAGCAATTTTAGTTGTTTTGATTACTCGTGATCCTCTCTAAGCGAAAATAGTCCGATTTGGATCAACCAAGGCGTGTTGGAGTTCGTTTATATCTCAGGAAAGGAACTGGTGCTCAAGAGTTTGCTTACCAAGGCGTTCTGGTTTTGTCTGAGCAAAATATTTTGTTATTCTCGTTCTAATGGTGGTCTGAACTTCCGCTCCTTTCGTTGATTACTGCCGCGAGGAGATGCGGGGTTATTGCCATGAAATGTCACTTCAGGTGGGGTAATAAAGTTTGTAAATTCATTCCAGAGAGTAATAGTTTCAAGATTTCGTGCTCGACTTTAGCTAGTAATTTTGTACAATAAAAAGGTCCGCCTAGTTGGTTAAAGAAAATTTAATAAGAAAATAAACCTCTTCTAAATAAGTAGCTGATAAAAATTAGGAGTATCGAGCGCTGCTAACTTCTAAGTTGAATAATGAGAGTGCGGAAAGCTTGAGATCTAAAGGTTACCTGAATAAGGAAGTGTGCGGGAATAATAACAACAACAGGTATACAACGATAAGTAAAATTGGTGGCTGATTATAATAATAGAATAATCTGAATAATTTAAAATAGGTCGAAACTGTTTTAAGCAGAAGGTTCATTGATCAAGTTGTTGCCTAATTTCAATAAAATTAAAATAACAGCGTTTATTTCTGCAGATACATTATACATATTTATCATAGTTACAGGGTAATAAAGACTTGATGGATTGTAATATTCATATTATTCAATAAAATGGCCGACGGCTTTGATTAATGCCTCCAAGCAGCATCTGAGTCTGTTGTAGACACTGTCTAAGATCCATCTGCTTAACTAGGTAAAAATTGTGTTAAATCTTGACCTAGGTTCTATCTGGTTTCCGTCTTAACTATGCCTCACATCTTATATTCCATGAAATTGCAGTATAGGGAGTTGTGAGGTCAGATCCTCGGAGTAATTTGGTCAAAGAAATTGTCTGACATATACACTTGCATCCTCCTGCTTGTTTAGATCATGTACTGCCTTCCAGCAGCTACCTGTTGGATTCAGGGAAACATAAACACCTCTATGCACTTGATGTATCCATACAGGAAGAGAAACAGAGGCATAGCGTATGCCTTGCTACTCACTAACCAAAACACCATGATTTGTAGAGGAAACTTAGTCTTCACGACTTTTATTACAACTTTAGGGTACACAGAAATCCAGCGGTAGTTTTACAAGTTCACCACCTTGACCTGGCAGAAATTCTTGGAGTCTGAGAAGAATCAAAGCATGTCAGGCTTAGGGAGATGCTTTACTTTATTCCAAAGCTTCGCAGCACGTTCTTTACGCTTTTCCTTCATCTTATCCTACAGAAATTGTCTCTTGTTTTTTTGTTTGAGTAGTAGCGGATGTCTTCATGCACTAACAGCTTGATGAGAGAATCTGACACTCGCTTGTCCCTGGCTATAGACCTCATTCATTTGCTAAGATCGTTGGCAATGATGGCATATAGCTAGCTCACCGACACATTCGGAGGTCTTTTTCGTATAGGAGGGCATAGATGGAGGTTTCTAAGCCACGGTAGAATCTTAATCACATTCTGACTTATCCAATTATTTCCATCCTTAGAGAGAGACACAAGCACTAGGACATCTTCGCTATTGGCGTGAAGCTCAACCACCACAGTTTGTGCTTGTAAAACATTGGAGAATTAATTTCAGCTATGGTCTTAATTCCTTCGCATACGATGCACAACATAGTCTACTATGATACACAGTAGATAAACTGACTCCAGCTAAAACGCATGCGCGGAATTCAGAGTTACACTGCCGAAAAATTACCAACCGCGCTATCTAAATGTAGTAAGTACAATATTACCTACCTACCACGTCATACGTTCTATTTAAATACTACAAAAGGTCTATGACCACAGCTGGGGCAGTAGGGTTGAGGTATCTCTTGTGGGGAGGACGTTTTTAACATTCAATTGCCAAGCGTACTTACACTTTCTTGATTTCGCTGCGATAGGTCCATATCTAGTTTAAGGGCCTCATTAATAAAGACAGATGATAACCACAAAAATATGAGTTCCTAAGTTATTTGTTCAAATAGGCAGAAACTGAATACTATTCATCAGTAAGATAGTATTATAAGGGATTGTCTCTTGATGCGACAACGTTTTCAAAAGAGTAGATGTTTGCCGTTAAGATGTGAGATATATTTAGTTTATATTTTATTATCTGTTTTGAATTCCTTTGGATAAAATTTCCATGGACGTTTAAAAAGAATTGCTGAATTGCTTGTAGTCTTTTGTTTAATCGACGTAGGTTCGTTGAATTTGGAAAATTCCGTGAAAATTTGTCGATTTTTTTTCATCGTATAGAGGTCTTAATAAATATACTTTTAACATTTATTGCACTTTCACTCGTATTTACGCATCTAACCCATTTGCAATAAACAATCTATCGTTTATAATAGAAGCGATTTCAATATCTACCTAATTCATTGCTATTACACTACACGCTAGCCGCTATAAGACTACATTGAATTCTGATGATCACAAAACCACATATGGATGTATTACTTGCACATACTTCGTGATCTTGTCGATTAACATAAAGGAAAAAATCTCAGAGTTCCTAATAAAATAATTTATGTAAAATGACTTCTCTTTAATCTTAATTAAATACATTACTTTAATTACCACCGTATTTTCCATTACCGTAATTGCTTTATGCAGTTTAAGGAATAGACTTAACTGTGCATTTTAAGGTAAGTTCGTGCTTTGCCTTGAAATGAGTTAAGTTTGTTAAATCTTACATAGTTAATAAAGATGAAAGGTTATTGACCTTTGATACTTTTAGCAAATGGGATAAGTTTTTATTCTGATTTTCTAAAAGGGTACTTCATTTTTTGGTGTATATGTAAAAGTGCGGGAAAAAAACTGCCTAATGAATAGCGCCCTAAATAGTGTCCTTTTTTTGGCTAATCTGACTACCTACATTCCATAGATTTTCACTTTAGCTACTCACTCAACTACTTTCTGAATTTATTTTCAAAATACTTTTAACAAACATGCCACGTACGTTTCACTTTAGTTTTATTAAAAAAATTTTTAATTTTCTGCCTTTAAGAAATGAGTTTATTTCTCGAAATGTATATTAGCATAGCTAGTTCTATACCCTCTCCTATTGTTAGGTAAAAGGTATCAAAAGGTATCAATTATCGTTTTATAGAACGGAAATCTCTCCCGCATACAATTTTAAGAAGTCCTTTGTTTTACCATTTTTTGAGTCCTTTTCCTTGCTTCTACGCCTCTTGAAAAGTTCAAATATTTCAGTCATATTCAGATATTACATAGTCTACCATTTAGAAAATGTTGATTCAAAATGATAACAGTAGTATAGGAGAGGGGTTATTCTGTCAATTGTGCCGTTTTTCCTAAGCAAAACTTTGGGCAAGCCGGAAAATCATTAAATATACGCTTGACCCAACATAAATACAATATTAGAACAGGTGAAAGTAAGAGTGCTTTCTCTGTTCATTTATCTGAAAATAGTCACCCTATCAATTGGAATTTCGCTGAATTTATCTATAAATCTGATGACTATGTCCAAATAAATATTGTCGAATGTTCATTCATTAACTTCTCGCCTAATTTCAATATATTTCCGGGTCTTTTTAAACTTGAACGTGTAATTAAAAGACGTAATTTTATGTAACGAAATTGTCCATTTTAAATCTTAGCACTTTGATTTACTAAATTTTTTGTATTTCTGTTTTTTACTTCCTGCCTTTGTGTCCTATTTTGTCTAGATTCTTTTCTCACAGTAAGAATTTCCGTAAGAGTCATATCTTTATGCCTTTACCATTCCTATCCGGTATTTAATCCCATTTCTGATATTATTTTTCTATTATGTGACCTTTAGAAGTATATGAGCGGGGCACCGCTTTGCTGTCTCTTATATATACTACCCTTGTTAAATAATTCATTATTCATTGATAATGGACTAAACAAGTTCGAAAGTTCTTGGAAATCGCTTTTCCTTTTTCTGTGGCATATATATATATATATATATATATATATATATATATATATATATATATATATATATATATATATATATATTCAATGTGGTTGTATCTGCAGGGCCAATAGAATGCCAAACTTCATTTATCAAATGCCTGATTTTCAACGTTTCCAACGAACACGCTCATACTCAAAAAATATTGCATAATGAGAAATATAAACAAGGTAGTGATGAAATTTAAAGTTAGGTAGCTTAATTGAGACCTTATTTTGATTGTAAATATCTAAATATGGACACAGGAATGGAGCGTGTTAGCTACAAAAGTTGGAAATAAATCATTCGATGAATAAGTTTTGGTGTTCTACTCTTCGCCGGCGTTTTTCTGAATAGCAAATTAATATTATCTAGTGGCAACTACTTTGAATACCTTTATACCTCATACTGACAGTGACTCACATCCGTTTGAAGCGTACAACATTTCGAGTACACGTGTCAAGCTCAATCTCAATTATCTTCTACTGGACATATACAAGTCCCTTGGAGTCTATAATTTCCCTTTCTGTTTTATTTATTTTGAAAATGCATCAGTGATTTAAACTAGTTGCTACTTATGTGAGACTTTCGAATTTTACAACAATTTTTTTATCTAACTCAAGATTTCTAGCAGAAAGTTATTAATCTTAAATGGAATTGAATTATATTCCGTAAATCTCGGTTAGAAATTTTGCGAAATTTTCCTCTAATCTTAATATAAGTTAAACATTACCAGACAGAGGAAATGATGTTGTTGTGTTAAACCGGATTGATTAGAATCAAAAGACCCTTGAAGTTTTGTCGGACACCAGTAAATTTCAAATGATAAATGAATCTGTATGTTAATTTGGCGTTTAGAAGATGAAGTTAAATTATTTCTATCAAAGCTCAAGTCATTTCTAATTATTAATGAATATATTGGTCTGCTCTTGGCAAAAAAAATTTCTGCCCAAGAAAAGTAAAACAAGTTTAACAGTATGTCTAATCTTAGCCTTGTATTCTCTTCTTACTTATTAATAAACTAAATGTTTTATTAATTTTATACCACCATTTTCCAAGAACCAATTTATATTTTGTAACCATTATGATTTCGAGAAAGAACTTTTAAACAGTAATTTATCATCAGATAATTTCTTTGTGAGTCTTCATTAAAAATCATAATTTACGAATGTACCTCTGTTATAAACTATTTAAATTATTCTAACCATACTCGTTCATCATTCCCAGTCTTTTCAATGATTCTACAGTTCAATATTTAAACCACCATTAAAATTAGTATTTAATAAAACCCTCTTTACATTTGATAGTAAACTTTATAAACAGAGTGATGGGGACGGTATGGGCTCGCCCGTTGGTCTCTTAGCGGCCCACTATTTCGTGACCTATTTTGAATATATTTTCTCTTAATCATTCTCCTCTCGACTGTGGACTTATATTCTATAGGCGTTTCGCGCTGATTCGATTGCCGTTTTCCATAATGCAGATTAAGCTGATTTATATTTACGTTTTTAAATTATGACCCTATAAATATAGGTCATACGATAGAACGAAAACATAATGGGATTCTTTCCTTCTTATTTTGGCTTCTCTCTAAACCAAATGGTGCCGTGGTTTTCTCTCGATAGAAAGGGTAATTTTTCAGGGCTTCGCTTAAACATTTTCAGCATTAGATATTTTAGTTTCTTCTATTAAGACTTTTGTACAAAGTATATCATCTCTCCTCTACCTTCTCCCACATGCATTCTGAATTCCAATTCCTATAATCCTATTTCCGTAACAATTGATTTTCATTCTTTTGTTTGAGAAAGTAATTAATTTTGCCACTCTCTACAACCCTAAACCTCCTGATTTTTCTATACAAAATGATTTAGGCAACATAATTTAACCAATTTGGTAGTCTGAATAAATAGTAAAAATTCAAATTTATCCGGTTACTCAAATATCATTATTATCAAACTAACTTTTGTGTAATTCTCATTAATAAGAGGACCATTGGTAGCATGTTTCTCACTAAAAATCTACCCCCTATAGGTTTACAGAGTAGCGTTATTTATGTATATAAATGCCCAATAGATGGTCAGCACTGTGCACAGCCTTCAGGCTACGGTCTTTTCCCACATAAGAATCAGCTTTAGAAAAGGTAAAATCCTCAAGCAAAAGGGCCTTCTTCCTTTAGAGAACAGGAGATAAAATATAATATTAAGAGAAGAATAACTCTGATTTCAAAACTCTGGATGTCCTGGGTATGACTTAAAACTGCATCCGGTGGCTAGACTCTGATTGGGGACCTTCAGAGTTTTAGGGATAGTGGAGTTACCCTTTAATCTGCCATTGCTCTCGGCCCCACTCTGACCCGGATAATAACACCCATCTAAGGTCCCTGCTGCTTGTAGGGTAGGCCTCAACGAGGAAATGGCGGACGAAGTTTTAATTAAAACTCAACGGGTGGGAAGGCGGAAGAAGGTTGCAACAAGTCTATCAGCTCTGATCGTCTCAGTTTCACTCTGCCATTGGACCCAGCTAAAGGATTGGGAAGTTTGTGTGCTTACTGAAGGTGCAGCAGTAAGGGCACTCTAAATAAACTCACGCAAAGGCTTCTTCATAAATGTCTGTCTTATGACAATAAAGACCCTTATCCTCGATCTCAAGGAAATGCCGCGACGACGACGACGTTATATATTGACGATTCATTATTGTTCTTATGCATTTTCCAAGTAAGTTAGCTCTAAATTTTATAATTACATTGCTTGTATTTCCCATTATAGAATATTTTCCGAGGATGAGCGTCTTAGCTTGAAATGTGTAAAATAATTCATTCAATGCAAGAATTTTGCTATACTTCTGGTGGTCGGCAAATGGATATATTTGGTAGCTGGCTGGCCTTTTGAATTGTTTAGTGGTTAGCTCATAGCTTGTTTCCTTTCCCATTTCTTGAGCATGAAATGTCTGTATTTCCGCCTCTTGATATGATAGCAGTTTATAATATACATGTTCAAACAGATGCATCAATGGGATTAACTTTGAAATTTTCTGATGTATTAATTGGTGCCATTAAGAGTTACTTAAGGAATTTCTAATTTATGTATAAGATTTGATTGGTTAAATGAAAATCTGAAAAAAAATAAAATGATTGGTTAATTTTAATACTTAATAATATAGCTACTTTACATAACAATAAATGACATTGTAACTTGGAATCAAGTTTTGAAAACCGTCATCAATCTCCAGATTTACTAATTGGTGTATTACTATTTGACAAGCTCCATTGGAACATGAAATATCAAATAAAAGGTTATGGGATATCAATGATCATAGTGTCAAGAGGTTCAGTATTTGGTTGGTTAAATCTTAGCTGTCGACTTAGAAACCTATTTTGTAACATCTGATATTGGAATTCAAAGATTAAAGTGATTAAAGCATGTGTCAAAAAAAATCTTTTCCAATGTGTGCAGATGTGTCTGTATGGAAGTGAAAAGAATTGAGATTTCTGCTCTTCTGCGCGCGGGCTACAAGTTCGACATCGCTAAACGGCTTAACGTCAACAAGATGCCGTCCACAAAGTCGCAAAGAGGCTAAAAAATGGGGTATGACGTCAAATTTCGACCACTTTCACACATACTTCAAGTTTTAAACCGTTTGGCTGTGAGAAAGGCATTCAAAAGTGCTCACAAACTCAAAATGACTGTGATCTCAAAGATCATCATCTTGTTGGCAACGCTATCCAGAGTTGTCAAAGAGGATAGCGTTGAGAGTTTGAAATGAAGGGTAAATTACCTCGGCTAACCGAATCTATGCAATAAGAAAGTCGGAAGCACTCGTATCGCTTTCTCATCAACTAGGAGAGTTATGGCAATCAAATTCTCATTTATTCTAATAAAAACGTTTTATGTTCAATCCAGTCATCAACAGCGACAACGATCCTGTAGTATGCTTTGGGCAGGACGTGTCTGAGGTCCACTACTTGTCCACAACCAAGGACCCGTCCTCTCTAATGAAGCTTGGCAACGTGGCGTTGAATGGCAAACAGATGCCGGGGGTGTGATTTGCGGGATGGTGCCCCGCCCACACCTCCAGACCATGCAAGAGATGTTGGAATTGAATATGAATTTTGGCTCGAACGCTTCTTGGCTGCTGCAGTCGCCCCAATCCATTTCTCTCGACTACAGCGTTGGCAGGCAAGTGAGACAAAGGTAGGCAATTTCCGCCTGGAACACCATCGTCAAACTGAAGTCTTTCGCCAATCGGTGTGGGATAGCATGAAGAAGGACTTTGTCGGCAACGTGGGTGCGGCCTTCTAGTCTCTCTTGTAGCGCCTGTTAGCCAGCGATAGAGGCCATTTTTCTTAATGTTATCAATTAAACAGACATTATATTGACTAAACAATAAAAACTTGTCTATCTGTATCCAAACTATCATTAAATGTTCTTTGTTGAGAGCGTTATAACGAGTAAAATAGAACTTTTCAGGAAAACGAAGTAAATCATCAAAGCACAAAACAAGATTTAGACCTGGCTGCATTAAATATATATATATATATATATATATATATATATATATATATATTTATTTATTTTAATTTGCAATACAACAGAACAATAATACTCCTCTCCTGCTGTGGAAAAATGTACAGGAAATATTAGCCCTTTTGAGAAAATTAGCTTTGAGATATTTAAGTGCACCAGCTTCTTATGACGAAAGTGCAAAAATTATAGCACAAAAGGTAATGGAAATATATGTATGAGCTTGCGAGAAATAGGTAATGCCCTGAAAATCGAGGAATTCCGATGTTCCTCCAATATAATTTTACAGTATTTGATTTTTAAACAATTGCTGTAATGAGGCAACTGCACTTTTTATTAATACTGCAATTTCTAAAAGAATGTAATTACTTAGTTTGTTAATCAAAATTAATAATCTTTTACTGCATTTTCTATATTAATAAAATATAAAAAGCCCATGAGCCATATTATCTGCCAGACAGTGAAAGAGTATAATGATATTTTTATATATAATGTTTCCTTAATCGATTCCAATGTCAAAGTTAACTTATGATCCTCTTGTTCGAAATGAAATGCCATAAATTGGACAGACAATGATCAAGAACATTAAAACCGATTAAGTAGCCAATTAATCAGCTAAAAATCCGATTACCCATTATAATCATCTAATGATTGATGGTTCAACCCTAGTGTAATCCTATAATTAGTTTGAGGTAATAAATAGCTGTGCTGTCTGCCCGGTGGTCAACCGTGTCACGCGTATTAGTGAGACATCACATGATCTTTGTCACAGCTTTGGGGGGTGGGGGGAGGGGGTCTGCAAATAAAATAAATCATTGAAAGTGCAGACTTGTCTGATACGGTAGTTGTGATTATAAGATGTACTAAGGTTTGCCCACATCCGCAGTCAATCAGGAATCTCTAGATTAGCTGTAGTCAGTTTTACTAATCAAAGAAAAGACTCTGACAGTTCTTTACCTAGAAGGAGAACCTAAGCCTTTAAACGAGAGAACAACTACTGAAAATCAATGAACAAAAGTAGAAGCGGATTCCTAAATACAGTTTGAAATTCTAGCTACCTACCATGTATATGTGGAGCATATGAGGCTCATTTTAATAGCTACGTGGTTGTAGTTTGTTCGTAATTCCGACACAGGACAATCTTTCCTGAAAACGTGTAATCTGGATTATTGACTACAATTATCGTTTCATAAGCAATTCTTTTCAAAGTTTTGTTTTTATACACCTTTATAAATCTTTACACCAATGGCTTATTGTATTTCATTGAATGATGGAGTTATTTTATTTAGTTTTCCCTCTAATTTGATTAGGACAGATCCACTGAACTTCAAACGAAATGAAATTGATTTTGCAATTGAGATTTCCTAAATATAGGCTGGTCCTCAGTCCTTAAACTTGAAATCGAGATCAAACTTTGGGAAATTCTTAGAACAAAGGCAAACTGTGGAAAGAAACACCCGTACCCTTGGCTGATCATCTAACACAGTGAAAGAAGAGTGGCTTAAAATATTATTCATCCATGCAAATAGTAAAGACCATGCTAAGACCATGCTATTAGAATCAGGAGTTAGATAGGATCTGTCATGGTTTTTGGTTACCTATTTACTATCTAATACCTGTCTCCAAATTTTTGAATCGATACGGCGATAAGGATTGGTAGTCGTGCTATTCTAAGAGAATAAAATGTATTACTGACAGCTGAAACTAGATATGAAGTTTTGACCTAATAAATTGTAGGCGAACTATTTTTATTTAGTTTGGTAGTTTTTTGGAAAGAATGGAGAACTTCATTGAAATTTTGAATAACTGCCTCCCATTCATGCTTCGGAAACAGCCAATGGTCTAGTGTCGGTCATCAGAGTGATTGAGACTTCAGAGCTTGGCTACCGGTAATCTCCTAATTGGTGCTTTTAGCTATTTTATGGATCTTGGTTTATAATATCTTACAAAAGAGTAAAAGTAATGGGATTCAAATGTATCTCATGATTAATTTTCAATTGAATGATTAAATGTCGTAACCTAATATGTCTGGGCTAAGATTTATGCTTTCTTTTCGATAATACTGATCACTGGGGGGTCTATAGGTGTATTGCGTGAAATGTAGTTTTTCCGAATGAGTTTAATTAACTGTATATCATTGGTACTGGAAATTTGTGTCGATGAATGGAATTGTGCCTTCATGTGGCAGTGTATTTAACTCAAAACATAAGTACTAGAGTTAAAAAGCTTAATTTATTTGCTTCTTGGTAATTACCAACAAGCAAAAGGAGATCAGATTTGGCCTGCACGAATAAACTTCAAGGTGCTCTGAATCATATTTTCTTTTTCCTGCTGCTATTTTTCCTTGGCTAAGTATACACACAAAGGGTTATATTTCTTAGAAAATATAACCCTTTGTGTTTAAACTTAGTTTTCCATTATGTGGCTCTTAAAGCAAAGAAAATTGTTAATTTAATAAAGACCAACTTTACTTCTGGGAACAAAAAAAGCTGCAGGAAAAAATAGTAATATCTTGCACTCGGCGGGAAAATTAATAGTAAAGGAAAAATATTGAAACATTTCTGTCAAAATTGTCGTTAATCCTATTAGGGTTAGTTAGAAAATAAGTCCCTCAGCAAAATCTTTGATCTTAAATTTTAATTTTACGCATAGTATGTGTGCAGGGAGCGTGTTATGTAATAGCTATGCTACTGTCACTAAGTTATAGGATTCAATAGGCCCAGCAAGAAACTCCACAAAATCGTAACGAACGGGAAATACAAAAAGGGCTAACGTGATAAAAGAGATAAAAAGTTAAGATGCATAAGTGAACAAGAGGAAACGAATGAACAAACAATTCACTTCTCAAGATAAAACGATCAGAAGACGGAAGTCTACGGAACACCTGAGTAAACACAAAGTCCGACCAAAGATAATTATAACACAGTTCTGTAAAATTGGATCATGGAATAGCTAGGTTAGCTGGGGATGTAAGCAGATTATGATACACAGCCGTTCAAAACTCCGCCCTTAGGGAGTGGAACTAGTGAACTGCGACGACAGATTTGTCCCTGAAACGAATCTAGGCCACGACCCCCTGGAAATGAAATTATATATAGGTAAGCAATAAGGGGAAGAGAGAGTTAAGAATTCAGCATTATAATTGTCATTAAGTATTGTCATATGCGTATTAGCGTTTACGAAACCCCTTTCTAATTCACTAAGTCTTGTTTCTTTTAAATTTAATACTTCGCGTTGAGTATATATAGACTGCTAGTCGCCCGCAAAGTAACTTCGTAACGTGCCGCCTGCTCCCCTTATAATAACTATTATTGTAGATTATTCATTTAATTCGCCTTCAGTATAAATTGGTCACCCCTATAAATTTTTACCCCTCTAACTTGTGATCTCCCGTTTTAGACCTGACAGTTAAAGTATGCAACAAATGGATGCAACAAGCCCTCGTCAGACAAGACAATGTGAAAGGGACTTCGTAAAAGCTGTTATTATCAAGCCGCCCATCTTTAATGAAACAGCAGTCATAGGTTAGATCACAATTGTGGAGGCTTAATTTCACATCTCCGAAATTAGAGAAGAGGAAGCTAAATTTTTGTACATATGGCCTCATTTCCATCTGAGACCGTCGAGCTTCTTCCAGCGGCCATTACAGCAGACCGACGCCAATCAAAACGAAGGGATACGGGAGTCGCCAACAAGAATACCGACCCCAAGCCCACTATAAGCCAAGAAGAACAGAACCTGGCTATCTCAATCATCATTGGCCTACCCTTTCGAAGGAGTTGCAGTAAGGATAGTGTAAGAACGCATTTCTACACGCCAGACCACCGCAATAAACACTGGAACAAGATGATGCCTGATGAAACTCACGCCATACGTTCGGGTACAGTTGTTAAACTTATTCGTAACAAGCGTAGATAGTGTTATGTTCCAATGATGATCAGTTTAACTGCCCGAATTCAGTATTTTTGATATGTTGGCTAGTGTGAGAAGGATATCAGTCCGAGCAATTAAATAATGTACAAAATCAGTTAAATTTTACTATCACCTTAAATCCTGTTAGTTTACATAGTCCATGTATGAATTAATTTAAAGGTTAACTCAGTATGCTTACGTTTAGTACAGCTAAAATTAAAGTGCTGTGGTACGCACGCGCAAGCCTTGTAGCGTCCATTGCAAGGCAAAATAGATTCAGTATGAAGCCTCACATATGAGTGTCACGTGAATTCTGTAAAGGTTTGTAATTGGTACGCGGATAGGAATAATCTTAAATGAAAGATATAGCGGTGTTCTTGAATAAAAATAACTCCTTGCGCGAATAATATATATTTACACAATATATTCATATAAATAGTGATGTTAAATAGTAATGTTATATATCTCTGAAAATTAATATTGTATAGTTTTTGTCCATGTAAATTATGAGAAATATGCGTTGCAAGGCAAAATAGGCTCCTTGTTGAACCCTCACATACGAGCGTCATGGGAACTCTAAAAAGCCTTGCAACAGCTCTTAAAACAACGACAAGCCGTTTTTTAAGGATCCGTCGTTCGTGTATTTCTAATCCTTGTGTAGGCAATATTGTAACGAAACATTTAATGAAAGTGCAAGGGCAAAAATATATACACGCCTCGCTGCTGCATAGTACCTTTTTACGTGCCTTATTACATCAGCATGATATCGTAATTATAGCGTTTCTAGAGAGATTAAATAGAATAGAACTAAATTGTTAAATTATATTATATTTTATGGCATTAATTTGCATATGTATATTATTGGATTTTGGGGCAGAATATGGAAAAATGAATAGGCCTGATTTGAGCACAGTTGTATGTACTTATGTAAATATTGATGCCCTGTGCGTATGTTAAGATGCTCTTATTGTATTTTTTGGCAGAATATGGCATAATGAATAGTCCCGCTTTGAGCACAGTTGTATGTACTTATTTGAATATCGATGCCATAGGTGTATGTTTAGATGCTGTCAGACATTAGGTGTGCCGAAAATAAGTAATTTATATGAACCTACCAATATCTTTAATATGTACTATTTTGTCAGTAATCCTATTAACTGGTAGGGGAGTGCTGTAGAGAGTGTGTTATGTAATAGGTATGCTACTGTCACTAAGTTGTAGGATTCAATAGGCCCAGCAAGAACCTCCACAAAATAGACGCGCGGTGTTCTCATTAAATCTTGACGAACGGGAAATACAAAAAGGGCTAACGTTATAAAAGGGATAAAAGGTCAAGATACCTAAGTCAAAAAAAGGAAACGAATAAACAAACAATTCACGTCACGGGATAAAATTATCAGAAGACGGAAGTCTACGGAATAACTACGTAAACACGGAAAAGGAAATTACACCACAGCTCTGAAAAATTGGGCCATAGAAAGGCTAGAGTAGCTTAGGATGTAAGCAAATTATGATACACAGCCGTTCAAAACTCCCCCTTTAAGATTTGTAACTAGTAAGTTGTGACGACATATTTGTCCCGAAGTCGAATCTAGGCCACGCCCCGCTGGAAATGAAACTATATATAGGCGAGCAATAAGAGAGATAGAGAGTTAAAAATCAAGTATTATAATTGTCATTAATTATTGCCATAGCCGAATTAGCGTTTACGGAACTTCTTTTAAATTCAGGAAGACTTGTCGACCCAGAATTTAATACTTGCGTTGAATATATATAGACTTCTAGTCACCTACAAATTAACTTCATGACGTGCCGCTTGCTCTGTTATAGGACAATATTAGAATAAAATATATACATATTTTAACAAAGTCCTTCTTTACCTCGATTAACCTAAACCTTTGATATGCCCAGACAAAATAAGAACATTGAAAGCCTTTATCTTTAGAGGCAGATAGATAATTCACCTTCACAATAGACTTGTCACTCTTATAAGCTGGTGCGGCTATAACCTATTACCTTTATAAGTGAAAAAGATGTATTCATTTTATAGGTATTTAATATTTTGAAACAAAGATGTGGCCCAACTGCTAAGATACAGACCCCTTTAGACAAGTTTTTTTCCTTTTAGCTGGGCTAAAAGATAAATATCAATATTTCGAGGTATACGGGTAGATTTAACTTTAATAATTACACTGTACTAATTTGTATCCTTACGATATTTTTCTAATTTTGTTTGCGCTAAATATCGATGAAGATATGGTTACTTGCGGTCAAAAGCGGTTCCTCGCATTCGGATTCGGCATTATTGCAAGATTAAAACTGAAATGTGAAGCCAAACATGTATAGAAAAAGAAAACGCCAAATATTCAAATGTGATTTTTATAGGGGTATCAAAAGAAAAACTATACCCCTCTTGATAATTGTCATCTATTTTTTAGCTAGTAGACGGTACATCAGAGTTTAATGAGATTCAAAACATTTTAGCATATTAGGAGCTGAAGGAAATATTCATTACAAAATTAGTTTTGGACGTATAGTTATGCACTCTTCCATAAAATACCAGCGAGTTTGAACTGCAGTCGATTTCTATCTTTTGTTTGGACTGACGAAACAGGCGAGAATGTTCTTGTAAGTACCACATTAATATATGGTATTATTAACATATAAGAGCAAAAGTAGTGAGCTACTTGAATCTTTGATGCTCAAGTACGCCAATTTTCTACTATATTCATGAAGTTCAGCTTTCTCAATTGTTTTTCCAATCACCGAAAGGTTTTTTTTTCACTGTTTTTCAATAGTGCTGATATTGTTTTCACCAATGCTAAAAATGATAGTTCTGAGAATGCAAGTTTTGAAATGTGGTTTAAAACCACTGAAGTATTAACTTCTGCCAAATAGCACAATGTCTCTCTTGCCGAAGGGAATTTACATTTCACTGGACCATGAGTTTTTCTATCACGGCTTGAAAACTTTCTCTGATATTTTTTTTAAAGTGATCTTTTTAGTATGATTTGTCGATATAAATTTCTTGTATTATGTTAAGAATTCTACGCCAAAGTCAATTTTGTCAATATGCTTTATCTGCTCTTGACATTATAAAGTCTGTGGCGCAGAAATAAAGTAATGCAAGAATAGCTCTCAGCACAGCTTATGTAGATCACTTTTAATTTGTTGAAATGACCGGTCGTTCAGCATTTCAAATCCATAAAAAATATGTGAGGCGAAATCTAAAAAAATTTTTTTTTTAGGCTGAAAAATTTTTATTTCACCCCTTTACTATCTATCTTGTATCAAGCATTAATTTTGGGTGCTCAGTAACACTAAAATAATACTTAAGCTCTTCCTAATTCACCTAAATGTTAAATATCACGTCTCTACATAAGAGCAACATCCCTACCTTGATATGCCATGTTGAACGAAAATTACCTACAAACCCTTATTTTATTTGATTTCAATTTCTTATTCCACTGCTTTATAATATTTATATTATTTTGCTAATAAAGAAACTGGTGGATTACAAAGATTTATTATTGATTGTAGCTCTTTTAAACCTTAATATATAATGTATTGAGTGAATCTGTAACGCATTAACCGGAAAAATATTGATATAATATATTTTATTCTTTAAATTCAAAGGGATTTAAAAATATCATTTGTTACTACAGCTAAGATATCTTTTTATTCCCGGGGGACTCTACATCTCACTATGTGGGTCGGTCAGTCCACATTTTGCTTTTTTATTGTTTTAGTAGTAACATTGTAAGTATTCGGCCGATTCTAACGAAATTTAAAAGCCTTAGGTTGTTTTATATTTCCTTTTGGAATATATAGTTGTCAAGGTCTTCTCAAGGTTATCTCGGTAATTAGTTTTTTTTGGCAATAAAATCATAACTATTCGGCCGATTCTAACGAAATCTGAAACACTTATGTTGTTTCACACCCTCGTTCAAAAGACATAAGTGCCAAGGTCCTTCCAATTTTAGTACCGGACTTATTAAAAGTTTTGAAGGTCGTAAAGTCCTATATTAGAATTAGTGAGAGCACGCGACATTTGGTCAGCAGACTTTGATTTCCGTATGGATCCCTCAAGAATACACGCTTTTAAAAGAGGAAGTGTTTTCGGAAAATTCCGTGTCCGGCGAGCCTTTAGTGCTCTATATGTTCTTTTTGTGGCTATTCGAGCACTAATTTACTCACCCATTTTTTTTCCTAATTTATTCGCCATTTTGCCTTATAATTAAAGAATTTTCTTGTCCCGGGTATAAAATGACCCAATATGAGCTCATTACGCGAATAGATTAACTCAAACTTAAACTCTAAACGACCAAATAGAGGTATTAATTCTAGATCCTTCCATATGAATTTTGTTTCATTTCAAAACTGATAAGTATAGATTTTAATATAAAAATTGAAATTAAATTGTTACTTGAGGTGATATTAACTTTGTTTCAAATCTGAGTTTGTCAGGATGGTAAATATATGCAAATAAAATACAAAAAAAAATACTCTATGTTTGCAGGGAGCCTAAATCCACTCATCTCTCCTGTTAGTTGTTTTCTCAGCCAACTATGTTTAAAAAACTCTATTTACTCTTCCGTAAACGGCCTTAGCCAGTATAGATGTAGAACTAAGATAATAGAGAAATCCATAATATGAGATCTATTAAACGACACTTAACATGCTTATTAGGGGAAATAGCGAATAGAAACAATTAAATCAAATTAAAAAGGCAAATCATACAATCAATCAACTGTCAAAGCATTTCAATGGAATGAAGAGGGAGGGAATTAAAAAGTATAAAAAACAAAGCAATCGATTATGGATGAAACATTTACACCTAAAAGAAGTATTTGCATTGGTCCTCCTTGGATGTGATATGCACTCAAGGGCGTTATGATATATGAACAACAAAAATGATAGAGGAGTAACGAAATTAAAATGACCCGCACAATATAAAAAAGTCAAGATTCAAAAAGTTGTATCTAAAATTCATTGAATCGTGCTCGGACCAAGACAAATGAAATGATTGCAAACTGACAGAAATGGCAACAATGAACGCAAAGACTGAAGGAAAACTAAAAGATAAGATGATAAGTGAATTCTACTGCTAAAGATAGAGGGGTTAATATTAGGAGTGAAAGCAAAACAGAGATACTAGTGGCTGAAGATTAAGGAGATGAGATACTGATTTTGGGATGTGGTTCAGAGAGAGAGATGGGGGAGGAGAAAGAAAAGGAATATAGAGGGAGGGAGAGGGAAGAAGAGGGAGATAGAGGAAGAGAGTGAGCTGGAGAGAGAGTTTCTCTCTTTCTCTCTCCTGCTCTCACATAAACCCTCTCTGCTCATGTCCAACTTGTTATACTATGACTTGAAAATCTTTTATTCTCTAAATGTGCCTTTAATATACATTCGACCGAAACTTGAATATAGATAGTTATTTAATAGTCGCTCGCTAGAAAATATACCAAACGTATTTTAAATTAGTTTGCAGTTGGACATTTAGTCGGATGGTTCCTCATTGTTTCCTTGCCTCTATTATATAGTGTTTCTTTTAATGAAGAAAATTACGTTTAATCCAGTGAAAAAAGAAATATAATTGTCACTTTTCTCTTTGAAAATTTAATGGGAGTGATGAAAAAAATGCGTAGGAAGATCAAAATGATTCAAAGAGTTCGTACATCATTTAAATAAAAGATATCTGAGTTACTGCCTAAATTAGATACTTTTTTGATATTTTTTATGATAAGATACAGATTTAGGCTATTTTTATAAGGTACAAATTTAAATCACATTGGAAAAGTTTGTAGGACTGCTCGACTTTACTCAGCACCCACGTACTCTTTGAAGCTCGGATACTCTGCCTAATCGCACTCTTCAACGCTAGAAGAATTACATTCATCGAGAAGAATTATACACTGAAGGAATCTTCTCGCTCAAGCATCCCATTCTCAGGGAAACTTCATTCGAATTCCACGTCGACCCCGCCAACGAATTCATCCTTATTTCTTTTCTACCTTCTCTCATCTCTTATTCATCCACCTCACTCACTCCCCTCCCCCCTCTAAAAAAGATAATAATACCTTTACTTCAGCCATCATATTTTATTATATCCGGCTAATTTCACCACCCTTCCCTGCCTCAGGGAAATCTCATCCAGATTGAGAAGCTGTCTATCATCACCACCTAGTTCAAACTATACCTTGCACTGAGCAAAGGCATAATTTAAAGCTCCAAGGAAAGCAGGTTTGAGGCCTATCCAATTGTGGAACTCCAAGTCATAGGCACCTGGTCACTGGGACTACGCTGCAAGTCCCGGGGTGTTCCAAAAGGACCCCTGGGGGAGCCCGGCCAAAAACATAGAGGGAGATAAAACCGTCTCTATGTAAGTTGGACGCAGCGTGGAATATCTAAAACTCCGAGGAAGCCCTACCCCGGGGGGTGGGAGTTGATTCGACCACCGTCCACCAAAAAGTTCACCATGCTTCACCCCTTAGAGGATCCCACCAAGGTCATTCATTCATTAACTCATTTATTCATTTAGAAATCATCATCCCATTAACTCATCTAAAGCAGCAACCCTAATCCGGGAAGAAGAAGGTCCCAAAAGAGGCACCGGAAAGTCACTCACTCGAAAATAAATATAACATAATTTTTTCTCCTGGAAAAATAGAAATACAAGTACGAAGTTAAAGGAAAATATCTATTGGAAGAACATCCAATACTGGGGGACATGCACCCCCTTTGCCCTAATGAATAACTCCTAGGAAGCAAAGAGGGTCTCACCTAGGGTTCTCGAAGGGCGCACAAGGCCAGATCGGAAAAAATACCCTCCAAACCATCTTCGCTGAAATAGGAGTGGATTTCCTACGACTTAAAGACCAGTATAATGAATATGTTTTACTGTGTGATACGGAAAAGGACCTCGACAACCTAATGAGCGAAAACGCTGCAATCAAACTTAAGAAAATAGGGCTAGCTGCCAGGGTACCACCTGCTGTCGCAATTAAAAGGTTAGTAATCAGCAGAAAACTTGATCCATGGGTAGGTGAGCATTTCGCAGACGAAATTAAAGCGGAGATATAAAAAAATCAAGAATGGGCCAGAGTAGATGAAATAATAAAATTTAAAAAACAAAACGGAGAGGAACACTCTCACGTATTTAAGGCGACATTCGAAGACCCTAAAATGGCTTCAAAAGCTGCCGAAAAAGAGGAACATTCGTCTCTCTCTTGGTCTGCTTCAAGTGTTACGCCCTCGATGACCACACGACCCGAAACTGTAAGTTTTAGGGCATGAAATGCTCGGAATGCTCAAGCACAGAGCATAGGTTGGAATATTGTAAAAGCGAAGAAAAAAGTGCACAAATTGTGGAGATCCACACCGCACCCTCTCAATGGCATGTCCCCTGAAGAAACAAAAACTAAGAAACAAAAAGACTGTAATGTTAGAAGAGTAGGAGAGGAAAAAGACAACAACTTATGCAGCGGCAACGGCAAGGCCGGCACAGGAACAAAAAACAATCGTGAATATAGATAAAAATATGATGCCATATCCGATACTGTGCATTCTCCACGCACGCTTTGTGAACATGGCAAAACCAGGTTCTTACCCAGAAAAGCTAAATAAAATGCTGACAAAAAATGGCCTAAAACCTATGTGGTTCCCCGAGAACCCGCCTTCCAGCGACCTGTACAGAATCTCAATGTCAACAGGACAGGAAACAAAAGAAAGGACAGAAGAACAAATAGACACCGAAAATGAAATTAATAATGAATATTTGGAGGTCATTGAACAAATTAAACTGGTGAAACAGTAAATAAACAAAAAGAAATTGTTGAAGGCCTGGTCAAAGGAAAATTTAAGTGGGATTACGATTCCGAATATGATGAAACCGAGATTAATAATGCCCTTAAACGAGGACTCATAGAAATTTCCGCGAATTCATGCTTTAATCTCACTACTAACCAGTTCAAGGAAAAAACGTCCAGGACATATTAGATCACCCGCAAACTTTGAGAAGGCCAAAAACGGAAGATCCACCAAACGAGAAAATGCATCCGAACGTATAATATCCCCAAAATCTTAAAATCTTTACTGTAATTGTCTACGGATGAAGGAATGAAAAACTTATATATTGCAACATAATTAAGCAAATCGGTCCCGATATAGTCATCATAAACGAACATGGTATAAACTTACCAACGTAACACATCAAAATCCCAAACTTCACAGTTTTAGCCGCAAGTTATACTCATACACGCTTTGATGGAACAGCCATGGAAATAAAAAAGGGAATTTCTTACACCGAAATTAGAGATTTGGAAGAGTCATATATAGGTATTAAGCTAAAAAATGACAACAGGGGATCTGGTGGTACCCGGCGCATATCACCCCTCCTCCCCGGGTGCTCGCAGCTCTTGACCCCGAACTTCATTCGGATCTTCCGCCAACCATCCTCAGCAATCGTCCTTGGGGATCTCAAGGCAAGATGCAACTCTGATGGATACAGGATGGCCTCAAATGGAAATGGAAAAACCCTAAAACTTATCCTGAAGTGGCAGATGGTGCAAAAAGAGCGCCCTCATTTCCCCACATTTGTGACAGACTGGTCTTCAACCACTCCAGACATAATATTGAATAATCCCAACTTCGCTTTCAACATCCATACCACTCCCAGCCCCGCAATACCTTCTGATGACATTGAACCCATTACGAAGATTTTAACCTCACGTATCCAAATGGAAATTCCCCAAAGGAAGTCAATATCAAAGACCAACTGTACCAAGAATATGAAGCATTTAGCAAATTACAGTATAACCTCCCTAGCAGAAAGTCCCCCAGAAGAAATCAATACACACCTAAACAACATTATAAACCACATCATAGAAGCCGACAGGCTATGTCTGAAAAACTAACTACAGAACAATCCCTGCTCCCCAATGAATCAATAGATTAACTAGCCAACCGACCAACCGAACAAATCTCGTTAGTATTTTTATATCTTTAGTTAGTTGATTTCTCAACTCCCACGATAAAGGTTAGTCACTTTGTACATTTTGAATTGTTTTCTGTAGTTTTTTAACAATTTAATATAATAGGTTATTTTTTGTTTACTCCAGTTACATTTAATATGTGATATTCAAGTCAGTTTAGAATATAATTTCACTCTCTATTATTTTTTAAAATCACACTGGGTTTTATTATTTCAATTTTATATATTGTTATTAGTGTTTTTACTTTAATATTAATAATTGTCAATTTTATTATTTTACCTTGCCTTCACCGCTTTATTAGCCATTATTTAATGCATTCTTTTTACTGTTATCAATTAATGTTCCTTCCCCTTCTCATTAGTCGACATAGTGGCTGAAGATGGTCCTAGTGAAGGTCCGAAACGTCTGGCCAATAAATGATTAGTGTAATCACCTGGGTCTTCATATTCCTGCTACATATCAGATTCCCAGGGAACAAATCAATTACAAGTATTATATATATATATATATATATATATATATATATATATATATATATATATATATATATATATATATATATATATATATGTGTGTGTGTGTGTGTATGTGTATGTATATGTGTATGTATATAATAATAATTAAATATATAAATATATATATATATATATATATATATATATATATATATATATATATATATATATATATATATATATATAGGGTCTTTCAATAAGGTCACTCGATTTTTAAATGTAAATAAAACAAGTTCTGTGTAATATACGCACTCAATTTATTTTAAATTTGAAAGTACATTTTATGGCATTAAGTGTGAAATATGAGGTCGCTCAAGTGCTTGCCGCGGCTTTGCTTGGTGGAACGTATTCAGGAGGCCCAATCTTCTATGATTTGTTGCATAAATCTGGCTGAATTTGCTGGATGGTGTTCGATATGTTGACTTTGAGGACATCAACTGTTTGCGGATTATTTGCATAGACTTGTGATTTAATGTCGCCCCAAAGAAAGTAGTCTAAAAGCGTTAAATTGCCTGATCTCTGTGGACAGTTGATGTCGCGCTGAGCGAGATTACCTTGCCCTGAAATCGCTGGTGCAAAATTTCTATCATGGCGTGCGTAGTGTGGCACGTAGCGCCGTCCTGTTAAAACCACATTTCGTCAGTATCCATATCAGGCATATAATCCAGTTGAGACCACAATAAGTTGCTTATCATCGATCTGTAGGTCTCGCCGTTGACGGTTATGGCAATCCCATCTTTGTGATCAAAAAAATACGGCCTGATGATTCCTTTAGACGAAAATCCACAACAAACAGTGACTTTGGGGGGATGCAATTGGTGCTGGTATATCACATGTGGATTGTTTTCGTCCCAAATCCGACAATTTTGCTTTTCACAAATCCATTTATCCAAAAATCGGTCTCGTCGCTGTGCCGAGGATAGAAATCACGTAATGCGTGGAACGTTTGTCGAAAGGAGCACTGATTTTGAAACACACGCTGTTCAACGCAATAACCTACCATAGTAACTTGCCAAGTACTACTGAACAGTTCACAGCGAGGTGCCAGATGTCGCTTTAACAAAATGGCCACTATCGCTTGACAAAGCTCGAGTGTCCTTGTTGAAAGACCCTTTACATATATATATATTTATGTATAATAATAAAATATATATATAAAATAAATATATATATATATATATATATATATATGTATGCATAAAAGCATATATTATGAAGATAAATTAACATAAATGTAATAAATAAGATACAACACTCGAGAGTGCACCAAAAGTACCATAAACTATCGAATAGAAGTAAAACTTTAAAGAGAAACAGAAAAACAAAGGCTCAAACGCTTACCTAGAAAGAGAAAACTTTGAATAAAAACTATATATCAAATCAATAAAACAATGGCCTATATGCTGATAAATGATAAATAAATAAAATAAATCAAAATAAGGCAACATAAAGCGATTGCCAGGCAACCTGGTACACACACACTCATCATCACACACATCATTTACATTATTACCAAACCATTATCACCATATCAATCATCTCTCCTTTTACACTATTATTTCTATTTATCCTATCTTATTCTCCCAAATATTCACCACTTTTGAAATCTCCACATCAATCCTATTCCGCATACACGAACAGCTTCAAAAGCCGAAGCGGCCCACGAGGCACTAAATCGGAGGCGGGGTAAGGGGACACTAAACAGGAAACAAGGAGAAAGACTAGGAATTTAGAGAATGTGAAGCGTCTATATAAAAGAAATTAAATTTATTTTCCACAAATGAACGCAGCATTTAAAACATATTAGACAAATTTCTAGCTTTGGTCCGGTTAGAAATATGCCACGTTCTCGCCATAACTAGAAGTTGGTTGGAAACAGTTCAGAAGCATTTCCTTGGGGAATTTAATATCTAAGGCTATGAAAAAGATTAATTAATACCAAAGGCGAGGTAAATGAGGTGGTGTGCTCCTTTGCCTACCTAAGAAAAGTGAACGCAACCATACTATAGTAGTTATGGTCACCGACAATATGGCAATTGGAGAACTCGCACTCAAATTAATTTTTCCCTCCTCTATTATTGTAAGGAAGTAAACAATTTTTTGCGGAGTTTTTTATTTTCCGAGTGTCAAATATATATAGCTAACAATTCGAATAAAAAGCGATAAATTTGCTTAGCTTTTTCAAAAGTTTAAGAAAGCCAGACGGAGCCAAAATATATATAAGTTTATTCTTACCTCTGAATAAAACTTAATGGGAAAAAGTTAAGTTGGTGAGCATTTTGTGGCGAGTGACCATAATGTAATTAGGTTTCAAGTAAGGTCAACCGTAACTGGGAATGAGAGACTTAATACCACAAAACATAAGTCCAAGCGTTTCTATATTTACATGAACAGTAGATGTTCCATAAGTGAGACTATAGGACCCATCAGGAGTAGAAAGAGACTCAGCCACGGCAATAGGGGACAAATTGCTACTATTTAAATTAATCACTCTTTATTTTTGTTCTTATTGAGGACTTGTCACAGTTAAGACAGAAAGAGAAGAAATCAATCTGGGGGGGAGGGGTAATCTTGTGGGACCATGTCCCAGTTAAAAGCAACGAGAGCGATATATTTTCTGAGTTGGTGCTAAGGAATATGGTGAAGTTGTAATTACTTAAATTTTATATGATAAATGATATACGTATATATATATATATATATATATATATATATATGTATATATATATAAATATATATATATATATATATATATACATATATATATATATATATATATATATATATATATATATATATATATATATATATATATATATCAATCAGTGAGATTTATCTATGATTATTTGGTTACCTATCATTAGGTAAAGGCCTAATTTCAACTTTATGGTGAGGCTTCCTCTGGAGATTAGAGCGTCGGTGATAACTCGCGACGTTCTAAAGTCAGAGTTAGCGTTAAAATATCCTCGGTTGAACTAGACTCTACACGGTTAGGTATATGACCATCGACCTTTAGACAGGAGAAACAAGGAATGTGGGTAGAGATGGTCTACTCAGTTTGGTAATCTCCTTATCCATAGGGTCTAGCAGAGCGAAGCATTGATTTGCTTTATCTCAGGTGAGAACGAAGATCTATGGGCCAACTTATAATATTCCCCACTTGGTCCCTCAATATTTACCATACACTTTCACTTGTCTTGGCCAGATTCCTCTTTTCCCAACGTGGTACTGCATGCATCACTATTTAGTTTCAATTGTAGTGGACAGGTTCCTCTACTGCCATCGATAAGTGTTACCATGCCATACGGTTCCAATCTACAGCGATTGCTTTCACAGCCAGACACCAGCAGCTATAGCTGCTACATTTCCTTATTTACCCGAATAGAAACCCCAAAGATTATAAATTTCGGGAGTTATATAAGCATCTGCACTTTCACAACACGGCAATTCGAGTAAAACCATCCAAACTAGCAAGAGCAAGCGAACAATCCAAAATTTATTGCCACCAACCTCTAATATTTGTAAGCTATTTTAACTTTATTTTCTTCCAAATATGTATATATTTTATTGTTCTTAATTTCTTTGTTTGAAGTGCTGACTACTTCTTTTGGTAGATTGTTCAAGATTTGAACGATGCCGTTGCTCAAAGCAAATTTTCCTGGATGTTTTGAATTTCCACCTCTTCATCATTCTATCATGTCCTAGCGGTCCTTTCACACTTATCAAATTAACATTTTTTTCCTGCAGTATCGAGCATATTTATCAATAATTTATATGTTTTTATTTGTTCTTTTTGTTTGTTACACTCCTCAAGAAACTCGTAGTCTAGCAAACCACAAATTTCTCTTTTCTCCTCCACAACGGTCAAACGTCACTCACCTCCCTTTGTCGAATCCAACTTAACAATGGGTAGGCTAACATCATCACCTACTTCAGAGCTCCGCGTGTCCTCTGACTACACCTCGCTTCCTTCATATAAATTGGACCTCACGACTCGCTGCTGTTCTCTCAAATCTTTAAAGCAAGTGTCACCGTTCAAACTAAAAAAAGTATGCGTTTACTTAATAAAATGATAATGGGAAAAAGCATAGAACAGTGGTTAATCTGAGGTTAATCTCATTGATTCATTAATTGCGCACTAAATACTCTTAGTTTGAGATTAGTGATTCTTAATAGAGCAGGGAATGATCATAGTTGGATATCAGTAATTTAACTATGAAATGCAAATTGTGATAGAACGGTTTGAGGCCGTTTATTTTCAACCGTTATCACATGTTGTTTAGAAACACGATGCTACCCACGTGCATCTTCGCCTTGAAGCCGGGCGCGTTATCGCGCCACCTAAGTCAATATTTAACCAAGGAGGCTCATCCACCCCTATTTCGCCCCATGCGCCGATCACGCCAGATTGAGTTAGGCGTATGGGCAGATAAGGTATTGTTTTCAGGCATTTCTGTGCATTCCGTCAAAGCCCCCACTCCATTGTCCCCTACGCAAAGAGGATGGTTCGACTATTTATATGGAAACTTTACCACTAAGAGCAGATACGAGATCCAGATTTTCTTCGCGAGACATCACTACGATCCGGTCTCACCTTGTGCACCAAGGGCCCTCTACCTCGAGATCCACCATCATTGTCCAGAAGAGGACAATATCCCTTGAGTGCCAAGGTTTGAGCCTCCAAGACGCCAAGTCCACAAGGCTTCCCCTGTTGTTTAGAAAGAGAACAACGTTAGAACAGCCATTGTTCTTTGAGCCTGTTGACAAGAAACGGTTCTCACCCTCCCCCCCTGTTGTTCAAAAAGAGAACAACGTTAGAACAGCCATTGTTCTTTAAGCCCGTAGACAAGAGACGGTTCTCACCCTCCCCCCCTGTTGTTCAGAAAGAGAACAACGTTAGAACAGCCATTGTTCTTTAAGCCCGTAGACAAGAGACGGTTCTCACCCCCCTGTTATTCAGAAGAAAACAACATAGAACAGCCATTGTTCTTCAAGCCCGTTCGTCAAAAACCAGTTCTCATTCCCAAGACGTCACGTCAGGATCATTTAATTCCCCCTCCCTTCGGCTGGAACTCGCCAGCGGACCGAAGATTCCTTCGCGTCGCCTTCCTCTGCACACCAACTGGTAATTACGTAAGCTGAACATTACCTGTGAGTATTTAACCTTTTTCTCAACCCTATCCTGTGCTTTAAATGGTTTAGCAAACCATCCTATCCCTTTAATTTTTATTTGTTTGACCTTTTTAAATCTCTTCTAAATCTTAATCCTCGGATTAGCCAGATTTTCCACGACCCTTTCCATTCTCTGTTTATGTCAATATTTTCCGTTTTTTGTGTTGTTGATAGTTTTATTGATAAAACTCTATTTTATTAATGATAGCCATATTATTATCCTTGAGCTCAGTTCCACTTCTTAAGCATATTAAAGATAAATAATATCGGTCATCCAGACACCACGCACTTTAAATATAATTCAATAGTTCCCTCAACGAATAGTCATATATGGTATATCGTCGAGAGTCCATTCTACGACACAAATTTTATAGTTAAATTACTGAGTGGCTGATGAATTTAAACGAAAGGGGAAATTTATATATTAAATTCAATGTAACGATCAAAAGAGTAAAACAATGAACAGAAGAAATTTATAATGACAATAGTGAAATTTGACAACGCCACAGTTTACCACACATTCATATAGATTTGTGCATCAGCAAAATGTCTCAAAAAATACACTTTCATTTGTTCACAAATATCTAGAATATTCTAAGTAAATTCGATGTTCATTTCTTCATCGTGTAAGACTATTAGCCTTATTCTTTACAAGAGAGTCGTTCTGTCAACATCTTCATCATTGGGAAAAACAAAGATATCGATCAAAATCTTCGTGACCGCATTGTAGCCCTTCATAATAGTCGCCTTGGATACAGAACGATCTTTCTACAAGTTAAAGTAACTTTAAGTTCAGTTGGTACCATAATAAACCACTGAGGATCTCGTAATTTATTTCATCCTTTGGATAGTTCAGGACGCCCTCAGATGTTAAAGAAACATGCAGGTCGAATAATGTTAGAACAGCATGAGATAAACCGCATACTACTCTTAGAGACCTAAAGAATATATTAAAATAATTGAAGCTAAAGTTAGCATGGATACATTAAGTAGAATGCTGCGTTATTATGATCTCTTTTTTTGTATTGCAAGCAAGATTCCACTCTTTAAAAAAACTATAAAGCTAGCTTGACGTTGTAAAATGTACTTTTAAATAAACTGGCAACTTAAATGGGAACAAATCCTTTTGTCAAATGAAATGAAAATCGAACATTGTGGTCGAAATTCATTGATTGGCAGCTTACGTGCCAATCAATTATGGTATGGGGTTGTTATCCTTATCATAAGTTAGAAGAATGGACGTAGACGAAGGAGGAAGGAATGAACAAATATACAGGAAAACTTTAGAAAAAAATGTGTTATCCAGTGTTAGCTATGTGCTCGATAATTCATGACGAGCAGTTCAACAATACAATGACGACAAGCATATTGCAAAACACAATAAGATTTGGCTGCATTCAGGTAGAATTAATGTTTTGGAATTGCAAACTCAATCTCCTGGCCTGAAATGCCATCGAAAATCTGTGGAGGGAATTGAAACTTATGCTCCAGAATCGAGACCCGCGTAACTTATCTGATTTGGAGAAAATTTGTATGGAAGAATAAAACAAAAATCAGACAAATCAACTGTAATGAGATAGTAGGAGACTACTCAAAACGCCTGAAAGCTGTAATGGACAACAAGTATTATGTAATCAAATATAAAGCCATGTTTATATGAATGTGTTTTTAATATTCGAATTTAAAAATTTTCCAATTGTCCTTATGTTTTTTTCTCTTTACCTTTGTGCTTTTCTCATCGTTACATTGTATTACTTACATAAATATCAAATTGCGTTGTAAATTTTAGTGACCGCATTAATAAAATTATATAAATTTGCATATCAAGAGTTAGTTGTAAACTTTTGAGGCCCACTTTCTCTCTCTCTCTCTTTATATATATATATATATATATATATATTTATCAGAGGGCGCCCCTCTCCCCTAATACCACGCATTTTTTCAAAAATATCTCGGTGCCTCCTTCCTATATATGACAATTTTCATATGCATCATTCTTTCAATCTTCCTTTATCGAATGCAAAAAACAGAATTGAGATATCCTTTATGGTTTTCCTACACTTCACCTAAACAACAATACGGGTAAAAAAAAAACGAATATCAAGTAAAAAGAAATAAATAATCACAAATTTAACTTACCAACAGTAAATGATCGGTTAGACCACCATTTTGACTAATCTGAGTAATTTTTTCCCCCACACAAACTTTTTCTTACTTCATTAATGCCAATTTCTTGCCAAGATTCAGGTAGTTTGCATTTCAATTCTGGTTCAGTGAAGTTTTACTCTCCGACCCCGGTAAACCTTTTCTTTTGTAACTCTAAATTGAGTAATCCATGGGATAACAATCTGTACTTTGCGGTGGCTACTCATTTATCATTATTAACCTTGCCGTATTACTAACTAGAAACGAATGTGTGGCGTGGCTTGTATGCGAAGGTGCTCCATCTTGTTGCAAAATGAAGTCATTTTCTTGATACAGGGGAGGACAATCAAGCAATAACTTTTTCAGAGTTTAATGTAATTAGCAAAATTCACTTTTGTCCTTTCAGTATCAATAAAATGGACATTTGTTTCGGCACTAAAAGAGATTCGTAGACAACATTATTTTGGCGGTTTCGCGGAATTTCTAAAGTGACACCTTTTTCATCTATGAAGACAATATTTTTAACAGCAGCGACAAAGAAGATATCAAGAAAATGTCTGCATTTTCTTTTTATTTTATCCATAACAGTACAACCTTTTCTAGAAGATATGTACTATTATTTTAATGTTTTTAGCTTTTGTGTCTTGATTGTCCGTTGTACAGAACTCCTTCCAATATTCAAGTTTTTAGCAATTGTTCTTTGCGATGAAAGACTTCCTGGTTAGTTTTCTTGAGAGCAGATGTTATCGCTAATTTAATTCACATTTCCCTGATCTTAAGTTTTTTTAGTTCTACCTCTTTCTAGTTTTTTGTTAGCGCTTCCCATTTTGGGAATCTTTTTTAAGAGTCTTTACACATTTTACTAGGAAATTCTCGCAATACTATTCACGTGTTCTGTCTCATTTCACAGTAACAAGTTTAATGTGAATGCGATCTTCTTCTGACAATAGCATTTCTGTTACTGAGAAACTGTAAATAAAGATAACCATAATATGAAATGTTCATTCATGTAGGTTTTTGTGGGAACGTGAAAATTCCCGTATGATATTCCACAATTAAATAATATTTTATCTAAATATTCGGGGGTTTTTTACCCATGTTGATATTTTTGTAAAGTGCAAGAATATTATAAAGGATATCTAAATTTCGTTTAGTGCATTCGTAAGGTATCTTTCATATGAAAATTGTTAAGAATAGGAAGGAGGTTACTGAGATATTTAGTTTTAAAAAATGCATCATTTTGCATATATTTTATATATATATATATATATATATATATATATATATATATATATATATATATATATATATATATATATATATATAATATATATATAATATATAAAGTCACCACAATGCGGAATGTTTCGAACATACCTCATTCGTTCCGGGTAAAAATAAACTAGGGACTATAGCTTCCGGTGTTTGGTTGCGAATGAAACTTCAATGTACCCTCAGGGACTATTAATTGAAAGGGATTCGCTTATCGAGATGAATATAACATAAGTAAATGCAAGGTGATACACTTTGGATATTTGGTCTTAGATCATATTACCAAATAAACGGCCAGGTACTAGAGTCCGTTATAATCTAAAGGGTATAATTTCGGAGATCCTCGGACTGTCAAACCTATCCGACGAAGCTACCATGATAGGAAACAAATGCTAGGATACATTGCCAGAAACTTGATTTTTTTTATTCATAATCCTATATTTAAGAACGAAATTTTTTGAAGGTTTGAATAAGATTTTTTCTTTTAGTTCGGTTGTCACCTAAGTAGATTTAATTTTTTTATCAAAGTTATTTCTAATAATTCCTTTATAATAAAAAAATAAGTAAAATGGTAAAGTTCAGAAATAAATATAAGTATCGAATTTTGGTCACATTTTAGAACTAAAAGAATTAAAAATGGTGAAGTTCAGAAAATTTATTAAAATTTTAGCATGGAAATTATTATAGCAAATTTAGATGGAGAAAAGAAAAAAGAATCATGATAGGCCGTAGGACACAGACCGAAGAAGAAGAAGAAGAAGAAGAAGAAGAAGAAGAAGAAGAAGAAGAAGAAGATGCAGATGAAGATGAAGATGAAGATAAAGATGAAGATGGAGAAGATGAAGATGGAGAAGATGAAGATGAAGATGAAGATAAAGAAGAAGAAGAAGAAGAAGAAAAGGGTGTTAAGGGTGTTAAAATAAAGATTGTATAAAGGGGATTAAAAAAGGCGGTTAAGATTAGCAAATAATGCCGTAGGCCACCTCCCCCGCAGGGCTGCCTGTGTAACCAAGCTCTTCCTGTTAAGGAAGAGAACAGCGGCTTGTTCGATAGATATAATTTGATTGTTATATTAATTGCGTATCTGATTTAATTTCGAGTAAATCGTGCAATTTTTGGTTCCGTGCCTCAACAAGCTCAGAAATAAAAGCTTAAAAGAAAATTAGGGACACTCGAAAATACTGATTAAAATTAGTAAAAAACGTACTTCAAAAAGTCCGTATCCAAAATTACTTAAGTTATAAAGTTACACAGAGGAGAACGTAGCCTACCTCAAAGAATAATGGCAACCATGTCCGATAATATGTTTAAAAATTCACTTAATGCGTATTTAGTGAATCTATATATATATATATATATATATATATATATATATATATATATATATATATATATATATATACTAGGTAATGGCTTGGCTACTAAGATTAAAATTTCAAATCTAAAAAAATGTATCCGTGTTTAAATTTTTAGAAATTTTCTGAACTTGGCCAATTATATTAATTTTAAAAAGGAACTCTAAACTAAATTTCCCACGTTTCAAAATATCACGATACTAAAATATAGTTATAGAAGAAGATATATATAAAAAAAATCCTGAACTTCCTCCTTTGTAATTCTTTGCGTTTTAAAAATTAACAAATTTTCAATACTTATATTTATTTCTAAATTTCAACATTTTATTTTTTTATATTAAAAAAGAATTATTAGAAACTAAGATGAAATTACTATTCAAATACTCAATTTTGTTTTATTCATTCTTTTCTGATTTTCTTGTCACTAAATTCACATGAACATTAACAGGCAAGGCCCTGCCGGAGCATTGATTTATCATCTCTTTTTTTATGAAAGTACATTTGTTTTTGACTTTTAATTAACAAAAAAATGCATAAGTGAATCGTACCAAGGTTGAAAAGTTTGTGCTGTAGTTTTAGAAAATGTAAAAAAAAAGAAATTCCCAAATTCCCCTTTTTCTACGACGCAATAATTTTTATTCACATCTAGTAATTTACCTTATAGCAAGATAGCCAGTTATTATTTTCTTTTATTATAATTAGCATAATTTTAGATGAATGTTTGAGATAATTACTTCAATTAGAGGAGAAGGCGAATTTATTTGCATAAAAACAAAGTTTGTTATAATTAAAGATTAGTTGTCATGTTGGTAACTGGTAGGAAGCAAGAGCCCTTATATACCATATCGATCCTTTCTTTTCTTTACGTTTTCTATATTCCTATTTCGACATTTTGCAAACTTACTCTTGTGGGATTATATATTTTAATTTGTTTTGTTTTTCTTAAAGAAAATTTTTCACTTCAACTGTTAGAATGGTATATTCATACAATAGCCGGCATAAAGTACCTTATATGTATCTGCTCTTTCTTTGCTTTTTGATTGATTTTGTTCTTGTCTTTCTTCTTTTTCTCTTTTTAGCCTTCTTTTCTTTATGTTACATACCCACTTAGTTCTAGATTTTTCTTATGAGCCTTTCATATAATAAATGTAATTGACATATTTTCGTTGCCATTTTTGTATATTACTTGTTTTTCTGTGTTCAATCTTCGTTCTACTAATTGCTTATACAATGCCACAAATGTTGACCTTAAATCTAACTTTTTCCATTCAAACTCGTTATCTGTTTCGCTTCGTGAATCTCTAATAGTTTTCGCAAGATCTATAAATGTACTAAGCTATTTTCCTCTTCTTCGTCTTCTTTCTCCTACCTCAAAATCTATCTTGTAAACATGGGACTAATAACTACGTCGGAAATTCTGGTGGGAAAGTAAAACCAAGGATATGTATTTATTTCCAACCCAAGATTAAATGACCTAAAATGGAAGAATTAACTGTCACAAAAGCAGGTACGTACTCATGAAAGCGTCCAGATTAAATCATGTTGACACTGTAATTCTAAGATCTAAAGAATATTCAGAAACATTCTGCATTAAAATGCACTAACTCCCAAAACAATAGAAATAGCTGTATTCACTCGATTTGGCGTGTAACAAAGTGAAATAGCACGTTAAAAATTCTAATCCATAAATTTTACAGAAAGCACAAAGTAATTTTAAAAGCTTTTCGATAAGATAAGAATAGAAGTCAATCCATTCCGAAACAAAGAGGTCAAATCTCTGAAGGCAGAATTACCGAGACAACAATATTCAATATTTTATTCTCGTAAAGGTTTATAAATAAAACCTGTCTTTTATTCTAATAAAAAATAGATGTAAGCGAAACTTGCCAAATCTAGTGTGGATTATTTTATTGATCCGTTGTTAAAGACTTTAACATTCAGCAGTTCCCCCAAAAGTGGGATCAGTGCGTATCAACGATATTGAAAAGACTAGTCCCTTCTACCCACCTAAAGCCCTATTAACCCATACATACCCATCATTTTATTCACCACAAGGCCCTTTCTCTACAGAAAGCTATTACTTTCTTACACACTCAGTCACATCATCGAACACAAAAATTACGCACTCTAACAATTAATATCACACCCTGAAAATCATTCTCGTATATTCACTTCGCAAGTATATTTTCATTCATCTTATCTACATATCCAGACAAACTAGCATAGATTGTATTCCTCCACCTATTCACCTTTCGCGCAACAAGCAATTCTCCAGGTTGTCCATTTGTAATCTTCTATCTCAGGATTTTTTTCCTCCTTCCATCACATAGTTTAATTCCCATACACAAGTGTTAGTAGCAGCATAGTCTCATGCATCTTGCCACAACATCCAACACTCAATTCTTTCGCTTTCACTAAACCTATCATCGACCCAGAGACATTCCTGTCATTTAAAACCTTAAGATCTCAATTTGATTTATCTCCTCCACTAAAATTTATAATTTATACTGACACCAATTACACCTTATTTTCACCCCCAACTACCATAATCTTTTCTGCATTTACTTTAGACCACTCGCAATCGAACATTGCCGGGTCTCACTTACATCAAACTCCTCTGTTTTGATTGATAAACATGAAGTAATTATGATTAATTCTTACCATTACAAATTAATATATAAATATATATTCACTCATAACATTGGTTATTTAAAGAAAATTTAAAATAAACAACTAATTCTGGGCACACACTTGTACTATTAAACAGATAATCCCGACTATTTTTCCCCAATTACCTTCCAATAGGTCGTGATTCTATATGATATTTTTACCTTGATCTTTCTTGACATTTCAAGATTCAAGTCCTACCTTCGATCACAACAACTATGATGTTTCCGTTAATAGAAATCAAAGAAGTCCCCTCACATAGAACAGATACTATCCCTCGAGCCATAAAGTGTTACTAAAGATCGATGGTTAGTGGTCAAACATAGAGCTGTCATTTTTCCTTGCCCTCAATACCCTACCCAAAGAAGATAGGTCTGTCATGCCCTCGATCTGTCCAGTGATCGTCATAAAAATATCTTTATGTTAATTTTACTTTCGATTAAGGGACTCCGATAAAGAAAAGGGAATGAGAGTGAAAATAATATTGTCCAACAATGATTTTGCTACAGATATGAGAAAGTAGTTTTTTATTGTTTATACCGTAGATTACGAAATTTACCTTTATTTTTCATGAAATGACTTCAATCTTTTGTAATCTGCACATTTTATTTTTTAGTAATATTAGATTATTCAGTATATAGAGGGCGGAAATATTTGTTATTATTTATATTTTATTTGAAAAGAAATACAAAGATAAGTGGAAACAAAAAGCTCATTCATCAAAATAAATGAATTTCGGAGTGTGATATTATAAAAATCTATTTAAAAAAATAATGAAGATTTTAATTTTTTCAAAATTACTGAAAGCTATACATTTATCATATAATTTTAGAATATTTAGGCTTCTTTTTATGTACAACATCTAGTCGGTCTCTGTGAAGGGTCCAGCAGAAGTCAGCAATCATTGCAGGACTCCATTTTCCTTTATAACTATTTTCTATAGTAGCAATATGTTGATGGAATCTTTCACCATGCTCAGCGCTGAAGTCTGCTGGATTCTCTAGATAGAAATACAGATGGGAATGCAAAAAATGCCCCTTTAGTGACATACTACATCTCAACTCATTATAAGAGCTAATCAAATTCTGAACATGATGTGTTAATTTTCTGATTTGTGCCTTCCAAGGAGACCATTACATACACCTTGGAAACTATGCCAGGCCTTAAATTCTGCCTTGCCCAATTTTGCTTTAAACTCACTATCTACCATAACTTGTCTAATCTGAGGCCCGAAAAAGATTCTTTCTTTAATTTTAGCATCAGTAATCTTAAGAAATTTTTTTTTAAATATAAAAAGGTTTGCTGGTTATGCATTAAGGCTTTCACAAATTGTTTCATTAAGCCTAATTTTATGTGAAGTGATGACAAAATTATGTTTTCCTTAGGAACCAATGGTTTACGTATGGCATTATGACAACCTAGTTTAGTCTCTTCTATTAAAGGTTATTCTGATCGTATGTAATGTTCTACCCTAGCTCTACTGTCCCACTGGCACAAAAACATGTGAATTTTGTGTAGCCTGACTGCAAACCATTTAGAATGGCTACTTGCTTAAGGTCAGCACAAATCAACCAGTTATGTTTACTGTATTTAAATATTTTTAAAATGAAATCTAAATTTTCATAAGTTTCTTTCAAAACAACAGAGTGAGCTACTAGTATCGATGGTAGTTTATTTCCATTATGCAGAAGCACGGCTTTACTACTATATAGAGAAGCGTCAATGAAAAGTCTACATTGACTGGGTTCATAATGTATATCTAATTTTTCAAAGAGACGTGGAATATTATTACAGTAGCATAAATTGTTATCAAATGAAAATTTGTCTTGTAAATTGTTAGATCGAATGCAACACTTAGCAATTCAGACATCTTCTGCTACTAAGTTTCTTTCTTTTAGTCTCGAAATCAGTAATTCAATCTGTTGCTGTGTTAAGTTTAGATCTTTTACAAGATGATCTAGTTCAAGTTGTGAGAAAGGTTTTGGAGTAGTATCAAGAGTTTCAGGAGATAAATTTCAGTTTCCGGTTTTACATGATTTCATATCTGATTTATCAGACTTAGACAAAACAATTTCTGGAGGTAGTTCAGGTAATGCAATGTCTTTTGAGTCAGGTATAAGCCGAATAGCAGATCTTAAGCTGGGATATACCACAGCTTAAGCGCACCTCGTTGTTTCACCTAAAAGTATGGAAGTTATATTCATAAAATTTAAAGTTATGTACATATGTGTGATTACAATAAAGTGGTTCTAAACTTAATTAATTTTATATTTTTAAACAATTCTATTACAATATACTATTTCAAAATATAGGTACAGTAAACAATAAAAAATTGCTTACTTTGTATGTCTATCAAACAGAAATAGCAGTCAGTGGCATGATCTTGGGGCTCTCGCCCTACCATATGAATACCAAATTGAAGGCTTTTTATTTTTCCTTTAGACCATGTTGTTAAAGAATTAGAGCATGTCGTGTAGCATGGTTTATCTTGGTCGCCAATTTTAAATCCAAAATACAAATTATATAGTTTTTCACTAGAGAAGAAATTTTTCTTTGATTTCTTTTAAATGTTACTGAAGCACATATGTAACAGAATATATCTGGGCTATTTTTACACTGTCCTCTTGGCATTTTAATTTAAATTTTTGCTTCAATTTAAAATTTATCTAGTTAAATAACCTGAAGATAAGAAATAAATCAATAATATTCGTTAAAATCTTCAAAATTTGACAAAAATAGTAATTGGCAACTTACAGAAAACTGGAGTCATTTCGATTAAAATGACTTTCATTTTTGAAATCCATACATAAACTACATTAAAAAATGTTATTCTAATCTTTCTAGTCGACAAAAAGTTAAATTTTGTTAGACAGTGTATTTATTTAAAATAATAAATGCAATCATCTTTCAACAATTGCTTAGGCTTAATTTTAGCAGAGAAATTGGTTCGATTAGTAATGGGTAAAAATATATGGAAATTATATAAGTAATTGGCCTTGCATTTTTTTGCCGCGACTCGATTAATTGTGTTCTTATATCCGTAAATATTTTGGGCTCATCAGAGGTCCCACAATAAAGTGCACACCCTCTCAGTTTTCTGTATTCAGGGTGCTCATAAGCCTTTCATCTACTTGCACTTCTAATTCTACCACTTTCTTGGTAAGCCTTTTTTCATATCATTCTAGGTAGGCGTAGTCGTCTTTTATACTTTATATTCTTTAAAATAAATTTAAACATAAATTGCTAAATATGTATTTATTTGGATATCTGAACAACCGATATTAAATTTTAAATATACTCGGGAGGGTAGGAGAATGACTCTTTCAACTGTTTCGCTTGACTCCAATGGCCTGTTATTAAATTCCAAGTGTTTTTTCTGTTTTAGCAAAATTTAATAAAATTTGGATAAATAAATGAGCGCGCAAATAAAGTTAGTGTCCAATAAACTGTTTTGATCTCTTTAGCAAATTGAAGGAATAGCAAAGAAAAACCCTTTTTCCATACGAGAGCAAACGCTTTACGAGGAAATATCGACTAAAATAAATGAGAATTTTGTCATAATTCCTTTTAGAAAGACCTGATATAGTCTCTCTTTTCCGCGTATTCTACACCATGCTCTTAAGTCTCCGTCTTTATATAATTTATACTTCTTATTTTCTAATAAACAACGGGGGATGTCGCATAGAACATCATAAGCCAGCCTGAACGTTTCGAAAAGTAATTCATTTCCTATTCAATAAAGCATTTGGTTTATATACTAAAGTTGTGTCTTAATCTTTATTATAATCGTCATCAAACTGAATATTTATAAAGATAAAGAGGAATGGGTTCTGCAGTTCTCCTTACAAGAGGTATTTGCGCTTCGCAAAGCCTTTTGGGCTTTGGCAAAAAAATATATGTTCAATGCAAATTTAAGGAATAACTCAAAAAACTCGACAAGTCTGAAATAGAAAAATATTATTATATTCCGCATTATAACAATAAAAGAGGAACTGCTCTGTCACTACTCCTTACAGGAGTAGCTTAAACTTCGCATGTTGACCTTTGATCCGTGGCTTAGGGCCTATCCGGGCTGGCAACGGGTTTTTGGCTCCCCAAATTTATTAGGTTTCCAGTACAAACCTCAAAAGAATTTACACTTGATGTATCTTATTCACGTCGATGATTATTTTCTAAGCCTAAAGGCAAGAAAAAACGTTTATTGGAATTCTTTTAAAACCAGGCAATGGCTTCGCTACTAAAATTAAAATTTAAAATCTAAAAAAAACATCCATGGTTAATTTTTTATAAATTTTCTGAACTTCGCCAATTATAATAATTTTAAAAAGGAACTGTGAAGTAAATTTTCCCCCTTTCAACATAACACGTTGCTAAAATATAAAGTTATAGAAGATATATAAAAATAAATTTTTTGAACTTCACCCTTTGTAATTCTTTGGGTTTTAACAATTCACAAAATTTCTATCCTTATATTTATTTCTAAACTTTGCAAAAAAAAACATGTCATACCCAAACTAAGATGAAATTTTTATTCAAATACTCAAAAAATTTCGTTCATAAATTATAGAGTTAGTGATGATGATGATGATATGGAAAAAAAACATCCGCATGTCACTTTATTTCCCATTAACTTTACTCTAATAATTTCACTTTTCTTTACTCATTTTATGTGCCAGTAACTATTCCCTACTGCTAAAGATTAAAATCGAATATCTATTTTAGGAATAACTTCGATAAAACCAAATATACGAAAGAATAAAAAAAACAAGAGTAAATTGTAGTTATTTTTGTTTTAAAAAAATTTCCAACCAATCGATAATCATATTAATTTTTCCTGAACTTCAGCATTATGTTTAAATTTTTTTTTTTTAAATATACTACTATCGATCAACTATTGTCAAACTTTGCCCATGACTATATCCAAAAAATCAAATTCTTCCAAAAATTACCATCCTAAAATATAGTGTTAGGAATATTTTTTTTTAGACTTTCACGTCATCAAAATTCGAAAACTTTCTACGAAATTATCACAAAAATAATAGTGTTAATCTTAAAAATGAATTAGTTTTACCTTTCTACAGCCCTTGGGAATTTATTTTCTAGGTTTTCCTAATATTTATAATATTTTATTTGTGTGTAGGTGTTACTTTGTATTAAGAAATTTGGAGGAAATAACTTTTATTTTCTCTACCATTACAATCTTGGAAGGGAATCTGTAAATATTTTTGTGAAACAGTGACATGTTCAGTACAATTTTTATTTTTCTAATCAGTTTACGTTTCCTCACTTTATAGATAAACGCCTTTTGCATCATTTTCTGGTTTTCACTTTTTTGTTAATAAATAAATTGTGAAACAATCATTTAAAAGAAATGACGGTGCCCTCATATCGCTATTCTCTCCTATCAACTTTCTATCTTAGCATGATTCCTACTTCTTCATACCCGCAAAATTGATTCCTACTTGAACTTAAGTCGAAAAAAAGTCGAAGGTACTCTTAGTTAGTTAAATTGAAAGCTTAAAATTAATATTTCTTGAGAAACGTGAAGTGTGAAAAAAAAATTAAGAGAAAAAGTTGAAATCTTATGGAAAAACTTTAAGCATCTCAGTCAGCATTTCAAGAAAAAAGTTCGCATCTTTTCCCTTTGAAAGTCTTCAAGAAACGTCATCTGAGTGACCAAGCGGATGATTGGTAGGCACTCATCTTTTTTTCTTCAGGATCTTAATTTTACTTTCTAGCTAAGATCGTTCGATTTGTTAAGAAACTAAAATATGCTTATTGCTTGGTTTGTTTCCGCCGAAAAAACAGCACACAAAAACTAACAACTTACTAAAAACAAACTAACCCCACCCACCAAAACTTAAGCTTACTAACCTTATTCTTTGCTAGTTCAAAACAAGATATAATTTCAAACATGTCTGCCAATCTATTTTTCGTAATAATATCAGAATTAGAATTATCGGCGCCTTAATTAGATAAAGTGTTATACATATAGTGTATATCATTGATATACACTATAAAGCATTTGTGCACGTTTTAAAATAAGAGATATTTAAAACAAAGCGACTTTGACTTTGTTGGAGTTGTTGAGGTAAGAGTCACACTAAAACAGAGCATGTCAAGGTAGGCGTCAAATTTTGGTAGGAATTACGCTAAAGCGGTGTTGAAATAACTAAGAGGTACATAAATTAACTTATTTCCTGAATTTAATCTCCATATGGATGCGAAGTGTTTCAGTGGCCAAAATCCAGGCGAAACATTTTTCCTCCCCTTCCTTAATCTTATTCACAAATGTTGATGATATTTATCCATGAAATACAACAATGAACAAATTTATCAAGCGAAAATAATGAGGTTCGAATTTTGAAGCCACGTTTGCTTTTCACATTTCCTCATCTCAGAATCATCGTCCCTTCAAAAATGGGTCATTTTAAACACTGATATTCAACATCGAAATGGAATTGATATATTTTGCCCATATTTTTCAAAATAGTAAATAGCATCAAAATTTCCGTTTTGTGCTGCGTTGTTGGTTTTCTATTTTAGGATTGATCGTTTGTGATATTTTATCTTACATCTTAAATAAAAAGCGATTTGAGTTCTCTTTATTTAAATAAAGCAATACATATTATTATGATTAGAAAAATATGATGTCATGTTTAGAAAAGGTGTATGACCCTTGATACCAAACAAGCATTTTGGAGCTCTTAGAATCATGTGCCTATTAAATATAGTCACGATTTCTCGTCAAGGGTTTTGTTTTCGTTAATATCCAGCTTGAAATTTTTCGCCCTTGTCTTCTTTTTATCGACTTTAGTCATGATGTTAGCTAGTACTTTTATTTTCTTTTTTATTTATTCATGTGTTCCTTCTTCAATATTCTTCATTTTCTCACCTGTAGAACGTAATATTGGTGTATCGATGCATCACGTAGTTTTCTTACCATTAATTTATCATTTTTATTTTTCTCACAAAAGAAAATCACTGGAATTATATCTTCCAGAAAGCTTTGGTAAATAAAATTTTGTAGATTCGACTAAAAAGATTACTAGAAGGGCTCGAGAATGAAAATGCGGGATATTTTCATGAGCTTTCACTACTGTCCAAATTTTGCCATGATTTATGCAGCAAAATATCCTATAATCTATCCAAAACTAAAGATATCTCACACTGAAAATGGGATATCATATTCTAATTTTTCATGATTCTAAATGCATGTTTTTTGTAGTGAATGATATTATTGATAACATCGTTGCTCAAGATCAAACAGTTGTTTGGATACCTACTACTTGTTTTGTTTTTTGTAAATTACTGTGGGCCCTCAATTTAAAAACGAATCGGTTGACAGAGAAATTATCAGGGATGAAACGTACCGGTTTAAAAAGAGAATTTCGGTTTCAAACAATCAGCCGGCAGAGTGGGTAGGCTTAGATATAAGTACAAGAACTTTAATTACGCTATAATCTTCACTCAGTGATACGCTCACTTGAAATTGCAATGTATATTCGTGATTTGCTGTGTTAAATATTTTTTATTAATAAATTTATGTACAATATTATTAAATGTGCCCAATGCCAAGTAAGAAATTGAGTGATGGCAACAAAGTGAAAATCAAAGTGCGGCCCATAATAGAAATGCAAAATAAAATATATCTGAAAATATAAATGGCTTTCGTATCTCGTATCTTGCTAAGGGATTCAGTATGGTACAATCAAAGATCATTACTTTATGCAGAAGTAAAGAGCTGATCAAGACAGCTGATTTTGCCCAAAGATTGAAAGTTATTACAAAACAAAGATCAAAGATGGTTGAAGGACAGTCACCAATAATCGGATCGTCCAGTTGCTCTTCCTTTCGCCGTTAAATCCAAAGGCAAGTGATAGCAAGTTGTCAAAAAAAAACGTCTTTGCCTGCAAAAGCTTACAAATATTGGACGACGTCCAGTATTACACAGAACTCCACAGGCCTCCAGCCGACCCTGCCAAAAGAGATTAATATTTTTCTAGACTATCATGTTTAAATCCCTCATCCACCCTCTTTTGCCTCGTCGTCATTTCACCCAGTGAGCAAATACTACACACAATCTTTCTTTTAGAAGGACATAATTACAGGCTTTTCGAAAGATTTAAGGTCTAGCCTACTGCAGTATCGGAAGGCAAGATGCATTCTGGATTGGGACAGAGTTACAACCTAAGAGAAGGGGGGCACTCAACCCTACACTGCGGGTCCGGGCAGGACCACAGAGCAGGCTACACTCGTTTATGTTCATACTGGGAATAACTTCGAATAACTAAAAGCAATTTAAGGAGGTGCCCCAATCGAATGGCAGTCGTTGATTTGGATCTCATCTATCATTAAGTCTGCCATATTTTTGTACCGTCTTGAGAAATCCACCCATGGTCACATTCATATTTTTCTTTATCATTGGAGTCAAGGTTCACTGCGACTGTCAAAATGCGGAGTTGGGTATACACTTAGAACAAAGAACATGCACAAAAACACCAGAAAACATATTAAACTATCAAATTAATTCAATACACCAATCTAAAATATAACAAAAGCACATGTAGCCCGAAGACACGTTTTTACGTCACAGGAAGACGCGCAGAAGTTTCACCAATCTCGCTAAGGTCACCATATCTGAAAAGCAGCACTACTCTAAATACAACACGACCACCTTGTCGTCGGTGAGAGAGCTTGCGTGATCTGCCTGAGTTAAGCTAGCTAAGCTAGGGCACTTTTAGTCCGGTAGGGTCACCCATGCCAGTAAGGTAGCTGTAGTAGGATCCAGACTAATGGTTGTCAAACTTCTCTACCACTTCTTTGATGCGTCTCCTTGCATCCCCCTAACAACCTCTTCGATTCTGTTAGTACTAAGTTTCACCAACTCTCTTCAACTGTCAGAAAATCAAAACAAAAACCCAATAACAAAAAACAGACCTTCATCTCTATTAGACATAAGTTGTTTATTAATAAGGGCCTCACCAGCTCCCTTATGCCGCGTGAGAAGAGAAGCTTTGGAACCTCTTTAAATAACGCCTTGGAGCACTCATAGGTTACAAGAGACTGAGATTGAAGGCATCTCAGGCATTTGGGGTACGATTAATGAAGAAATGCTAGGTACCCCTTAGAAGCTTTCTCCTAACGTGTAATGGCCCTACAGGCGAAATTATGAGGACAGTTATGGGCTCCGTCGACGACTGTGGATTGGAAACCCGCCGACGCGTCGTGGTGGGGATGCTCCCGAGGTGGGTTCCAAGCCGGACTGCTCACTTGAGGAACATGTCGCTAAACAGGCGCCTTACAGACCTCTGTACGGCGGAGGGTGTCTTTTTTGTGGACCGATACGCCGTATTCTATGGTAGAAAAGACCTCTACCAAAGGGACGGGGTGCACCTCTCCTTTAAGGGCAAGGCCTTCCTAGCTAACCTCATCCAGGATGTCGGGGAGCGCACCCAAAGGAGTGTCCGGCCCATTGGGAAGGCAGACGTACGCCAGTACGCCTAAGTCACTCTCCAAACAACCTTCTCGGAGGTTGTCAAAAATGGTACCACTGTGACAAACAAGAAGCCGGGAAACGGAAGAGTATAGGGGTCCTACATTAGGGGACTCCCTGAAAGTTCTTCTGTTTTATGCGAGGTCAATCAGGAACAAGTTTCCTGAGCTCCGAGGCCTCGTAGCGACGGAAGAACCCGAAAAGGTAGCCATAACCGAATCGTGGATAAAAACCTCAAACCGAGACTTTGAAGGTGAATTCACGGTTCCTGGCTACCAACTCTCTTACAAAGATAGGCCAGACAGAGAGGGTGGCGGTTTAATGTTGTATGTCAAGGATACAATCAAATCTACGAACTCCAACGTTATATCCGACCACGAGCTCCTAGGCGTTGACCTAGAGATCGGTCCTTTCATACAGGACCCTGGTGCTTTACAGACCCCCTTCCCAACCCGTTGAGAAGGACAGGGAACTGTACCAGCTACTGGGTGAGCTGGTTCAAGGCAGAGTTTGCATCGTTATGGGCGATTTGAACAGCCAAGTTGACTGGGAAACCAGAGCAGCCTGTGGCGAGAGCGCGCTACTTTTGGAGTTCGCCAACAACGAGTTCCTCACTCAATGGGTCAGAGAACCGACGAGAGAAGACAACATCCTCGACTTGGTCTTCACCTCTGAGGATGATATCGTTGATGATCTCTCTGTAGGCAAAGAGCTCGGTAGCAGTGATCACCAGCTAGTTAGATTTAGTGTCAAGATCCCGAAGGTAAGGTCTGTTGCCAGTCAATCAAGCGAGCTTGACTTGAGAAGAGCAGACTTTGCAAGCCTTCGTGCTGGACTGACTGACTTAAGGCTAGAATTGTGCGATGCTGTTGAAGACTCGTGGAATAGTTTCAAAACCACATTCATGAGTCTTCAATCGCGTTTCATCCCTCTGAAATGCCCCCGTCGGTCTTCTGTTCAACCAAAGTGGTTTAATCGAGAAATCAGCCAACTGCTTAGGGAGAAGAGAAATATGTACCGGCAATCGAAGATCTCGGGTGACTTTGACGAATACCGGAGGCTAGCCAGGAGAGTGAAGTCCAGCATAAGGGCGGCTAAGCGGTCTAAGCAACTCCGAGTGGCGAGACTCTGTAAAGAGAATCCCAAGGTGTTTTTTGGATATGTAAACAGCCGTAAACCAATCCGTCGAACGATTGGCCCTTTGAGGAATGAGGAGGAGACATTAAAGCATTCAGATGCAGAAAATGCTAACCTCCTCCAAGACTACTTCTCATCAGTGTTTACTGAAGAGTGTGGTCCCATCTCCCAGCCGACGGATTCCTACTCGGGGGAAAAGCTGGAGGATATGGACTTCACCGAAGGAGAAATCAAAAAGAAGATCAATGACCTAATGACGAATAATCACCTGGCCCGGATGGGTTTCTATCTAAAGTGTTGAAACAAGTGCGTGATCAAGTGTCACGACACCTGAGCGCAATCTTTAACATGTCAATCCGGACCAAATGCGTTCCTAGAAACTGGCGTGAGGCGGAGGTGACTCCTATCTTCAAGAACTACCGACCTATCAGTTTGACCTTGATAGTCGGTGAACTCATGGAAAGCATCATGGTGGAAAAAGTGACGTCGTATTTAGAGTCAAACCTGCTACTGAGGAGTTCCCAGCACGGCTTCCGAAAGCAACGATCATGCCTGACGAACCTTGTGTAATTCTTCCACTTCGTTTTTAGTGAGCACCATCGGGACAAGGAGGTGTATGTGGTCTACCTAGACTTTCAGAAAGCCTTTGGTAAGTTACCACACCGCCGCTTCTTCGGAAAGTGCGAGCGCTTGGCATAGACGGAAAGGTAGCCGGCTGGATCGAGAACTGGCTAAGTGGCAGACGGCACCGGGTGGTGGTGAATGGACAGGCTTCTGAGTGGGTGCCCGTTACTAGCGGGGTGTCTCAAGGTTCTGTCCTGGGACCACTACTATTTCATCATCTACGTCAACGACATGGACGGTGACATGGTTGCCAAGATTTCCAAATTTGCCGATGATACCAAGCTTGGTATGAACGTTGCAAAGGATGGAAATACTGCCTGCCTGCATGGGAAGATTGGGGAGTGGTCGGACACGTGGCAAATGCCTTTTAACGTGAACAAATGCAAAGTGATGCATATCGGCCACAGAAACCCCCAATCTGAGTATATCCTTAAGGGCACTGCTATTGAATCTACCGACACTGAGAAGGACTTGGGTGTAACAATCACTAATGCCCTCAAGTTCTCGAAACAGTGCATTGAGGGGGAGAAAAAGGCCCAAAGGATGCTAGGATATATTAAGCGCCAGTTTGGTTATCGGAATTAGGAGATTGTACTGTGCCTGTACAACTCACTTGTCCGATCGCACCTGGAGTATGCCGTACAATTTTGGAGTCCTTCATTGCGAAAGGACGTCGCGAGATTGGAACGCGTACAAGCCAAGGAATCCAAGCTGATTCCGTCTATCCGACATAAAAGTTATGAGGATAGACTAAGGGAATTGGATCTGTTCTAGCTGGAAACCCGTAGACTGCGTGGTCAGCTCATTGAAGTTTTTAAAATAATTCGAGGGTTCGACAATGTTGACTACCGGGATATTTTCACACTGAGTGAGAACAGAACGCGCAATCACTGCTTCAAACTTGAACTGAAGCGTTACAACTACAATCTGTGTTGAAATTTTTCCATCTACAGTATCTGCGGTAAGTGGAACGCACTTCCAGTGGAAGTTGTCAACAGTGAATCTGTTGAACAGTTCAAGTCAAGACTAGAGACAAAGTCTTGAAAAGTGGCCGTTTAGGGACGCATAAAAATTAAGCAGTAATGCGCCCGCTCTATTGCTAGTCCAAAGCTACCCTCTTTAAATGGACCGTAAGGTCTCCTAGGGTACTTTCTTTCATTGTAACTCATTGTAACCTGATTCGATATTAAGAAAACACCAATGCAAATACAACGTAAACACACCTTATGGTTAGTATTTTCGACCAGTGAGATCCTCATCCAACGCAGGCATGAATACGGAGAGGAGGTTATCAAGGAACTTTACCTCCACTGCACTGCCCCGAGCAATGGGCGGTTTCCACACTATCGGAAGAACACCCTACGAACACGCTGCTAGACAAAGGCATCAAGGTCTACGGTTTACTCACATGCACATACAACATAGAAAATCAAAACAATATCAAACCATAATAGTGTCTCCGTCGTTATAAGATGGGCACGAAATACACACGTGCCAAGCATAAGTCAGCTCCAAATGTAGTGTAATGGGTCAACATTACACTGACTGTAAAAGTATCCCACCCATCTGCATCATTTGAGTTTGCGACCATATAGCCGTGAGAATGAGATGCCTATACCTATCTAAGGCCCGCGCTGAAGCCGTTGCGATGCTGAGAAGACCACAAACAATCACCTCATCACGTATTATTTCCATTCCTGCCCACACTCTCCCTCCCCATCCCTTTGTAGAACATTTGCCAACGCTGAAGGTGCCGGTGGAAAACTCAACCCTACACCCAACTCCCACATTCCTTGCTCTTATACTGATCCCGACACGTCCACCCATCCCAACAAACAAACGTGGCCGTCGTGCTTTCAACGGTGGTTAAAGTCATGTCTGGTGGTGCTCCTTCAGCTGTAAACACTCTTTATGCCGCTAATTGCTCAGGCAAATTACCTTACCAGAGAAGGTATTCACTCTAATAAATGAACGCAAACACAAGAGACCCGCGCTCATCCCTACCCATTAGCTCCAGCCCCACAAAGATCCCTACTTTCCTCTGGCCATTGCCCTTCTCCAAAACATTTTTCCACTGGCGTTATTTCTGTCTTTTCGGTAAAGGATCGCCTTCACTGTGCCACCCTCTGCTCCCTTTGATTCTGGATTTTTCTAATGTCCCTCTTTCTTTCCTTTAAAAAACTCTGGTTTCTTGTCTCATTTGTTCATTCGCGTCCACTTCTTCTTCCTCTTGCACTATATTTATTTATAGTCAGCTATACAAGGTTTCTGCATCTTTCTTTCCGTCTTCAAATTCATTTGAAAGACAAAATAAAAATGGCATACGAATAATAGATGGTTAGGCAAAGTGCCAAGTAAGTTTATAACTGTAATTCATACCACGTTTTCAGCAACAATGATGTCTCTGGGAGACTTTAGCAGTGAGAAAGATGTCATTTTCCCTCACTATTTTCACAAAGCTTATGAGTCAATGCAGCAGCATATGCTGTCAACACAGAGGTTTTGAAGAAGCTTATGTGGCCCTCAATACACATCCTACCTAATGGAAGACAGTAATACATTCGAGAAAATTATCCAGGCAGTGCCGAAAAAAAGGCTATGTAAAAGTTAATCAACCTCATTAACGAAAATCGGTGACCCCCTAAAATAAGGGGGCTTCGTAAAACTCACAAACAAAGCATTCTACTCAGACCAATAACCTCGAGGATAGGTAGTGCGTCTGTGAATATTACTAAGGTATTAACCAAATCAGTGTATCATACAGTGGGCAACATCAGTAAAGCTCATCTGAGGAATTCGGCTGAATTCAAAGATGGAATATTCTAGATAGATTTCGAAGGAAAAGAAATTCGTTGGCTTTGATTTGAAGGCGCTATTCAGCAAAGTTATATTTGATGGTACTTTGTAGGAAGTGAAAAAGGCATTTATTAGCTAATCTCAATGCATCTGATCCTCATATTTATAAAAGAGGCTATAACGGGCTAATTTCTTTATGTATTGGGTTGAGGAATAAGTTCTTGCGGTTTAATCAAATTTATTCATTACCATTAATAATTTTAGAAAAACTTCATTTTTAATTGATAACAATATGCAATTTAATCAATAATGTATTCTCTGTTGTTATTTACAGCTTCTTCCCAACGTTCAACTAGTTTTTCGATGCCCATGCAATAAAAATCTCTAGATTTTGACTCGAGGAATTCGTCTAACCAGGTTCTTAATTCCACATCAGTAATGAACGAAACGCCGCGCAAATTGTTAGAGAGCGTTCGGAACAGATGGAAATCCGATGGAGCCAAGACTGACGAATATGGAGGATGCGGCAGGATATCGCAATTAAGCGGTTGAAAGGCGTCTTTTGTCATACTGGCAATGTGAGGACGTGCATTGTAGTATTTTAGAAGGACTCCATGACGTCGATGAGGTCGCTTTTCACGAATAGCTTCGGCGAGTCGATACATTTGTTGAACGTAGAATTCTGCATTGACAATCTCGTTGTTCGCAAGGAGCTCATAAAGAATGATGCCTTCACAATCCCACGAAAACACAGCATCGTCTTTTTTTGGATGTAGTCCTTGCTTTAATCGCGGAAGTGTTTTTTTATTGGGGCTAAGCCATTGTTTTCGATGGTTCATGTTGACATAAACACACCACTTTTCGTCGCCAGAGATGATGCCGTGAGGAAATCTGTGCTTATATCCATGAGTAGCACTGTGACGAGCAAGCAAACCTGCAGCAATCGTGGAGCGTTGAAGTTTGTTGCTTTTGCTCAAAGCGAATGAAGGTGATTCACTACAGATTTCTGATCATACGCCAATTGTACAGCCGATTTTCTAGTCGATTGACGAGGATTTTCAAGAAGAAGGTTGTTTAATCGATCTTCATCCAACTTAATGGGGCAACCAGAACGATCTTCTTCATTATGATAGAAATTACCGTTTTTGAAACGTGAAAACCACCATTAAGATGTCCTTTCTGATAAGGCATTTTCCCCGTACACAGCACAAATATCGCGACGAGCTTTGGTTGTGTTTGCATTGTTGCCGCCTCAATTGAAAATGAATAAGAACAAGTGTCGAAAATGCCCCTTTCTTTCAACTTAACATTCCATTTTGAGGGGACAGAACAAAAATTAAATTAAGACAACTTTTAAATAAACCACAATGACTTATTAATCAACTTCAAGACGTAGCCTAAGCAAAAGACTAATAATCTACGCTGTTAAGAGACGTAGCCTAACCTTTGCGAATTTTGCTCTCATTATTTATTATTGTTTCTTTATTTGTGCACAAATCACGTCAACCACACTTAAATCAACACAACATTAAAAAAACGCAAGAACTTATTCCTCAACCTAATGTATGATTTGGTACTTTCACCTATGATGAGGAGGAATATAGGCAGCATAAGGGACTAGCCATGGGATCGCCCGTTAATGCCGTTATGGCGTGCTTGTATATGGAAATTTATAGAGATAGAGAAATTTATGAGATTTAGGGAGAATGATCCGATGTCCCGGCTATTTTTCTAGCGGATACTGATGTAAGTAATAAATATGACTGCTAAACGAAGTGGTTGAAGACATAGCAATTTACCATGGAGGATGAGGAGGGCAATAGAATTCCGTTCCTAGGCCCGTTGGTCCACAGGGATGACGATAGGGATAAATTCTAGGTATAAAACAAATGGAATGTTTCATCCTCCAGAACAAGGAACGTCAGATCTATATTCTGCAAATCAAGTGCGTCCAAAGCTATCCATTATCCTGGTTAAATGAAGATCAAGAAACTAAAATTCAAATTCAATCAAGGAAAAATTATAGGGAAAAAAATGGATTAGGAAAAACTTTTTATCTGTATTATTTTCCAAATAATCAACTCGACCAACGTCAAATCAATAATATTTTCTCTAGAATCGTCTAATTATTTGGAAAAGAAGGAATTAATCAATTTCCCTTGCATTTTCTCTTGTGTTGATCATTTGTTTAACTCGATGATTAAAAGTTGCAACGCTAGGAATTTATAGGTCCCCTTAACTGCTACTGATTGGAATTAAATGACTCCAAATGGCCATTGCCATTGACCTAGAAAGGGTGGTCAAACTTAATTTTGCATAAACAGACGGAATAAATTAAAGTTCACCCCATCAAACATTAGAATATATGTTCTTTTGATCTGAGGCGCAATTTTCAAGCGCTGTGTTTGAATGTTAAAGGGTAGGTGTTGCTCTGCTTCATAGGTGCGATAGAACGAAGGCTTTTTCAACAAACCTCAAAAACATGGGCCTTGAAGGTGTTTTAAGATGTTACTTCCGAAAACCCCTTTGACTAAGATCTAATACTCGCCATTGGCTAGATTTTAACCTTTACAAATGGCTTATATATTTTAACCAAATCTTTAGGGTTCTTGCTGTTAATTAAGGCTTACTAATGCATTTTCAATGTGATCTCAAATAGAGTGTATTACCATGTCTAGCCCTCAATCTTTTGATACTCTTGGAAGATTTCCACAACGCAAAGGGATCAGTTAAGTCAATCATTAATGAGTAGATTTAAGGATAAAGCTTCAGCAATGTTTCGAATTTTTTAGACAAACAAACATCCTTCAACATTAGTTTGATGTTTTACTCGTAGTTGAGGTGAATCCATTAATTTTTTTATTAAAAAAAAATTATTATGTAAACATCATTTCAAACTATATAGCCCTAAACCAGCTATTTCTCTGTGGATATTTTCTTACTATGAGAAATTTCGCTTAAATGTTAGCAAATACGAAATCGAAGATAATGAATAGGGTCAAATACAAAGGTCATCCCAATCAATCAATCAGACACTGCCTCAGATTCTAGCATCTTTATGTATTACAGAAGGGATTATAAAATTGCCCCCAGAATATCGTTCGAAATTTACGACCAATGTGTATTTAGTTACCGAGTTTTGATAAAGAAAAACCAATATGCTTTTTTCTTGTGCTCATTTACTTCAATTAATTATCAATTTTGATCTCAACTAGATAGTAAAATTTTGTATTCACCAGCTTTTAAATTTGAAGGTAAAATGACCGAACATTTGTCTATTCTCTCCATTTTAATGTTTATTTTCAATATTTCTTGGATTCATTTGGAAAAAATGAAAAATGACCTTCATATATTTTTTTTAGAAAATAGCCAAAATTGCCTTGAAAACCTTTGTAGAAGAAGTGGTAAAGATAGGTTTTACAGGCAAATTAAACTGATTAATCCCGATTCTCAAATTCCAAAGCGTATCTCAGTAGAGAATGGGGGATCGATGGCTTAACTTTTCACCAGTTAATTCCATATTCTCAATACATTAGAAATTCATCTCAGACACGAATAGACCATTCAAATTCATCATCTTTATCATGACCATCAAGGGGCCGGGGCTTGCCCAAGTAGCTTTCACCCCTCTCGATCCAGCGCTCAACTTTGCCTCTTTACTCAATTTCATCCTCCCACCTTAAGGAAATGATGACACCAAAACGGAAGAAAGATAAATATAAATGTAGCCATAACCAAGAAAAAAAAGTATAATTATCTCATAGACAATTAAAAAATACCAATAACTATGTAGGACCAAGCTCTCTAAATAAATTGAACACATCCTTGGCTCTAGGGATTCAACAATGAGGTATTGCTCGTTCATAATTTTATTCTAATTCGTCCAATATTTGCAAAAGATCTTTAATCTTAATCGGTTTTCGAGTCATAAATGTATCACCGAGTATCTTCCATAAGTTTTATAATAGGGTTAAATCATGCGTAAGCGTGGGCAATTCATCACGTCGAGCTTTTCAACATTCAAGAGCTCCTTTATCGTTTTTGTTGTGTGGCACCGGAGCATTTATTTACCTGCACGGAAACTGGCTCACGTTATGCCTAATATTTTGATAAAGGGGACCAAATATTCCTAAGTTAGATTTTTTTAAAGACGAGATTTAACTTGCCACATAAACATAGCAACAGACTGAATCCATCGCTTCAAAAATGCCTTATGCCATCTAACTGCTTCCTCTAAAATTGTCTTTTTCGAGCATGAGAGATCAAATTCCAAATACAAGACACCTTAAATCCTGCTTCCAATCTAGTTGGAACAAAATACAGGAGCTGCCAAGTGTAGGCCATGAATGGTCTTTTGCAGTCTCCTTCTTTTCTTATGTTCTTATGTTAAAATAAATTTTCTTTTTCGATGAAAAGTTTTCTTCGCCACTTTTGAGCACTTACCTGGAAATGCTCAGTGGCTAAGGCTAACTTAGCTACTTTATTCTATTTACTTATGATTGGTTTATTAGCGAAGGATCTTATTATAGGTTTCACGTTTCTACATCGACTTGTAACAGTCTGGCGAAGGATCTTATTATAAGTTTCACGTTTTTACATCGACTTGTAACAGTCTGGCGAAGGATCTTATTATAAGTTTCACGTTTCTACATCGACTTGTAACAGTCTGGCGAGTGATATTCAACTTTATTTTCTCCGCAAACTGACGTGAAATAGAGGCTACTGTCTACAATCAGTTTTTTTATAAAAAAACATCTCATCTTTTGTCTACTCTATTCAAGACGCTCATTTTGGCAAGGAATCACAATTTTTTTCCTCTTATAATGCATCGAAATACGTATTAGTCTTTGTCATGTTTTCACTTCTCCACTAAACAACTTGATTTATAAATGATCTGTTTGCTTTAACTCATCTCGTTATCCTAGTGAATAAGTAATGGGACAAATAGAGTCTACGATACACTTGGAACATTGTTGTTGTCGTAGAATGCCCCCTTTCTTGCTCTAGGAGTGCTAAGAGTGCTAATATTGATATCTTAAATAAGAGAGCCGTTGGAAACACGTAAGGATATAGAGAAACGCACAATAATTCCCAAAATAAACTTATATTTTAACTTTAACAATTGAATACACAAAATTTAAACATTAACCACAGAAATACTCCAAATATTATCATACACAAGAATTAATTGAATTAGTTTGACTCTCTAAAATTGGTTAATTTCGCTACTCACAGCAATATATAAGATTTAGGCTTACGGACTATGTATACTGGAATTTAAATACCTCAGGAATGTTATTGTCTCACGATGTAGGTGGGAGGGATCACGAGGTCCTTTTGGCGAGGGTAGTAGCTAGGGGGACCACACGGTATTTAGGGAGGGGTTCTTCAAGGACGAGAACAATTACGGTGCTTTATACGACACCAAGGTAGTCGGGGTCTCTCTGGCGAGAGTGAGTCGAACTTGGTTCTTAAACCAAGTTAACTTGGAGTGCGGTGTGACCACCGAGTAACGAGCACGAGGGGGAGCTTTTCTCCTTCGTTACTTAATTCCTCATGGGCGAGGACTGAACTCGGAGAGGGTCTTCTTCAAGGGCGAGGATAACGAAGGGTGGTTTTTCTAGCGAGAATAAGTTGAACTCTAAGGTCGGTTTGGTAACCAGGAACTAACTCGAGGATGAGCTTCTTCTTAGTTCCAGTCTTCATCAAAGGCGAGTATAACGGAGGGGGGTTTCTCTGACGAGAATAAGTTGGAATTGGTTCCTCAACCAAGTTAACTTATGAGATCGGTGTAGCCACCGAGCAACGGGCTCGAGGGAGAGCCTTTTCCTTCTTCTTTTCTTAATTCCTCAAGGACGAGGAATACCCCTGGTGTTTAAGATGCACCAGAATATGAGGAGTCTCTCTGATGAGAGTAAGTTGAACTTAACAAAGTTAACTTAACGTTCGGTTTGATAACCAGGGACTAGCTTGAGGATGAGCTGCTTTTTAGCCCCTTAAGGTAGGTAGCCCTGCCTCTCTTGCAGAGTACTCTTGGTCTAAGGAGCCAAGTAATCTAACTGTCCAGTCTGTAGCCCGATCTTAATCCGGGGACTTCGTCACCTGGAGACTGGCGTATTCTACCTCGATTTTCCTCACTGTTCCTCATTTATAACTTGTCACGCCACTGAGGGAGTGGTAAGAGGGGGAGGGGCTTGAGGATGGCCCCAGGAGGGTTTATATTCCAAACGGTTTTTCTCAAGAAAGTCTTACATCGCCTCCTCGTTAGCCTTCGAGCTTGGGAGAAACACGTCTCCAATTTCTTACTTGACGTGAAATTAAATCTCACTTTCCTGGGGGAGATCTTGCATTTTAACCTTTAGGTCTTTCATAGCGATGAGTGGCGCAGTGCTGCGGTTACGCGCTTGACCCGACAGTGCCTGGGGCCGGATGTCTTTGCGGTAATCGCTTCGTGACTTCACCACGAGAGAACGGGGAAGTAACGATTCCACTACAGTTGTGATACCTACTTTACGAATGTTTACTTGTTAAATGAACGTTATCAGTGATCATTCTTATAATATATTTTATCCGCAATTTTATGAAATGAAACTTATTTGCTATCAGAGGAAATTTTCAAATATATTGTTTGAAATTTACAAGAAAATAGAACAATAATTTTCAAAAGAATGTAGATTTGTTACTTTGTACAATAGTTTATAGGTAGGGACTTTGCATATATTTAAAAGGAAAAAAAAATTAAATAAAGCGGTTTTTAGTCGTGAGCGACTCGATATCTGACTAAGTCGGAAGGTCGGTTGGTTCCCATTTTGCTTTTTTTTTATTTTGTAATAACATTGTAACTATTCGGCCGATGCTAACGAAATTTAAAACCCTTATGTTTTTTTACATTCCTTTTTGAAATATATAATTTCCAAAGTCCTTCCAAGGTTAGCCAGGGAATTATTTTGTTTCGTCAATAACATCCTAACTATTTGGTCCATTCTAGCGAAATTTGAGAACCTTATGTTGTTTTAAATTTTCTTTCGAATGATATATTTGACAAGGTCTCTCCAAGGTTAGCTCAAGAATTATTTTATTTTGGCAATAATATCAAAATTCTGCCGATTTTAACAAAATTTGAAACTCTTATGTTGTTTTTCATCTTCTCTTGAATAATATAATTGTAAAAATCCTCTCAAGGTTAGCTTGAGAATTATTTTCTTTTGGCCATAACATCCTATCTATTCGAAGGATTATAACGAAATTTGAAACCCTTATGTTGTTTTACATCTTATGTCTAATAATATAATTGCAAAAGTCCTCTCAAGTTAGTCCGGGAATTATTGAAATTTTTTAAGATCGTAAGGTAATAAATCAGAATAAGTGAGAACACGCGACTTTTTGGTCAGCAGACCTTGTTTACTTCAACCTTATTATGTGGTTCACTTTAGCTCATTCCACTGTGAAAAGACATAAAACTTAGACGTTCTGTAGTGTAGCTCGCCAAAATTAATCGTAGAAATAAAAATAAATCATTTGATGACAAACGGCGTGATCTTAATAAACTTTCATTGAAAAAGTTTTGTTTTTATATTCAAGTCTATAATGTCTTAAAATAATATACGGATTAAAAAATAAATTATTACATACAATTTAGTTTATACGAGTATAATGGACCAAGTCCTTGAAACAAGGCTTCAAAGTTATTAACAGAATATTTGACAGATAGCAAAGGTTTTCGAAAAATAACTATGATATAGAATAATTTATCTTCATACATCATTAAAAGTACTTCAATTAATGAATATAATAGTATAACTGATAACTATGAATTTCTTTTAAAATTATAGAATAAGTAGCTGTGTATAGCTGATAAAATATCTCCTCTTTCGTCCAATCTGACCTACTCTCGTCTTAACCTTTTATTACTTAGCCTGATCTCGTGTGAATCTTATGATCTATTTTGATTTTTACTTATGTAGACGATGTAATTCTAAAATTTTATTTCATTCCTTAAATCTTGTTTTACTTTACTATTCTGATATTTCTGTCGATTAATTTCAATTTTCCGCATTTATGCCTCATTGCAAATCCCATATCAGAGATCAAGAGAGAGAAATTCCTCCAAATAGAGATGGTAGACGCGTGGTTGTCCACGACTATAATGATCAAGAGAACCCCCAGAATTCCAGTACAAAACTTATTGTATCTATTTTTAATGTTCTTTGAAAAACTATGCTTGTATTATGATATATCAGCATTAAAATAAGGGCAAAATCTCTTATAACCTTCAAGTCCTTATCAAGTTTGCATATCCCGAAGTAGAATAGCTTTTACTAACGAGGAAAACCGGCATTACAGATTGCTCAGCTTAAGAAAAGGAGAAGGTGAGTAATTGAAGTGGTTGAACAGAAGATGGCTCGTTTATCATTTGTTGACAAATGTTTTTATTTCTTTATAATCGCTGATATAATTAGATTGTTCAACCTATTTACTTTCTGTTAACGCGAGAACCTGAAGTTCCAACCAATCGCTGAGGCTTCATCCACGAAAATGGTTGAGTTGTGCCAAGCTTTGAGAAATAATGATTAAAATATTGTTGGTCTACTAAAGTCAAGGAAATAACAAAACATTTGCAGCGTACATCTTGACAGAAGGTGAAATTCATTGCCAGAGATCGCAGCGCAACAGCAGCAGTGTGTGAATAAACCAGAGCCAAAAGTATAAGATTGATTGCCGAGTTGTACCAATACCTTTTCAACTCAATATGAACCAAAACAGTTCGTCAAGATCTTTCTGTGGCTAGATACCATGGAAGGAATGAAATTACTTATATTTCTTTTCTGACAATAATATTAAAACTCGAAAAATATTATGTACTAATAATATCATAACTGGACAATGCAACCATAAGATAGTGTAATTTAGTCTGTGCAAACAAACATCATGCATTTTCTATCTACTGGATGAATTTAATTAAATAGACAGCCGCAGAACTTCTTTTAGTTCTTACTGCCTGAGTCCCATTTTAAATCATGAAGCCTAAATTGTGATGATTTAGGCAGCAATAATATCAATTATTTTTCTAATACTTTCGTGGGTCATAATAGAATTAAAAACCAAAGATTTTTAGATTTAAGTGACTGGATACATTCTATAATACAAATATTGTGCCAAAAACTGATAATGCATGGACTCATGCCATCAAAATTGTAAAAGAATGACTAGGAGAGAATGGTAAAGAAATGGAACATATGGAGTGTCTTCCACAACTAAAGGAATATTATTACATTATTGTATTGAGCAGAGAGGGGGTGAGACGCTTTACTCCTCCAAAGTCGCTGAATGAACGCGAAGAATAAAAAAAATTTTAAGTACCAACATAAAACTCTTGCATTCAAATACTCGATCTATTCCTAGCAATTAATGCTAGCAAAAGAGGCCCAACACAAATTAAATAATAATATATCCAGTAAAAAAAGCGTTTCTATTATTTATTTGAAACTAGGTATATGTAAAACATTTAACCCTTTATTATACAAGCTATGCAGTCTTAATTAAGAATAGAATTCTCGTTTAAGAACTACTATAAGCTTTTGCTGTGTCCAATCATTTTATGCACTTACGCGTAGCTGGACTATTCATTATGAATTGATGTTCGTTAATTTCTGAGCTCATATTGTTTGTACTTTTTATTTGTAATTCGATTCATGGCTAAAAGATTCAAAGATAAAATATCATCTCTGGTCAGTTATTTCACGTGTTATTCAGTAATAATTCATTTTTCTTTTAGATTATCATTTATTCATGAAGTCTGGTTTGAGTGATTAATTATTCATGCCTTTTTAAATAGGCTTTCCCCAACCAGCACATATTAGTATTCTTTATCCAGTTTATCAATTTATCCACAAGACCTTTTTGTCGAATTTCATCGCTCGACTATAGGTTCAAATATCACGGGAATAAAAAAAGGATCCTTCTCATAAGGAAAAAAATGTTAAACCATTTCAAAGCCTTTGTAGTTAAAATATAAAATGTCAACGCCACACCCACCTTAAAAAGGTCAAAGAGAAGTGAATGTCACTGATATGATTCGTATAAGTAAGGGATAACTTTTAACTTGGCAAACGGTTTATTATAACTTTAAAATCGGCCTATTTCAAAAGTTTTTTCCCCTTAGTTTGGTTGTTACTTAGTATAACCATGCATAAAGAACTTTATGGATATCACCTTTAGTTCTGGATATTTGTATATGTTAAGAGAGAAGGTAAACTTAGATCCCTTCAATGAAATATAGAGGAAAGTTACAAAAACCCTCCATGAATAAACTTCTCATTACCCTAAAATCTTACTATCCACAATGTTACGGAATGATAAACCTTTTAAAATATCGCCTGAAAAATCTTTTTTCTCCTAAAGCTCCATATTTTTTCCATTCCAAACTTGAATCAATCAAGCATCTTGAATAATAGGGGGATTCGAGATTTTCGTAATGTGGTGATTAAGTTTTATTCTTTTTCAATATAAAAGGCCTCATTCAAAATAAGAAGTCAGGTGGAGACGAGAAAGTTGTTCAGGTAGGAAAATATATAGTCAAAAATAATTAGGAAGGAGGGGGGGGGGTAACCTTGAAACATATATGGCTTGATGAACACAAAAGTTGAGGTAATAATTCGTTGCGGTGTGAGTTATTCAACCTCTAACTCATTCAAAGCGTTTGAATTATTCAGTAATAAAAGAAAGAAAAAATATGGATATAACTTAAAAAATTTATTCCACTGAAAAATTTGAAAAGGAAATAAGAAAAATAATCACCAACGATAAAGGCAGAAAAACCTTGAATTAATCTCTCAAATATCAGAAAATCTTTCCGTTCCACTAATCCAAAATCGCCAAATAAGCATGAAGGCATCAATTTAATCTCGTGTGAAGCCATAAATTTCTCCCCCTTCTATGTAGGAGGGACCGGAATGTCATTAAATAGAAGCATATATGAACATAGGGTGGGATATTCATAGAACAAGCAATATCTCTAGTATTTTTAACCATATAAAAAACAATCATATAATAGATTTCCATAGTTCCCAAATAATTTACCATTGTAACGACTTTAATAGAAGAAAAATTATTGAATCCTCATTAATGAAAGAAATTCCAAATTTCAATTTGTCAAAAAGGCAGCATAAATGTAGTCCCTATGTATCAAATCTCATTTTAAAGGATATTGTAAATCACCTAAAGCTAACGCCTCTAGATTAATCTCAGTTGCCTGTTATTATATATTCAAGGATTTCAATTTTCTTTGTCGATTTCTCTTAGTTACGGGTGAAGATTATATGGGAAGCTAGGTATCGAAACTAGTCCCGTTTTAATATCAAAGAAACATTTTTAATAAAGTAAGGGATTTTTTAAAGATGAGTCATTTCAGCATTGGACCTAACCTGATATAACCTAACCTAACCAACCTAATATTGAATAGGCTAGGTTAGGTTAATTAAGTTAGGTTATATTCGAGTCGAAAAAAACTTTACCAAGATCCATGGTAAATGAAGACACGAAGAGATGATAGTTGACTGGTTTTAACCGTATCCAGCTCACCTTTAGTTCTAAACTTTTTCTTTAGAAAACAGAATCAGCCATGAAAATATAAGTAGGACTTACTTCAATATTCAAGTTTATAAAGCGTTTGTAAGACATTCCATTTAACTGAATTGTATAAATAAAGAACATATTTCGGCAGGTTGAAAATTTCTCATCAATTATATTTTGTTCGTGTGGACAACGAAAATTAAATTAGATGAACAAAAAGGACTTAATAGGATTCAATTCTATATTCAAAATGTTGGAGTGGTATGTAAGTAAAATCATCCATTACAGACTAAAGAGACAGAAGAAAGCTAAATTTTAGTACCTTTTTAATAAAGGCGAAAGCGATTGGAATCCACTTAAAACATCCGAATTGTAATTTATAATATCAGTGCAGTTATTGAGACGAAGATTAAGACTTGATATTTTTCAAGCTATTTATAATCAATCAATTATTCATTTTTCTCGAGCCACTTTCTTAAGCTTGCTCATGAATACGAAGCCCTAATGAAAGATGTCTAAATACACACGGTGCTCTCTTACCCGATGCAATAGTATAGTGTGAATATTTTCGGTCAGGGTGGGAGGGAGGGAGGGGGCATCGATTAACGCTTGATTGGTTACATAACTTCCGCGAAACTTTTTTGATTTTTTCTGGCGCTTTGTACAACAGCTTTTAGGTTCAAAGATCCTCTTTATTCAAGTTTAACAAACCAGGGCATAAATAAATATCATCATCAATGTATCTCAAATACACAATAGGAAAATCAAGAATAGTAATTAGGATTCTATTCTCAAAATAATATTTTCCATTAATAGTTTTAGCAATCACATATTGCCATGTATGAAGAATAGAAAGTTCTCAATTAATGTCAACTTTTATCGTCCAAAGTTTGGTTTACTCATATGCAAATGTTTATCAACCCCCTTTTTTCAATTATTATATGGAGTATTTTGTCACTAGAATCGTACCTAATATTCTCTATTTCCATATTGCTTGGCCTAGGATTATGTTATGTTTTTTAAAGCATAAGAAGAGGGATTTCCACAATTTTGTCATTTGGTCCCTTCCATTATAAATATTTACCCTACAATCTGAGTATGATCAAATATAGTCTTTATTAGATTTTGGGGATTCTCGGCCTTGGTTATATGCAGCCTCAAAAACTCTAGTTCCAATTGTCATAATTATTCCTGCCTCAATGAGAAAGTTAAACGCGCCGTACTGACTTATTTTTCCGAGAGAATTACTTCTCGTTAGCCCTGAATTTTTAGACAGAGTTTTCCACAATATTGGAATTCGGTCACAATTTTTGGTACCTGCTAAGATCATTCTACAGAACCAAAAATTCTGTGGCCCTTTAATTATAAAATATCCCTTGGTTTACATTTTCACCACACCTTTACAATTCTTCCTTAAATCTCAAAATATTTAAACATTTCGGTCATTTTCCAATATAATTCTACTCTACTTATATAGATTGTTAGTTTGTGAAAATACAAAAAGTAAAGTGAAATTTAATCGGTGGAATGCTCTATTTGCCCTCTGCTTTATTATGGACAAACTGGCAAATCTTTAGCTGTCCAGGTAAAAAAACTAACTCAATGTCAGTAGAGGAGAACAAAATAATGTATCCTTTGCGCATTTATCACCAAAATATTATGCCATTAATTGGAGTTCAGACAAATTGATTTATCGTTACAAGAAGTTTACTAAACAAAACATTTGTTATTACTTATATATCACAACCCAGACTATCTTACCATCTCACAAGGTTTTCTCAATCTGGGCTTTCTCCTTAAAAGGATTTTTTTGAATAAAATTGGCATAAATTTTAATAGATAATCTTTCCTTCCTCTTTTGTTTTGTCATTATTTTTTCTTTTTTGGATTTGTTTTGCCTTTTATATATATTTATTCATATTTATATGATTATGTGTGTTTGGATCATTTTTAATTTAAATTCCTCTTGCTTTCTGTTTTAACCCCAAACCTCTGGTGTCTACACCATTGCAGGATTCTTTATTAATCCATCCTTCGATCTGATTTTCCCCTATGCTTGTGTAGAAGGCTTATGTCCTGTTCTGCTATATATATATATATATATATATATATATATATATATATATATATGCAAAAAATGTTATGACAAAAAATGAACGTGATCTAAAATGTTTGAAGTATCGCAGTGGAAACTTGTAAACAGAATAATCCCAAATCGCGTTCGTGTTACATGTAAGTGATTAGGCTTATTCTGTGCCTTATTTTTCTTTTAGATAATTCAAGCATATATATATTACTGAGGCAGTTGTTGTTTTTTGTATTCCAAGATAATTAACCAACGATTGTTCGAAAGTAAATGTAATTTCGTTTACTTTTTCCTGTGGACATTTTTACATTATTGCTCTCTCACGTTACTTTGTGTATTTATCATATTTATTTATATAATTGATCAAGAGCTCTTAAAGTCTTTTATCAGAATTATATAATACACATAATAAGGAATATTGGAAGGTAGATTTTGAGAGCTTTCCTCTTTATTTACAAAAAAATGGCTCAATTAATACGAAGACTTTGAAACTGCTTTCCTTTGCATGTTGGTTGTTTTTTTTTAAAAGCAGCGAAATTTCAATTTAAATATTCTTTTAACTATTAAGGCTATTATTACAGAATTTGGCAGCCTCTTTAGCCTCTTTAGAATTTTATGAAACATAGAGATGAAACCGGGTAGCAAAGGTTAAGACGAAAATTACCAAAAAAAACACAGACAACTCAACTACGTCATATTTATCTTTGCACCAGGACGTCACCCCATGATGGCATGCAAGTTCGTTCACATGCACCGACCTAAAAAGACAGCGGGCTTTTTTAATGCTAAATATCACTGCCCACAATCAATCGCAATTCCGTCACAAACGAAAACTTTTCTTTGAAAAAGATATTGAAAGAACGAATAATCGAGTGTTGGTATTAAAATAATATTCACAGAAGTTTGAAATTGCATCATGTCTTGGAGCTATAAGGTGCAGTTTTTTGCTATACCTTATTTATAAAGTCTTATAGTAAGATAGCAATAGCTTGTAGAGAGAAGAGATAATTTTTTTTTACCGCAGAATTAATTAGCAAGAGTATATTTAAATTATAATCTCAGTGCGGATATATATATATATATATATATATATATATATATATATATATATGTATATATATATATATATATATATATATATATATATATATATATATATATATGTATAGATATATATATATATATATATATATATATATATATATATATATATATATATATATATATATATATATATATATATATATATTCAGACGCGTATAAACCATAATCCTGTCTAAGTGTGAAAATGAAAATTTAGTGAATGGAAGGAAACAATTGTATCTTTTAAAATAATTAAACAATAATTGTCTTTGTAAACATTTTATTACACTTCCAGAACGATATTTAAATGCCAGCTAATTGGCTTCCAATCCATAAAAATACCTGATATATGTGATATATAAGCGATAGCACTACTTACAATTTATGTATGCATTTGTGGACCAGGTAACAACAGAATTCATATGTCACATCACGGGACTACTACCGCCCGTTACACTCTCCCTATTAACTGTGATTTCAATGAGTGCCTAGGCGCTCGTGCTATTTTGGTGCCAGATCGACGCTGCTCCGGGTTTGGAGAAACACATCCAAACTCTCCCAACTCGGACCACAAACTGAATCGTGAAATGTAAAAGGCTGCATCTAAATGGGTGCGGTCTTCCCGATGGCGCGAATCACGGGCTCACACGTCGCTCCTTAAGGTCATAATTTATGAATAGCAAATTTATCTTTACAAATATGATGCGTGCGGATATCACGCAACTTTTTACTATATGCATTGTTACTTCTAGCATGGGTATAGCTTTCACAATATATCAAATAATTTATAAAAAAAAATGGCAATATGGGATAGAATTTACTCGGATTATGGCTAAAATTTATCAACTAAACCACACGATTAATTTACCCAAGGTTAATATCGTACCACTATCCAGGATTAATTTGACTAACCAAGTTCTTCGTAGATTTTGAAAGAAGCAGTTTAGTACTTGAGTCACATATTTACTTTCCTTAACCTTAAATCTTTCATTAAAAATATCGCATCATTTTGGCTGAGAAACCTAAGTTCGCCCTCGCGATTTATTAACAATTAAAATTTTTGTTATAGGTTCGAGACTCAAAATATCGCATGGAAATCTTTCTCATAAAATCCATATACGAAGAAAATATAGTTTAATATCAATATGTCGGGGTATGACATTACATTATATCAATACCATATTATATCTATGGGAGAGGACCATTAGCTTGAAAGCGAACCGACAAAAGGGACGGAAAACAACGCGTTCAGACGGGCTGAGTAACGAGAGAGTGCAACGAGGTTAGGCAAATTAGGGACAATAGCAAAGTTCAAGGTTATTTAAATAGATTTGTACAAAAATAGAATTTTATTTACACAAAAAAAATTAATAAGAGAATTGAAGGGTAAAATTACCTCAGAGAATTAACGGGCAAAAATCACATTAATAAACGAAGGGGAGAAGATTAACTCAATTGGGTTACGGAAGGGGGGAGGGGGGTTGGCTTACGGATGTCTTCTGGTATTGAGGTGAGAACGCTCGAACTTTAAAGCGGGAGGTTGGAGTGATGACGGTTCTCCAAAGCAAGGTGGGGGGAGGTAACTTCCGGTCCAGGGGAGGGTATTTCGGCTACCCGAAATGAGTTAGGCTTCGACAGGAGTTGATAAAATAAGTCGGGAAAATCACTCTTGGCAATTTTTTCAGTGGAATTAACTCCTGGCTAAGGCTAATTCCAAATACACAAAATAGTCCACTGTCACTTTGCTTTGTTGCTAGCACTTGACTTGGAACCATGTGGAAATCTTCTTGGTTCTGGCGAGACTTCTCAACTCTGTGTGTCTTCTGGGGAGTCGAGCGTTATTTATATCCGAGACTCTTCCCGGAGTTGGTGGTTAGCGGGAAACAGCTCTACTCTCGAATGGCCTCGAATCTTCTGGCAGAGCTATTTTAGCCCGCATAAAGGTGAATTGTGGTGGACTCGATTCGAGGCTACCGCTTGTGGATAGGGGGAGGTGGGTAGGCTTACCACTTTAGTCCTAGCCGGGCATTTTGCTGCACATGGGAGTTCCTTTCTGCTAAAGATCTTCCACTTGGGGATTCTCTCACACAATACTTTTATTTTGTGATGTTGTTAAGTGACAGTTTGAAGTTGTGGCAACCAAACAAATTTGATAAACAAAATGATCTTTAAGAGATTTAATTACTTGATTGCCTCAAATTGGCGACTGTTTGAAAATCTAATGTTCGGGTCTGGTTTGACGTTTGACGTGGTATCGTAAGTGTATACCTTAGTAGCTGTGAAAGGCAATTACACTCACGTGGTAGGCGGCTGAAAGATGACTGGCTGCGCAGAGCTAATAAAGTGGTACGGTAAGTCTTCCTAGGGTTTGACAAAGTTTAAAGCTATTAAATCTAGGCAAGTGCGTAATCGTTAGCCGAGGAGTTCTTTAAATAACAAGTTTCATTCAAGGTTATCGAAAGATTAAAACCCCAAATAAAGGTTTAATTACATCAGAAACAAGATAAAAAAGGGAAATACGTACATAGGGATAAAGTGAGAAATAATTTCGGGCTCAAAGGGAATAAAGACTCAATGACTAAAGAGACTATCAGGGGATAAATGCTTGACTTGGTCAGAAAGGAGAATAATGACAATATGAGATAATCTTCGGGACGGCTTATAAAAAAATCGAAATGCTTTTACTTTGTACACTTGACCCTTGGTGTAGGGAAGTGAAACCAAAGCTCTGATTCTTCGGGGTGAGATAATCTTGCAGCACAGAAGAAGTAATCTCAACGGCGGGATTGGATTACCTAGGGCAGGAGTAAGGTAATCTTATATACTGGGAGAATTACTCTTGAAAGGTGAATTAAGATATTCTTGAACTAGGGGCGAGATGCTCTTGGCTGCGGAAATAAGTAATATTGAACGAGGGGGCAAAGTATTCTTGAAAATGAGATGAGACGAGTACGTCGCGCAATTCTCCGGGGAAATGCACTTTCACAAATTTGCCTATTAATTATGGCCAAAATTCACGGCAATTAGTCTAGCCGATGAAACCTTCTAACTTTGTGGTTCGACTTGAGACGAGGGCTATGTATCCTTTTGGAAAGCGGGCAGTACTTACTCTCGAGTAACGGGAGACCTCAGAATAATTAATCTGTTGGCTTGCTCGAAAGAGGGCCTCTATGCCATGGCAGTCTCAGGGAAATGTTGTGACGCCATTCTTTGTCTTCCTGACGAGGTATGGCATTGGGAATACGTTCGTTCAGGCGGCAATCCTCGCCTTAAGGCATGGGACGTTAGCTGGAGACTCGTGTCAAAGAGGGCTTAGTATGTCCACGGGGCATGGGACTCTCGGTGAAGGCGTCTCAGCACGGGATCAACCGGCGTAAGCAAATACAGCTGTGGACAGTCGCTGGCTGTTCCCACGCGACAATTTCTTTGCTGCGCCCTTTTTTGAAATCCTGCTTAAGGCCACGTGGCCTCTACCCGACAGAGGGATGGTTGGTCAGGGTGGACCTTGGAGTTAAGAAATTAAAAAAATATCTCAACATGAATTGTTTATGTATGTTAACACCAGTCGTCTTTAAACAACAATAGTAAAATATTTCCGTAAAAGAGAGTTATTACTTTTTGTACTGTCTTGTTTCCCAAGTTTTCCCATATGCTCTCCCAGCCGGAGCATAGAGCGTTGATCTCATCTTTTGGTGTCACTATGCAGAAACAGTTCGTTTTTAAGATATAAAATAGTTGAATATTTTAAAATTGTTCAACTAAATTTCGTGATAAAATTTATTATATTTTGAATTAACAATCTTACAGTGTGAAGGCACATGCCATATTTTTTAATGATATGAGAGAAGTTCAGGGGTCAAAGGAAGTATGCTTTCTTCAAAAGTAAGAACTGAAAAAATTACGTCACAAATACCCTCAATTGAAGAGGCACTCTATATTTTCTCATCTGAAAAACAAAAACTTAAAGAAACGGATATAAGGTTTTAAAAATAAGGCCCTAATATGAATGTTAACTAAATATTTCTTAATTACAAAATTATGTTCCATTCTAAAAGCTTTACTAAAATATTTGTAAGCAAAAGATAATTTCTAGAATCATACAAGGTGTTGGGCAGCTATCGTAGTGCTGAAGGTATTGTAGCATCTTCATTCAGTTAGGGATCGTCAGGAAGTAAGCTAATTTAATGATAAACGTTGAATCATAGCGCTTTAAAAACCAAGATTTCCATGTTTACCATGCAGAGAAAATCGCGTAAATGAAATGAAAGTTTTATTCTATCTAAACTAAAGATTTGAATTTTAAAAGTGTAACCATTTATTTTGTGATTACCATTTTTTCAAATAGCTATAATAACTCATCCCGAACAGTAAAATCTGCTTTTATAGAAAAATTCAAAGATCATTGCCAAATACTCTTAAACTCTATAAAAACCATATTGGTTTGATTTTTCTCTAATCCACCACCGAAGAAAGTATTTCCCCAACCAAAGAACGCGCTCCTTTTGGGGCCGTTTGGATTACATTCTTTAATTGATCCCTATTTAGGTACTTTAACAAGGCGTTGTCAACTGGGTTGAAGTAAGAAATTCTGTTAAGGCATCTAATTTGATTTTAGTGTCTTCAATTTGAAATACATTATTTAAGATCGTACACGTGTAAAAAGCAGCTAAGTCAGAGTAAAACAACATATTATTGGATTCAATTAAACAATCCATCCAAATGGCTACAAAGAAAAGCAACCCCTTCCCAGAATCAACAAGAAAATCTACATTAAATTTAAGCCAGTAAAATCACGTATTCTCACATGGGGGTTAAAATTAAAGGAACTGTTTTCTTGGAATTCAGATATAAATAAAAATAGAACTTATAAAGTTTTGTTAAATAAAAAAAAAAAAATTAAATTAAATTAAACAGTATTAAGAGAGTTTTTCCTCAAAAGAATATTGGCTAGCTAGCAATTGTATAAAAAAAACTTATTGCATCTTTTAAACTTAAAATTCGACCAGTAAGAGAGGAAAAATTATCTTGCATTCATTCGTTTAATTTTAACTAGCTTACTTTATCTAACTTTATCTTACCAAATGATATTCTTCCCAGAGTTCACTAGCAAAGACAATCTTTCCCTCAATTGGCCAATTCAAAGAAATCCTAGCTTCTTCAATTGGGAAAGATTGTCTTTAGTTGATCAATATTAATTTTTAATTGTTAATATGAGACTGGCGTAACTTGAAACGAAGGATCAAAAGAAATATGGATTTTGAATGATGATCTTCAGCCTATAACAAAAGTATAGCGTATGGCACCTTCCTCAAGGTGGCCTCTTCACCGATACTTGGAAATTAGTTCAATTATGAAGAAATTATTTTTAAAAGAGGTATCGAATTATCAGTATAAAATCTGACGTATACATAAGGAAGATCGTAGCTGTAAATAGGTAGCTAGCTTTAACTGTTTCTTGCCGATCCTGATTTCTCTAACCGGAGTGTGACCAAGGAAACAGACACTACAACCTTTAAAGTTGATAGTCAAATATCTAAACTTTTGGAAGTTGGGTAATTATCAGTTTTCCTCAAACAAGGGTGTTGAAAGATAAAAATATATAATTTATGCAGCTTATATATTTGTGTCAGGTAGCCCCTTTGTTAACAGGCAAATTTTATTTAAGACCCAAAAGATAAAAGGACCCAAAATCTGATATTCCACCGCCCCCGAAAAAAAATTATTTCTATTTAAACCAAAATATTATTGACGGCAAGAATTGAAAATCACTTTTGCTAATAAGTGACCAATTTTTTATCAAACCAGTTTTATATTATATAATTAAAACTATATTTTAAGAACGGGATTTTTGGGATGGGTTGAATAATAAATCTTTTTTTTCTGTTATTTGGTAATTACATCTTGTATAAGAGTAAATGGTGAAGTTCAGAATAAAATAAATATGAATATGGAATTTGTAGGAATATTTTGGAAAACAAAACGAATTACAAATGGTTAAGTATAGAAAATTGATTAAAATGAAGATATGGCTGTTTATTTTAGATTTTTTTCAACATTGGAATCTTTTATCGAAATTCTTACTAAAATAGATTTTATATTTTAATCTTTATCAGAAAAAAAGCTACAAACTAAAACAAGGTCACGTGCTCTCACTGATTCTGATTTATGACGTAACGACCTTTAAAACTTAAAATAGTTCTGTGAATAACCTTAGGAAGACCTTCGCACCCTATGTTTCGAAAGAAAATGTAAAACAACATAAGGTTTTTAAATTTCGTTAGAATCGGCCGAATCGTTATGATGTTATTGCCAAAACAAAATAATTCCCGGGATAACCTTATAGGACTTTAGCAATTACATAATTCGAAAAAGAATCTAAAAAAAATTTTTAATTTCCTTGGAATCGACCGAATTGTTACAATGTTATTACAAAAACAAAAAAGCAAAACGGTGACTGACCGACCAACCAACCGACATAGTGAGATGTAGAGTCGCTCACGACTAGACTCGTACGAGATTAAAAAGTAAAGCATAGTGAAAATATTAAATAAAAATTTAGCTGCGAAAAATGTATCTCTGAGGATTCATTTTTCGTATTCGAAAAGAATACCAATTTAGTATTTTTGCTTCTAGGCCTAGAAAAGAAGGATGGATCTTTAAAAAAAGTGTAAATTATTAAGAGAGAAAAAGTAGAGCGCAGAGATGCTTTTTTAGAAAGTCAAAGAAGTATATAAGGTTGCTTTGAGAAGTCCAGCGAGGTCGATGATGACGTATGCCCTTTGTCGTAAAATGGACTCTCGACGATATACCATATATAACTATTCGTTGAGGAAACAATTCAATTATATTTCGAGTGCGTGGTTATCCGGTTGACCAATGTTATTTATCTTCAATATGCTTAAGAAGTGGAACTGAGCTCAAGGATAATAATATGGCTATCATTAATAAAATAGAGTTTTATTAAATAAACTATCAACAACACACAAAACGGAAAATGTTTACATAAACAGAGAATGGAAAGGGTCGTGGGAATATCTGGCTAATCCGAAGATTAAGATTTGGGAGAGATTTAAAAAGGTAAAACAAATAAAAATTAAAGGGATGGGGTGGATCGCTAAACTATTTAAAGCACAGGGTAGGGTTGACGAAAGGTTAGGAAATCAAAAGTAGTGCTTAGCTTACGTAATTACAAGTTGTTGTGCAAAGGTAGGCGACGCAAAGGAATCTTCGGTTCGCTGGCGTGTTCCAGGCGAAGGGAGGGGGATTACATTATCCTGACGTGACGTCTTGGGAATGAGAACCGTTTCTTGACGAGCGGGCTTGAAGAACAATGGCTGTTCTAACGTTGTTCTCTTCTGAGCAATAAGGGGGGTGAGAACCGTCTCTTGTCTACGTGTTCAAGGAACAATAGCTGTTATAACGTTGTTCGCTATCTGAACAACAGGAGTGGAGGGTGAGAACCGTCTTTTGTCAACGGGCTCAAAGAACAATGGCTGTTCTAACGTTGTTCTCTTTCTAAACAACAGGGGAGAGGGTGAGAACCGTCTCTTGTCAACGGGCTCAAAGAACAATGGCTGTTCTAACGTTGTTCTCTTCTGAACAACAGGGGGGGCCTTGTGAACTTGGCGTCTTGAACGCTCGAACCTTGGCACTCAAGGGATATTGTCCTATTCTGGACAATAATGGTGAATCTCGAGGTAGAGGGCCCTGTTGCACAAGGTGAGACCGGATCGGCGTGATGTCTCGCGAAGATAATCTGGATCTGATCTGCTCTAATTGGAAAATTCTGATCCTTATGTAGTCGAAGCCATCGCCTTGGCTTAGGGGACAATGGAGTGGGGGCTTCGAAGGAATGCCCAGCCGCGCCTAAGAACATACGTTATCTGCCCATAAGCCTAACTCATTCTGGCGAGATCGGCGCATGGGGCGAAACGGGAAGGGGGGGGATAAACCTCCTTGGTTAAATATTGACCCAGGTGGCAATACGGCGCTGTGCTTCGCTGCGAAGATGCACGTGGGTAGCAACGTGTTTCTAAATAACATGTGATAGCGGTTGAATTTTAGCGGCCTCAGACTGTTCTATCACATCCCTCCATTTCGGCGGAAGTTGTCACTTCAAAAAAAAAAGAGAGAAGGGACAACGATAGAGCTCCGTTGTGGGGAACTCGTTTTCTTGTACCGACCGTACCTTCATGCACCTAGCTAGTATTACCTCAATACATATGATTATTTTGATCTTTTGATTATAAGGGAAACTAACCTTTAATACAAATTAATCATAAAAGGGACATGGAACAATGAAATGATATTAAAATTAGTCCACATTGGACAAAATAATTTGTACGTAATTTTATAGGCACAAATATATACACATACGAAGAAAATAGACATTGAGCCACAAAATTCAGACATATACATTAACTAATTATATTACAAGAGAATCTAATTTAAGTCGTACAAGACGGTATATATATACATGGAGATTCTAATCCTACGAATTACAATTAATCTACACTATTTGGTAACGCATTCATACTGAGTGCGTCAGCGACCTGGTTATCGGAACCTTTTAAATAATTTATCTTAAATTGGTACTCTTGCAAGAGTAAACTCCAGCGCATGATTTGGCCGTTGAGTGTCGTACATTCCGAATATAGGCCAACAGGCGGTGGTCAGTTCCTATCTGAAATTCTTTTCCTATCAAGTACATTTTAAATTTGTCTATAACCCAGATATTTGCTAGAGCTTCCTTCTCTATAGTGGAATATCTCTTTTCGCGTAGTAATAATTGGCGACTAGCATATGCAACTGGATGACTCGTTCCGTCATCCTCATATTGAAGGAGTACACCTCCAATGCCCTTGTTGTCACGTCGGACTTAATTCCAAAGGATTTTTCCGGGTTGGGCAACTTTAAAATGGGGGCGGAAATGAGCTTACTCTTGAGCTGATTAAAATTGGAAACAGCGACATCATTCCAACGTAGACGATCGGGGGGATTTTTTGTTAAAAGGGAGCTGAGGGGCGCCGAAATTGCAGCGAAATTCGGGACAAATCGCAAATAGTAAGAAGCTGATCGTAGGAATGATCTTAATTGCTTCTTAGTATTCGGGAACGGCATTTTGGCGATTGCCTTAATCTTGTCCTCTTAGGGATCTAACTGGCTTTGTCCTATTTTGAAACCCAAGTATTTTATGGTTTCGTGTGCAAAATGGCATTTGCTGGGGCCAATGGTGAGGTCATTTTCGCGCAGTCGCTCGAAGATAGCTAATAGGGTGGTTAAATGGTGATTCCATTCACGAGTAGCGACGTAGACGTTATCGAAGTAAAAGGATCCATTCGGAAGTACATCTAACAACCTTCTCATGAGATGGTTATAGTTGCTACAAGCAGTCACTAGACCAAAAGGAAGGCGCTTAAATCACATTAAGCATTTATCCGTTGCAAAGGTGGTATATGCTTTTACATCGGGCTGGAGGAGAATTTGATAATAGGCCTTGCACAAATCGAGTTCTGAGATGAACTTGGCGTTTTCAAAAAGGTGGAGGTTTTGGTCTACCAACGGGATGGGCACGGCGTCGAACACAGTTACCGAATTTAATTTCTGGAAGTCGATGCACATCAGATAAGAGCCATCAGGTTTCTTGTCCATGACGATTAGGGAACAATATCTAGAGGTGGACGGTTCTAATATGTCTAAACTAATTAAATTATCAACTTCGGCGTTAAAAGCTTGGCGTAAATGAATCGGCATGGGATAGGGTTTTGAACGGACGGGTTCTAAGGTTGTTAATTTAATATCATGCTCGAAACTAGTAGCGCATCCAGGCTTCTCTGAAAATACGTCGTCTAACTGACATAATAATTCTTGTAGCTTACTCTTTTGATGTGGTGTCAGCTGCGCGTCGATATCCAGGTCAGAGGGTTCAAAAGACTCGCCTGGCAGGGAAGAAAGAGGGTAATCGGCATCAGGTTGGATTCACACTGTCTGTATTACATTAAGGGACTCCGCGGGGCAATCCTCTTCAAGCGCCGATGTTTCGTCCAGTGCTACAAACGTATCTCCATGGGCGCGTTGGGGGTACTTCTTTTCTTTAGGTCCACAGACAGTATCCGTGTCCTTGTCTTGGGCCTTAGCTCGTAAGGGTGTTAGTACTTTACACTCCTTCTGTGCCGTCCTAAAGTCCTGGTTAAGGGTCTCCGAGAATTCGGACGGTATCGGGGTTCTGAGGGGGACGGGCTCCTGGGCTTCTTTCTTAGCTCGGCCTCGAGGAAGGGCAGCCTGGGCTTCTTTCTTAGCTCGGCCTCGAGGAAGGGCAGCCTGGGACTCAATCATATGCTTCACCGCAGGTGAAGCATATGATTGGTCGCTTCGGGAAGAGTGATGGAGGAGAAATCTTAACGGGAGGTTTGGTGTCCCGTTGTTGGTTTTGGAGAAAGAAGTTTTGGGGTTTTACGGGGCTCGGAAACTTCGTCGGCTTTCCCCGGAAGGGGCTTGAATCCTTCCTTCTTTCCTGGTTGGGGGGTTGGTGAGAAGTTCGATTCTACTTAGAGTATAAATTATGGCTTGCGGCATAGAAATCCGCTTCTTCGGTACACTCTTTAAAGGTCTGGCACCGACGATACTTGATGAACGCACGGATCTCCGTCGGGAGAGACGCCAAAAATTGACCCCACAACACGAAGTCTGTTAAGGAATCGTAGTCAGGATCAACCTTTGAGGATTCTAACCAGAATTTAAAATTCCTCTGAAGAATGTATCTGAATTGACGGAACGTCTGTCCGGGTTTAATACCACCTCCTTGAAATTCTTGTCGGTAGAAATCGGGAGTCATATTATGAGCGGCCAATAACTCAGCTTTTAGGTGCTGTAGTTAATTGTACATTCAGATGGTCATATATGAAAATCTCGCGCAATTACAAAATAACAAGGGAAGTAATCTTGCTACACCTTCAGCCTCCAGATCCATGTTATTGATCTCGAGGATCTTTTCGAAGTGGGCTAAAAATCTCCGAAATCCTCTCCATCCCTGAAATTGGGGAGCTTAAGTGGGAAATTGGGCGGAGCTTCTGAACGTGAACTGGATGATTGTATTTCGGCTCCTACACGAGCTATTTAAATCTGATGGTGAAGCTCAGCTTGTCTTTTCCATTTCTCTCTTTCTCTTTCCATTCGTTGCTCCTCTTGAACGTACTCAATCAATTCTCTTCCGGAAAGTCCCAAGGATTCTCCTTGCGATTTGAAGATTTTGAACTGAGTCATATTTGCACTTGGGGGCGCAATAGTCAACCAACTAAATTCCTTGCAATAAGAATTAAACCTTCTAGAGAATTAGCCTACCTAAATATGGGCACTGACCTATTCGTAATTGGTTCCTCGACCTAGATAACCAATGACTAAAATCACAAAAAAAAACACAAACAAATTATTATAACAGTTCCTTGAGCTACTCCAGCTTCTTAAGTTTCAAAAAAGGGGATAGCAATAGTTAAAACAAAAGGAAACTACTATACTCGATTCTTATAACGAATAACACTATGCTATTAAATAAACTATCAACAACACATAAAACGGAAAATGTTTACATAAACAGAGAATGGAAAGGGTCGTGGGAATATCTGGCTAATCCAAAGATTAATATTTGGGAGAGATTTAAACAGGTAAAACAAATTCAAAATTAAAGGGATGGATGGATTGCTAAACCATTTAAAGCACAGGGCAGGGATGACGAAAGGTTATGTAATCAAAAGTAATGCTCAGCTTACGCAATTACAAGTTGTTGTGCAGAGGAAGGCGACGCGAAGGAATCTTCGGTCCGCTGGCGAGTTCCAGCCGAAGGGGATGGGGGGATTAAATTATCCTGACTTGACGTCTTGGGAATGAGAACCGTTTCTTGACGAACAGGCTTGAAGAACAATGGCTGTTCTAACGTTGTTCTCTTCTGAACAACAGGTGGGGGTGAGAACCGTCTCTTTTCTACGGGCTCAAGTAACAATGGCTGTTCTAACGTTGTTCTCTTTTCTGAACAACAAAGGGGGAGGATGAGAACCGTCTCTTGTCAACGAGCTCAAAGAACAATGGCTATTCTAACGTTGTTCTCTTTCTGAACAACAGAGGGGAAGGGTGAGAACCGTCTCTTGTCAACGGGCTCAAAGAACAATGGCTGTTCTAACGTTGTTCTTTTTCTGAACAACAGGGGGGAGGGAGGGGGAGAACCGTCTCTTGTCAACGGGCTCAAAGAACAATGGCTGTTCTAACGTTGTTCTCTTCTGAACAACAGGGGGGGCCTTGTGGACTTGGCGTCTTAAACGCTCGAACCTTGGCACTCAAGGTATATTGTTCTCTTCTGGACAATAATGGTGGATCTCGAGGTAATGGGGCCCTCGTGCACAAGGTGAGACCGGATCGGCGTGATGTCTCGCGAAGATAATCTGGATCTGATCTGCTTTAATTGGAAATTTCTGATGTATATGTAGTCGAAGCCATCCCCTTGGCGTAGGGGACAATGGAGTGGGGGCTTTGAGGGAATGCCCAGCCGCACCTGAGAACATACCTTATCTACCCATAAGCCTAACTCATTCTGGCGAGATCGGTGCATGGGGCGAAACGGGGATGGGAGGATGAACCTCCTTGGTTAAATATTGACTCAGGTGGCGATACGGCGCCCTACTTCGACGCGAAGATGCACGTGGGTAGCAACGTGTTTCTAAACAACATGTGATAGCGGTTGAATTTTAGCGGCCTCAGACCGTTCTATCACACCCTTATAGTAGTCTCATTCGGTGAGTGCGCCCATGATTGTTAGGGCAGATGCGTGAGCCGCAGCGGTTTCGACAATTAGGGCACTGGAGGTCGAGAGCAGGGGTGGTGGTGCTGAAGTACTCTCTCGTGACGCCTATGCCGACGCTCATTCCGCTGGCGAGTTCGTTCCATTTCGAAGTGCGGAGCTCCTCGAAGACAGGCAGAGCACCATGTGGTTCTTTCGGCAGCCGCAGCCTCGAGATGGTATGGGTTGATGTTCATATTGAGGGCATCAAACCTTCACAAGGTTTAAAAGGGTAAGAACGTGTGCATAGTTTAGACCCGTATCTTGACCGAGGTGTGAAAGACTCTGGTGGCAGGAGAAGCTCAGGACGACCAGGCTTCATCCTCGGCTGCAGGGGGCTGGCGAGACACCGGTCTGTTGCTGCTCGCCTATCGGCACCCTTGATCAGGGTTTGTGATCGAGGAATCCTTCTTCTAGCCGGAACAGGTTGCCCCGCAGGGCAAGTGTCCTCAGTATCACACTCTTTGCCGTCACCATCAATGGCATAAACTCATGGCTGCCGGAGATGTTCGCGTTGCGCTCTACGTGGATGCCCTTTAGATCTCTTTTGACGCGGCTCAGATACCAACCCTAGAGTCTCGACTTCAACAGGCATTAAACCGCGTCTCCCGCTATTTGATATAGAGTTTGAAATAAACAGCCATTGTGGCTGGTTATTCGTATATTTGAAACTTTTATCTAAGTGATTTCTAAGATTGTATTTTTTCTCAGCTTATACTTTCCACTCACTGAATCTAAGAATGATAAAGATTATTAATCCTGGCGTTCATAAAATATTTTAAAACCAGGCAATGGCTTCGCTACTGCCCCCTATGGGGGAAAGCTTGCGCTTCGCTAATAAGGTTAAAATTTAAAATCTTAAAAAAAGCAGCCATGGTTAAATTTTGATAAATATTCTGAACTTTGCTAATTTTTATAATTTAAAAAAACCCTCTAAACTAAATTTCCCCCTTTCAAAATATCACGTTGCTTAAATATAGTTATAGAAGAAGATATATGAAAATAAATTTTCTGAACTTCACCATATGTGATGCTTTGTGTTTTAAAAAAATTCACAAAATTTCAATACTTACGAGGGGTGTTCAATAGTTTTTGCGAATTGGTAGGGCAAAACAGAGGAAGGACGATGGCTGTTTGAGGGGGTGTTAGGACAAGTTATGACAAGTCAGGACCTGCAACCGGACGCTCCTGCCTGGTCCATTTATCAAACAGTACCTGATCGCAGATTGTCAGTCACAAATGTTTCAACAATGGAGAAGGTTGAGCAGCGTGCAGTGATCAAATTTTTTACCAAGGAAGGCAAGAATGCAAAAGAGATCCATGAACGCATGGTTTCAGTGTACACCGACACCGCCCCCTCCTATGCAACCATTGCTCGCTGGAATAGGGAGTTCCGCCATGGTCGTGAGTCCTTTAAAGATGACCCTGGCCAGGATGCCTGTTAGACGTACTTAACGAGCACAATGTGGCCTGTGTGGAGAGGATGATCCTCGAAAATCGACGGTGAAGGTCGAATAAATCGAGCGAGAACTTGGAATATCACATGGAAGTGTTATGAACATCATCCACGACAATTTGTCCATGACCAAGGTCTTTGCCTGTTGGGTCCCTAGAAACCTCACGCCCCATGATCGACTTCAACGTCGTCAAAATTCGGAGAAGCTGCTGCTCCTGTACAACCAAGACCCGGCTGGATTCGAGTCACGCATAGTGACAGGTGATGAAACTTGGGTCCATCGCTTGGATCCCGAGACCAAGCTTGGAAGCATAGCCTGGAAGCACAGGGGCTCTCCGACCCCCATCATGTTTCGGACCCAAACCTCAGCCAGAAAGATCATGGCCACCATCTTCTGGGATTCTGAGGGAGTGCTGATGGTGGATTATGCGCCTCGTAAAAGTCCCATCAGAAGCCAATATTACGCTGAGGAACTGGCTGGGTTGAAGAAGTGCATCCGTCCTAAGCGGTGCGGAAAGTTGACACGCGGTGTCTTGCTCCTCCACGACAATGCCCCTGTCCACAAGAAGTGGATTGAACAGCAGTCGGGAGATTTCTGGTTGTCGGGAATTCGAAGCCTCAGAGACAAGTGGGGCAAGTGCATTGAAGTCGAGGGTAGTTATATCGAAAAATAATAAAACACTTTTCGTCATATCTCGTTTCCTTATATCAGAATTGCAAAACTTATTGACCGCTTCTCGTATATTTATTTATGAACTTTGATAAAAAAAAACATAAGCCATAACCAAAATAAGATAAAATTATGATTCAAATACTCAAAAAAATCCCCTTCTTAAATTATAGGATTAGTAATGATGATGATAATGATGATTAAGGCATATCTTCTTTTGTGAGGGGTGTTGGGTGAATGTTTTTTTAGTATTTACAAGAGGGGTGGCTTTCCCACATTACCTTACAGCAGGAGCAGCGCTTTGCAGACTGAGGTTCGGTCTGTGGCTAACGTATTATCTGGCTTTGGAAAATGTTCATTTGTCTAAACATTATATAAAAGCTTCCATTACAGATATCCTAATATTTTATTCTTTAACAATTTATTTTAAAAATGAATGATTATTTTCTAAGCCTAAAGGCCCCTAATAAGGTTTTAAATACGTAAAAACAATCAGGGGATTCTTTTCTTTTTTTTCATTTAAATTCGCTCCAAATAATTTCAATTTGTTTCATTCGATTTTAGAGGCCAGCTAATATTGCCTCCTGATAAAGATTAAAATTAAAAATCTATTTAGGAAATAACTTCGATAAAACTTTCTAATATTCGAAAAAGTAGCAGTCATGCCTAAATTTTAATAAATTTCCTGAACTTCACCCTCTGTAATTCTTTTTGTTTTAAAAAAATCCCCAAACATTGGATACTCATATTTATTTCTTAACTTCACCATTTTGTTTTGTTTTTTCAAACTCTAAATCAATTCATAGAATGAACTCTGATAAAAACTTAAAGTATACCTAAGTCACAACCAAACTAAGAGCGAAAAAAATCGACTATTATTCAACTCCTCCCCCAAAATCCCATTCTTAAAATATAGTATTATGGAAAAGAAAATATAGATAATTGAAAAAGAGGTGAGGATTGTTTTTACGGCATATGAAAAGAATTCAGCTAAAAGATTTTCTTCGAATTTTGGCCTATAAAATAAACATGGATGGAAAAAAGTAGATCAACAGGCTAAACCAGGTGAGGGAAGTTGTAAGGAGATATTTTCATCAGCGAGAATAATCCCACCCGACCTGTGGGTTACCCTTGATTGGGATAGGTCTACAGGAGCACAAACCAAAATTAAAACGCTGTGAGTGAGGTCCCACATGTGGCGGCTTTCGACAAACAGGATGTTAGGAAGACCTCTTTAACCTCTGACAGTCGTTGGTTTCCCTAAAATAACTCTTGCTGCCATCAATACTCTGTGAGGCTAAGCTGTGGTGATAGGCTCGGCGCAAGCCCTTCCCCACATTAATCCACTCACTGCGCAAGCAGAGTTTCAATCATCTTTCATCATTTTCTTTTGCTCATCTCTCATCTCTCACACTCCCTTTCATCCAATCATCTCCTTCACACACTCATCCCTTCATTAACCCTTTATCATCTTACCCATAAATTCATCTCCATTTTCCTTCAGTAAATCTTGAGTCGTCTTCGTATTCGAAGGACAGCCATAAGATATATAAGATATTAGGGAATTTATAATGGAAATATTTGAACGTATTAAGACCAAAATCCCGTTGCTAGAGCGAAATAGTCCGTAGGACACAGGTTTCTCTGCGAAGCGCAAAGCTCCTCCTGTATTAAGAGTTGCGAAAAAAATACATTTGTCTTTAAATACTTATAGGTAACTTAAATTCATTAATTTTACAAGCGCAAAATGAGTTTTCCTAAGCTACCAAAACACGTGAGTGTTTTTAATAACATAAGAAATCGAGAGCTCCTGGGTAGGGACGACGTAAGAAACGGAGTGAGGAAGTCTTTTATCTTCACCGAGAAAACCAGGGGACAATTAGGAAATGTCTGCTCTAGAAATCCTCTACACTCAGTTTTGTTTTTACTATTCTACATTTTTACTCACTAGTTTCGTTTCTTGTGACTTTATTACCTCCCATTCTTTTTTTATGACTAGACGTACTCCAGTATGATAAGCAGCTTACACTAAACCGCGTGGGACCCTGGAAATGAATTACCCACAGGAAAAAAAGATAAGTTTCCTCACGCATTCACCATTATTAAACATTTCTCATCGTGGATAGAGAACAGAAGGAAGTGTGCATTTTCTAAAATGTATATAAAATATATCCTTCTATCTAAACTTCAGTCTCTAACTGATGCTGTTTAATAGAAGGGCAAGTCTTAGAAATCTGATTTCCTTTTCATGTGGGTAATCTAAATATACCAATGATTTAAGGCCGGTTAACTGACTTGAAAAATATATATCATTAACTGTAACTTTTTCTTAAGAATAAATATGTAAACGTAACGATGCTCAGATTTATCGCGTAAAACCAAGAATATAAAATACCCGCAGGAAAAAGTAAATAAGATTTCTACAGCTTTTGCCGTTATTAAATATCCCTCCTTCAGAAAATGAAAAACGGATGTAAGTTTGCATCTTATCAAGATGCACAATTCTCTGTTGTATGCTCAAATGACATGGGATGAGGTGGCATACTACCGTTTTCTCCAATTTTTCTGAATCTTTTATTAGGAAAGACTGTTCAGGAACCTTTACAAATTATCTTATCAACATCTTGCCTCTATAATGATTTGTAATTAATAAACTCATTTGGAAATATAAAAAAGTGCCTTGAGCTTATAAGTCAAAATGAAACATTCCACCACATTCTATTACAACCAACTCTTGGCAGACAAATGGATATAAGACTTCGCTTCGAAATGAGGCGATGGGAATGTAAAACTCTATATGGCTAATCACTCAGATATATTAAATAAACATCACACAAATAAAGACTTTTATCCATACAAACGTACATGAATTTCTTCAATAGATTCCTATGTTTTCAAACGCCGCCTGATATCTGACCGCTCGAGAATCGCTTGAGGCGAATTTTAGTTTGAAGGCCAAGAAGCCAATTATAAACCTCAAGTTTTTTGTTAGTATAAAATAAAATACACTGAAATAAAATTGCTACTAATGCTTACTGTCGTATAATGCCCCTTTTTATCACCCCACACTGGACACGACTTTTGTCGTGGTATACCTTGTGGAACGTGATGTACTTCGTTGATGAAGTAGGCTTTGATCTAAGAGTGGTAATTTTTGTTGTGTTGAGGAAGAGCCGCTTCAAACACGTAAGGATATAAAGAAACGCACAGGAATTCCCCAAATAAACAAATATTTTAAATTGAACAATTTACTACACAAAAGCAAAACATGAACCACACAAATACTACGAATTTTAAAAAACACAAAAAAGACTTAAATAATTTCTAAGTAAGGCTTTTTAACTTGACCTACTCGACATTATAGTGATGGTTGACCCACCACTAACTTTAATTTAAAAAAAAACAAATGCTAACGGCCTTTACTGGCCGCCACTACCTTTGTGGATACCCCTTGGAACGGGTTTGAGTCTGACCTTAAACTCAATGAGCACTTTACCTCGGGAATGTTATTGTCTCCAAGACGTGTGCCGATCGGCCAGATGGATGTTGCGGATGAATAACATGAAAGCCACAACTGACTTTAGCGAGTGTGGCAGCTGGGGTCCACACGCTTTCGGCAGGAAGGGATATCACCACGGGATAGTGAAAGAAGGTTCCTTTCTCCTCTTCGGATTATTCTGAGGAGTAATTCGCACTTAGCGATGCGCTAAGGCTTGAATACCTTGACTCAGGGGAGTGCTGGAGGGAGTGTACTGTGGAGGGTCTTCTTAAAGGGCGAGGACTGTAATTGGGGGGTCTTCTTCAAGGGCGAGGTAGAATACCCACGTATTCTACCCCATTTCTTCCAAGTGTTTGTTATTTATACCGCGTTACCCCACTGGAAAAGGGGTAGGAGGGGGAGTGTTGTGGACGGGCCGCAGAAGGGTTCTTATTCAAACGGTTTTTCTCAGCAAGTCTTTCCTCGGCTCCCGAGGGCCTTCAAGCTTGAGAGAAACGCGTCTCCAATTTCTTACTTGAGGTGAAATTGAATATACTCTCGTAGGGAGATCTTGCATTTTAAAACCGTTCGGCTTTTCATACAGACGAGTAGCCAGGGGCTGTGGTTACGAGCTTGCCTCCACGGTGCCGGGCCCGGATGTTTTTGCGGTCACCGTCCCGTGTCTTCACTGGGAGAGAACGGGGGAGTGACGATTTTTCTACACTTACTGTTCAGTATTATTCTAATTAATTTTAGTCAGCGATCCGCCCAATCTTATTTTGTGCGTTAGTTTTGCTGCCATGCATAGTAACTTGCATTAATGTTTATCTTTATTACTTAGTGAGATACTATGTACTACTCAATCCCGTTCACCTCACTTACTTAAAGATGGGCAAAGTTACTCTCTCAACCCCTCAAAGGACGAGTTACAAATTAATCTATCTTGTTTTGCTCAAACCTAAATTTTAAATAAATTCTGATGTGAAAATAACAGTATTTCTTTTACCTTTTGTGAGAGTTAAATTGGGGAAAACAGATTGTCACAGTAAGAGTGCTCACAAGTCTGATATTAAATAATAGTTACCCTAGTGTGAAACTCTTAACTTCCTTGGGTGAACACTTTGTAAACGGGGATGAGCATTTTCATACCAGATCAATGGAAGTGTGACGGAGAGCAAAAACACATCAACCATGGAAATTTTTATCTCAGCTATCGCACTCCTAGAATTTCAACTATGATCACCACCCCTTAGTTAACGGAAGTAAAACTCGTAACTTGAATAGATGTTTTTACTACTGACAAACAGAATTAGAAGGCCTTAGTACGTAAGGCCATCGCATTACGGTTTCATTGTGAGAATCCCAAGTCTAAAGGTATCTTGAAGGCTTCATATTCCTCACTCTATGAGGGGCCATTTTTGAGCAATTCATCCTAACTACAGCAAAAAATATATAACCACTGACAAGGACGAATGAATTCTCATATTTCTCGCCTAAGGTCGTATACCTAAACCCAGAGACATCTTAGTCAGACAAAGAAAACCTGAAGTTTCTTCGAGAGTCATTTTTCAGGCGCTTTTCCTAGCCCATAGAGGGAGCTTATTTTTTATACCACCGATCTGGCGATGACCTACAAGGGCCTAATTCACCGTCCATTCAAGATTTATTGGATATTTTGGCTTCTGAGACTCACTTAGATCAAGTAGTCAGGGCTGCCACTAATACAACCAATATGATCAAAACGCATGGCTATCTTTCCTAAGAAAAGACCCTAGCATCATAAATGTGAGAGGAGGGAAAGAGCTCTAATATCCCACAAGAGGCTGGACTCAACTCTCTCAAATAAGATCTCCAAACTTGAGAAGCATAGAGGTATCTACAAAAAATGCGCCTCTTCCTTCCAATGTTATTCTAATACAGTGATGCCAATGGGAAATTTTCAACAAACCAAGCGTGTTAATTAAAAAAAACAAAGATGTACAAAAATAAACCAAGCATTTTAGATAACTAGTAAAAATGCTGATTAATAACAAATTGCCTTTGTTATAGTAAGCCTATCTATTAAAATTATATAAAGAAGCAAAAACAAAATATTTATAATAAATATTTAACATTTAATCTTCGTAAATATCTTCATAAATTGTCATAATTTCGTCTTCATTTTTAACTTTTTTTAGTCATTCAGTATATCGCTTGTGTGCTCCTCTGTCTTGCAAGTCTTTTAATAGATTTTTATTAGGCTGGCAAGTTGTGCAAGAATTATTGTTTTTATTAGTAACATGTTAGTTAGACAAAATTCTATCCATCGTACTAGATGCCTTCAGCTTATTGGCGTACTTTGTTTTCACCGTATTTACTTGAGAAAAGTTCTCCCACACAGGTAGAAGAATGAAGAAGTGATGTCATGTTTGTCATAAAATCGGATAAAGTTAAATATTTGGGTTGATCTAAGCCATCCTTGATGTCACGTAATTTATACCAGGACTCTAGGATTTTTAAACCTTTGTTAATATTATGTTATTCTGTGGTCATTCGAAAACTTATTCGTCATCCCGATCATTCAGTTTGTATTCTGCCACGACTGTTTTAAACTGAGATGAAAAACTTGAGATAGACATTGGTGAATTCTGACAACGGGCAATCTTTAGATCACAAACTTTTAACTTTGCTATTATGCTCTTTTCACTGAAAGAAAGGCACTGTTTAATTTGGACACACATTTCAATCAAAATTTTCAAATAATCGTTTTAAATCTGAGTTTGCATTCATGATCAACAAGGGGTTCTTCTTCTAAGAGAGACATTGTTCTACCTCCGAGATATAAATCTTCAGTCTGTGCACTGTTTTGTCTTTTGAATTAATATTGCATAGTTCCATTTGACTTGAGTACTCTTCCTTAACAAAAAAAACCTCTAAATAATCTTGTATCCAGCTGATACCATTGAGTGTAATTTATGCAGTCTAAATTGTTCTGACTGGAATTCCAGGTTGAGAGCTTTGACTCTACCTAACACATAATGAAGGAAGCAGAGCATATGCTTTGTTCCACGGTTGATAAGTGTCTCATATATTCTCCTCGCTCCGTCTACTTTTTCGCTTTCTAATTCGGACTGAAATATAGAACGAGAGCCTCCCATTGTTCGAAAAATTCTGTAGATTACATTTTCTCTGGAAAAGCGCCTTGTTTCTGCAAGTTTGAGAATTTTATGATTAACAATTGGAATGGCATCTTGAATAGTGTCAAAATCATTTTGAAGTTTACTACTTCGGGAGCAATAAGATGTAATACCTTTAAGAAATGACTCTAGATATGAGGGGAGCACTGACACAGCATGGAAGGCGCAAAGCGCAAATGAATGACAAACGCACCCAAGAACGAAAGCTGAAGGCAAAAGATCTTTTAGTAATTTTTGAAATCAATTTTTTAACTAGCATTGTGGACCAGTTATCACTAACAAAACCTATAATGTTAATCATTGGAATGCTTCTTTCTTCGAAGAGATATTTAAATGATTCAAATAGGCTTACTGCACTCCCGTTTTCTACCACAACTATATCGAGAAGGGCATCTTTTACATCTAATTTACTCTTCATCAAAGTAAAGTATGACTGTGTGATAAATCTATCAATACTTTCGTCAATTATAACAGATTTTTTTTATTTCGACATATCTCATTTAGTTGTACTTTTCCATAATATGCAATGCCATCTTGGATGATATATGAGAGTTTTGTTCTTTTGTAATTAACATTTTTGGCAATATCACTGTCAGGATAAGCTTTTTGACAGATTGCAAAAAGGGGATCTATATAAAAAAACAGGATATGATGTTTAGCAAAATATGATGTGAATAACATTTCTGCATTGGCACTTTTTTCAGATTCACCACTTGGTTTCTTTGCCAGAAAACGAGTAATACTGAATTTTGACCTAGCTGCTTCAGAGTTTTTGAAGGTATTTTTCAGTCTTTTTATTTATTAACAACATAGACTTACTAGCATTTTTCAGAGTAATGGCGCAACAAGTGCAATAACTGTTTCTTCCATCTTGTTCATTCTCTTTAACCATCATTTAAATTCTTCCAGGTCAAGCCATCCATTTTTAAATGACTGGGTATGTAGATAAGCTTTGAATAGGAAAGGGAGCAAAAGAAAATAAGGAAAGCAAAGTAGCGAAACCAGATTCGAACGCGATTCCCGCGTTGCTGGACAGTCGTTAGCGAGAGCCTAAAACTATCCGGTCATCCTGTGTCCTCCAAAATAGTCATTCAAGCAAAGCATTTATGACGCTCGCCTGAACTTCTCGCACGCTACACAGGCGCCCTCCTAGAAGCGGAGCGTATTTTGAGGATTGAGAAGAACAGCATCAGGAAAATGTTATTTCAAGGACTAATGTTCTTCCTGCCCGACCTTCCGGTTTCTCGGCACCATGTTAGATATCTTTGAATAGGAAAGGGGGCAAAGAAAAATAAAAAGAGCAAAGTAGCGAAACCAGATACGAACGCGAATTCCGCGTCGCGGACAGTCGTTAGCGAAAGCCTCAAACTATCCGGTCATCTTGTGTCCTCCGAAATAGTCATTCAAGCAAAGCATTTATGACGCTCGCCTGAACTTCTCGCACGCTACACAGGCACCCTACTAGAAGCGGAGCGTATTCTGAGGATTGAGGAGAACGGCGTCAGGAAAATGTTATTTCGAGGACTAATGTTTTCTCTGCTCGACCTTCCAGGTCCTCGGCACCATGTTAGATATCTTTGAATAGGAAAGGGGGCAAGGAAAGATAAGGAAAAAAGTAGGGAAACCAGATTCACACGTGCTTCCCGCGTGGCTAGACAGCCGTTAGAGAGCCAAAAGGAGCTCATTCAAGCAAAGTATTAAGACGCTCGTCTGAATTTCTCACGCGCTACAGGTATACTATTCTTTTCTCTATGGAGACTTTTAACTCATAAAATGAGGGATTCAAACTGTATTTTCCTTTTTTTTTAAATCAGGACACCACTTCTATTTGAACAAAGATTTTCAGTATACTAATTTGAATTTTGAATATACCAATGCCATTATAGTGAAAATTATGGTATTATCAAATTTACAATATAATATACATATTAAAACGTTTACGCATATGCGGCAACGGCAGATCAACGCAAGTTCGGAACATGTTCCGAAAACGTTTTCGGACGTTATATTTTGCATCATAGCATCACTTACATTATCTATGAAAATTTAAGGGGTAAAATATCACATATATAATTCATTTAAACATAGTATCGCTTAAGTATGCAGTATTTTTTCTTTAATCTAAATTCGAATTCAAAGAAACATTTTATTTACATAAGGTCCAAAATTGAAGGAAAATTTGCTTAGGAATCAGTTATTTTGAACTCTATGTTCTAATCCATAAGGTTTATTAGCGGTTGATTATTCATAATAATTGCTTCTAATTTTCGTTCAGTTGTAAATGAAAATTTAAAGGTGAACAAATTAGATTGCTTTGAAACTTCCTCTTTTCTTTTTCAAATACATTTATCATTAATATGGAACTAGTAAGTGAAAATAAAGCTTTAAAGAAAATCTAAAACCACTGTTTATGAAATCGGAATTGCCTTTTAGGCATTTTTTTTAAGATGCACCGATTGTAAAATTGAATATTATTTCAAAGATCTACGCTTTGTTTCAAAATGTTTCCTCGGGAAAGCACCAATGACCATACCAAAAGGATTGCTTTCGCTAGAACTTTTCGGTTAACACTGCAATATACGAGGGGCGGTCAATAAGTTGTGCGAATCGGTAGTGCAAAACAGAGGAAGAGGGATGGCTGTGTGTGGGGGTGTTAGGACAAGTTATGACAAATCAGAACCTGCAGCCACACGCTCCCATGCATCATATATTTAAGAAGCAGTAGCAATCGCCGATCGTTAGTCACAAATTTTTCAACAATGGAGAAGGATGAGCACCACGCAGTGATCAAATCTTTGACAGCACAAGCTGCCCTGCGCGAGTGCCAATTCGAGGAGCTCAACCATTCCCCTTACAATCCAGATCTGGCCCCTAGCGACTACTTTTTATTCCGCCCTCAAGGCTGCACTGCGTGGACGCTGGTTTGGGGACTATGAAGATGTCCAGCTCGCCGTCCAGGAGTGGATTGAATAGCAGTCGGGAAATTTCTGGTTGTCGGGAATTCAAAGCCTCAGGGACAAGTGGCGCAAGTGCATTAAAGTCGAGGGTAGTTATATTGAAAAATAATAAAACACTTTTCCTCATATCTCGTTTCCTTATATCCGAATTGCAAAACTTATTGACCGCCCCTCGTACATAAATATTTAACTGCCATGCGGTGAGAAACTTATTTTATTATCATTTAGAAAAGGCATTTAATGGAAATGCCTAAAAAAACAAGATTTCTTTGATTTTCTAGAGAATAAACCAATAAACCATGCCACGTAATAGAAAAAACATCTTGTTTTAAAAACCAAGTGATGGCATCGTTTTTCTATTATCCTTGAGTAAGTTGTGTGCTCGTATCATAATAGGTAGGAGTTATGGAAATGACGATCAATGCTGCTTTTTCTTGTGTCAATTTGAGTCGCGGAAACTTCCAAACGGGATGGGACAAAATAACTTGCCCTCCATCGGCTTATCCAATCCTCACCTGCACTTATAGAAATCACTCAATGGCATGGACTCCTAATTAACACTGGATCCGTCATTTCTATTATCCTATTTTCAAACCCTTCTTTCTTTTCTGCAAAATAGGAACGTAGAATTGCTCTCCAAACTGCTACTGGCTTAACTTTTATGATTTTAGTCAATCAGACTCTTAATATGACACTTTGTTTGCCTCTAACTTCACATGAAACTTCTTCATATGTGATGTAAATAGTGAAATTCTAGGTGTAGCTTTCCTATCATACTCTAACATTTAAGCCCATTTAAACCATGCGTGTTTAATCGATAATAAGGCAAAAATTGAGATAAGGGCTACTATTAAAAGTAGTTTATCAGCATCACTATCATCATCTATAAGTAGTAATCCCCAAATAGTAATTTATATAATCTAAATAATAAACCTCGGTGTGAGAATATTTCAAAATTCCATAATGTCCCCCCCATCATATTTTTTATTAAGTAATTACTCAAGCCCCCTCCTCACTCGGCTGCGTGAAAAATCTGATGGAAATTAAACTTTACACTATTTAATGGACTTCACTGTTAACTTGCAAGGTTGCAGTGTATTTTCGACCGTATGGATATACGATACATTCTCCAAACTCCTATGGAAGAAATATCAGCTAAGAATACTACCGTGAGCACTTGCCTTGAAATATTTCAGTTGTTTATTATGACAAAGCGAATGTCAAAGCGTTTCCAATCATTTCAGTAAGTTAAACATGTCTTGGGTGATTTAAACTTGGATTCTGCTAATGTTTTTCCACTGTTGATTTAAAAAACACAGAGAAGTGTACGTGCAACATTCTAATCAGTTCAATACACGATTGAAAATGCACATATTGCAAATTAATCATGCAAAGTGCTACTTCGTTAAAGATTACATTAGGTATTTTGCTTAAAAAATATTCAATTCGCTTAATCTAGACAATAATAACATAGCTGCAGTTAGGGGATACGCGAAGCCTCACGCATTAGATTGATTTCATTAGAATATTTAGAAAAGTGAAGTTAGCAATATACTTCCTCGAACCAAACTCCTCAATAACGCTAAATCGAGTCCTTCCAACTCTCCATTGCAATGGAGCGAAAAGTAAAATTCGCGTTCTATTATATTAAAACGGATGCATTTGGAGGATTTCAAGACACCCTTTTGCTACATCACATAAAAGACTGCCTCCTCCGTCTGATTGCTATGTAATGCTGCAGATGTTGGGCTCACTGTTTCTTACAGTGATTTTGAAATCAAGAATGCGGGAAGCTAGGCTACTTCGATCAAATCTTTATTAGCCCAGGAATCAAGTAATCAAGTTTTAGCAACGAACTACTTCGCTTAGTTGTTGCCATTAAATACTTCAGGCACATGATAGTAATGTTATTATTAAGTAATATTATGATCGATTTCAATGCAATTATGGGAAAATTTTACTCTCATACAACCAGGCACTCTACCCGAGGAGCTTGTACCCTCGAGTTCATTGCATATTAAACAAATGAATCAGATCGTTGTGAAAAAGATAATCCTTTTGTTGGTCTTTCTCGACCACTCATCATCACCTGCAACCAACAGCTTTCATCTGATTTTTCATCCTCTCTCTAATGTGATAATCTTTCTCACTGTCGTAAAACGGCATTAAGTAATGTTCACTTGAGCCTAACTTGAAATTCAACACGAGTAAATAGGTTTAGATATAACAGAAATAATAGATTTTACTTAATATCGTGAAAATATAAAAGTTCCACTTTTGGCTGACCCAAATACAAGTAAGAGCTGGTTTATAAATAGGGGATGGTAAATTTAACTTCTATATCTAATCATTCGGATAAATATCAGGTTGGAACGAAAGTAATATCCGATTATAGAGTCTATATTAAAAATGAACAAACTTATGACAACGGAAATATTTAATCATAAAATAAACTTTATTTCTTTCTAAAACCTCATTCCATCAGTCAACAAGTTTATAAATGCCGCACTATTAAAATTCTTTAGGTTTTATGCAATTATGAATATAGCTCGTTTTCAAACTCTTCTATGGATGTCAATTAAGATCATCTAAATGGATTTGTAATCCTGTAAACAAGTGATAATAAGAAGGAGCAAATTCAGGAGAATATCAAAAACAAAGCAATATTTCCCAATCGAACTCCTCTAAGAAATCTGTTTTCATTAATCTGTATTACCGTGTTGGAGCACTACACTCCTTCTGTTGACTAAGTGACTAAGGTGTGTCGCCTTTAACCCAAATTGGATTTAAAACTACGTTGTTGATTGCAGTAAACATTAACATTAATCGTTTGATTCTTGTATAACAGTTCGTAATCAACGATCCCTTCAATTTCCAGCCATATACTCGACGTGATCATTTTTTGATTAAGTCCTCGTCTCAGTTGTTAAGAACTACTGCTTCCTCGACTTATGGTCGAACGAGAGTGGTTACCCTTATGACGAAGTTTTGCTTTTCATCACCAGTAATAAGCGTGTCCAAAAATGGTACCTGAATGTTGTCGTGAAAGTAATGACTCACGACAAGCTCATGCTGTTGTAGATTCGCGGGACTCAATTTCCAATTACCAAAACCTTTCCAATCTTTTCTCGTTGCTGTAGAACAGTCGTATGTGCCAGGGTAATTTATTCTGCATGTTCTCTAGAAGCTGTAGCATGATTTATTGTGTGAACAGCCTCCAACTCTTTCGAACCAATTTCCTTTGAATGACATTCTAGGCCCCGTCTTTTAGACTGAAATCCCCACTTCGAAAACGGGAAAACCACCTGATGCAAAATCTTTTCGTGCACTCCATCATCCGCTATATGTGTTCTGAAAGAAAGGTATAAATTACTTATTTTAGCATTGCTAAAAGACAATAAGAGGCACTACTTTAGTAAATCTTATCTAGGCTCATTTATTGAATGACCCGGTACGTTTATGCAGTTTTCCAAAATCAAGATATTATTATTATAATTGGGGAAGTTCAGAAAATTTAGAAAAATGCAACCAGTGCTGTATTTTATTTTACTTTTTTGTATATTCAAAATTTTTCTCAAAATTATTTTAAAATAGATTTTAAATTTCAATCTTTATCAGGAGGAAATTGCTACTGGCACCTAAAAAAGAGTAGAGCAAAATAAGGAGTTGAGAAGTGGTTCCTTTTGTGAAAAAATGGTAAATTTTGATGGGGCTCAGTTAACGAGTAACCTGGTATGTTTTTGCGGTTTTCTAAAAAAAGATATTATTATTATTATTTTTGAAGCTCAGCAAATTTATAAAAAATTCAACAATGGCTGCTTTTTAAATTTATTTTTTTGTATATTCGCTAAAATTGGATTCGCTGTTACCACCTGGCCTAGCTGAGCCAATATATATATATATATATATATATATATATATATATATATATATATATATATATATATATATATATATATATATATATATATATATATATATATATCCACCACACTGCAAGAAAGAGAAAACGGAATAATTTTTTCTTCGGAAATATTATTTCTTAGTTCGAAATTATCCGTGCTGGCGTGGGATTCGAACCAAGCACACTGATGCAGCGAGCAACCACTTTGATCTCAATAAAAGTCAGCCTTTAGCCACTCGGTTACGTCGAAGGCCAAAAATCTTTCGAATAGACAACCGTTTAAGGAACGTTTTGCAATATCGATCGGGACTTTGAAAGATAGAGAAATTAATTGGGAATTCAAAGGACAAAGGAGAAATTGAGTTAAACATGCGGTGAATACACAATGTATATTTTTCATGAACGCTAGAGAATGATGAAATGAATCCAATACACTGCAAGAAAGAGAAAATGGAATAACTTTCTTTTGAAATAGTTATTGATTATTTCGAAAAGATCCGTACTTGGGTGGGATTCGAACCAAGCACACTGAAGAAGCGAGCAACCGCTTTGATCTCAATAAAATTCAGTCTTTAACCACTCGGCTACGCGGAAGACTAAATAATCTTTCAACTCGACAAGCTTTTAAGGCATGCTTCGCAAGGACGATCGGAACCTTGAAAGAGAGTGGTTAAAGGCCATTGTCTCCAGGCATTAGTGCCCAGCAACGCAATGGCTGACCCCAAATCCTTAATGATCGTAACAGGTGGCGTTTGGAGAGAATATTTCATAGTACCAGACAACTGACATACTCAATTTGTTTTCATATTCGATGCAGGAGGTACAAGACGCATATCTATCAGGTTAGAAGCTCCTTAACCTTCAATCGGATATGGGAGCAGAAGACCGCCCAGAGTGGCTCTGCTAAAATTGCGACCCTGAAAACAGTGCTGAACCTGGACTTGTGACGTTGCTTCTTGTACCTAGGAGGATTGGAAACATGAAGCCTGTTCCAAACAGTTACAATCCGAGATGTTTCGTCCTGATGTTACGGTTTAATTCGGTTTTGATATACATCATATGATACAATGGAATCCAGTTCTCAATAAGGCACCTTGTATGTAGATAGTCATTCCATAAGGCATGGGTGCGTTCGCATGCTGTGAGTTGGATCAGCAGGTCCACATAAACAAGTCATTGAACTGTGAACGCTACTATGCACTGATTAGTGAACATTTGCATCCATTCATTTCATGGGTTTCATGTACCTCAACAAAGATACGATATTCCAGCAAGATAATGCACCGTGTCATCGTTTCCAAGTTGCCCTAAATTTGTTCCAAATTTTGGAAAGTTCCTTCGATTTGTGTTGCGACCACATTTACCCTACATAATCCTAATCGAGCATCTATAGGATGAAGTGCCACGTCTATTCACTAGCAAGATCCGACACCTGCAAATAACGGATATTGGTCAACCTCACTCCGGAGTATAATCCATCAGCTGTACATATAATCCATGCTACGTTGAGGTGCTCCTCTCCGGCGAGCTATAGTGAACCTCACAAGATAAAAGGTATCCATTTTGTAACTTATAAAATCAGTGTATAAAGGAAAGCGTAACAATAACCCGAGCATTTACATTTGACACAATTACGGTAACTTTGATTTTACTCTCGTTCTTTCCGAACCTTGTGTATCATCAAAATTAAACTTGCCAAGCTGTAGTCAAGAAAGGATCGAGACCTCGGAATAATATCAAGGCAATAAAAAAAGGCATAGATCTCTGTCTAATCAGGTGATTGATATCTATCAGAACGACGTAATGAGTACTTGATAGAGGACTAATATTACCTTTATGAATAAATTAATTTTTGTAACATAAAACACTTGAAGGTTTGCCATTGCAAAAAACATATTGTAGGACGAAATTAAATAAACAAATGCACTGATTGTAAAGAAGAATAAAAAAATCTTTGCTATACAATTTGCTTCTAACTCGATATATAAGGATATTTTAAATCTTATTGATAAATTCGGTGGCATTCTGGTTGTAAAAAAGTAATAATTTTCCAGAGGCCCTTGATAAGTGTCTAGTCTTCAAAGCTATATCCATTACGGAGGGTAAGTTTATGTGTATGTGAGAGAGAAGGCCAGATAAATAGTAGATAGGGTAAATCTAGCTTATGAATTCTTATCTTCCTGGCATTCAATTTCGGTCGTACATATTGACGAACCTTAGAAGCAATCAAAAACATGTATATTTTATTTTAGGTTACACCGAGTCAGTTTAAATTCCATCTTGGTGAGTCTCTGCTCTTAGAATTGGTAAAGCAATATTTCTAGTATCCCTGAATGCTCCAAGATATATCCAGTTTGATCTTCAAATCCTCCAAATTACTATTTACATTCCGCTATAATGAGCTTATTGAGCACTAGAGCATCTAAAACTAGAGTGTAGATTGTAAATCTGATTAAGGATTATCCAGTTCACAGTCTCCTAATATGGATTGCTAGCTCTCCCATAAGCCACGAAAAATAATTAATAGTTGCTGGGTGGTGGCTAAACTCGGTGATACTGGTCATCTCTGATCGACCAAACTGGTCATTCATTACCATCGATACAAGTCCTTGTGATTCTGATCTTTATGCTGTTTATTGTTTGAAGTTATGTAACACGTATACATATATAAAAGTGGGTACTAATAATTAACACATAGTTTCTGACCAGCAAGTTCTCAGCTTGCCCCGGGTCGAGTTTGGGGATAGAAAGTGGCCTTACCACTTTCTATTTTACCTCTGCTCCCAAAGTGGTGGCACCATACTAAAAGGCACTTTATTAGGTAGCGGTATATGTGACCTTAAACTGGCGATTGCAGGCACGGCTAACATCCAATTCTACCATTAAAGAACCGACAACTGTGTTAGATGTTTAGATTTGGTCCCCCCTAAAATATTAACTACAAGTGAAAAAAACAAAAAACACAAACCGACCTGTTTAAAATAGAAGCCTTGATATAAATCTCGCTGGAAGCTCAACGCCCCCACTTGAGACATTGAGACCAATCTACTGGACTTCTAAGGCATCCAAATACAAGCATTATTCGTGAAGTAGCTTTCCTATGCCTCCTACACAAGGCCTTGCCATTTCAATGGACAAAATGATTCTAGTGGCGGTGCATTCATGAGCCAAATTACCACCCAATCTCTGTAGAAGAAGCAGTAAGGAATCTCTTTGAGTCCTTTCCTATCCCTGCACTTTATGTCCATCACAATAGCCTTAGAGCTTAGTCCCCTGACAAAATCTCTAAGACAACACTGAAAAACATAACATCTATCCCTAGCCCAAAACTCAATATCTCCAATCTGCTACCAAACCTTTAATCCATCAGGAACCTTACATACCATTCCTTAGAGTCCCATTTTTTAAAGCCTATCCAACCCAGCTACCAACAAAAGACAATATAAAAGACCTAAACTACAAAGCCCCTCCCAAAGACTCCAATTCTAAGGCTCATAAACACACTACAAACCAGTTTTGTCCCCCTCCTGAGATTCCTCCTTAATAGATCTCATAGAAAATCCCACCCTTCAGCAGTTATTTTTCATTGCAGTTCCTTATCCTTTTACTTTGTTATGACTTTTCCACTTTATCCTCCACCGTTATATTCTGAATCACTCGCTTTCACTTCCAAATCCAAAATACTGCTCTACCTCTCTTATTCTTCCCCAAGAATGCCATTAGCTTCTTCTCCCTTCGAAGCCCTCCCCTCGAATCTTTAAATCTTAATTAGGATTTTCCTACCTTACTTTTCGTTTATCTTAGAGTAATCCATTAGAAATGATTTGTAATAGTGGCTGACTGACGGAGATCTAGATCTCTTTCTCGTTGCTTACGAACTTTGTTGTATCTGTCTCCATGAACTGAGCTTAGGTTCCTTAGGTTCATTTACTCTCCTCTTCTCGGATTAGACCTGCCAAGTTGAAGCAGCTATCTCCGTCTTGGTATTATCTTCATGTCGCCGTTCCTTTCTTTGCACTGACCCTTAGCCATTAGCTTCCACCGTTATTTGAAACCACATTTCCTTGCATGCTCGGATTACATTCCTTCTCATGACCCGCCTTCTACTGACTCCTCCAAAATCCCAGACGTTATTTTTTTTAAAATATGTTAAAGCCAATCTAGGAACAAAGGCCAGACTGTCTCCCGTTTATTTTTCTTTAAAGTAATGATGTCTAAGTTGCATTCACGTTGAGTAGTTTCACGTTGGTTTTAATCTTTGACGATCGCAAAGGCCAAGACATTAAACAACGGTTCCCTCTGCATCTTTAGATTGCAGTGCTTCTTACTTCGTAGTTTCATTGCCAACTTTCATCTCCCAGTTCTCGTCCAAAGGTTCTTTTCCAATTCGTGTCAGTTCCTTTTAATCCAGATTCTTATCAAAAAAGGACGTTCTTTAGGTTTTGGTCCTAAATCCTCTACTTTGTTCAAAGTGATAGACACGGTAAGTTCAGCTATTCCCCGTCCTATAGACAAGCAAACGAAGCGATGGAAAACTAGTGATATTCTAAATAGTGATAATTCAATTTTAACGATCGCCAAAAGCATCTAATTTACATCATTGTGGTTTCGGAGTGTTTTTATCAAGAATTCTCTTGAATCTAGCATGTTTCTTTTCATCTCATTCCACCCACGCTATTACCAACGTGAATGATCAGAGTTACGTATATCATGGGATTCCATAGCAGCACCAAATTCATGAGGTGCTTAGGCCTCATCTTCGATTAGAGGCTTTCATGGAAGCCTCACATCTTCTACCTCATTGCCACGACAAGGCCCATTTTTAACTCTTTGAGTCATGTGTCTAACAACACATGAGACAACGCCTGAAGCAGTATACTTCGCAAATACAATGACATTGTCTAGTTTAAACTGGACTTTAGCTGTGCGGTATTCAACTCCGCATTACCCTCGATCCAATTATTTGACTACTTGTAGGGTTATTTCGATCTCCTTGTGTAGCAAGGTGTTTTTTTCTGTATGTGAATATCTTCAGTAAACTTTGCCGGATGCTGTCATCACAGTTTATTCACTAATGTTCTTTAACTATTTTACTGAACGCCACTTGCATATTTTAAGGAGAGTGGCCCTCTGTCCCTGATACTATCACATTAATTTTAAGTGTATCCCTGCATGGAGAATGGCCCTGGCAAGAATCTTCTCACAACTCTTGCCAGAGGCAACTGGTAGAATCAAGATTGGGTTCTCCTATCACAGTTCCTTATCTATGCGTCCTCACATACTCAGGTTAAGGCCATTTTTATGGATAGCTGCCGCTCCATTCACAGCTCGTCTGGTCTCGCTATGTAGAGAAAATGCTTCGTTTCTCCTTTAAATTGCATCTTCTCTTTGGATTCTCATACTATAATTTACAGCTCTACATCACCCAAGATTCGCTTCGAGAAACCTACCTACTCTCATTCACTAAATTATTGATAAAGATGGATTCTCTCATCGCGATTTCAGCATGATCCTATTTCTCCGATGTGTTAGTTAACAAGATTATAATCATCTAGTGGGTGCCCTCCTACATTAGGTTGCAAGGCACTAAAGTAGCTGGCCAAGCTGTATATGACATATGCAACAATCGAAGATAATCTCTCTGGCCCACGAAAAAATTCCAATCTCCAGTCGGTTGAGCCACTTCCTTTCATCTTATTTTTCTTTGCAAGTGATCTAATCACTTGTGGTTCTTATATGTCATTACATTTAACATTTTCAAGTGAGAAAATTTGCTTTTAAAAAAGATCTTTAAAGTAAGGGATTTATGTAAAATTCATAAAACAGACTTTATAATTTTGATGCTTGTCTGTACTCTTTCACAACCTCACCACTATTTCGCCAGTAATTCTCAAGTGAAATATATATGTACTGTCTTAAGATGTCTCACTTTAAATTTAATAAATATAAACCATATATGCCACTTCACATCTAATAATCACCTGATGACTCCATTTATGATGTTGATTAGAAAGGTATTGCCTTATCTATGAGTTCTATTTTCCATAACGGCATTCTCAATATGTTGAGCTTTGTATAATTTACCTTAACTTGAGATATTCATTATGAAAATTTCGGATTATCTATTAAATGCAGAAATATTTTAAAATTTTCAAATCTATTCTCTCACACTGAGCCCAGGCACTAGAATGCAGCGGCATCGTGTGCTGGCCTCCCATTGGACGGATACACCAATACTCATCCCAAGAGGGTAAGTATTCCTAAACGCATCCTCAAGCACATAGTCAATCAAAATATCACTTGTATTTCTCCGATTACAATAGCACATACTTATTCACTACTCTGTCATGTATCCTTGCTGATGGGGTACTAGTGTCTCTATAGGCATACTCATATCCACAAAAACTTGAAGCGGAATGAGTACCAGCCTCTAGGTTCACGAACTGTTCCACCATACCTGGTTGGAGCTAAGTGTACACAATACGCCACGAGGCTCTTTCTTTGGTGATTTCAGACTCAACCAAGCTTGGCATTCTCTTCTTAATACGAATTATTTATTTGGTCGAGGAATCTCACGCGCAATTCGACGGACGAAAGAAACCAATTACATCATAATTTGCGGCCACATTTTACGAAAGTTAAGTATTAATTTTTATTTCCACAATAATGTTGTAGTAAAAATTCTAAAAAGAAGTGAATACTAAGTAATTATAATCAATTTTTACTCACACTGAGATATGCACTATTTTTATCATTCTCTTTATCTTATGTAATTATCGGAGCCTGGATCTTCTGGCATATTTTAATAACTGCCATTATCTACAGGTTCTTCAAGCTTTGATTCTTATGCTGCTGCGAGATGAACGATAGAAGTAAAAATCATACATAGTGAATATCTGAAAAGTATATCACAATAAATTACATCCCGTTTTGGTAAAAGTTCCTTAATACGCGGGGGAGATTTATCTCTCAAGAGGTTTACAAAGTCTGATAGAAAAAGGTTCCTTCTAACAAACTCAAATTTCTTAATTTCCAGCAAGTGTCATTAAAACGTCTTTTACATTCTGTACGGGTGTGTAGAGATAGTAGTGAAGAGAATCTAGATCTGGGTTCTCCTGCACGCAGGCTACAACCTGTCAGACATTGACAAGCGGCTTATTTAAAGCGGAAAGGTCAACAACGGGTAAGACCTCAAAGATCGACCTCGACAGGCAGACCTCAAATTGTCAACCGATTGGCTGTGAGAATGGCTTTCGAAAGTGCTCCGAAGTTCAAATTGACTGCTCTCGCGAAAAAGAATATCTCAGTGGCCATGTGGTCCAGAAATGTCAAGGAGGAAAGCGGCAAGAGCTTGAGGTACGTGGAAAGGCCATTGCTCACCGACCGTATGCGAGAACAATATTGGGAACGCTGTCTTTGCCTCCTTAACGACTTGAAGTGTCATGGCAATCGAATTCTCATTATTTCCGATTAAAATACCTTCACGGTTGAACCTGTCATCAACATGAAGAACAACCAAATGGTAAGCTTCTGCCAGGTTAACTACAAGTCCACGATCACAGACCGGGCCTTTTTGATGATGCTTGACACCATGGCTTTGAATGGTGAAAAGATGAGCTGGGCGGATTCCCAGCCTGATACAGGCTAGACGAGGCCAATTAAAGGCACATCCTGGCCATGATAGTCCTACCCTGGGTGAAAAGGATCACGACAAAGGCGGACTACGTCTTTTATATTGACAGTCTCCCGGCCCACGAGGCTTAGAACGTGAAAGAATTGGGGACAAACATTAACTTCTGGTCGAAGGAATTTTTGTCACCACAGTCGCCCGACCTCAATTCTCTCGAATACAACTTATAAGCGTATTTTAAGGATAAGGCCTGCTAGGTCCGCTACAACAACTTCGACGAGCTGAAGTCCTCTGTCACTCGCCTTTGGCCAGTATGCGGAAAGACTTCGTTTGCAACGTGTGCGTGGCGTTTAGGTCTTGCCAAGAGAGCGTACTTGACGGCGATGGCACCCACATCAATTAATATTACAATTTAAATACATATTTATATGGTAAAACAATAAAACGTGTCTAACATCATTAAAACCCTCATTGTGCCCTCCTTAAGAACATTTTAACGACTGTAACAGATTTTTGCAATACATGGTAAATACTGCAACCTCACGGTTTTACATCGGAACTAAATGATAAAAATATCCTTTATTGATAATTTTTAATTAGACTGACGCACACGTCTTAGTCAACTAAAGCTTGTGATAATTCTTCTTATTCATACAATAGAGGCTTAAGAGTAACATATCGATGGCGAAAAGAGTCTATCACACTTTATAAAGTTACAAAAAGAAAATATCTCAACCCGATTCCGCAACTCTTGAAATGCCGTGCCCTGAATATGGGAGGACGCATGGGTATGAGATGGCCTAATTTACGCTCGTTCGTTTGGGAGAGGAGATAAATCAAAGTTTAATAACTTCCTTTATAAACATAAAATTATATTAAACATTCTTGAATACCATACTACCCCTAACTTTCTATAACGTTGATCGGAAAATAACAAGTAACTAATATTAGGGTGGAAACAGGTATGTTTTCATACGTTATGATCAACAAATATTGGAAGGTGAAAGTGTTTATGTTTTGAGCCACAATGTATAAGGTAGTGGTTGCAAATTATCTAAATAGTTTAGTTTTGATAACTCAAGAGATTAACACCAAAAAATCGCCAAAAGATCTTGTTACTAAACATGCTAAAATACCCTACTACCCTAAGCTTGTACATCATTGTTAGGAAATCAAAAATTAACATTAAAAACAAATGCGCGAGCTTAAATTAAGCAGCGTCATGGCAATTCAAGATGCCGTAATGGAAGATTCCTTGAGTTCTGGAATTGAATTGAAATATTGACTTTTGGGGACTTTACAAAGCGCGAGACTCTCTCAGCTATCAATATATTACTGTACGGACATTATTTAAATGAGACAAATTAGTATTACAGGCTTTAGTTTCCTAAAACGCGTGGGCCACTCTTATTCAAAGTAATCCTTTAATAAACTTAATATACAATTGCGATCGAAAATTTAAGGTAAGCATTAATTTTTATTCAATAATCCCATAATAAAAAAAAGTGAATATTTAAAAAACACTACAAATACAAACACACACACACACACACACACATATATATATATATATATATATATATATATATATATATATATATATTTATATATATATATATATATATATATATATATATATATATATATATATATATATATATATATATATTTATTTATATATACAGGAAGTCTCAAAAGTCAACATATGTAGGAAAAGATCTAGAGGCCACCAAGATCTTTAATTAACTTCGTCCATATAATTAAGTGGTCGTGGTTCTATAAATATCACAGACCATACATTGAGACCATAGTGACAAAGACCACCAACTAGTAAACTGTTGTTTATCTTGTCGAAACTATTAGGTATGTATTGTAACTTTTGGGACGCCCTGTATATATATATTTATATATATATATATATATATATATATATATATATATATATATATATATTTATATATTGCCTCGCTATCACTAAACTTTTATATGTTGGCCCCCAAAATCATCCTAAAAAAAGTTACCAAATCGAATCCTTCTAGAGTACTTTGTTAAATGTTGCAACTAAACTTCGTTATGTAGGATTGGCTAAATTATTATTCAGGAAAATACCTAGAAAATCTAATGTTGATTAACAAATCCAAAACCCGTGTATGAGTAGAAATTTCCTATATAATTACAAAGATCATTAATTAAACAAGAACTCATGTTGCTTTATTTTTGTAAGCGAAATATACAAATTGCTAACTAAATATCTCTAATTAAATATTGCTAATCAAATATGAAATAAATATTTAATTAAATTTACTTCTTGCAAATAATTTAAGTCCATGAGGAAGTAATGGGAGACTAATTTTAATTTAAAAATGTTCTTTAAATTGGGAACACACAGTACATTTTCCTTGATCTCAGATTAAGATTAATGGGCAAGATTTTATCACAGCTTATTATATGAAAAGAATTATTTATTAAATGTAAATATTATGTATTACCACTGATGAACGCTCACCTTTAGAAATGGGATAAATCCACAATATTTATGATATGCTAATCAATTTTAATTTGAGTTGCATAAGTATGCGATCCTTTTATTATTTTTTTAGTATTTCGGGTTATTAATCTCTACCTTGTATCTTGTGCACTAGTCGAGAGGGGTATTGCATGGCTGCTTCCTTGGAGCACTTCATATGCAAGTAACTTTGGCTGTGGATTTATTTCGTCAAGAAATGTGTAAGATATTATCGAGCCTTGATACAAATTTTCTCCGCCGCCCTAGCAATGCAGGACAAGGGCTGTTTTGTCAGATTCAAGGTCGGAGTTTGGATTCAGATTCGTAAGATTTTAGTGTTGCTGGAGTCAGTGAAAATGTTGCCAATCCGACTAACACCTCAATGTAAATTTTAATAATTCAATTTCATACAGACTAATAACCTTAATTCTTATCCATTTGCAGAATATAGAACATCTTTATTTCTAATTCCAAAATTTTGAGTTATTTCTAATTTCCTAAATCAAAAAATCCCTCATAAAATGGCAATTGATTTTAGTATCAATGAAAAACATTTGCTGTCTCAGTTTATGAGAGAAGACGATAATGGTGCAAAATTATAAAGCAAGATTAGTTCTCTACTGCTCGGATAAAAATGCACCAAGCAAAACATCAAATTTTGAAAAAAAAATTGAGAGTTTATGTGCTAAAAGATGAGAAATTGTCAAGGAGAACGAGGAGAGTTGCAAGAAAAATCTTTCAGCTACATAAAAGTCAGCAAAAGAGAAAACTACTGAAGGAAACGCATCATTTACATGGTTTTTACCAGCGGCGAAGCGCCTGGTCTAGGCGTCGCTTTTTTCGGGAGGAATAAAGTTCATTTTTCTAAAGGAGTAAAGTTCAATTGTACCCATTTAGAGCCCATTTAGGGACATAGAGGTATTTACCATGGAAATTTCAAATCTGACATAAGATTTGGCGCTGGGTGGCACCATCTAGTGGCAGAAGGCTCATTTAGCCATTCAAAGGCACTTGTAAGTGATTTGAAACATGGAAAACCATCAATGCAATAACCATTTATCACTAGCAGGTTATTGAAGGGAATTTCCTTCTTGTTTACCTTAGACAAAGGTACTGTAACGATTCCAAGGGAAAAGTTTAAGAAACATAAATCGGATTGGTTGTAAAAAATGGTCTTGCCTTATCTTTATTTTCACAACCAGCCTTTAAAGGCCTAAATGGCGTGTGATTGTGAAATTTGGAGTTTCTCTAGAAAGGCAAAGTAATAGAAATATTATCGTTGAAGAAGCCATGAATAACTATTTTGCCTTCGATATTAGATTTGTTGATGAAAATAATAAAATGTTAACTTGAACACTAGCATAAAGGATAAAAAGGCACATAATGCTATAGCAATTGTCTTCAGAACCTAGTATAAGATCTTTTGACAGAACTTGAAATTAAGAAACACATTCACTGATTCGTAACCTCTAATGCTTGAATAAAATAAGCTCAATAAAAAAAGTAAATAATGTTGAAAAAAAATTACTAATGAGAAGGACTTCCTGCATCAGGTTCTAAAGCAGTAGAAATAGAACATAATGATAAATCGTTAGATGATATTGTAGATAGAGCTTCTAAACTCTGCGTAATCAATCAGATTTGTTCTGCTGTAAATACTTTACAACTAACAATGGGAGATGGTTTCAAAAATTGCCATAAATAATCTCTGATAGGTAAGTTAAGACAGGTAACTAGATTATTTGTGCCATCTAAAATTGATGCTACCCTCCAGAGAAGAGCAGTAAAAGGAGAGAGTTTTTCCAAGTAAACTTTGCAATTTTTAAAATCGGATAGATTTGGTTCATAATGAACGAAAATTCACACGTAGTAAAATATGTCCTTTGGGTAGTTCATGCAATCAAGGTATTTGCTGATCTCCAAATTTCGTCATCATTACATTGACGTCGTAGTCAATCAGGAAAAATATGTGGTGCAATGTGTTATAAAACTCTTTAATATAGCCGGGTAATAAGAAAGAAAATACAAGATAGTATAAATCTATTCAAGATCACGATTTGAAACACTTTTCCGAATAAACAATGGTTATAGCTTATATAAAACTGATGGTAGATAAGACATTTGTTACTCTGAGGAGGCAAAGTTTATTAGCAGTCTACTCAGGCATGGACTTCCGCTTGTAGATCTTGTGTTTGTGGACTGTCGCATGGCACTCTTATTTAATGCTCCAGCAGTAATCTGCCATCATATGTTTGTCCAATCTCCCATGTTATCACTCTTTCATGGACTTTAGGTCTTGATGTAACCGTTCGCTTTGCTTGTCACTTACTGCTCCCAATCTATCAAGATGACTGTAAAAGTAATGGAGTTTGCCACTCATGTTACTTTGAAGATCGCAAAAAGCTGACAACATATTAGCTATGAAAGTTTCATAGTTGTCAGCCTTTTTATAACCGAGAAAGTTTACCATGAGCGCCACAAATGAAAGCAATGCAGTCCTTTCCTTGTCCTTCAACTTTCTGGCAAATTCTTGATCACGTCGAAGTGCACGAATCTGTGTACGATCAAAAACACTTACCTCGATCTTCTCGAAGGACAAACCAGGGAGGACAGAATATAAGTGTTCGAAGCATTCACCGTGCTTCATCAAACCAGGTTGATATTGAGCGGAGTAAAAATGATCTCTTCTCGACTGACAATTGGATCATTGATAATATTTGGCATACCTGCTTCCAGAGTCTCACATAGAGGTGACTACTTCATCATTGATATAAGAGGTTTTCTAGCTTATGCAATTACAATTTTATGGATGCCAATTCAAACACAAATTTTGTTGAAAGTCAAATTTGACACAATTATCATCCAGGACAATGCAAACTACCTCGAGTGGAGTTATTAAATGAAAATATAGATTTAATATTAATATAGGAATTACAATCGAAAAATAAATAAGTACAGCACTTTGCGCAAATTTTTACAGAGTTGTAAAATCTAAACCAATTGGAGAGATGCGAAGCAAAACGGATAATCATTCATAGATATATAAGAGTAGAAAGAAAGAGATAGCAAATGTAATATAATATGCTAAGCTATTTTACCCGTTATAGAAAATAAAATAATAGCTGTTTTTATATATCTAATGACTTTTACATTGATATTGCGGTGTATTAGTTACAAATTTATATGTTTGGGTGAAAACACATTTATACAGAAATAACCTCAAGAAAACTACAGGTGTCAATTGAAACGATTAGTGCAACGGAAACGAATAAAAACCAGTACGCTTAATAAAAAATAAAAATAACAAGCTTTCGATCATATTGACCATCCTGAAGTAAGATTCCCGGTCCATTAAAGGAAAACAAACATTGTTAGGGAACGAAGAAAAGTTAAAAACAGACTTTAGGAAAGGACTACTGTCCATCGTCCCAGGAAAGAAAAGTCATCACACTCTGCATTGGCTAAAAATCCCATCGCGTGGATTTCTAAGAAGTTGGAGCAGGTTAGACTATCTAATTTCTGATTAGAGTAGTGTAAAATAATCCTTGCTTTAATGTCATAATATTCAAATATGTTTTATATTATTGTTTGTAGTGTTTTGTGAAGAATCAAAAATTGTCAGTGCTTGCTGACCGTACTCAAAAAGTGAAAAGGATGCCTAGTGCATAATTTAAATCCAACGATTGCCAGAAAAAGGAGAAATTTCCGTAAATAAATATGGTATGGGTGGCACTATCTGCTCACCAAACAAGTCGCCTGCACATTGTAAACAAAAGAATGAACCAGAAAATTGCGGAAAGCTAAACCAAACCTATCTACTGCTTCAAATAAAATTTTGGCGAAAGGCTGAGGAATTTACAATTGGATTTATCCCCATGACACACTACAAAATCCGTACAGAAATATTGTTCATAAAATCCTTTTCAACTGCTACAAAGCCAAGAAATTCAGCAAATATGATCCAAATTTATAGTTTTGTATGCACATATAAGAAGATTTACACCCATGCCAATTACAACCAAACAAGAGCTTATTTTCCTTGGTATTGAAGTTTGGTTCTATTTTGACAAAACCCAGGAAATATGCTACAGGCTAGTTCGTGTATAGCGCATGTTTCTGCTAAAGAAGTTCAAACTAGCTATTCGAACAATAGTTCTATACTAAGAAGCGAAAATATATCATGTGTCCAATTGCAAATTTTGTTTATTTAACCTTTATATATAAAAAACCGAAAATTTAAGAAATCCATATCAATTTTTCCAATAATATATGTATATATATATATATATATATATATATATATATATATATATATACAGTCGACCCTCGGCTATTCGCGGTTCGTCATCCGCGCCTTCAACTATCCGCGGTAAATTTGGGAGTGCCTTAAAATCCAAAATTTGCGCCATTTCTAGACTTCCGCGGAAACCTTCGTAGATAGTCGTAAAACGTAAGTGTTTGTTTGCTCAGACAGGACGATTCTAGCCAATCAGCGTTCAGATCTCACTTGCTCGACTAAAGTATGTACAGTATATGTACCGATTTCCCGCGCTCCATTCAGCACGCTTGTGTCCCACGTGTGTGAAGATGAGGAAGTTTAAGCTGAAGTTGGGCTTACGTTAAAGAGGCTAGCCGATCTTCAGAGAAGAAATAAAAGTGTTCAGGCATATTTGGAATCATTGGATCCTCACATGGTTCGTTCCATGAAGGCACAAAATAGCCTCTATCTTGCTATGGGCCCTTACTGGGACATGCTAAAGAAAATGAAAAGCAACGATCTCAATTGCCCATTACAGTGTTCTTCACCCCAAGTAAAATGCCTAGACCCCTAACGACACACGAAACTACGCCCTTCACCTCTCGAGAAACTTTTCCTAATCCTCCTCCTTCACCTGTGGTTTTTACTGAGCAGGAATCTGAGGATAATTAGAATCTTCTTAGCTTCCCTGTACAGTTATATCATCATCATTAAACTGCACAGGCAACATCATCTACAATCAGTAGTCATCAATCATCATTGTTCAATCAAAACAAAACTATTTCCAGGTGAGTAAACATTATACAATACAATAATTTAATATGTTCTGATACTTAATTTCGTACTGTATGTGTATGGACATGGCAAAACATAACTTCTTGAATTAATATTGGGAGCGTATTACGATGTCTGGAAAGGGTTGGGGGTGTTTTGAGGTTAGCGTCAACTATCCGTGATTTTTCAATATTCGCGGGGGTTCGTGGTCCCTATCCTTCGCGGATATGGGGGGGCGACTGTATATATATATATATATATATATATATATATATATATATATATGCAGCGTGCGTAAGTTATTCTTTCGCAATTTTAAACTAATAACACTACTCAGAATCTTTTACTTTTGTTTCGTTCTTTTTCTCCTTTAAACAATAACCATTTTTTATTATTATTTTAAAAATAATTTACTATGGAAGATTTTAAACCATCCAATTTGATGAAGAGAAATTGAGTCCTTGGAATTCATAACGGAATGAGAAAAAAGAAGATTTCAAACATCCTCAAATTTAGCAGAAGAATGTTGGAAAAGGTAACAATGGAGCTAGAAGAGTAAAGATTGACTATGCAGGGCGATATCAGAGAGGTAAACCATTGATCGATGTGTGCCATTGCATGAGAGATAGTTGTGGTAAAAAGCTCATAAGCTTGGAGAGGACTAGGCGTTTTCTGCCACAACCTATTCTTGTATATTCTACTTATTATAATTCAGTCTTAGATTTGGATTTCATTCATACAGTGGCATTTTGTGAATGCTGTAACATAAGGTGCACCATTGTACTTGAAGGCAGCTTCACTGTGCTATTTTTTTATGGTTACCTGTCTCTACGAACTGAGTCCATGGCTTAAAAGAGTTTGCCGTTGTAATATCAATAAGAAGTTCGTTATTTAAAATCCATAGTTAGTTTTTAAATTATTCTTGTTATATACAGTTACTTAACATTTGCATTCTCAACGTACGAACATATTATGAAACCATTATTATTTAAAAATTCCCTGCCAGCTACAAATTTGATGAAGTTACTCTACCAAAGAAAAAAGCCATACCAATATTAGGCAAATCTGAATTTCGTACGAAATTCAAGGGAGGAGAGATGAATAAATATAACACTAATCCGGCTTTATGTGGGAAAGAAGAGTGAAAGTATTAAAAATTAGTGTTTATAAATCTAAAAAAATATTGCCACATATATATTTTTATTGCTAAAGGAATGTGAAATACTCTTCCTGGTTTTGGAAAATGAAATATTTCACTGTTTCAAAAAACTATTGTTGAGTCTTAAATCCCTGAGATATATACGCTTTTATGTATTCGCAAAAGTATTAATCTATTAAGGAGGGTTCAGGTAAGTAATGTGAGTTTGGCAAAATTTCAATAACGAGGTACAATAATTTTTTAATTGTGATTTGAGAAGTGTGTAGAAGAGAGTTGTCGCGCAACATGTTTGGACCATCTAGAAAGTCTCATGAGGAGTCACTGCATCTAATCAACTCGGATGATTGTTATTATAAAAATGCCACTTTTAATCAAAAAGTAAGATACAGAGGAGAAAAAGGCTAAACTTTATTGCGGATTGGGGTCGATGAACACAACTTGAGCTTGTAAGAAAATAAGTTCTTTCGTGACATATAGGCCACAAGTAGAAAAATACGATATTATCCCTTTGAAGCTAGATTTCCTAAATAAAAGAGTAAAAAATGCAGGTAATCAACTTCTAGAGTTTATAAAATAAAACTTTATTAATAAAAGTTAAGCGAACCTACATGGGAACAGAATATATAAGACTTAATTTTGAGAAATACAGAGAAAGTAATTGAGAATATACAGGTTGGCGAAACACGGAAGTAGCGATCATAATATAATTCGATTCAATAAAAGTGTCGTCGTATCGTAAGTGTATATTTTAGCAGTTGTGAATCCAATACACTCACGTGGCAGGCAGCCGAATGATCAGCGGTTGTGAGGAGCTAATAAAGTGGGAAAGTAAGTCTTCCCTTGACTAGACTGCGACCAATCAATCTCGATGCTAGAGTTTACAGTATATCATGCTATAATTGCATATTAACATACCTAGGAGCGTAAGGCCACATTAATAAGAGCATAAAAGAACCTATATCTGATATCAGAAGGTGCACGAACTTTCAAGTCTCTTTAAGCACATGCAAAAGCATGACCATCGAATTGATTTTAACATGCAAAAATCATTTATAAATCAAACAATTATATTGAGAGGAGAATCGCGGAATACATCATAATCAACAGAGTTGATAATTTAAAATTAACTGAAGAGCATTACAAATTTAACAAATATATATCGGATAGAGTCGCCAATCTTATTTATAAGCCCCCGTACGCAATGCGTCTCGGGGATAAACAACTCTCCAGATTGTTTCCGGTTCCATTTCATTTTGTTTAGCTTGTCATTTACGCCAAATTCACTCGAGTTTTTTTTCCAGATTGTTTGCTGCTGTTTCATTTTGTTTAGGGTGTGTCATACCTTATATATACTGTGCTCCTTGCTTAGTTTCTTCATTATTAGTTGAAATTGGCATCTTTCCTAAATTAGTCTGATAGTTATAAATATAATCTACATTCAAATATTGTGTTTTACCAATATCTTTTACACAGATATATATATATATATATATATATATATATATATATATATATATATGTATATATATATCTGTGTAAAAGATAATGGTAAAACACAATATTGGAATTTGTGGCATCAAGTTTCACTTCATTGATGGACAGTCGTTATAAAATTATTGGCCTCCAATACAATTTCTCGAATCAAACAAATGTTATTCTTTTTTTCGACAAAAAACACAAACACCAGACAAAATTCCAAAACTACTCTTCAATCCCCAAAGCCATCGAACTTATCCTCGCATGTGAGTCTACCTCTTTTGTATACCGACTCTGATTCAGAATGAAGGTAAATAAATAGGTGCTTTTTTATGTTTTGTCTGTTGTTTTGAGTAATTGTTGAGTGATATTTTGGTGTCGTTTCTTAGGCTGATACATACGAACTTTCGAAAAAAAACGGCCAGCTTTTCTCCTTAATAGTCCGACATTTGGGATGTTGTCTAATGTTTGCGTTTTTTGTCGAAAAAAAGAATAAAATTTGTTTGATTCGGGAAATTGTATTGAAGGTCAATAATTTTATAACGATTTTTCCTCAATGAAGGGAAACTTGATACCACAAATTCTTTTGGCCACCTTTCAACAAAGGTCATCAGCATTTTAATCATATCTCTCGCATCAGAGAGCTTTAACATTTCCTTTTCCTCCTCTTGGATATCAATGATCTCCTACTCAGTTATCGTTTTGTGTCCAAGGTCACCCTCATCAATTTGCAGCCATGATTCTCCCCAGTCTTCTGTCGTCTCCTCTCCTCCTGACACAATTAGCTTGGCTAAATCCTTGTACTCAAAGTCTTCAAAGTCGATAACAGGACAGTCGACATTATGTAACAAGATCTTCGATGCATTTGCCAGCGCAGTGACCTTGACATTATTCCATGCTTGGTAAAATTAAAAATTGAAGAACGAAAGTTATATGCCTTGAGATTTCGAAATGTGCGTTCTCCTTTCATGTCTTTCTCGGCGCCTTCTTCCATTTCCTCCACTGCCAGGAGCAGTCGTCGTCAGTGTAACTTAGCAGAATAAATATATAACTACTTGATCCATCGGTTGTATTAGGGAGATGGTATTAGTAGGAATGAAGAGGACACGAATCTTTCCATTTAAAGCAACAATTGTGTTCATGTCAGGAAGGGCAAGGGCTTTATCCAAAAGCAAAAGTGCTTTGACTTTATCTTCGGGGATCTTGAGAGTGTCTCGCTGGAAATAAACAATCTCTCCAACGGTATGTTTAAAGAAGGTATCACTAAAAGTAAGCTAGTAAACCAAGCATTGTTGCTGCTGTATTAATGCACTGGTAAATTCGACACGCATTCCTTAAGTCATCTCGGCTTAGCTGATTTACCAACCACAACGGGAGTAAGGCTATGGCTCCCAGCAGCATTCGTCCTACACAGGATTGATATTCTAGACATATCAAGTTTTTGCCCCTAAGCTTTCCCAACACGAGCATTAACTTTAGTGTTCTCAGGGAAAGCACGCCAGATAAAGCCTGTTTCGTCAAAATTCCAGACTTAAGAATGCAAAATGATGTCTGAATCTAAGTTGTTGATTACAGTTTAGCAAAATTCGTCGATCTCTTCCGTAGGAGCGCTAGCTGATTCACCTTCCTTACGAGCATTTTATAATTTCGGTTTCTGACCAAACTTATAAATTTCCTCATGATGGTCTGGCTTTTTACACTAGTAGTTTCACTCATAGTATATGCATAAGGTTTTATTTTATCTTTGTTTCGTTTGAAATCACAGAGAGTCTGCTTAGAGAGACCATATTCAAGAGTTAACTGTATACAAGGACCACCTCTTTCGATCTTTCCAATGATTTCTAACTTCTGTCTGATGGACAACACATTTATATTACGCTTAGTAGCGATCGCGAAGAAATAACAATTAAATAAATCACACAGTTACAAAGCACAAATGAACTAAATGCGAGCATAACAACTAACGATTACACAGTGCATGTAATCGTTGAAAACAAATGTCGTGAAAAGAAAAGAACGCCTTGATGCTTATTGCGCATCATTACGTTCATAATTTTTTTTTATCTAAACATACCTATACTGGATCAATTTTTTTTTTTTAGATCATATGTCGTATTTTTTATATGTTTTATGATGTTTTACATGTATATTCTTCTAATATTTTACTGTTTTTAGCAAATAAATATACTATAAATTTTTAGCTGAATAAAATTTTATCGTCTAACTTTTCCCGAAATCCACTTTAGAGGTCCGAGCTTTGCAGGTTTTAGTATATATATATATATATATATATATATATATATATATATATATATATATATATATATATATATATATATATATATATATATATATATATATATATATATATATATATATATATATATATATATATATATATATATTTATATATATATATATATATATATATATATATATATATATATATATATATATATATATATATATATATATATATATATATATATATATATATATACTCGTATGTGTGTGAGTGTGTGTCTTTGTATTTATGAGCTAAAAGGAAACTGTGGCAAGGATTCAATGGAACTTGTTACCACGCAGTAGCTAAATGTATTTGAAAGTTCCGAAAAAATGCGTGTTACAGACCAAGAGAGAAATATTCAAAGAATAGCAAAAGGGCGCTCTGACACAAACTCACAATAAGATACAGAAACTGGTGTTGGCTGCAGAAAACTGTCAGTGGAGCGAGTATGAAAATAAACACGTAATTTCTTCTTTATATGCAACTCTTGGTGCAAGGGACGTACTGAACAACACTGGCACCGAATCACGCTTTCTACAGTGTGCGAAAGCCTTCGTGACGACAACGTAAGCCGGCACTTCATGCAGGAACTATTCAAACCTCATGAAGCTATCTAAGCTGTAATCAGAAGTCGTGTTTATAAATTATTTATAAATTATTTTTCATTCTTTTTCAGATTAATAATTAATGACATTAAAGTGAAAAATAAAATGAAAAGTTACGCTGTAATTAGTGCCACATAAGCTCAGCATAAAGATACAGAGATTGCTAGTTTCCTGAAATTTGCACGATCCTTCATTGCTAAAATTAAAAAAGAACATGATGGTAGGACTACAAGATTAGTAGCAAAACGCAAAACACATGCAAAAGGCTCTAATACCATCACACCCCAAGACTTTTAAATTTGATAGGCTACTTTTTGTTCGCCATTGATGATGTGCACAAGAAAGCACAAGGGATTTATGTGTGTTAATCAGGAGTTATTTACTGATTAGATTTTGGCCAATATATATATATATATAGATATATATATATATATATATATATATATATATATATATATATATATATATAAACACTGTAGGGGAATGGTCACTCCCCCCCCCCGTTCACTCTTGGCGGTTACCGCAAAGATCTCCATCGAAGGCATCTGCGGGTTCAGTGCTTAACCGCAGTGTGGCACAACTCGGTGCTGTGAAAGACCCTAAAGGTCAACATGTAAGATCTCCCCCAGGAGAGTGAGATCCAGTTTCACGTCGAATAAGAAATTGTAGACGTTTTTCTCCCAATCTCGAAGGCTAACGAGGAGCCGATGTTTGACTTCATGGGAAAAACCAGTGGCCAAAAGAACTCTCCTGGGGCCGTCCTCAAGCCCCTTCCCCCCTTACCACTTCCCCAGTGGAGGGAAGAGGTATAAATGAGGAACTCTTAGGAAAATCTAGGTAGTATACGTCAGTCTCTAGGTGATGAAGTCTTCGGATCAAACCGAACTACCGAGACTGGAGTAGTAGTGTACTTGGCTCGCCAGACCAAGAAGTACCATGCAAGAGAGGCAGGGCTACCTACCTTAAGGGGCTAAAAAGAAGCTCATCCTCGAGCTAAGTCCCTGGTTATCAAACCAAACGATAAGTTAACTTTGGTAAGTTCAACTTACTCTCGCCAGAGAGACTCCTCATATCTTGGTGCACCTTAAACACCAGGGGTATTCCTCGTCCTTGAGAAATTAAGAAGAAGAAGGAAAAGGCTTCCCCTCGAGCCGGTTACTCGGTGGCCACACCGAACTTTAAGTAACTTATTCTCGCCACAGAAACCCCCATCCGTTATCCTCGCCCTTGAAGAAGACAGGAACTAAGAAGAAGCTCATCCTCGAGCTAGTTTGGGGTTACCAAACCGAACGTTAAGTAACTTATTCAGGCCAAGAAACCCTCCTCCGTTATCCTCGCCCTTGAAGAAGACCCTTCCCGAGTTCAGTCCTCGTTCATAAGAAAATAAGTAACGAAGGAGAAAAGCTCCTCCTCGAGCTCGTTACTCGGTGGTCACACCGCACTCCAAGTTAACCTGATTTAAGAACCAAGTTCGACTCACTCTCGCCAGAGAGACCACGACTGCCTAAGTGTTGCATAAAGCACCGTATTGGTTCTCGTCCTTGAAGAATTCGCCCCCCGGAAGAACGTGTGGACCCCCGAGCTGCCACCCTCACCAAAACAACCGTGTGATCTCGCTCATCTACATCTGGCCGGCGGCATGCGTCGAGAGTAAATAACATTTCTGAGGCCCTTTAAACTCCACATGAGTCCGTAAGCCTAATTCTTATATTATTGTTGTGTGTAGAGAAAACGTTAACCAATATTTGTGGGTAAACTAATTTACTTAATTCTTGTTTAGGATAATATTCAGAGTATTGCTGTAATTAATGTTTAGATGTTGGGTAGTAAATTGTTAAATTTAAAATATAAGTTTATTGTGGGATTATTTGGCGTTTCTCTTATATATCCTTACGTGTTTTGGAACAGGTCTGTTCTTTAAGATATTCAGATATCACTATATATTAGACACTTTTAGCACTCTTAGAATAGAACAAAAAGGAGGGGCATCCTACGACAATCACTAACTATAATTTAAGAAGGGGATTATTTTGAGTATTTGAATAATAATTTCATCTTAGTTTGTTTATGAGTTATGTTTTTTTTATCCAAGTTATTTCTAATAATTCTTTTATATTATCAAAAAATAAAATGGTGAAGTTCATAAAATTTATTTTCATATATCTTCTATAACTATTTGAGCAACGGGAGTTTTTAAAAGGGGAGAAATTTAGTTTAAAGTTCCTTTTAAAATTATTGTAATTGGCGAAGTTCCCAAAATTATACAAATTTAACCATGGCTGCTCTTTTAGGATTTTACATTTTAATCTTAGTAGCGAAGCGCAAGCTCCCTCCGAATGGGGTAATGGCGAAGCCATCGCCTGGTATATATATATAGGACTTAGGATAATTTATACACAGTTATTTTTACTCGTAAAAGGAGTATAGAAATGTATAGCAAGTTGTTTAATTTTAAAGTGACGAAAACAAAGAAATCTCCTCGAAAACGTTTGTAATGAGAGATCTTTAAAGAGTGATAAACATCGAGAAAGTAAAAATGTATCGGATATATATTAGTATTAGTTGTAGTAGTTCGCCATCCTACATTATCTAGGTGGACCGGACATATATGTTTAAAATATTGTTCAAAAGGTGGAAAAGAAATATCTACATCTATATTTCCTCGAAAAACGCGCAAAATATTCTATGAAATTCATTTTTTTTATGGTATCCCAGTTTCATTTTAGGGAACAGTGGAATAAGAAAGTCTAGGAAAGTTATTCGTATGTAAAGAAAGAATGTATCCAAATTTAGAGAACAACTTAAACCTTTCTATTTATACGTTCAAATTCGTAACCAATGTATGGCAATCTGTCCTATGTGTATAGCAGACTTATACTGATGGGATTATTCATTTATCAAGCTACCGAGACAAGATAAGGTCAACAAATGCTTGAGAAAGAAACTATCTAATGAAAGAGTAAATATTGATAGTCCGGCATTCCAAAGTATTGTTCACTCGTGATGCAGTCCCAATGCGGTTACCGCAAGGACATCCGCCCCAGGCATCGGCGAGTCAAAAGGGTAACCACAACGTGGCACAACTCGGTGCCATGAAAAACCCTAAAGGTCAACATGTAAGATCTCCCCCAGGAGAGTGGGATCCAGTTTCACGTCGAACAAGAAATTGGAGACGGGTTTCTCCCAATCTCGATGGCTAACGGGGAGCCGATGTTTGACTTCGTGGGAAAGACCGTTTGGAAAAAGAACTCTCCTGGGGCCGGCCTCAAGCCCCTCTCCCCCTTACCACTTCCCCCGTGGGGGTGCGAGGTATAAATGAGGAACTCTGAGGAAAATCGAGGTAGTATACGTCAGTCTCTAGGTGACGAAGTCCTCGGATCCACAACCGAGCTACCGAGACTGGAGAGGTAGTGTACTTGGCTCGCCAGACCAAGAAGTACCCTGCAAGAGAGGCAGGGCTACCTACCTTAAGGGGCTAAGAAAAAGCTCATCCTTGAGCTAAGTCCCTGGTTATTAAACCAAACGATAAGTTAACTTTGGTAAGTCAACTTACTCTCGCCAGAGAGACTCCTCATATCCTGGTGCACCTTAAACACCAGGGGTATTCCTCGTCCTTGAGGAATTAAGAAAAGAAGAAGGAAAAGGCTCCCCCTCGAGCCCGTTATTCGGTGGCCACACCAAACTTTAAGTAACTTATTCTCGCCAGAGAAACCCCCCTCCGTTATCCTCGCCCTTGAAGAAGACCCTCCCCGAGTTCAGTCCTCGTCCATAAGGAAATAAGTAACGAAGGAGAAAAGCTCCTCCTCGAGCTCGTTACTCGGTGATCACACCGCACTCCAAGTTAACTTAATTTAAGAAACAAGTTCGACTCACTCTCGCCAGAGAGACCACGACTGCCTAGGTGTTGCATAAAGCACCGTCTTGGTTCTCGTCCTTAAAGAACCCTTCCCCCCCCCGGAAGAACGTGTGGACCCCCCAGCTGCTACCTTCGCCAAAACGACCGTGGAATTTCGCCCATCTACAACTGGACACACGGCTCGCGTCGTGAGTTAATAACATTTCTGAGGCCCTTTAAACTCCACATGAGTCCGTAAGCCTAATTCTTATATTATTGTTTTGTGTAGAGAAAACGTTAACCAAATTTTGGACGGTAAACTAATTTAATTTAATTCTTGTTTATAATAATATTTAGAGTATTGCTGTAGTTAATGTATAAAGGTTGTGTATTCAATGGTTAAAGATAAAATATAAGTTTATTTTGTGAATTAGTGGGCGTTTCTTTTATATCCTCACGTGTTTGGTAATGGCTCTGTTCTTTAAGATATTCTTATAATATCAATATATATGAGACACTTTTAGCACTCTTAGAATAGAACAAAAAAAGGGGGGGCATTCTACGACACTAAATAAAAGTGGAGTCAGGTAAGTAGGGTTCTTATCAGAAAGAATTCTACGACATAATTAAAGTGGTGTCAGGTGTGGGGTTTTTATCAGAAAGAATTCTACGACATAATTAAAGTGGTGTCAGGTTTTGTAGGTTGTTATTAGAAAGAACCCAGCAGTGTCAAATTAAGAAAGAGCCAACCCTTAAAGGAATATCAGGAATAAGAGAATATTTGACGAGAGGAAATTTGGTAGATTAGGGGTGGTAACAATCTAAAGGTAATTGGTAGGCTAAGTGGTAAATTTGTTGTCGGGAGTGGTATTTCAATCAACATAGTAGTGGAATTAAGGGTAAGTTATGCTGAGCGCTACCTGGTGAGTGGCGGCATAATTATCTGTAAATACAGAAAGGAAAAATCGACGGACCAACACGAAACGGATCCAGTCAAAAGATTTTACCAACAAGCCCAAAGTCTGGGACTTGAAGGCACAGAAATGCATGACTACGTCATGGCAGAACTAAGAATAGATTGTGTAGAAGAAGAAAGAATTTGGCATATAGAAAAAGAACAAGAATTAATAAAGTTTGAGAGAGAAACAGAGGATATAATAAGAGAGGATAAAAGAGAACGTGAATTAATGGAAATACGGATGAACCGGAAAAGTGAAGAATCCCGAATACAGCGAAAAATAGAAACAGAGGAAAGAAGAATGCTCAGAGGAGGTAAAACAAGCGAAATAATAATACTGTTGAAAAGAGAAGCACGAGAATTCAGAATAAGGATAGAAATGGAAGATGAAGAAAGAAGACTAAAGATAAAGCTTGAAGATGAAGAAAGAAGAACTCGACGGGAAAACGAAATAGCGAAAGCAGAACAAGAAGCCGAAGAAAGGAGAATGAAGAGGGAAAAAGAGTCGAAAGAGAGGAGGATAAAGATTAAAAAAGAAATAGATGAAAGAAGAACGAAGAGGGAAAAAGAACGTGCTCAAGCTGAAAGAGAAGAGAGAGAAGAAAAGGAAAGATTGCTCGCACTCGAAAGAGCACCTATCAAGAATCTCATAGGGGCCGAGGAAGTTGTAGCCCGGCCTGGACCTAAGAAAGGACCATCGAGGGAAACCCAGCCAAATGGGGTAACGATGGAAAAAATAGGAAGTATGAATGAGGTACCAGCAGGAGTACCTAAGGAAGAACCTACGAGGAGAACCCAGCCAAATGGGGTTATCAGGGAAGAAGAAGAAGGTAGAGTAGAGGTGCGAGCAGGTGTACCTGAGGAACTACCTACTTAGAGAAGTGAGTCAAATGAGTTGACAAGGAAGGAGGAAAGAGGTGCTATTGCGATACACCCAGGTAAGACTAATCAAATGGTAGACGCGGAAGAGTATCCCCTACCCCTAGTAGTCTCCTCCCCGAACGGAACGTCCACGGAGTTACCGCTAAATCGCCAAGTCGTAGTGAGCGCCAAGCCCATTAACGACCTCGCAGGGAAAAATTTCTCGATCCCCAAAGATCGAACCCAGACACGATCTTCCCGTGTACCTGGTTAAAGGAGAGCTATGGGACCTACGCTCCCATCAATTATGCCCCGCTACAACAGGCCGCTCTAGCCATAATGTTCAGTTTAAAGGTAGTAAAGTACCATAAGAAGGGTAATTCGAGTAGGTTGAAATACCGCTACCATTTAGTACCATACTTGGGTTGACTCAATAACCAGAACGGCCGACTCAGGCGCGGTAGAATAATGGTCACAGAGCACCATTTTAGGATCAGCTACATCAAAGGAGCCGATAATGTGCAGCTGCTCTATAGGTGGAGACGAAAAACCAGGGAGGGTTATTTCAGTACCTAATGAGCGTGAAACCCTGTTTTCATTTGTTGTTCGTGTTAATATTTATCGGTAGGATTTAAGTTCTCAAAAACTTAGGAAGGTAAGTGAGGAGCTTGTTTGTTTTGTTTTTTTGTGGGTAATCGATGAATTAAGGTTTTTTAATTTTCTATGTAAAATTGTATTGCGAGTAGGTCTAGCTCGACACATCGCCTGTGTAAACGTGCGCGGGGGCGCTCATATGTAAGGAAACTTAATGTAAGGGAGGGCTCAAAGAAATACAACTGTGCTAAGCTTGACTAGGTTGAGTAGGTTGTTTTGAGTTCCCGGGAGCATCCCCCGCTCCCCATTAAGTTGTTCGGGAGGAGGTGTGTAGAAGAATGCCCCCCCCCCCCTTCCCCTCCCCCCCTCCGTTCACTCGTGATGCAGTCCCAAAACGGTTACCGCAAGGACATCCGCCCCAGGCGTCGGCGAGTCAAAAGGGTAACCACAACGTGGCACAACTCGGTGCCATGAAAGACCCTAAAGGTCAAAAAGGTAAGATCTCCCCCAGGAGAGTGAGATCCAGTTTCACGTCGAACAAGAAATTGGAGACGGGTTTCTCCCAATCTCGATGGCTAACGAGGAGCCGATGTTTGATTTCGTGGGAAAGACCGTTGGGAAAAAGAACTCTCCTGGGGCCGGCCTCAAGCCCCTCTCCCCCTTACCACTTCCCCAGTGGGGGTGCGAGGTATAAATGAGGAACTCTGAGGAAAATCGAGGTAGTATACGTCAGTATCTAGGTGACGAAGTCCTCGGATCCACAACCGAGCTACCGAGACTGGAGAGGTAGTGTACTTGGCTCGCCAGACCAAGAAGTACCCTGCAAGAGAGGCAGGGCTACCTACCTTAAGGGGCTAAGAAAAAGCTCATCCTTGAGCTAAGTCCCTGGTTATCAAACCAAACGATAAGTTAACTTTGGTAAGTCAACTTACTCTCACCAGAGAGACTCCTCATATCCTGGTGCACCTTAAACACCAGGGGTATTCCTCGTCCTTGAGGAATTAAGAAAAGAAGAAGGAAAAGGCTCCCCCTCGAGCCCGTTATTTGGTGGCCACACCAAACTTTAAGTAACTTATTCTCGCCAGAGAAACCCCCCTCCGTTATCCTCTCCCTTGAAGAAGACCCTCCCCGAGTTCAGTCCTCGTCCATAAGGAAATAAGTAACGAAGGAGAAAAGCTCCTCCTCGAGCTCGTTACTCGGTGATCACACCGCACTCCAAGTTAACTTGATTTAAGAAACAAGTTCGACTCACTCTCGCCAGAGAGACCACGACTGCCTAGGTGTTGCATAAAGCACCGTCTTGGTTCTCGTCCTTAAAGAACCATTCCCCCCCCCCCCCCGGAAGAACGTGTGGACCCCCCAGCTGCTACCTTCGCCAAAACGACCGTGGAATTTCGCCCATCTACAACTGGACACACGGCTCGCGTCGTGAGTTAATAACATTTCTGAGGCCCTTTAAACTCCACATGAGTCCGTAAGCCTAATTCTTATATTATTGTTTTGTGTAGAGAAAACGTTAACCAAATTTTGGAGGGTAAACTAATTTAATTAATTCTTGTTTATAATAATATTTAGAGTATTGCTGTAGTTAATGTATAAAGGTTGTGTATTCAATGGTTAAAGATAAAATATAAGTTTATTTTGTGAATTAGTGGGCGTTTCTTTTATATCCTTACGTGTTTGGTAACGGCTCTGTTCTTTAAGATATTCTTATAATATCAATATATATTAGACACTCTTAGCACTCTTAGAATAGAACAAAAATAGGGGGGGCATTCTACGACACTAAATAAAAGTGGAGTCAGGTAAGTAGGGTTCTTATCAGAAAGAATTCTACGACAATTGTAATCGATCAAAAAGTGTGATTTCCTGAAAATTAAAAGCATACATTGGGATACGGAGTATTGCAAGCTGACGAAGCTGTTAAGTTGCATGTGATGTTGACCAAGGACGAAGTCGAGACAGCTACCGATATTTTACGTCAGATAACCAAATAAACGATCTAAAATATCTTCCTCCAGACTCACAACGCGTGAGAGAGGTGTAGAGACGTAGATACTCCCATGGTAGATCATAAGTTACCACTCATAAGTAAGAATCATAAAGCTAATAGTTTGGATTTTGACCATAAACAACCTTTGTGGAGTGCTAATACGTGGAAAGTCGGGGAGGGCATGGACGACAAAAAAAATTTACTTTGTTCAACATAAATGGAAAGCAACACATAAGATGCCATAGAGGTGAAAGATTAAATCCTACCTAAATAAAAATGACCTTTAAATTAAGCGTTGGCAGCGTCCTAGTGAATGAGATGTTTTCAACTGCTGGACTTTTACGCTCGTCAGTTTACGTGGCAAAGTATTTCAAATAAGATTCCGCACACTTATTTTAGAAATTAAGCCAGTATATTTAAGAAACTGTGGATTTTAGTATATTGTTCTCTAATTTGGGACTTTACTGTAGATACAGCTCCTCCTGCATTTATTGGCATTAGAAAGACAGGGATTCGATTCTATACCTATATAGACGATATGCCCTTCCTGGCTAAACATGCCACCCTTTTCGGGTTACACATTTGGGTTTCGAGGGCGTGTAGTTTGCTCAGTTTTGAGGGGCAATGGGTGCTGCATTTCGAATATAGCTTCTCAATTTGTTGTTGAAGTAATTCCTTCAGCGCACTGAGAATAGAAGCACCTCGTAGAGGGGAATAAATGCAGTTAAAATTCACTACGCCATTGGATAAAGGGACGCGGATGCTGGGAAGGAAGAGCTTTTAGGGTATAATCATTTAATACAGGTATTATTTTCCCTGCAATTACCGGTGGGAGAAAGGACAAGTTATGAAAACTTATAAATTAAAAGAAAACCACAACCCTTGAATAAGAAAGAGGTTTCATTTCATTTCAAGTCAAGCCGGTTCGAAGTAGTAAATCAATATAATTACCCTATGAGAGAGAATAGTGTAATATGTCCTTATACATATAAAGTACAACTGTATTAATAAATCTAAGATGCATTCTACTTAATTTTTTATAAAGGAATAGTTTATACTATTTATATGTAAGTTTTTTTCACAGAATTACTACCAACCTCATCGATTCATGGGGATCTAACAACCAAACCATTCACTATTTGTTGAGTCAAGGACAAATAGTAAACTCTTATCTACAAAGGTACCTTAGATTCATATATTCTTTATGTTAATAATTTTCTTCTACAAATAGTTAGGAACTAACATCCGGCTAACCACCGTCTTGCTAGTGATGAAAAAGACACAAAAATAAGATAGTTTACCCATCGCTTGCGTCAATTTCATCTTTTGCATTGATTTCTATTATTGTCCCTTAATCAGAAATGTTCTCTTCTTGCTTTTTAATTGAGATAATATATATAATATATATTTTCTCAGTCACTTTCCATACGATTATTTATAACAATTTACAAATCCACTAAAATCACGTTATGTGTGTGGTGATTCCAGGGAGCAGTTATTTTAGGAGTGAAAACAAATTGCTCGAAAAAAATAGAATATGAATTTCTATAATTTATTTATATTTTTACCTTTTGATTAGAGTTCTCTAAATATATTCGAAACTATAAATACTAAAATGAGTTAATGAAGACAACAAGTTTCTGAGGAGTTTTGATCCGCGTTGCTGAACTCTTTCTAAAGCTGTTATTTCTTCCAGTAGATGTGTTAACACAGTTATAAACTATTCTAATAGAGGATAAAACTTAGAATTAAGTTTAAAAAGCATTTCCATGAATTTATGGGATGAGTTAGGAGTAATAATACCAAGGTATTGATTTGTTGTTTTTGATGGAATGCAATGTACATAAAATCAATATCATCATAAGAAAAACTTTTAGATTTTTCTATAACTCAACGACACCCGAAGAGAAGAATAAAAACTACAACAATTACTTATAATGTTACCACGCCCACCAACCTATCACTAAAATAAATAATATTGTTCGACTAACGGAAAATATAATAAAATTTATCAAAACTTTATTCTGAGTTATAAACTAGCATAAAATGAAAGTATTGTTAATTGAAATTTAAATTTTATCCTGGAATTAGCAATTCTAGATTTTCAATCGCTCCTAACGAAGGGTCCACTAGACTTCATATTAATACCAAACGATACATCGTTACCTCAATCAATAGTGCATATAATTAATAAGCTTGAATTTCTGCGTTGAGCTACCCTTGTGAAAACAATAAAGAAATTCAAGAAGTTAAAAGGATTGGAGTATTTGAAGTGACTGTAGAGTTTGCAGTTGTTTAAGTGATTGAAGAAAGGCCATGAGTATACCATATAGATAAATGAAATCGAACATACCCAAAAATGTTATTTTTCTAAGATTCCTTTTTTTTCCAGGAAGGAAAATACCCCTGGTTTGGGCCAATACTCTTTTTAGTATTATTTTGATTTAAATGAAATACAAGAAGCGTAGGTTCTCCACCAGACAATAGTAAATTTAGTTGTCGACTAGTTAGGGTTCTGATGAGAAGAATTGTGTATATAATTCTCCAATCCATTCCACAGAGAATGGTAGCCCCATTGCCAAAGATGGAATAAAGAAAAATGAGTTTTCATTGTAAATGACAGATTTTCTTGCTGAAAGGAGGTCATGAGGAAAGTTGTGCTCTCTTCTGGTTCCGAGACTCTGGATCTACCAATAATTCCCGTAACTTCAACCCCTTCATGCAGAGACTTCCCCTTTAAAATCTCTGATATTTTAATCAATAAACTCTCAAAGGGAGCAGGGACAGACGACTGAAAGGGCAAGACTCGAAATAAAAAAATGACATATTGATTTTTTACTCATATTTCTTCTATTAGTTTCCTCCAGTTGATCTTAGCATATATTTGCTCACTTGCATTCAAAGTTAAGTTGCATCGTGTGTGGTTGGTCAGATAGTGGTGTCCAAATTCTGTTAGGATCAGACCTTAACTCTAGCTCCAACCGTGCGAAGGAAAATAATTAAAAAACTGATCGATTTTTAAAGCATTTTACAGTTTTTTAAACTACATTTTGTCGAAGTGTATTCCAGTTATCAGTTATTATGTATACGAGAGAAGAAATGCTCCTAAAAAATCAATCGTGAACTCCTACCAGATTAGTTTAAATAGATATCATTTTGTTGAACTTCCAATATATATGTATATTGTTTAATCAACAGTTTTGCCGTAACAGTAAACGAGATCGTATACACCCACCCATGGGGGCCCACTATATCTTATCAGTGCTAGTATGCAATTAGTATAGCATTGAGTAGCCACGGTATAATTGAAGGTTGAAATACCCACTTGATACAGTTCATTTAAGTGTTATTAGAAACGTCTATATTTATATATGATATCTTTTTTATACTGTGTGTAAAAACTAACATTTCCATTGAAATTGACCAATTAATGATCTGTTGTTTAATCTCTATTTTACATTTCAAATAATCTCTCTTATCATTATTAACTATAATTAATGGTACAAGATATTTAAGCCTGAACTCTACAATAGTACCCCGCTTTTTATTGAAATACGACTTCCCCTTCATCTGTCTTTCATGTTCTCGTTGTTTATTTGAAATTCTTTTTTTCCTTCAATTTTTACATTTGGTGCTACCATTGATTTTCCCATGCTTCTGGATGTTACAACGGCATTTTATGTATTGACATCTTGTACTTAATATGAATAAGACACTATATTAATATGTTTCCTTATCTGTCTAATAAATTTCATTAACGAACATTGTAGATTAATAAAGTAAAAGAGCGACCACGTGCCCGTATTTATCCACTTGTTCTCGAGGTGACCACATAGAGCTTTGAAAGCACGACGGATATAGGGCAAGGGGGTGGTCTACGTGGTTTTATTGTACCCAAGCTGTATTTGCCTAGGGACACATTTTCGTCGTCTCACATGGCATTCCAGCCAATCTTCCTGCCCCAATCTTTCTGCCCTCCGGCATAAATCGAAGTTCTTCGAACATTCTATGACAAATTATCTCAGTTAGCCCGAAGGATTCGCTGCATTTTCCTCAAGATCGCACGAGTTGTGGAAGCTCCCACTAAGCCATTAAAGCCACCCCGCAGACCGTCTATATAATCCCCCGACTCGGTTTAGTATGCTTCACTTCAAGGCTTTCCGCCTAATACCGAGTACAAGCTAAGGAAACGCTCGCGCGTCGTGATCAGAGACAACGGCGATTTCAATTCGAGGACGAAGGCTAAATCTACATCCGTGAACTCTACCATAGTCAATCGGCAAGTATCTAACGAAGACTTCCATCTCCCAAGGGTAAACTACGTGTGCTTTCTCATCGGCCCCAAGAGGTAACCCAACCTCTTCATCTGTAACACGTGAGTAGTGTTACTGTTGATGCCTACAGATTATTCTATAATCTGACCTACCCGAATTGTCCCATCATTTGTGTGCCAGCTCCAGTTTAGAATCCCTTTTTAATCACCAACCTCAACCTGTCCTCTAATCCTATAATCATCCCTCCTGAGTCTCGTCCTGACATTTAATTTCGTCTGTACGATCATTCCCTTGAAACCCTATATCTGTGTATATTCAAATTCTTTCTCTTTTGTTGTTAGTAAAGGTATATTTACGTTATTGTCTTTCTTTTTTAACTTAGACGTATACCAGCTACCTGTTAATCTTTGGCCAACTTTCACTCTGACTTATTTGTTTTAAAAGACCCCAAAAATTTAAAAGTAATCCATCCCCACTAAATTCATAACTATTTGCCGTCACAAACCGGCCAGGGTGAACCTTAAGCCAACTTTGACCCCCAAAATCCAAAATGGCATACAACACGATCATTAAATCTAAAACTTCCAGGAAATTATCATGCCTTGCTCCGTAGAACGAACAGTAATCCTTTTTTCCTTTCAGCATGGATGCAAGGTATAACTCACAATCCAGCAGCCTACAAGGGAAAGAATTTTCTCCGTCTGTGATTTAAATTAGCTAACTCACTTTCAAAGTTAGAGCGAAAACCCTAAATTTCCTGTTATTAGTATGGAAGATAACGGCTTGGTTTTCAAGGTTCCTTTGGTATAAATTTGATCAATTTCCAAATCTTTTTATCAGGTATTAACTTTGTATACATTAAGCTTGTTGGTACATTCGTTTTATATGAATCTAAAATTTGCTGCCTTTGCCCTTTTCGAGAAAGAAAGACATTCTGTAAAACCATAATATCATTGGTTCTTCTTAAAATTTAAAAATTGTTTGGTGCACTGAAGGTGAAGGCTAATTAACAAGACTTCTTTTATACATTGATAGTTTGTTTGAGACTTAGTAACTGCCGTATGCTAAAACAAATGTGAAATGCACATTTGAGCCAAAAAACTATTTCTTTTTTTATATATTTTACATTTTAGCCTTTTGCATATAATAAATTTAGAAATAATTGTGAAGCTACACTAAATCGGATAAGAGTCCATTTCACACTTTTCTTAGCATACGGCCGTTAGTGTAGAAATAATTTTACTTCTTAAGCATTGTTAAAGAATGTCTAGAGCTTTTTCTCCAATTTATCAACTTTGTAGATAAATGTTTTCATTCTTGATCGCCAGAGCTTTTATTTTTTTAAGTTGGTCATTACATTCAACTCGATCTTGTTATATGGAAGCTTAATTTCTTTAAACATCATTAATCGAACGAGAATCAACGACACTTAGCTGCCTCTTTCAGGGTTTGCCTCAGATATAGATAAGAATTCGTTCCTATAGGTTTTGAACACTTTCTCTTCTGAGTCCAAGGAAACAGTGCAGCATTTATCTACAAATATAAGAAAGCATGAAAGGTAAATTTAAAAGGTAAAGTAAATATTAAATGAGAATAGCTTTGGGTGGAAATTGACATTTATGTCTACTCCGAATTACAGTAATCATGTACTATAATTTAGATGCAAAATCTAATTCATAATTGAAATGGATCTTTAGGGTCGGTTTGGAATTTGATATTGTATCCAATTGGATGTAAACACAAAGTTTATAATTTTATTTTAATTCTCATTACCTCATATAGTTTCTCATTCGCTTCTTGATTATTCTTATTTTTTATAGGTTCTCCTGTGTCATGTTCATTAGTAAAGTAAGGTCTAGACCAATTACCGTCAGTTCCAATTTTTATCTGCATTTACTAGTTTATGCAGGAAATTGGGCAATCTTTCCCTAAATCAGTGACGAGATCTTCCAACCAGATAATGAAATGTCCATAAAGAGTAAGCTGACAGTTCTAGCAAGCTCAGAAGCACCACAATGGTCATCAGTGTCTGGTTATGATCTCAGGTAGTTTTGTGTATTGAGACCAAAGAGTGATCATAGGTGTTATGGTCAAGTATACGCTTATGAATACTCCCATTAGAGACTTTAGTACTCCAGCCGAAAGTATCTGGAAACGAGTGACACCGTGAAGACATGAAGGAAAGTGAGGTGGTGATTGGCCTTACGCGTGGTGATGTATTGTGTAGCAACTGTTCCAGTCCATGTGTTCCCCATTTCCCTGTGACCGTTCTACAAAGTTACGTACATGTACAAATCTCAAAGAATACAAAAAGACGTTTTGTTTCTACGCCATAAACGTCACATCACGTGATGTTTATTAGACAAGACCTCCTACGCACTTTTCAAAGAGGTCGCGCGATTTCTCTGAGCCAAAAGCAAAGCTCAAATAGTTTAAACCGATCTTGAAGCGTCTCAACGGTTTCTCAAACGAATTGTTGTTCCATTCCCGGCAATTCTAGACTCATAGTGCTTTGAGACCTTCAACTGGCCAGGTGCGTAAAATAAGTGTTCTTTAAATTAATAACTTTTTACCCCAAATACTAACTGCAGCTAAGGGCACCAAACACGTCATACTGCTTAAAATTTTGTTTCTGATCTAGCAGGCATCGAACCTTTGATTTGACGGTATAATAACAAAGCCGTCTTCAATCTAATAGTGAATCTCATTTCATTTAGGAGCATTCAATAATTAACATCTCAATCGTATTTTTCAGTAGCAAATGACAATCTTTCTGTCGATATAATTAAAACACCGAGTCCTTCTACAACACTCAGCACTTCACATTAAGGCTTCAATAAGGAAGATGACAAGCAGGAAGCAAGTTACGGTGTCAGGGGAGGTCCCCCTCCCCCCCGGCACAGGAGCGTGCGACCTACAAAAAAGCAACAAAACCTAGTTAAATATAAAAAAAGAAGGCCGGCCTCCCTTCAAAAGTCTATGAGTCCACCAGTCAGGGTGCACGTACTCGTCTCGAGTACAAGGGACAGGCGGTAGCGACCCCGTCTACCCGGTACCGCGAAAGGTAACGTGCGCAAAGATCACCCAGACAGGAACATTCGACAAGAATGTGCCGAACAGTCTGGGGAACGAGGCAGTCGTCACAATAGGGCGCAGACGAGAGCTCCATCAAATAACGATGCATTACACGAGTGTTTCCGATTCGGAGAGGACAGAAAGCGACCTGAAGCCATCGCGGCATTGAGGGATAGGTCCGTGGGAACAGTCGCGGTGCAATGTCAGGCCAATTTAAGTTCCCTTTAACCGTCTGCCATCATCTTTGACAAGCAGTCCGAATAGCTGCCCGTATTCTTGCCATGTAGTCGTTGTGAAAAAGAGCGAAACGCTGGTCTGATCGCAGACTCCTCGCGAACTCTTTGGCGCCATCATCGGCGCGCTCATTACCCGCAATTCTTAAATGTCCTGGAAACCAGCCGAAGATAATCTCGACATCCGCACGGCTCGCCAAAACCGTGCCGTCACGGATATCGAAAACTAGGAGATGCGGAGATTCCAATGCCCCGAGAGCACTCAGGGCGCCTTGTGAGTCCCTATATATCACAATACGGTCTCCGAACCGAGCATGTCGCGTAATCTTTTGAACCGAGTAGTGTAATGCCACCAACTCGGCCCTGAAGACAGAGGAACGCCTCGCAGAGACTCGCTGACTTCAAACAAAGGGGATACGGCCTGGAAGCCGACCCCCCTCTTTGGAATTGGAGCCATCCGTATACACTGGAACGGTTCCATAATGACACGAGGTTTGCTTCAAAAAGGCGGAACGCAATACTCTTGGCGCTGTTCAAGCTTTGGGAGCAGAGGCCTGGCGACAAATATCCAAATGTGGTACCGTCTAGGGTGGCATCCTGGGCAGATCCAGGGGCGCCACCAGCCCGAGAGCTATACTTAGCTCTCGAAGGAGATCCTGGCCTTAAACCAAAGGGCTTATGGTATGACTGGCGTCTCTTGGCGGCATAGGCACCGTCGAAATCAGCCTTGAATGCAGTGAGAGCTGTTAAAGACTAAGGGAGGCGCCGGGCTCGCGCGTACAGGCCAATGATGCACTGTACACGGCGTAGAGCGAGGGGCATCTTCCCAGCATCAACTAGTAAGCTCTCAATTGTGGAAGTGCGGGAAGCACCGCGAGAAGCCGTGGATGGCGGCAGAAGTGCACCACCTTAGTCTTGGCCAAGGAAAGCGAAACCTGTGTGCTTCGGCATAGCGAGAGACGCGGTTCAATGCCTGTTGGAGTTTACGCTCCAGAGTTGGCATCTGGGCCGCGCAAAAAGAGATCGAAAGGTCGTCCACGTAGAGCGTAGCGAGAACATCTTTCGGCAGCAGCAAGGTGATGCCGTTGATGCTTAGGGCAAAGAGTGGGACAGTGAGGACTTCCCTGCGGGACAACCTCTTCCTCCCCCACCCGGACGCGGAATCAACGATTTCGCAAAAAATCAGATATAAACATTGGGAGGCGTCTCCTTGCCCCCATCGTGTGGAGAGTCTCCATGATACCGTATCGCGAGGCGGTATCATAGGCCTTCTCAAGATCAAAAAACACCGTGGCGTAGTGCTGTCTCCGAAGGAAGGCCTCGCAAGACGGCATTTCCCAGTTGGAGCAGATCATCCGACGTGGAGTGTAACTTGCGAAAGCCGCACTGTGCAGAAGACGCTCGGCTGCATCCGCAGCCGAGCGTTTATTGCGGAAGGTGGATTCGATCTACCACACCGGCCTTCGCCTTGCGACCGGTGCCTTCCGCACTTCCCCCATTGAGAGCCTGTTGGTCGATGCTGAGGAGATGCCACTCGCTCTGCGCCGCGTGCAGTGTATCACTCGACTGTAAACGCGAGCCCGGTGCCTCCCTCAGTCTCCAACAGCTCTCACTGCCTCCGCAGCTGATCTCGATGGTGCCTATGCCGTCGAGAGACGCCAGTCATACCCTAAGCCTTTTAGGTTTAGGGCCATGAAACTCCTTCGAGAGGTAGATATCGCTCTCGGGCCGGTGGCGTCCCTTGTTTTGCCCAGGATGCCACCCTGGAGGGTATCACATTTGGCTATTTGTCACCACGCCTCTGCTCCTAAAGCTTGTACTGCGCCGGGAGTATTGCGTTCAACCTTTTTGGAGCACACATCGTTTCACGCTGGAAGCGTGCCAGTGTATACGGATGGCTCCAAGTCCCAAGAGGGGGTCGGCTTTCACGCTGTATCCCCTCTGTTTGAAGTCAGCGGAGCTCTACCGGTCGCTGCGTCTGTCTTCACGGCCGAGCTGGTGGCAATACACCACTCGGTACGGGAGATTACGCAACGTGCCCGGTGCGGAGACCGGATTGTGATCTATAGCGACTCACAAAGCGCCCTGAGTGCTCTCGGGGAATTGAAATCTCCGCATCCCCTGGTTCGCGATATCCGTGAGGCCACAGTTTTGGCGAGCCGGGCAGATGTCGAGATTATCTTCTGCTGGGTTCCTGGACTTGTAGGAATTGCGGGGAATGAGCGCGCCGATGAGGGTGCCAAAGAGTCCGCGAGGACTCTGCGACCGGACCAGCGTTTCGCTCTTCCTCACACCGACTACATGGCAGGAATACGGGCAGCTCTTCGGACTGCTTGGCAAAGAAGATGGGAGACGGTCGAAGGGAACTTAAAGTTGCGTGCCATTGCGCCGCGACTGTTCCCATGGACCTATTCCCCAATGCCGCGGCGGCTTCAGGTTGCTTTCTGTCGTCTTCGAATCGGGCAACTCGTGTGACGCATCGCTATTTGATGGAGCGCTCGCATGCGCCCTATTGCAACGACTGCGTCGTCCCCCAGACTGTTTGGCATATTCTTGTCGAATGTCTTAGTCTGGGTGATCTTCGCGCATGATACCTGTCTCGGTACCGGGATGGGCGGGGTCGCTACCGCCTGTCCCTTGTACTTGAGACGAGTGCGTGCACCATGACTGGTGGACTTATTGACTTTTTGGGGGAGGCCGGCCTTCTCCCTTTCATTTAACCCCGTTTTATTGTTGTTGTTGTTGTTTTTATCGTTTTTGTTATTGCTTTGTTATTGTTATTTCTTTTTATTGTTGTTTCCTGTTAAATTATTTTAAAGAAGCCTAGAGCTAGGTGTTTGTTTATGGCAACTTATTCCTAAGTCGGCAGTCGCCAGATAGCCCCTTAATAAAAAAAAATAAAATAGTCCCTGGCTACGCGTAGCAATCAGTCGGAGTTGTTTGTCAGTTGTCTTGTCAGTCTCGGTCTCCTCGTCACTATCAATCATGTCATCCACCATACTCTTCGCTTTCATTAATAACTCGCTCATCTCTCGACAGAACTCTTTTATACTTTTTCGTTCAGAACCTTCACTCTTCATACCTTCATTCATCATCTCCTCACTCACAGCCCTCATCAAACTCAAGGCACATTCTTGCGAAACAGACAGGCCACTCACATCCCCTGTATTCTCAACAGGCATACCAGAATCCCCTTTGACTGGTTTCCACCAGAAACCTGAAGAATCAGCCACTTCATTATTTACTACTTTAAACTCACCCCTACTATTACTATTCGTAAAACCCGAAAAATTAGCCACACTAGGTTCATTTTGCCCAAACACACTATTATTTATACTGTTCCCAAAACAAGAAATATCAGGCACAGGCAGCTCACTCACTCGTCTACTTATACCAGCCAAATCACTCACCTGCTTTTGCAAACACTCAATCTCTCTTTCAAGCTCCCCCATACCAGAAAGACTGCTTAGACTTACTTTCATTCGTACTTGCATTCTTCCTTTCATTCTTCTTTGTACGTTTTCTACTCGAGACTAAGACTAGCTCTTTCCCAGACACATCCTTACTATCACATTCAATCTCATCATCATGCACTTTACCTTTCTCTCTGCACAATTCATACACTGGATGACTTACTAGGTAGACAGGAGGTTCTCTCCGCCTCCTTAACAGACTCTGATAAGCCCGCAATCTTTCAGTCATAGTGTCATTCAAACTTTCCAAAACATACGTCACTCTATTTTCCCAAACTCTCACAACTCTATAAGGTCTATCAAACTTCTCACTCATCTTTGAGCCATTAAACCTACCCTTCACTTCTTTCACCTTTAATACTTTTGCACCTAATTCAAATGAACAGAACTTTTCATTTGCCTCACGCCATACACTCAAACGAAACCTATCTTTCACTCGCCTTTCAAAGTTCATCATAAACTGATATGTGACATTCCAGTTGCACTATGCACAGTCGAATTATACGCTCAATTACTCTTCCCAGCCATACATCATAGCCATTCACTGTCGTACTCATCATTCTCAACATCTCACACAAGGTCCTTATCGTACGTTCAGCCAGTCCATTTGAAGACGCTAAATACAGAGTCGTTCTTACATGATCAACACCATTCTCTCTCAACATTTGCTCAAATACTTCTCCTACAAATTCAGGCCCATCTTTTAGGCTTCCATACACACATAGGAAAAAACAACTTCTCAACCACACGCGCAACAGTCACACTCCTTTTATCTCTCACAGGCGCTGCATACACAAACTTACTTTTATCATCAACCATAACAACCATGCAAACATTTTTAGCACTCATTCCCACCCGGCAATCTCGTGGTGGTGTAGTTGTAATACCCTTATACCCCGGAAGGGCGGGCAGGGAACACGTGCCTAGCATCGTCTCCTGCAGAAAAATAGCTAACGGGGAACGGGATGAAACGAGCCTCCGCAGCTCCTCCCAGTTGGCCCGGAGTCGACGACAATTCCATTCAAGGAATATGCCCTCCAGGCCTAGCTTGGAGGAGACGTGGGGCCCCTCTTTAAGCACAAGACCCTTACGTAAATGGCCATACGCTTCCTGGAGGAGCAAAACCCCTGGCGCTGTCGCCTTCGAGGACTTATTCGGGGAGGTTGGGCTCGCCATGCGAGTCTTTTCCTCCCTCCGCCTCGAAATCTTAGGCGGGAGTTGCAGCTTCGGAGGCGGGGGCCCTCTTTCCGAAGAACCACCATCTCCAAGCCATTTAGTCCTCCACTAGGCGTGGGCGAAAGAGCCGAAGTTCCTTTCTTGCTGGCCTCCTTTCAGGGAACAGCGTTAGCAACCTCATAAGATGGCCTGGCGGCCAACTTCAGGAGTGTTGCTTACTGATTTTAGCCGGGGCTGGGGATAAACCCTTTATGCTGCCAGCTTTACCAGGAGAGCACCCGGGTTGAGTAGAACCCACAGAAGGGCACAGAATAGGAGCGGAAACAATCGTGCTCGTTGGCCTGGATAGTTCAGGAGCAGAGGGTGCCTTTCTAACCATTGAGGCATAAGACGTCCGGGGCAGAGCCGGACGCGGCAGGACCAAGTACTTAGCCTCGCGGATGAGAGTCAAACCAGTGTCTGAACGGCCAGGATTTCTTTCTTAAGGAGATAGGCACCACATTGCTTCGAAGAAGCGGGTTGCGGCTCTTCGCCCTTGACACACTTGACCACACACGATTTAGACTTATCGTGTGCGGCCTTAGAGCAATTTCCACAGAGTTCGGGTGACCCCGTATTTGGACGTCTACATGAACGATTCGTATGGCTGAAGCGGTGACAGTAATGGCACCGCCGCGACAGTGTCACGAATGCCTTTACGCGATAGGGGTACCAACCGGCACGCACTGACTCAGGGAGCTTTTCACAGTCGAACGTGACAAAGAGTGTAGGGGTGGGTCTCGATGCCCCTCCCTGTTTTTGTATCACACGTTCGAACTTGACCGCCCCGTGTTCGGCCAGATCTAGGATGATGTCCTCTTTGGAGTAGTCAACGAGTTCCTTCGCATAAACTAATCGTTTCAGTAAGTTTATGGTAGAGTGCGGCGTGACACTCACCAGGGTGCCATCAAGTGTCCGAAGAGCACTTATCTTTGCCGCCTTGGAAGGATCCGCCGCATTCGCCAGAAGACTTCCGTCCTAAAAACGGGTCACCTTCAACTCTCTACCAATTACACTAGCTAATGCTCTTCTCTGCTGGATCATGTTGCCCTTGGCCAACATGCTCCCATCAGTGGAGCGAATAACGAACCAGCATTTGAATCCAGCGGGTCGAAAACGCCAGGTAACCTCTGAATGATGGGCCTCGATGTTATAAAGGCTCCGCGCTGCACTCTTTTCGTCTTATTCATAGTCGGGGGCTACGCAACCGGGAAGCCAGAGGGGATGGATGTGCCGATCTTGGCTTGGTCGCTTACCAAAGTTGCAGCATACCCATCCTTCCCCGCAGCCCCCGCGAATGGAGAGCAGCCCCTAGTCCTCTTAGCCTTTTTCTTTTTAGGGGAGAGGGAGGGAGGCTAAGCTAGGGTCAAATTGGGATGCTGAGTCCCATCAGCACGGCAGCTAGGATGACATAACGCCACCACCCCTAACGGTTCAGAAACGGTGTCCAATCAACTATTAAAAGGTATAATAAGGCTAATTCTTTCAAAAACCGTGATGATCTAGGTTGCAAAAGGTGTACAACTTGGGGGAAAAATAGATTGCTGAAAAGGACATCTCTGGCCGATAGGAGCAAAACCTCTTATGATGTAGATGCTGAGTTTTGTGGAACAACAACCAAAGAGATATTCTGAAGCAACGTTAGAAGAAGATTATTAGAAGCTGGTTCAAAGGATGTAAGGCTAGAAAGAAACCGTGGCTGCCTCAGAAGCGATTGTCTTGGGCAAAAGAGCATGAAGGTTGGACTGATGGTGATTGTGCTAATGTTGTTTGGTCTGATGGAAGCAACTTTGAGGTAGGTTCTCTAAATTAGTTTCCATCAATTTATTATGCTTGTTCACATTTTTATTGGATACCAATTTTTTTATTGAATACCAAATATGATCATAAAAATTTGTAATTCTCCTCAGATCTTTGGAACCACTGGAACTGTTTATGTCCATCGAAGGGTTCGGGAAACTTATTATCCGAGTCAAATTTGGAGGTGGCAGTGTAATGATTTGGGGTAGCATGTCGTCTTCAGGTCCAGGATTGGTGTTTACTTTTAAGGAAACAATGAACTCCAACACTTACACGAGAATGTTAGACCAGGTTTATCAACCTTCCCTTAGTCAAATTTTTAAAGATGACATACCAGATGGTGTATTCTTCCAACAAGAAAATACTCCAAGACACACATCTAGACTCTCAAAGGGTTGGTTTGAAAATAAAGGGGTGACGTTGATGGAATGTCCCCCTAAATCTCCAGACCTTAACCCCATTGAATATTTGTGGTCACACTTGGGCAGAAGAGTGAGGGTACACAAATTTTCCTCAAAAAGTTAATTAATAGCCAAAATTGATGACGAGTGGCGGAAAACTGAGCAAAACACCTGTGCCAACATAGTCTCAATTATTTAAAAACGCATAAAAGCGGCTATAAAAGAAAAAAGAGACACATCAAATATTATTTATTGATAGAATATATGCAAAAATGTTTATTTGTATTATGGCAGATATCATTTTATCATAACTGCCCCATAGATGAATTTATGGGGCAGGAAATTAATTAATTTAAAAAAAGGAATACGTCATAATCTACTTTTTGTCGTAATCAAAGCAATATTTTCATTCCTTGAAAGCGTTAAGGGCACCAACTGTTAAACGTTTAAAATATTGGACGGCAAAATAAGAAACGGCTTAAAAAAACTTATATATAGAAAAACATAATTAAAGTAATTCTTTTATACTCCGAAACTTACTTTTCAATAAATAAATCCATTTAGGTGTGATAACGTAAACTAAAGACCATAATATTTTTCATAAACTAAACTTGACTTGCCGCAAAATTTATTTGTGCTACTCATCATAAACTCAACTGCCTTTTTATATAATTTAAATACAAGTTAGAGAAAACAGACGAGTTTTTTAAAGAATAAATATATTATTCCTCTCAGAAACAGAAATTTAAGAGGTGTTTTTGTTTTTTCCTATCGTCTAATATTTCGGACGCTCTCTCCTTTGATTGGTTAGAACTTATTTTTTGCCCTAATTATAACATTTTTTTAAGTAATAGCAAATGAAATGAAAAAGTAGTTTAAAAGCAAAGTCCAGGATATCAATAAAGAATATTAATCTATTTACTACACCGAAATTTCTTCATCTGAAGAATTCAATCATAAATACTTTGGGTAGCAATCAGATTGGCTCCAATAGATTAGTTTCATAATGCGCTATTTCATGTCATCAGTATAATTTCCCTCAATTTTGAAGGAAAGTCTTTTACATTAAGGTAAAAAAATTCTATATTATAATTCAGGAGTTTAGGAGAATATATATATTCTTATTAAGTGTCCTTCATTCAGCATAAATGAAGAGAGAAACAATTTAGAGACCAAATTAGAAAACTTTTTGGACAGATTCTCAACTTTATGAAAACTAATGAAGCAATTTTCTATTATCAATAAGGGCAATTTTTTAAATTGTGAAAATAATGACAAAACTTTCTTCTAGAAACATACATATACATATATAATATATTCAGAGGCAGGCAAAGGGATCGAACACTAGGCAAATTTAGGAATTAGATAAACTAAGGTTAGTAGGTTTTTTTTGCATATCAATATCAATATAATAGCGAAATTTGGTGGAATATATAGCAATAAGTCATATATTTCCCAAACAATAAAAATGAGTTAGCAAAATAAAAAAATGCCAAAATATATAACCTCAGCAACATAAAACAAATAAGTAGATAAAGTCCTGTGAAAATAACAGCAATAACAAACTGATACAGGAACCTCAGTTACGTATCAAGAGTACCTAAGCAGTGATGAGAGCATTTTTTCTCCAAGGCGTGCTCTCCACGAGGGTAGGACACTTGACCGGTGCAATGCTGTTCCACTCCTCGTTCATATCTGCCATCGGTGGTTCATGGGAGACTGACTGATGACGTCTTACAGCCTCTCTGAGGTCATGCAAGAGGTTCATCCGTGGATTTATATCCCAAGACTATGGGGGCCAGTCCATCACTACGATATTCTCCCAGAACCACTCTAGGATGTCATTCTGTGTTGTCCTGCCTGAAAGTCAGATGATATAAGTTACTCGACAAATAATTTTAGGATGTTACAATATATTAGTATTTGGTAGATAGACCTTTATTATCAATTAATCACTGACATCTTCTGGCCCAGGAGCGCACTCTCCCTTTGAAAGGGCTGGGGAAATTGGCTTTATTAATTAGTAACTAAATTCGCTTCCAAATTCATCGAAATATTTCATTTATTTTCACTTGGGTGTCAGATTACTAAGAAAGATAATGGAAAATGGCAAGGATTCTTGATAATAGGTTTCAATATAAAAAAATCTTGGTGAGAACGTTTAGTTCAGTGACAAATCACGTATTATATTTCTTCAATATTCAACAATAGTTTACTCTATATGTATTTCAGCCATGACCAAAAGGAACACATCAATCGAAGAAAATCAACAAAGAAATTTAAAGAGCTTACTTTGCTCAAATATTTGATCAGGGAAAGTTTATTTTATACCTTCCAATCGAATTGAATGTCACAAATTTCAATAGATTTTATTCCATGTTAGCAAACTTCATGCACCTAAACACTAAACCCAAAGAAATGTTCTTTTTCCCCAAGATTAAAGATACAATGGAAACAATACAAAACGAATAGAAAGAAGAAATTGATTGTAAAACAAGCCAAATATTAGAGATATATACTTTATAAAGACTACTAACATTAAGCACTATATTTTATTGATGTGCAAAGACAAAAGAGGGAGTAAGTTCAACTTATCTAATTATAAAGAATACAAAATATAAAGATTCTAAAGGGACGAACAGCTCAAATACAAACTCACCCGTTTGCATATTCTTGATTAACTATTGAAAATATTCATCTAATCACTAGGTGAATCCACTATAAATTATTAATAGATGTACAATTTTCTATCTGTTTTAAGTAATAAATAAGAACTCTGGTTAGGGATTAATAAGTTTGAGGTAGATAATAGTTAGTTTACTGGTGTTCACGGGTGAAAGTTGAGAAAATTAATCTGCCTGAAACCCAGGTTCTAGCCCAAAAAGATAATCTTGCGTGTGTCAAAACAGAAAAAGAAAAGGTCAACCTCGTGTTCAGCCAAAGTACAAAAGGGGAGTGAAAAGTATTAAGTGCTAACTGATGTGGTTCCAAATTTTCACGTACAGGCTCATTTTAAGAGGACTTCTATTGTTTTTCGTGAATACTTGTTGCGATTTATTACATGATTTGCAGGCACCATAAGAAACAATTGCACATTTTTTGAACATTTTGATTAAGCGGATTGCATCAATTTTGTTGTTGTATGAATTTTATATATTGGCCGGAAACCTGCCTTTAGACAATCAATTTTCCTGATTGAAATTTATAAAAACTTTTCAGAAAATGTAAATCAACATAGAAAATATTGAATTCAAATTCAAATATGTTAGTGTTGTTTTGGATATTCTCTCATCGAAATTGATATTGGTGAATTATTTACATACAATAAGTTCTTTGTTTGGTTCGGCTAACCTCTACTGTCCATCATTTTTATTATAAGCCGATCAAAGAAACTTATAAAAAGAATTTAATAATCAAGCTATGTATGTAGTATAATTGATTTGCCAGATTTGGATTGAAATTTTTGGAGTGGAGAAGAACTGCATTACACTTAAAACATAACGTGGAGAAGTAAAGTAATAGAATAGAATACCGGGTACTTGCCTGGCATTCTTTTCAAACTGGTACTATTAGCTAGGGAGTTTACCACCATGAATGGGCTTCACGGTGGGGATTTGAGGCTTGCCTGGCTGACGTCCGCCTGATAAGCAGCAACATATGTAACTTGATAGGGGATGACACACTTTTGCATTAATCAGTTTTCATATTTATTCGTTCAAAATTCGCATTCTTTTGGTTTTGTATATCATTTTATTTTTATTTTTATCGTATAATTCTCTCTTTAGCAATTTGAGTAGAACATAGTGAAAATTAAGATAATGCAAAATTGTATACATTCATTGAAAATCTTGTTTAGATATTAAAAGTTAATTTGTGAAAAAACAAAGAAAACAACAACAATTCATAATCATCAATCAGCCAACACACGTACGTGGCCGAAACGCAAGGTCTGCTGAAAAAATCGCTGCCGTAAATGAGAGTGTACGGGAAAATCCGAGGCAGTCAATTTCTCGTCGTTCACAAGAACTTGGCCTTTCTTCGACTTCAGTTTGGCGAATTTATGCGTAGGGACTTGGGTCTCCACCCGTACAAAATCCAACTTACCCAGGAACCTAAGGTAAACGACCATAGATAACGCACTGTGTTCGCTGATTAAGCTCTAGAGCATTTGGAAATTGCCCCAAATTTCCCCTCAAAAATCATCTTCAGCGACGAGGCCTATTCTTAAATGACTGGATTTGTGAACAAGCAAAATTGTCGAATTTGGGATGAAAACAATCCACATGAGATACACCAGCAACGTTTGCTTCGGATTTTGGTGCGGATTTTCGTCTAACGGAATCATCGTTCCGTATTTTTTTGAGAATGAAGATGAGATTGCCATAACCGTCAACGGCGAGACCTAGAGATCGATGATAGGCAACTTCTTGTGGCATCAACTGGATTATATGCCCAGTATAGATACTGACGACATATGGTCCCAACAGGACGGCACTATGTGCCACACTACGCACCCCAAGATAGACATTTTACACCAGCGATTTCATGGCAGGAATATCTCGCGCGGTGGCGACGACATCTGGCCACCGATATCTTGCAATTTAACGCCATTAGACTACTTTTTTGACGTTATCTTAAAGGGAAGTTTTATGTGAATAATCCTCAAACACTTGATGTCCTCAAAGTCAACATAACGAACACCATCCACAAATTCAGCCAGTTTTATGCGACAAAGTTATCGAAAATTGGGCCTCCCGAATACGTTCCACCAAGCGAAGCCGCGGCAGACACTTGAACGACGTCATATTCTACACTTAATGCCATAAAATGTACTTTCTAATTTAGAGTAAATTGAGTGCATATATCAGACCCAACTTGTTTTATTTACATTTAAAAATTGAGCGACCTTATTGAAAGGCCTTTTACATGCTGCTACACTCTTAAGGAAGTTTGTGAGGAAAGGTTCGCAAAAACAATTATGAAGGTTCCGGCAAGAGTTTTTTTTTTATTTAAATCGAAATCAACTCAGGCATCACCTGCATAATTTCTATAACGAGAGAACCTTAAAAGTTTGGTGATTAAAGAGTTAATGAAGTGCTTGGAAAGATTTATTGCCGCGGATCCTTTGGTAGCCAATATGACCGGCAGGGATCGTGATCCTCAATATCTTAGCCTATTAATACTTGCCTATGTTATGTATAAAGCCCTCTAACTGGGGATAGAGTTAATGAAAATATGTGAAAGATATATGACCATAATAATCTTATTAAATGTTGTTGATATAAATTTACAAGAGAGGACAGGAGAAATTCGAAGCTGGTGAGGTCATTTAAGCAGCCTGGTGCTTGGATTTCCTCCTGTTTCCTACCCTACTAGTATAAAGAGGCATTTATTTGTTTTTTTTAAATTAAGAATATGCGGAAGTATGAACATATGGATAAATAAAAACTTAGAAAGTGAGGAATAATACTCAAAGGCTCAGGATGAGGAAATCTACCTCAGCAAACAGTATATGAAAAATAAGCTTTCAATATGTTATTTCCCTTCATGTCTGAAATGTTTCGGGAAAAAAATTATATGTTAAGTATATGCACCTTTAAGAAACGAAGAATTGCGAATTTTTCGTTGATGCTCTTTAAAAAATCTAAATCTTTGGTCTACTGGGCTGCTTGCTGCAGCCCAGAGCGTCCACCTAAAACATTGTTTAATTCCTTTTTCCGGAATATCCTGAGAAGATGTTATTAGATTATTTACAATTCCCAAGTTTGACAATATTTCAAAACCTTGAATTTAAGTACATTTAAATTAAAAAACTGTGTAATTGTAGATGTCTACGCGTGTATCTGTAAGGGAGACTGGCTGCCTATCCCTTAAAGTTATAATTTTGCTCAACCAGATCCTCGTTGTGTTAGGCTTCTTTATGTGAACTCTCATAAAGAGAAGTAGATTGTTGATGAGTTGTCTAAAGGATTACTTCAAAATACAACCCAGCATTTCAGCCTTGCAAATAACTGCGGGCATCAATGACCAGTGCATGAGTTGGAAAATAGTTTAGAAAATAAATAACCTTTACTTAAATATTTCTGAGCTATGGGAGAGCATGGGTGTTTTGCCGGATATTTATGCTATCGTTAACATAAATTGGAAAGACCAACAAGGGCGCATCTGGAAGAAAGTTCCTGAATACTGTTCTTTAGATAATTGGTGCAGATTAAGGAAGTGAAAAGGTATATAAGTCATGCATATAGCCGAAGATAATCCTGGTGTCATTCAGGTACGGAGGGCAATGACTCAGTGTGTTTGGAATAGGAGGGCACGTCTTCCTGTTGTCAATCGCCATATAAGAACTCTAGCCACAAATTTTGTTAAGTAGAGTAGAGAAAGGCAGGGATGAATTCAAGCTTAATAAAAACCAGCACTCTGAAGAGTAGCAGATAGGGAGGAGGAGGTTAAAACCCCTATTCTCTCCCAGCCCCGATTAGGTTTGAAATGATCAGAGGTGCTTTGCGACTAGTCTACTGTATTAGCCACTGCAAAAATAATATTCGAGAAAGTGGAAGATGTCAAAAAGAAATTTAATTAGAGAAGTCTTAATCTAGTTTGAGAATACAACATCTAGTGGAACTGGAACGGCCTGCTAAAACTCATGGTGTCTGGGAAGTGCAAAGGTCTACACGGGGCACCACCTTATGGAAGTCTAAAGAACAAGTCCTGCAGCCGATGATGTGCTCGAACCATTGCAAGTGGGTGGAACGTACGGGAACGTACGAAATCTCTACATAATATCAGTTCTATGCGCGACCTGGTTAAACATGCCATCACCTTCGGGTTAAACATTTGGGGTGGGAGGGTATGCATTCACCCTATTGTGAGTTACAACAGGTGATGTACTTCAAAATATCTTTTTATATTGCTTTGGGAGTAATTTCTTCAGCAAGTTGATAAAAGTATCACCTCTAAGAAGCAAATAAATGTAGTACCAAATTTACTACACTATTGGATAAAGGGACGCAGATGCTGGGTATAAGGCCGTTTTGGTTTATAATAATTATATACAGGTTTTATATACCATACAATATCCTGTAGTTAAAAGAAAAAGTCCTGATATTTCTTAAATGGAAAGTAAAACTCCACAAATCTTGAATAATAAAGAGAAATCATTTTATTCCAAGTCCAGACGTTTCAAAGAAGTACATCAATACGGTTGACCTATGAGACAGAAAGTGTGATATCTCCTTTTACACATATAAATGCATGTATCTTAATAATCTAAAGATACATTTTAATTTACTTCTTATGTGTAATTTTGTACTGCATATCATAAGTGCTCCTCACCGAATTACTGCCAAGTACTTCTCTTTATGGAGACTTACATAGCCATCAAATAATTCACACAGGTGTTCCATCAATGGCAAATAATACACTCTTATCTAGAAATGTACCTCAGATTCATGCAGTTTTTATGTTTATAATTTGCTACCACAAATATACAAATATCATAGTTTTACCTATATCTAGTATCAATTTTATCCCTTACATTGTATTTTTGTTATGTGGCCAAGCAGGTTTCTGGGTCATGCAAACCTCGTGTTGTATTCATCTTCTGTCCGTAACGAGTCGCTGGCTCAATGTAGTCAGCTAAAACAGATGCTACCAAAGGTAATTGAGGTCATTGAGTTCAAATATGATATAGCTTGATCACCTAGTGGCAAGAGGTGCTAAATCGGTGATATTCACCGCAGGTCCACTACAATGACTGGATCAAGTTCCTCTAGTTATTGTCAGTTGAAAAGAAATCTGCTTTGCGGCATTTCTGATAATTTAAATAATGTTTATTTTTGTCAAAGTCGCTTTCAAACTCTATTTTTAAAACAATTTACAGATCTAATCTGAATCACGTTATCTGGACGGTGCTTCTAGGCAGATAAGTTAACAACATTTGTACACGTAGTCTAATATAGGACAAAACTTTGAGTTTAAGAAAGGAAGCATTTCTATAAATAATACTAAGGATTAAATTGCTGTTTTTTGATTATACGCACTGTGAAAAAAATCGTCTGAAAAGAGACTTAGATTCCTTTATAACTCTACAACACCTGAAGAGTAGGAACAACAATTACTACTAATATTACCAAAACCACCACCATATCGCTATATAAATACTATTTATCGCTCGGATCGCTATAAAAAATATAATAACTAAATTTTATAAAAATGTATTACGAGTTATATAATAACGTAAAACGAAGGTATCGTCAATTTAAATATAAATTGTAGCCTGGAATCATGAGTTCTGGATTTCCAATCGACGCCAACCGAAAGGTTGCACAAAACTTCAAATTAATACTAAAAGTTATACATTGGCAACTAAAGTAAGGATGCATATTAATGGTCTCAAAGTTCTGTGCTAACCGACACTTGTGAGCAAATAATTGAAATCGAAGAGCTTGACGGGAATGGAGGGTTGAAGGGACTGTAGAGTTTGCAGTTGGTGAAGAGATTAAATAAAGGCAAAAGGTATAGCATATAGATGAATAAAAATCATATGGTTAGCAAGTCCTTTGATTTTGAAAAGAGATCTTTGATATCAAACATAGCATAAAACGCTATTTTCCTACTATTTGTTTGTCCAAATGTGGGAAAGCTACCCCTAGTTTGAATATTTATTGATTTTAGTATTATTTTGATTTAAATGAATAACTAGAAGCATACCTTAGCCACGAGACAGTAGTAAATTTAGGTATGGATAGTTTCTTTAACTTCAACTACTTCAATACTAACCTTCTCTCAGAAATATGCATGCATAATTTCTTCTTAAAAACTGTGAGTTTTTAATAAATAAACTCTCAGAGCGATCACAGAGCAAAATACTGAAAGGCCAGGTGTGTATACAAAAAATGCCATATTGATTTCTTACCATATTTTTCTATTATTGTTTTTTACAATAAAATTCAGCATATCAGGCTCACTTGGATGCAAAAATGAACTGCCTCGAGTATGTTTGGTAAGATAATGGTATGCCAATTCTGATTGGATCTAATCTTAACTCTCGCCATAACCGTGAGAAATAAAAGAATTAAAGAACTGATCAACCTTTAAAGCAATTTAGAGTTTTTGAAAATACGTTTCAGGAAGGGAATTCCAGTTATCAGTTTTTTCTGAGGAAAATATTTAACCTATAATATCAACTGTCAACTCATATGATTTAGTCTAAATAGGTATAATCTTGTTAAACTTTTAATAGGAAGGATCTTCAAAAGGTTTGGGAGCAATTCTTTAATTTAAATTTTTATCTAGGATTTTCAAGTCAAAACACACTTGATCATATCTTTGGTTTGTACTCATACTTGCAAAACCATCATATATTCTTCTGACGCAGTTCAGGTAGCAAGTAACTACTTACAATAAATTAGCTTTTTTATCGATGGAGTAGCCATCTTTTTAAATCAGAGGCGTTCTCAAATTTCTAACAAAACCTGATTGGAAATCCTTTGCTATTGCCGATTATTTACAGTTCTGAAAAAAATAGTCTTGATTTTAGCCGAAGAAATTATTAAAATCAGGACTGTTTTTTAAGAACTTTATTACCCAGATTGGTTTATAACATCAGCTCATTTTGCAGCTAGGGAAACTTACTATTGTAATAAACCTGCACATTGTAGTGACTTCAGCAAATGTATAACATTGCAATTTAATGAAAAACTAAAGTTAAAGCACTTAGTTCACGAAACAGGAATTAAAATAGCTTTTAAATAAAATTATTCTATAAACCAAATGATAATATCCAGGAATCCTAAAGATCAACAGGATAAAGGGGTATATGCAATTACATATAAATTTGTGAAAATGTTTATGTAGGTGAAACGGGAATATATTTAGATAAGATATTGTTTGAACATAAAAGGGACATCAGAATTGACAATGAAAGTATTGGAGTATTTTGTCATATCAGAGATTTTAATCATTCCATCGGTTTCAATGAAGTAAATTGATCTTTAAATCAAAAAATTATGTGAAAGGAGGAATTGAGGAATCAAGTTTTATTACATACATTCCTAATTTCAATTTATCTGAAGGTCAATTTTCTTTTAATAATTTGATATGTAAGCAGATAAACAAAAATGTAAAACTGTCCCGCCCTAATCAGGTAGCAAATAATGTCCCCCATGGGATTAGCCTAAGCACACGAGTGGGTCAGGTAACATTATCTTTTTCTATCAGGTCAGAGGTGTATATGGAGTTCTTTGTAATTTTCTACTCAATTGCCAGTTGACAAAAGTGTGTGATTTACCGAAGCTGTTCTGGAATAAATATGTCTTCAGGAAGTTTGGTTTAATCCATAAAGCATAATATATCAAGCTTAAATAAACAAATAATCAATTTAATGAGATGCTTGGGCTTTATGTTTAGCGCAAAGTGCATTTATTCGCGCCAAGATACGAGGGACGCTCAATGAGTTTTGAGAATTGGTATGGCAAAACAAAGAAAAGGGGATGGCTGTTTGTAGGGGTGTTAGGACAAGTTATGACAAGCCAGGACCTGCAGCCACACGCTCCTGCCTCGTCTATTTATGAAGCAGTAGCTGATCGCAGATCGTCAGTCACAAATTTTTCAACAATGGAGAAGGTTGAGCACCGCGCAGTGATCAAAGTTTGGACCAAGGTAGGCAAGAATGCAAAAGAGATCCATGAACGCATGGTTGCAGTGTACACCGACCCCGCTACTTCCTATGCAACCATTGCTCGCTGAAATAGGGAGTTCCGCCCTGGTCGTGAGTTCCTTAAAGATGATCCGCGTCTCGGACGCCCATCAGTCGTGACCAACGAGGACAATGTGGCCCGTGTGGAGAGGATGATCCTCAAAAATCGATGGGTGAAGGTCGAAGACATCGAGCGAGAACTTTGAATATCACAGGGAAGTGTTATCGACATTATCCACGACAATTTGGCCATGATCAACTTCAACATCGTCAAAGTCCACAAGGCCAGAGTTGCAAAAACTGGCCTTTGCGAGTGCGGATTCGAGGAGCTCAACCATCCCCCATAAAGTCCAGATCTGGCCTCTAGCGACTACTTTTTATTCCGCCAACTCAAGGTTGCACTTCGTGGACGCCGGTTTGGGAACGATGAAGATGTCCAGCTCGCCGTCCAGGAGTGGATTGAACAGCAGTCGGGAGATTTCTGGTTGTCGGGAATTCGAAGCCTCAGGGACAAGTCGCACAAGTGCATTGAAGTCGAGGGTAGTTATATTAAAAAATAATAAAACACATTTCCTCATATCTCGTTTCCTTATATCCGAATTGCAAAACTTATTGACCGCCCCTCGTATTTGTTAGTTTTGAACTTAATTCTCCTCGTTTTTTGATATTTAATTATATTTCGCTTTTTAAGTAACAAGTCAGATGCATCACTGAAACAACATTCTACGAAATATGAGGAAGAAAATGGCAATACTAATTTTCTTGCGAAATTTGTTGTATTTGGGTGTTTCTTCTCCATCTTATTATTACATACTCCCTGTTATTTTGTCAGAGTTTTAACAGAATCATTCTTTGGTATTTCTGACAGCTCTACTTGGTAAGGCATGGATACATCAGAAAGGTACAATAGTAATAGTTAAGTTATTTATGATAGAAAATTCAATTTTTTATGGTCGTAAAACCTGTAGTTGAAATCACATACTTGTCTTTTCAAATTATTAACTTTAATAAAACCAAGAATATCAGTTACCTCGCACTTTTTTAACCCAGGAAAGTGTCAAATATTTTGGTAGAAACATTTTTCGGTGATAATTCCAAAAATGTGATGAAACTAAATATCTTGGCCTCTGAATCTACCAGTGTCATATATTTTCCTTGTATCTGTTTATTTAATAAAGTTAATTTTAGAAAAATATCTGCTAAATAGATGATATATATGCTTTACCATCAATACTCACAGTAAGATTCATTTCAGGTTTGCCACGTAAATAATCGCTAAAATTAGCGAACAGTTCGATGAATCTTTTCAAGAAATTGCCCTTAGATAACCACGTTACCTCAGTGTGAAGCAACAATTAAACATCATATACTGTACATTCATATACTCACAAATTTTGGGAAAGTCACATTAACATTTAGCCTTAATTTTATTGTAGTTGACACACTTTACTACAAATTTTAAGATGTGATGTAATCAAGTGACATCGTTTGGGCCACTAAATTGTGTCGGTGAATAACACAATGCACAAGCAGCATTTCTGGATTATCTTCCTTCATTAATTTCAAGCCGCCACTTTTCTTGTTCATCGTAATGTTATCCATTGATATCTGGTGTTTATCTAAATATATCTTCAAGCTTACTATATATATAGAACAATTGCTGTAGTGGTACTTTCCATTGATCCATAAAACAGAAACTACTCAACAAATCCATCATTATCGATATATCTTATATAGGCTAATAACAGAGTTTCACTCTTTCTAACAGTTGATACATCTATCTTCATTGAGAATTTACTAGGTTTCAGTTTTACAAGTGGCACTTAAACATCTGTAATCATTTCATCTATTCTGCTGCAAACTGTATTATTGCAGAAGTGTTTTGAGAAAATTTGATATTGGTGATTTAATTAAATCTTCGGCAATAGTATGATTTTTGCTGATTTCGCTAAGTAGAGAGAAATTTCTTAGCTGGCATGAAGAATATGGTTATTGGTTGTGGTTCGTGTAGAAAAAAATAATTTAATGTAGATCTTTTTTGAAACTTTACTTTTAGAGTTTTGAAATAATCTAATAATCAATTAATATGAAATTCATGTTTCGCTTTGAAATATGCTTCCAAACAATCTCTTTTCAGTGGTTGGTTGGCATAATAGGCAAAAAGAAAATCATTTTTCATGAGCGCAGGTATAAATGCAAACTGCAAATATTCTTCCGAATATTGATAAACATATGTTTTGCTTATATTACTCATTTCATTCATAGGGGTGATATTTGAAAAGAAAAAAAAGGCGCTTATATGTTTAGGGGACAAACCAAAAATGGCTGGTGGCGTTACCAGCCAAAAAGGTCAACTGGCTACTGTGAACCCAATATAATATTCTGCGAAGTTGAATCGCTTGGACTTGGTTCAGCAAAATTATAAAAACATAAGAAATTTCTATCCTTTAAAATAATGATTTTTTGCTGCTACTTTACTTTGTATTTTAACTAAATTAGGTTCAATCGGTCCAATACATTTATTTTTAGGTTAGGTTAGGTTATATAACCGAAAAAATACCAAAATCGGAAGTTTTGTCTTTATAAGAAAAACGTGTTTTTAAGCTTTCGTTCACCCTCGTGGATCACATGGCTGTCTCACAGTCAGCCACCCTGTTGACGTCACCACACATTTTTTATTTGTGTCTCCTAAACAAAAAAGTTCCAAAAATAAAATAAATTTTATTAAATATTATTAAATTATGATACAAATAAATTAACGGTATCTTTTTTTTGGCTGTTGTGTATAAGTATAGTTTCCAGGTATGAAAATTAGAAACATGGGACGCTCTTACCGCTTACGTAACTGAATTTTCTGACAACTTTCTCTCAGGCGCCCCCCATTCCCTCCTCCCGTAAAATTTCATGACTTTGAATAATCAGAGAAACAAAATCTCTAAATTAACATAATTATAAATTTCAGCAGTTTCGAAAAGAACAAAGTCTGCTGACCAAAGTCACGTGCTCTCACTTATTCTGATTTATGACCTTACGACCTTCAAAACTTCAAACTTCCATACAATCGGCCAAATAGTTAGGATGTTTTTACCAACTAATCCGGATGAACCTTAGGACAACTTTGACAATTATATCTTTTGAATAAAAATGAAAAACAAAATAAGGGTTTCCAATTTCCTTAGAACCGACTGAATCGTTATAATATTATTGCCAAAAACAACATAAGGGTTTTAAATTTCGTTAGAATCGGCCGGATAGTTACAACCTCCTCCCCCTCCAAAAAAAAAAGCAAAACGGGAACCGATGATCGACTGACCGAGAAAGTGAAATACAGCCACACTCAATAAAAAAGCATACAAAGAAATTTAATTTATTCTAAATTTTAAAATGCATCAAATTTGAAAATAATCATATAACGACAACTTAATGGTTAAAAAATATGCATGTTGCATATTTATATAAATTTTTACATGCCTACTCGCATACTAATATATCATATAAAAGTAGATACATTAGTTAAAGATATAAAACAACGATTTTAAGGGATTATGATTACAAGGATGCAGAAATAAAATCAATAGAACAGTATATAAGGCAACTATATACTGAAAAAAATTCTATAGTGAAATTCTTTGAAAATTTTTAGTTAATGCAGATAACAAACAAATATTCTTATTATTTAATAAGACAGATAAAACAGGTAACTAATGTAAATTCTAGAAGAAGACTGAAATCATCCAAAATCCTTATTCAAGACTGAGATTATCATATAAAGTTAAAGAAAAATGTGTTAAATATTATTATTTTAATAATACAAACAATACAGAAATTAAACTAAAAATTTTGTTTCCTATGGATAATATCAAAAGAAAGCCAAGAAGTTTATTGCTAATTCTTTAACAGACCGCACACGAATTGAAACTGTACTTAAGGTGTAGTGAGCCGTGTGTACGTCCAAAATAGGACACACGCGAGAGTCGCTACACACACAAAGTACACAGAGAGAGATAAGTAAAGTTAGCGCCGTTTACGAAAATGTCACACGGTAGTAAACGGAGCACAGTTATCTCTGTTAGAGTTGGTCGATGCAATCTTATGCAAACATTATATTCAAGGCAGAATCCAGAATAAACCAGTTAGCTATCACAGTTAAACAAATAGAAGTCAGGTCAGAAAGATGTCTCCGTGGTAACATGTCACCGCACACAGAGAATTTTACCCTATAGTCGGAGTGCCTTCCTTATCAATATGTTTGGAAGTAGCCAATCAAAAGTCGAGTTATATTAATACCAACAAATCAACAGGCCGGTACATAAGAGGAAGGTGTGGCTTAGTTGGACGAGGAACTTGTAGGGCGTGGCTTAAATTGAATATATATAACTGTGTGAAGCCAGAACAAAATTAATTAGATTACTGTTTTATATGGCAATATATCGCGTTATATATCGTTTAGTCCAACCTCTCGGATTTGCGTAATTCATCTTTGTATATAGTTGTGTACATAATGCAGACATTAAGGTGTAACTCTTGAATGCTCTATTTGTCCGTCCTCCTTTAGACCTTGCCCGCACTTGACCTCGAACTTAATTTATGTCATGGCTTATAACTTAATTAAAGAAATTTTTTTAAAGTGCAATAAGATCTAGTTCCATAATAATTCTATTTTTGCATTGGTGACCACAATATCCTGACGTTTCTCAATCTTCCTGCTTCAAGGCCTTATTAATCGTAAAATCAGCCGTTGCGAATTCTCTTCGTTAATAACAATTCCTCACGATTACATAACTCCCGAAATACCGGTGTTCTACTCTGGTGTGGTCTATCCCCATCCTGCGGGATATTAGACTCCGTCGCAAGAATAAGACCGCCCCTCGGCTTAGGGCACCACATAGTAATCGACAAAATAACTTTCATGAGAAATAAGGAAGGGTAACGCAAACCAACCGGAGCATCTCTATCAACCGGAGTCCTTGCCAAAAGATTACGCGATAACTCGCTAATCTCTCACAATTACTGGCAACCAGTGTCCCTCTTCAAATGGTCTTGAGTTTTCCTCACGATTACCTCCATGATTCCCCCATAATTAGAGACGACCTTCATGAGCCCCCATAAGGTCATTCATAGTTACTATAAGTTACAAGAAATATATTTCAAAATTTTGAAAGTGAACTAAATATAAGACATCTGATAATTCAATATATAGGGCTTAGGTGATTTGAAAGAATACTAGTGCGTTCATGTCACAAGTTCAGCTCAAAAAATGCTTTCATGAAAAATCTACTTAATTTCAAGAAAATACCTAAAAATCATCTAAAATAGTTTCTTGTGAGATTCACCTCAGAGAATTTAATACGCAAATAAGTAATAAAAAAGTGTGTATCTCTACCATGAAAATCGGTAAACCAATGCTGCAAAGTTGCAAACTTCGCCGAGAAAGGTGAGCACATGACTGTTATATAAGCTGTGCCAGACACACGATGACGTTTGGACGTGAGATTATGGGAGTCTTCCGGCAGTGATGTTAAGCAAATTCGTCTATATGTAAAAATTTAAAATAATAAACCTGAAATTTGTTTTTCTAAACTCAAATTTCAAATTGCCACCTTGAATTGTTAAATTGTTCTCCAGAGGGGAGTTCGCCCCACGTACGGAATCACTGATCTAAAATAAACAATTTAGAAGCGATCATAATCAATGAAGAAGAACCAACACTTAACACTCAAGCCACAAGTTGGAATCAAACATTAAAACTGTTATAGAAATTCAAACTTCTTCATTGGCCCGTTCCCTTTACGGATGGAAAGAGTGTACTTCGGAAAAACCAAGATGCGTGAACTGCGGAGAGGACCACTGAGCCTTGGCCATGAGATCATATGTCCGCAAAGAAGCTCTCAGAACAAAACAGGAAGTAATAAAGCAAAAAAAGGAGCCAAAAAAGAATATTACGTCGAAGCGACGGCGATGGCTACAACGACCATCAGTGGAACCACAGCCCCGAATCTAGTGATGCCAGGTGAAAGAAAAGTAATAATCATTATGGTGATTGTTGTTCACTTTGCGAACCTAACCAACCGTGACACTTTTACGGATGAATTAAATCGTATCCTACACAAGAACGGGGTTAAGAAAAAGCTGTGGTTCCTGCCTAACTCCGCGTTGCAGGAAATACTAAATATCCAGTTTGTCGACGAAAAACAACAGGACGCAAACAAAGAAAATGAAGCATCAAAAAAGAAACAGAAACACATAGAGGAAGAAGTAACCACGAAGGGAGAAGAATCGGAAAAGAGCGGAAAGACAAAAAAGAGCCCGAAGAAAAAACGTTAAAGAAAAAAGAAGAAAACGGAATGAGACAAGAAACAAAAAGGGAAGAGAGTAAAGCAATGAAAAAACCTCAGAAGAAGATGAAGACGAAATCCTAAACTATCCTGGAGTACCCCTCACGGAGAAAAGGGATATCTTGCTGCGTAATGTCTTCTTCGACCCCCAGCATGTGAATCTCAAAGTCTTCGGTGCTTTTGTATGCAGAACCCCAAAGGAAAACATAGAAAAACCGTTCGAAAGCATCTACCATGGGGACTACAAATGGATCTACAAAGGACCTTGTTCGCCGAAGGAAATCGGAAGACTACTGATGGAGTGATCGATGTTCGTCCCGGACTCGTCCCTTCACACCCTCAATATATCCACCTACAAGAAAATAAAAAGTGGCCCAAACTATCGGACATTGAGCAATAGTCTAAAGTACGAAAAAGTGTAGAAAATAGCAAAAGGCGAATAAAGTGATTAGTGCGAAAAATAAATAATAATAACGAAAAGTGAATAACGATAATAAGTGAAAAAATAGCGATAATTATGTAACTAAATTAGTGGTTAAAACAAGTTATTGGAAATAAAGAAAAGTTAATAAATTAAGTAGAAAAGCGAATAAATAACGATAATGAAGTGATTAAAACAAGTGACTAATAAATAATGATTAAAACAAATTATTGATAAATAATTTAAAGTGAGAAAAGTTAATAAAATTAAAAAAGTAAATAAATAATGACACTAAAGTGACTAAAATATGTTTACAATAAATAACAAGACATGACTTAAATAAATAACAGCGAATAAAAGAATAACTCAAATTGTAAATAGGTAAATACTATAGTAATTGAATGCGATCAAAAGTGGTATATAGCTAATTAATATTTAATAATGTTAATAATGTGAAAAACATATTCTAAATATTAGTGATATGTTTTATACAAAAACAAACCCAATAAATGTATAATATCAGGATCCCCTGACAATTGCGGGGACAACCCCTATATTTCTTACTCAAACTAATCATATCTTACCTTTCTCCGAGAATTTAACAAAAATTTTATCCCTATTACCATTGATTTTTTCTAAATATATGTATTAAATTTTAAATATTTGTAAAAGTTATTGTATTTCTGTCTCTAAATATATCTTAATAATAATCTTCTCACCATACTTTCATCGGTAAAGGAGGAAAAGGAATGAAAAGTCTACTCTGAAGATGATCGCGCAAGATCTACAGCTTAGTAATTAAAGTTTGTTTTTTTACCAACACATTAAATTGTAAAAAGAGAGATGAACTTAAGAGAAATGATTTACCATCTACAAGATGCAGCAAAGAAAATAAATTAAGGCTAAATATAGAATATAAATATATATACTGTATATATATAAATATATATATATATATATATATATATATATATATATATATATATATATATATATATATATGTATATATATGTATATATATATATATATATATATATATATATATATATATATATATATATATATATATATATATATATTTATTTTCAGTTGCGCAAACAACAGAAGTATGCTGTTAACAGGGCGATGTTGTAATAAAATAAGGTCTTCATCAAGCCCTTTGAAGGAGCTCCCGCCAGTCACGAGAAGATAACATATAAGCCAGTCCATCTAAAGCAAACCCCAAAATTTGACTACCAATCATCTATCCTAATTGTTATCCCTGCTTTCGAGGAGAATGGAAAATTTACTTTTTTCCACTCTAGCTTGGCGTTATGAATTGAGAATTATTTGCAATTGCGCAATCATAATTAAGCAGTCAAGGAGGTAATGATGTAGCTGACTAGATGTACTGATTAAAAAATCTGGTTAGGGATTAAAAAGCTTGGGCTAAATAATATCTACTTTCTAAATAAGTTTAGAAACAGAGAAAGAAAAAGTCAACCGATTGCTCTCCCAAAGTAAACGAAGTGAAAAGTGCACAAGTGCTAACTGACCCGGTTCCAAATTTTCACTTAAAGGCTCGTTTTAAAAGGTCTTCTATTGTCTCTAAAGAATATTTGTTGCGAGTTATTGAAAGATTTTGCATGCAACATATAAAACAATTTCACATTTTTTTTCAAATTTCAATTAAGCGGATTGCATCCATTCTGTACTCGTATATTTTGAGGTATATTGACAGGAAACTTGCTCTTAGACAGTCAATTTTCGTGATTGAAATTAAAAAGTTTCAGAAAATGTGAATGCACATACAAAATATTAAATTTAAATTTAAATACTTTAGTGTTGTTTTGGATATTTCTTCAGCGAAATTCATATTGGTGAAGTATTTACATACGATAAGTTATTTGTTTGGTTCAAGTAACTTATTAATGTCCCTCATTTTTGTTATAAGCTCATCAAAAGATTTGCATAAGTGTTTTGGGAGAAAATCTGCATTACACTCTAAGCTTAATGTGCAGGAGTAAATCCTACTTAAGTTTAATAATAAATTTACCCTAGACTTAAATTTTCTTCCTCTTTGCTGATATAAAAGGGAATTGTTTAGTGCGAAATTAAATGTAAATTAACAACTGACTTAAATCGACCAAAAGCTTAATAAAAAACTGATTGTTGTTCTTTGGGAATCCTCGTAAGCAAAGTCGTGGTGAAAGGTTCAAAAAAACACTCCTGAAGATGCAGCAAGAGTTTTTATTTAAATCGAAATCAACTTAGGCATCCCTACAGAATGTTTATAAGGAGTGAACCTAAAAAGTTTGGTGATGTGACAGGAAGTGAACTGCTTGAAATGATTTATAGCCTCGCATCATTTGGTTACCATTGTAACTCGCAGGGATCGTGATCGTTGAGATGTTAGGCTTTTTATATTTGCTTATGCTACCTATAAAACCCTCCTACTGGGGCTAGATCTAATGAAAATATGTAGAAGATGTATAACCAAAATAATCCTATCGAATATTATTGACATAAATTTAAAAGAGAGGACAGGAGAAATTCAAAGCTGGTGACCTCCTCTAAGCAACTTGTTGCTTACCTTTCCTCCTGTTTCCAGCCCTTTAAATAAAAAATAGGCGGAAATATGAACATATGGAGAAATAAAAACTTAGAAAGTGAGGAATAACACACAAAAGCCCAGGATAAGGAAATCGCCCTCAGCAAACATTATTATGAAAAATCAACGGAGATACTCGTATGTTACAAGTATTTATCTTCATGTCCGAAAATTTTCTTAAATAAGAGTTTATTCTAATAATGCACATTCAAAAACCGAAAAATTGCGAATATTTTGTTGATGCTTCTTAAAAAATATTGCATCTACATCTTTGGTCTACTTCAAATTTACCGACCAGTGTTTAATATTTTCTCCTGCTTGCTGCAGCCCAGAGCGGCTACCTAAAACATTGTTTCGTTTCTATTTCGAGAATCATCCTGGTAAGATGTCATTTGATTCTTTACAGTTAACTGTTTTGACAGATAACTTTTTAAACCAATTTCAGTTAAGATAGCCGTTATTAAATCATATCCACGCGTATAACTTGGACGAAGCCTAGCTGACTATTCCTTCGATGTAGAGATTTGCTCTTCTAGATCCGAGTATTTTTAGGTTTGTTCTTAAAAACTCTATCATAAAGAGAAAAAGATTCTTGAGGAATTGTCTGGAGGAGGACCTCAAAATTCTGCTGATTTATCTCATGCTTTTAGTCTAGCTTAACCCTTTTGTAGAAATGGCCACCGAATGTGATGGCCATTTGCTAACTATGGCAGAATATTTATATTTTCCCGAACTTAAAGCGAAATACCATCAAGGGTGCATCCGGAAGAAAATTTGTAAGTTGAGTTCTTTAGAGTAATTGGGGAATTTAGAGGAAGCAGAAATGTATATAAGACATATAGCTGCGGATAATTATGGAAGCATTCGGGCAGGGAGGGAATTAACTGAATGTGTTTGGGCTTAAGAGGCACAAGTCTTCCTGTTGTCATCCGCGGTACGATCACTCGCTCCACACCTGACATACCCCTGCGGGTGTAGAGGATAAGAAAAGAAATGTTCAGTAGATTGGGGAAAGGGTATAAAGAATGAACGTTTACATAACAAAAACCACCATTCCTCCCCAAAATATTAAACCCATTGTTTGCCAATAGACTTGGCAAGAAGCAAGTTAATGTCATCCTTTTTCTTCCTTGGATCCATATCATATAAACACTTGTGGAACTCACGAAAACGATGAGAGGAATGTTGGATTTGATAAACTAAACCAAAAATTACTTTCATACCCCGAGTCTATGAGCTATTCCAACTCTGTTACTACTTAGCATATGTATAATATGAACAGTTTAATGTTTGTTTGTAGAAACTTGTCCCGATGAGATATATGTAATTGCCATAACAGCGCCACGATCTAAGGATAGGAATGTTTGCACAGGCAATATTTGTTATCATAAAAACTTTTTGTATATTCCTTTACTTCATTATTCTTATTTCCTATTTTGTCTTTCTTTTAACATTTTCTATATTCTAGAAAGAAAAAATGCTTGCTGGTTTGAGATAGCTTCTTTGATTTCTTTAAGGGCGTTAGCGAATTGTGTACTTTTTCTTTAGTTTAATTAATTTTCTCACGGCCATTCTGTCTAGACATCTCCAATCATTCTCCACCCTTTAGGACTCAGGCCTGATAAGGAAGTACAGGGATAGCACAAACATGTAAAATGACCTCACTCAATTCGACTCTCCTAACTTATAAATTTATTGACAAAAAACTTCCAATATTTCCATTAGACTTGCTCAAGAAAGTATTCCTACAATAGTCTAATACCACACCTATTTGCCATTGGTAATGAACCGTTTATGGTATGGCAACGAAATTTAGAGACGTTCAGGTAAATGTACTAGTAAACAAATCCTAAAAATCATAACAGTTTTAAATGAAAATCTAGTTAAAATAATATATATACCAAAATTTGGCAATAAATAGTATTCATATTATCGATAGCAAATTCACAGTCATTTTTCAATTTATATGATTTAAATTATTACGTAGTTTTGAAGTCACACGTCTATTTCTCTAACTGAATTATTATTTGGACTAGTCTGAAATAGTCTACAACGTTATAACAGCACATTCTTTAAAATCGCAAACTCGACAGTGTTATTTTGCTGGTTTGCAGCTAATTTTCGAAAACCGTTTTTCGAAAAATATTGTTTGAAGACTGGTTCTGTAAAAAAGTCCTTTAGCTTCATAACCGTATTGTTTTGTTATCTCTCTCATTTTTTTAATTTCTCCTAGACAATTGCCCTTCTCTTTTGCGAATAAGAAATAATCCTACATCTAGAATACAGTTATTATTCATGCAAGGAGGATTTGATTTTCCACGATCTTCCTGAAATGTATTTCAGTTTTAATTCAAAAAGGTTGACAACAATCGTGAATCAAGTATCTTACCCTCGTTATGCAAGTGCTTAACCAGTGTTTTACTGAAAGATCAAATAAATAATCAGCTTCTGAAATTAATGGCACCATTCAGGAACTTAATTATGCCAGTAATTTGTATCTATCAGTTTGTGTAGGAAAATATCAAAACAGGATTGTTCAATTGTGGTTTCAATACACTATTTGCTACAGTTCCATTAAATGAAACATGCCTACAAATATTAGAAATTTTTTTTTTAATATTTTTTTAATCATTCACCAATTAGCGAATAAATGCTATCATAAATACTTGCATTGTATTAAATCAGCAGAAAGAAATCGGTATTGTTTATCCGAACTCCAATGCTTATTCAATGCTCAAAAGAAAACTTGGGGAATTGCGAGCTAGAAAATCATTTGCTATGAGCAAATATTTGTGACTCTACAATGGCCATTAAATAATTTTAACTTTTTAGATTCATTTAAATGTGCATAACATTCAAATATTTTGCTAAAGCATCATTTAAGGAGTTTAAACTAAATTACTTCATTTCATTTTTGTATGATATTATCTTTTCAGCTTCAATTCAATGGATCACTTTAGAAAAAATAAAGTTTTTTATAACTGTGAAGACAAACGAAAATTTTGTAGGTAACAAGAGGATTTTTTGTCACTAGAAAAAGAAAGGAGGGTAGTATACACATGGAGGATTAAGTAAGTTAAATAAATAGAACATAAATTTTAGAGAACGGTTAAATTTTAAATTTATCAAACCCTGTGATAGCAAGGTTTGTAATTTTTTTTTGAGGGGGAGCTATAAATCTAATTAAAATCCTCAGGAACAGCTCTCTACGAGTAGACAAAGAACTACCATAAAGCTAAGGAAGGGTTCTAACAAAAATTGGAATGAAATTAAATATAGTGAGTAGAATGTTATATATAATATCAATTAGTAAATACACCTTATAATTTATTTAAACAATAACTACTTAATACAGAGCATAAATGTCTGTAAATACAAACCTTTAATAAACTTGTCAAATCTATTCATATGTTATACTGTATGTATAATTAAACACAATTGTAGATACAGGGTACATAAAGTAATGGAGAGGTTTCAGATTATATTACAATGCAACGATACTGGATAGTAATATGAAACTGGCATAAATGTTAGGATACAATTATTAATATTCATATTTTTACATGGTTTGATGTGGACTCACCTGGTATGCTTGCATTCATCTATACAGTAGAAGGATAGCGGATAAATTGTTCTTACTTATGAAGAATCATATGCAATCTATACCTTCAACTTTGTAAAGTGAGTTTCATCAATTTTGCATCGTTCCTAGCTCAAGATTTTTTTTTAATTTTAATTTTAAGAGCTCATTTGGCGACTTGGGCATTAGTCGCTTTGTTAAACTGTCTAGTACTAGGCTACTTTAAAATAAGATTTAAAAAACAAAAAAAAACAAAAAAACAACACTAAAATTAAAAATGAAAAAGGAAAAAGGCAACAAGCAGGAAGCAAACTTAACGTCGGGGGGAGGTCCACTTTCCCACGGCGCAGGCACATGCGACCTACTAAAGTAAGAAAAAACAACAACAAAAAACCCACAACTATTTAAATAAAGGAAAGAAGGCCAGCCGAATCTAAAAAGTATAAAAGTACACAGGTAGGTGAACACGAATCCATCCCAAGTCCAAGGGACAGGCGGTAGCGACCCCGCCCATCCCGGTACCACGACAGGTAACATGCGCAAAGATCACCAGGACTGGGACATTCGACAAGCATGTGACGAATAGTCAGGAGGACGATGCAGTCATCACAATAGGGCGCAGGTGATGCGTCACATGGGAACAGTGGCGGTGCAATGGCCCGCAAGTGTAAGATCCCCTGGAACTTCTCCCATCTTCTTTGCCAAGCAGTCCGAAGAGCTGCCTGTATTCCTGAAATGTAGTCTGTGTGTGGAAGAGCAAAACGCTGGTCTGGTCGCCCGGTCCTCGTGGACTCTTTGACGCTCTAGTCGACGCGCTCATTTCCCGCAATTCCTACATGTTCAGGAACCCAGCAGAAGATAATCTCGACATCCACCCTGCTTACTAAAACCGTGGTATCTCGGATATGGCGAACAAGAGGGTGCAGAGATTCCAATGCCCCGAGAGCACTCAGAGCGATTTGTGAGTTGCTATAGATCACAATCTGGTTTGAACGGAGGGCAATACCCCACTCCCGTATCAAGTGGGGTATTGCAACCAACTCAGCCGTGAAGACAGACGCAGCACCTGGCAGAGACCGCCAACTTTAAACAGAGGGTAGCCGGCCTGGAAACCGACCCCCTCTTCGGACTTGGAGCCATCCGTATACACTGGCACGGTTCCAGCGTCACGGGAGAAGTGCTCCAAAAAAGCCGAACGCAATACTCTTGGCGCTGTACAACCTTTGAGAGCAAAGGCGTAGTGACAAATAGCTAACGGTGTTACCCTCCAGGGTGGCGTTCTGGGAAGAAAAGGGGCGCCACAAGCACGAGAGCTATATCTAGCTATCGAAGGAATTTCCTAGCCATAAAGCCAAAGGGCTTAGTGTATGACTTGCGTCTGTCGGCGACATAGGCACCATCGAGATCAGCTGCGGATGCTTTGAGAGTCGGGTGACAAGAGGAGACGCTGTGATCGTGCGTACAGGCGAGTAATGCACTGTGCACGGCGCATAGATAATGTCATATCTCCAGCATTGACAAGCAGGCTCTCAATAGTGGAAGTGCGGAAGGCACCGGTCGCCAAGCGAAGGCCGGTGTAGAGGATCAAGTCCACCTTCCGCAGTAGGCGTTTGGCTACGGATGCATAAAACTCACATCCGTTTTCGAACTTAGAACGGACAAAGGATCGATAAAAAAGTATGGGAGTAGCCCTATCAGCGCCCAAGCGCTGAATGTCACTAAACGAAGAATATCCATGGCACGGGTACAAGAGACCCTAAAGCTGAGAATATGAGCCTCCTAAGTGAAGCGTCGGTCAAATACAAGACCGAGGAAAGCACTTCCAGGCAGACCTCACTAAGAAACAAGTCTAGGTCAGGGTGGAACCGTGAATGGTGGCTATAGTGCGCCACCTTATTCTTGGCGCAAGAAAACCAAAAACCTGTGCGCTTCGCATAATGAAAGACGCGGTTCAATGCCTGTTGGAGTCGAAGCTCCAGAGTTGGCCTCTGAGCCGCGCCAAAAGAGATCGAAAGGTTGTCCACGTAGAGCGTAGCAAGGATATCTTATGGCAGCACCGAGGTAATGCCGTTAAGGCTCAAGGTAAAGAGTGTAACACTGATGACACTTCCCAGCCGGACACCCTCTTCCTACTCCATTAGGCCGGAGAGGATTTCCCCTACCCGTACGCGGAATCGATGATCTCGTAAAAATTCAGATATAAATACCGGAAGGCGTGCCCTCGCCCCAATCGTGTGGAGGATCTCCATGATACCTTATCGCCATGCGGTATCATAGGCCTTCTCCAGATCGAAAAACACCTTGGCGAAGTGCTGTCTACGAAGGAAGGCCTTGCAGACGGCATTTTCCAGTCGGAGCAGAGCATCCGACGTGACGTGGAACTTGCGGAAACCGCACTGTGCAGAAGACAAATGCCCTCCTCTTTCCAGCAAAAGAGAGATTGGGTGGAAACCTGCAGAAGTAGAATGATCTCTCACCGGTTTGCAGAAAGAGCACAGTAGCGATTAACCAGTAATCTGAAAAAGAAACCGTCCACCCAGATCCTGTTGAACAAATCAGGGGTCGAAGCATGGCGTACAGGACATCGTCCGGACCATGGGTGGTGTCCGCGCACGAAGCAAGAGCCGAACGCAACTTAGTTACAGTAAACCTGTCGTTGAAGGGTTCTCCGCCTCTGGAGGTAAAGTCCAGCCGGCGGCTTTCTGCGAGGTCATGACGTGCAGTGAATGCTAGAGGAGCAGCATCCTAGCTACAGAATGCGGAGAAAGTGGTCGTAAAGGATTCCGCCACGTACGCGGGGCCTGAGATAGCGGTCCCTTTCTCCTGGAGAACGGGAGGGATGGGTCCTGCAAGAACTTGCCCCGAATCCTTTTGACTCTGTTCCACACCTCTGCTAGAGGGGTCTTCCCATTAAGTGAAGACACGTATGCCCGCTAAGAAGAGCGGCGTACGTGCTTCGAAGTATACTGGAACCTTGCTCTAGCCCGACGAACTTCACCAACAATGAAATCATTCGGGCGGCGCTTATAGCGCATATACTTATAACGCTTCTGTTTGAGGGCCCTCTCACACTCGGCCTAAACACTTCGAATGAAATAGAGAATTCAGTCATTTCCTAAAATGCAATCCCCCGCTTTCGCGCCAAGCACCACTGATGTGGGCTCTCGGGTGGCAGCGGCCAATAAAATGATACTTGAATAAGAAAGTAATCACTACCATGGAGTTAATCGACCCCCTCGCCCAATCAAAATCAGGCTGTGCTTTCGTAGAGCACAAAGATAGATCAAGGCAAGAAAACGAAGCGGTTCTGGGGCAGTGATTCGAAAACTCATCCACATCTAGGACACCTATCTCAAGCTCTTTGATCAGATCGGCAAGGACTTTTCTCCTGGGATTTATTGAGTAGTCTTCCCAGAGAGGATGTCTGCCCTACAGATCTCCAAGCTAGAAGAAGAGCCTCGGCAACCGTGCCACGACGCGGCGGAATTCCCCCGGGTCGAACTCAGCTTAGTGTGGAATGTACGCAGAAATAACAGTATACCCCCTATCTAGGTGAATCTTCACAAACGCTGCGTGATACATCATGAACGGATACATCATGTCGGGTGTAAACCGCGCATCTCCCAGCCCGACCTCCATCCCGTGGTAGTAGGGTCACAAAACCCTTATACCCTGGGAGGGTGGGCAGGGGGCACGCACTTAGCATGGTCTGCTGCAGAAAAATAGCCAACGGAGAACGGGATTGGCGAGCCTCCGCAGCCAATCCCAGTTGGCCCGGAGTCCGTTGCAATTCCTTTGAAGGAATATGCCCTCCAGGCCTAGCTAGGAGAAGAGGCGAGGGACCTCTTTGAACAAAAGACCCTCACGGGAATGGCCGTACACTTCCCGGAGGCAGAACCCCGTACACTGTTAGCCGGACAAAGCGCTGAAAGCGCTGTCACCTTCGAGGACCTATTAGGGAAGGTTGGGCTCGCAAAACGAGGATCCACTGTCTCTGAGCCACTTCGCCCACCACTAGGCGTGAGGGAAGAAGCCGAAGCTCCTTTGTTGCTGTCCTCCCTTTGGAGGGGCAGCTTTGGTAACCCCGGAATCTGGCCTGGCGACCAACTTCAGGGGTGTTAGCTTCTGTGAGTCTAATGAGTCGGTGGAGGCGCGTGGCCGTTTGGCCTTACGGGAAACGGTCACTCTGGGGGAAGGAAGGGAGCTCTGGTTTTAGCAGGGGGTGGGTGTGAACCCTTTCTGCGGGAAACTTTACCAGCGGAGCACCCAGGTTGAGTAGAACCCGCAGAATTGCTCCAAATGGGCACAGAAACAACCGTGCTCGTTGCCCTGGATGAGCCTAGAGCAGAGGGTGTCTTTTCGTCTTTCTAAGCATTGAAGCGTACGACGTGCCAGGCAGAGCCAAACACACCAGGACCGAGTACTTAGCCTCGCGGAATAAGAGCCAATCCTGGACCTGAACGACTAGGAATTCCTTCTCAAGGAGATATGCACCTCATGCCTTCGTAGAAGCGGGGTGCGGCTCTCCGCAATTGATACACTTGGCCACACGCGATTTGTAATTATCATGTGCGGCCTTGGAGCAATTTACACAGACTTCAGATGACCCCGAATTTGCACCTCTACATGAGCGATTCTTATTGCTGATGGGGTTACAGTAATAGCACCTACGCGGCAGTGGCACGAACGCCTTCGCGCGGTAGCGGTTCAAACTGGCACGCATCATTGACTCAGGGAGCTTGTCACATTCGAACGTGACAAAGATTGTAGTGGTCGGTCCCGAGGCCCCTCCGTGTTTTCTCATCAAACGCTCAACCTTCATCGCCCCGTGGTGGGCCACCTCTAGAGTGATATCTTTTACAGAGTAGTCCACCAGTTTCCTCTCATAAACTACTCATTTCACAAAGTTCATGGTAGAGTGCGGCGTCACACTGACTGAGGTGGTATCAAGTGTGCAAAGCGCACTTATCTTGGCCACCTCGAAGGGATCCACCACATTCGCCAGAAGGCTCCCATCAGAGAAACGGGTTACCTTCGGTTCTCTACCAATTATACCAGCTAATGATCTCCTCTGATGGATCATGTTACCTTTGGCCAACATGGTGCCATCAGTGGAGCGAATAACTAAGAATTGTTTGAAGCCAGCGGGCTCGAAAACGCCAGGTAACCTCTGAATGAGGGGCCCTGACGTAATTGAGGCTCCGCTTTGCGCACTTTTGTCTTATTTTTGTATTCACCACATAGGCGAGCACCGGGGCCGGACGTTCCGATCTTTGCTTGGTCGTGTTCCAGGATGTTAGCGACCTCTTTCGTCCCAGCTGCCCTCGTGGAGGGAGAAGAGCCCCGAGTCTTTTTGGACTTTTCTTTATTAGTCTTTTTCTTTTTAGGAGAGAAGGGCGGGGGATGGACCGACTTTTCCCCTTCCCCAGCAGGAGCTGCTAGGCCAGATGGCCGACCTCTGCAAGGTCCTTCGCCCAGATGGTGAAAGGCCTAGCATTTGTGGGGGTACCGGCCGGAGGAGGAGATCCCTCCCTTCTTTTTGATGCCTTAGCAGCCCTAAAATTCTGGCGAGGGCCCCGAACAGGAGCAGAATCGGGATCAGTGTTTGATGCCAATCCTGAATCTGCCCCAATGGAAGGCCCCACCTTCTAAGGCCGGGGTGCGTCTGGGACCATGTCTATCTCAAGGAAGCCTCTATTTGGCCATCTCCCCATGACATCACGGATCATGTCAGTTTCCTCCATGCTCTTTGCCGGGGCATAGGCTTTCACCCCGGCTAGATTTAATATTTGTGTTAGCCGGACTTTAGAGGGAAGTGGCCGATGGGGCTTTTCTTCCCTCTTCCCCTAAGGGGGTTTGCCTTACCGAGACGCTTCAATGAAGAGCGGCCGGTTATTCGCTGCCTACTGGCTTTCCTGGCACTACCCTGTGAAAGCAAAAGAGGGACTGCCAGATTTGAGATGGAGTCACGTGGTGACGCCAAGGAAGTGGTTGAGGGGGAGCTCCCTGCACCCGTAGGCACTGGAGAGGAGTATGCCTCCTCTCCAGTTTAAGGGGAGGGAGGGCACCCTGGAAAACCACAGAAGGGAAACCTCCATTTTCTCTGTGGAGCTGCCTGAGGGCGGTTCCGTTTTTCTTAAAGGGAAAATGGGGAGAGATTCTGGTTTTGGTAAGTTTTCATCCATGGGCATGGTGGGCCCTTTTTTTACAGGATGCAAATACTAATCACCCCCCGCAGTGGCTTGCTCTGCGAAGGGTGAGTGCAGGCCTGGCAGAGCCAGGTGCAGCCATTTTAGACCACCCCTCCAGCCTGGTGGCCTGGCAGTCCCTCAGAATGACGGCTCGTTCTTGGACGCGGCGTAAAATTGATAGTGTGAAGAGAGAAAAAAAAGTGATGTGGTCAAGGTAGAGGGAAGAATAAAGCAGGTTTTTAATAACCAACCATCCCAAACCAGATCTCAGGGGTCAGGGAACATTGTCCCCTTCCCCCTTAGCCCCGATCTGGTATAGTTGGCTAAAAAGAAATTCATCATCTACCCTGTGAAATTAGCAGCTGACCAGAGAACATTGTTTAAGAGGTTGTATGAAAAGCGAGGAAACAGTGGTGAAACACAAGTGTCTGAAGGAAGGAAAAGAGGCTAAGCTGGGATCGGACGGGGTGTTCAGTCTCGTTAGAACGGTGGCCAGGATGGCAAATCACCGCGCCACTTACGGGGACTCAAGAAATAAGTTTCAGAAGAGTTTTAAATTGTCAGACGAGACAATTACTTGGCTCTGCACAAAGACCTACTCTCACTTTCTTATCCACCCTCTTTCTGGCGAGTCGCGTAGCAAAGCTTGAATTCTCTTTAGATACCTACTTATATAAGAGCCATATCTGAACCGGGAGGCTAATTCGGCGCAGGTCGAAGCCTTGCCCGGGACGGGTTAGATCTCGTGTGAGCGGCGGACACAAGTCAGGTGGAGCAAACACTGTTAGGGATAGGCTATAGGTAAGTAGGTAGGTAGGTAGGAAATACTGACTCGCCAGCTGAAATATCTAGTTAGAATAAACGGATATAACAGCAAGCTATACCTAACTCATATTTTTTCCTAATCTTTAGCCTATGAAGAAAAAGAAAAGAACCCGTTAGTGAGAAGATGGACACGCTAAACGGGTCCCTTTGCGCGCCCAGAAGATCGCGCAAAAACCCGACAGGACTAACGTATTCCGAATAATCTACGTGGAACTCGGTTTAGTGCAAGTTAGGCTAATAGACTACACTAATTCCTATATCGCAGTTTGCCAAAACGACAAAGATGTAGATAAATTCTTTCCGAAAAGCTACGGAGGAATTAACAAGGATTGGATTAGAGGCTAAAGTGCCCCCACAAACAGAGGCCCAGAAGACTGTATACTGTCGTCAAATTTACCCATGGATAGGAGACCATAAGGCAGACGAGATAGAAGAGGAAATAGAGAGAGCACCGCCATGGGCAAAAGTCAAACATGTAATGAAATTTTTTAATCATACAAACAATACGGAATATTTACACGTATTCAAGGTAATATTCAGCGAAACAAATATTACTGTGAAGGCGAGGGAATCAGGTATTCTCGCGTTTAATTTAAAAATCACACCTGATCAAATACAAAGAGATAAATTTATCAGTATTCAAACTTGCTTCAACTGTTACGCGCTTTAAATGCACTGCAGAAGGGACTGTCTGATAAAAGATATTAAATGTTCTGAGTGTAGCGAGAAAAAATATACGTGGTGGGAATGTAATTCTCAGATGAAAAAATGTTTAAATTGCAATAGAAACAATCGCACCCTGGCAATGGCATGCCCAATGAATCATGAGCAAATTAAAATAAGAAAAGAGAAGGCTAGAGCAGAAGAAGAAAAACAGAATCTCACATTCGCTAAAGTCGCTAAAGCAACAGCCGAAAAATCAAACTGGTAAAAAAAACGTAATCGAAGATAAACAAGGGAAGTCTCTGAATTTACTAGCTTGTATTCTACACGCATACGTGTTGGATGTATCAAACCTGGGATCATATCCAAGGGAATTAAATCTAACATTAAAAACAATGGTTTAGACAAAATATCGTTCTCTGAAAACCCACCATACAGACATATTAAACGTCCAATATAAAACAACAAATTTAGACAAGACCCAAGAACACCAAAAGACCCCTATCCAATAGAAAACCACAGAGCCTAACAGGACAACGAATAGAGACCCAAGACTAAGGAAGAATACGCAAACAAAGGAAAAGAAGAAGAGATGGAGATAGAAGTCGCCCCAAACAACAACAACAATAAAGAAACGAACACAGTAAACCAAACCCAAGAAGGAACGAACCCAGTTCCATCTCCAAAACTTGTGGAAGAAACAGGTGAGGAACATCAAAGCTTCAACCTGAAGATCTACGCCTCTGGGGAAAAGCCCTTTCCCGATAACAACGAAGATATGGTACAAGGTATTAAAAAGGGACTCTATAAATTCGAAAAGAAAGGCCCGTATACAGAATGTTAGGTATTCACAATGATAACTGCAGGCAAATTAGAAATCCCCCAGGAACTACGCTATACACTAAAGAAAGAAAAATCAACAAAAAAAGAAGTGGAAGGACAAAATCGCCCATCGAGCGCGAAGCGTATAAAACAGAGAAAACAGGAAGCCGGGAAGAAAGAAAACATAAATAATGGCCCACGCAAGAAAATTAAAAAATAATAAGCCAAAACGTAGCTAGATGAAATGAGAAAAGATTCTCTCTGAGCAACGCATATTTAAAAGAATACCCTGATATCATTCTTCTAAATGAGATCAACATCGACCCAGAAATAAATAAAATCAATATGTTCAATTACACTGTGATTACAAAAAACACATATGACATCAATTACGACGGCGTCGCTATGACAAACCGAAATGATATAAGCTTAAAAAAACTCAGAGATTTTGACGAAGCATATCTAGCGATTAGCATTAGAACAACGACAGTCAATCTAATAGTGGCAACGGGCTACCAACCCGCAAGGAGAGATTTCTTGCCATTCTACAACTTTACAGAAATATTTGGCCACAGAGACCAAACAGTCTTCATGGGCGACTTAAATGCCAGGAGTAGAGCCTCCGACTACATTCTGAACTACAACACAGACTGAAGAAACCTCGCCTAATTATTGGAAAGAGGGATAGTAGAGCGTCTAGGATCGTAATTTCCAACTTAACCGGGCCAATATAGTGCTACTAAACCAGATATGGTTTTGACAACCCCGAATTACATAATAGAGAAATGCCCTCCATAAACTAGCGAACACGAAGTGGTGGCCATGACTTTACTTATGGACCTTATTCAGTTAAGTGCCCACCGAGGAAATCATATAGACAGGCCGATTGGACCAGCTACAAAGAAGACCTAACTGAGGCGTCACTACAAGAAATAGACCAAGAGATTGACGACATCATGGAGGCACTTGTCAGGGCAGATAAAATACATATTCCCGCTACAAAGTATAGAACGTTACCGCACCCAATCAGGTCATCACAAATAGAAAATCTCGAAAGGGAATATAAAGATACAAGAGATTTAATCCAACGATTTGACCGTCAGAGGCGACCGTGCAAAACTGCGGCACGTGAAAGACCAACTAATAGAGGAAATAAAAATAGAAAGAAACAAAAGGTAGGACCTTTTCGTGGAAGCCATAGACGATGAATTAAACCCTACCAAATTATGTCAGAAAATTAGCATCGCCAGGGAAAAAGAAAGCCGAGACTAAAAATAAAACTTCAAAATGAAGATGGAAATGAAAGGGAGCCCCAAGAAATTGAAGAAGCGTTCCGAGAGCACTGGAGGAGGGTTTTTGATATCTCCTTAACGAAAACGAGGATTTTGACGGCGACCACGAAGCAAGAGTGGTAGAAGACTGAGAGCAAAACCGCCAAGAAATAGTCCCCAACATAGCTGCTTCACCATCACTGCTGATAAAGCAAGGGATCGAACCGATCACCCTAAAAGAAATTCAAGAAACGCTCAAGGCTACTTAACAGAAGGCACTTAGGGCATCAGGGACAACAAAAGAAAACCTAATGCGTGCAGTAGTCACCTTTTTATTACAAATAGCAGCAGTATTTAACGCCTCTCTAAGCGCAGGATACTTCCTTGATGGACTAAAAAGGGGGAAGATTATCTTTCTACCAAAACCTGGTTAGCCACCAAATACCCCGGGAAACTTCGACGTGAATGTTCCCGTCTCCGTGAGAATTCAAAAGATGATGAAAAGAAAGCCCTCAGTTTGGGACTGGGTTTCTCTCTCAGTAATGAGGTAAATTATGACAAACTTGCGAAATCATTTGTCGATCTGGATGATTTAGTGACATAAACATTATTGGTATTAAATTTTTCAAATATGTTGTTAATTCCTTTTTAAACCATAACGTGGAATCATATCCTTCCGCACCGATTTTTCTCCGAACAAATTTTGAATCTTTAGAAAGAACCTTCCTTTTTTTTTAGTAAAACTGATAAATCACCTCTCTAAAAATTTTGGATGAAGCGGATTATGTCAATAAGCTGTGTAATCCTTTATCTCATGAATCGACATAACATAAATAAATTAAGGACTATTTAACCTCCATTATCGCCAACTTCAATAGAAAACTAAAGATTTATTCCAAAAATTATAGTGAATCTTCTTCTTCATTACCCTATTCATATGGTTTGATCAAGATTCATAAAATGAGTTTTTTTATGTATCCAATAATTAATTCCATTGTCCCTTTTGGTTATAACTTCCCAAAATGGATTGTTTCTTTTTGAATCCTCTTCTATTAAAATCATTTTGATTTCAATGAAAGTCTGAAGGGCCAGACTTCCATTTTTAATTTTCAAGTGATCAAGTTTAGTGTTTTTTCTTTGTTTACCAAAATTTTCATTAATTATTCACGTTTATTTTTACCTGGATCAGACAAAGATTTCTTCCCAAAATTATTGGTATGTTCTCCTTCCTTACCCTATTCATATGGTTTGCTCAAGATTCAAAAAATTAGTTTTTCTATGTACCCAATCATTAATTCCAATGTCCCTGTTGGTTATAACTTCGCAAAATGGATTGTTTCTTTTTGAATCCTCTTCTCGCTTGAATTTCTTTCCTCTAAATTTAAAATCATTTTGATTTTAATGAAAATTTGAAGGGTCAGATTTCCAAATTTACTTTCTAAATGATCAAGTTTGGTGATTTTTGATTGTTCCCTAAAGTTTTCCTCAATTATTTACTTTTATTTTGGCTCGAATCACTTGATAATTTTACCATATCCAAACTTCCTTACCCAAGATTTGCATTGACTTAATTAAACTATACTCTTAACTTCTATCTAAGTTTCAATGGTGAATGGTACCTGTAACGTTTCGATAGGAGTATGGGTAATCTTCTATAATCTTAATTGAGCTTTACTCTATGGATTTTATAAAAAAATAAAGCTGCTCGCTCCTATCCGTACTAAGAGCATTGTTTGCTACTAGTATGTAGTCCATAACTTAGAGCTTTCGATTATATTTAACGATGAACTATGTAAGATCATTCAACAAACTCCCTTTTAGATATCACTATACATCGTACCCATCAAGTTTTCAAAGTTAATGTTTAACGTAAACCCACTCATGTTTCTTTCTATTATGTACAATTATTCTAATAACCCTCAGAAAGGTCAAAAATCGGTTTTACTCAAATTTTGAATTGCTCACCCTTAAAGTTTACGTCCTTGAATTCATCAATGGTGAATTTAAAATAATAAAGAATATTGGGAAAATACTTAAAAAACCACAATATTTTTACGTAAATCTCTAAACGCACATAAACTACCTTTTTACCACGATAATCATACTACACTTATGCAGAAGAAAATTTTATCCCATCCTTACAATGATCAGCTAACTCATTTCCTATTGTTGGTATTCGGCGAGTATGTTATGGCTTGGATACCATCGAATGGTTAAGATCTGATAACTTCCTTTATCTGCTATTCTATAAAGTAAAACTTTGCCAGTAATGTTAAGAAAATGTAGACATTAGTATTTTGTTTTCTATTTTTTGTGGTTAATGTGGACACACAACATCTGGGAATTTACTGGGTGGGATTAGCGAGCACTCGTAAAGGCGGATAAATGTAGTTCCAAATTGACTTCACCACTGGATAAAGAGGCAGAGATAAGGGGTATGAAGCAGTATATTGGTATAATGATTTTATACGTGTATTATATACCCTACAATAGCCGTTAGTTAAAGGAACAAGTCCTGACATTTTTTAAGTTGAAATTAAAACTCCACAACTCTTTAATAATAAAGACATTTGATTTCATTCCAAGTCCAGACGGTGCGAAAGAGAACATCAATACAATTAACCTATGAGAGAAAAATTATGATATATCCTTATACACATATGAATACATGTATTTTAATAATCTAAAGATCCATTTTAATTACTATTTATATAAGGTAAGATTATATACTATATTATAAAGGCTTTTAAAAGAATTACCACCAAACACAGCTCTTCATGGGGACTTAACCAAACAATTTATTATGTGATGTGTCAAAGACAAATGGTACACTCCTATCTTGAAAAATAACTTAGATTCATACATTTTTCTAAAGCTACTAATCTCCTGCTATAAACATTAATAATATGGTTAAAAATATTGGAGCTAACTTCTCTCTAAGCAACCTATTGCTAGTGATGGAAAAATTACAATAAATGGCCAGTTTTACCTATATATAGCATCAATTTTATCATTTTTTTTATTGTTTCTTAAGGAGAATATGTTCTCTTCTGCGTTTGTTTTAACTTAAATAATATTTAATTTCTTAAAGTCCCTTTCCACTCTATTTTTTAAAACAATTCACAGATTAACTCTAAATTACGTTATCTGGCCAGTGATTCCAGGCAGCAGTTCTTTTTGTGAGTGGAAAAATTACTACAAAAAAGACTATGAATTCCTATGATTTATTTTGAATATATATTATAATCTAGTTTACATTTCTACAGGATGACTGAAAGAGGAGTCTGATTGGAGTTATGTAAAAACTGGGAATTTTATTTATGAAATTAAATAAGCCCGAGAAGACGACGGAAAGTTTCTGAGGAGTTTTGTGCTGATGTGCTGAACTCTTTCTCTAACTGTTATTTTGGGGGGTAGATAAGTTAACAACCTTTCTCGAGTACTCTAATAGAGGACGAAACTCAGAGTTACAGAGAGAAAGAAGTTTTATAATTTTTTGAGATGAGTTAGGACCAATAATATCAAGGTATTGATTTGGTCTATTGTTTTTCAACGCAAGGTACATAAAATACAATCTCCTCAAAAATTTCTTTTTTTCTATAACTCAAGGAGAACTTGAGAATAGAAACAACAAATACAACAATTATTATTAATATAACCACGCCCACCAACCAAACTATCACTATAATAAATACTATTGCTCGGCTATCCGAAAAAATAGTGAAATTTTTCAAAACTTTATACGGAGTTATCACAACAGGAAAAGAGAGTATCTTTAATTCAAATATAAATTCCAGGCTGGAATTATGAAATCTGGATTTCAACTCGACCTTGAATGAAGGGTCGCACTAGATTTTGAAATAATACTAATAGATATATTGAGAACGCAATAGATATTGGATATTAATGACCTTAGACATTTGCGTTTTCCGACACTTGTGAACAAATAATTGAAATTGAAAAACTTAAAATCGATTTTAGTGCTTGACGAAACTAGAAGGCTATAAGTGAATAAAAAAAGGCTCAAAGTATACCAGATATATGAAAAAAAGCACTGAAGTTAGCATTCAGTTTGACTTGTGAAAAAGCTTTGATATCGAACATCGCATAAAACATTATTTTTCTACTATTTGTTTTTTCCATTAAGGAAGAATAACCTTGGTTTGGCCATTTACTTAGTTTAAGATTAATTTGATTTAAATGAAATACTAGAAGCGTAACTTCTCCAATAACCAGTACTAAATTTAGGCTTCTAGGATTTAGCGTGCTGGTGAGAAGAATTGTGTATAACTTCCTTAATCCATTCCACTGGGAATGTAGGCCCCATTGCCCCAAAAGGAATTAAAGGAAAACAAGGTTTGATCGTAAAAAAGACAGATTTGGGGGTGGAAAAAGAGGTCATTGTGGAGAGTTGTGTTCTCTCCATGTTCCGAAACTCAGTGACCCTACCAATACTTTCCGTAACTTCAACCACTTCAATACCAACCTTCTCTCAAAACTTTTCATCCAGAGACTTCCCTTTTAAAATCTGTAAATTTTTTAATCAAAAAATGTCAAAAGAACGAGGGACAAAACGCAGAAAGGAAAAATCCCTCAATGAAAGATGCCATATTGATTTCTTACTGATATTTCTTCTATTAATTTATTCTAATATATCTCAGCATATCTTTTGCTTACCTGCATGAGAAGTTAAGTCACATCGTGTCTTCCACCATCATAAATAAAAGAATTAAATAACGGATTGACCCTTAATGCATTTTACTGAAGTTCACACCAATTATTTTATTTTTGGAGGGAAAATTTACTCCTAAGAAATCAACTGTGAATTCCTATGATTTAGTTTTAATAGGTATAATTATACCTATTCATAGGAGTTCACAGTTAATTTTCTTTAAGTACATTATATATATATTTATATATATATATTGGAAGCTCAACCTAATTAGAATCTAGTTAAACTTCCAATATATTCATTAATTTTGAAGAAACATTTTACTTCGCACTTACGAGTACACACACGGGTTGGTTTTAATTTAACTGCGCTGTATGCACTGAATGTATGTGGTTGTTATATCATTAAATAGCTACGGTAAAATTCAAGGTTACAATTCCCAAGTAAAACAGTTCTTTACAGTGTTATTAGACTGGCATATATATATATATATATATATATATATATATATATATATATATATTGCATGTGTCTTGCACTGTGTGTAGAACCTAACATCTCTGCAATTGACAAATTAATGATCTGTTGTTTATTCATTATAGAACGTTTATAATATTCTCTGTTATCATTATTTGATTGAAGTTGTAAGTTTTTCCTTGTGAACCTTTTTTCACTCTTACCATGTTTTCTATTTCTCTATCTTTTTATAGTAATTTGTTTATCACTTTCAATTTTTCTAACCAGTGAAATTGTCTCTGTGGTAATTTAAAAGCCCTATCTTCGTTCATTATTTCCTAGCCTCTTTCCTGATGTAGATAGTTTATATTCTCTCCCCTCTTGTACCTAGGAAGAATAAGACAATGTATTACTACGAGTTCCAAATGTTTTATTAAACATTAGTTAACGAAGATCAGACCAATAATATTTTGAATTCCACTAAATTACCGTCTATTACGAAGAATCTTTTTAACTCCTGCTGAGGGTCACGAAATTTTGAAATTTTCACATCAACTGTTAACAGATTCCACTGTTGAAGACAACAGTCTAGCATCACTGCCTTATTTTTGGGTAGTTGCCGATCTTTTACAATGTCATGGAGTTCCTCCTGTGTTATGATATGGGGCCTAGAGTAGTGTAATTCATCAAAGTTTGGATCCCACTTTAATTCAGCACTATCTTACTTGTCTGCTTCCTCGTCACTACTTTCTTCATCTAATGGAATTTTGGATATTCACTGCACTTCATTTTCTTTTTTGACAAGGCATTTTCTACTGAAGGTACCATGCAGAAATATCAATTGTTGGTATGGTCTGTTGGCTCTCGATAGTCATTGGCACAGCAAAAAGCATTCCTCTCCTCTTCCTCTTAAAACATTGGCGAAGGGTAGTAGCACAAGTATTGTAGCATATCTGAGGCGCCTAGTTCTTTTCCTGGTCACCAATCTTGCATCTAAAATATAGGTGATATGCCTTTTTTAACCATAGCAGTTATATGGTGCTTCTGTATTGCAAAGGTCACTTCACGACAAATGTAGCAGAAGCTGTCTGCCTAATTCACACAAGTACAATGCATCTGAAAAAATAATATAACAAACAATTAGAAGAAAAACAGTAAATATATTCATAATTTAATCAGTATAATAAGAGCATGACAGCTTAGTAGAAATAATTTTATGATTCAATAGAAAAATAAAATTAATAGAAAATGCCTCGTATGCATATCAACAGCTGGCTCAATATAAGTTTAAAAAGAGCTTGAATAGGTAAATCACCTACCTTTCACCTTAAAATGTAAATTTGCACAGTACAGCCACTTACTTTAACTGCTAGAGTAATACTGAAAAGCAGTGAGACTGTCAGTGTGGTAAGAAACACATTGTCGCCAGCCTGGTGGATCCTATTGTGACACGTGGGTGTATCTTGAAAAGTAAAGCAAACAAAAGGTTTTAACCATAATATGCATGATCAACGACCTAAACTTATTTGTAAAATGCCACTTTGGTCTTGGAAGCATTTTAGTTTTTTACTAATGTTATTTACACTCGATCAATAAATCTGAAATTTCCCGAAAGTTTTTATGGCTTTGCTCAGTATAACGAGTGGGGAGCTTTTTATTTTTTTCATGGCTTCAACATACAACTCTTAATCCAGCATCCAGGAAGCAGTTCCTTACTCATAAGGAAAGGAATTTTCTGCATCTGTGAGCTTAATCAGCAAATTCACCTCCAAGTTTAGAGCGATGGCCCCAAATTGCCTGTTTTTAAATGCAAGATACTTGCACGTTTTCCTAGGTTCCCTTAGAATAAATTTGATCAATTCCCAAATGTATTTATTAAGTTTTAATTTTGTACACCCAAAGTTGTGTGGCGAAATTCGTTTGAGCTGAATCTAAAACTTATTATTACCCTAATTATAACTTTTTAGAATAATGGCAAATGAAATAGTGAATTTAAAAAATATAATACCTATTTACTACGCCAAAATTTAGTTATCTGAAGACTTCAATCATAAAACGCTCTGTTGCAATTAGATTTTTCCTAATGTATTAGTGTTATATTGCGCCATTACATTAAGTTAAATTTCAATATTAAAAATATTAGGACAACAAATATTTCTTTAAGTGTTCTTTTTTCAACCCAAATTAAGAGAAAAACAATTTAGATATAAAATTAGAATTATTTTCTGACAGATTCTCAGCTTTGGATAACCTAATGAAGCAATATGTCTTATTAAATAAGGGTACTTTTTGAAAAAGGCAAAATAATGATCAAAGGTTTTCCTCAAACACACATGTGCGTTTTCAATATATACAGCCTCTGTCAAAAGTTTAAGGACACTAGGAAATATTAGGAACAAATAAATGCAACGTAGCATTTTTTATGCATATCAATAGGAGTATAACATCGAAAGTTGTATAAACCACAAAGAATAAAAAACTAACCAAATAAATAATACCAAAGCATGTAACATCAGTATCCTAAAACAGATAAAAGGATGAACTTCTGTGAAAAGTAGAGCAACAAATAACTGATACATGAAGTTCAGGTGTATTTTGAGAGTCCCTTGGCAGTGATGAGGGTGTTTGTTCTCCGTGGCATCCTCTAAAAGAGGATACGATACTTGAGGAGTGCGATGCTGGCCCACTCCTTGGTGATATTTGCCCTCAGTTGTTCGTTGGAGGCTGGCTGGTGACATCTTATAGCCTCTGTTAGGTCATGCATGAGGTCTTTCAGCGATTCATATCCGGAGACTCTGTTGGCCAGTTTATCACCGTGACATTTCTGTCGCGGAATACTGTCTGATATCATGTGGAATTGTCCTACTGAAAAATCAGATTACGGGGATTTCTTGCGAGAGCTAAGGCTAAATGCATCTTTTTATTTCTCTGAATTGATTGCGCTTTTTAAAAAGAGTTGGAGACCCATCCTTCAACATGACAAACAGCCCCATACTATTAGAGAGCGGCATCAATGATTCACTTTGGGCACTATTTCATCTCGATTACAATTCTCCTCTGCTGTCCTGCGGTTTTTCACGTTTCCTCGCTTCGATAACGACAGAAAAGTCGAAACGTCTAAGCATAAGACACGTTACAACCGACGGATGGTCCAATTGCGGTAAGGACTTGCCTTATCCATTCAATGCTGCTTCTGCTAAAGGATGGGCCGAGGCTTCCAGGAGGCTTTGCATTACTTCAGTACTTGTCCATGCAGCCTGAGACGCACTGTGCTAATGGATGCATTAACTTGCAGACTTCTAAATTACAGCCTGGTAGTGAACTGAAGTTTTCTTACAATCCTGAAGCTTATGTGATGTAGAAAACTTCTCGTCAAGTTTTTGCTTCATAAGTCATATTTTTGATTATGTATGCTTTATACTTTGCTTTTAAGCACATGGGTATTTTATACTTTTCTTTTCAGGGAAATAGGTATTTTATACTTTTCCGCTATGAGGAAAATTTTCTTTGGGAATCTTAAGTGATTCATGCAGACCCTTTATCCTCATTGCCTTTAATATGCTAGTTAGTCTCATAAAGATTTCTTCTAGAGAGGCGGTGAATAATTTTGGAGTGATTATATATCCTTGTCATTCGCGCTGATGTAATCAAAAGATGTCTGAATCCTTATTCAATATAATGTAGGATTTAAAGATTTGGTATATGTGTTTTATGACAGTTATATATGGAGACTGGATCTATGCCTTGAATCTGCAATGCTGTTATGATCGCTGGTATTTATATAGGATGAATTGATTTACGCTGAGTTACGTATCACAAATATACAGTTGAGGCATATTGTACTCTGACGTTTTCTCATCGAGTTGGTTGAGAGTATGTGTGCGGTCCTTCAGTGAGAAGCCTTTTCTAAAGCCAGCTTTGCTTTTGGTTGCTTGGCATCTTGATGGTTTTACATTCTTTTATCTATCTCTCATGTAAAGAATTTATCGACATAGGAGGGAAGTCTTATTGCTCGGTAGTTTGTAAGGTATAATTAATCAGCTTTTTGGTTTAGAATGGATATTATAGAATCATAACAGTCCTCCGGGATCTTAAACCGGTTTTTAGACATTCAATAAAGCAGGAAGTTAATTTGTCCACAATGGTTGTTGCTCGAGTTCCTTTCAAGCTACTTTTTAGTTTTTTCATATATTTCTTATAGATCCGGCATAATTGCACAATGTTCCTCTTCTGTACCTGCAATGGGAAACTTTTCTTTAAGAAATCTCTCTTTATCCATTTCCTACCCATATCCTAGATTGATGGTGTCGACAACAATAGTAGTATTATATTTTCTGATCTCAGATCATTGTTTAATTTTAATGATCTAGTTTAGTCATGCTAATTAACTTTTGGGTTGTGCTTTATTGCTTTAAGTCTTTTGTGTTTTTTCATTAAGATTATAATTTCATCAGAGAGTATGTTGTTTTTCTTAATTTGCGTTTACCTCTATTTTTCGGCCGTGTCATCATGTGTTCCATCAAGTTATTATTTGTTAATATAGATTTCTGTTGTCTCTTTTTGAACAGACAAACTGTTGGCAATTTGGAGGCATTTTGCCAGTATAAAGTCATCCAGATCTTGTCGCATTTAATTTCGTTCCGCCACTGAAGGCGTTCCCATGCTTGCTTCATTAACTTGTTTGACTATTGCATTAAAGTCTCTGATGGCGATGTTAAAATGGCCTTTGTTTTTAAATACTTGCCCAGATGCTATCATAAAATCAATCAATTTCTTCCTGCGTACTAGCGGATCTCGATACGTACAATTCAACTATTTTTAAGAGGTACTCGTACTTACTAGAGATTCTTATATTAACTAATATACTATTTCTGATATTCGGTCAAACTATACCCGTATTATATGAGCTCTATTAATCCTGAAACCAACTCAATGATGCTATTCGTTTTCTTTTCCTTTGTGGTAAAGTAGGTGATGGTCAGTAATTTCACTGAGAACTTCCCTGTATCGGTGGGTTTCAAACAGATCAATTATATCTCATTTAATATAATTGACTTTAGTGGAGAGATCTCTAACATGTACATAAGAGAGTGTAAGATAATCTAAAATACGCACTAATAGTATGCAGCCGAATATTTTGAGACCAAGTTTTTTTTTCATTCGATTTAATATTTACTTGATATAAGTATTATAATATTTAAATTGTCGACGATTTAGAAAGAAGTCCGCATTTAAAAAAATATAAGAATCCCAAAATCTGGCTGGTCCTGTTCATATAGGTTCTTTTGAACCCTATAGGGTTTACATAAAGAAGTATTTTAAATGGGTCAAGTGATAAGTAGAAGAAAAGAGATTATAGGCTGTCATTCTAGGAAATGCCTGTTTTTATTTTCACATAACTGATGTTGATTTTCCCCGGGTTTAAATTTTTGGCAAGGTACAGCGTCGTTTTTAGGTTTACTGGACTTACTTCAAAAAGGTAGAGGCCATTCAATATCAATTTGGGACACAATTAAATGCCTTGGGGTTGTCATTCCATGCCATGTTTAGTTGTTTCCCCGTCATTTATACTACTCCAATACGATTTTATTTATTACTACTTGGTCTATTGTACTCATGTCTTTTCCTTTTCCACACTTCTGGCGTAGTTTTGTTATCTCTAGGGTTATGAACGTATAGTGCTGTCACGTTTATTAACTAGTAACAATGAGAAAAGGAAGATTAATGCTTATCAAAGGTTTGATTGTAATTTCACCAGTTACTTAAATATGTACTGTAATATTGAATTTTAATTCAGGATAAAAATATATAAGTTTTAGAGAGTAAATGCCCTTATCCAGGAATAAAATTTTGATAGGAAGTAATAGCCAATGATTTTAACAAATACTGACATAATGTAAGGTAAAGTACCAAAATTTACTATCAACAGTAGCTAACATTGTTTACTTTTATCCTTAGAAATAATAATAGAATGACATAAATAGCAAAGTATGATAACCAATGTGATAATTTTCTCCAGCTTATATAAAGGCCACAAGAGATTGATAAAAGAATGGGATGGAAACCTCCTAATGAACAGGAATGGTTAAATAGTTTATGAATGGTAGAGACCAATAACGAATTACCTCCAACGACAATACTGTGGCCTAGAGTGCCTCTTTTATCTGGAATCTTTCTTTAACTCCATTCTTGTTGAGCATATTCTATATGTATAATCATATATGATATATATTATTTAAATACTATATATTTTATAGAGTCTAGGACAAAAATGTATAATATTACAATTGCATTCTTACAATTCTCTTTTGATTAAATGTTAGAAGAATCGTTATAAGTCTTCTTGAACGTGTGGGATTGCAAAGAATAAAAGGGTAATGTTCCCCCCCCAAAAAATGCATTGTAAAATTACGCCTCAGTACTTCAATTGAAATATTTGTAAGCAGAAAAAAATATTCATTTAAGTAAATATTCATTTTGCTTTATGTAACAAAACCAAACCAAAGTTTAAGGGAAGTGTGAGGCAACAAGAAATAAAAATGTTCAAGCTCATAAGCAGAGTGTAGAGATATAAGAGTTTAACAAAAACTGTTGTGAAATAGCGAGTGTATATATGTATCGAAGCCTTCCTCTTGGCGAGAACTAAGGTAAAAATAACAAAAGACATCTGGGTTTAGCTTAGGCCCCTCCGATGTTCTCCGGTAACATAGGAGAACGGACAAAATTTCTAGATACGAAAGTTAAAAGTGCAAACTGTCTACATCGTAATACGTGCTCTCCTAAGTTCAAAATGCCGAGTAGACAAACAACAGCCTTCAAAAAGGGAGACTTCATTTGCGGCTCATCTGGGAGTCTCCTATACCTCTATTTACCCAGCAGGGTTAATTGAGGTATATAACAGGTCGAGACGAGAAAACCAGGCTTTTTCGTTTTCGTCAAGAGATAGAAAAGACACCAGTAGAGAGGCCTTTTCACGTTCGAGAAGAAACAGAAAAGTCACCGGTAGAAAGTATTTCGGCAAGTTAAGAAAGACTTGCAGTTTCTTGGACAATACCAGATTGATGTTCAGTAAAATTCTATTTGGGTTGAAGATCTGAAATGTTCCTTGAACGAGATGCTTTCGCTGTATTTGGTAAATTCCAGAAAGAACTCCCCTTTTATTCATTCCTCTAGAATAAAATAAAGTATCGCACTCTTAGAGAACGATCCTCAAGCGATCACCGAGGCAGGAAACAACGCTTCAAGACAAATTTTATTTGGTTTATTAAACATAATAAACCAAATTAATATATATATAATCTCGGCTAACCCACGACACAGAGTAACTTAAAAACTACACAGTGTGTTTGTTGGTCACTATTACTACAAATAAATAAGGTATCCCCATAACTGGTAAAAAAATGGAAACAACAAAATTTAAAAAGTAAAAATATGTAGTGTTAAGAGGGACAATTTTTTAGGCAATACTTCGCCACACGCATTTAACACAGTACTACAAAAAAAGGCGCATTTCCAAAGCATCCCAAACGTGTAAGTTTAATGGAAACTGGGAATCGGAAAATTTCCGTTGTCAAAAGCACTGAAGTCACCATCAATAAAAAGTCATTGTATCGCTTCGGGTGAATAAAATCAAAGCGGTCACTATAGATATACAGAACTCGTTCAATATAAGTTTTCACTAGGAGGCCTGAAAAAGTTTCCAGTTTTTAAATTCGTCTGTAAACTAAAGGAATATACGAGTGTTTATATATATATATATATATATATATATATATATATATAAGCCATGGCTTCACTACACACCCACTCCGGGGAGAGCTTGCGCTTCGCTTTGCTCGCTACCAGCACTTCGGGATGAAGGCCTTCGGCCTATTTGATCATCCAAATCGATTATAATCACCTCCATGTTTCCCTACCCTCTCATCTCCCTCTTCCTCTTGCCCAATTACACCACCTACTCCTCACCCTACCCCTTTCACACACATATCCCCATTCCTTACCACTTCTCTCCACCTACCCCACTTTTCCCAAGAGGGGCAAGTGAAAGGAGGAGGTGAAGGGGAAGAGGGAGAGATAGAAGGAGGATAGAGAGGGAGCAAGGGAGAAGAGATAGGTGGGAGGGAAAGGTGAGGGATAGAAAGTGTGATAGGGAGAGGGGGTCGGAGTGGGATGGGGGCGGGGTAGGAGATGGGGGAGAGGGAGATGGATGGGTGGGTGATGGATAGTTAGGTTAGATAGTTGGAGGATAGGGAGATGAGGGTAGAGGTATGGGGGAGAGGAAAGGAGGGAGAAAGAGATGAGATAGGTAGACTAAGGGAGAGGGAAGGAGGGAGAAAGATATGAGATAGGTATACTAAGGGAGAGGAAAGGAGGGAGAAAGAGATGGGATAGGTAGATTTGGGGAGAGGGGAGGGGAGGGGAGGAGAGAAAGGGCAAGTGGAGAGTGGAGAGATAGAGGAGAAGATGAGGGAGAAATAGAGGAGGGGAAAGAGGGAGATGGGGAGAGAGGGAGGTGGAAAGGGAGGTGGTGGAGAAGGAGTTCGGGAAAAAAAGGATGGAGATAAAGAATGCAGTGGATATTCATACAATATACTTGTCCACTGTTTTTTTAAATAAATTATAAATATTTACAAAATAACATTCTAAAATATATGGTTATGGATATATATATGTATATATATTAGTGTGGTAACAACCACCCCAAGGCTTTCATCAGATTTATTTGGATAAGAAAATTTAAGTATATTAGATAATTTAAAATAGGGATTCTTCTCACCTCCTTTAACAGTAAATGTATCTATTTAACGATTCTAATGTGCATATAATAAATATTCTAAACGGTAATAAATTCTAAGTATGTAAACTACTCCGTCTGTCTTTGGGGGCATCTTTATATTATAAAATCGAAAACAACAACGACCTTTAGATGCGCTCTATTACTAGTCCTAGAAGAAGTTGGGAATATAATGTAAGAAGGTCTTTGAATGTCCTCAAGAGTAAAAATTAACACGTTAATATTATGGTTTTATTCCGCGTTATTTAATTATAATTAATCTTGCATTCGTCCAATCAATTTTTCTAAAAGAATGTTGATTCACTAATTTTGAACTGTATTTAATGGAAGACAGTTCCAAGTTGAAAAAAATTTGATAAGTATAACGTTTCCCACGATGTTCCTATAATCAAATTTTAATTTCATTTTATCAGCATTTGTTGGTGTTACGGTCACAGCGCGTTCAAAATGTGAATCAAGTTGAGTCGAAAGTACTAATCTTTTTGCAAAGGTGATTTCAGTTCTTTAAGTCTCTCTTAATAAGATTAATTTGCTATCATCAGGATTAGCCTTTTTTTTCTTTTTAATATATCTCATCTGGGGTCTGCCTTCTAGGACATAAGTCGCCGTGCTGAAGCTAGCCAAAATCTAGGCTATATTAAAAGCTAAATTAAGAAAAAACAAACAAAAAAAACAACAAAAAAACAAACGAAAAGCAAAAAAAAACAAATTGAAAATATAGAGGAGCACCGTCGACGGGGAAAGGCCTGCACTCCGCCACCGATTAAGCCGGCGATCCATATTCGAATATTAAATAAGGGGGAGAAGGCCGGCCTTCTTCAACTTCTCCAAAAAGTTCAAAAGTCCACTCATCGGTGTGCACGAACCGTCCCGAGTAAAATGGACAGGCGGTAGCCATCCCGCTCATCCCGGTACCGGGGCAGGTAACATGCGCGAAGATCGCCCAGACTGGGACATTTAACAAGAATGTGCCAACGAATCTGGGGGACAACGCAGTCTTCACAGTAGGGCGCTGGCGAGCGCTCCATCAAATGGCGGTGCGTCCCTCGAGTGTGCCCAATTAGGAGACGACAGAAAGCAACCTGAAGCCTTCGAAGCATTGGGGGGTTGGTCCATGAGCTCCTTCGCAGCGCAAGGGTACGCAACTTTAAGTTCCCTTCGACCGACTCCCATCTTCTTTGCCAATCAGCCTGAAAAGCTGCCCGCCCAGATTCCTAGATTGCAGTCGATGTGAGGACGTTTGAAACGCTGGTCCGGTCGCAGAGTCCTCGCAGACTCTTTGGGCCCTCATCGACGCGATCATTCCCCGCAATTCCTACATGTCCAGGAACCTAGCAGAAGATAATCTAGACATCTGCCCGGCTTGCCAAAACCGTGACGTCACGGATATCGCAAACCAGGGAATGCGGAGATTCCAATGCCTCGAAACACTTTGGGCGCTTTGTGGGTCGCTATAGATCACAATCCGGTCTCCTAAACAGGCACGTTGCGTAATCTCCCGTACCGAAAGGTGTATTGCCACCAGCTCCGCAGTGAAAACAGACGCAGCGCCTGGGAGAGCCCCACTGAGTTCAAAAATAGGGGATACTACGTGAAAGCCGTTTCCGTCTCGTGAGTTGGAGCCATCCGAATGCACTGGGACGGTTCCAGCGTGACACGAGGTGTGCTCCAAAAAGGTCGAACGCAATACTCCCGGCGCTGTACAAGCTTTGGGAGCAGAAGGGGAGACAAATAGCCAAATGTGGTACCCTCCAGGATGGCGTCCTGGGCAGAACCTCGAATGTCACCGTTTTGAGAGCTATATCTAGCTCTCGAAGGAGTTTCCTAGCCCTAAAACCAAAGAGCTTAGGGTATGACTGGCGTTTCTTGGCGGCATAGGCTTCGGCAAAATCTGCTTCAGATGCGGTGAGAGCTGTTGGCGACTGAGGGAGGCGCCGGGCTCGCGCGTACAGGCGAATGATACACTGTACACGGCGGAGAGTAAGTAGCATCTCTCCAGCATCGACTAGTAGGCTCTCAATGGGGAAAGTGCGGAAGGCACCGGTCGCCAGGCGAAGGCCGTTGTGGTGGATCGAGTCCATCTTCCGCAATACACGCTTGGCTGCGGATGCATAAATCTCGCATTTGTAGTCGAGCTTCGAACGAACAAACAATCGATAAAAAAGTAAGGTAGTAGCCCTATTAGCGCCCCAAGCGCTGAACGCCACGGAACGGAGAATATCCATGGCACGGGTACCTGAGACCTTAAGGCTGCGAATATGAGCCTTCCAGGTGAGGCATCTGTCAAATACAAGACAAAGGAAACGATAGGATATAACCCCTTTCAGGCGTACCCCATTAAGAAACAAGTCTGGGTCTGTGTGGAGCCGTAGATGGCGGCAGAAGTGCACCACCTTAGTCTTAGCCAAGGAAAACCTAAACATGTGCGCTTTGGCATAGCGAGAGACGCGGTTTAATGATTGTTGGAGTCGACGCTCCAGAGTTGGCATTTGGGCCACGCCAAAATAGATCGAAAGGTCGTCCACGTAGAGCGTAGCGAAAACATCTGGCAGAAACGAGGTGATTCCATTGATGCTCAGGGCAAAGTTTTTGAGACTGATGACACTTACCTGCAGAACACCCTCTTTCTGCTCCATTGGGCCGAATAGAACTCCCTTACCTGTTTGCGGAATCGACGATCTCTCAAAAATTCATATATAAACATTGGGAGGCGTTCCCTCGCCCACATCGCGTGGAGAGTCTCCCTGATACCGTATTGCCATGCGGTATCGTAAGCATTCTCCAGATCGAAAAACACCGTGGCCTAATATTGTCTACGGAAGAAGGCCTCGCAACGGCATTTTCCAGTCGTAGCAGAGCATCCGACATAGAGGGGACATGCGGAAGCCGCACTGTGCATAAGAGAGACGGTCTGCTCTGTCCAGCAAAAATGGCTAAGCTAACATTTACTAATTTCTCCATCAACTTGCCCACGAAAGAGGTTAGGGAGATTGGGCGGTAAATGGGCGGAGTAGAGTGATCTCTTCCAGGTTTGCGAAAGGCGAGCACATTAGCGATTTACCAGGAATCTGAGTGGAGTCCCTCCACCCAGAACCTGTTGAACAAATCTAAGAGAAATGCCATGCCTTGCTGACTCAGGAGTCGAAGCATGGCGTACGGAACATCGTCAGGACTATGAAGGGGGTCCGAGCACGAAGCAACATGCTGCCATCATTGGAGCGAATAACGAGGAAGCGTTTGAAGCCAGCGGTCTCGAAAACGCCAGGTAACCTCTAAATGAGGGGCCCAGATGTTATGGAGGCTCCACACTTTTATTCTTATTCAGGGGTTCCACACACGGGGAGGTAGAGAAGCCAGATGTGCCGATCTTGGCTTGGTTGCTTACCAAAGTGGCAGCGGACTCTTCCGTCCCCGCAGCCCCCGCGGATGGAGAGGAGTACTGACTCTTTTTAGTCTGTTTTCTGTTGTTTTTTCTTTTAGGAGAGGAATGAACCAACTTCTCCCCTCCTCCAGCAGGATCCCCCAGGCCAGATGGACCAGCCTCAGCCAGGTCCTTGTTCGAAATGGAGAAGGTCCTGGCAGTCGTAGGGGCACCGGTCGGAGGAGATCCCTCCCCTCCTTGTACTGCCTCGGAAACCCTAGCCGTTTAATGATTACCTTGCATAGGAGCGGATTCGGGTTCGGTGCTTGGGGCCGAGCCCGGGTTCCCCCTTATGGCAGGCCCTACCGTCTGAGGCTGGGTTGCCTCAAGGACCATGACTATCTCAGGAGGGGTCCTCCAGTTGGTCATCCCCCTCCAAGTCATCGCAGTCCCGTTGGCATCATTGTCACTAGTCAGGTGTGGGGATGCACAGGCCTTGACCCCGGCAAGGTTGAATATTCTTGCTGCAGGTCTTTTGAGGGAAGCGACCAAAGGGGCCTGGCTTTCCTCTCCCACCTAAGGGGGTTTGCCCTTCCGAGCTACTTCAATGGGGAGCGGTTGGCCATGGGCTGCCTTCTGGCTGTCTTGGAAGTTCTCTTGGAAAGTAAAGGGGGGGATTGCCGCTGGCAAGAGGGAGGTGCCCGAAAGCATTTCCAGACAAGGGGGTGAGGGAGAGTCCTCTACATCCGTAGGCGAAGAAGAGGAGTAAGCCTCCTCTCCAGTTAGAGAAATTTAGAGGGTCTCCTGCGCAAGCAGAGAATGGGGAACCTCCATTTTTTTCTGTGGATCTGCCCGGGGGCGGCTCCGTCGATGGACAAGGAGAAATTCAGGGAAGATTTTTAATTTTCTCATCATTGGGCATGGGGTAACCCTAAATTTTTCACGGGATGCATACGCTCATCACCCCTCGCAGTAGCCCGCCCTGCAACGGGAGCGTACAGGCCTGGCAGAGCGAGGTGCCACCATTTAGGACCACCCCTCCCGCCTGGTGGCCTGGTGGGAGGGGTGAAGGGAGGGGTGAAGTGAGAAGGAAAGGGGATGTGAGGAAGATATGGGTGGGAATGAAGCAGGTTGTTAAAAACCCACCACCCCTGACCGGAGCTCAGGAGTTGGGGAACGTTGTCCCCTCCTCCCTCAGCCCCGATCCGGGACGGTTGACTGAGAAGAAGGTCAGCGTCTATCCTGTGAAATTAGAGGCTTACCAGAGAAATTTGTCGGAGAGGTTGTATGAAAGTATTTTGAAGGAATGAGAAGAGGCTAAGCTGGGGTCGGACGGCTTGCTGAATCGCGTCAGCACGGCGGCTAGGATGGCAAATCACCTCTCGCCTTACCGGGCCAGGATGAGCTTTGTTGCCCTTTGCTGCTCTCTCTTCTATTTGGCAATACAGTTCACAGACAAGCAATACATGACTAAAATGATTGATATAGGTGTGGACGCATGAATCATTTCTTTATGATAAAACATTAAAAAATATTATTAGCGCCATTTTTAGTCAGTTTTAACTTAGTTTTATGAGTAAACCTAAGAAAAATGACGCTTTTATCTAAGTTAATTAATATTTTCTTCGTAACGAGTGTAACAAGAATTAGCAATACTCGGTATATATAATTTATAGTAGGAATAAACATAAAAACCCTCGGTATCGTTCCAAGACTATTTGCCGGAATGTATACAATGACTATGGCAATGTGTTTCTCACTGGTACCCTGATTTTCTTAGTCTTTTTATATACACATGATATAAGCTGTATAAATGAGTGCCCTGTAAATTTCATATCATTATTATTTAAAAATAATTTGCTGTCTGTTTTCCTAGCTTCAAGATTCAATCCCATCCCCTTTTATTCTTAGCTTACATAACCAATTAACACCTCAATATCACAACTTAAAGTTAAACAGAAAGTGATAATAAAATATAACTGTTACAAGTCTTTTCTCTAAATTCAGAACAGTTTACAGAAAATCCATCACAGCCAAATTGGAACTCATTTATTTAGCATTATTTCTAAATACTCGTATTTTAAACTTGCTTCCATAGGATTAGATAATTGACATTAAAATTAATTTTTCTACAATCTCAATTCATAGTTTACAAACAAATTTTAATCAAATCATCCTAACTTAACCATCTTACTACCAAACACGATAAAGATCTGCTCTTAGTTTTCAATTCTCCATTGAGCATAAATTGAGTGTTTGACTTCTTGAAGTTGATATGCGTCTCAAACGATCTCAAATTTGGAGAACATTTGTTATGATTAAACTAAACCAATACCCTTCTTTTTAACTATTAATTCTCATCATATAATAAAGATTCCCCATTATTTTTATTCAGATTCTGTTTGTATAAGTTGTGCTACCAATGCAATTAAAAAAGAATTTATCGTAGGTTATATATTAAACAACTAAAGGCCGAAATCAATGATAAGCTATAGCTAAAATTGCTTTTAAATTATTACCATTTAATAAAAATAAAGAATTAATTGTAACCAAAATACTTAGCAATAGTCAAAACAATGATTTCCTATTAGAGATTTTCCTCCATATTTCTTGCTTATTTTAACTAGTTAAAAGTTTATTATCTGAATTCATTACTTAAAAGAATATTTCAAACGGAGTCATAACGATTTTTAACATTTGAATTATCTAGCAGCTCCCTATATACCATATTTTTAAGTGAATTTTTAATATTAGACATTTTCTATATTTTCATATATTTTTACCATATTTTAAATACATGTACCTAATCACAGGGATTTTTTATAGCTACTCTATACTATTTTATAACTTATTCATCTATCTTATTGGTGTCTTATAATGTTGTTATACTCTTAATCGCTCAAAATAGTCCTCGTCGAAAAGAGAAACATCCGGCAATTGGTGGTTGCTTGGTTCTTCGCGTTCGTACTATACCTTATCGGCTCCCCTGCCAGTAGCTCTATCACCTATATATATATATATATATATATATATATATATATATATATATATATATATGAGAATGGATGGGGAGAAAGAAAAGTCCGGACACTACACAGAGCTCTTTATTGACGTTTCGCCTCTTGGCTTCCTCATATATATATATATATATATATATATATATATATATATATATATGTAGGTATCTTTTATTATTATTATATTATTTGTTTTACCACCATAGGGCGCTATCTTTGATTATTTAACAACTAATGAAGAGGAACGATAAATGAAACCATCTGAATTGCAATGAAATTAAAAGTAAAGTGGAAGACAAATAAATACTAGCCGACATGACGCCCCCTCCCCCCCTAAAACCCTGAGTCTTCAAAAGAATGGCATAGAAGGGCAAGCGAGGCAAGGTAATCCTCTGAAGTTGCCCACAACAACAATGTCCTGAGCCTGAGTAAGCTTCAGACACTGTGAAAACGGTGAGTAGGAGTGAGAGATAGGAGAAGAAAGTTAAGAAGAAAAGAGCGAGCAAATATAGTAGAAAGAAAAAAGTGGACTTTGTTCTTCATCGCACCTACATCTTAACGTGGACTCGAATCACGATTTGTAACTTGTCTCTATTCTAGATTGTTACTGTCACCATTACCCCTGTCCAAATTATCTAGGGTGAGTCAACTATGTGGATGTGATAGATAGTAAATAATAGTTGGCGAAAATTATTTAAGTAAGAAGATTGTAAAACGATGGTAGTTTGCCCGCAAATTTTGCTAATCTCTGTCCATTGAGGGGAGTTATAGTTAGCGTAAAAAATAAATCGAACCGCTGGCTTATATTCGCCTAGAACTGGACATTAATCTAACTGGCTTCCGAGCTCGTAGCTGTTTGCTCAGTTTCTTGATGAGTCAATACCAGTGTATTAATTGGGAGGTCATTGCTGCTAAGTTCTTCCTCTGTATCTTTTTACGATAAAGAATGCAGAGGAAGTGAACTAATTTGGTGAGACACAGAGGGGCGTGGACACCAGAGTAATGTAGCCCTGACAGGATATCCGAGCAGCGAGGCTTGGTAATGCTATTATCAAACACCTGAAAGACAATGAACACCGCATCAAGTAGAGAGAGGTAAGACCAGTCTCCCTTGTATCTGACAGAAAGAGGAAAAGGCTTTGGAAGTAACTTTCATAGCCTCGTCAAAAGGATTGAACACAAACTCCAACTTCTTCAACATAAGTCGCAACGTGGGAAATTGGTTTTGGCCTTTTCTTTCCCTCTTTTGCTGTGAACATTTTCTGGTAAACAATTCAGAGATATGAACTGTCCCATACAATTTTCTGGACTCATTAATAAAATGAATAATTAGCGACGAGTTCAATCGCTGGTCAGCGTAAGAGTGATTGGTATTAAATCAAACCTGGAGGCCCGTTCATTTCTTGTTATTTTTGTATTATTCTGAGGTGCCTCCAGAGGATCAGAACGTCAGTAACAATGAACCTCTTACCAGTTCTAGTGTTTTTTTATCTTCTCTCTACATTTGTTCTCAAAGATACCTATCAATACTTATCTAAACTACATGGCATATAGGAGGGTTCTGCTACAAAAGATGAGAGCAAGAAAGGTTTTCGTGATCAGCCGCATGGAAGAGCAAGTCACCCAAATTCGACGCTGAAGCCAACAGAAAAAAGATTACACTCATTCCACACCAGCGTGGCAGCTTAAATACAAGAATCAACACAAGAATTGAGGGATAAAACACAATTTCACGACTTATCAGGGGTAAGGATACAACTTTCACAGGAGTTGAAGGACCAAGCAACAAGGAATGGGACGATCCTCGAGGCACTTCTAAACAGGAAACTGATGAAGCTGCCCATCGTAGTAACAGGAACGAAGTGGGCCGGAACAGCATCATCTAAATCCTCTCTTACCAAGTGCTTAGCCTCTTTGAGAAGCAAGACCTATCTCTGGGGCTCAAACATTTGTCGGCATAAGAGGAATCCGACCTACCCGAGGACGTCATACTGAACCAAAGCAATCAAGAGCGTGTTTTCATTAAGTTCACATAGGAATTACCTTTTGCACTCCATACCAAGTGGTTACAACCACGAACAATCTTCCAAAGATTCATGAATGCTCTCCAAGTCCTTGCCCGCACCCAAGATATCTACATCGTTCCATTTGACAAGGACGGTGTAGTCATCATGAACAGTAGAGATTACGAAAAAAATGGCAAACCTACTTAGGATTAATTACACCTACCCGAAAGTCAATGTTAGCAGAGTATTACTAAAAAAAATGAATTCAACAAATAAGGGAGGAAGGTTCTTAAACTCACTAAGGCGATCGCCTAAGACGCATAAACCAAACGTCCCAATACGACGCCTCACATCCGGTATAGGCAGCGCTCCAAGCAGACTTTCCGAATTACTAGCCCGTCTACTGGCAGACTTGCCAAATTACTAGCCCGTCTACTGGCAGTTTTTATGGAGAAACCACAGGAATAAAGATCAAGAACAAAAACCTCCTTAGTTTCCATGTTGTCACCCTCTAGACTAATGTCTCGATCGAAGAGGAAATGGAAGCTGTTCAGATCGTCACCAGAGACATGTCCGAATCTCTACCCCTCCCTCTTCCTGAATACATGAAACTAGGTAAAGTCTGTGAAGGGTTCAATACCTCCGCTTTTAGTGAACAGAAGTGAAAACAAGTGTATGGGATAGCCATGGGATTGCATCTGCCCGGCGTAATACCTGCCTATTCATAGATAAATGTAAGTGAACGTCCCAAGATACTTCACGTCCGAGAAGTTGCTCCAAAGGATCAATGAGCTTCACCCAACCAATAAATTTACCAAGAACGAAGAGGTAGACGAAGCGACGCTTCCATTCAAAGAAGTGAAATTACATAGGACTGAAGATGGGTGGAATCTCTCCGTATTTAGGAACTCAACAAACAATGATCACTTTTTAAGTACCTGACGGGTCACAACTCGCGAACCGAAATAGATATCGTCATCAGATTCATCCTCCCAGCACGGACGATTTTCAGCCAGGAGTTCATTAAACAGGAGAAGATGTACATCCAAAACATGTTTATAGACACGTCCTAATACTTGAAAACCAAATGCGGCTTTTTCAACATAGGTCAGAAGAGGCCGAGAAATTGTCCTCTCTCTTTCGTTCGCTTCTTTAACTTAAGAAGATGCATGGAAACAACTTGCAGCTATGGACGTCCCCATGCATACGTCTGGACTCATTAAGAAACTGACCAATTAGCAACGAGGTCAGACGTTGGTCTAAGTAATGATGAGTCCGTAACGAATATAAGCCGCATTCTCGTTCAGTCTTATCTTGATCTTGGGTGAGGCACAAATGGGAGTTTATGAAGTGTCAGCCGTATTTTCAACCACCCGCCTAAAAAATCTTTTCTTAGTTTCTTGTTACTCTGAGGAAGCTCCAGAGAAGCCAAACGTCAAAAATAAATAACATCGTAGCAGTTGTTGTTTCTCTCATGCCTTAAAGTAGCGCGTGATTCAAACAATAATTGCATAAATCACCCCCGAAAAATGAAAAGAGGAATCCAAGTACTTTGGAACTGTATTTTCATCTTCATTATCAAGAATGGGTATAGTATAATCACTCAGCAATATATAAATTATATATATATATATATATATATATATATATATATATATATATATATATATATATATATATATATATATATATATATATATATATATATATATAAATACATATGTGTGTGCGTGTGTGTGTATATATGAGCTTAAATAGAGAAACGCGTCGAATAAATTGAAAACTAAGAATGAACCACCAATATAAATGCAGTTTACGAACAAACGAAAGATCAAACGATATTTATTCTTCTTCATGTTTCGCAAATTATATCAAAAACTTATTGCCGCTTCGCTGCTGAAATTCTTACATTGTACAAATTAATATTTTTTGAATAGGCAAGCAAAAAATTGACTTAGCCATTTAATATTAAAAAAATATATATGAATAAAAAAATCAATTCATTATAATTGTTTCTGATTTTTCTTTCAGATTTATGTTTCTTATTTGAAACCCTTTTAAAAAATAAATAAATACTACTTTCTTTTTTATGAAATTATTCATTGCTTGTTATATTAAATTTAGAAACAATTCCAGTTATCAAATTTTATTTGTTTTCTAATCTAAGAACTTACCTTTACCATCTATTTGTCATCTAATCATTCTTGAAGACGTGGCAATAAGCAAAAGGCTGCATGCAAATATTTCTTGAAATAAGAAAGAGAAGAATTACAATCAATGAGACAGAACTGTACTATCGAAAAGAGGACCCACAGTCAGAACAAAAATTTTCTAAGTCAAAGATAATAAAGAATTGTTTGCCGTTAATAAAGAAAATCGAATGGATGATCAAATATAAATGAAGTACAATATAAAACGTACACTTAAGATTGGTTTTGATTTCAAATTGGAGCATAGAAAAAGAAAGCGGAAAAAATTGATTATTATTGGCCTTATTTTATGTCCGCCATGATTAAAATGCATAGGATCTAATCATCTTAGTAGTTTTAACTTATGAAAGTGAAACTTGGGCATTAGTCACAATACAACATACACAAACTAAATAAAGAAATCGCAGATTAACATGAAACTATAAATGTTCACAAAAGCGCACCAAAAAACAGTAGCTAGGTCATTTGCGCCATGCATGGACTAGAACCTCCGACTGGAATGAGAAACGTGGCGCACTCGCATGGTCGAACCGTGACTATTGGAAGTTTCATGTAGACACCTAAGGTAGTCAAGGACGTAACCTTTCCTCGGTACTCAGGCAACTTCTCTAGCCATAGACCACATTACAAATTACCTCCAAAAGGAGAGCTAAAGATAGCCTTTAAGCTGAGTAATATACTTTAGCAATATATAAACTTGTACCCTATTCCTATCATAATATATTCTATTACACTTACCAGATAAAATCGTGGGTTTATTAAATTAGTGGAGGAAAATCCACTATAATTTAATATGAATGGCTCAAGGCTATCTAAATTTGGATAAATAAATCGAAAGTTATCGGCAGACGAGCAATTAATTAGAAAATTATCCAAAATTATCCAAATATCAGCGAAAATATGTTATTATTGTAAAATAAAGGTTGATTTATCAGTATAAAAAATTTTTCCAAGTTATAATTAAAAAGTATTTAGTATGAACGCCTTTATTATTGAGGATCCTTTGACATCTGCGATAGAAACAAACCAGCTTTTTAAACTCTGGAAGTTTTGAAAGGGTTGCGCATTTCTCGCATATTCGAACCGTGAGGAATAAAATTGCTAATAATGTAATGCTCTCACTTCTTGATTGATTAGAATTGCGACAAAATGCTAATTTCAAATTTATCTGATTAATAAGGCGCATTGTCTACCTTGACTCAAAGAAAATAAATTTTCTGATATTTCTAAAAGCTTATTATTTACCAATGTTTCTTCTTTGATTTAATAATATTAGAATTGTATGTATTAAAAAGGGCATTCAAAAACTTTAATTTGTTGCTTACTTTATCGTTTTATCTTTTTTATAAAAAAAGTTATTGTACAAAACATGATTCAAGATAAGCCGGAAATTGTGCTTGTGGCCAATTTCAAGGCAGAAAATTTAAAGCTCCATGTAGCAAAGCTTCCCAAATTTCTACGTCGACATAGTTGTGACTTAAGGCCTTTTCCTGTTAAATGGCATGGGTAAATGTATGTAACATATAGAAATGAGAAAAATTTGGATTTTGAACAGAACTATATTGATATGCTTGGCGTAAAATAGGTCTTCACCGAATTAACCCTGTGGTATGAGGCTTGAAGTCTAAGAGATCAGATAAAGTGTATTGTCGCAGTAATTCATTGTACCTATGTAATTTCATAATGCCTCATGACTGCTAACGTGGCTCAGTGCCTTCTAGCGAGATTAAGACTTAGACCATGACGTTTTCGCTGCAAAACTTCTTACTCCTTTGATGCAATCTGCGACGCAAGAACCTCCTGCCATCAGATGAGAATAAATTGAACCTACGGCCGTATGCTAAAATAAATGTGAAATGCACATTTGCCCCCAAAACATATTTTTTATGTATTTTACATTTTAGCCTTTTGTATATAATAAATTTATAAATAATTGTATAGCTACACTAAATCTGATAAAAGTGCACTTCACATTTTTCTTAGCATACGGCTGTTAGATTCATTATTGAAATAGACCTGGCGTAATGGGTCAGCCGTCCATCTAACGTGATTATGGGCGAATGCAAGAGGAACCTTCTTGGTTTCGGACTGATCAGATGATTGAACTTTGGTGTGTCGAGCATGAAGATTATCTTCCTGCAGCCAATGAGAGAGTCTTCATGGAGACTGTAGAGGTATATCAAGAGTTTAGGATATATAAATATATATATATGTATCTAGGCCAAGGAAATAATGACAAAAGACATCTGGGTTTAGCTTTGCCCCTCTGATGTTCTCCGGTAACATAGGAGAACGGGCAAAAGGGTAAATGTTACGAGACAGATGCCTGACCTCAGCTCAAAAGGCATGCCCTTCAAGGGTGTATTTATAAACAATCCATTCAAAAGTGCAAACTGACGATCTCGTATTACCCTCTCTCAGAGCTAAAAGACGCCAAGCGCGGGAGACCAATCTGAGGTCTCACCTTGCGAGTCCCCCTTCCACCTCCCCATTACCCCTCGGGAGTAATTTGTGTATATAGCAGGTTGACCCGATGAAACGAGGCTTTTTGTTCGTTCAAACGGAAGAGACAAGTAAGTCACCGGTTGAGAAATTTTTCGAGTTCGAGAAAGAAACAGAAAAATCACCGGTAGAAAGTTTTTTGCAAGTTAATGAGAACTTACAGTCCTTGTACAAAACCAGATTGTAGCAAGGAAGCTCGGCGCCTTTCGAGCCCCCAATATATCGAGTATCAAGCTAGTCAGTTTCAGGACTCCAAATCTTACTCTTTCTGAGTTTAACAAACCCCAACTAGATGGAAAACAAAATAAGACAACGATTTCATCTCATCCGGAAGGAAAGTAGAAGGACTAAGCCTTGGCTTGAGCATCCACCCACCCCAGATCTCTCATGACCTCACCCATAAACTCGAGAGGCTCATCGACGAACGCCATCGAGTGAGCCAACAACCAACTCCGTTCAAAATCTCCAAGGATAATCTAACTGGTCGCAGGTATTTAATATCCATTACCTTATGTAAGTAGAGAATAATCCTGTTGTTCATGTGCCCGTGCATAATAATTAGTTTATTGGACGTCTGGCCAAGGACTAAGATATTAACTTAAAATTATTTCCCCCACCCCCGTAAAATTCTACCTCGAATTGAGCTTCGAGAGCTCACCCAGTAATTCCATTTTCTTCTTTTAAGTGTATTATATCTGTATTTGTTTTATGTTATTTAGTGAGATGGTTTATGTTCATTAAAGTCTATTCTTTTAGTAAAAGCACTGTTTTAATTATCCTAGAACGAGTTGAAGTTGCAATATTTGATAAGGTCAGGAAAGAAACACCTTTTATTCATTACCTAGAATAAAAAAAAAGATTAGCACTCTTAGAGAACGATCCTCAAGCGATCACAGAGGCACGAAACAACGCCTGAAGTTAAAGTTTATTTGTTTTATTAAAAATTAATAAAACAAATAAATATATATATATATATATATATATATATATATATGTATGTATATATATAATCTCGGCTAACCTGCGTCAGGGACATTATTGGCCAAAATCTTAATATTTCTGTAGAAACTGCTGTAGACCCTACTGAAACGGTCATTCTTCAAATTTAGATAATTGCTCTGTCTTCCTTCCTTGTGCTCTTCCTAGACTTACTGTTTGATTTATCAGCCATTAATTAATCTGCTTTGTTATAGTTTGACAGAATATTATAGACTAAGCGTTTCGAGGGCTTGGCAATTTCTGGAATGGCTCTCATTAACGGAGGATCTTGGTTACGGAACTATATAATCAGCGAGGGAGCATAGAAAATCGTAATGAGTTTCTTAGGCATGTTAATTAAAGTACAATAGTGTAAAGGCAAAACGAGGAGCTAAGTTCTCTCTGAGTCAAAACAAGAAATAAATAGGTCCACAGGAAGGTGCTTAGATACCTGCGAGGGTATAATACTACAATGAATGATTCAAATGTATTAAATAAATACAGTGCACAAAGGGATCATATTAAATACAATGTAAATGTATAAAACAAAAACCGTGCAAAAACAGGTGCAATAAATATGTCACAGGATTAAACCACCAAAAACAACACGTCGTTACAAAATATACACTGCTACTACGAACAATCGATACAGGAACGGAGTTCTCCCCCCCCCCTTCCGTTTTAGTTCTAGATAATAAGAACCTAAGAATGGGGCGTAAGATGAAAAGGAATATACTTAATACCTGTCACGGAAGTAGTGAAGCAATACACGGGAAGCGGTTGTCCTCTTAACGGGGAGAGTCGTACGAGCCCAACCGTATTCCGACTTCCTGGTGAAAGTGAGAGAGAGGGGTAAATCAGGAGCTTGCAATCGGTGCAGCGGCAGAGGAAATAGTGGGAGATGCTGGCAGGGGGTGTAGATATCAGCAGGTCCTCGCTGTATTAACTCCTGATCGGCTCTACTTCTTAGAGTCACCAGATCCCTATTTATACCGGTCACCAATGAGCGCCTACGTGACGAACTTCACCCAGCTATCAGTTCGTCGACCCGCGCTCCGGTCGCTATGGCGTAAAGTTAGGAGTAAGATAACAAACCGTTCTTCCCAAGAGTTACGAGGTATGTTACAAATGGGTCGTAAATCACGTGGTAGGTTACCTTAACAAAGAGAGTGAATTGAAATAAATTCTATGAAAAGAATGCCGTTCTCTATACAAGAAACCTAAGCGTACGGAGCATTTTGGACAGTTAACCTTTTCATTAAATCGCTTATCTGATATATTCTTTTACTAATCCAAATTTGCATATGCTTTACTCATACGCAGTTAATATTGATAGAATATCGTACAGCAATTTTGGAAATGTTTTAGTTTGACGAGCAAATGTTATCGAAGATTTTGTGATAGAAATAGAAGTGTTTTGATATTTTAGGAAGGTAATATATATATATATATATATATATATATGAGAGACGGTGAGTAAATTTTGCGAATCGGTAGGGCAAAACAGAGAAAGGGGGATGGCTGTTTGTGGGGGTGTTAGGACAAGTTATGACAGGTCAGGACCTGCAGCTGCACGCTCTTACCTCGTCTATTTAAGAAGTAGTAGCTGATCACAGATCGTCAGTCACAAATTTATCAACAATGGAGAAGTTTGAGCAGCGCGCAGTGATCGAATTTTCGGCAAGAAAGGCAAAAATGAAAAAGAGATCCATGAACGCATGGTTGCAGTGTACACCAATACCGCCCCTTCCTATAAAACCATTGCTCGCTGGAATAAGGAGTTCCGCCATGGTCATGAGTGCCTTAAAGATGAGCCCCGTCCAGAAAGCCCTTCAGTCGTGACCAACAAGGACAATGTGGCCCGTATGAAGAGGATAATTCTTGAAAATCGAAGGGTGAAGTCGAAGAAATCGAGCGAAAACTTGGAATATCACATGAAAGTGTTATCAACATCCTCCACGACAATTTGGCCATGACCAAGGTCTCTGCCCGTTGTGTCCCTAGAAACTTCACGCCCAATGATCGTCTTCAACGTCGTCAAAGTCGACAAGGCCAGAGTTGCACGAGCTGCCCTGCGCGAGTGCGGATTCGAGGAGATCAACTATCCCCCCTACAGTCCAGATCTGGCACCTAGCGACTACTTTTTATTCCACCAGCTCAAGGCTGCACTGCGTGGATGCCGGTTTTAGGACGATGAAGATGTCCAGCTCGCCGTCCATGAGTGGATTGAACAGCAGTCGGGAGATTTCTGGTTTTCGGGAATTCGAAGCCTCAGGAACAAGGGCATTGAAGTCGAGGGTAGTTATATTGGAAAAAATAATAGAACACTTTTCCTCATATCTCGTTTCCTTATATCCGAATTGCAAAAACTATTGACCACCCCTCGTGTATATATATATATATATATATGTATATATATATATATATATATATATATATATATATATATATATATATATATATATATATATATAAGGTGTTCGGTTAAGACGGATCGAAGTTAGCAGTAAATAAAACAGTTTTACTGGTGAAAATTTATTGATTTCACTATTGGATCATGTTAATTGAGTCAAGGCAATTTTGTGTGAAAAATAATATCGCTTAACTGTCTGCCAAGGCTTCAGCGGAACACCTCCACTCTATGGTCAAAATATTTGATGACGTCTTGCATAGTTGCTCCTAAATCTCACCAATATGCCTTATTATCTCATCCTTCAGATATTGAATTGTTGTTGGCTTGTGAGCATAGAGTTTACTTTTGAGATGACCCCAAAGGAAGAAATCTAAAGGCGTCAAGTCACATGATATTGTTGGCCAATTTACCTCGCTATTTCGAGAGATGATGCGACCTGGGAACTTTTCATTCAATAAAGCTATTGTTGCATTGGCTGTGTGGCATGTGGCGCCGTCCTGTCGAAACCACAAATCTTTCGACATCCATAGAATTCAATTTAGGCCATAAAAAGTTGATCATCATGGCACGGTATCGCTCGCCTGTCACCGTAACAGAATTCCCGGCATCATTTTTCAAGAAATTCGGTCCAGTGACTCCGCTAGCCAAAATGACACACCAAACAGTGACCTTTTGTGGATGCAGTGGCTTTTCAACAATCTTCCTGGGTTTTCATCAGCAAAATGCAACAATTCTGCTTATTAACAAATCCAACAAGATGAAAATGGGCTTCATCACAAAAGATTATTTTTTGCGAAAAATCATCATCGGATTGTCTTTGGTCGTGCACCCAATTGACGAATGTACGGCGCTTCAAGTAATCAGCAGTCTTCAGTTCTTGTGTCAATTGAATTTTGTAATCATCTAGAGACAAATCTTTTGTCAAAATTCGATGTAACGTTGTTGTAGAGAGGTTTAATTCCTGCGTGCGATGACGAATAGAGGTATCTGGATCTTCGGCCACATTCTTGAGCACTGCAGCAATGTTTTTATATAGACGGCGTAAACGAGCACGCAATGACATTCTAATATCTGCCACCGACTCCGTTTGTTTGAATTTACGAACAATTTTTCCAATTGCACTCTTGATTGGTCGATTATGTTAACCAAAAAAATGGTAAGTGACCGAAATGCGTTTCTGTTTGAACGTCCATTTTTGTAATAGGCTTCAATAACTTTAACACGTTGTTCGATTGTTAATCTTTCCGTGGATGAAGTTGCCAAAAACTGATGTGTTAACTCTGAAAGAAAAAGAAAAAACTCATTAGACGCCTAAAATTAATTCACATTTAAAATCGGCCTAAGTTATTGGAACACCCTTTATATATAACTCATTTGGTCTAGAGGCCCACCAGAAGACATTTATCTTCGATTTTACCTTTCCTTCAAGATGGAAGTGAGTGAGGTTAAGGAAAGTTGGGAGTCTCTTGAATCTTTTTTAGTATCTTGACTACCATAGTCTTTCTCTGCTCCTTGTCTGAGGCTGTTAGAGTCTGCTTCGTATATATTCTGCATAGGTAGGCCTTTACATCCATTTCTAGCACTCTCCGGCAAGTCTCACGGGAAATAGCGAAGGACTGACTTCGCTTGCGCACATAGTGTTTTAAACTCTGCTGAACTCACTCTCTCACCCTCTCGACAAGCTCAGCTGTACGCTTCCTTGGGCGTCCTGAATGGCTTGGTCGGTTGTCACTGGCTGCTTTGAGGTTATCCACTGTCCCATTGTTTTTGAAGTGGTGCAGCCAGTCCTGAATTCTGCTTTTGTATGAGACTTTTTCACATTCGAACTGATGCACGAAAGTGTCCTGCACTTTCGTGAATGAGCCTGGCTTATAGTGATATTTGACGCAGCATATTGTTTGCTGGAGCTCCCATTGAGATATAGTTGTGTTCATAAACGTTGCTTCTGTCATGTCCTGCAAAGTAACGGTGATTAGTGAATGGGGAGGGTCACCCTGTATATTATATAATAATAAGGGGCATACCAATTATATGTTAAACTATAAACTATAATTTCACAGTAGGAAATATGCTCCAGCATAAAGAATAAAGAGTAAAAATCCAATAGAAGAATATTTGAGACAAATATAAACTAATTGAATCATGATTATTTTCTTTCCTTAGTTTGTCTTTCGCTGGCTTTAATGATGGCAGTACAAAATTTAGGCATTGTTAACAAAACTTATAAAAAATTAGTTAACTTTTCCCTTTTATCTTTGAAACACTAAAATAATTCTTCTATGTACAGTGGCAGGACGTAACTTTTTTTGCCCTTCTCTCAAGCCCATTGTTAACTCAAGAGGGAACAGATTGAGAAACTAAGGAGGCCATTACATTATCTTAAATATAGCCTGATTGTTCTTTGATTCATTATAATTTAGGAATAATTAGAAGAGAGCGTAAAATCATATTCTGCTGTAAGATTAAACCTTTTTCCATAAGCTCTAGTCAAGTAGGTGGTTGCCAAATGTTTTCGTATTCTCCTTTTTTCATAGTTCCTTTCACTCGAGACAAATGTACTGATACTTCTCCTTTAAGACAACCCACATCGTCAAATTACCGTTAAATGCTTTAATGTTTGTAACACGATGTGTTCTATATGTGTTTAGAAGCAATACCTACATATTTTAGGGGATTAATGAAAGCGCAAATATCGTGCTAAAATTGCGCTTTGGAACTTAAAAGATTCGTGTAAATGCTTGAGGGATGAAGAGGAAAAGTTAGATAATATTGTAACTATGAAGAATACACTAACTTATTTTGGTTAAATCCTTAGCATTTGAATGCATTTAATGGTTTCTTTTTACTATTCTCTATTCTAAATTTATAGTTTACCCTCCTATTTGCCTCCTATTTAGATTTACACGTTATATATATATATATATATATATATACAAGGTGTCCCAGAAAAAAGTTAACCGTACTTTAAATTAGTATAACTCAAAACCTATTAAAGACTTTTGAGTCCTGCAAAAGAAAAAAATTTAGCACCTATTTATCTGTCGATTCTAGAAATTTCATTAAATTTCCCTTTACAATATTGATACACTAATGAGTTTAGTGGAGGCTATCAAAATTATATTTGCGCAAAGAAGAAAAATAAGGAAAATTCGAAGTTTAAAATCAACAAATATATTTAAATCCATTTTTAACAAAAACGCCTCTTCGTATGGCTAATACAAATTAATTTTTTTAATTTCTAAGCTTTCTCCATTTCCTTCCAAGCACAGTTGCGCCTATGATCCCATTGATTGAACAACTTTTTTGATTAACTTGTGATTTTCCTTAAATCTATTGACTTCACGCGTGATACTATCTCTTAACTGGTTGATGGTTTATGGTGGAGTAGAATACACTTTATTCTTTAGATATCCTGATAAGAAATAATCGCACTGTGTTAGGTCAGGTAATCTTGGGGGCCATTCAATTGCATGATTTAGCGCGACAATGCGGTTGTCAAACGTTTATCTTAGTTTTGTTTTTACAATAAGCTGTTTATGAGCTGGTACGCCGTCCTGAATCCACCAAAGTCCATTGAATTGATTGCCGTAAATTTGGCGGAGTTCTGGGAAGATCCTTTCGTTGGTCATACTCAGGTAGGCAGCACCATTTAAGTTATTCTCGTAAAACAATGGGCCGACAAGATAGCCATTCCCGTATATTCCGATCCACAGAGACACTTTCTGGTGGCAAATGCCTGTGTCAAAGTTGAATGCTGGTGTGTGGTTCAGCGACGCATATTGCCGAATGTTATGGCTATTTACCTTTCCATTCATAAAAAAGGGTGCCTCGTCACCAATCACAATGGTTTCTAAGAAACGAGCAGGTTGACGGAGAAGCCTTTAGACAAATAGTCTTGCATGCATCTTATAAGGATGAAATTTTGGGTCATGTTTAATAATACGGTTAAATGATGACTTTGAAAATTGTAACCCATTCTTTCTGACTGACACATGTGGATTTTTAAGAAGTGTCATCAGAACATTTTCGATATTTTCTGTAGTTCCTATGGTTCTCATACGACCCGAACGACCTTTATTTAGATTTAAGCAAATTCCTTCATATTGGTTTTTTCGAACACTTTTCGAAAATTGCGGGCTTGCTTGGCGGGTGCCTACCTGGAAAACGTTGTTCAAATAAATCTTGTATTTTTTTAATACTGCTAGTCTTAATAAAGTTTATGACTACAAATACGCGTTGATCATTTGTTAACTGCATGATTAAAAATGTTCTAGGGAAGGAAACTTTTACGCAGAAACGCTTTGATTTGCTTAGTAAGCAATAATGACAAAACCATACCACAGCTTTGCTTGAAAAATCGCACATGACCTAGGCTACCTAGGCTCCCTACGCTTCTCTTGAAAGTGCACGATGGCCTAGCCTTTCTAGGCTTCGTTTCATTATTTTACTTCCTTGCGCAAACATATTTTTGACATCCTTCACTAAACCCATTAATGTATCAATATCATAAAAGGAAATTTAATTAAATTTCCGGAATCGACAGATAAATAGTTCGTAAATAAAATATTTTGGTAGGACCTTTAAATCCTCAATAGTTTTGGAGTTATACTAATTCAAAATACGGTTAGCTTTTAACTGGGACACCCGATATATATATATATATATATATATATATATATATATATATATATATATATATATATATATATATATATATATATATAGAGAGAGAGAGAGAGAGAGAGAGAGAGAGAGAGAGGGAGAGAGAGAGAGAAAGAGAGAGAGAAAGATAATAGGAATATGAAGACGAGGGAGATTAAACTAATCATTTGTTTTTCTGACTTTTTGGTCCTTCCCTAAGTCCATCTTCAGCGACTGTATCGACTAATTAAAGTCACTGTACATCAATAAAATAAATCCCAACCTAAATAATTACTCTCCTCCTCAATTAAACTATTCACTATTTAACCAACCAACACTGCCCTACATTAACTAGCTAACCGACCAACCGAACAATTCTCGTTAGTAGTTTTTCTATTGTTAGTTAGTAGATTTCACAACTCCTACAATAAAGGTTAGTACCTCTGTTTAATTCGATCACATTTGTTTTCTTTTTTTTTAGAATTTAATATAATAGGTTATTTTATTGCTTATTCCACCTACCTTTAATTTTTTATACTCAAGTGAGTATATTTAAAAACTTCACTTTTTCCTATTATTTGTCAAAATTACACTGGATAGTATCAATTACTTCTATATATTGTTATTTGTGTTTTTACTTTCATATCAATAATTGTCAATTTTATTCATTTATTTTGCCTTCCCCCTGCTTTATAGCCATTATATAATGGATTTTTCTAACTGTTTACCTCTTATCGTTCATATTTCTTCCCCTTCTCCGTAGTCAATGCAGTCTCTGAAAATGGTCCTAGCGAAAGTCCGAAACGTCCGGACAATAAATGATTAGTGTAATCACCTGGGTCTTCATATTCCTACTACATATCAGATTCACAAGGAACAAATCAATCACAAGTATATATATATATATATATATATATATATATATATATATATATAAAGAGAGAGAGAGAGAGATAGATACATATATCTGTGTATAACACGTAATGAAAAAGAAAGATTGATTGGAGTTAGTATTTTCGTTGTCTTAAAATTATCAAACTCACAATGGTTTGCAAACTAAAGAGACACCATATTTATACAAAGCATTGTTTTCACTATAAGGTCAGATATTTTTTATGATCTTTGGTAAATCTACTTTGAGAAAGATAGATAGGACTGTATCTTGGGGAAACAAACCAGGGCTTATATATACACTTCTCACCTTAGTGCTGGAGATTAGGAACGTTTCCAAGATATTTCTGCTAATAAAATCATTTACATGCATTATGATATCTGCTATTGATCTGTTAATCCGGTGATCCATCTTAATCCTGTAGACGGCTAAATCACTATTTAAATATCCCATAAATTACAATCCAAACAAGGTATACTATATATTACATTACTATCCTTCTCCCGGCTGTTGTAATAACATATTTTTTAATGTATAATTGTATTTAAAAATTGCACCTATATTAAGTTGTTTTAACCTTGGTACTACATACAAGAAATTATTATGGTAAGGTAAAAGTAATATGTTGTGTAAACTTTCTGTTCTCCTAACTTGCAGTTATAGAATGTTTTTTTTATCCTTATACATGCAGTTTCCCCAAAATATTTCGGGTAACATAGATTTAAGGCAATGTCTTTAATTTTTTAAAATTATAGATCTATGGGGGAGTTTGGATAATGAAAGGATCTCTTCGTTGGTCACCAGATATATTTATATTCCATCTCGTTTTGTGATCCTCTTTGCTATTGCGCTTCCCATAAGATTTTTGCGAAACGTAGATCGTTAAACCGGATTTGGGTGATACGATAATGTTCTGTAAAATTATTACCTGACTCCAAAAGGTAATGATGCCTATTTTTGCCAGGGTGATGAGCAGAATTTTTGATATAATTTTGCCTTCGAGCAAAATGGGGATGAAAACAAGAAGACTGCAGTTCTATTTATTTAGTGGCTTTGGGTAGCAAATGAACGAGGAGTTCGAATTAGATTGATTATCGATTTCACGAGCTTATCTTTGTTGATGCTTAATACAACTCTCTTAATGTTGGTGCTTTGGTACGATGAATGAATAAGACTCGTCTTGATGTAAGATCAGTTGCGTAAAATGCTATCTCTTACGGGAGTAAATGACTTGATTGGTATGATTCGCGAGCGATATGTGTAACTGCCCCTCGAATCCCTAATTGGTTCTAAAATATCCTGTTACATGTTATAATGTTTCATTTGAGTTTATTTTGTTTCGTTTTACACACATACATTTATTTACATTAGCTGAGTGTACACACTTCTAATTTATGGGTTTGTGTGCGCACACAATGTGTGCACCACAGCATGCACATATATTGTGTGCACCATGTGTACCGCAGATCTATATACTCAGGACTACATATTCTGAGCACCCTAAGATACGTAAAGAAAAATACTGATGTTTTAATATTTTTAGAATGACCTGAATAAAAATGGACATAGCATAATCTATTTGTCGGTTTCCTGGAATTAAAATACTTAAACCTGTCTGGTTGTCTAATTATTATAACATCTAGGAAAGGAAGGCTATGATTTTCTTCTTTTTCTAAAGTAAATTCAATTGAAAGAACCAATGAATTATAAATAAAAGAAAACCATAGAGGTCAAAATCTTCATTGAGAATTTCCAGGACATCGTCTACATAGCTTTACCAAACAATTTAGGTGGACCAAACGGGTGTAATAAGCCTTGTTTCAAAATACTCCATAGCCATGCCAAACACCTGTTCGTAGAACTTGCCATTGAAACTAAATTTACATATTTTAATGCATAAACATCTGAGCCCCATGATCGTGTTGGACGGTTAAGGCAAATCAGATGAATTAAGAATACCAGCTAGGAAATCAAATAAGGCATCAACGTGCAATTTAGTGAATAATGAGGTAATATCAAAGCTGACTAATCTTAGGTCTGATGTTACACTCATATTATCTAATTATTGCAAAGATCAATTGAATTTTCCATATGTGAGAGTGATATGGATCCTAAGTTCGGAGAACGTAAATTTACTAAATATTTTGAGAATTTTATATTGGATTGACCCAGTTGCACTGATGATTGGTCTTATTGGCTTGCCTGGTTTATGAGTTTTTATTAGGCCAAACAAATAATGAGGTAATATGTTTTTTTAAAATATTTTTTATATCTCTATTTAAATTCTTAATTACCTCATCTAAGGGATTGTTTCTTAACAGTACGTATCAGATGACAAAGTCGACATTTTTTCTAAATACAATGTTTTATTTATTATTATTTCACACATGATGGATTTACCAGCTTTCAAAATATGCAAATCTTTCTGCAATAATAATGATTTAAGGGCTGTTTTAAATCGTTTTGGAAAATTATGTAAACTCTTATTCATATTTGCAAAAGAACAACCTCTGACCTCTCTGCCCCCTAATCGGAGACCAGGTGCGAGTGTATCCCACCATGAGGAACGTCACTTTCTGTTCAAACATTCAAGAATTTTCTACTGCTGTACGTATTGGGGAAATATTCCCCAATCCTGCGAAGTCGTCCCAAGCCTCTTTCTCTCGGAGACGATGCGAGAAAGAACCGCTCTATCTTGCCCCTTGCTGCTAAATAATGAATCGACTCCCCCTCCGGATTAAGATATCTGCGGCTTGTGACTGCTTTCTCCAAATTCCCCCTTCCACCTCATAATCGGGCTTACAAATACTTGGGTTATTCTGTAGTTCGAAGAATCCAGCTTGCAACTCAAGGCTGTCTTCATCGTCTCAAGTCTAAGAAGGTCCTATGAGCGTTCGTCTGACCGGAAGACTTTCTCCGCCATGATTCTGGCCCAGTCAATTGGTAGCTTTCCTGGAGCGTCAAGCCTTTGAATTTTCGCAACAGTTTTCCTTCGTTTAATCGAACCGAAGAAAAGATCCATCGATTACCTTTGAAAAAAAGAAGTTTCCTCTTCCAGTGGAATTACGAGTAATCCCACATTTCCCGTCACGAGTTATGTTTGAAGTTTGGCTATCTTCATCGAAAGGTTGTTTCAGATCGTGCCCCACCTG